>CAXKWD010000006.1:167760691-169090997 GCA_964059195.1 Ectobius pallidus
CACAACCTTCTTCTAATATTTCAGTCGTCTGATGAAGGCCTGGGGGTTCAGGCTGAAACGTTACGATAGTTAATGTGTGTGTTTTTTATCCACTGACAAGTAAATTCCTTTTTTGTTTGTTCTTTATGAATTTTATAATACAACTTCAGTGGAAAATATGGACCAACACGCGTTGAATTGGTGGGTTCTTTCATACAAAAGGATGTGTCCAAGAAGGGGTGGTCTAAATGAAAGTAATGATCTCTAAACAGTCTTGTTCCGTTAGTCGATATTGAAAGAAGTTTCCCGTAAGTCCCTATTAGTTACAGTTTTTCAAATTTGAAAACTTGCAAAAGTGTTTGTAACGTATGGTAATGCAGTATTGAGTGACAAAGTGTATGTGACATGGAAAGAGATCGACAAATAAAGGTACATTTTAAGGTGGGGGACATATAGCTTTCAGTGAAATTCATAGGTTAGAAATAGGTGAATTTCATTATTTTTTTTTTCCTCAGCAATGAATTGCTCTACAATCTTGCAATCTACCATGCTCTTTATTGACTACTTCTACAATTGCATACTGTTTTCATAATTAATTAAACTGTTACAGTTATGGGTAATTATCGTTACAAACTGGCAGCCACGTTTCTTGCACTAAAATACCATTTCTGTGATAATTTCCACAAATGGCAATATTTCTGAGTGATTCATTTTTCTATCTATTTGCAAACATCATATGAAACAACATGATCATCTACAATCATTGGAATATCTACAGTAAAAGTATTTTTTTTAAATTCTTTTTCAGAAAAATATCTATTTAAAATAAATAAACTATTAATATTAAACAAAACAAATGATTGTACATAGTGTTGTTCATATTAGTGTTAACAAATACACAGAAAAATAATCACTCAGAAATATTGGTATTTATGTAAATTATCAAGGAAACGGCATTTCAGTACATGAAACGTGTATGCCATTTTGAAATGATAATTACCCGTAACTGTAACAGTTGGATTAATTTTGAAAATAGTATGCAATTGTAGAAGTAGTCATTAAAGAGTATGTCAGATTGCAAGATTGTAGAGCAATTCATTGCCGAGGAATAAAATAATGAAATTCACCTATTTTTCATCTATGAATTTCACCGAAAGCTATTATGTCCCCCTTAAGTCTTTTGACCCCCTTTCTTTTTAGGTAATTTAAAATTTATTTTAGTCATAAAGTCATTATTTTAAAATTTATTTTAGTCATAAAGTCATCATTTTCAGGTCATTTTTAGTATTCTTTAGGTCACAAATATCCAGGCCCTGTACATAACACAAAAGAATGAAACTATGGAAACAACATGTCTAGATATATTTTTTACCTGCAGATGGATGCCTGGGAGTTACTGCCTGCTGCAACATGTTTCTTCTTCTTGCCCTGGAGAATATAATAAAAGTGAGATCAAGTTTGATAGACAGCATACTTAGTCATAAAAGTCAAGTAAGTTTTCTTATGAAATATGCGTGAGGCTTGCTGACCTTCAGGTATGATGCAAATAAAGATAAGAAGATTGGAAATGGTGTGTTTAAGTGGTAAACACACTGAGGAATGCAGACTGTTGAGTAATACATCTGCTCACCGAAACCGTAATCTATATAATAAAAGGAAGTGTTTGTCTGTTTGTCTGTATGTGATGCCCAGCAAAATCTACTGAATGCAGAGATTTGAAATTTTAAATGTAGATGGACTGAAGGGTGGCCAAATGCACCTCAAAGCTGGATTACCGGTATTTATTACCATTTTTTCGCGAGCTATGAGTGAAAAACTGGCAAAAAACATGCATTTTTTGTGCTTTCAAAACATCAGTTTTCAGTAATACATTTAAATTGTAAAATCAATTGCAGATGGCTTTGCCGATTTTTGTCCCACCTTGGAAATAAAAGCATTGCGATCGCTTGAATTTTGTAAGACCACCCTGATCGATTCATTTGTTTATAATGTCAAGGCATGCAGACATTTGAAATTTTCAACATAGATGGAAGAGGGATGATGAATATAGGCCTAAAATGATTGATTTGGATAGAACTCACTATGCAAGGGTTTTCTGAGCTAGGGAACTCAAATGTGAGATCATTTTTCCCAGGTGACGTTTTCTAATCGTGGAATGTACAGTTGGTCAAATAAAAAACGTTGGGCGGTATTTGATTAAGTATCACGAACGAGCATATGCGCATGTACAGGAAGACTTAAGGTTAGGTTCACACACGCCTCTTGTCTATTCATGTATTTTCTTGATTATTTAGTCAGTTTTGTTCCAAAACAAACATGTATAGAAGGCTGTGGCTATATGCCTCAAATCCGCCATATTCTTGGTTGCAAATTTTTATAATATTAATAATTAATAGATTCGCGAGGAATATGTTTATTCAAGGAGCATTTTTTTTAAGATTTTATTTTATAATACCGGTACTTCTAGCGCAAAATCAATAACTTACGCTCAACTTCTGCAACCAATCTTAGCATCGAAATACGCGTCCGGCCAGATCAACGTTTGCTATGAAAACTTCCGGTCGCATTATAGTCAAGTTCCCTCCTCTGAGCTGCTCTTTCATAAATATGGAACCTTCTCGCTGCTTCAGAGACCGAAAAATGCAGGTCAATTACAGCCCTAACTACACTTTCTCTCACGTTAGCATTTGTATGTGGCGATGACACAAAGCAAAATGAATTATGACAATGCATTAAGTTGAATATCGTGTGTTGCGCTTTCCGCGATTTTCATTTTTCCCTCCTTGTTCATATTTTCCCTCCTGCCGCATGGCCTCATATGTTCCGAAAATGACCTGTATTTTGTGTTTTTTATAGGAAACTTGTGAACTAATGCGTCAAAACTTTAATTTTAACAGCATACGAGTCCCGACGTTTTTTATTTGACCGACTGTACTCCATGTGATTTAGGTGTTAATAAATATAATGATTTAACTATTATGCTCTTAATTCTTAAGTTCTGAATTAATTATTGTGGGCGAAGCTGCAGGCACCTGCTAGACTATATAATAAGAGAAAGTGTCTATCTCTGTGCCCGACATCTAGCCAAAACTACTGCATGCAGAGATCTGAAATGTTTAACAAAGGTGGACTAAAGGGTGGCAGAATGCATCTTAAAGCCAGATTTTTAATTTTGCTTCTGTTATGCATGAAAACTGGCAGAAAACACCATTTTTTTTGTGTGCTATCAAAGTATCAGTTTACAGTAAAATATTTAAATAATTTTCAAATGAATTGGTTTGCTCTCTCTCCATAACTTCTGACAAAGAAGACCATTGGTGAAATCAATTTTTTCAACATAAACATCAAACTGCAGATCGCTTCAATTTTGTCAGTCTGCAGGAACTATCCTCAAGTTCCGGTCAACCGATTTGGTCCAAAATCAATAGCATTCGTCCTATGGATGTTAATAGGTGGGTATACTAAGTTTCAAGAAAATATGATAAAGCGTGCTCGAGTTATTGTGCATACAGACAGATGTACAGACAGACAAGACATTTTTCCTGTCCACCATGTAGTCTCAGAAAGTACCATTCTTGCATTTAATAAATTAAATCATTTCTATACTATCGACATTTTTATTGATTAGACAAATTTTCTTTACAGAGAGAAAGTCAAGTAGCAGCCATTAGTAGCCATGAGCATCGAAGATAAAGTGACAATGTAAGTCTCTCTTTATCAATTACAATCAATCTATATTGTTGCATTTTTTATTAGCACAATTATTTTACAAATATTGTTATTTCCTTGCAGATTTTGGTTTTATCACTGAAAAGCAGAATAATTCAACACCTTGATATAGCCGCATTCATATAATTCTGCCACAGTGAAGAAACCTATTTACGCTAAGACTGGGAAGTCACGCCTGCTTCTAAACACATCATCCTTCTTCTCCATCCCTCCCCACTTTTTAATTATTAATACATGTTCCAATGGGGAATCACTGTGTAACTTCTCTCACTCACTCTACAAGAAAGCAGCCTTATTGAGTGTAGGTGTTTGGTTCATTTCTTTTGTTGGCATTGGTGAATGAGTGTTTGTACTGAATGCTGACACTTCCTTTAAGTTCACCTTCATTGTTCAAAATGCTCCCTCTGCTAAGTGAATACAGTGCAATATAATCAGCTGACAAGAAACCTCAACCGTTGAATGCCTGTACTAGACTGAAATCGATCAATAAATTTTGTAACCGTTCGCTGCATAGCTCCTCCCCCTACACATTCAGTGCATATCATGGCAGATTTATTTGGATGTGCATCTAACTTTCTACTTGCATGTATAATAGATGGAGGAACTTGAAGAATAGATATTATTGCAATGGACAAAAACCGAACATCTGGTTTTATAATTGAGCCTGCAGTCCGCTATGGAAGCGACAAAGATCAACCTTCAGCAGTTCATAATGAAAAGAGAGAGATATACAAACCGACCATCGAATATTTAAAAAACAAATACTGCCTTAAAAATGTAGAAGTTTGGGTTTTGATGATCGGCAGTAAGGTTCTTTTTGCAGTTTTGTAAAGATTTCAAGTTGCCAAAATGTTTGTACTTTGAAGTGGCATTATTATCACTTAAGGTATCCATACAAATATTGAGGAACCATCTATATAATGACACAAATTAAGTTGAACTTTTTTTAGCTTCAGATTTACTTACTTATTTGTTATTAACTCAACCATTATTAACCAAAAGTTCATATAATTTGTATATACAGTGAACACCGCTTAATGTAATCATGAATAATGTTATCAGTCAGGTAATGTTATCACTTTTATGAAGCCCCGTATGGATTAATACTGATACATTAAAAAAATGCTGTTTATTGTAATCAAAGATTTAGTTTATGTTATACATTTTCCTTTCTTGGATTTATTTCCAAGTACTGTATGTCAATCAAAATTTCGTTTCTAACTTAACTGAATTGTTATTGTACTGGAAGTAACAATACTGTTCCGAGCTCACAGGATGACCAGTTTGAGGGGATGACATTACCTAACTTTCTCTTTTAAGCAATAAAACATGTTTCACCCCACAGTTAAGCTGCAGCTTTTGATTTATGAAGATAACAGTGTTGACATGCAGTGATTGCTAGTGTAAAATGAGAAGAATTGAACAGAGAGGTAATTGATGTTTTGCTACGCAGTGTTCACCACAGATCAGTATAGACTTCCAAAAACACTTGTAACTCTTAAGTGTGTATGGAGTATTGGTTAATGGACTCCTAACGGAAAGTAAAAACATTTGAAAACTTTGTTACTGGTTGAAAAAATAGTTGCTTCCAGTCTATTACTGTATTAGCCTATGAGTGGTTCAATGATTCACAGTTACGTGTTATTTTATCAATAAATATTTTTCATTATGTTTTGTAGTGTATTATCTTACATATGAATAAATAACCTTCATTTAATTCCTTCAGTTACTGTTATCAATCGGTTAATATCATCAGATGAACTGCATTGTGAAGTGATCACAATAAGTAGCATGCACTGTAATTAATTGTTCTTATATTCTTTGTCTTAAAAAGGCAATCTGCGTTGAGCAGAATCAATAAATAACATAACATATTGTGTCTTATTTCTAAGCCATGTACAATTTGTAAACTCTGTATGTAATCAACTGTAAATTGTTGTAACCTCTCCCCACCCTCAGCTAGCTTATTTCATGTGGTCTGGTGCTAGCTTACTTCTTTCCCAGAAGATGGCAGTAGTAGCCAAAAGCTTGGACAACTTAAACCTCTTCACCTGGAGTCTTGAGGAACTATCATACATAAGCTGAGGGTTAATAAAGAAGTGGAAAGGTGAAGTCAGACTGAAAAAGTCAATGCCATAGCTGGGATTTGAACCAGGATCTTCGGCTCTCCATGCCGATGCTCTAACCAACTGAGCTACCATGGCAACGTGCCGGTACAACATTAAATTCTCCAACTGACTCACAATCCCAGTATACCACCAGGCGTTCTAAATATGAGATACGAACCCAGTGGCGACTTACAACCTGTAAGTACTTTTAAGACCCGGGCTTTATAGTAAACCAGTAGTAGGTCACAGTGGAATGATAATTCTTTCACACTGGCCGTGTGTAGTCCAAGATGGAAAGGTGAAGTCAGAATGAAAAATTCAATGCCATAGCCGTTAAAGAAGTAAATGTACGTTTTAAACCTACCTCAGGGGAAGTCTTGCAACGAGATTGAATACTTCTGAGGAAGGAATGGATGATGGCTTTCTGTTGTTTGAGCGCTCTCTTCCTGTCGGCTGTTGCTTTACACAGTATCTCATGCTCCCTGTTGAAAAAATACACGACTCATTAGTCTTCATAATAAGACCTGACTGTATAGAATATTTTCCTGGGCTTCTAACCAGGGCCCTGTTTCACAGAACTTTTACACTCATATCATTAGCAAATACATAATAATATTAGTTATTGTTATTAGTCTTCTGTTATATAAGAATATTTTCAAATAATACACAGATCGGCAAAAAAACCGATCACTTAAAGAAATTTTTAAAAATTAAGTTTAAATAAAAATTATGTAGTAGGCCTAGTGCTTGAAATAAAATTACTGCAATTGTATACGTTTTTAAGATTAAAATGTAATGACACATTTCACACTTAATTCCCCATTTTTCCTCTTGCACCGTGGTGAATGGTGAGCCTAAGGTTGCAGGGGCATAACGGAGGCTGCATCCATCATCAATTAGAGCAACAGCTTTGGCAAAGTCTTCAGGACTGAGAGGCATTAATTTCAACTAAACTTACGGACAGAATCACTTCGATGCGAAGGGAGACAGTTTCCTTTCAGTTTGGAAGGAAATGATGCAATACAACAATGAAACACCTAGCAATATGCATGACAAGTTAGTGCTTATAATCATATTGGAATCACCCTATTGCGATTTTTTGTTTTGTTTTGTTTGGTGATAAAGTGAAGATATGAAGAAAGCAGATATGCTGTATCTATTGCTAATGATCCATTAAAAATAATAATTCATCCTCACCAACAACAATGTATAAACATCCAATCGAAATTATGTTTAATCTTAAAAGTACAACAAATTTTACAGTGATTGGTTTTTTTTTTTTTGCCGGTCAGTGTATTAGTTATGAGTCCATGGCTCGAAATTATTAGTAAATATTGCTAATATTATTAGTAAACTGTTTCAAAAAAATATTTTCAGATTATAAAAATCTATGTAACAATTTAAAATCTTAACTATAAAAAAAACTGAATGTCAGACACTAAAGAATTATTTATCTACAAAATAGTGAAATTTGAATATTTTTCTTTCATAATTTCGAAATAATCATGTTTCAAATTTATAGTCAAAATCTTCAATAAAACATTTTTATAAACAAATTTTAAAAATTACAAAACATTTTTGTTGTCAAAAGTCTTAATATACAGCTGTATAATACATATAAAAAATCGAGAGTCCTAATGTTTAAATATAAAATTTTCACACCTAAAGGTGTACATATACCTTAAAACTATATATGGCAACATATTTATCATGGTGTATTTGAAGGACATATGCTTAAATACACTATAGATTACAGTAAAATATAAAGCAATAGTGTATATGTGACATGGCTCTGCAATCACTTGAAACCCCTGCTGAGAAAGTTGGTTTTAAGTTTCTTTTCTGTCTGTTTGGATTAAACAAAATCCAGCTAACCAGGGTTTGGATTAATGAGGTTCCATTGCACTTAAAAGAAGCCTTTGTAGTACATGCTCTAAAACAGCTGCTTGTCGGACTATGAACACGTCATAAAGTAGCATTTTATCGGCCTAGGCTGCTAAAGTACCAGCTGGGAAGAATGAGTTCAGACGTGCCTCTTATATTAATTGCTTCTTTTAACAAGGTGTAATGAGTTTTGTTATGGTAAATATGATAAAAATGACACATAATTTCAACTAAGCAAATAAATATAGTTTGATTTATCAAAATTATTAACTTAACAGTGACTTTTAAAGAAAAAATCCATAGCAAGCCAAGTTTAAAAGAAATGCACTATTGATACAAGTGCATATCTATTTGCTTTCTTTACGCAGGATCACTATAAATGGGTGAAAAAACTGAGCTCAACAGTAGTAAAATTAGAGAACGTTTACTAAAACCTACTGTATGCACCATGTAGACTCATCCTGTATTTCAGATTCGGTTCTGCCTTGTGTGAAATGCTAAAGCATTGCTTAGCATACTTGATACACAAATAGCTATTTTATCACATTAATAGAAATATGCTTCTAATGCTATATTTTGACTTCTTTTTTATTTATTTCAACTGTAAAATATGTTATTAGCAATTTGTAAAATAAACCTGTATCACATATTAAGATCAAAAAGTTTTCCCCGAAACAAATTATGTCATGTGTCTATTAATACTCGAGGTGGAGATTTTACATACATACTTCACTAATTACAGAAAACTAACATCATATTTTGTATCTTCACTATATTACCTTCCTATGTATTTTAAGATATGTCATGTGGCTTTCTTCTGTTTCTGGTATTGGCAGCATTCATTATGTCACTTTCACACCATAGTCATTGTTGTTACTGCCATTGTTGTTATTGCCAGGCAACTGGCTTCTGTTGTTTGTGAGACAGGGATTTCAGAATGTAAGATACAGAATCTCCTTCGGGGATATTAAGAATGCTTCAAGATGATTATGGTGAAGGCATAAACCTGACATATATGATTTTCTGAATGCCTTGTGATTATCGAAGATGATGATGTCACTACAAATGTAACAAGGGAGCTGAGATTTGTTTCAGAAAATGGTTTTCAGGAATGCTTCCAGACGCTTTACACACATTGGCAGAAGTGTGTTACCGTGGAAGGGAATTTGAAGGAAATGTGGTGCAATCAAAGGTATGGTAATTCATTTCTGTAATATTTACAAACTACCAGATCCCCACAGCTTTGCCCACAATAATTAATTGGAAGATTAAAAATTATTATCAGAATAATTAAAACATATTTAAAACGAATAACAATTATAAAGAAACAGCTAAAAATTGGGCTTTAGAATGCATTCCTCAATTAAAAAATGCTGCCGGAGAAAAACGACCTCATATTAGAGTTCTCTGGCCCAGAAAACCTCTGCACAGTGAGTTCTGTCAAAATTAATCAATATTTGTCCATTTAAGCCTATATTCATTATCCCTCTTCCGACTATGTTGAAAATTTCAGATATCTGCAGGCCTTGGCATTATAAACAAATGAATCGACCAGGGTGGGCCTATAAAATGAAGCAATTCTTTTATTTCCAAATCGTGACAAAAAAAATGGCAAAGCCATCTGCAATTGATTTGAAAAATAAAACGTATTACTGAAATCTGATGCTTGGATAGCAAAAAAAAAAATCACATTTTCTGACAGTTTTTTACTTATAACTTGCGAATGAAAGCAAAAATATAAAATCCGACTTTGAGGTGCATTTGCTCACTCTTCAGCCAATCTATGTTTAAGATTTCAGATTTCTGCATTCAGTAGATTTCACTGAGCATCGCACACAGACAGACAGACAGAAAGACAAACACTTTCTTTTACTATTACAGATTTAAGAACTTTTTTGATCATAGTGGTGTATTTACTTGGTGTATGCTTCTGCTTCCTGTTATACTGAGATTATTTACTGAGAATGCTTTTCCGAACATGAGCTCTGGTCAGTTCTATGCTACTAAGCAAACTTGAAATCTGCCGTAGGTGGATTATCCGTGCAAGGTTCTTACTCCTTTTCTAACCCTTTGCATGCAAAATATGGACTTATACAGGGAATCCATTTTATGCGGAAACTTTTTAACAGCGTTGCCCCTGCTCACACTTTCCCTGCTGTTGCGCTTGCACCGGCAGGGACCGTGTTCCGTTACTACTGGCAAATCAAGACTTAGGCCTACATGTAGAGGCTTATTACTCACCATTTATTTGAAATACTGTTGAAAATGACCCCCATCAACAGTAAGACATGCCTCACATCGTTTAAACAAATTATTTGCCACTTTCTGTAATTCCGCTTCAGTAATACACTGCACTGCACGTGTTATTTCGGCCTTAAGTTCTTCGGTATATCACAAACTGAACCTGTTGTATGCCACTTTTTCATCAACTTCGAAAGACACAATTTTGTAGGGATGGTACAGTCAGGTGGCAATGCGGCAGTGATGCGAGGTTTCCTCATAAAATGGACTCACTGTACCTTGCCATTACAGCCCAAATAGAACCTTGGCCTTCTGGACTATATGACAAAAATGACATGTAATTTCAATATACGTAAATAATTTAGTTTTATTAATAAAAATTACTAACTTAACACTGATTTTTAAAGAAACAAATCCATAGCAAGTCAAGTTTATAAAAATGCACTATTGGTACAAGGGCTATATCTATTTGCTTTCTTGATGCAAGAGCACTGAAAATGAGTGAAAAAACTGAGTTCAATAGCAGTAAAACTAGAGAACTTTTACTAAAAACTACTGTATACACCATGTAGGCAAAACTTTAGTGGGCTCATCCTGTATTTCAGATTCGGTTCCGCCTTGTTTGAAATGCTAAAACCTTGCTTTGAATACTTGATACATAAATAGTTATGTTACTACTATAATATAATAAGCTTCTAATGCTTAATTTTGTCTTCTTTTTATTTATTTAAACTGTTAAATACCAGTATGTTAATAGCAATTTGCAAAATAAACTTGTATCACATAATAGGATCAAGAAGTTTTCCCAAAATGAATAATGTCATTTGGCTTCCTTCTGTTTCCAGTAATGGCGCCATTCAATATGTCACTGCCATAAAAGTTTCATGACCATAGTCATTGTTGATATTATCATTGTTGTTATTGCCTGGCAACTGGCTTTTGTAGTTTGTATGACAGTTGTTCATTGCATTTCAGAATGTGATTTACAGAACAACTTGCAAAATAATGTCAAATTTCGCGCTTTGATGCTCAAATCTCCTTTGAGGATATTAAAAATGCTTCATGATGCTTATGGTGATTATCAAAGACGATGACGTCAATACAGACGTGACAAGAGAGCTGAGACTTGCTTCAGAAAATGGTTTTCAGGAATGCTTCCAGACGCTTTACACACATTGGCAGAAGTGTGTCACCGTGGAAGGGAACTATTTTGAAGGAAATGTGGTGTAAATGAAGGTATGGTAATTCATTTCTGTAATATTTATAAATTCAGGAAACTTTTTGAACCAAGTGGTGTACTTACTTGATGCTATGCATCTGCTTTCTGTTTCACTGAGATTATTTACTGAGAATGCTCTTTCGGAAATGAGCTCTGGTCAGTTGGATTGCTACTACAGCAAAATCTAAATTTTCTGTTGGTGGGTTATCCATGCAAAGGTTCTTACTCCCTTTCTAACCCTTTGTGAGTGGAATAAGGATGTCACCAGGTGTGAGACTTTGAGATTCCCACACTTTACTTACTTACTTACTTACTTACTTACTTACTTACTTACTCCTTGGCACTACAGCCAAAGAAGGACCTTGGCCTCCTAGTCTATATGATAAAAATGACGTCTAATTTCAATATAAGTAAATAAATTTCTTTTAATTAATCAAAATTATTAACTTAACATTGATTTTTAAAGAAACAAATCCATTGCAACCCAAGTTTATAAAAATGCAGTATTGGTACAAGCACCATATCTATTTGCTTTCTTGATATAGGAGCACTGAAAATGAGTGAAAAAACTGAGTTCAATAGCAGTAAAATTAGAGAACTTTTACTAAAAACTAATGTATGCACCATGTAGGCAAAAACTTTAGTGGACTCATCCTGTATTTCAGATTCGGTTCCGCCTTGTTTGAAATGCTAAAACCTTGCTTTGCATACTTGATACATGAATAGTTATGTTACTACTTTAATATAATAAGCTCTAATGCTCCATTTTGTCTTCTATTTATTTATTTCAACTGTAAAATATGTTACTGTCACTGCCATAAAAGTTTCATGACCATAGTCATTGTTGTTATTGTTATTGTTGCCTAGCAACTGGTTTTCTTTTCTTTTTCTTTTTTTTTCTCTTTTGTGAGACAGTTTATTGCATTTTAGAATGAGATACAGAAGAACGTGCAAATGTCAAATTGTGCAGGAAATCCAAAATCTTGCACCTCATCATATTAGTAATCCACTCGTAAAATGTGTCTGTGACCACAAGGAGCTTTTGGTCTGGGAGAGGATTTTTATTCACAAGAAAGGGAACCAACTGATGAACTTCGATATTCCGACCAATGATGACCTCATCTCAAAATTTGTACCACGTCCTCAGGAGGTTGAAGTATAGCTGTTGACAATGGTAGTGAAGGCACCGAAACTAGTACAGGTAAATTATACCAGAAGTGTTAAATTCAACTAATTATATAATTATATTTTTGATCAGTGTTCACCCTGGTGCATGTTACACAAGATATCGCACAATAAAATTCTTCTGCCATCCAGAAGGTATATTCAAAATTATATAATTTTGTATCAAGTATTTAAAAGAAATGTTAAATTTCCTGAAACAGAGTAAACATAATGTAAGCTATCAAAAAGCCACTTAA
This sequence comes from Ectobius pallidus, assembly GCA_964059195.1. NCBI lineage: Eukaryota > Metazoa > Arthropoda > Insecta > Blattodea > Ectobiidae > Ectobius > Ectobius pallidus. The sequence continues at coordinate 167,773,273 of CAXKWD010000006.1, forward strand.
AAGGCTGAGCTGGGGGATTTAAAGGGCTAGCAGCTACCTGGTATTCAATGTATTAATAATGGATTGTGAGCAAAAAAACTGCTTGTTGAGTCTAGTAGATCTATTTTTAATACTCACCCCATAATTTCTCTAAATTTTAATACCATAATAATGGGGTACGCCTGAGACATGATGGCATGTGGTATATGAATTAATTTGATATGCACTTCTTAAAAATATATTTGAAGGTAACATAGCTTTACATTAGAAAAAGGAGATAATAAAATCCTCATAAATGTTATGAATAGAAATCTACTCACTTTATATTATTCTTCTTGGCTTCTTCCAAGTTGTTTAGCAAAGAGATTCTTCTCTCTTTCAAAGTTGAAATGAGGTTTTCTTGTCCTCTGCCTTTTAATTCCCTGTAACAGTAAAGCATAGGTTATGAGAGGGGGGGAAAAAACTCTTACAGCAAGAGGAACCAGAGTTAGAGCTTTATGAATTTCATCTTTGCCAATGAGGGATAATTGTCAGCTAAAATGTGAAAAAATCCACCTTATACCCCCATTAATGTAATAGAATTTGAGTTCAGCCTAAGAAGTCTAGGCCTAGGAAAGAATTTAATAATCAGATAATAGAATTAATTTTTGGTGAATGACTTTAATACTTGTATGGTCTGGAACACATAGAGTGTACATAAATCTCGTATTTGGATCATACACATAAAAATACACCTTAAAGTTGTGAAATAAAGTATATCTGAAACAAAGTTCACTTGAAAAAAACTCAAATTTTATTGTATATTGATGCGCAGGTAAAATGTAATAATTTAAAGTTGAACTGTGCTCATAATACAAAAAAAGTTCACTGCAAATGCATAAATGTAGGCCTACAATACTCTGAGTCAATTAAAACTTAAAAAATCTAAATTGGTACAACATCTAAATTATTAAAAGATGTAAAGTCACAAAACAATAAAACGCGAAAAATCACGAAACCACAATTAAAATTGGTAAGATCTTGAGATGTCCACTGTTAAAAACTCTTCCTAAGTGCTTGTAAATGTGAAATTAGATTAATTTAGAACTTCTCTTGAATAAAATTCACTCCTAATTATTAAGTTCCGACATTAAATGATCAATTGTCCTAGACCCTAGCTGCTTCCTAGGTTAATGCATTTCGGCACAAGTTAGGCTATTTTCAACCTGTGCCGAAATGCTTTGCAAGTCCCCATTGGGAAGGCCAATACGAACGTAACAATAAAGAGCTTGAAAAAGATTTTTGCTGTTGTGGGACTCCTTCGTTCTGTCTTGAATAATGTAACCTATTTCGTGTCGACTTCTGCTTTGATCCGGGGATAAGAAACATAATGACTTATCCTCAACTGTCGTTTGCATGAAGTTTTAATCTCAATATGAGGGCAGCACTAATAGTTTACCATTCAGATGAAACTTTTGGGATAGGGCTCTATTTTGGCTGCCGTTTGCATTTCACTCAGCTGTGATTGATTTAATATAACCTAAATGAGGATTAAGGGAAATATAAGAATTTATATTACTTGCAAGAAGCAAAGAACGAATTAAACCGGATGAGGCGTTTCACAAGAGTGATGCAACCGAACCGCTTGTGTGAGTAGATGTAACCAAATTCATTGGGGAAGTCCCGTAAAGACGGTTGCTAATGCAAGCAGCGTTCCATTTAAATTCTTTTAATACTAATGTTGTCCCCGCAGAATAACTTGAGCCAATCAGAAGCTAATTCGTCATTGAAATTAACTACCGCTATTGAGATGAAGTGACGCTATGATTTACGAACTTAAGATCACTCTGCAACGACGCTCCAAGAAAGATGGACGGGAAAATCTACATTGTGAGTAAGACCACTGCTAGACTGCATTATTCGAAGTTTCTTTTATATTTGTGTTGGAAGAAAGAAGTAGTTTATATTTAAATAAGTACCTAAAGATAGAAGATATACAAATATTGTATTCATATTAATATCCTAAATCCTGTGGCACGGTCTAAATTATCTGCAAAGAGTTTAAACATAATCTTTATTATCTAATTGTGAGAGAATATACAATGCATCACAATAACTGCTTAATAGTCATGTCCTAATTATGAATTTTGAAATTGAATAAATCAAAGCTCTTCCTAAATATCTCATGACTTATTACTTAGAATTGGTGCAAGTGAAAATTAAAGCCATTATAAACCACATCCCTGAGATCTGTTCATGCTCAGTGACGGACCATAGCACAAGGTAATTTGTATATCGAGGTTGTGAAGAGAGGCAGAGGAATAGACGCAACTAAATAAGTAAGACGCCAAATTTATTAACCCTGAGAATACAAAATTTGTCCTCTGTGAAAGTGATATTATAATCCAGCCAAATGGTAGCACAGCACATTCTCCAATATCTTTGATGTGATGATAAAGACCCGCTCCCAGAACCCAAGGATGCCTAGCTGAAGTTAGAGCTAGCAAAGTAGATTATCTTTTTTCAAGATACAGTTGTTAGGCAAAGAGTTACAATGAGAATTTGATTGCTAAGCAACGAATAAATTTTAATTTTTTTTGCAAGAAAATCAAAACAAATTCATTAAGAAATAATATTTATTTTAGTCCTTTTATAAATAAAGTAAAATAAATGAAACAGACTGAATGAAAAGTTAACACACAAGGTATGATATTATAAAGTACATACACACAGCATCTAGGGTATAATATTGCCTGTTGATGTGATGGGAGTAGGAGATAAGAAACTGGATTTCTGTTTCAAAATTTAGAGGTTTGACATTGTGATGTCATTTATGTGTGTAGTGTGTGATTTATCTACCTCATTTGAAATGAGAAACTAGAAAGGTTGTATCCCTTGCCAAACGGAATTAACAAAATCATTACCACCCATCAACAGTTTGCAGTATTTTTTAAATAATTCTAATGGATAAAATCCTCTTAAATGCATATTAACAGAATCATTGCATACTTTTTCTTCTACTAAAAAGGTTCCACATGAAATTATCTTAATGTATACATCAATAAATAATGTTACTGGAGAATGCCCAAGATTAAACGCCTTGTTACAGAAATGTCCACATAATACATGTTCCAAGACTACTAACTTGACATGCATATTGTAGATTTTTCTTTTCCAAGTTACAGTTTCTAGGCAAAGAGTTTTAATCAGTATATGCATGCTAAAGGATGGATGAAATTTTTAACTAGAATTCATACTGTTAGGAAATCTTGACAAATTCACATGAACTAGTAATTTTACAAATAAAGTAAATATTTATCAATGAAAATTCAATTTAACGTTTAATATACAGTACATGCATACAGTATCATTAATATTCCTCGTCGATGTACTGGGAGTAGAAGGTAACACACTGGATTTCTGATTAATCAGGAGATCATAAAAAACTGCAAAGATCCAGATCATATTTAATCTACACACCAATATTACTTATAATATTATATGCCCTTCAACTTATAACTTGCCCAATATTATTGATTATAATACATTGCCAATATTGTGATAGTACCATCAACAATCACAGTATATTGTCCTCATCACTAGAATTCATACACAATTCTATCAAACAGGGTTGGACAGAATTTTTAAAAGTTTTGACTCTAAATTTAAGCTTTCGATGGTAAGATAGAATCATTTTGAATCCCACATCTATTGCATTTTATGTGCAATCCATTAAATAAGTTATAGGGTTGTCAGTCTCTGTGAAATATTCAATAAATTTGAACACACAAATGACACTTAATGATTTTGAACATGTATTATGCGTACAAGGTAAGTCACACCACAATGAAACCTGGCTTTAACCACTGCCATTGCACATGGGATCTTTCATAACAAATTTTAATGCTGCCTTTCATGATAAATCCCCATCCTAGTGGTAACACTCGAAATGCAAATCGTACAGTAGCTTCATATAAATCATGTTACTAACAGTAATGGTATTTATTTCCAGATGGTGGAAAGCTGTGAAGAGAAAATCGTGCTTAAGGGATGCCACAATACATCAGATGAGTATCTTTTGTTAAACATATTTTGGAACATAGAAACATGGCCCACAAACAAGGACTGAATTTGTCAGACCGTAACCTCAGGGCACTGCACTGATCACCAGTCGACTCTAATTGGTATCCGGCTCGTACAGACCCTTCAAACCTAATCTGAACCACGCGTGTATAATAAATAGAGTTTTATTTTGTTGCAAATGCGTGGTCCATCAGCAGTCTTCAAAATTGGCTGGCATCAATCCTCCTAAAAGGTTGGGCCCTGATGACTGAACAACAGATTCTTAACGGGCTCGGCGTCATGTTTCTGTTCCTTTATTGCTTAGCAATGGCTATTCAGTACTTAATAAATTGTGTTTATTGTTTTACAGGTTCTTCCTGCAACCCAGAAATACTGACTACTGGCGAACTTGAACATTATAGCTGATGATGTACGGTGCAAAAGGAATACACCACCACAAAGAAATAAGGGAAGCTTTCCCATCTGAGAAAGTATTTCTCTTGGCAACACAGCTCTGGGGGTCTATTAAGGTGATTAAACTAGTCCTTTTGGAATATGAGATTGAACTTACTGACTCACAGCCCTTCAGGCAGCTGCCTAATACACTCCTCCCTTCCAAGTAAATTATTCTTTAAGACAAATCCAGACTATGCTTTACCAAGGGGTTATCTGGACTTCGTAACCTATCTATCTTTCCTGTTGAGAAGTCTTCAAACCTGTCACAGATTAGTGATACCTCAACTCCAAGATTAAAATTTATTGTGTCCCTATCCCAAATATACATTTTTCGTTCAATGAACACTACATAAATAAAAATACTAACAAGTATAACATGCTTGGGACGTTATCATAGACTATCATAACATTCCCACAAGAAAGAACAGGCATGTATTTAACTGTGATGGATAAACAATTCTTTTACTTACATTGTCCCAGTAAAAATCAAAGTAGATGTAAACAAAAGCAAAATGTATCACAAATGCAAAAAATGCACACTACATAGCATACAGTTCAAAAACGTGATGATACCAGGTCAAAATATAATTATATTGTTGATACATGAAGAGCTACAATGAGAAATCTTTACCTGAGCGAATGAAAATTTTTTTAACCAGAATTCATATTGTAAGGAAATTTCGACTAATTGACATGAACTAAGAGCATAACACTTAAAGTGAATAATGTATAAATTAACGAAGATTTACGATTTAATGTTTGATATACACCGCATGAAAACGGTAGCTTTAATATTCCTAGTCAATGTAATAGGAGTAGAAGGTAAGACACTGAATTTCTAATTACTCTGGAGATCATAAATACTCTACAGTTCCGGATCAAATTTTATCTGTAGACCAATGGTTACAATGTTTACTTATAATTTTAATTGCCCTTAAACCTTATACCTTGCCTAATATCATGGAATATAATATATTGCCAAGTTTGTCATATTACCATCAACAATCACACTATATGGTCCTAAGCACTAGAATTCATATATATTTCAAGCAAAGAGGGTTTGAATGAATTTTTTTAAGTTTTGATTCTAAATTTAAAGATTCCATACCGGTAAGTCACACGGCAATGAAACCTGGCTGAGACCCCTTCCCTTGCTCATGAGGTCTTTTATAGCTAATTTTAATGCTGCCTATCATGATAAATCCCCATACTAGTGGTAACAAGTCGAAATGCATATCGTACAGTAGCCTCATATAAATCATGTTACTAACAGTAATGGTATTTATTTCCAGATGGTGGAAAGCTGTGAAGAGAAAATCGTGCTTAAGGGATGCCACAATACATCAGATGAGTATCTTTTGTTAAACATATTTTGGAACATAGAAACATGGCCCACAAACGAGGACTGAATTTGTCAGACCGTAACCTCAGGGCACTGCACTGATCACCAGTCGACTCTAATTGGTATCCGGCTCGTACAGACCCTTCAAACCTAATCTGAACCACGCGTGTATAATAAATAGAGTTTTATTTTGTTGCAAATGCGTGGTCCATCAGCAGTCTTCAAAATTGGCTGGCATCAATCCTCCTAAAAGGTTGGGCCCTGATGACTGAACAACAGATTCTTAACGGGCTCGGCGTCATGTTTCTGTTCCTTTATTGCTTAGCAATGGCTATTCAGTACTTAATAAATTGTGTTTATTGTTTTACAGGTTCTTCCTGCAACCCAGAAATACTGACTACTGGCGAACTTGAACATTATAGCTGATGATGTACGGTGCAAAAGGAATACACCACCACAAAGAAATAAGGGAAGCTTTCCCATCTGAGAAAGTATTTCTCTTGGCAACACAGCTCTGGGGGTCTATTAAGGTGATTAAACTAGTCCTTTTGGAATATGAGATTGAACTTACTGACTCACAGCCCTTCAGGCAGCTGCCTAATACACTCCTCCCTTCCAAGTAAATTATTCTTTAAGACAAATCCAGACTATGCTTTACCAAGGGGTTATCTGGACTTCGTAACCTATCTATCTTTCCTGTTGAGAAGTCTTCAAACCTGTCACAGATTAGTGATACCTCAACTCCAAGATTAAAATTTATTGTGTCCCTATCCCAAATATACATTTTTCGTTCAATGAACACTACATAAATAAAAATACTAACACATGCTTGGGACGTTATCATAGACTATCATAACATTCCCACAAGAAAGAACAGGCATGTATTTAACTGTGATGGATAAACAATTCTTTTACTTACATTGTCCCAGTAAAAATCAAAGTAGATGTAAACAAAAGCAAAATGTATCACCAATGCAAAAAATGCACACTACATAGCATACAGTTCAAAAACGTGATGATACCAGGTCAAAATATAATTATATTGTTGATACATGAAGAGCTACATGAGAAATCTTTACCTGAGCGAATGAAAATTTTTTTAACCAGAATTCATATTGTAAGGAAATTTCGACTAATTGACATGAACTAAGAGCATAACACTTAAAGCGAATAATGTATAAATTAATGAAGATTTACGATTTAATGTTTGATATACACCGCATGAAAACGGTAGCTTTAATATTCCTAGTCAATGTAATAGGAGTAGAAGGTAAGACACTGAATTTCTAATTACTCTGGAGATCATAAATACTCTACAGTTCCGGATCAAATTTTATCTGTAGACCAATGGTTACAATGTTTACTTATAATTTTAATTGCCCTTAAACCTTATACCTTGCCTAATATCATGGAATATAATATATTGCCAAGTTTGTCATATTACCATCAACAATCACACTATATGGTCCTAAGCACTAGAATTCATATATATTTCAAGCAAAGAGGGTTTGAATGAATTTTTTTAAGTTTTGATTCTAAATTTAAAGATTCCATACCGGTAAGTCACACGGCAATGAAACCTGGCTGAGACCCCTTCCCTTGCTCATGAGGTCTTTTATAGCTAATTTTAATGCTGCCTATCATGATAAATCCCCATACTAGTGGTAACAAGTCGAAATGCATATCGTACAGTAGCCTCATATAAATCATGTTACTAACAGTAATGGTATTTATTTCCAGATGGTGGAAAGCTGTGAAGAGAAAATCGTGCTTAAGGGATGCCACAATACATCAGATGAGTATCTTTTGTTAAACATATTTTGGAACATAGAAACATGGCCCACAAACAAGGACTGAATTTGTCAGACCGTAACCTCAGGGCACTGCACTGATCACCAGTCGACTCTAATTGGTATCCGGCTCGTACAGACCCTTCAAACCTAATCTGAACCACGCGTGTATAATAAATAGAGTTTTATTTTGTTGCAAATGCGTGGTCCATCAGCAGTCTTCAAAATTGGCTGGCATCAATCCTCCTAAAAGGTTGGGCCCTGATGACTGAACAACAGATTCTTAACGGGCTCGGCGTCATGTTTCTGTTCCTTTATTGCTTAGCAATGGCTATTCAGTACTTAATAAATTGTGTTTATTGTTTTACAGGTTCTTCCTGCAACCCAGAAATACTGACTACTGGCGAACTTGAACATTATAGCTGATGATGTACGGTGCAAAAGGAATACACCACCACAAAGAAATAAGGGAAGCTTTCCCATCTGAGAAAGTATTTCTCTTGGCAACACAGCTCTGGGGGTCTATTAAGGTGATTAAACTAGTCCTTTTGGAATATGAGATTGAACTTACTGACTCACAGCCCTTCAGGCAGCTGCCTAATACACTCCTCCCTTCCAAGTAAATTATTCTTTAAGACAAATCCAGACTATGCTTTACCAAGGGGTTATCTGGACTTCGTAACCTATCTATCTTTCCTGTTGAGAAGTCTTCAAACCTGTCACAGATTAGTGATACCTCAACTCCAAGATTAAAATTTATTGTGTCCCTATCCCAAATATACATTTTTCGTTCAATGAACACTACATAAATAAAAATACTAACAAGTATAACATGCTTGGGACGTTATCATAGACTATCATAACATTCCCACAAGAAAGAACAGGCATGTATTTAACTGTGATGGATAAACAATTCTTTTACTTACATTGTCCCAGTAAAAATCAAAGTAGATGTAAACAAAAGCAAAATGTATCACCAATGCAAAAAATGCACACTACATAGCAAACAGTTCAAAAACGTGATGATACCAGGTCAAAATATAATTATATTGTTGATACATGAAGAGCTACAATGAGAAATCTTTACCTGAGCGAATGAACATTTTTTTAACCAGAATTCATATTGTAAGGAAATTTCGACTAATTGACATGAACTAAGAGCATAACACTTAAAGCGAATAATGTATAAATTAATGAAGATTTACGATTTAATGTTTGATATACACCGCATGAAAACGGTAGCTTTAATATTCCTAGTCAATGTAATAGGAGTAGAAGGTAAGACACTGAATTTCTAATTACTCTGGAGATCATAAATACTCTACAGTTCCGGATCAAATTTTATCTGTAGACCAATGGTTACAATGTTTACTTATAATTTTAATTGCCCTTAAACCTTATACCTTGCCTAATATCATGGAATATAATATATTGCCAAGTTTGTCATATTACCATCAACAATCACACTATATGGTCCTAAGCACTAGAATTCATATATATTTCAAGCAAAGAGGGTTTGAATGAATTTTTTTAAGTTTTGATTCTAAATTTAAAGATTCCATACCGGTAAGTCACACGGCAATGAAACCTGGCTGAGACCCCTTCCCTTGCTCATGAGGTCTTTTATAGCTAATTTTAATGCTGCCTATCATGATAAATCCCCATACTAGTGGTAACAAGTCGAAATGCATATCGTACAGTAGCCTCATATAAATCATGTTACTAACAGTAATGGTATTTATTTCCAGATGGTGGAAAGCTGTGAAGAGAAAATCGTGCTTAAGGGATGCCACAATACATCAGATGAGTATCTTTTGTTAAACATATTTTGGAACATAGAAACATGGCCCACAAACAAGGACTGAATTTGTCAGACCGTAACCTCAGGGCACTGCACTGATCACCAGTCGACTCTAATTGGTATCCGGCTCGTACAGACCCTTCAAACCTAATCTGAACCACGCGTGTATAATAAATAGAGTTTTATTTTGTTGCAAATGCGTGGTCCATCAGCAGTCTTCAAAATTGGCTGGCATCAATCCTCCTAAAAGGTTGGGCCCTGATGACTGAACAACAGATTCTTAACGGGCTCGGCGTCATGTTTCTGTTCCTTTATTGCTTAGCAATGGCTATTCAGTACTTAATAAATTGTGTTTATTGTTTTACAGGTTCTTCCTGCAACCCAGAAATACTGACTACTGGCGAACTTGAACATTATAGCTGATGATGTACGGTGCAAAAGGAATACACCACCACAAAGAAATAAGGGAAGCTTTCCCATCTGAGAAAGTATTTCTCTTGGCAACACAGCTCTGGGGGTCTATTAAGGTGATTAAACTAGTCCTTTTGGAATATGAGATTGAACTTACTGACTCACAGCCCTTCAGGCAGCTGCCTAATACACTCCTCCCTTCCAAGTAAATTATTCTTTAAGACAAATCCAGACTATGCTTTACCAAGGGGTTATCTGGACTTCGTAACCTATCTATCTTTCCTGTTGAGAAGTCTTCAAACCTGTCACAGATTAGTGATACCTCAACTCCAAGATTAAAATTTATTGTGTCCCTATCCCAAATATACATTTTTCGTTCAATGAACACTACATAAATAAAAATACTAACAAGTATAACATGCTTGGGACGTTATCATAGACTATCATAACATTCCCACAAGAAAGAACAGGCATGTATTTAACTGTGATGGATAAACAATTCTTTTACTTACATTGTCCCAGTAAAAATCAAAGTAGATGTAAACAAAAGCAAAATGTATCACCAATGCAAAAAATGCACACTACATAGCATACAGTTCAAAAACGTGATGATACCAGGTCAAAATATAATTATATTGTTGATACATGAAGAGCTACAATGAGAAATCTTTACCTGAGCGAATGAAAATTTTTTTAACCAGAATTCATATTGTAAGGAAATTTCGACTAATTGACATGAACTAAGAGCATAACACTTAAAGTGAATAATGTATAAATTAACGAAGATTTACGATTTAATGTTTGATATACACCGCATGAAAACGGTAGCTTTAATATTCCTAGTCAATGTAATAGGAGTAGAAGGTAAGACACTGAATTTCTAATTACTCTGGAGATCATAAATACTCTACAGTTCCGGATCAAATTTTATCTGTAGACCAATGGTTACAATGTTTACTTATAATTTTAATTGCCCTTAAACCTTATACCTTGCCTAATATCATGGAATATAATATATTGCCAAGTTTGTCATATTACCATCAACAATCACACTATATGGTCCTAAGCACTAGAATTCATATATATTTCAAGCAAAGAGGGTTTGAATGAATTTTTTTAAGTTTTGATTCTAAATTTAAAGATTCCATACCGGTAAGTCACACGGCAATGAAACCTGGCTGAGACCCCTTCCCTTGCTCATGAGGTCTTTTATAGCTAATTTTAATGCTGCCTATCATGATAAATCCCCATACTAGTGGTAACAAGTCGAAATGCATATCGTACAGTAGCCTCATATAAATCATGTTACTAACAGTAATGGTATTTATTTCCAGATGGTGGAAAGCTGTGAAGAGAAAATCGTGCTTAAGGGATGCCACAATACATCAGATGAGTATCTTTTGTTAAACATATTTTGGAACATAGAAACATGGCCCACAAACAAGGACTGAATTTGTCAGACCGTAACCTCAGGGCACTGCACTGATCACCAGTCGACTCTAATTGGTATCCGGCTCGTACAGACCCTTCAAACCTAATCTGAACCACGCGTGTATAATAAATAGAGTTTTATTTTGTTGCAAATGCGTGGTCCATCAGCAGTCTTCAAAATTGGCTGGCATCAATCCTCCTAAAAGGTTGGGCCCTGATGACTGAACAACAGATTCTTAACGGGCTCGGCGTCATGTTTCTGTTCCTTTATTGCTTAGCAATGGCTATTCAGTACTTAATAAATTGTGTTTATTGTTTTACAGGTTCTTCCTGCAACCCAGAAATACTGACTAATGGTGAACTTGAACATGTACAGTGCAAACGGAATACACCACCACAAAGAGAAAAGGGCAGCTTACCCATCTGAGAAGGTATTTCTGTTGGCAACACATCTCTGGGGATGTGTTATGGTGATTGAACTTGACCTTTTGGAATATGAGATTGAGCTTACTGACTCACAGCCCTTCAGGGAGCTGCCTAATACACTCTAAGCCTCCGAAGTAATAAATTCTTAAAGATAAATTTAGACTTTTTTTTACCAAGGCATTATACGGAATTCGAAACATATCTATCTCTCCTGTTGAGAAGTCTTCAAACCTGTCACTGATTGGTGATACCTCAACTCCAAGATTAAAATTTATTCTGTCCCTATCCCAAATATAAATTTTTCATTCTTCAATGAACACAACATAAATAAATTACCCAACAAGTATAACGCTCTTGGGATGTTGTCATAAACTATCATAAAATTTCCACAAGAAAGAACAGGCATGTATTTAACTGTGAACAATTCTTTTACTTACATTGTCCCAGTAAAAATCAATGTAGATGTAAACAAAGCAAAATGTATCACCAACAAAAAATGCACTCTACATAGCAAAATGTTAAAAAAAACTGATGATACCAGATCAAAATATAATTATATTGTTGCTAGATGAAGAATTACCATGAGAAATCCTTCCCTAAAATAGTCTCCACTGCTTTAACATTTAACACCAACATGTCAAGATTAACAAGTTGATACAGACATGTATGTTGCAATTTCACATTCCAATTGAGTTGACATGCAAACCCAGCATTTTGAACTTAACATTTTCAGATGTTAATTTGTTGTCCGGAGAAAATGGACAACATATCAAGTCAACTGACTAGTCGGTCAATATCAGCTTTGTTTCGGGAATTTCCATCAACATGAAGCAATTGACAGCATAATCGGCATTGGTTAGTGAATTTCCATCTAAACAAAAGCAATTGATTTTCAGTGTTCTCAATAATACTGCATCTACTTTTAAGATTATTTTTTATGACATACTCCATTGTTGAAAAATGTGATAGTTATTTTGAAAAGATCAAGACATCTGTACAAAATTAGTATTTAATATTAGTATTGAAGAAAGTCACAGGCAGTTAACAAGAAGACAATAACGAGTATAAACAATTACTCCCATTTTGCAATGTTGGCTGCCCTCTTCAGAGGCGTTTTCTTTTTGAATGTTATTCATTATTCATTAATTTTCGTTCATAACTGCGCCAACCCATGTTAAGTCTATAACACTAGTGGAGACAGTTGTTAATTGGCAAACCAATTGACTTCAACAAGTTGATGATACACATTTAACATATGTTAACTGCAACATATAGGTGTTAAATGTTAGTAGTGGGGACTCAGCTTTAGGGAAACAATAACTTGGATTCTACACAACGAAAACATGTAAAACGCCTGTGTAACTGTTTGCAAGTTGCAACATATTCAGCCAATAGAAATGCAACAGTTTAGAGCCCTCAACATTACATAAACAGTTTAGACGCTGGTTGTGTTATATATGTCCCACCTCTACTCTACAGTTGATAGTTACTTAGTGAGCCTTACCTTATTTTCACTCGAAGCAGTTTAATTTCAGCTTTTGTTCTTTCCCTCAAATGATGAAATTTCTCGTTCAGAAGATTCACATGCTTTTGTGCATTTTCCTTTTCCTCTGCAATTAATTTATCAATCTGAAAAAAAGTTTCACAAACATAAGCACAGTCTTATGAAATGGGATATAGACTTTTTATAGGATTAGATTAAACACATCAAACACAAAAGGAAATAATAGTTACACTAAATCCTGTTGAGCGTTATAAAAAATGGAATACTAATTTTAAATGATAACTGGGTTTGAAAACAGTTTCCTAGCAGTGTGGTGATACAGTCAAACTCGATTATTTCTAACTTTTAAAATAAAAAATTGTGAATATTTCTAACTTTTAGTACGGTCTCTTGACATTCTTGTACGAAAATTAAAATTTTTCTAATTTAAAATCATGATTTATTTGTGCTTAACCCTTTCACTGCTAACTTAATTCAACATATTGGCTCAATATAGCACGATGCTTTGCACCAGCATCACAGTATAGTATAACAGTAGCGAAGCTGTAATGGAAGGAAAATTGGACAAAGAAGATACTTTCTTATGCACATGGTCCACCATGACTGGTGGTGAAACTAAGCTTTACGTGTAGAGACACCAAGCAGAACCACTAATTCAGGAAAAGTGCAGTGAATTTCCACATTACTTTGACCTTGAGTCAGACGCACGTCATCGCATCTGGATTCCTTCTGCACAGCTGGATTCACGAATGGAGTGTGTTGTTGAAAGTGTTATGCTGTGCGTATAAGACAGCGAGATTTCAGCTGGCTATTACCAGCATGTTATTTTTATAATTACATTTTAGCCTCCATATTTAATTCCTTTATGATAGGTAATGTTAATTATAACTGTTTAATTAAGAATAAAACTGGCAAAATAATTTTATAAATGGGTCTACAGTTTTTTGTTGTTTTTTTTAAATTTCCTTTTCAAAAATTTGGGTGCGATACTATTCAAAGACGGTAGTATTCGAGTATATAGGTAATATCTGTGAACATTGAAATATTTGTATAATACGAGGTCTGTTAGATAAGTATCCGACCTTATTTTTTTTTCTCGAAATCCTGAAGGATTTGAATCAAGCCCGCTTGCATGAGCCAACCTTGAACCTTCGTGCGAATGTGTGAATTTTTTCCCGCCTGTCGATAGCGTCTTTTGCTGGCAAGCAGCATTTGAGTGAGGTAGTGTCTAGTGCTCTTGTCGTTTTTTCATTGTGACTCCTGGAATTTGGTTTCCGGGTTGCACCCGTACACCAGGACTCGTCACCACTCATTAAGGTGTTCATGAAGTCGGGGTCACTGTTTGTGGAGTCAAGCATGTCATGTGAGACTTCAACACGAAGTTGTTTTTGCTCCGCCGTCAGCAGCATCGACATTGAATTTCGCCGCCACTCTCTTCATGGTCAAATCTTCGGTCATAGTTTAATGGGCCGAAAAAGTGCTGATGCCCACCTCTTCCGCAATTTCTCGGATACTCACACGACGGTCCCGCATCACTACAGCGTTCACTTTGGCAATGATCTGGTCATTTCAGCATGTTGATGGCGGACCGGAGCGTGGCTCGCTCTCCACCGATGTGCGTCCGTCTTTAAACTGGTTGTACCACTCCTTAATCTGTGTGATGCCCATAGCATCGTCACCGAAAGCCATCTGAATTTTACGAATGGTTTCCACCTGGTTATCGCCCAGTTTCAGGCAAAATTTAATGCAATAGCGCTGCTCCAGACGTTCCGTCATTTTCCTAACAATGAGAAAACGACGAGAGCACTAAACACTACATCACTCAAATGCTGATTGCCAGCAACAGACGCTATCTAAAGGCGGGAAAAAATTCACACATGTGCACGAAGGTTCAAGGTCGGCTCATGCAAGCGGGCTTGATTCAAATCCTTCAGGGTTTTGAGAAAAAAAAATAAGGTCGGATACTTATCTAACAGACCTCATATACCGTATTGGCTGAATGTAAGACAATGTTTTTTCCCTGAAAATGTGCTTTTAAAAACTATACTCATCTCATATGGGCAGCCTAAGACTCAACAACTCTCCATTCATGAATGCAGCTGTATCCCCATGCAAATGATGTGTGTATGACCCAAGGTCAAAGTCGTGCGGAAATTCACCGAACTTTACCAAACTTAATTTTTCCCGAATTCGTGCTTCTGCTTGTACTGCACCAGGACCTTCTGATCCTGACTGCACTGTTACTTGCTTGGTGTCTCTATTCTCTACGCGTAAAGCTTTTGTTTGACCACCAGTCATGGCAGACCATGTGGAAAAGAAAGTATCTTCATTGTCTCAATGCGTAAATAAAGGCAAGAGAAGAAGTTACGGCATGAACTTCAAAATTCTGTTTTATGTGAAGCAAAATGTACTAATAAGCTATTTCATTTATTTTTTCATAACTACCCTTCAAAAATTCAGGGTCGTCTTACTTTTGGGCCAATACGGTAGTCTGTATCTCCCTATATTTTTATTCCAATTTGTTGTGTCTCTGCCTTACCTATAAACAAATCACCTTGCTCCTGCCTTACACCAGCGTGGTCTTGTGGTTAGCGTCGCTGACTACAGATCCCCGGTACCTCCTCGGATTTTTCTGAGGCAGGGAGGTCTGGCAGAGGTGCACTCAGCCTTGTGATTCAAATTGAGGAGCTACTTGATAGAGAAGTAGCGGCTCCGGTCATGAAAACCACCATTAACGGCTGTGGCTGTTGGCATGCTGACCACATGCCCCCCAATCCTGCCATCTACCTGTGGTAGATGACAAAGCGGTCAGGTGGTAGTCCAAGTCCCTCCAGGGATGTAGCACCACGGAGTTTAGTTTAGTTGCTCCTGCCTTATCTTGAGATGCGTGCAATTCAAAGTCTCTATACCATCATAGCAGTTAACTTATTGTATCAGGCACCCTGCTTATTACCAAGACTGCACTGGCTTCAGGTGCTAAACCTAAGCTAACACAATATCAGGAGGGATAATGTGCTTAAATCCTGGAGATAATGTAATGAACATTCTAGAAAAATGTGTTGTTGAACTTATTACCAGCGTTGCTTAAATTATTTACTATAACCTACCTTCAGTAATGATTCCTTTATTTTTGAAGCTTTATTATTTCCTTCACAACTGCTGATGGATGTGACATCAGATATGTTTGATACTAGAACATCCTGAACTTTACAGGCTGAAGTATCTATGAAGCAGAAAAACAAAATCAGTTAACTATTAAAAGAATTCAGTTTATTATTAGAAGCTAGTTCAGTGAAGTTATATAATGTATAAATACCTGATCTAGTTTCCAAGACCATTGTCACTCGTATTTATCAGATGTACACCAACTGCTGGCTGAATGCTCATGTTTCGTCCCGTGGATGTTGTTTGCATTTCTGGCAATGAGACCCTGATCGGCTAAAATATTCATGAAATGGTCCTTACTCTTGTAAATGAATGTATTTTCCCAATTTAATATTAGATGGAAATTTACAGTGAAGTGTTGAAATCTGTAGCAAGATTGAGATCGGAAATATACACACTAAACTTCACTTAAAAGGTATATTTACCCAGGATGATCATTTCAACAGGTATTGATCGACAAGTTCATTCATCCGCCGCCAGAGGGCCAGTCGGAATCAGCTGATGATGGCGGGAATACCCGTTGAAATGATCATCCTCGGTAAATATACCTTTTAAGTGAAGCTTAGTGTGTATATTTCCGATCTCAATCTTGCTATGTATTTTCCCAAACTGAAAGTTCCTTGTGTCCTTGGACACATTTAACCAGTTTCGGTTCCCAATTGATATCATGTCCTTCATCCCAAATAAGGGCTGCTACTGCAGATCTACCAGTTCAACTGTACAAACTGCAAGAAAGTGTACATGGGGAAAACTAGAAGAAAACTGGAGGATAGGACCAAAGAAAGGCATCTGAAATATAGAAACACAGACAAATCTGTGGTGGCGGCAGCTCATTTTTGAGAAGGAAATGATATACATTGGGAATAGAAGTTGGTTAAATATGTCCAAGGACAAAAGGAACTTTCGGTTTGGGAAAAGATAGCCTATCTACTCTTATACAATTCAACGGCCCTAAATAGCGTGCTTGCTTGCTTGCTCGCCCGCTTCGTGAGACATCGGGTATACTCGGCGATGTTCGTCTCTCGCAGTGTAAACTTTCATCAGACTACAAAATTAGTAAAACCGTTTTTTTATTATATAAGGCCTAAGTGAAATGAACACAATGAACAAATATTCTAATTTTATTTTTACTTACAATTTTCATAGCTCTGAACCACAAACATTTTTAATACACTGCCAGTGTAAATTTCTTTAAAATCCTGGAGTCAATTAATAATGGCGGGTGAAGCCGCGGGCATCAGGTTTAATATATTGATAGTTTAATCCTCGAAGTATGGCGGACAGTAAAAATCCAAATCAATCACTCCTTCTCTTGAAAAATTATATAATTTCTGAAAATTACACTGAATTTATCAAATAAAATTCACATCACATTCATCTGTCAACAAACAGTTGAGAAACGATACGTATTATCCACCTCCGTCTCGAGAATTACGCACGAGAATTATACAGTTTAGAAGGCAGTGGTTCACAGTTATCTTTGGAACTGCATAATTGAATCTGAATTGTTTTCCCAGGTGGAGATTTCTAATCGTGGAATGTACTCTAAAGCCGGAATTTTAGCTGTTTCATTAATTGTTAATGGTTTAGTTTAAGAATGATTCGCGTGCAAGTGTTAATAAATATAATGCTTTAATAATTATTATACTATTAATTTTTAATTTTTAAATTAATTATCGTGGGCAAAGCCGCAGGCACCTCCTAGTTTATTTACAAGAACAAGGGCCATCTCATGAACTTAAAGCATTCCGACCAACAAGAGTCTCATTGCCAAATGCAGGCAACATCCACAAGAAAGCTACATGAGCTTTCAGCCAGCTGTTGGTGTACATCTGATAAATATGAACAATGATGATCTTCAAAACTAGTGCAGGTATTTATACAGAAAGTGAAGTACATGTGAGTTTCATTCTGAGTTTCTAAGAAACACTTTGTTTACAAATAATGTTTACAGATTTTTGGATAACTGACAACTATAATCTAATGAATGATTATTGTATCATGTTGACCCATCAGTGTCGACCTCCATACGTGGTACGGATTTTGGCATGCGTAAACTGTTTTTATTCTAGCATGTACAGTTTACAAACTACTGAGATACAAGTTCTTTGCATGTAAACTAGCAACTTTCAGAACTCACTCAATGTCTATCAATTCCTAAGCAAGCTAAAGGAATATGATCTATTTTATAGAACCCAAAGGTTCATTTCTGTACCCTAGAAAAATGTTCAATCAAAGTTCTACTGTAAGAGTTTTTATTTCTTTACAACATTGAAAATAATTACATTCTTACCATTATCAGACAGTGTTTCGCTTATTGTATGACTTGTGGGTTCAGGAGAAGCATCTGTTATATGCTCAGCATCCTTCTCATCTCTTTCGTTCAAAGATGACTTGTCTGAACTTTGGGTAAAAGTGTTTCTCAAGTTTTGCTGCAGCTGGAAAAGAATGTACATTTATTATTACTCACAATTGCTTTCCTTTTCTCAAAGCTTCAAAAAATTACATAATCTGTCTGCTGTTCTTAAACTTTCGGAAATTCATGGCAATTTTTACTGCAGTTCTGCATTGATGCATTTATGGTGAGTGAATACTTGTGTACTAAAGTAATCACCTGTTAAATACAGAAAATGTATTTTAATTCTGTGTTAAGGAACGCATCATAGTAACAATTAATTACATGTCATAATGTTTGGATATCAAATTAGCCACTTCCTCTGGGAATAGAATATTAAATAATATAGGCTTAATATTTTTACATAAGAAGACTGGTTTTAAGCATAAAGAAGAGTCAAGCAATTCGTGCTATAAAATGTAAGAGAGGTAAGCCATTTAAAAGTGGAGATAAACTATAGACTAATATAATCGTATTTAATACATTTTGTGAAAAGTTTGTTCAACTTTCAATCCATAAAAGTACATAGGAGTTCATTGGAGTGTCAGAAACTAGCATCTACAGGATTTTTAAAGAGATATCAGTAGTCGGTAGAGTTTTGACTCCTGTACCAGGAAAGTGCTGGATGTAAAATGTGACAAGTTTGTGAAATAGCAATTTGCAAAACAGTGTTTGTTCCTTAACAACGACCAGTGGAGGATGCAGAATTTTCTTCCGGGGAAGGATCTGAGGAGATAGAAAAAAAAAAAAAAGTTGACTTAAAATATACTTTTTTATACAAATTTCGGGGAAGGATATATCCCCTTGATCCCCCCTCTGCATCCGCCACTGATGACGAACTGCGTATATTAAGGGCTTGTAAACAGTAAATAGTGATCCTGATCTTCTGAATTAAAATAGATCACCCCTCTATTGTTTTGAATTGTTAACCGAAATCAATAGCAGCACTAAAGTGGACCGAACTGATATCATTTTGTGGCACAGGCATTATTTATGTAAGATAAAAGAATTTAAACAAGAAGGCAGGAAAATATACTATCTAGATAAAACCTGAGACAACACAGGCCACTCTATATTAATCAAATGCAGTGACAATACACAAAATCAAAGAAGCAGACTTTTCTATCGGGGTTAAGCACAGTGAAAGGGGAAAAGACTGATCATTTTGCATAATAGGAAGTGATGATGGCTTATTAATTTGAATAAAGTATGCTTTTCATCTAGAAATGAGGCACAATGATGCAATTTATTTCACGTTATTACATAATCATATCATAACATAGTTTATATCAATACACGTGTCAACTGTTTGCTATGTTGTCTGCATTTTCTGCATTGGTTAGAGGAGTAATACATTTTGCTTGTTTATATTTACTTCATTTAGTTGGATGGTGTATATAAGTGAAGACCTTATTAAAATGATTACCATATTTTACAGACCATAAGAAACTTTTTTACTTTGAAAACAGAGCCTTGCAAGTTGGGTGCACCTAATGGTCCGAAGTACACTAAAAAAATTAAAATAATGGTAAATATTGCTAGAATATCATAGTTATACACAAGGTGATCTAAACGATAAGTTAGTTACAAATTTTGGCACAGAATGTACATCAGTGCGCTTGTCACAATCGTAAAACGAGTAGCTGGAAGCCAAGTATACAATGCGAAAAGAAAGGAGTTATCTCTGCCGGGTGGTTTAAATGAAGGCAATGACCTCTAAACAGTCTTGTCCCATTACATTTACCGTAAAATGGATTAGGGGGTTAGAGGATGAAAAAAGTATTTTCATTCTTTCAAGAGAAATCAGTTCACCTGTACAGAAAAGATTTTCATACAATGCAAGTGTTAAGTTAGAAGTGATTTTACACTGATTCCATTGAACAAGGTTATAATTTGTTTATGCAATTAAGAATATTATTCCCTTTAAAATGTTTCGTTTAGAATCACATTAAATTTCTTTTCCTTTAAATTTCCATCCTAACATCAAGGAGTGTCTTATGGTCCGGATCTTCTTACGGTAAAATATGGTAGATCATAATGATTATTATTAACTTTTGTTATTATTTAATTCAACCTAAAAATGAGAATACAAATATGCAGTTAATTTTATCTCCACATACAGTAGAGTCCCGCTATTCTGAACTAATTGGGACCGAACACCGTTCGGTTTAACGGGAATTCGGAATATGCAGATTTCATGAATAATATCAACATATTGACTTGTTAAGGCGTAAATTATGTGCTGGGAATTGTATAAATGGAGCCGAGATGTGCTGTAAGTAACCAGCTTTCATTCCAATTTGGTTTCAGGCGTTTTCATCAAGCTTAGGCTCTATGTATTCTCTATTTAACTTCTTTTTATAACAATAAATGTACGTTTTTTCACAAACATCTTTTTAATTTCTCCTGCCTTTAGGTTTAAAACATTGATATTTTTTCTGAACTCTGTTCGGAATAGGCGGATTTTTGGAATAGCGGGACTCTACTGTATTAGGAAAAATCTGTCTTGGTTATTTTGAGGTTAAATTAGCCTGGCAGATAGAGTTTGTTTTTTTAACTTATATGCAGTTATCTGGATTAATTTGGATTTTTATTGCATTTTTGAAGAAAAGATTACCTTTCAAAAAACTCTGGTCGGAACGTTCACAGTGGGGTGTAACAACATTTGAAAATGATGCGAGTTGACTACACACTATTTTCTCCACTGCATCCACTTGTTGACAAGTAGTTGAGGATGCATATGAACATATGCGAAACATGTTCTACCAAAAAAATTTGGTAAGTGGAGAAAATAGTGTGTAGTCAACTCGCATCATTTTCAAAAGATTACCTGTGAGGCAAATATTGTTAGGCTGTCATTACTGAAAAATGCTACAGCTAATGTAAATGTTTACATTAACTAGAATTTGTTTAATTTTAAAACTTACAACTTTAGTCTTACCTTCTGCTGTAAGACAGACTGCACGGTTTTCCTTCTGTAACGTTCACTGGTATCTTGAGGTGTCTTGCTATCCAGCATTGCATTATTGACAGCATCATGAGTACTTTGCTGTTCTTGGAGTAGCAGTGTGTTGTTTATTGTTGTTGGTGACTGAAAATATTCCAAGCTGACAAATCTCTCAGTACTTCTGAGAGAACTTCCTCCACCAAGCAAGAGTCTCTGGAACAGCTGATTGTCTTCTCTTGTGATCCTGTTCATGCGACTCATGTGCTCTATATCCCACCTGGTGAACTTCTGGTTCAGTTCAGACATCTCATCATCTCTTCTAATCGACCTTGCTACATCTTCCATGTTCAATGCGTGAGCAATCATTTTTCTTGTCTGCTCAGTTTCTTGCAACAGTTTGTTAACCTGAATAGCAGGTCTTGCATGAATCTGCATATTGGCTATCACATTTGAATTTAGATGTACAAATTCTTCCTGAGAAGTGCTTTCTGGTTGAGGAACTTCACTGATATTTCTAACAGTTGGCTCAGTTTGTGTGCTATCAGTTTTGGGTTTGACTTGATTTGATAAAATAACATTGCATGTACTGGTAAGGTCGATTTGTGAAAAGTTAGGCTTGTTGGTGCCTACAAGCTGTACTACTTCTTTACTAGTATTTGGGACTAGACTTTGAGCACTGGTTTCTTTGTTCACATTTCCCTGAGTAATGGCAGAAACTGTTGTCTTTATATTGTCCTCAGCTGAGGGCAAGGAGCTTGCTGTCTGTACACTGGATTCCACAGTAACAGGTCTAACTTCTATTTCTTTGTCTAGATTCTTCTTTTCTCGCTTTCTCAGATCTGCTTCTTCTCTAGCACTCTGGAACACAAAAGAGGGATAACAAGTCATATTACATATTTCCAATGTGCAAATTGAGGAACTTCTTCCCTATTCCAAACAATTTTTTGTTCGACCATACTATAATAAGCTTATTACATGTGATGCAACGGTATCATAATGATATCCATTACAATACAGATTTTCATTATAACACAGGTGTGGTATCGATTATTTTTGAATATGGAACAATCTTGAAACGTTGAGAACAGCAAACAAAACTATGTAATAAACAACCTGTATTTAAAATAAAATTAGTTCTTCAACAATATATTGGAAGTTAACAGAGTGAAGCTATACTATACACAATATAATATTGAGTTGGGTCTAGCACGTATACTTCACTTTTTGTACGAATACCTGAATTGGTTTCAAAGACCATCATCATTCATAATTATCAGAGTGACATCAGCTACCGGCTGGATGTTTGTGTTGCCTCTCGGGGAAGTCTGCCGCACCTGGCGATGGAATGTCAAAGTTCATGAGGTGTGCTTTATGTTTGTGGATGAATATCCTCTCCCAAACCAAAAGTTCCTTGTGTCCTTTGACATATTTAATCAAACTTCAAGATTGTTGAGATCGGGATTTGCACACTAACTTCACTTAATAGGTATATTTACCTCAGAATGCATTTCGATGGACAATTTCCACAATCATCAGCTGATCCGACTGTCACTCTAGCGGCGGGTGGATTAACTTTTCAATCAGGGTTCCTTGAATTCCCACTGTGGTGTCAAAGTTGATCAAATTCTCACGGTTCTTTTGAATAAAAATTTTTCCCCAAATTAGTAGATCCGATTGTTTTTGAACATGTTTTAATAGGTCTATGCTGTCTTTGAATTCATGGCCTTCTTCCCAAAAATGCGCTGCCAGAGCTGATTTATCTGTTTGTTTGTTCACCACGTTCCTGAAATGTTCTTTCCTTCTAATATTTAAATTTCTTTTAGTTTGGCCTATGTAAAATTTGTCACAATCTCTGCAGGTGTGTATAGCTGTCACTGTGTATCTTCCCAACTCAAATTATAATATTTAATCAATTTTGGATCCCGACTGATGTCATGACCATCATTCCAAAAGTGAGCTGCTACTGTATATTTTTCTGTATTTCTGTGTCATATGTTCTTTTGTCCTAATCTCCAATTTCCTCTTGGTATTCCCCATATGCACTTTCTCTCAGTTGATTTGATAGGTCATGACATCAATCGGGATCCAAAATTGATTAAATGTGTTGAAGGTCACAAAGAACTTTCAGTTTGGGAGAGGATATTCATCCACATAAAGAACACCTCAAGAACTTCGACATTCCATCAGAGGTAAGTCTCATCGCCAAATGTGGTAAACTTCCCCGAGAGGGAACACAAACATCCAGCCAGCAGTTGGTGTTACTCTAAAGATTATAACGATGGTCTTCGAAACTAGTTCAGGTATTTATACAAAAAGTGAAGTCTATGTGCTAGACCCAGTTAAATATTATATCTTGTCAAATTAGTTCTCTTCGTGATAATTTAAATATTACACTAAATTTAACTCATTTCATGTGTTTTTAATATGTGTATATAGTATATTCCTAAATCCACAGAATATTGTTTCTTTTGTAAAAAGAGAAAAATTCTTATGACACTGAGAATCAAACCCATGACCTTCGGTTCCATGCCAATGCTTTGCCAAATGAGCTAGCCAGAGTTTAACTCACAATGCCAGATGGAACCTCTCTCCCATGATTGCCCTTAACTGACAGAAAAATCACTTTGGCATGGAAAGCTGTACATCAAATCATGGTGTCAAGGAATTTAAAAAAAAAAATTCAAAATGTACCTGAATATTCTGAGTAACCATTGCCTCTAGAGCTGTTAAATGATGAGTGGATACTTCTAGAGAGTCCAGCCTGTTCATCTCAGCTTGAAACTGCAACTGGAGTGCGGTCGGGTGCAACTGTTGAGAAAACATTATATACATTCACTTGGAATGGGAAGACACAATGAAGTGGAACAATATTAATACATAATATCTTGGGAGAACACTCACTACTTCATTATTATACATTATACTAGTAACCGGTTTTCGATAGGACCTCCTTATCATCGTAGTTGTACATAGTTGGACTTAGACAATGATAGGTAGGTCCGTTCATCGTAGTTATACATGGTTGGATGTAGCTGACGATGATAAGGAGGTCCTATCGAAAACCGGTTACTAGTAAGCAATGAATAATAATGAAGTAGTGTGTGTTCTCCAAGATATTATGTATTAAACATAAAGTTTAGTCTCAATATAATAGCCCTTAGTTTAGAGTGCTTTTCAGTATTAAATATATATTTAAAACCCCTACCCACAGTTCAAACCCACAGTGGTACATTATGCATACCTTCAAGAACCTGAACATGTTTTGAGTGTGGATCATAACTCATCCTCAGCTATGCTCCAGCTGACATGAAGTTGTGTATATTCAATCTACATCTCAACCATTAATATATATTTATTAACTTCACTAAGTAAACTTTCTATACAATTTTAGGGTATAAATAATTTGTTTTTCTGATGCACTTTATGCTAAGATTTCACTGAACTGCATTTAACAACTTCTCAATTCACACACTGTTCCCATTAACCATTACTTTTATAAATAATGTAACTTACCAGATAGATGTATGCATATGCATTCATGAACCACAGATTACTGTCTCTGTTGGACATTACATGATAATATTATAGGAGAAAGATTCCTCTGTCACTGGGATTTGAAACCAGGATCTTCGGCTATCCGTGCCAATGGTCTACCAACTGAGCTTAAGCCCGAGCTCACTTCACATCACCAGATTGAACCTCTCTCCTATGACTGATTGCCGTTAATGATCTACCTCACTGACAGAGAATTTATGTCATATTCAGGACTGTGAGGCACACTGATTAGTGATTTTTATGACCGGGCATTCACTTTTATTGTACAGTAACATTCAAGATGGATATATGCATATGCATTTATGAACCACAGATTATTGTCTCTGTTGGACATTACATGATGATATTGATGATGATGATGATGATGATGTCTTCTGCCCGAAGGCAGGTCCACAACCGGGACGAAGCTGTGGGATGATGACCATGACTCAGGCAAGGGTGATACAGCGGAGATTTGCCATTGTCTCTAGCATGATAATATTATAGGGAAAAAATCACCATAACTTACCAGTTTCAAATATGATTGCTTTTCCTGAGTCTGTTGTTGTTTGTCAGTTTTATCGGCTTCTTGTTCCTTTCTAGCAGTCTTGGAATCACCTCGATCATAAGGAGTGGTATCATTTGTTTTTCTGTACTTCCTCGGAGGCGACCTATAGTGTGCAGCATGGACCTGGTTACTTGAATCGGTTTCATTCCTGCTATCGGAATCTGAATCATGTATTTCTCTTGCTCTTTGTTTCCTATCACTATGGCTTTGCCGTGAGTTTAGTC
Organism: Ectobius pallidus; assembly: GCA_964059195.1. NCBI lineage: Eukaryota > Metazoa > Arthropoda > Insecta > Blattodea > Ectobiidae > Ectobius > Ectobius pallidus. The sequence goes on from CAXKWD010000006.1 coordinate 167,799,287, forward strand.
CATCCCTAAGATGGGTAATGGATACAGGGACATCTTTAAGCTTTTTATTTTGCTCCTCTAGTGCCTGGTTACGCTGATGGCTGTTCCAGGTAGTTGTATCTGAACTTTCCTCTTGTTGTGGGGGCAAATCTGCAGACCTCTCGTTTCTTCTTCTGAGTTCCACATTAGGTGGTTTAAGCCCATAACGCCTATGCTTAATTTTTCTTGTAGGCGATATTGTTCCTGTTGACGATGATGGTTTAATATTGATATCCAGAGCTTTGGGCAAATCGGGTGATGTTGATTTTCTAGAAGAAATACCTACAGGTCTCTTTTCAATCTGTATTTCTGATTTATTCCAGTGATCTGTTCTAAATCTGTCAGGCAGGACGTCCTCTGCTTTAAGGTTCAAGCTCTTTCTCCGCTTCATCCTACCGTCTTCTGAGTCAGAGTTTTCAGTGAATGATGAACCTCTGATGCTCTCTTCATCGCTTGTTGCAAGGTAGGCTTCCCATTCCTGTGGGGTCAAGCGTTTACCTCGGAGGAACTGCTGGACGGATATGCGTCGACTAGGCTTCTGTTTGGAAGCATCTATCACAGGCACAGTTTGAATGGGTTCACTTTTAGACTCTGACACTTTACTCGTAATGTCACGGTTTGCTTGAAACCAATATGGTTGAGTGATTCTTGACTTAGACCTCATGGTATTCTGTATGGCTTCCATCACATTATAAGGGCAGGGTTTTACATACACTGGTCTCAACAGCTCTGAAAATGGATCACTTTCTCGCCTTGTTTTAGGAGAGGAGGGGTACTTGGCTGCTCTCCAGTCAGCTTCTCGTTTCTTCTGAAAGCACACAATATAATTTATGTTAGAACTGTATCCAAAGGAAAAGGAAATATAAGAAGAGAAGAATCTGTTCTTTAACATACTTACAAGTAGTGGTTGGGCTACCGGCAGCGATTTAGTTTCTGACTTTTCTTCAGAGTTGCTAAAATACACATTCTTGTTTGCATCAGTGCTGTTTTCTAGTTTATCTGCTTTGTAATGTCTAAAAGCTGCCTGGATTTTTGATACTACAGTCTCTTGTGTTTTGCTGACATCTTCACTTGGTGCCCTTTCTATTGAATCTAATTTTGCTGGAACAAAGAGTATTCATTATTTTACATGGTTATTTTTATTTGTAACATGTATAAAAGAAACTTTACACAATGAACCCTACCAATTGAAGTACGCCCCCAACAACGCTGTATAGTATATTTTATGTGAAGTTCAGTTTTTGAATGAAACATCAAAATATGGAACATCCTGCACATGGAAAATCCATACCCAAGTAACAGTAGTAGTCAGACATTTGAACTACTTCAAAGGAATACTGCTGTATAGCAAACACAATGTTTTTCCCTCTCCTGTAAAAAATGGAAAATGTTCTTTACAGCATTGTTTGGGGGCATACTTCAATTATATAAATATGAAGTTAATGTTATATACAAGGTTCCCACAAATGCTCTTTAGGGTTTTGAACACTCGTCACTTATGTTTAATGAAACTCAGAAACTTGAAACTAGTCTTGACAGAAAGAGAAACTCAACAAGTTTTGTTCAATTACCTCACAGATGTTCAATGTGAGCGCACACCAAGCCTTTAGTTTATTTCTGTCCAGAAGCCATAGTTGTAACATATTCAGGTACACACATCCTGTTTGTTCTTGAAAAAAGAACAGGCCATACACATTCTCATGCCTTAAAGCACAGAACACATAAAACTTAGGAGAGTCCATGCATGCAAGTACGGGGATTTTGTGACCCCAGGTTCTAACAACTACAGTGTACCTGGATGGAAATTAACTACAGGCTTGACGTGTGCCATTTTACCAGCAGGGCTAACACTGAACATTTGTGAGGTAAATTAACAAAACTTGACTTTCTATCAATACTAGTTCCAAATTTCTGGGTTGCATTGGATAGTAAATCTCTCTTCACATATGGGATTCAATATTCCCCCCTCCCTTTGTGTACACTTGGTCATCTGGCTGTCTCATGCATGAGCAGAAGGGAAACCAATTTGAAGTCAGCTTGCTAAAAGTTAGTCACTTATAATAGTAACACTAGAAGATTTTGTTAAAATGTTTAGTATCCCTCATAAAAAAATAAAAACTGTTGAAAATTTATACTGACTTTTTCCCTGTTGTGTTAGTCATTATGACTAGGGACCGGATTTTTAGGTTTTTAAAAACACTGTTTTAGGTTTTCCTTTAGGTGAAATAGTTTTTTTTAGGTTTTTTTGTCCAAAATATAGTTTTCGGGTAGAATAATTGGTTTAATGAATTTGAATGTGCTACATAGGATTGAATACATAATACTTGTGAAGTTTAACTTAACAAAATTGACTTAAATTTGTGTAAACTTGCTTTAAGACAATATTATACAATTGAAGAAAGAAAGCATAAACAATCAAAAGAAGCAGTGAAAATAAGATTGCCTCACATTTCCTGGTTACAGTGTATCACTAAATATCTTTCAAGATTCTCAACCATGGGCGCCCATACCCGGGGGCAAGCCCCCCCCCCCCCCAGCTCTCAGGGAAAGGAAAAATGTATATTAATATTTATTGTCAGGTGTTTTTCTTTTTATAGTCAGGACAATTATATATAAGTCAGTACAGACATAAAAAGTTTGCAGAAGTTTTACGAAATCGACAACATTGAAGCAGAATCCACAGTGGATTAGAAAAGAGGGTCCAGGCCAACTAATGGCAAACAAAAAACAAGCGCTTTAAAACACAGAAATCTTTATCTTTGTTCATACACGGCAACAATGGTTGTTCTTACGACTATTTTAAAAGGAATGCGCCGGTACTCTTTTCCTCTCTTGATACTGTCCATCCTAGACGACAATGGGTTGAATGAAACGGTGGTGGTATTAATTTCAACCCGACAACAATTGTCTCTCCGCAAAATATCGATTTCTCAACTGGCAAACAAAAAAGACAAAAAAAGTAGTGCAAATTAGATATTTTAGGTTTTATATCCCGTTTAGGTAGATTTAGGTTTTTATACCCCATTTAGGTATTTTTAGGTGCCACAAAATGAATGTGGGTGAATCCTATGGACATGATTCGAAAAAGTGTATAAGCGCTTTTTGTTTTGGAAGTAAGGAAAAAAATAGGTAAAAACCTAAGAATCCGGTCCCTAATTATGACATAGCCAGTTTAACCTGATGTAATGTACCAACACAGTTGTCATATCGCTGTAAAATCTCTTTGCTAGCTAGCAGGGCTTTATAGATTCCATCCTACAGCAGACCACTAGGGGTCTGCCATACCTGGCAAGTATTTATAGCTTCCATGGTGAGAGAATAAAAGAAGTTGCATCTTTAGAATTTTCTCAAGTGAATTCACTAGTGAATAAAGCAAATAAAAATTGCACTGTGTAAATCACTCATTGATTCACGTTCCTTTAAACTCTGAACCATGCTATCACTGAAAGATAAAATCAATATTCATAGTAAAAGATGACAACTCACCATTACTATCATTCTGTTTGGCTTCACTCCTTGGAGTTGTATTACAAATGGCAGAATTGTTTTCTTTAGAGCCAGCACTCGTTTTCATCATATTTATGCTCTGGAGAGTGTTCTTCAGTTCTGTTACCAATGGATCCTCTGGAAAAGGAAATGAAACAATTATTCACTTAAGGTGGTCATATATACAGTAAAACCTCGTTAACAAAAACTCGCTTATGACGAACACTCTGTTAACAAGAACAAAGATTTGGTCCCGGCAAAGATGTATTGTTTCTTATGAAAGTTTTGTCGGTTAACACGAATTTCGGTTACCACGAACTGCGAACTGTTTTTCTGTCCCTTGAATATTGAAATGTCATTTAACACAAACTTCCAAAGCTTTTCAAATTGTTATTTCCTGTTCTTCCTTCGCTAGGTATGCAAGAAATGAAATTAAACGTAAACCTTTATTAAATTCCCGGTTACTTATGTGAATGGCTACGAGTAATTGGATTAACATCAACGCTGGCTGGTGCAATCGCTCGACAATCGGGAGTTGTTGTTGTTATTGTTATCCTATGCCGGTATGGCTGGTCTACAGGATTGCTAAATAAATAAATAAATAAATAAAGCATCGTGCCGCCAACAATCGGGTTATAACGTTTCTTATTTTATTTTTCTGTTCATTCAAACATAACCAGTACGATTTCATCATACGTTGCATTTAAACTTGTAATCCACCTGCCGGGAAGTGTTTGCCGCCATAGCCACTTTAGAACGTTTGGGATTTGCTGCAACATCCGAATCATCTGCTGGGTTTACTGAAGCTGTGAATACAATTGGCCGTGAAGTTTCCAGGCACTTTCATTCCCATCAGTGACAGCGCAACTTACTTGAATTTTTCATCAGGAAATGATCTTTTTTAAAAGGTAGGCCTAATTACATAGCCTACTTTTGCATGTAACAGTATTTTCTACGATAGCGTATACCGTAATTGGTTCATTAAAAAAAAAAAATAGTCCCCGGTTAGCACGAATTTTTTTAACACGAACCCCTCATTTTTCGGTCCCTTGGAATTCGTGTTAACGAGGTTTTACTGTACTATTTATTTTACATTTTATTGTTTTTATGTCTTCTGATAAGATATTTAATGTAGTTTCCAAAAATGTCTGGTTTATTAGCGAAAACTACTCTTGAACCACTTTGCCTTTTACAAAAAAGAATAATAAAAATCTGTCTAAGAAAACACATTGATTACCCAACTAGTCTAATATTTTCGGAATTTAATGTTTTTAATTTTGACCAACTCTACAAATTTTCTTTATTAAAATATTTTCACAAACATCGTGCAAAATACACATACGGTGATCACGCATACAGCACTAGAAGAAATAATAATCTACTTCTATCAGAATCCAAATGTCTCACATCAGCAGGAATAAACCATAGCATTAATTTTGGTCCCCGCTTCTATAACTCTATGATCAATAGATACCCCGATCTCACAGTTTACCCCAATTTAAAATTTAATAAGTATGTAAAACATTTTTTGTAATTTTATTAGCTTTAAGTCATTTATTTTTATTATTATTTATTATATGTATTTGTGTTTAATATTTTTTGTTTCCTTTTTATACATTTGTCTTTTCTTTTTCTAGCTCTGTTTAACATTATTCACCTTTTTTTTGTATATAAGTGTGACATTCTTTCTTACATTGTTTTTTGTTTCTCCTCTTTCTCCACTCTGATGTTCTGAAACTACACCCGAGCACGAGCAGTTTGCTCATTCGGGTGTATTTCTAAATAAATATTAGGTTCTTTTCTTTTCTTAAAAAGTATTGTACTTTAATTTTGAAATTTGTAAATGTTTTTTGTTTATTTGTGTATTTTTGTATTTGTATTTGATTTGATTAATAATAGGCAAAATAAATCTCAAATCTCAAATGTATGTGGGCTAATTCTAATATTTAACAACATATTTATTGCACAAAGCGTTCAGCTATTTTATAAATCAGTACTATACACACTATATATTTATTATAATCTTATAATTTAATTCTATATTTTAATTTGTAAATGTTTGCACATGCTCCACAACAACATGTTCCAAAGGACTAATTAAAATGAAATAAAATAAAATAAACTCTAAAATTTGGTTGTGTGCTCAATGAAAATCACAGAAAACAGCAAAGTTATCAATTTACCCCCTACCTACTTGCTTAATCAATGGCAACAGACAATTCCTAAGCAAGCTAAAGGAATATTACCTATTCTGTGCAAACGCCATCTAACCATCCCTCGCAAATTCTACTTCCCTTCCTGCCTACTCAGAGGTACCTACCTACTCTTAACAAAACAAAAAATTTAATTTTCTTTCCAGTACAGGTTGACATTCAGAAATCCAGACATCGAAAATCAGGTTCCTTCAGATTTCCCTTTGTTGGTATGCCACTGTTTTCTGTTTACGTTTTGATGGTTGTGTACTCCTGAATCAGCTGTTAGTTGTTGCCTGCACCTGCCAACGGGCATTCCTGCTCATTTCTTCTCATTTTATCATTTATTTGATACTGTATAGCGCCACTGGAGGTGATGAAAAATGTAATCATGCATTGCTGACCACAAAGAAAGTGGAAATGCTACATTAAAAAAGAAAGTGTGTGTCTGTTGAGAATACCGCATTTTTGAAAATTCGGCACTCCTCAGGTCCAGAGGCTGCCAGATATTTGGATGTCAACCATTATTCAAACAGTTCAAAGGCAACGAGACAGTTTGCACTACACATCCCAACAGAAATTGTGCAGAAATAAGACAATTACCTTTATACGATTTCTGGGCATTATTATTCTGCTCAGTCCTCAATTCTTCTTCAAGCATTGGCATCTCACTCGCATACAGCAAATCAATTCTTAACCTTTGTCGAGTATCTGGCTGCCTGCTGCTACTTGCATTATTACTAGTTTCCTTAATCCTGTGAGTTACATTAGGGTGTAATGTTTCAAACTGGCTTTCAATGGGCAACAAATTTACTTCAGAGGTTTCAGATTCCAAGGGCTGAAAATTAAAATTAAATAAACAAAGTTAGTTCTCAAACACAACCAGCAGTTGCTTATATTAAAAGAAAGTAATATTTACGGAAAAGCACACTGTAACACTAGTGGAATATTCAAAGATAAATTTTTTGCTTCACTTACATAAATTTTTAAGATAAGGTGACCAGATTAAAAAAATAAAATAAAATATAAAAATAAACAATTTAAAAAGAGGGACACTGAATATTTTGTCACTTTAAAAAACACACTTGTAAAACAGTCTACATACACATTAAATAATAGTTATAATTCTAAACTAATTATTTCGAACATAAGTTAAATGGAGGACTAAAGTGTTTATTATTACAGGGTAAGATTATCCAAAAGCAGTGGCGCACAGAAGGGGGGGGAGGTGTCCACGGGTAAGGATCTCCTCCAAAATCAAAATCTAAAATTCTATTTAAGTTATTTAAGCTCCACTTATTATTTATTTAATGGGGAAGGGAGAAATATGTGGATTGTTGTGATAGGCATGGAAGAGAGGGATGCGCATGGTTGAGAACAGGGGTGATATATCTGAAAGGGTTAAGGAAGGACAGGGAGGAAGGTTTTGTATTATGTAGTAAAGAGAATGTGAAAGGTTAAGAAGGTGGAGAGAGGAAATTTGGGAGAAAAAGTGGGAAAATTTTCATAACGAGATAATAGTCATTAAGATGTTGAAATTCAGAGAAGAAAAGATGAGGAATATAGTGGGGAAGTGAGAGAGAAGTGGATGAGAAAAATTAAGAAGTAGATCAAGAGCAAAATAATCACAAAAGGTGTGGTAAGTTAACCAGAATCCCCAATCATATACATAAAACCTAGGGGTTCAAGTATGAGGGGATTCTTAAAGGATAGTGCTAGACTTACAGATAAGATATAAAGTGGATGTAGTTAACATGTATGTAAAAGTATGTGGAAATAAAATTCTATTCAATTCAATTAACAGCTTAAAGCAATTTTGCAAAAAAACTGTCAAAATAGAAAACATAATGTTATCGTGTCTTGTGAATTTCACAGAGTTCATAAAACTCATACGGATCCTTCAAAGCAGATGACTGTCAGCCAAAGATGTATGCAATGTTACAAGAAATATGCTCTGCCAAAATTGAAGAGCGTTTTTTTCAAAAGCCCATATCTACATGGATATCTCAGTGCAAGAGGTGACTAAGTGTCATCAAGAAAAGTGCTAATATTTGTGTGTATTGACCAGCAAAGATCGTATTCTATCTAAGCCAAACATGACAAACAGCCTTGCTGTATCATTTACAAACACAGTTATGGCTGCTAGTCGTGTTTCGCGTATATAAAATATGATTTTTGCTGGTCAGTACACACAAATATTAGCACTTTTCTTGACGGCACTTAGTCACCTCTGGCACTGAGCCATCCATGTAGATATCGGCTTTTGAAAAAACGCTCCTCAATTAGAGATAACTGCATCCATACTCACATTTTCATTCAGAAAGTCACTAAAGTTTTCAATTTCTCTCTGCATCTGAGAGACCATTTCTTGAAGTTCTTCAGTCTCCTTTCTCCTGTTTTCTATAACAGCCACAGTGGTTGCTTTCAATGGACTTGTAATGGGTTCTGTAGTCTGAATGGTTTCCTTGACTGGACTTATGTTATTCCCTGGCTGTAAACTCTCAGGAACAGCAACAGAATCTCCCAGAAGTGCTTGCAAATCCTATAGGAAAAACCAACATTTCATACATTTAATTTTTGAGATTTAGACATTTGAAGGGTACATGGAAAGAACATGCTAACACCGTTTTATCAATTTATTATTTTTGGTGCTATCTGTTAGCTTAAACAGGGACCATCTTTCACAGCACCTCATGGCACGGGTGTCAGCACATTCCTTAACTGAATGCACCAGCCAATGCATGGGGTGTTTATTCAGTGGTGCTGATCTGGCTGGCAGAGCTGAGTGTATTGCTATTGTTATGCTATGACTCTAAGAGGCTCTCAGTACAGGGTTTGTATGTATACCGTGAAGTCCAGTCTGTAATTCTGTGATATTTCAGTGTTTCAGTAACTCTCTTCAGTGTGATATTCAATTTTGTACTGTTTTATCGTTCATGTAATGACTAGAATTTGATATTCTTCGCAGTATCGTAAGACTTCTTTTTTAGGAGAATTATCATAGGTAATCTTATGAGAGTTCATTTAGGAATGAATTTATCTGAGGAAACTCGTCAACTCAAGTTGGATTTATTAAGATTATTCCATGAATAAAATGTAACGGATTATAAAAATAATAATTACTTTCGTGCTTTGTTGTATAAAAACAAAACTAACAGTTGTGAGATCACGGCATGCTGTGAATCAACAATCCATGAATCGATTCGAGCAACCGTGTATAATACAGTGCTACCAATTGTGCATATAAGACACAGTTAACTTCATTCAGGTAAGCTAACAGTAGAACAGAATAAAAGCACATGAACTGGCTTGCACCGAATCGAAATTATGTTTTTAATCAATGTACATTTCTATTATCTCAATTTCCAAACAAGTTATGTTGTATAAAATAATCTGATTTTGTGCCCCCTAGTGGCAGCAGTGACTATTAATCACTGCACACTGATACTCGTGTCTCCAGTAACAAGCAGCTGATTTTACCACGATAAAATGCCATGGTTCTGATTCCTACAAGAATATTGTAAGATAAACGGCCGTGATTGGTCTATATCTGAGGAATTGCTAAACGTTATTGGTCAGTATCAAACACACAGCATATGAGTGGGATAGTCAGTAAGAAATTGTGGCCTCCACTTAGCCACGTAGTCCAGACTTAACAGTGTGTGATTTTTGTCTGTTGGGTGCCCTAAAAACAGAGTGTATGCAAGCAATCCTCACACATTAGATGAACTGAAACAGAGCAGAAGGCATGAAATAGAGTCTGGCAGTGAGGAAGAACTTGTGTGAGTTAATAAAATAATAGTCGCTAAATGTGAAGAAAATGTCAGAATATGTGGCAGCAAATGGAGAATATGGTAAAATCCCATCTACGGGGACCATTTTTTAAAACCGAGATTCTCTTCATAAAACACTTATATCACACGAATTTTGTTATAGATAGATGTGTGGAGAGGAGATGTTGTCTTGGCGAATGATTTGGTCCAACCCACCCGCCCTAATTGATACACTTTCTTTTATGTCACGATCTAGCGAAAACTCCCTTCTTCTCCACCATTTTTCTGTCCTCGTCGTCCTGATTGGACGTTGGAGGTGTGACGTCATATCGCTAAACAAGATATGATTGTGGATGAACAGTGTGACAAACCTACAAAGGTACAAGCCACTAGCTGCTCGTAAGAAATGGTGGTTGTGCTATTCAGTATATTGCTCCTTAACTAACATAAACGTTCCTAACCTAACAAAACTTCGGAGGTATTCAGTATATTGCTCCTTAACTAACATAAATGTTCCCAACCTAACAGTTGGTAACCCTGTATCGCTCATAAACAAAAAACATACACAGTCCGTGGAAATGTGAATATCGCGTGAATTGGTCCCCGTAATTGGGATTGTGCCGAGAATATTTTCAGCATCTTCTATGACCATGGTAAGTACAAATTCCAAGACATTTGATTAATGCAGGGGCTCATGAAGGGTCCATGTATTGGCTGGTGCCACCCGTTTGTGAGGCACTGAGGAAGAATGTCCCTGTATAATAAACTATCTTTGCAGCACTTCAGAAAGAGCTTGCTGTGACACAAGATACACAGGCAAAAAGAATTGGGGTTCAGGAAAAGAAAATGCTAAGCCAATTGCAAAAGGCATCATGAAACATGTTTTCTCGGTGTTAGCTCTATTTTGATTGTCATGATCACAATACCTTCTGTATATTATGTAGCCTATATGCAAGAACCTATATTATGTAGCCTAAAAGGGGCTATAAAAGGGAATTATATTCTGATATGTGTAACCAGAGGGAGACAAAGAGCATTGCTTGGTTCAGACTAGGGGCTGAAGGATCATGGAAAAGCTGTTGAGCCGGGTATTTGCCTCACGTGTTGAAGGAGAGAAGATGATACTGTTGTCATTTTGTTAGAAGTCACTAAATCCAAAATCTTAGCTGTTTTAAAGTTAGAATAAACCATTGCATTTATGGACTTGGTGAAAATAGAAGGGAATGGGTCAGGATATTAATTTCTGAGTTCTACGGGCCTTAGCATCTGTTCATCAATGCAGTTCTATATGATGATGATGAAGTGTTCGGCCCGGAGGGAGGTCCTGCCCTGGAACAGAGCCGTGGGAGGAAGCCCACAGCCCGACCGAGGGATACTAGGTCGGATGGTACCGTGTAGGGTGGCCAGTTCCTTTCGCAGGATGGGAATGAGGACAAAACACCCAGTCCTGACCAAGGAAGGAAATTTTAGATCTCTGTAAAATCCCTGACCCAGCCAGAAATCGAACCTGGGCCGCCCAGGTGGATGGCAGTCACGCTACCAGCTCACCCACGGCGGCGGACGTAGTTCTATATATAACTCAAAATAGCCATTTTTGGAGTTAGTGACTTCTGTCGGAACGATGACAATATGCACGTTTTAATCGATTGTCAGTAAACAGAGGGAGGAAATCTGAATTTATTCTGGGAAAGTGGACTAAAGTAAGAAAAGGGATAGTAGTTATGAAAATATTTTATGTTAATGCAGAAATAAGAAGCTAGGGGAATTTTTTATTAGGGTGAAAAAGAAATGGTTTTGGTCATTTTTAAAGGAAAACAAGATGAAAACTTGACAAACAGTGGATGAATTTGGAATTACGTTAACTGGTAAAGTCACTAAACTAGAATAAACTAAACTAAACTAAACTTATGTGGTCTTACCAGCTGAGGAATTGCTTCAAATGCCTTCTCTTGTTCAGATTGTGGATGTTGTTCATCTCCATTCTTCTTTGTGCTTCCATTCTGTTTTGTCTGTTGTCTTAACTTTGCCTTCTTCACATTATTTTGAACTAATTTTAACTGTTTCTGCCTGAGTTCCTGGAGCTTTCTTTTCTTCTCTTCAGCTACTGTCTTCTTAGCGAGTCTCTCTTCAGCTAGTTGCTTCTTGCGCTTCTCTCGCTGTAGCCTAACCAATGCCGCTTTTTCTGACCTTGGTGAAGCATTACTCTCACTATATTGTGGAGAATGGTTATCTAGAAAGAACAAGAAAAAGTAATCAGAGATTACCGGTATATTTACAGTCAAACCTGCCAAAACAGACACCTTCAATTAGTGGATACCTTCACGAACAACCAGTTATTCTGTGGAACCAATTAATTTTCTATTTAATAGAAAAATAATTAAAACATTATATTTATTAACACTGATATCGTTTTTACATAAATTACACAAATAATTTTATTTTTAACAATACTGTTTTAAGTAGTAAATATGGAGTACGCCATGGCATAGTGGTTGAGGTACTGTGCTACAAACCGGAAGGTTGCGAGTTTGATTCCCAACGAGGTCGGTGGGAATTTTACATTGGCCTAATCCTTCTGGTAGCACTATGGCCCTGGGGTTGACTCAGACTGTAACAGAAATCAGTACCAGGAATATTCCTGAGGTGACCAGTGCGTATGGCTGACAACCTTACCACCTTCCTGTGCTGATGTCTCAATCTGGTAGCCCCAACCTCCCGGAAACCCTAAGAGTCTCCATGACTCATACAGGGATCACTTTACCTAAGTAGTAAATATATAAATGATTCTTGTGCTGGCATATGTGCATACTGATTCAAAATGAAGTGATTAAAATGAACCAAAGACTCATAAACCTTACCCAATCATAGATAAACAGAAACGACCTCAGATTCGAGTTCCCTACTGCCAAAAAACTCCCCATAGTGAGTTTTGTCTAAATCATTCAATGTGTTCCAATTTAGGCATTGATGTGTTATAATGCAAAAAAATTATTTCAACGAAGCTAATTTCTTTCCAGTTGCTATGGAAAACAGAGCAAGGTCACATTCAATTAATTTCACAACTGAATACGATCTTGTTAACAGGTGGCTTTGGATTTACATGGGAGTGCGAGTTCAAATATGATATAAGATTTTTTAAGCATACCAGTTTCCAAGCTGTGAGTCTCTGGGTTGTATCTTGGGAGATCCAGCTCCTGAACTGTGTCTGTTTTAGCTTTCACTGGAGGTTTTCTTCTCTTTGGAGGAGTCTTTTTATTTAACTGTACATCACTGACACTACAGAATCCTGGGTACGAGGTTTCAGTGAGCTTTGTACTCTTGACTACAACTTTGCGTTTAGGAATTGTAGGCACTGGGGGACGTTCTGGGGCAGGATTCAGCACTGTGAGCTTCCTAGTCAAGGCAGCTGTCCGCTCCACAATTACATTAGCAGTACTTCGTGACAACTCCTTAGGCACGGGCGAACCTGAAACATAAAGAATGCAAACATATCTTAGCATTCTGACTATGGCATAATAGAAGTGATCCAAAAATAGAAATCTCCCAAAGAATGAATACTACAACTTCAGGCTTTTTCAAAGGAATTAAAATACGTGTTATAGACCGTTGAGCTCGATCAATGAAATAAAAATGGACTTGATATCAGCAACTCAACAATATTTTAATCTTTGCCTAGGCCTTTTGGTGTATTTCCGTCATTTTCAGGAAATACAAGCATGTGTCCAAAATCAATGCTCCATGGATGTTATAAATATGTATACCTATTTTCGTGAAAATCTTATAAAGTGTGTTCGAATTATCATGCATACACACACAGAAGAACAGACTTTCTCGTCCGCTTTACAATCTCATAAAGTACTTAAGAGGTCATACTGCAAAGAGCATGAAACAGTGGGTGGTGTATAACTACCCTTCAGATAATTAAAAAAAAAGTTTCAAATAAAAGTTTTAGCTCTTAGTATAGGCACCTCATGTACAAAATTTAAACAGAATCATTTGAGCAGTTTTCGAAAAAAATCACGACAAACGAAATTTTCAGATCAAGCCCCCTTAAAAAAAAGAAAGAAAGAAAGAAAAAAAAAGACGTCGCCAATCTTCGCGTTACAACCCTAGCAGATATCTAGATATCTAACCCAAATAGAAAAAAAAAATTCAAACGATTTTCCGTTCTGGAGCTACGCTGTTCACACGCACAGACCACTGACACACAGGCAAACAAGTTTTTGAAAATAGTATTTTTGGATTCAGGGATCTCAAAACATGTATGTATGTTAAAAACTGAACTTCCAATTTGGAGGGGTCGAACACAATAGTGCCTATGGTACAGGCAGAGGAAGTAAAAATTGGCAAGCCATAGAAATTAGAATTTTCCAGCAGTCCATGTTCATCCTGTGGTTCTTCCTCCTTGGCTGCGGGATGTGCAGTGGAGAAAAAACTGCGTCTCTATGGCAACATGGCCGACACGGTCACGAGGCACTAAGTACAGGAAATTGTTAAAATATTGCTTACAAATTTAGTCCAAATAAAACAATTTTTACTGGAATTCGTTTAAAAAGTTTGATTATGTACAAGTTTTGCGATAATATGCGAATTCGCGTTATTTCGCAAAATAAAAGTATGTTTTTGGGGGTTATGGGCAGCGGTAAAAGAGAAGTTTGCAAACATTTGTCGAAATGAGAAATGGGAATTATGAATTTCACGGATCTCTATCTATCTCAATCTGTTCAGTACAGTATTTCCTGTTTACACTTGCACTTTTTTTTACTGAAAACCCCTGTATAATAACCATGGTTAGGGTAGTAAAATAATAAAGTATTCCCTATTACACGCCATGGAGGCCTAGAGGGTTCCATGAGGGTGAGGCTCCCATATTTTTAGACAATCGGCACATGAAGGTGGTAAGGTTGTCAGCCTTACGCACCGACCGCCTTTACCCCCAGAATTGCTCCTGGTACTCATTTCTGTTAGAGGCTTAGTCGATCCCAGGCCATAGTGCCACCGGAAGGATTAGGACAATTGAAAAACTTCATTGACCTCATAGGGGATCGAATCCGCGACCTTCCGGTTTGTAGCGGAGCGTGGTTAGGGTAGAGAAAGTAAAAATATATGAATATCGAGGAAGGTCTATACAGTAATAAAAGTGTCAGCTATTACAATATACAGTAAATCTAAGTTCTTTATACCGGTGGCGTAGCAATTTGCATTTCAACATTTCAAACATTGTTGAGATGTCACAAGCCAATGCGGCGTGACTTCTCAAGGGGCAGTCCTTGGAACTTTCTTAATTGACGCAACTCGTGAAAATGGAGGCGAAAATGAACTTTTTGAAGGAAAAAAAGTCAAGGTCTTTCTTATATAGTTTATGAGTATGTGATCAAAACCATCCCGAACCGCTTCATTTTACATAACGAGGAACCGGTTCTGAAGATGCGATATTTAGGATTAAAACAAATGTTTTGGAGTGGGCAGCTGATTGCATGTCTGAGTCATTAAAACAATGCTTTACAACGGAACCTTGAGATGGTTTCGTTTGAGGCAAATTTCACACACACACACACATACATGTACAAATTATTATACTATCAGCCTTGACTGTTTGAACTTTGGGTGCCTCCCTGTTCTATTGGAAAATTCCTGTTCTACAACAGGATACAAAAATAATAAGTTACTAGAATTTTGTTGGAATGCGCACTTCGTCTGGAAGATCCTGCATGAAGCAAAATACGTTTTGCAGAGTCCCATGCTGTCTGGAAGCTTGCCTTTCGCTAAGGGGAGCTCAGTTCGACCTTTAAGTAGGCCTAATTTTCGAAAGTTCTTTAAAGTTTTTCTTACACCGTTATTGTTAATTAAGTGTCAGAATGGTACGTGATGAGATTGTGTGGTGGACGGGAAAATGTCTGTCCGTCCGTGTGTCTGTACGCCCGATAATTCGAATAGGTCTACGCTTTATCGGATTTCCATGATACTTGGTATACGCATTTATAACGTCCATGGGACAAAGTCTACTGACTATGGTAATATAGTACATTAGACAGAATTTATCAAATGCAAATCAGTTCTCATGGCAACGTATTGTTTTAGAGTGTTCATATACGGCTTTGGAAGTTGATAAAAAATATCCTTTACACATGCTTATCAAATTATATCTTTGTTCTTAAGCAAGCCCTGCTTAATGAATCGATCTGGAGCTTAACTCGAAAATCGATTACAAGAATAACTTATTTTCAGCATATCATAATTGCAATTATCACTGATTCAACAGAAGCATTCTGGCACTTTTTATATCAGTTTACTTACTTACTTACTTACTTACTTACTCAATGGCAATAGACAATTCCTCAGCAAGCTAAAAGAATGTTATCTATTTTATGGAACCCGAAGGTTCATTTCCGCGCTTACATGAGACCGCCATTCAATCCTATTCTATGCTACTCCAATCATCCCTCTCAAATCCTACTTCTCTTAAATCTATCCTAATACTGTCCTTCCAAATACGTCTAGGTCTTCCAAGTGATCTTTTCCCTTCGGGGCTCCCAGTCAATATTTTTTTAGATATATCAGTTTACCTAATTTTATTTGAGACCGCTTTGTACTGCTACTTACGCCCGGTAAAGGTCGCTGATGTCCCGCAGGAGTTCTTTTGTGAGCCTGTAAACTAATACACACATAAATATCTTTGATCGCGAAGAATATACTCAAACTTCTTCGCTAGGACTCCTGCAGATTTAAGTTACGTACAGGGAATAATTAATAAGCCGGCGAGTTTAATGAAAGTTATAAATCCTTTGTGTAGAGGAAAGAAAGTGCGCACAGCTAAACAATTCTATTAGACGCGAGAGTCATGTCACTGCGCGCTGCGAGGGGCAATTTGAAAGCGGCCACCGATTCATATCGGCTTATCTGCAATATGGCAAATTACGCACACACACTACCATTATCATCCATTCGCCCACTAACCGTAATACTCACCTTAGGGGCACGCCAATTTCTTATGTAACGCAACAGCCGGAAACTGCATGCCAAAATCTCCGTAAGAAGAGTTCAGGAGAAAACCCTAACAAGAACAGCTTGGATTTTAGAAAATACGTACATAAATATGTAGTGAAAAATTATGGGATATGTAGAACTAAACTAAACTAAACTCCATGGCGCTACATCCCTGAAACGACTAGTCCTACCACCCAACCGCTGTGTCATCTACCATGGGAAGATGATAGGATGGGGGGGGGGCATGCTGACACCCAGGGTCATTAATGGCGGTTTCCATGACCGGAGCCGCTACTTCTCTATCAAGTAGCTCCTCAATTTGAATCACGAGACTGAATACCGTTCGTGACCTCCCTACCTCAGAAAAATCCGAGGAGGTACCGGGGATCGAACCTGTGCCGTCGGATTTGTGGTCAGATCTAACCACAAGACACGCCGGCGGTCTAGGATATGTAGAAAATATTTAAATTCATAAAAGTATGTAATATTACTAGAATTCGGATGTTAAGACAACAAAAATAGCATTTTAGGCGCCCAAAAGGGCATCAAAGAAAGGAAAAATATATGGCAATAAACGGCACTGAAATTATATTTTTCTGATAAAAAGTAGTATATACAAAAGAGATTTCATAACATAATAGGACTTGAAAAATCAAGCTACAGTTATTTATTAATCAGTAATGATATTAGGGGTGAGTACCAGGAGTATTCCTGGGGGTAAAACTCGGCCGTTGCGTAGGGGTGACAACCTTACCACCTTCAAGTGTCGAATGTTTCATTCTGGGAGTCTCTACCTCCCGGAACCCTACGGGTCTCCACGGCTCACACAGGGATCACTGTGCCGTGTATTAAATAACACCGAAATTAAAAACGTTCGTACCGAAATGCAACATACGACCGCCTGCATGGTCTAGTGGTTAGCTGACTACTGATTCGCAAGTCTGGCTTCAATTCCCAGTACCTCCAAAGATTTTTCTGAGGTAGGGATCTGGAGCGGGGTGCACTCAGCCCAGTGCCAAAAACTGAGCTACAAGATACTAGAAATCGCAGCTCCGGTTCAGTAAGCTATCAATAATGGCCGTGGGAGGCGGCATGCTGATTACATGTCCCCAAATCCTGCCATCTGCCTATGGTATATGACGCAGCGGTCGGATGACAGGCTTAGTCCCTCAAAAGGATGTAGTGCCAAGGATTAATTTGAGTAAATATGAACCCTAGGTATTGTCAGGGCCGGATTTAAGAGTATGCCGCCTATAGGCTAAAGTCCATTTGCCGCCCCCTCTATAGTTCATATTTGCTCAATACATTTGTTTTATACAACAAAAGGATAGAGTTCATTAGTGTTTTCATCTTTTTTAAACATAAAGTTCATTTAGTTTAGATAAAACTACAATTTTAATGGTTTATATAGTAAATTATATAATCAAATTAGTTATCTACTTGTTTTCTTTTTACTTACTTCTTTTAGGATTCGTTAAAATTGAAATGGGTTTCGAAATTAATTAATTAATTTGTTCTTGGAGATCAGTGATCACTAATTTAAACATTTATATATTTTAATGCTAATAACTATCTTTTGCGTAATTGAAAAACTGTGTTCATTTTTAATTAAGTTGTTCTACAAGGTGAAATGAAATTACACAAAATGTAGTTAATTACTGGTTATATGTTGAAAAATATCACTACGTGCCATGAATTTGTATTATGCTATAGTTTTAGAAAATATGCTGTGTAGAAGGACTAAAACATATTTTTAAGTAATATGTATTCTTAAATTCGTACGGAAAATATTTCATTTTAACTTTTAATAAATTGCCAAACTGCCGCCCCTGAAAATTTGCCGCTCTAGGCTGCAGCCTACTTAGCCTATTTAGAAATACGGCCCTGGGTATTGTATAATCCCATTTTCGAATTGTATCTTTACAACAGTAGCTACGCCACTGATACATCTGTGGGTTTGCAGAAGAAAGTGAATTGCATTATTTCCACGCCCGCGTTACCACAATAGGTCACATAAGCAGATACCGCCACAACTAAATACAATAATTTAACTTCCAGTTCATAATTATTTCCCGTAATACTTAAACCGCACATCAGATAAAACCATACGTTTACTATAACCATTATGCTGTCTTTCATACAACACAAATTGGCTAGGAAGTGATCAGAACGATAAGGGAACGTACGGGAAGTAAACCGGGATCTACAGGTAGGGGAAGATTATCTACTTGCTTTCAGTCGTATTAATAATCTAACGAAGGCAGGCTGAATTTTTTAAGGGACGCACTTGTGAAATCTATAAAAGTCATGTACGGTATGTTATTGTAATTAAACTTTTACCACGTATTGGACGCAAAATTTTAAGCTGAAATATACAATGGTTCTTGCTCTTCAAAATTATTTTATCATCATTTTGGCCATTTAAAGAAATATGTTAAGAACAGTTAAACTGCCGACAGGCCTAAATAGAAAGCAAAATATTTAATACTAGAAACTATAAACGTAATATCTTCTATCTTTATCTTTACCTTAGTTTTTATCTCCCTTTTAGGGAAATTTAGGCGACCCACGCCGCCCGGGCCTTACAGGGCAGCGACCTGTCGGGAGAGGGATTATCTAAGGATCACATGCATACTTTTTTGACCAGACAAGGACATGGACGACCTCCACGGATGAGTGATCAGCTCAATGCGGGGCCACCTCCGAGATAACAATAACACATAGGACGAGACACACCATTCACACACTCACTCACTCCGAACAAGGCGAGGATGGGATAAAGATGATAATGACGCCAGATGATATCCGGGGACCACAAGGGCCTCAAATTACCCAACACGTGTCTCACAGGTGAGGAAAAACCCTGGAAGAAACCCCACCTAGGTAACTTGTCCCGACCAGGATTCGAACCCGGGCCCGCTGCGTGAGAGGAGCATCCCCTACGCCACAGCGGTGGACTATAAACGTAGGCCTAATAAAATTCCAAAAAATTATGTTTTCTAATCTTTCACATATGATAAATGTAGGTCTTGGCGTTTCGTACTAAGTCAAAAACCTGTATTCGAATCCCGCCCAGGAAAAATATCTTCCGAGGAATCCATAACCAGTATTCCACTCACAACAGAAACCTCATTTCTTTATTATTTTTTACTACAGGTACCTTGCCGTCTTCAAAATTTGAAGGCGGCAAGGTACGTGTAGTCAAGAATAATATTTCCTCATCTTTCCTCCTGATTAATTTACAGATCGCGTTTTACAGTTTGAGTAACGCTGTATTAAGTAATTTTTGTGAACTACTTGATTGCGCAGCAATAATTGTAACATAGTAATATGGTAGTAATAATAGTATTAACAACTCAATATAGACAACATATGTTTCTGTATCACTGAAGGCAAGGACAGAGGTAATTTTCACGACTTCTTAACACCTCCACTATACAAAAAAGTTTCTAAATTCCTCCGTATTTAGCCAGAGCTAGTCTGATTTCGAAATTTAAGATAAACGCAGCAAATACACGACAATGGGCTAGAATTGTTTCAGAGGCTCCAGGGACTCAAGATTTGGGTCTCTCAGTAATCCTTCAAGCCTGAATTGCAACATTTGCTAATTAAAGGCATCTGAAAATATTATTTAGCCTACTCATTACAAATTGTCTTAACACAATCATCTTATCAACGAATATTAGGTAGATCAATGGTCATGATCAGGGCCAGGATTCTTAGGTTTTTAATATGGATGGGTCGATACCAGATTTTCTCGATACTCGATACCGTCAACGTTTCCAGTTTCAATAAATAGGTACATTAAAAATTAAAAGTTAAGAGAGCTGTGTAATACCAACTAAATTAATTAAGTGTGCATATTTATTGAGACAAAATTTAATATCATCAGTAGCCTATAATTATTTTTAAACTCTACATTAAAAATAAATTAGTTTTTGAAACAGTCCACTTACAAGTTACAATGGGGTTTGGACAGTCAGCATGCTTGTTGGTTGTTACTGAAACGTTTGACAGGAAACGAAACATTTAAGAATCTCTTCTGTTTGGATTTTAAAAGTAGGAAAGTCTTTATTTATGACTAAACAAAAGTCACATAGTGGTTTTCCCCATTTCAAGGAGAAAGAGAAGTATTTACCATATTCAGTAGACTACTAAACACAGAAAGAGATACCGCATTTCCTTAAATTGCAGAGTTACCAAAGTATCGAAAAAGTACCGAGCGAGTTTTCTGAAGTATCGCTTGATCCCGATACCATGCAAGTATCGAGAGTATCGAGGTATCGAAATTATCGAGGACCCATCCCTAGTTTTTAACTATTTTATTCCTTGCTAGCTAACTGTGATGTTTTAACATAATTATCCATTTCATTGTCATGGCAATGGCAGTCACAGAGTCCAATCGTATAAAACCTAAAAATGGCTAAACCTGCTTTTCGATAAAATACTTAACAAAACAATGATGTGTAATTATTAATTAATCTAATTATTAATATTCTACTAAAATTACTTTTTTTAAATATCTATTACATTTTGCATTTTGCTCCTCGTTGCAAGAACATTATTTTGTAAGATAAAATATGGCATTGCATTTTGTAATTTAGTCCCCATTGTACCGATAAAGAAAATCGTTAGTGGACCGAAATCTCCGGTTTCTTAAGGAAAAAAATTAAAGGGGTTCTTAAGACTTTTAAATCTGCAGTTATTCACAGTGTTTGCTCAGACAAGACGCCGAAAGTGAAGTATTCTAAAAGCTGATTGATTAATAGAAAAAAAGTTCTTGGTGAGTTTGTGGTGGAGTTGGGAATGATAGGAGTAATTATGAAATTAAACAAAAGAGTAATCCTATAGTTTTGTGGTTCACAGCCATGGAAGTTTAAGTAAAAATAAAATAAATTAATATTTACAATGTCTATATTGTACTTATTAAAGTGAAACTTGTCTGAAAAAAAAAAGACTAAAATAAAACTATTTTAATGTGTTTAAAAACTAAAACAGGGTTTATAAAAACCTAAAAATCCGGCCCCCTAGTCATGATTGAAACATAATGAGGTGCAGTTTTTCGATAATTCTTCATCAACAGTGCAATATTGCGTTCATAAAGTGCCACTCTTTCTGCAAGTAGGCCTACACCTCGAGCCAGCCTCTGGAGTTCATAACACGGCATTCTTCAAGTAGAGTCAATTCTGCCGATGATCCATAAATACCTTAAATACTTCTTCCTTACGGCAGGTCTACAAGCTACTTCCATGGGTGAAATTCCACCTTTCAACTCTCTATATAATCTCCTGCATATTTCAAACTTCCACAGTTTCTTTTTTCCCCTTCTTTATTTTCCTTCGATTACATCCCACAGACGTCCTCTTAGCCTCAAGATGTGTCCCAGCCAGTTAGACTGTCTTTTTCTTACAGCTGCCACTCGTTTTAAAACTTCTTTATTCGTTTTTCTGTCTATTCAGTCTTCTCAATTTGCCTACAATACACACATTTCCTTTCCATTTTCTTCGGCGTCCATTTTTCAGCTCCATAATGCATAAGGTAGCATTTCATAAGCTTCTTCCTTAGCTGTAAATCTAGTTTCCCTGTCAACTCAGTCCTCTTTCTGTTGAACAGTTTTGGCCATTGCTATTCTTTCCCTAATTTATTTCATAATCGAGCATTCTAAATATCGAAATTGAGGCACATTCTTTAGTACCCTAAGAGTACATATTACAAACATTATTCCGTGAAAAAATACGCAGCTATGTCATCCATACTCTGCTCTGAGTAATGGGTTTTTTAACGGATCTTAACTGATTTTGAAACTTCTTGCTTGTAAACTTTATCTTCGACATCCTCTTATCACTTGATAAAATTTGGTGAAGGTCGGTTAAGCAGTTCAAACGGGGTGGCGTGTGACTGATTTTTGTATTTTTTCCCCTCGCGTCTAACCTAGTTTAATAAATTAAAGGTTTGGATTCAATAAAGTTTTACAATTATTAGAGAAGATTTTTACCTATGAAATTAATGAAAATCAGAATAGGACTCCACCATCAATCAAACAACATAAATGGAGAGGTAGATTCATGCTTTCACTTTCTTCCTGTGGAATTACGCACATGCGTCGTGTTTGCTCCGGGGCTGCACACTCTGTTTAGCATGGAAACTGGTCTCGTGGCACACAGATTCCCACACGTGAAATTTGCAGATTTGACGTTCTTCTGTGAACTTTCATTCTGGCGACCTTGACTAAATGTGCATTATAAGTTTATAACACAGTAGTCCAGTAAATTTAGCTAAAAAAAGGCGTTCCTTCGGAATAATTTTAAGCCTTTTTTCCCCATAGAGAGCTCTCTCTCTCTCTCTTTATTTTATTGTTTTTAATTTTTTTTTTAATTCAGCTATGTTTATACTCCTTTTAGCTACGAGGCCATATCAGGAGTTCGGGATGTGTGTCTATACAAAAGGGTAGGCCATGGAACTATTGATTGTCAATTGTTTCTATTACTGGTGTATTTTTATGGAGTAAATTTCAACTGATATTAAATTAAATGGATATGATACAGGATGAAATGGTGAGGATGGTTCATGGTATATAAATATCCAATTCGGCATTTGCCTTTACGACTGCGGAAACCATGAAAAAACCGATGTCAAATTGGCCGGCCACGGGACTTGAACCTGGACCTCCCGAATGCAAGTCCACCTCGCTCGGTAGAGATTTGTTATGTTATTCTAAACGATACTTGAAAATTATCCGACTTTCTGTTTACGCTTCCCTCTTTTTTGGGGGATTGAAGGGATGAAATGGGGGGGTTACTTCAACTCAGCTATCTAGGCAAGTGGGGAATCGTTTTCTATGTATTTTTTAAAAGCTGAAACGAATAAAAAACATCGATAACATCAATAGTTTAGAAATCACAAGGATTTTTATGTCTGAAAAAGTGCAATTTATATGTAGCCTATACCTAGTTAAGCATCAGTTTATTAAAAAAAAAACATTGTAAATTTAAAATGTGGGGCTTCACCATTCCATTGACGATTCCCAAGAGATACTGTATAGGATTGGAAAGAAATAACTTTTCTTTTTAAAAAACAATTCAAAAAATTGCTCCACTATCCCTTATTTCATATTCCCTAACTATAAATTTGGTTCCAGAAGTTTTAAACTAATTTTTTAGCTTCTGTAATAACAAACTATGGAAGCTACAATTAGTTAGAACTTCCTATCAAACATTCTGTCAAAATGTTTAATTTATTTTAATCATTTTGTTAAAAATTGCAATATACATGAAAATATAAAAAAAATTAATTTCGTTCTTTTTTTTTAATAGGGATGACAGGGTTTACAATCTTTTTTAACTAAAGGGCCATTTTCTTTTTGGCGAAAAGCAATGATTTATTATTAACATGATAGGTGTACTCACATACCACCAATATAACTTACAATTATATTACAATAACTGTAGGGATTACTTAACATTATACATACGTGTGCTTTATACTTTGATTTAACGCCATCCCTAAATTACTGAAGAGTGGTTTCAAAATAATCGTCAAAAAATACAAGTTTTACTTTTAGCCAAAACTAAGCCTCAGGCCACGGGTTAAAGACCACTGTAGCGTGTTTATTTATTTAATTTTGAATGTTGGTGTCACGTTTCATTTATGTAGAGAATAAATTAGCAAGAGGTAGGCTGTAATGCTGACGATAAGTAACAATAAAGGCGAGTAAAATTCTTGGTTTGGCTACTGCATTTTTTACTCTTCATGGAGTAAACATGGGCGCCTATCTATGGAAGATAAAATTCCCCATGTCTAGACCGAGAATCGAACCCGAGACAGTAAACTCGGAAGCTCTGATCACTAGACCATGAGGTATGTCGTTACCATTCCAAAGTAATTTGAATTCAATGATAAAAGCTGTGTTTCTTACAAGCAAGCACGTTCTACATAAAAATGAATTGTAATTGGTTCTGTAGTTTGCATAGAGCCGGTTATAATATCCGGGATCTGACAATGAAGCGTTTATCAGAAGCATCTCGCTCTTGAGCAAACAGTAAGCGTGCTGGGAGGTCCACATATTCGCATCAATCACTTTCTCGATGGCAAGTGAATTTCGCAAAACTGCATGCTCACTTACTGCTCTTATATTTTCACTAGCATGTGCCCGCGGCTTCGCCCGCGATAATTATTTCAAAAATTAAAAATTAAGAGCATAATAGTAAAATCATTATATTTATTAACTCCTAAATCACGTGGACTACATACCACGATTAGATAGCATCGTCTGGTAAAAGCGACCTCAGATTCGAGTTTCTTGGCCCAGAAAACCCCTGAATAGTGAGATTCGTCCAAATAAAACAACGTTTGACCATATTTAGGGCTTACAACATTCAAGCGATCGCGAAAGTTTTATTTCCAAGGTATGACAAAAATAGCCAAAGCCAACTATAATTGATTTGACATTGAAATGTATAACTGAAAACTTAGGTTTTGAAAACACAAAAAATGCACGTGTTTTGCCCGTTTTTCACTCATAACTCACGAACGAAAACTAAAATTAAAATTCCGGCTTCGAGGTGCATTTTCCGACCCTTCAGCCCACCTATTTTTAAAATTTCAGATCTCTGCGTTCAGTAGATTTCGCTGGACATCGAGGACAATTCCTTTTATTAATATAGATAATATGAATTATAATGATACCTTCTCTAATTTGTCAAACATCCATTTAATTTAATCCAAACCCACCTATACCATCGGCAACAATATGTTCTGTGAATTTGTTTCGATAATTCTATGCAAAAAGGGATTATGTATTTTCAAAAACATTTAATTTTTGGCATTTAGAATCAGAATTTTTCAAAATCCTTTCTTAGTGAGCACCTACATTATGAAACGAAGGTACTGTCAAAATTCCAAGTCTCTACCTGTTATAGTTTAGGCTCTACGTTGATTCCTGTCAGTCAGGACAAAGCCTTTTATATATATAGAGAAGAGATAACTTGCAGCAGTCACTTCTATTTCACGAAGAGAATTCTAAACAGTTAAACGATATCTACTGTGGTCTGTGGGAGACTTTGCAAATGGATAGAGAGATTTCCCTTAATAAAAACTATTTAACTCATACATCATTCTTTGGATTTGAACCAATAACATAACGAGTCTGAAATCAGCCAATCACAGACCTCTTTCACACAATCTTTATCGACATTTCGTTACCACCTCCTATAAACTTGATAGAGAGACGACATGAATGAAATACTTTAAGTAGAGTTTTTCATTACATTACTGTAGGCCTACCTATTATGTGTCGGCCGCGGTGGTCTAGAGGTAGCGCCTCTAGATCCGCAGGGCGCGGGATCAAACCCGGCCGCGGTCGATGGATTTTTCAGGACGTAAAAATCCTGGGCACGGAGTCCTCCGGGAGGGACTTTAAGCTGGGGGTCCCGTGTCGTAGATTTACGGCACGTAAAAGAACTCCAAGCCTAAATTAGAGCCTCTGGACAAAATTTCTCGGCCCTTTCACGTCCAAGAAAAACTTAGTTTCCAGAGGGGGGTTGCGAGGCGATGGGCTTACCACCTGTCCCTCTACCCTCTCTCGGAAAATAAGCATATCAAAATTAGTATAGGTAATGAAACCTCCGCTTGGAGGCCCCTTCGCCCCACCCTGGGATCATAGGGTACCAGATGCAGATGCAGACCTATTATGTCAGCAGTGTTTTTTAACAATAGGCTACTATAAATATACAATATTTAAATAATTGAAGTAAAATATAATTATTAATTATAAATTGTATTTGTTTTAAAAAACATAAATGCAACTCGTGACTCGTGACTTTGGCGGTGATTTCAAAGTCACTAGTGGCATTATCTACGATAATACTGCATTCGAGCTATCGATATCGAAAACACAGTTTTCCGAAAGTCACAACACAGAAAATACAGATAGTTTCTGCCGGGAGGTCGTAGTAAGCAATTCTTGGCCATTTTCCTGATAAGTTCCCTTTCTGGCAGAAAAATATTTTATCGCTGGGTCGTCGTACAGGCACTTAACCTGATTTGTCAGTTGTGAAGGCAGCGACAACCCAGCCAAAGTCTCACTAGGGTTCACATTGCTTAACACAGTGATCAAAGTGTTTACGATCACTTCTTGTTGGTTTATCATAAGGGAGACAAAAGAAACACATTGCAGTTAATACTGGCTTCTGACGTCAAGCGTGTCGTTATTTAGTGGCTCCAAATTTCACTCATGACAAAATATGCGAAACGATCACGAAGTGATTAAGTTGTTTGCTTTGAATGATGAAATAGTACGCGTACTAAACTGTCACTTATAATGAGAGTAAATTGGTCTGAATTAAAGCGCGTCTGGTCGGAGGAAAGTTAATGACAAAGACCTTGTGCCGCAAGTTTCCCACACTTTTCTCTGTTGATACACTTCATCAGGCACAATCGCAATCCCATGATTGTCACTGTAAGATCACTTCATTGCATCGTATATTTGCGTAATCAAATTACTGAATGAAATGGTAGAAACTTACAATTTTAAAATTCTCCCATTTTAAATCCGCGTAGTTCTACAGTTCCACACGGAAATTCGTCGTGGTGCTGTTGGTTGAGGCACTAGACAAACAAGAAGGTCGTGGATTTGATCCCCGATAAGATTACGGAATTGTTTTCTTCTTCATCTGAGTTGTACCTTTCCCGCTGTACATTTGCTCGAGCCTTACAAGTCCACGACTCGTCGGGGGAGGGCGATTCTTTATTTTTTTTGGGGGGGGGGACTTTATTTAACAATATGCTCCATTACAATGTGTAACACTACATGTTCTGGTTTACATCGGTATTTAAAGTGTTTACACTATTTACAGATATCTGCCTCGGTTCTTCTCTGGTTCTGTTCTGATTTAATCAACTGTATTATTCGTAAAGTCGACCGTATTCACAAATTTACAGAAGTCATTTAAAAATCTTTTCATTAAGTCTCTTTTATCTGGTGGCCAAACTCCTTCTTTAGCGATTATGCTTCGGCGTTTTGAGCACTCAAGTAGAATATGATCGACAGTTTGGTCTCCTCCATTACAGGGGCAAGTTGCATCTTGTGTTATTTGGAATCTGTGGAAATAGAGGACATGAGGGCCTCCCCATATGAGTGAACAGCCCAATGTCGGGCCACCTCCGAGATAACACGAATACATAGGACGAGACACACCAGTCACACACACCAACATTTTCCGCAGATAGGGGTCTCTGCAAAACCATGGTTATATTTCTTTATGGCCGTGGGTACTATGATGTTGAGGCATTCATACAAAATGCTATTATTTTAACCCTTAAATAAGCGAAACTACGTTTCTCAAGCAAATTATAAAACCTTGCGGGACTGGAAAATGGTTAAGACAATGATTAGGTCTATGCCTTAAATTTTCAATTGTACTCTTCTCTGGAAATTTTAAATGAATTTTGCAGTTCCTTTAGAGTCATTTTCCGTTATTTTATTACAAATTTAAGGAGAACTGGATATTAGTTATTATGTAGGCTAGGGTTAATAATATGTATTCTGACAATTTTATTGAATCAACATGGGCAATTTTCAACAAATTTCGCTGTCTTCCTTTCCTTACGAAGCCGTTTTCATGGAGAAGAAAATTTATCTACTTTCGGATGGCCCCTTTGGAAATTCTGTCGGGAGGTCGCTGAACACAATTTATTCAAGTCATTTATATTCATTAAGCGTGTCGCTTTAGTCTTCTCTCTTACTCCAAGTTGTAAAGTTACAGATTTAATTTCTTGGCTATCTCTTTTGTTTTGCAGTGAACTTTGAATAACTTAAATAAAATAAACGAAACTTTCATTGTCAAAATTCCCCAACGGAAACACTAAGTCTAGCCTTATTTACGTATTCGGTGATGGTTACATTTTCAAAGCAAAACATTTAAATATTAATAACTTATAACTAGTAGGAAATTGGTCTAATTCAGTTGAGCATAACATTTCGTAAAACATGTTTACAGAAAGGAAGTTAATTAATCCGTAATCATACACTACAAAGAAAACACTTCGTCGATGAAAAGAGATTCACGTAGAATTAATGTATACAAAAAATATTTAATTAGCTGAAAGCCTTTTCCTCATACTACGTGAAATATTTAAATGAGAAAACTCAAAGCAAATGCAAATGACACAAATGGCTCGCGAAAAACACTAAGAAATTTTCGGAATTAAACTATTTTTATCGTCAACAATTCAATTCCTTCGAGTTAAGATACCGGATTTATGGCGAAAAAGGTTCCTCAAAAGACTCTTCCTTAGTCTTGTGTAGAATATGTTGTCTATATTATATTTACTTACTTACGGTAATAGACAATTCCTCAATAAGCTAAAGGAATATTATCTATTTTATGGAACCCGAAGGTTCATTGCCGCGCTTACCTGAGCCCGCCATTCAACCCTATTCTGTGCTAACTCCATCCAACCATCCCTCGCAAATCCTACTTCCCTTAAATATATCCTAATATTGTCCTCCCACCTACGTCTAGGTCTTCCAAGTGGTCTATATTAGACAACGAATTT
The DNA here is from genome assembly GCA_964059195.1 of Ectobius pallidus. NCBI lineage: Eukaryota > Metazoa > Arthropoda > Insecta > Blattodea > Ectobiidae > Ectobius > Ectobius pallidus. Next base: position 167,828,298 of record CAXKWD010000006.1, read on the forward strand.
GAAATATAATTGTTTCTAAGTTTTCCTCATCAAATACATAAAAACTCATATATCTAAAATCAGTACTACTACTAATAAATGTTTACCTTTTGTAAGTATATCCCCTTACCATTTCTAGCCAATTTCCCTTAAGCAGCTAATTTGTTTTTCCCATTTTGTTTTGACTATGTATAAAAAGTTTCCCAGTTCCTTTAGTGTTTTTTGTGTTTTTTGTTACAGACAATTTCTTATATGCCACTTCTTTATTTAACTTTAACGCCCTCTGGTGAAAAAACGTTCTGTAACACCAGGGGTGATCATTTGTACAGCTCCAGATACAAGAATAAATCATTCATTCATTCATTCATCAAATACATAAGTACATAACTTGAAATGCTTATGTCTGCTCCCTTAGGCGTACTTCATGTAATTAACTGATCTCAAGGCTGAGAGGAGAGGCTTTCGGGTCTAATCCAGGAATCGCGACAAGCCCATTTAACATATTCTAACACTTTATGAGAATAATCTGCTCTGTTTTAATTAGCCGCATTCCTGTAACTGATACACTTTCCAAGGATGTCCTCTTTCATGAATTAGGGGAAGACTGCTTTGCTTGGGTATTTGGGATTAATGGAGGGTAAAACCGATATTTAATCTAGGTAAATGTTTTAGATACGTACGGTGTATTTTCAAATATCTGGGAGCAATAATCAGATACAGATAATATTAAGGTAGAAGTTAAGTGTCAACTAAAACTTGTTTTTATGCAATTCAGAAACCACTATCTTCTCATCTTCTCTCTAGAAACTTAATAATAATAATAATAATAATAATAATAATAATAATAATAATAATAATAACAATAATAATAATAATAATAACTGCCTTTAATCATCTCCTCAACAGGACTTGTACCGAAGACCCTAATGAAGAGACTGAAAGACTTGAAGATCACAGAGTACGTGAGGGATTGTATGCAAAAAGCGGTCATCTTGAGTACTACATCCAATGTCCGCAGTATACTAAACATTTCTGTTTAAATTTAACGGTGTCATCTTGCTAAAAGTCGATGACATCGTTTTAATACCTGTAAAAGCAGTGGAATAAATAAATAATAATAATAATAATAATAAAATTCTCCTGCCGGTTGTATTATACGGATATGAGACATGGTACAGTACCTTGCTCTTCGGGAAGAACATAATCTGAGTGTTTGCAAACAAGATGCTTACGAAAATGTTCGGACCTGGAGAAAACTGCACAGTGACGAGCTTCATAACCTGTACTCTTCACCTATTATAAGGGTAATTCAATCACGGAGAATGAAATGGGCTGGACATGTTGCGCGCATGGGGGAGGGAAAACATCTAAAAAATTTGACCGGGAGACCCGAAGGGAAGAGACCACTTGGAAGACTTAGATGTAGGTGGGAGAACAATATTAGAATAGATTTAAGGGATTTGCGAGGGATGGTTGGTTGTAGTTGGCACAGAATGGCGGGCTCATGTAAGCGCGACAATGAACCTCTGGGTTCCATAAAATAGATAATATTTTATAATAATTGTCTATTACCATTGAGTAAGTATTATTAGAATGGAGAGCCAGTTATGGCAACTTTCCCTTTTACGCACAGAGAATCTCATGAAGAGATGACTATTACGGAAATATACGATGGCCTGAGTTTACTGTCAAGGATGCACGTCTATTGGAGCGTTCAAGAGCAGAAATATTAAGGTTATCTCTTTTTTGCAAAACTATCACACGATTGCCACTTCCTTGAAATATTTTAAACATGTAATGGCTGCGACATTATCTCTTGCCCGATTCATAATGCTTTCCATTTCACTTATGAGCGCCGTGGTAGGTATTTGGCTACAGGCATGAAATGTTTGCTCAGGTCGTGGTTATTTGTTTGTTTCATGTGTTGGCAATACCCCAGGAGGGCTAACTTGTGTCTCACATTAATGTATGTGCTCGTACATTAAACTTACACAACGCAACAACTATGATTTATTCTCTCCAAATACCTGGGTATGCACTTCAATTCGTGAATGCATACAAAATACATAGGCTATGACGGCTACATTTTCAGTTTAGATTCTTGCCATTTATCATACACCACCAGATTAATATTAATCTGAGTCTTAGATTACTTGTCAGTAGAATATCTACCCTTTCAGAGCTGAATATTTATATTTATAGAAGCAATCATCAAGTGAAATCATCAATGGGTCGATGAGGAGAATTTCAGTCAAAAGTTGATATCCAGCATTGACATTGTAATAAGGGAGGAAAATCCTCATATTTTACATAAAACAAGTCTATTAATCATATATCTCTACTTTTACACAATATTTTTGTATGACGAATTTATACGTCAGTAACAGTGAAAAGGAAAGAGGAAACCCACCCCCTTCTCTCATAGCTTCATGACTCCACCCCCCCCCCAGTTTCATGAAAAGTACCCCCAACTTCTTATCATACCAACCTCATAAAAATACCCCCCTTACAAATAGTGGAATGACAGTAGGCCTACTCTAAAATTTCTTTCCAAGGAAAAGGCACTGCTGTATTTGCAATAAACACAATTGAAAAAGTACCAGTATGTCTAATGAAGATGCTTTTACATGATATAGCCTATACATAACTGATATTAGTTCAAAAGTATATTTTATTAACTTCTAAAGACTCTGAAGAGTTTTTATTACCTTCTGAAGTTTTAAAACTAAACGTTTTTATTTTTAACACGAATAATAACAATTTTGCAACCCCCCGAATAAATTTCAATGTCTTCCCCCTCTGCAGGCACCCCTGGATATACTGAATGTGTGTACCTCCCATAACAAGATGGTTTTAAGATACCGAGATCAGGGAAGTATTTCATGGAGCAATGAAAGAATTGCATAATAAACTATCTGTATTTAAAATAAAATCATAATAACCATTAAAAAAATATCAGTTGAAATTTATCCCACAAAATACTCCAATAGAAAATAATTGACAATCAAAAGTTTCTTCATTTTGTGAGTTTTAATGTGGGTTGTTTGACATTAAAGCGTCAATAGAAGCCCTGCGATCTGCATGCCTTGCAGCCTGCCATCTATGGGAAAAGACGAGAACAACTAACAGCTGATCGACGAGAATAGTTTGATTCACCAATTAGGAGGTATTTAAAAAACCCAAAACTTAGGACATGAAGCCTAATTTATTATGGTCAATCAAAAACAGTCGTGTGCAACTTGAATATAATGGCAATTAAGACACTCGTATGAAAATCATGAAACTAAATTCGCTCATTTCATAAGCATTCTCGTGTTTTAATAAATGTCACTATATGCTCGTTGCATATCAACGCAAAAATGAATACCTTCTATGAGTTTGGCGCCAGGCGTTGAGGGTTACTTTTGGTCACTGAACCAAAATAAATCATTATGATTTTAGCAAACATCTTTAGTACTTGTAAACCAATTAGACGGGAAGACAGTAACATACACGCTGTTTAGAATATTAACAATGATGTCTTAATTTCACCCGACCAGAGAGAATATAAACATAGCCATGACGTAAACAGGATTTCTAGAAAATAAAAACCCAAACATATGAAGATGCGAAAGGGAAATGACAAGCGTTGAAAGTTGCGGCAAACATCACCTTATTCGGAACAGACTCATGTCCACATATTCTTGTGGTTTCCGGAGATCTTCATCCATCATCAGGGGTTATACTTTCCATGTCCGCAATGCAACTACTACAAATCCGTAGCTATAAACCACAGCCTACTTTTACTATTGGAGATGAATCATAATGCCATGGAATTTGTGTTAAAAGAAACAATTACAAATTAAAATAAAACAGCCTAGATTTTTCTGTATACATAGTTTACTTCTTTAAATTTAGCAGCTTCCTGCCATAATAAATATATAAACTGTCCACACATTTGTAGGCTGTAGACCATTCGTTGAAGAATGTCTTTTTTAGACGGTCGAAGGTAAAAGAAGCACATTTAAAGACAGATTATATTGTGGGTTTACAAGCAAAATACACTAAGTCATCAGCATTTCCATAAGACTTAATAGCCTATTATTAAATCGAGAAAATTATACCATCGAGTGGAATAAAATTAGAGATTTGATTGCTTCACATGGAAAATACTCTTTAATTTAAAAGATTTGCACATGATTATCAAACAGACTCAGTTGAATAGAAAACATTTTAAAATTCACAACGCTTTTTTAAATGCTAAATTTCTTATGGTGATTGCGAAAACCGTAAATTAATTAGGTAGAAAAATGTAATAGAACATCATAGTTACACAACTTGGTCAACATTAAGATATGCTTATAAATGAGTCTGAAGATATCCATTAATACTGTAAAAAGCACTGTCAATCAAACACTTACGAATAGTTGTTTTAAAAGCATGCTTATTCAATAGGGATACATATGCAGGTATGTTACTGTACAACTTGAAGGCTGTTATATGATGGTTGTTAGCTTTTACTGTGAGTCTCCAATTATGTAAGTACACCTGATCATTATTGACAGAATGGTACTTTCTGAGATTGTGTGGTGGACGGGAAAATGTCTGTCCGTTTGTCTGTAAGCGCGATAACTCGAATAAGCTTTATCGGATTTTCATGAAACTTAGTATACGCATTTATATCGTCCATGGGAAGGAGCCTATTGATATTGGACTAAATCGGTTGACAGGTACCGGAGTAATTCCCAATTTAGTGCCTATTTTATGGTAATATATTAGAAAGAATTTATCAAATGCAAATCTGTTCTCATCACAACATATTGTTTTACAGAGTTCATGTACGGCTTTGGAAGTTGCAATACAGTTAGCTTTGACAAATAATACTACCCACGTATTCCCTTACATATGCTTATCAAACTAGACCATTGTTCTTCGTAAGTCCTGATTAATGAATCGATCTGGAGGTTAACTCTGAAATCGATTAAAAATATAACTTATTTTCTGTATATCATAATTGCAATTATCACTGATTAAACTAAAGCATTCTGGTACTTTGTTACACCAGTTTACCTGATTTTATTTAAAACATAAAAACCTATAACAGTTATAATTCCAAACCTTACAAATAGAAGTATATAGTGGACATTGCAATAGCATTTGTCAGTAACCTGATGGCTCTCTTTTGCAGAATAAACACATGTCAATATGAGTACAGTTTCCCCAGAGCAATAAGCCATATTCAGGCGAAACAATTATTTATTTCCAAATTCCTTCTTCACTGTAACATAATTCCAAGACTAATACCTGGGTCTGGCCGTACGACAATGAGAATAAAGAAGTGTGCTGTCATAATTGCTGAAGAACTTACATAAATTAGGTTATTAGTGCACAGTCGTTCTGAAATAAGCACTATCTCATTTACAGCGTCATAATTAGGGTTCGTATGTTTATGACCTAAAAATTGGAAAATATGACTGAAAATGTGACCTTGAAAATGACTAAATATGGCCCAAAAATCCTAAATATGACCTCACAAAAGAACGTATTTTCTAAAAATAGATGTTCCAATTTAGAACGTTTAATGACGCTAAATTATTACATCACATTAATTCAATCAGATAATAACTTTAAACAATTTTACAGGCGATTTACAGTTTTACTTGTAAAGTACTTCTAATTTGTTAATGTTTCCAGATACCACTGCAAATGTCAAATGAAAATCTTTTTAAAAACATGTCTATTGGAAGTTTCTTCCAAGGAGGAAGAGTAATTGTGCTATTACTTGTTATTGTCAGTTCACATTTCAGTTACAGTAAAACCAAAATATTCGTGACTCTTTTTCGGAAAAAAAAATTAAGTCGACAACTTAGTGCACAGTTTATAACTGAAATAAGACGTTAAATTACAAATATGACCGAAATATGACCAAGACCATGAAAATGACCGAAATATGACTATATATGAAAATAAAAACGGTCCGATTAGGATAACAAATGTGCAATTCTTGTTTAATTTGTGTTTGCGGCGAGAATGGAGGTCAGAATAAAAATATGACATGCCATAAACATCCGAACCCTAGTCACAACATTAGGAAGACCGCTAACGCGTCTTTAAAGGTTGAGTAATTGCGAAAAATGCAAATAAGCACAAAAAATTAATTTCGAGCGAAACCGTGATAATTATACTGTTTCTTCAGAGGGAATCTCCAGCGTACGCAAAGATAATTACAGGCAGAATCTGAAGCGTACGCAAAAAGTAATTTCAGAACGCAATCTCGGTGAAAAGAGTACTACACAAAATTCGGTAATTACAACACGACCATGATTTACATAAATGTTCGGCTTTTGACGGCAAATAACGTGAATATGATGTTAAGCCCTGTAATTTGCAGAGCTGAGAGAAAGGAATGTGGTCGGACAGTTGTACATGCTGCACATTGGATTTCCAATGTTTATCTGATCCCACGGGTTCCATGCACTGTTGCACATCACATGGAGCGTGTAACTTTTTAAATTGGAGCGTTTTTATTACCAGATGACACCCATTCCGATAGCCAGTACAGGTCATTCGCAACATCTAAATCGCGATACAGAATATCTAGACATACCTAGTTTTCGTGAGTGACTGGTTCACGAATTCTGATTAGGATATTCAAAACTAAACTAAATTCCGTGACGCTAAATCCCCGAAGGCACTAGGCCTACCACCATAGGCAGATGGCAGGATTGGGGGCATGTGGTCAGCATACCAACACCCAACGGTAATGATGGTTTCCATGACCGGAGCCGTTACTTCTCTATAAAGTAGCTCCTCAATTTTAATCACGAGGCTCAGTGTATCCCGTTCCAGACCTCCCAATCTCAGAAAAATCCGAGGAGGTACCGGGGATCGAACCCGGGGCGACAGATCTGTAGTCAGCGACGCCGGAAAGGAGTTTAAAAAAATGCCGCAATAGAAAATTATATTGATCTTTTAAAAGTAAGCAGGTCAAGTTTCATAGTGATCAATTAAGTAGTTTCCATAGAAAAGGTACATAAGTGTAGCGATTAAATTTAAAGTACCGGCAATAACAAATCAAAATATTAATGGCACAACAAATCTTTTTAAAATATGGTGTTTTATTAACCATAGCATACCAAATGCGAGTAAAAAATTTCATAACTGTGGCTGCAATTCTTTAGGAGATACGAGCGATATTCTAAAACTCTGCATTTTGACCTATGTCTCCCCTTAAGAAAACTATTCTTGGCATCATTTACTGTGATACGAGTTTCTGTGTCTTTTCGAATTTAACGAACAATATTTTATTGACGCAAATACCGGTCCTAGTATACCGTCACCCCTTGCATAATAAAACACATACCCCATGAGTATAACTTAGATGTAAGAACCAACCGTCTTTTTCCTTTGCTGAAGCTTCCCCCTGGTCGTTATTCATGTTCACCCTGACAAAACTACAATCAAACTGATGCAATGTGCAGGTAGCAGAATATGAAATAGTGAAATGATTTGCCTTGTCACCAGTATTCCAAGAGCCAGAATACATTTTAATATTCGATGTTTTATTAGTATCACATTTTTATCGGCATATTTCTGGCAGATTTTAAATATTGTTCATATCTCTGTTAATTCAGGCATTTACAGCAATTTGGCTAAGTGAATGTTATGAGAACCGACTATACAATAATTGACAATACACAGACTAATGTTTTCGGGACTGATTGTATAATATTAAGGCGACGTTTCACTCCATTAGTTTTCAATTTACTAACATTTTTTGAACAGACCTTACTTTTTAAAGTAGACTATTTGTAATATAATTTATACAACGTCTACTATTTCCGTTAATTTATAAAGTAATTCAGCTAACAACAGAAGAGAGTAATAATATTACTTAACGATAGAGCTAACTTAATTCAATCCAAAGCATAGTTTGAAATTTTTTTAGCATATTTGCAAGCATATATAGTCTTCTGATAGGGCATTAACTTTCGAGCCTTACTTTTCAAGTAAATCACGGTTGAACTTTAAAGGAAATTTTTTTTCGGACTATTCCACTCACATGACCAATTACTTGATATTGACCAATATCGTTTACCAATGCCTGGATATCCATTATTATTATTAACACTTGCCAAAAAATGTGGTTTAAAATTTTAATGGATGTGTTAGTAGCATCCGCTCCCTTCTGATGTCTTAATACTGATAAAATATTCCATAAGTTATACTAGAATTGGCTTCATATATTTCTGGCGAGTTGTACGCTGTACTATATTTTATATTAATATTTAACATGTTGTAATATTCCCTTGTTCTGGGTTTTGTTAACGAATGTGTAATTGTTTGAAAGTCTACTTATTCGACATGCGCGTATTTGAAAGGGTGAATCACTAAATATTAATGGGCCTATACAGGAAGTAGCATTGTTTAAGTTTCTGTGGAAACGTCAATAAAGCACGACTTAAGCAAAACATATCGTGATAAAGCTCAAGGTAAACCCAGAGAAGTGAAGTTGAATGATGTCACCTTCAATGTTCACGATTTAACAAGTTCATTAAGCAAGATGAAGGTATCCTCCTTGAGACAAATCATCCAGGTGAGGTATTTCAAACTGGCATTATTACTCATTTTCGAGGCCTCAGGAACTTTTGCAATTTCCTACACACCTGCATCATTGATCATGAGTGATCAAGGAAGCCGTGGCGACTGTTGAATTGGTGGCATATTCGAATAGAATATTTATTGCGTTTATTCCGTTCATCGTTTTGTTTAACTGTTTTTGTGCTCATTTAAGTGGAATATAAACTATTCTTGTCTTAGTGGATAATAAAACTTTAAATATAGTGGCTGAAAATCAGCAGAAATTAACCTTCAAACCCCTCCCTGTGAAAGGAAGAGTTAACAGTGCTACGATGGACAATAGCGAGCAGTGTAGTAATTATTATGAACACTCTTCGTTTTCTACCAATGAAGACTCTGAAATAACAGATGAGACTGTACTTTTAAAGGCACCTAAAACATATAGTCGTTTCACAAAAGTAAGTGATTCAAATATCAAACAAAATGAGGTGGATTCATCTTCCTTGAACTTTTTGCAACCTCACTTTCAATCACTATCTTCACCCCAAGGCTCAAAAATGATACAGGATCACAATCAACAAACTTCTAGCTCTTGTGGCCCTGTAATTAAGCCTGCAGTACTGCAAATAACAGAACACTATAAGTCAGGTATTGATAGAAAGAGAGCTCATGAAGGTAAGGAAAACAGTATTACCAAAAGAAGTAATACATTGCCTGATAATCGTTATGTTACGGATATTCCTGTGCACAATCGATATGAAGTTTTGGAACATATGGAGGAAGAAGTTCCCTCTACAACAGAAAATCACAAAGAACGCATTCCTCCAGTCTTTCTACATGGAACAAATAATTATCAAACGCTGGTATCGGATTTAGAATCAATTCTGGTTGATGACTTCACAACTCAGCAACAAGGAATGGTAGTAAAAATCAATACTACCAGTGCAACTGATTTTCGTTCTCTTACAAAACACCTTGACCAATTCAATCAGCAATATCACACTTTTCGGTCACCTGATGCATCTAAGTTATCTGCTGTAATTAGGAATGTTCCATATTCGCTAACGAATGAAGAGATTTATAATGAGCTTGTCAATCTCAAATACCCCGTTGTACAAGTGAACAGACTATATAAGAAGGATAAAACTCCTATGCCTCTATGTGCTGTAGAAGTAACCAATTCTGATGAGGGACAGAAGATTCTGAATCTAAACAGATTATTACATTCTGTCGTTAAAGTGGAGAAACGGCGTCCTACAACCACAATACCTCAATGTACAAGATGTCAAAACTATGGGCACACAAAAAACTATTGTAGACGAAATCCAAGATGTGTTCGCTGCGACGGAGACCATCATTATAAACAATGTAAGACTCCTCGCACAGTCCCTGCTAAGTGTGTGAATTGTGGAGGTGATCATCCAGCAAATTATAAAGGCTGCACCTACTACCAAAACATGGTATCTAAAAATAAGAGACCAGGCAATCAGTCTAATAATAGGCTAACACCTCAAGGACCTTCACATCCATCTATGGGGCCTCAACACTTCCCTCCTTTAACTAGAGTTTCATCTAATAATCAGTCAAACAATGGATCTGATTCAAATAGACCTCTGTTCTCACATGTGACAAGTTCCTCAAATACGACTTCTCCCACGACTTCCTCTGAATCTTCTTCTTTATCTTCTGCTATATTAACAATATTTAATGAATTTCGTCCTCTCATCACTCCATATATTCCCAAGATCATATCTTTTTTCACATCCTTCTTAAGTCAGTTCCTTCATAATGGCCAGCAGCCGTAGACCATTTTCTCAACTAAGATTACTAAATTGGAATGCCAATGGATTGCGAGAGAAAAAGTCTACATTTACTGTCTTCTTAAACAGACACGGGATTGATATTGCATGTGTCAGTGAAACACATTTACGGAATACTGATAAATTCAAGATCCCCAATTTCAGAATATACAGACAAGACAGAAACACTCATTTTGCTTCTGGAGGTGTTGCAATTTTCATTAAAAGAAATTTAAGTCATCACTCGATTCTACTTCCACCCATACCAGACATAGAAGCTGTATGCATACAACTTTTACAACAGAATAATAAGACAATTAAAATAATATCTGCTTATAAACAACCTTGCAAGAGATTAAGTCCATTATCAATACAAAGATTGTTTGAAGATAATACACCAACGATTCTCCTGGGAGATCTAAATTGTAAACATGAATCATGGGGTTGTCATACCACTACACCAAATGGGCGAAGACTTCTTCAAGCTTCAACAGATTATGGCATTCAAGTCATTGCTCCTCAGGAACCAACGTATTATTCTTTCAATCCTACAGTAAAGCCCGATATTTTAGATATCGCATTAATTAAAAATTTTACTGCTCCCTTATATATGCAACCTCTACCAGAGCTAGATTCGGATCATTGTCCTGTTATTACAACATTTTTTTATGATTCACTGTGCCACAGTACTCCTGACAAATTGCTTACGGGTCCAGTGAATTGGAATGCATTTAAGGAAATACTAGACTCTACGCTACAAATACGTCGATCCTTAAAACATTCACAGGACATTGATGAAGCTACAGAACACATCACTTATGCAATCCAGACATCTATCAAGGCTTCACTAATTAAAAAGCATCCTTCGTCTCCTCTTTCACACCAAATGAAATTACCGAAGGATATTCTCGAACTCATAAAAAAGAAACATCAAGCACGCCATCAGTGGCAACGCTGGCGTCAACCATGGCAACGTAAACAGCTAAATTTGCTCATTAGACAAGTAAAGAATAAATTGGATGAGTATCGATATCGAAGTTATCAACAATATATATCTAATGTGTCAACTTATGACAATTCCCTGTGGAGGGCTACTAAGCAAATCCTTTGTGAGCCTACTATTATTCCACCTCTACGAGACCATGACAAGGTGTACAATAGTGACATAGAAAAATGCCAAGCACTTGCAGATTATTTCGAATCAACATTTGTACCAAACTTGACTTCAGATCTATTGTTCACTTCATATGTTGAAGAAACTTCACTAGCTGAAAAATCATCAGTAGAAAAGCCCATTAATTTTGTTACAATCAATGAAATTAACAACATTATTAAAAGATTACCAAATAAGAAAGCTCCAGGATATGATAAAATTCCAAACACAGTGCTAAAGCAGCTAACTAGGAAATCCCTGGCATATATCGCTTCTCTATTCAATGCAGTTCTTCGCACTGGCTACTTTCCTGCGGCATGGAAACATGCTGAAATTGTGGCCATTCATAAACCAAAGAAATCAATATCTTCTCCAAGCAGCTACAGGCCAATAAGTCTCCTATCGACCTTGTCGAAATTATTGGAAAAAATTATTCTTAACCGCATCCAGAAATATACATCTGATGCTTCTATTATTCCTCCACACCAGTTTGGATTTAAAAGACATCACTCCACCAATCATCAATTGCTGCGACTAACAGAACACATATATCACGGTTTCGAACAGCATGAACATACTGTAGCAGCGTTCTTAGATGTCACACAAGCATTCGATAGAGTATGGCCTGAAGGTTTACTTTATAAGTTACGCGAAGTTGGTCTTCCAATGTACTTACAAGACCTAATAGCCAGTTTTTTGAAGAACAGAACTTTTTCCGTCTGCATTGGAAACCATAAATCTACAAAGCGGCCAATTCTTGCTGGAGTTCCACAAGGAAGCATTTTGTCTCCTACTCTTTTCAGTATTTATACTGCCGATATACCAGATTTGCCTTCTGTGCATACAGCTCTATTTGCAGATGACACAGTGATATATACTTCTCATCATAATATAATTACAGCTACTACACAATTACAGTCTTCATTAGATCTATTCTTACACTGGTTATCAAAATGGCGCATTCAGTTAAACCCCCAGAAAAGTCAACTGAAAATATTTACACTGAGAAGGCCTGAAGTTCCCCCTGATATCAAGATGTATGATTCATCAGTAACCTGGCTTTCTTCAGACAAATCTGTTAAGTACCTGGGACTACATTTAGATCGACGACTGACTTGGCACACCCATATAAACACAAAACTAAATGAAGCTTATGCCCGACTGATGAAGTTATACCCAATTATGAACAGGAAATCGTCTCTCAGAATGGATTATACTCTTTTGCTTTATAAAAGCATACTCCGGCCTCTGCTGCTATATGCATGTCCTATATGGTGTAGTGCATCAAAAACAAAAATTCAGCGTCTCCAAATATTCCAGAACAAGGTTCTAAGAATGTCAGTGAACTCTCCTTGGTTTATTCGAAACAACCAATTACACAGTGAACTCGGTGTACAGTATATTCATGAACACATCTCTAATTTGACTAAACATTTTCTTAATAATCTAGAACATGTTTCAGGGGCACAGTATTATGGCCTCGGACAAAAGTCCCACAATGCACGGCGACTTAAACCTCGTTTGCCTCAAGATATAGTTCTTTGATTAAGTTCAAGCCTGTGACCATAATTAGCCTATGTCAGATAACTTTAAAGCGTAATTTTGAGTGAGGGGTCAAACATTGACTCACCTCTATAGCGAGAATACTAATAGGCCTACTGTTACAAATCTCCAATGGTTATCACCAATCTGACATAGCAATGTAATGCTGAACGATTGAAATTAAATTAAAAAAAAAAAAAAAAAAAAAAAAAATTGATCATGAGTGGATAGGGTTGTCAGACTTCAGGAAGGAAGGTTCTTTAAGAAGAGCTGCTATTGTGGCCTTAAATCGGCAAAAGAAGAGAGGATTAATCCTAGACGGTCTGAGCAAGATGGCCAACAGTCCCTTAAAGTAGACGAAGAAAAAAGAAAATTTATGTCCCACGCATTCCTCACATATGTGAGAGAAACAACAATTCTGTAACTGCTTGGAGGTGCATCCTTTATGTTCTCAACCAATATCTGAAATCAATCCAGTTTACGACCGAGGACATACGATATACGTAATTAAGTGTATTAAAAGACTCAATAATGATCGTTCATTACCATTTATATTTTAACAGTTAGAAGTTATAAAAGGATTCTGTTAACATGTCCCTTCCTTTTGTAAGCGTTGTCTTTAACAATACCAGAGAAACCTAGCTCCTACAATAGAACAATCTTTACTATTTAATTTCATATTTTAGATTTTAATTTCTAAATAATTACATTAAAAACACAATTTTTAAAATGAACTACAATCTGTTTTTTTTCAATTTTCGAAATGTTTCTTCATTTCTTTAATTCTGAAACATACCTCGAAACATGAGCGTTGCCCAATCGGAAGATTGCTAACGAATTCAAATTAATCTGTTGTATTATTAATTTTTAAAAATACTAATAATTTCGTTAGGCTAAAATTAATTTATAACCTAAGTTACGTTTTTATTTGCGTGTTTATTTAATTGTATCTTTTGTAGTTGTATTGTAAAATAGAACATGCCATTTTAATGGAAAAGCTCTTCTGAATATCTCTTCTGAAAGGGCCAGGAAAATAAAAATGTAGTTCATTAGTGAATGTATTCAAAATCAAATTGTCTCTGAATTGATGAATAATTGAATTAAATTTGTGTCTCCCTAAAGTATATAAATATTTTGCATTGTAATACGATCGAAAAAGCAATTTAAAATCTTTACAAGAAGTAAAAAATTTAATATTGTGAACCGTTCTAAACGTGTAAACGCTATAGAGTCGGCGAGTGGGGGACTGCAGAATGAGATGATGTCTCTGTATATTGTAGTCTACAATCCTGATGCAAATCACGACAAAAATGCACATTGCAGTTGAAATGTACGGTGTCACCATGAGAGTGGAAGACGATAGGCCAATGCTATGCTGAACTGTTCAAATGCTCTCCAGTTAGTCTAATCAGATGTCGCCAGGGGCCGTCTTACAGTTAGATATGTAAAAGTAAAGTGGTCCCTTTAGAAGTTTAGAGGCTCTTACAGTTCCAGGACTATGAGGCTTCTAGATTTTAAACATTCGGCGGAAAAAAGTTGTCAGCCTTACCGGCCGGCCGCCTTTATCCACAGGAGAGCTCCTGGAATTCATTTCTGTTAAAGGTTAAGTCGACACCAGGGCTTGCTACCAGAATGATTAAGCCAACTGAAAAATCCCAGCGACCTCAACGGGGATTGAACCCGCGATCTTCCAGTTTGATTTGATAAAATATAGCGTAAACTAATTTAAGATAAAAAAAATAATAATATTAGGTATAATAATAAAATTGTAAAACTACTTTGCCTTTCAATGTTTCATTTTAATTTCATTCAAGTATTTATATTTATAAATGTAACATATTTGTAAAATTGAGTTCTGTTTTTTTTATAATTTTGAATTTCCTACTTTAATTTTTATTTTGTAAAAATTGTTTAACTGTTTTTAGTTTAGGTATTTAATTTGCGTGTATACTTGTAAATTTCTCTATTCTAACTTTTTAAATTAAAGGTACTTTGTTCATTTGAGGGCTCTCAAGGACATACGTATAATTTTGTAATGCATGATAACTTTGTTTGATTAAAAATTTGATTTCAAGAAAATACCCAAATAAATTTCAAGTTCAAAATATAATATTTGGATATGTGCTCTATTATAAATCCTTCTTCACTTGGTTGGTGCGTAAACATCTTGAACTATTTTAATTACTTACAAGCTTAACATGCTTCTTCCCTTACACTCATAAAAGTAACTTTTCACATGATTCTCCTTCCGGATATGGAGGGAAGAACAAGGTCGGGCTAGGAACAACTTTAAAAATATCTATATGAAACACAATAAAAATACCTGGCACTTTATTTATTGCAATACTGCTCATATGACCTCTGGCTAATTCTCAATATTAAAACAAATTTAGTAAAGGAATATTCTTACGATCTTTTGTTCTGAAATCGCCAGTGAAGGCCTCTCGAAATTGCGTGAAGGCCATTATTGCGTAGAGGAATTCAGACTAGGCTACACGAAATGTAAAAGCATTCTTATTAACAGCTAAAAATAAAAATAAAATGCGTCATCATTAGGGCAAGGTATTTAATGGCCATAAAATAGTGGGAAAGTGCAAAGCAAAAAAAGCATTTATGCCCTAAAAATAGTAAAAATTGGCACATTTTAAAAAATGATCAATAAATTATACATTATTACTTGTAATTACCTTTTTTTAAAGAAGTAACGATTGATTTTACAGAGCAATTTATTGAATGACAGTGTGTACATTTAAATTTACAATATAAAACACTCTTATTTTGTAACTAATGAAGTAAGTAAATTAACAAGATACTACTGGGACACTATGCGCGAAAAAAATTACTTCTGAACTGGTATGCCCATCAAATTGCCCCTAGAAAATTCCTCACTCAACCTTTAAACACAAATGAATGAAAATGTGCAAGTCCTTCTGTTATACCAGTTATACTGAAAGTTTGCTTTGTTTCCTGCTATTTTAAATTTTTTATTTGTTATTTATTTTTTGAAGTGAAACTTCTTTAGCCGCGGTAGAGGTAAATCGGGAACTTGTGTAACGCTAAAACCGTCACGAAATTAGTGTCACACTCAAAACCGTCACGAAATTAGTAAGGTGTGACGGAACGGACTGCACAGAAAACAATCAACTCAATGATTAGGAGTAATGAAAGGAAATTTTTCAGACCTAGTAGGAGGACATGCAAATGTTTTCAGTTATAACACAGACCAACAGCCATTTTGGTGCCTTAGAATTTATACTTATTCTTGCGTAACATTACATTAACATTACAATAACAATACAACATGGGGTCTGTACAAAAAATTGATATTATCACATATTGTACGGTCGTTTATGACTTATGAGCTGTCAATCTGAGGGCCAAAAAAGAGTCCAGCTTTTTTTTTGTGATAGACAAGCATTTTATTTTGTGTGACGAATCTTATAGCCTTGTGCTCTACAAGATTGTGTTCTAAATGAATAAATGAATAAATAAATCAATTAATTAATTAATTAAAAACAGAAATAATGAACAATTCAAAATACATTTTATTTTTAAAAATACAACAAAATGCCGAAATGACCTAAAAATGCCGGAAAATGATATACCTCTTGAAAATGACGAAGAAAGTAAAAAAAAAAAAAATGAAAATCAAATTGTCCTTATTTAATCAATTAATTCATGATACGCATATTATGTATATATCCGAGTTATCTTTCACCATTCTTATAAAAAAGATGAACAATCATCTTGCCCTTGTTATCACGAAACCGAATGATGGGAGAACCAACTGGGTGGGTTCATATTCGCGAATTACACAAACTGACCGGGTAAAGCGCACATTATCCGGGTAGACATAGGTTTATCGTGACAAAAACAAAACAAAATGGTCGTTTTATTATGAATCATTATAGGAAAGGATAGGAAAGTAATGAATTATGAAATCTCGGTGGTAACATTACTGACGACAAACGGAAAAAAATAACACAGTGAGTGTGTGAGACTCGTCTTTGGTGTTTTAGGGTTAAGAATCACACACAGATAACACTGTACAATAAATTTGAACTTTTTTCTGTCCTTTATATGAAACTATGTGATTCTGTATAAACGAAAGGTTCTTGATTTACTCGTATATATCGAAACCAAAATGGTCCATCACGTACCGTACCTTTTTTGTAGGAGACACACTTCTCATATTTACATAAAAAAAAATATGGATTTTTGAAAAATGGTGCGTGGTAAAAAAGAATTGTTACAGATTCGTTATTTTCAGCCAAGAATATACAAGAAACACATAATTTAATCTAAAGGGAAATTTTCATGTTGTACAGTGACGAATTTGAACTCTTTTCTGTCCTTTATATGAAACTACGTGATTCTGTATAAATAAAAGGTTCTTGATTCATATATCAAAACCAAAATCGACCATCAGGAATCGTTTTTGTAGGAGACACACTTCTCATATTTAGGTAAAAATCAAAATTGTGGATTTTTGGAAAATGGTGCTTGGTAAACAAAAAATAATTACAGATTCGTTACTTTCCCAGCCAAAAAGTACAAGGAACACATATTTTCATCTAAAGAACGTTTTTCATGTTGTACAGTGTAATGATAGGGCAAGGCATTTGATGATTTTGCATCTTTTCTTATATGAAGGTTAAAAGATAGTTCGAATATATATAAATGTGTATCATGAAGTAACTGATTAAATAAGGGCAATTTGTTTTTGTATTTACTTGCTTTATTTTGCATTTTTCATTTTCCAGAGATAGATAATTTTATGGCAATTTTCAGGTAATTTTCTGCATTTTTAGGTCATTTTCGGCTTTTTTATGTATTTTTCGGCATTTTAGGCCATGTTTCAGTGGAGGTAAAGAGGAGCTTTTCCATGTACAAATCGTTACTTTCAGACAACAGACAATCGTTTTAATTGAAAGGTTTATTGTAAACACCATAGCAGTTTGTCATGTATCAAGAAATAACTACTTTTTCTTTCTTTTTAAATGGCACATAGGCTATTTGCTATGGACAATTTGATGGTAATGCCAGTTCAGATTTTTTTTTCGCTAAGGGTGCCCAAGTAGAATAGATTTACTTACCTTTTTAGCAATAAAGTAAGTGTGTTTTATATATTGTAAATTCATATATAACGGACTGTCATCCGTTAAATTGCTTTTAGCAATTCATTAGTTAAAATATATAAAGATGAAATTTTTATTGGTAATATTTTTTTGTGTGTCATTTTTTCACTATTTTTAGGTAATAGGTACAATTTTTATTTTGCATTTTTCACTATTTTATGGTCATTAACTGCCTTGACCTAGTAATGAGAATCTCTAATCTCATACGCAGAATACAGCCTTTTGACAGAGGGATGAATCCACATACGCAATGAACTCCAGGGATTGCTGTGGTCTGTGTTATAATCATTGCAACATGCCTGATTGATTTCTCCACCTTATAAATATGGATCAGCGCTGTAATAACACATCCTCTGTTACAGTTTCGTAACAATGTAAGGCAGGAAATGTTGCAAACACAACAGTTGGATGGGCGGAACTTCACATTCTCATGTGGGATGTGCGATCCTACGCCACAGTGTAAGAAAATGCCTAGGGGAAGGTTGGGGGATCAGAAGGTGATGTCCGATTTCCGGCGAAACAAAATAAAAACAACCGAACTGTTCACTTTCTAATACGCTCTAATATATTTAACGCTCTCTTAATATAACTCTAAGGTTGATATGAAAACTGGCTGAGTAATGTTTAAAAACTTCATTGTCCTATAAGGGTGACTATTTTACACGTGATAAATATTCCACCTTGAACCCTTATACACTTACAGATTACTGGAGATACGAATGCTATGACCATTAAAAGTACGCTATAATTAATATTACAGAAATATTTTAATATGTTCTGTTAACAGCATACAATACAAACATATTTTTACATCATATTATAAAAACAGAGACTAAAATATAATTATAAATTATGATTTGACAGATTTTAAAATGAGACAACAATATCCCAAGTCTATGATAAAAAAACATTAATTATATTATAATACCATTGCTAAAAACAGCTATTATACATAAAAATTATTAGATCGTGTGTGAATATTTATTGAACAGTTTTAAGTCGACGAGAAACCTTTTTTAATCATTGACTTGAGATATTGTTATCTCATATAAAAAACATAATAGCTGTTTTTAGTCATTTTATCGCAATAATATTAATGTTTTTATCATAGACTTGGGATATTGTTGTCTCATTTTAAAATCTGTCAAATCATAATTTATAATTACATTTTAGTCTCTGTTTTTATATGATGTAAAAATTTGTTTGTATTGTATGCTGTTAACAGAACATATTAAAATATTTCTGTAATATTAATTATAGCGTACTTTTAATGGTCATAGCATTCGTATCTCCAGTAATCTGTAAGTGTATAAGGGTTCAAGGTGGAATATTTATCACGTGGCTGAGTAATAATTACGTATTAAATTGGATCCGACATAACAGAAAATAAAATGAGGTAAACTGATGTAACAAAGTGCCAGAATGATTATGTGTAATCAGTTATAACTGCAATTATGATATGCAGAAAATAAATGGTTTTAATGGATTTTCGAGTTAAGCTCCAGACTGATTCATTAAGCAGGGCTTACGGAAGAACAAAGGTCTAGTTTTAATAAAATATAATTAAAATCGTTCGGCATCAGCAGAACTATACAGATTTGTGATATCTTGACAAACGCACATTCTCATAAAAATACAACAAAAAATCAAGTCAAATTGGCCGGCTTCGGGATTTGAACCAGGGACCTCCAGAACACGAGTCCAAGATGTCACCATCTTGGCCACCTCGTTCAGTTTAATGGGCTAGTTTGATAAGCGTATCTATAATAATAAAAGGAAGTGTTTGTCTTTCTGTCTGTGCGCGATGCCCAGTGAAATCTACTGAACGCAGAGATCTGAAATTTTAAGCATAGGTGGACTGAAGGGTGGGACCGGAAAATGCATATCGAAGCCGGATTTTTAATTTTCACTTTCGTTCGAGAGTTATGAGTGAAAAACGTGCAGAAAACGTGCATTTTTTGCGCTTTTGAAGCATCGGTTCTCAGTAATAGGCTACGTTTCGGTTGTCAAATCAATTGTAGGCGGCCTTGCCTATTTTTGTCATACCTTGGAAATAAAAGCATCACGATTGCTTGACTTTGTAAGCCCACCCTGGTCGATTCATTTGTTTATAATGTCAAGGCTAGCAGACATCTGAAATTTTCAACCTACACGGAAGAGGGATAATGAATATAGCTAAATGGTCAAACATTGTTCGATTTGGACGGCTTAATATGCAAGGGTTTTCTAATAACAGTGATTGTATGTATTTAGTATCTTTTTTGTGTAGAGGTAGCCTATATGGGCGTACAACATACTCGAGAATCATCAAAAGTAGTCAATTATGCAAGCAAAATAGATTAGTCAATGTAATTATACAGCTATTATTATGGTCTGCATTATTTAATGCATTTTTCTGATTTTTAGCTAACTACAAGTTTTTCGGAAGCGAATAAAATAAAAATTATTTCCAGATTTAACAACAGAGAATGATAATTACATTTCCAACGGAA
Organism: Ectobius pallidus; assembly: GCA_964059195.1. Taxonomy (NCBI): domain Eukaryota; kingdom Metazoa; phylum Arthropoda; class Insecta; order Blattodea; family Ectobiidae; genus Ectobius; species Ectobius pallidus. Next base: position 167,848,960 of record CAXKWD010000006.1, read on the forward strand.
CATTTTTCCGAGTAGAAATTAATTAAATATCTGATTAATATAAATTACTTTGTGAAACGTATAAACGTAATGAAAGTGCAGATGTCGGAAGAAAAAACATGATCCCAGTACAAGAACTGCACAACCACAACGTAACCTTCGACAATCACCTGCTGAAGAACTGATAACCTTGTGCCACCTATCTCCCTGGGGATACACGGCCCACATATCTGTCCCATGCTTGGGTAGGCTCTATTAGAAATGTGTTTTATGACCCATGAGCTTCACAGACCCTCAGGAGTCATCTTAATAATTCCGCCATGAAGGTCAGTATGAGTAGCCGGTTGCACAATGGCACATCTGGCAATTTTTATTTTATTATTATTATTATTAAGTGCCAGTATGGTACTTTATGAGATTGTGTGGGGGACGAAAAAATGTCTGTCCGTCTGTCTGTCTGTCCGTATGTCCGTGCGTCTGTACGCACCATAACTCAAGTAGGCCTACGCTTTTTCGGATTTTCATGAAACTTGGTATAAACATTCATAATGTCGATGGGAAGAACCCTATTGATATTGAACCGGAGTAATGCCCAATTTAGTGCCTATTTTAATAGATTATGGCGCCTTTCTCATAGAAAGGCGCCATCACTCAAATACGCTGTAACGGATTTCCATGAAACTTGTTGTGCCAGATTATGGGCTTGATTGCGTTATTGCAACCTCATTTTAAAATCAGTTCAACATTTTGCATTTTTTGTAGCTTATAACTTAAATAATTTTATTATTGTATTCTATCAAAAACTAAACTAAAACTAAACTCCGTGGCGCGACATCCCCGAAGGGACAAGGCCTACCACCCGACCGCTGCGTCAAAAACCTAAATTATTCCGGTACCACGAAATATTTAGCGAATTTAACAGTGTCAATAAAAGCAAAATAATCAACACGAAACCACAATCTTATTTCTGTTATTAATATAATTTACTCCGTACAGCTGATCTATTTTCAGCTCTCGCCTATACCGCGCCTTCTCCCAAAGAATGTCCGCTATTTCCTCTTATGTTCCTGCTTTACACGTCGAAATTTAAAATTACTCATCCTCTTTCATAACGAACAAACAATAGGTGAAGGGATGCAATTCGTCAAACAATCTCTGAACAAGGTGTTAAAATGCGGACATGACTCAGACACCATCTGGTGATTTTGGTTGTTTTAATGGGCCAAGCCCAGCACGGAGTTCTTCCACGAAACCAAAGTGCATCAGCCTCAATCCCGGCACCGAGAAAATCTCAACATGAAGTACAGGCCTACATTTGTACTCTATTAAGCTGATGGCTCAGGATCCAATTACTGACCTAATTTTTTACAAAAGATGGAACTGGATCGTGTGACAAACTGCCCTACCGCCGGATATCAGGAACAGTAAGAGCTTATAGACATTTAAGTAGGAATTATTGAAGCATTTCGGCAATAATTAGAAGCAGGTTACTTTGTGTTGTATAATATTGTATGCTACTATATTGTTTAGAGTTACGAAAAAATGTTTCAAATAAAACTTTTAGCTGTTAATATACGCAAATCGTGAACAAAATTTAACCAAAATCCCCAGAAGATATAGGCCCTAGTAACTAAACGAAACAGCTAAGCTGTTCGCATACAAACACGCCAAAGACATGTTACTAAAAACTGTATTTTCGGATTTAGGGGACCTGAAAACGCAGCATCTAATTTCGAACATAATACTTCCTGTAGTTATAGCAGGCGTATCATAGGCAGGGTAGAGGGTGCAAAACAATGAAAATAAAACAAATCGCAGAATTTTCACTGGAGATGGTAGACATTTTCAAACAAGTGAGAAACATGTTAATACTGCAATCTATTTTTTGAAATAATCTAGTCGCGCATGTTCTGGGAACGAGCCGTAAGTCTATGAATGTGGAACGACCCCAATGCTGCACTGTGAGAACTTTTATCTAATATTGCTTTGTCTATCTTACATGCAAAGTACAGTATATTATAGTCTAAAGCAGGCATGTCAAACACGCGGCCCTTTGCAAGCACACAGGATACATAACCTAGTCTAAATCTCGTTTCAGTTCTGAACCGGCTATTTTGGGGAGACCTGTTTTCTTTTCATACCTTCCTGAAAGGTAAGAACTTCAGAAAGTTTCCTGCAAGAATTATGACAGTCTTCGGTTCAACCTATATGTGTGAAAAGTTATTTTCCTTCATGAAATCAACAAAAACTTCTCACAGATCGAGGCTGTCTGATCAACACGTGTCATCTCTGATCGGCGGAACTGAAGAGACATTTCAGCCAAATTGAAAATTTGAAATGTTGTATGTTTATACAATACTAGGAGGTGCCCGTTGCTTCGCCACGATATTTCTTTTAAAAATTAAAAATTAAGAGTATAATAATTATTAAAGCATTATATTTATTGACACTTGCACGCGAATCATTCATAAACTAAGCCATCAATAATTAATGAAACAGCTAAAATTCCTGCTTTAGAGTACATTCCACGACATGAAAGCGCCCCCTGGGAAAACTATATCAGAATCGATTACGCAGTTCCAAAGAACCTATGAACACATAATACGTATTGTTTTTCAGCTGTTTATTGACATGAATATGATGTGAATTTTATTTTATCAATTCAGTGTAATTTTAAGAAATTATATAATGTTTCAAGGGAAGGAATGGTTTGTTTGGATTATTATTATCAGCGATATTTCAAGAGATAAAACCATCAATATCTTACAGCTGTTGCCCCCGGCTTCGCCCGCCATTATTCATTGACTCCAGGATTTTTAAGAAAATTACACTGGTAGATTATTAAAAATGTTTGTGGTTCAGAGCTATGAAAATTGTAAGTAAAAATAAAATTAGAATATTTGTTCATTGTGTTCATTTCACTTAGGCCTTATATAATAAAGTAACGGTTTTCCTTCCTAATTTTGTAGTCGTCTTGAAAGTTTACACTGCGAGAGACGAACATCGCCGAGTATACCCGATGTCTCACGAAGCGGGCGAGCAAGCACGCTATTTAGGGCCGTTGAATTGTATAAGAGTAGATAGATATTTGTTACTGTTGCATACAAATCTATGTTGCCATTTAAAATTTCGTTTTCTTTTCTTTTGTTGAACTTTGCATTGATGAATATGGCTAGCCGCTAAACCATTTGTATGCACATTGTATGTTTCTAAGTTATGTAATAAAAATATTCTGCAATAATTTCAATTTGTTGTCGTGTGTGGCCCTCAAGAAAAAAATATATTTGATCCACAAACTCTCAGTTTGGCACGCCCCTGGTCTAAAGGGATCAGGAAGTTGCAAAATGTTTTACAAAAAGATACAACCATTTTATTCGAGAATTACAGACAAAATTGCAACAAAGTCAGGGAAAGGAGGTAACTTGAATGCTGATCACGTAGCTGCATAGGAAAAAAGAGCAGATCGGCAGTTGTAGTCATGCTGAAGAGTAAGAATCTTCAATCATGCCGCACCCCCGTCACTCATCAATAGAAAGTGGTTTTCTGATCTTTTTTTGGTTCTCTCTTTCTCGAAAAGCATTGCTAATGGAGTTTATATTTCCTGTGCTTTGTACCCTGGTTCCGTGTTAGCTCTCTTAACTAGAACGACATTTTCATTACTCATTCCTCACATCTCTTTCCCGTAACTTTTACTAGAATAAAACAACTATCTAACGTAAAGGCAGACAGAAAGACAGAGCGATATATAGAAAAACATATCCAAAATATACAATCCTTGGAATATCTACAGTATAAAAATTAAAATAACTCATTTCCAACATATAAGGGTTAATATTAAATGTATTTATTACAATATTCCGCCTTAACAACAACATTGTTTCAGAAGAATTGTGGTGTTCATTACATCTTATATGAACTGAAAATGGCGCAGCATCCGCCGAAATGCATTTTCAAGATAAGTTGTGTGTTAAATGTTAAGGGTTAAGGCGGAATATTGTAATAAAAATATCTACAGTATAAGTCTTTTTTAAAAAAATCAATGTTTTTTAATTTTCTTTTCATTAATGTATATATATATATATAACCTTAATGTTAAATAAGTGATTGTCGACAGTGTTGTTCAAATGATATTAACAAATGCACAGAAAAATAATCACTCAGAAATATTGATATTTGTGGAAGTTATCAAGAAATCGGCATTTCAGTGCATGAAACGTGGCTGCCATTTTGAAACGATAATTACCCGTAACTGTAACAATTTGATTAATTTTGAAAAAAAAGTACGTCAAGTTGCAAGATTGTAGAGCACAATTCACAGATGAAAAAATAATGAAATTCACCTATTTCTCACTTATGAATTTCACCGAAAGCTGAATCCCCCCCCCCCCTTAAAGCTAAAGGTCGACCGAATATAAGGACCGGACAGATTACTTCCTATACCAGTAGTAAGGGCAACGAGAGTCAAAATAAAGATGACACAAATTTCCTACCACAGTTACCATGAACTTAAGAAAAAAACTTTTCACCCACTGAAAAGGGTCATTTCAATTCTGAGGAAAGCAAGAACGTTTGTAATTTATGTCACAGGTATAAAAAGTCTCCGTGATGGCTAGGGGGCTGGAAATGTAGTTTTGCATACGGGAGGCTGGCACTTCCAGCTGGACAATGCGTCATATTTTAATTCGGAACTGCCTGTCCGTACAATGAAGTTGTGAAAGACAAGCTGGCGGCAGACACACGAGGAAGGAGCACGAATATGAGGCGCTCGTGACTTATGGTCACTCGTGATACCGAGTTTCATAACGTAGCCTGTGTCCGAACGCAATTAAATGCAGCAGAAAGGGAAACCAACTTAACACAACAACTTAACACAAAATACGAGGAGATAGTTATGTGGGGTTTATAAGAAATTCCGAATTATTAAGAAAGTTTACGATTATAGTTATTTCCAAAACATAAAATCTTCAGTTTTGGGAGCTCATTAGATAACATTTTGGCCGCGGCGGTCTAGAGGTAGCGTGCCCGCCTCCAGGTCCGAAGTAGCGGGATTAAACCCGGCAGCGGTCGATGGATTTTTCAGGACGTAAAAATCCTGGGCACGGAGCGACTTTAAGCTGGGGGCTCTTGTCGTAGATTTAGAGCCTCTGGAGAAAATTTCTTGGCCCTTTCACGTCCAAGTAATACCTTAGTTTCCGGAGGGGGGTTGAGAGGCGATGGGCTTACCACCTGTCCCTCTACCCTCTCTCGGAAAATAAGCGTAACAAAACTCACATAGGTAACTTGGAGGCCCTTCGCCCCAACATAGGGGATACAGGAAATCAGATAAAGAGAACATTTTCCCCGCCTACTTAACAGTAGAGATTACTGAAGAACAGGCGATCTTCATTAAAGGCCTAGCAGCAACACTGTCAGGTTTCTGTCTTTTCTGAAGATCGTTCAGTCCACTGTCTTGTCCGGGCCTCGGGCGGTGAAGAAAGACGAGGCTTTTATGTTGTGGAGAAAGAACTATATCAATATGAAACAGGCTCTTCAAATTTTGACAAATTGAAGTTATGATATTATTACAAACCACTGTATTCTGAAGAGAAGATTTTCACATTTGTTTATCAGAATGTTTTTAAATGCAATTAATTCAAACTAATTAATATATACCTAGGTATTATATAATAATTAGGGCAAGGCATTTGATGATTTTGCATCTGTTTTATATGAAGGTTAAAAGATAGCTCCAATGTATATAAATGTATATCATTAAATAATTAATTAAATAAGGGCAATTTGTTTTTGCATTATTTTGCTTTATTTTGCATATTTCGTCATTTTTCAAGAGATAGGTAATTTTTGGCAATTTTTTAGGTCATTTTCGGCATTTTTAGGTCATTTACAGCATTTTATGTCATTTTTGGCATTTTAGGTAATTTTTGGCATTTTAGCAATAAATATTTTTTCTTTCTTTTTAAATGGCACATATTTGCTAAAGGCAATTTGATGGGCATGCCAGTTCAGAAAGAATTTATTTTTCGCTAAGGGTGTCCAAGTACTGCAGTATAAATTTACTGATTTCTTTAGTAACAAAATAAGTGTGTTTTAAAGTGTAAATTCATATATAAAACATCGCCATAAACTGTATTTAGCAATTCATTACTTAAGAAAAAACTAATTGTAAGTAATAATGGTAAATGGTCATTATTTTAAGATTTCGGGTCATTTTTTCACTATTTTTAGGTCATAAATGCATTTTTTATTTTGCATTTTTTCACTATTTTATGGTCATTAAATGCCTTGCCCTAGAATTATGTATTGCACTCTGTCCTCTATGGCAACCCTTGAAAGTTAAAGGGATGTTAAAGGGAGTTGTTATTGTAACATTACAATAAAGTTATAATAAGAGAAAGTCACTAACGTGCTTCATCACATATAAGATTTTGACTGGATTTTTTCGTGTTCTAGTTACGTTGTTCACAGACAGATACGAAGACATGCTTCTGAAAATAATATTTTTACATTCAAGGAGCTCGAAACATTGCTGAAAACCGAATTTCAGGGTCGAATGCAATATATTCTCTACGTTATTGTACTGTGCGAGAGCAAAAGGATTCCACAGCATAGGCGTAACCAGGCCGACCATATGGGGGGGGTTATAACATCCGCGGGGTCTGGCGAGTATGGAAGGAGAGGAGGGTCCGGGGGCCCTCCCCCGGAAAATTTTAAAAATTAAGATGCAAAATAACGAGTTTTAAGCTTCCGGGGGTTTTCCCCCGGAAAATTTTAAAAATTAAGATGCAAAATAACGAGTTTTAAGCTTCCGGGGGTTCTCCCACGGAGAATTTTAAAAATTAAGATGCAAAATAACAAGTTTTAAGCTTCCGGGGGTCCTTCCCCGGAAAATTTTAAAAATTAAGACGCAAAATAACGAGTTTTAAGCTTCCCACGCTTTATACTTGTATTAAGTAATTTATGGGCAGACTTTAAAAAATTATACAATTTTCCTTTTTTTAATCAATGGGGGGGGGGGTTCAAACCCCCAAACCCCCCCCCCTCGCTACGCCTATGTTCCACAGTGGTGCAGTATATCTAATCCATGAAATGAAATTGGCAGGGTTCAAACAAGGATAAGATAAGCAAAAAATTCTTGATTTCTACAATCAAGATACCTATGGAATGAAACACAATGTAAAGATGCGACTGACTTCGTTGCACCTGGCCTACTTACGACCTCAAGAATCCTTCCTCTTTGGTGTTAGTCTGTTAAGATATGCATTTCTAAAACCAATATTATTGTCCGACATAGGGTTGAACTTTCATCGAGATGTTGTGGTGTTTCTGCACCCACCCCTGGGCGACGCGCTCCAGTGAAGCGAATCTTACAGACATCTATACAAAACCACCTCCGATTCCTAACGACCCGTAAAGTGGTTAGATCTCAAGGGCTGTTAGCAATTATGCACGTGGTAAGATGTTATGCAATGCAGATACATCAGCTGTTATGTCACTCTTCAAGGGATAGTTTACAGCCATTTCACAAAATTCGGGAATTTTTCTCTCTAAGAGAGATGTTATAAAACCACTGCAATTGGGTAGTCAAATAAAAGTTTAAAACCTCCAATTCGCTGATTATTGAGGAATTATGTGTATTTGAAGTTGTTTCATGTGTCTATTACTTATTTACTGCGTTACAGCATGATTTTAACACTCATTAAAACCAAGTAGTCAAGAGTAATCAGCTATGTTCTTTTTGATTTGGGAAATTATACGTTTTAAGGTACAATTTAAAGATTATCTTAATAAAGTATGCGATATTAATTACTATGTAAAATAGCAAACAGTGACTTTTTGTCCCACCCGTAATGGTGATAGTTTTGTTAAATTATTATTGTAAGATTTAAATAAATATTCTGACAGTCTGGAAACAGTTTGTAATTTTTATTCCATCCCACATACCCTGATTAATAATAACATTAAGACTTTAACATTAATAGCAGAATAGCAAATGAACTGTTTTTATGCACCACTAAAATCGTTGTTCAAATTATGTCCCAGCCCGTAATAGATTTTGAAAAACAAATTTTAAATGTTTTAAATTGATTTTAAATAATGTTTTCCTTGTAGTATGGAGGAGAAAGCATAGTAAATTTCAAAGAAAGAGCAGAAGAATTCTACTTCATGAACAAAAATACTTGCCATAATATGCTAGAATGTCCTGCCCGTAATTAAGAAACGGCTGTTTTGGTAAAAATACTAGAATCTATTATTATTAACGTTATAAGAATTAAAAATTATAGTGTACATTGAATACGTCCTGTGGTATTTATTTTATTCATAGGGTATACTTTTTCGTTTATCTGCAAGTTATGTCAGTTTTCAGAGAGGCAATGGTATACAATTTAAAATTTTAAAACCACAAATCAGACACTGCAAATGAGAAGAATTATCTGTAGATATCGCCGAGAAATGAGCATCAGAATCTACTGTACAAAGATGAGTATGTACTCACTCTGTCGCACGGTGACAGGTCCTGCGAGCCTGGTTGTGGATCCAGGAGCATCGGATGCTGGCGGATCCGGCACATTGCTGGGCGGCGACTCTGAAGACATCATCTCATGCTAACACAACCTGTCAAGCACAAATAATAATCGTATTAATAAATGATCCTTGAGACTAACACATCATAAAATGAGTTATATGCACTATCATCCCACACAAGTATGAAAGAGATTTTCGTCAGATAAATTCGTAATCTCTCGTGGGATTACCTATGAGAAAATTTAATAAACGTTTAAGAAGCAAAATTAATTGAGAAAGAATAATTTTCGAAGCTCCTCCCTATCCAGTTACGCCAAAGCCTACAATGTAATATCCTTTCTTCTACATTATTTATATAATTGTATTTATATATTCATGCATTTTGCTTCATGAGCTTTTGCTCATTCGGGCATCAGTTATGAATGTATGTTTTATGTTTTACGAAGGTAAAATTTAAAAAAAAATTATATTTAACCTATGTGCTCATCCTATTTCTGAACTACAAGCATGTGCTCCTTTGAGTGGCGCGATAGTATATTATGCAACGAGCATTTATTAAGAATCGAGCAGCTATGTTTATGGAACGAGCAAAGCGAGTTTCATAATTCTCATACCAGTAGCATAAAGATATTATCTCAATTGCCATTATAGGCAAATTGCATACGACTTTTTGTTACACCGTAATTAAGTATTCAAGTTTTGAGATTTTAGAATCATAAAAAAATCGGCTGACCGCGACAATCAGCTGTCAGCAAGTTCTCGTCTTCTGCGATAGATGGCAGCTGATGGCGTATGGTAAAGTCGAAGCTTGTTCTTGGCTGTTTTCTTGAAACGAACGGATTTTTAATACATGTTTAATTACGCAGTTTCATTTGCTGCTCTCAAAGTTTCAAAACGTTCTGTGTTCGATCGATACCACACCTGTGTTATAATGAAAATCTGTTTAGAAATGGGTATCATTGTGAGACTGTTATGTCACATATAATACGCGTATTGTAGTAAGGTCGGCCAAAAATTAATTATTGTATTTATTAACACTATAGACAAATAAATAAATATCTTGCAATACAGATAATACCTTTATCAATGAAATACAGTAATAATTAGGGACCGGATTCTTAGGTTTTTACCAATTTTTTTCCTTACTTCCAAAACAAAAAGTGCTCATACACTTTTTCGAATCAAGTCCATAGGATTCACCCACATTAATTCTGTGGCACCTAAAAATACCTAAATGGGGTATAAAAACCTAAATGTACCTAAACGGAATATAAAACCTAAAATATCTAATTTAGCCTACTTTTTTGTTTGTCAGTTGAGAAATCGACATTTTGCGGAGAGACAATAATTTTTGTCGGGTTGAAATTAATACCACCAGCGTTTCGTTCAACCCATTGTCGTCTACGATGGACAGTATCAAGAGAGGAAGTGTAAGAGTACCGGCGTATTCCTTTTAAAATATTCGTACGAACAACCATTGTTGCAGTGTCTGAACAAGGATCTAGATTTCTGTGTTTTAAAGTGCTTGTTTGCCTTTATTACTGCCCTGTTATTCATACTGCGTGGTCACACTGTGAGTTTTAAGAAGACGTGTTAATTATGCCGAAACAAATTAAATCGATTGGCAAATGGCAAAGTAATATTTTGTCAAGCCTGCCAGAAACACGTGTTACTTACTTTTCTAGTAAAGGGGGAAGTTTTCGTCCCTAGTTGATCTGTTGTGCGGTTAACATGTGAACAACCGAATAAATGAAAAGAATCAGTTTCACATTATCCACATCCAACCATAAAGTATTTTACTCACTAAATTAGAAGCATCGGATTCGAATCCTGAGAAGGGTAGTGTCTAGATACAGTATTAACTAGGGATGGATCCTCGATACTTTCGATACCTCGATACTCTCGATACTTGAATGGTATCGGCATCGAACGATACTTCAGAAAACTCGTTCGATACTTTTTCGATACTTTTGTAATTCTGCAATTCTGCAATTAGTGAGAATGCTAGTATGTTTGAACAAAAACTTGTAAGTGGACTGTTTCAAAAACTAATTTTAGTTTCAGTGTAGTGTTTAAAAATAGCTATAGGCTACTGATGATATTAAATTTTGTCTCATTAAATATGCAGACTTAATTTATTAAGTTTATATTACACAGTTCTCTCAAATTTTAATTTTTAATGTACCTTTTCATTGAAATGGAAATGTTGAAGGTATCGAGTATCGAGGAAAAAATCATGTATCGGTATCGAGTATCGAGTATCGAGGAAATCTGGTATCGACCCATCCCTAGTATTAACTATTAACTAAGAGATAATAGGAAGAACTTCACAGGTTGAGAATCGTGAAAGATATTTAGTGATATACAGTAACCAGGAAATGTGAGGCAATCTTATTTTCACTGCTTCTTTTGATTGTTTATGCTTTCTTTCTTCAATTGTATAATATTGACCTAAAGCAAGTTTACACAAATTTAAGTCAATTTTGTTAAGTTAAACTTTAAAAGTATTATGTATTGAATCCTACGTAGCACATTCAAATTCATTAAACCAATTATTCTACCCAAAAATGATATTTTGGACAAAAAACCTAAAAAAAAAACTATTTCACCTAATGGAAAACCTAAAACAGTGTTTTCAAAAACCTAAAAATCCGGTCCCTAGTAATAATACATATTTGACATCGAATTACGTATACTGTAGCCTATATTATTATTTCCTTGCTAAATTTAATTCACCGAAAACTGGGCTAACTGGAGATATTTTCAATTAATTTTGAAAACTTCTATTCAAATACACATTTTTAATAGGTAACTTAAACTTTATGGCTTATAAATTTCAATGTCTGTTTCTGAAAGCACTCACGTACGTAATACACAGCACTGATTTATTCTCTCCACCTACAAGTTCCCACGCACACACTGTGCTGCATAACGGCTGTAAAGGACAGCAATATAGTTTTACAATACACTCTTACACAAGCAATGAAATTACTACAAATAATGAACTATTTCTGGGCCATGCCTCTACCCATGATAGCATTTTATAACCTCCTACCGTTGTTTCTTGGTAATCCAACCTAGTTGAGAAAATACACAATAGACGACTAAATAAAATCAGGTAAACTGATGTAGCAAAGTGCCAGAATGCTTTTGTTTAATCAGTGATAATTTCAATATTATGATATGCAGAAAATAAGTTATTTTTGTAATCGATTTTCCAGTTAAGCTCAAGATCGATTCATTAAGACGGAATAAAAAAAGGTCTAGTTTGATAAGCATATATGTGAATGAATATAATTGTCAAAGCTAACTGAACTGCAACTTCCAAAGCTGTATGTGAACACTGTAAAACAATATGTTGCCGTGAGAACTAATTTGCGTTTGATAAATTCTTTCTAATATATTACCATAAAATAGGCACTAAATTGGCATTGCTCCGGTACCAGTCAACCGATTTGGTACAAAATCAATAACTTCGTCCCATGGACCATTAGTGTACCAAGTTTCATGAAAATCCGATAAAGTGTATTGAAGTTATCGCGCGTATGGACACACAAAGGTTTTTCCCTCCACCGTACAATCTAGAAAGTAACGTTCTGGCACTTAAAAATTTAATATTGTATTTAAATCAGAATAAAAGTGGTTTTCCTCGTGGTTTACCAGGCTATGATGTTAAGGGATAACGTGAATGTTGATAATATTTTTCTTAACTACTTGTCCTAGAAATTTGAAATTTTTGCACACTTAACTAAAACAAAATTAAACCTTAAAATTTCACATTAATATCTCCAATACCTGCCGTAGAAGTGTGCCGCCTGGGATTTGAACCACCGTGTGACAACCACCTTCGCCTATCATTCTTTGTTTTTTCATGAGGTGTAGGAAAAGATGGAAATCACTGGGATGGAGGTCCGGGCTTTAGGGCGAATGTTTAAACACCTCCCTGGCGAACGTCTGCAGGAGACTTGCTAGGAGGTGTTTAAACATCCACCCTACAGCCCGGACTTCGCTCCGAGTGATTTCCATCTTTTCCAACACCTAAAGAAATGACAGGGAATGACAAAGAGGCGGAGATGTTTATCACACAGTAGTTCAAATAGACATCTACGACACAGGTGTTCAAAAGTTGATTTCACAGTATGACAAATGTTTCAGTACCGATCACAATACGTTGAAAAATAGCTGAACATTTGCTGTATCTGTTGCACTATAAGTGTCCATGAAATTGTGTTTTGTTTCTGTAAACGGCCCCAGGGAAAATTACTTTATGGACGCGGTTCGTATGTACTTACATACAGTAGTATTTCCTTGGAAGTAATATGTATTTTGCATTGTATGCTTGTTTCTGCATATATATATTTTTATTCTAATCAATTAGAGGAAGTACCTAAGAAACTTAATGGAGGCCTATCTGTAAACGTATCAACTACAGAAACTTTATTTACAAAACCCACAAATCAGACAAGGCACCTTAATATGGTATCAACAAATACTGGCCTTCTGGTCTGCCCAATATGGTTTGCCGATATGATCAGTGCTGTTAGAAATTCGAGCAATAATTACAAGTGCGATCGTTACAGGCCAGGAAGTGTGCTTATCACAATGTATGTACATAATTAACAGTTTGTGCATACATTACAGTTTTAATCAGTTAAAGGATAGAAAGTCCGGAATTAACCTTTAAGTTGCCTTATGAGGGCAACAATTAAGTCGTACGGACACGAGTCTTGAAGTTCCACACCTTCAGTGTATGTGTGTGTGAGAGAAAGAGAGCGCTATACCACAGTAATTACCAATTAAAACGCATCCTTCGGACACAACATGTCATATCATAAATGTACATTACCAACAGCGAATGTAGGCAAGAGTAAACTATCTAGATTAAATCAGTAATTTATTAAGTGTACAGAAGTTGCAAAGAGATTCTCATACTCGCTGTCGGTATTCTGGTTATTTCATTGGAGTATTCATGTTCAATGCTTTAACAATTTATTGCATCATTTCCACTTCTGCACCCCTGGGCCCTATTTCATAGAACTTTACACTGATATTATTAGCAAATACATAACAATATTGATTGTTATTATTAGTCTTCTATTCATAAGAATATTTTCTAACAACAATATTAGTTATGAGCTCATAGCTCTATATGATTAGTAAATATTGCTAATATTAGTAGCAAACTATTTCATAGACTGCAGAACTAATAAATTTTACTGATAATATTAGGTGTTTTTCTATAAATGTATTTGGACCAATTCTCAAACCCATGTAATTCAGATTTTGTGATCTTAAATTTGTGTTAAATGAATCACGCTGATTTAATTATCAATTTAGAAAAACTTACATACGCTATCAAAGGAATTTTTGTCATAACAGGTTTTTAGGATTTGAGGTTAGATGTTAGTGCATAAGCCTACTGCTATCTTGAATAAGTGCCTGGCTAATTCATTCATTTCTTAGAGCTAATTATTAAGTGCCAGTATGGTACTTTATGAGATTGTGTGTGGGGACGAAAAATGTCTGTCCGTCCGTCCGTGTGTCTGTACGCGCGATAACTCAAATACGCTTTGTCGAATTTTAATGAAACTTGGTATACACGTTTATAATGTCCATGGGAAGAACCCTATTGATATTGAACCAAATCGGTTCACCGGTACCGGTGTAATGCCCAATTTAGTGCCTATTTTAATAGATTATGGCCTCTTTCTAATAGAAAGGCGCCATAACTCAAATACGCTGTATCGGATTTCCATGAAACTTGGTATACTCATTTATGACGTTCATGAGAAGTGCCCTATTGAATTTGAACCTAATCTGTTGACCGGTACCGGAGTAAACCCCAATTTAATGTCTACTTTAAAGGCGCAATAACTCAAATACGCTTTATCGTATATTTATGAAACTTCGTAAACGCATTTATAATGTCCATGGGAAGACGTCTATTTATAATAGATAAAATCGGTTGACCTGTTTCGGAGTAATGCTCAATTTAGTGCCTATTTTATGGTAATATACGTATTCGAAAGAATTTATAAAAAAAATGAAAATCAATTATCTTGACAACACTGCCTAGTGTTTTACTGTTATCTTATAAGGCATTGGAAATTAAAATACAGGTAGCTATGACAAAAAACACTATCGATTTACAAGCGCTTATCCAACTAGACCGTTAAAATGACCCCGGTGGCCGAGATGGTAACGCTTTGGCCTCACATTCTGGAGTCCATGGTTCAAAACCCGAAACCGGCCAATTTGATTTTTTTTTTTTACATTTTTATGTGAGTGTGCGATTGTCATGATATCACATATCTGTACAGTTCAGGTGATGCTGGAAGATTTTAATCTCATTAAAAAAAACTAGACCTTTGTTCTTCCGTAAGCCCTGCTTAATGAATAAATCTGGAGCTTAACTTGGAAATCAATTTTAAAAAAAAGCATATTCTGCATATCATAATTGCAGTCATAACTGTTTAAACAAATACATACTGGCACTTTGTTACATCAGTTTACCTGATTTTATTATTTGTTACATTTATGAAGACATATGTAGGCCGTGCTGCTTTGAAAAAATATTGACAAAAATACTAAGAAGTGAAAAAACACAAACAACAATCCAGACTATATATGAAGAAAAAAAAAAACCATGACAAAAATACGGGCCTCATTCAAATACAATTCTGAAATGCAATTTTATATTTATAGCATAATACTTTATAAAGAAAACCTAATATATTTATAGGCTACATATAGTTTACATTTAATTTCATTTAGCCTATTTTAGTTATAAAGTATAACTAGCATCTTAAAATGACAACAGCATAAAAACAAGAGAAGCTATGAGGAAATAAAATTTATATAACTTGTTTAAAGAAGCATATTACTTTGACCAGTTTGTTTGTTTAAATATACTAAGGTTCATAAAGAAGACTCTAAAACAAGAAAATCTCCAAATCTGAAAGTTCAAGTGCCAAACATGCTACCGAATCCACGTCAAATTCTCAAGCTACGTTTACTTAAATGTAATTTTTATGTTGTTTTCGGAAAATGTATAGGTCAAGTTGTTCTGCGTGGAATGCAAACGTTTTAATACATTAACGCCTTGTTTGGGAATTCTGAGGACATCTTGTACCTAAAATACGTCAAGAAACTGGAACGCACCTGTCATAAGGTCGCCCTTTTCTCTAAGATTCCTTTTCGTTTAGGCTGCAGCGAATAAAATCAATTCGATGATTTTTCAGGACATAAAAATCCTGGCCACAGTGTCCTCCGGGAGGGACTACAAACCGCGATTTCCGGCATGCTAAAGAACTCCAAGCCTAAATTAGAGCCTCTGGAACAATCCCCAGGCCATTTCATGTCCAAATAATACCTTAGTTACCCCGACGAAGCTAAATGGGCTAACCACCTGTACCTCTGTCCTTCATAGATGCCTATTAATTTTATTTTAAAATGTGTTTTACAGAGAATATTCATTTTAATTTTCTCTACAACTTTACTGTGCTAGGTTTTCATGTATCGCGTACTGTAAGAACTGTAACCGTACTTTGTACTCAACACAGACGACAATCTCATATATAGCCCCTGTACGATTGACAATACGCACCCGACTGTTTATACTTCCACACATAACACCTAACTTCAAACATTCATTCCCCATATAACACCTAACTTCAAACATTAATTACTCCATTAAGAAAAAAGCGACAAGGAAATCAATTACACCCATCAATAGCCAATAACAGCCCCTACAGTTTGATATATTACACATAACTTTTTATTAACCCGTTCCATCATTTTAATATAAAAACCTTAATAACTCTTTTCATTTTTATCACACCCACTACAAATTAATACCATTGGAAGCCCCGTAAAATAGCCCATCAGGATTAAATAACCAGAACTATGATAACTTTCAGTTATCAGAGTTATTGATAAAAACATAAACCTAGTACCGCCTACTTCGTCTTGAGCCGCCCGGCTGGCGCCTAGCCAATTTTGACAGCTCAAGTAATTAATGACCGATGCAACTTGCCTGTTTCAACGACGAAAAACGGAATATATTTCAAATCGGATAGCAGAAGAAACTACCTTACCCCAATCAGAGAAGACTTAGACACAGACACAACCAATTGGAACTACTTACCCCCACTACCCCTTACAAAGATATTAGCAGAAAGCACGGACATCTCGTCATCTATTGATCACACGACAGCTTAGACTAAAGAACTTCAAGACACACTTCAGACAAAAGACCACGTTAAACATTATTAAACTCAAGTAACTTTGCAATATATTGATATTTAAACGTTATAATCCGCGCGATAGAAATAGAAGTTATTAGCAGCGTCGAAGCGCGTAATTTATATTATTTGGTAAAGACATTGATTTTATTATTACGAAACCTTAATTGTGAACGTAAGATTGAACATTATTATCCGCGCGATACAAATAGAAACTACGAGAGAGTAAATGTGAAAGTAAATAGAAGTGTTCAACGGCGCGTACAAGTGAAGTAATTACTATTACAATTTAGCAAGTTACAAAGTGTTACTTACGAACCTTAACGACGTACTAAATACTACTAAATATCAGGACTTACATCATCTAATAGAACTAAATCGATTAATTCAGCATTTCAGCAAATACTAAACTTTGGAAAATATATATTAATTTGAAAAGACGACTCAACTTTTAGTTACCATTATTCCTGACACCGCCCTTTGACTGTTATCTCGATTTTCTCTAGCCACTTCCCTAGATAAGAGTTCTCTAGCTTATAACTACCCCTGAGTACTACGCCCGGCACCCCTTATTTTAATCAGAACTCCAGAACTACTACACATCTAAAAATCCCACCTACAGTGATAAATCTTCATAACCCCAGTACGGTTATAAATGACGTCCAATCTTGTGGCCTAATTAAAGAACTGTTATAAATAGCTGACCAACGTAAGCAACGGTTATAAATGGCGACCATCGTGATTGCTTGAATTTGAAGATCGAGGGACCAGTCAATAAAATTTAATTTTTCAACAATAAAATTCAGGAACACTACACTAAATCACACACCACCAAGTTTTAAATTCTGTGAGAAATTTTATTAGAGTCAGCACACCATTGGATTATTCATCATTTCATCAATACCCCCCCCCTGGATCTTCATCTACAACATTTTCCCTCATCACCTGGGCACCTGGACATCACCTTTGGCCTGCCGCTGGACATCTGGACTACAAAAGGGTATCGTTAATCCAACTTAAGTGTCGAAAACTGAATTTTGCTCCTATTTTTATTTGAATTCAAAGTAAATTTTTTCAATTTAAATTTCAAATTTTTTTTGTATTGTAATTAATTTTTATTTTTTAGTAAATTCAATTGTATTGTATTAGTTTATGAAATTAAGGAATAATAAAGTATTCCAAATCATGGAGCCAAATTCTGATACTCCGATATTATGTTCAGAACAGAATCCTACTTCTGAAAACAATGAAAGTGCCTCTGTTCCTATTTCTGACAACTTAGAAATTACTCAGCATGAAACCGAAAGTGACCTTGCTAGCTTGCCTGTTACGCAACCCCCTGTTAATATCCCAGCTGTGAGTGCACCCACCCCATCGACTTCAACTCAGAACACCATAAATTTAGACCCTAACCTTCCTTCTTTCAGTTTAGATTTTTTGTCACAAATCCAGGCAATGATGGTAGGAATTTCTACTCAAGTGAACGAATTTGCTACACAGAACTCCACACTTGAAAGTCAGATTGCTAACATAAATACTACATTAAATTCCACACTAGAAACACAGAGCCAACAATTGAGAAATGAAATGGCCACACAAAATGCTACAATGAACTCCACACTTGAAAGTCAAATTGCTAACATGAATACAACTATGAACTCCACACTAGAGACACAGAGCCAACAATTGAGAAACGAACTAAATTCAACACTTGAAAGTCAAAATCAACAAATGACCACAATGAACTCCACACTTGAAAATCAAATTACTAACATGAATACTACACTAAATTCTACACTTGCTACTCAAAATCAACAAGTAAGAGACGAACTTGCTATTCAAAACCAACAAATTACAACAATGAACTCTACACTGACAACCTTAATCACTGAACACCGCACTCAGGTTACGTCTGAATTACAAAATTTAGACAGTAGAGTCACAGCTCAAATAGCTACTTCAGAACAAGTGTTGACAAATCATATTTCCTCTGTAGAAAATCATGTCACCTCAGTAGAAAGGGTAACTGTTAGCAATTCTACTAAATTGGTATCCCTTCAATCAGAATTAGACCGACTTAGGCAAAGGGTAAGAGACCAGGAAAGCCTAATCGAACAAACCAGGGAAAATGCTTTGATCCCTCATGTTTGCAATACCCCATCAACATCTGCCTCTACTTCTTCCAACCCCCCTGATCCAGTACCTCAAGCCCCTGAAATACCAGAACCACCTGCACCATTACCCAGAACCAACAATGGATTGGATCAACGAGCTGCCAGCACTAATCAAACACCCCAAAATGTTGTAAACAATAGTTTTTCATTGCACAATTCAGATTTTCCATTACCGTATTTTGAAGATACCTTGAAAACAAACCCTGTCAGATATTTAAAGGACCTAAAAACTTATTTTGCTTTACGAGGAGTCCCAGAACATCTAAAAATGATTTTTGTGAATCAATCTTTGAAAGCTAACGCAGCTCGCTGGCTCCAAGTCATCGATCCCAACAACCTCCTGTCCATAGGTCAGTTTGAGGAAATGTTTTTATCTGAGTATTGGAGCGAAAGCGAGCAAAGCCGTTTGAGATCGCGAATATTTCAAGGTAAGTACGACCGTAGCCACGGCCAAACCTATCTAGAATATTTCATTTCTTTGTGTGAAAGCCGCCAACTGCTTAAACCAGAAATTTTGGAGCAAGATTTTCTAAAGGCACTCCCGTCTCACTTTCCGCCTGTAATAAGAAATTGCCTTGTTGTCGCATCTCCTCAATCCACCACTGAGATGTTAAAATTACTAAAGTCAATGCAGGACCTAACTTATACTTCCACTAAACCATCGCACCCCATTGTGTCAGCTAACCAAACTCACCGGAAAAACATCAATCTGGTACAAACTTCTGACAGCCAGGAAAATTTCCAGATTGGGTTGCGGACAGGAAATTCTAATGAGGACCAGCAAAACAATGATTCTAGGGACAACAGACCTTATTGGCCCCAAACAGAGTACGTGCGGAACGCCCGCAATAATTGGCAAACCCGTGGTTTCCGTTTCAGGCCGTATGGCAATTACAATAATAGGCAAGGGAACAGTTACCGTGGTCAGAACAGACGTGGCTATGCAGGAAATAGGCCTAACTGGTTTAACCGAAATCAGTATAATCAAGGTTTTTTCCGCCCCTACTATAGAGGCTGGAATAATTTCAGGTACTCCCGCCGTAACAACAATAGTCAATATGAAAGGAACAATTCATATGAAAGTCCGAGAAATAGGCCTAACAACAACCCCCAAAGCAATGCAGAACCCCACACTCAATCCCCCATACCCACCGTGACTTTAAACGAATAAGGGTTTTACATGCTCCTTCTGTGGACAACCCTGCAACTCCTATGAATCAAAATGAAGGAAATACTGGAAATATCGATATCATACATTGTGGTAGCAACTATGTAAATAATTTTCTTGGCTTCAAAACCTCACAAACTTGTGACATAAACCCCTTGCTGGCTAGCCGTGGGAAAACAAATCATGAATCTCATATGATGAAATTTCCCAAGGCAGCAAAGAATGTTCAAAATATTCCAGTAGTTGAAAGTAACAAGTTGACACTTAATACACCTCAGGAAACAAACATAACATTTTTGGAAAATAATAAATCTCCTAATAATCTGCAACTAGAAATAGAGAGTAACCATGCCAGTGCCAACAATGTGGAAGTACTGCCCATTGTTGACAACAATTTAATTGTTGGTAGTGTTATTTCTCCTCTTGTGAATGATGAAAGCTCCCTTATTCAGAACAGTAATAATCCTAGTCAGAATATTAATAATAATGTATACAACAATGTAAATATCTCGGGACATTTGCCAAACAACACAAACAGGGAAGAAACTGACATTGTAATTGGTATTTTGCAACGAGATGAACTATTGAGCACCCGACGTCGATCTCCGGTCATAGAGGTCAATATCGGTGAAAAAGCCTATCAAGTGACATTAGACACTGGAAGCGATGCTCAAGTCATCTCGCAATCGACTTTCCTAGAGTTACAGCGCACTAAAGCGATTACGCAAATACTGCCTGTATGCGGAATGACAGCATTATTAGCCGTAGGGAAACAGAGGTGTAGGATCAAACAACAATGTTTAGTGCCTATTACCTTAGCTGGGCAGACAGTAGAAATATTATTTCTAGTAATCCCTGGACTTAATCTGCCCATTATTGTCGGCTTAGAGGTATTCCAACAGTTAGAAGGGATAATTAACTTCAGAAATGAAAGTTTCGCTTTCATTGATGAGAACCAGCAGGAACAAGTTATTCCTTTCTGTGACAAGACACCTCACCCTCCTGCGACCGCTCGCTGTGAACCAGATGTGAGCCAGGAAGAATTCTTCATAGAAACTCTGTCTATTTATGACCAACCCCTCCTCCACCTCAGTACAGACGAACCCTCTTGTATACAAACAAGAAATGACCCGCTCTCTACAACACCACTTTTAAGCGAAAATAACATACAAACTGAACTCCAAATAAATAACATCAACACACTAGATGAAATTAAAGAACTAATCACACTTAAAGTACAGGAAGCACACGATTTAGACCCCGCTACACGGAAGGATTTATTTGACGTGCTGTACAAGCATAAGGACCTATTTTCCAATAAGATTGGAAAGTGCCGTTTGTACACGCATAAAATAATCCGTCCATCTACCACTGTAGTAAGACACAAGCCCCGACATATCCCACTCAGTTTGCGTGAGAAAGTCTCAGCTGTCATACAGGACATGTTATCACAAGGGATCATTGAAAATTCTACCAGCCCCCATTGCAACCCCCTGTGTATAGTACTTAAGCCCTCTGGACAAGTACGTCTTACAATTGACGCTAGGTCAATTAATTCTGACTCCCAAGAAGACCATTATAGACCTTTGACATCAGATGAACTTCTTACCCGTGCTAAAGAAGGAAACTATTTTTCTACAACAGACTTAGTTTCCGCCTTCTGGCAAGTACCCCTGGATGTAGAGTCACGCGATTTAACTTCTTTCAATTATCAGGGACGAAATTTCCGTTTTACTCGAACACCCTTCGGGTGCCGCACTTCCTCGTCTGCCCTCTTGCGTGCATTAGCTCTGACCTTTGATTGGCAGACGGATAACTTCATTATCCCCTACCTTGATGATATTCTGGTAGCCTCCAAAACCAAAGCTGAACACCTGTCCCACATAGACCAGACTTTGGGAAAACTATTACATGCAGGTTTCACCCTCAATATTTCGAAATGCCACTTTTTTCAAAAGGAGGTGAAATTTCTCGGATATATTATATCCGGGAAGGATTGCCGAATAGATGAAGAAAAAGTGGAAGCCATCTTGAAAATCCCAGCCCCCCGTAATCAGAAGCAACTTAGATCTTTTCTTGGCGTATGCCAATACCAGTCACGCTTTGTAATCAATTACTCCCAGGAACTTTGCCCCTTAAAGCCACTCCTCAAGAAAAATCAAAAGTGGACATGGACCCCAGAGCAAGATGCTGCCTTTAACCGGGTTAAGCAATTGTTTGCGGAGTCTATTAAGCTTCAGAAACCGGAAGAAGGAGAAATGCTGTACGTGCAAACCGACGCCAGTGCAAAAGGCATAGGAAGTATCCTTTTTCAGGTGATAGATGGCGAAAAACGCATTATTGCGACTGCTAGTAAAGGTCTGACTATCTCCCAGTCCCGAATGTACCCCACAGAGCTTGAAGTGTATGCAGTCTATGAGGCCCTCAACAAATACAAACACTACATTTACAACCGTAGAGTCACCGTATTATGCGACCACATGAGTCTCAGTTTCCTGAAACAGTGTAAGTTAAGTAACTCACGTGTATCACGTCTGATCAGCGCCATCACAATGTACGATATTGAAATCCAACATATTAAAGGATCGCTAAATTATCTTCCCGACCTGTTTTCACGGTTGCCTAACCACCCTGGAATGTCTAGTTTAGAAGGTCAGGTTGAAAAAGAAGTGAAAATTATGAGAATTTCCGTTAATGACCGACATCAGTTGAATAAGAAACTTGGAAACTTATCAAAATTGCAGTCTGAAGACCCCTATTTGTCCACTATTCAGAGTGAGTTGCAGGAAATCCAACCACCAGCCCCTAGCCCAGTAAATGAAAATAATGTACAGAGTACCTTAGCTACCCATAATGGCATCATTTACAAACTCTGTGGAAAGGAAAACCCCGCCTGGCGCCCATACATCCCCTCTTCTATCGAAAACGACATTATTGTCAGTTACCATGAAAATCTAGCCCACAGTGGAACAGAAAAAATGATCGATTCCATTAGCGAGCATTTTTATATCAAACAACTTGGTAGGAAAATCAGACTTTTCCTGAAAACATGCCATCTATGTCAAGTAGGCAAAAGTAAAAACACCGCCTACGAAGTTTCAGTCAATTCTATCGAAGCTACCAAGCCTAACCAATTGATTTGTGGTGACATTTTAGGTCCTTTGGTGCGGAGTAACTTCGGTTGCCAGTTCATCTTTGTTATGGTGGACACATTTTCTAAGCTAGTTGCCTTATACCCCCTCCGTAATTTATCTACGAGTATTTGCTTGAAAAAGGTAGAAGAATACGTGAATATTTATGGCAGCGTAGAATCTTTTCTTACGGATAATGCCAGTATCTATTCTAGCCCCAAATGGAACTCAGGACTGTCAAAACTAAATATAAAGACCTTACACTGCTCAGCTTATAATCCATCAGGCAACATATCAGAAAGATATATCAAACAAGTAATTTCATACCTCCGACTGTTAACTCATAGACAACACAAAAATTGGTTCAAGTACATAAAGCCCATTCAGGCTATTCTCAATGAAACGCCACACCATGTCACTAAAGAAATCCCGTTGGAAGTCGTAACACACTGTAAAATAGACCCTCTCTTCAAGAACACCCCTCCTGTGTTACCGACATGCCATAGATCAGATCTTGACATATGCAATTCCATTCTCAAACGCCTTCAGAGCAGGTGGCTTAAAAGAAAGCAGAAGCCCAGACGCATCCGCAAAAAGTGGAACCCCGCTCCTGGAGATTACGTACTTTTAAAGGCACATGTAATTTCTAGCACACTTCACAATCGTCAGAAAAAATTCAGCCTCCCTTTTAAAGGCCCCTACCGTGTCAATGCAAAGTTTGGAACTGACACCTTCCAACTAACCAACATCAAAAACCCCAAGAAAATCCTTGGCAAGTACAGGAAACACTTGCTAAAGCCTTATCATGTAATGGCCCACAGACCATAAGACAGCAGAAAGTTTAAAGCAGAAGGAGAAGTAAAAAGGATTATCGACCAGGACTCAGGAAAACGTTTTATCAGACTGACATTGTAAAATAATTAGAGTGATTCATACTTCTCAAATTAATGTTTTACCTGACGTTATATATAACGAATGTGATACTTACAAGGTAGAGTGTAATTAGCCTCCCCGTGGTTGTTGCAAAGACTATGATGAGATGATTCTTATTCTATAAAATAGAGTGAGACATCACAACAGCCATGCCACTAAAGATATAAGTGCAACAAATAAGTTTATTGCCATTGTTAGTGAATCTTTGTATATATGTAATTTTAAGATAGGCCACTCCCTTTATTTATTCAACTGAAGAGTTAAAACATTCATTTGACAAAGGTAATCACACTATTATTTGAAGTAGTAAATAAGTAAACATTGAAATTTCGACATATTTGAATTTTATTGGAGTAGTACACAGAGTAAGAATAATTAAATTTTGTTAATTTTTCAAAAAAAAAAATTATTTTACATAAACAATATGGACAGGAAATAACCCTCTCCCTACACTAATTAAGTAGAATTGTATAGCAAAAGTGAAGTAAAAGAATGATCAGAGTTAAGTAAGAATTTGAAAGTGAAATAGTTGTTGAGAAATATGTGTGTTAACAAATAAGAATCTTGAAGGTAAAACAATGAGGAATATAACAAAAGGTAAGAAATAAATGTATGATAAGCAAAATGAGTGAATAATTAAGATGGTACAATATATGTCTACTAGGAAAATATGAAGTAATGATAGTTATGAAGTGAGAAATATGAGAATAAATGAGGAAATATGATAACGAGTATTAAAAGTAATATGAAAGAAAAGAATGATAATGAGTATTGAGATTAATAAAGAAATTGTGAAGGTAAGACATAAAAGATGATTTATGAGGTTAGAATAATGGAAACAAGGTAAAAGAATATTGAAAGAATGAAAAGGAACATTAAGGAATGATTATTAATGAGGTAAATAGATAAAAAGGAGTAGGAAGAAAACATGTGTAATCTGAATATAATATCAGTGTATTAAGTAGACCAATGAGGAAGATTAGCGTACTCCAACGTTTGACATCAACAACATATGGATTAGCATCAAAAATCAGCGTTATGCAAGAAGATATTGAAATTAATATTAATATCAAGAAATTCGAGTGTATTTTATAATTTTATTTGTGTATAAGGTATAATTATGATTTTGTTTTACTAGTTAATCAAATGGACTATGAACTCAGCAAAATGTGTACTACGACCAAGAAGAAAAGTGACCAATTTAAGGTAAAATTATGTTAAAAGTGTATTTTATTGATTATGAATTTATTTGTGTATGTGTAATTACGGCAGAATTAATCAAAAGTATAGATGATGTAAGGATCTAAATTTTTCAAGAATAGATATTGAAAACAAAGACAATTGATAGAAAAGCTAATATCAAAGTAAAACACAATAGAGAGAACCCACGAAATGATTCGAAGTGACGACGGAGAATTATTTTAGGGAATCGAAAAATTATATTTCCATATTTCATACAAAAACTAAACACCGCCACTCTTCAAATTCCAGATTGGGTATTATAATGATCA
Source organism: Ectobius pallidus (assembly GCA_964059195.1). Taxonomy (NCBI): domain Eukaryota; kingdom Metazoa; phylum Arthropoda; class Insecta; order Blattodea; family Ectobiidae; genus Ectobius; species Ectobius pallidus. The sequence continues at coordinate 167,874,622 of CAXKWD010000006.1, forward strand.
TAAAATCCAGCTCTTATTGATTCTGCGCAGATCAATTCCTCGCGTGAGTTTTTTAATCATTATGCGGACATCTTGTAACCGTACTTTGTACTCAACACAGACGACAATCTCATATATAGCCCCTGTACGATTGACAATACGCACCCGACTGTTTATACTTCCACACATAACACCTAACTTCAAACATTCATTCCCCATATAACACCTAACTTCAAACATTAATTACTCCATTAAGAAAAAAGCGACAAGGAAATCAATTACACCCATCAATAGCCAATAACAGCCCCTACAGTTTGATATATTACACATAACTTTTTATTAACCCGTTCCATCATTTTAATATAAAAACCTTAATAACTCTTTTCATTTTTATCACACCCACTACAAATTAATACCATTGGAAGCCCCGTAAAATAGCCCATCAGGATTAAATAACCAGAACTATGATAACTTTCAGTTATCAGAGTTATTGATAAAAACATAAACCTAGTACCGCCTACTTCGTCTTGAGCCGCCCGGCTGGCGCCTAGCCAATTTTGACAGCTCAAGTAATTAATGACCGATGCAACTTGCCTGTTTCAACGACGAAAAACGGAATATATTTCAAATCGGATAGCAGAAGAAACTACCTTACCCCAATCAGAGAAGACTTAGACACAGACACAACCAATTGGAACTACTTACCCCCACTACCCCTTACAAAGATATTAGCAGAAAGCACGGACATCTCGTCATCTATTGATCACACGACAGCTTAGACTAAAGAACTTCAAGACACACTTCAGACAAAAGACCACGTTAAACATTATTAAACTCAAGTAACTTTGCAATATATTGATATTTAAACGTTATAATCCGCGCGATAGAAATAGAAGTTATTAGCAGCGTCGAAGCGCGTAATTTATATTATTTGGTAAAGACATTGATTTTATTATTACGAAACCTTAATTGTGAACGTAAGATTGAACATTATTATCCGCGCGATACAAATAGAAACTACGAGAGAGTAAATGTGAAAGTAAATAGAAGTGTTCAACGGCGCGTACAAGTGAAGTAATTACTATTACAATTTAGCAAGTTACAAAGTGTTACTTACGAACCTTAACGACGTACTAAATACTACTAAATATCAGGACTTACATCATCTAATAGAACTAAATCGATTAATTCAGCATTTCAGCAAATACTAAACTTTGGAAAATATATATTAATTTGAAAAGACGACTCAACTTTTAGTTACCATTATTCCTGACACCGCCCTTTGACTGTTATCTCGATTTTCTCTAGCCACTTCCCTAGATAAGAGTTCTCTAGCTTATAACTACCCCTGAGTACTACGCCCGGCACCCCTTATTTTAATCAGAACTCCAGAACTACTACACATCTAAAAATCCCACCTACAGTGATAAATCTTCATAACCCCAGTACGGTTATAAATGACGTCCAATCTTGTGGCCTAATTAAAGAACTGTTATAAATAGCTGACCAACGTAAGCAACGGTTATAGAACGGATGTAGCCTACCCATTTCATTAGTCATACAAATATTCAATTATATTTTAATTAAAATTGTAGCCTAAGAGCTATTTTTTTTTTCAAAAAATATATTTTTAATAAAAGTTTAAATGTAACATCCCTTAATATTTCAGTTACAAAAACAAAATTCTGGGCGGTTCAATAAAATTCTGAAAAGTCCTTAATTCAAAAAAATAAAGTAGGACTAAATGCAATGAACGGAAAGAGGTGCTCTTGTAGTCGCGTGGGTTTCCCCAGTGTTGCCGCTACCATTCGCCACTACTCAAGTGAAGTAAACGTGCTGTGGTGCTTCCTATTTGGCAACATTGTACTGGACTGGAGAAAAGTGTGAATACACCTAATTACCTTTCTATTCACTGATTGACAGGTCGAAGAGGATTAGGGTGGCAGTAGGTAGAGGCAGTTCTTGGAAAAAGAGCCTTTAAGAAGTGGCACCCACAATATACTCCAATACTCATCTAACGATATAATACTTTATACGTTGGTTTGTCTACATTATCTTACAGTATTGATCAGTATTTGGGTTGAGGTGATTTACTGCGGTTGCTAAGTGAGCTGCTAATTCGCTGTTGAACTGATGGGTATTCTGATTAAGCATCAATAATTAAAGGTTTATAATAAATGTATGCCAATGAACATTAACTAGTGGGCTCACCCTTCCCCGAAATTTCTGTTGTACTATTGACCTGTGTTGGTTTGAACTATCAGATAATATCGCAAAAACCTTCCTGGCTGCCCAAAGTGAGACGCCCAACGTAATGCAAGTCACGTGTGCGAAACATTTTTTTTATGTAACGTACTACACGACTTTTGCTGTACAACACACAGCTTATCTATACGATACTTTCTACGGTGAATTTTGCTAACATTATAGACTACTGTACCGGTATAGTTTAGCCTAATAAATACGATTCGTTGTGTTTGGAATAATTATGTTGAGTTTACCCTCCCTTAAGGGGGGATATACAGCTTTCGGTGAATATTGACTACTTCTATAATTACATACTATTTTCAAAATTAATTAAACTGTTACAGTTAGGATACTTCCATGCACTGAAATGCAATTTCATTGATAACTTTCTCAAATATCAATATTTTTGAATGATTATTTTTCTGTGTATTTGTTAATATCATATGAACAACACTATCTACAATCATTCATTTAACATTAATAGTTTATTTTTAATATATATATATATATATATATATATATATAAATGAAATAAATAAAATGAATAAAAATAATTTTATTATATTCTTACACTGCAGATATTCCAAGGATTGTACATTGTATTGTTCATACGGTGTTTCCAAATAGATAGAAAAAAAGAATCACTCAAAAATATTGTCACGGAAACGGCATTTTAGTGCACGAAACGTGGCTGTCATTTTGTAATGATAACTACCCAAAACTGTAACAGTTTGATTAATTTTGAAAATAGTATGTAATTGTAGAAGTAGTCAATAAAGAGTATATCAGATTATAAGATTGCAGAGCAATTTATTGCTGATGGAAAAAAATAATGAAATTCACCTATTTCTCACCTATGAATTTCACCGAAAGCTGTATGTCCCCCCTTAATAAAATTCCTGGCGACGCCCCTGCTATTTGTCGATGAAAAATTCAAGTGGCAATAACGATAAATGAAAACGACTCGTGGCATTTACCTTTGATAAATGAGAGCATAACGTTACAGCTCCAGCAGCACTCTAATAGCCTCTAGTTACAATAATTACACTCGACAATAGGAGACATTGCACACGGCAAAAAACTAGGCAATTCTTCCCTGGGGGTAAAATCTCGTTTACTCTTATAGCATTAAAACGATAGAAGCATGCAAGCCGGCGCCACTTGAAAGTCTCCTCGGTTTTTGTTGTGTTGGTTTATTCTTATTTATGCAATTGAGAGCAACAAACAGGAAAACTGCATATTGCACTTGGTATCTAGGATCTTTGTATGATGACTTTCACCTCATTGACTTCCCGATGTGTCAGCTGATTGATTCGGTGCCCCCAAGCGCCCATTGTGTCACAGTCCCTGATCCCCTATCTCATCCGGTTCCACCCAAAATTATGAATTTAATACCATTCAATGCCTCAGCAAAACTGGAGCAATGGTTCTTGAACTGTAATTACAGGTTATTGGAACAATCGGTGCTCTACTGAACAAAATTAACCCAATAATGCATATGCACTGATTAGAAAGTTGCGGAATTACAGTAATTTTTACCCTTATAAAAATTGCATGCTATTTTAAACCAGTTTAATTTTAAAATGAAAATTACCACACTGATAGAGAAAATTTTGCTTTAATACTTTAATTCATAATGTGTCCTATGGGTTGCAAAAGTCTGTCTTTAATTTAAAAAGATGTTGGGAGATAAATGTTAAACTTAGTGTAAAATTAGAATAAAGAAAATAGTACATTGCGATACAAGTGCCGTAAGCGATGCATACGGATCGAAGAAAGAGTTTGAAAAAACGAGGCGCTCGCGCCGAGTTTTTTCAATTTTCCGAGATCCGTTATGCGCTTACGGCACGAGTATTGCATGCTATTTTTTGCACGATGATTATTTATATCAATTTAATTATATTAATTGTGATATTACCTGAAAATATTATGTATATACATTCTTGAAGATAGATGTTTATTTCAGAAAGTGATTCACATGTGTTTGTTGTTACGCGAACAGAATATTTGTCCTGGGGGGCCTTGTCCATAAAGGTTTGTATTATGATGTGCCGTAAGTAAATTCTTACCTCACGGAAACTCTTGCCGCACATAGTAACAAGATTGCGTGTGGGAATGTCAACTTACGATCCACGGCAACAACATTCGCCGGTAGGGCCAGTTTTCATTTTGCCTTTTTTGGCTTCTGTTGCCTATTTTAAGGTTTAAAGCCTTTTTTAAAGCCTATTTTGGACTCGTTAGGGATTTATCCGTGATTATTAACACATTTTAAAAAGCCCAAAAGGAATTTCAATGCATGAAAGGGAAAAAAGTTACATAAATAATGAAATTGCACATTCGCACCACAATATATATATATATATATATATATATATATATATATATATATATATATATATTTGTTTGTGAGCAGTCGAAAACTTACCTCCTCAAACCATTCATTTAAACTTTAAATAGCAGAACATTATGAAAGGAATGTAAGGTACGCCAGACATATTGTTGTTGCTTGTAATGAAGAAAAGTAAGTAGTTACTGTATGTGATAGACAGATTATTATTTAAGTACCTTAATTAGCTTTTTTCTTTAATAAAGAGTGGGGTACTCTCTGTTTTGACTTTTAATGAACGCCTATTTTAATTATATTACTGCCTGTTTTCGGTATTTGGTGCCTTTTACCTGCCTATTTTAACCAAAATAAATGCCTCAACTTCCGGGCTCTATAATGAGATAGGCTAGGCTACTAAAGTTCTCTCATAGAATGTTAAGTAAGTCCAAATATTATTCCCATAATTACATAGCTAAGAGTATAAACGCTATTTTCTTTAACCAAATCGCTCGGTTTCCGGACAACTCGCTACAAAAAATTCGTCAGACAGGTATAATTCATCTCAATACGACAATTAGTTAGACTACAGTTACAATAATTCGTCTCAGTTGTGTACTTTTAGTCACAAATACTTCACTATAATTCAAATCAACATTTATTGATATTTATTAAAACCGGTAACCAAATATATTGCATTTAAAAACTGCGTGTCGATATAAACATACTCTCTCGAAATAACAAGACATGTTATTTTATGTAAAGTCTAAAACTTCCTGATAAGTTGTGACCCATACTAAACCATGGAATCATTTACATTACCGAACATAAATGGAGATGCTAATCAATCCAGGAATGTCCAAATATGTTAGTCAGAATTACCTAGTTGGCAGCGACTGACAACATTAATGATTTCAGTTTTGGGGCAGAAACTAAATATTAAAAGATGTTACAAATATTAATTTCTATCGATATTTTTAACTGATTACCCAGCCCTAACATATCAGATCTGTTCGAAGAACACACATTTTCCTAACGAACTTCCAGCACTGAATGAGGACATTAATTGTTTCTCCTAACTAGGATAGCCTGCTCTAAATATAAACCAGGAATGCCCGGAGACAATTTCTGTCGATGCTGATATATGGAGTCTACTTCTCAGAAAAGCAAAGGAGAAAAAGTAATCAAAGAAATCTAAAAATCCGGGAGCTTGCACGCAAGCGCATTAAACGCAATAATTGCTTTGCGAGAAAGGAAAGGGGGAGGAGGCGCCCTAAAAATGAATATAAGCTTGTTTCCGTCTTTCGCTTTTACGATACCCACACTTTAGGATTCACAGATTAGCACTTACGAAACTAGGGACGGGTTGTTCAAGGGTTTCCTTCTAGGTGGATTAATAATTTGGCATATGATTATTCGTAAAAAGAGTCGAATCGTGACATAACTCGAACTAATTAATACGCTTCGAGGCATAAAAAGTGGCTTACCAAAATGATCCTATTCCTGTAAAATCTTAAACAAAAGACACCACTAGGTATAAACTGTAAGTTTTATACCATGAAACATCTTTTTTTCTTTCTTTCATTCTGTCCCCCCCCCCCCATCATATACAGTAGAACTCTAACTATCCGGATCGATTTGAGGCAGTAATTCAAGTGGTTTTTGCAGCAGCGAACATTGGAAAAGCTATTTCAGGGCCGAAAAAGCAAAACTTTTACCCAACAAAATAGACAAAATTGTCTTGTAGTCATTAAATTAATATTACAGTGTACGCAAACTTAGTTTTTAAGGAAAATACTTTCATGATTTTTCTAATTATCCGGACTGTAACTTAGACAGCTTGAATATAAAAAATCCCTTTAGGCAGGCCTACAGGCGGAGGTAGATTTCGAAGTGCTTTTGGTTTAATTTATTGTCGCTGCATAGCACTCTTCTTCTTTAGCCTTGGCATGGTAAACCTACAGTAATAAGAACTGAATTCGGTAAAGAGGAAGAGCCTACAATCATTTGTTTTGACAACAAGAATAGGATATAATATTCTGGGAGGCCGTGCGCAAGATCAGCAATGAATAAAATTAGCAAAGCCGCTAAACAAGACAAAATTATGATATTATAATAATTCTTTTAAGTGTTATTATTTTCAAACATTAAAATCTCGCGTCATATGAGAGCTATCAAGAAACTATTTATTGATTTGTAGAGTACTCATCAAGAGCTTTTCAACGATACCCCACAAGACGTGGTTTCAAAAGTTTCGAATTTTCATCCCCCACCCCCACCTCCACCCCCACCCTCACTCGAACCCCCGAATCGTTGGTGTCACTGTGAACTCCATAGGGAGTACTCTAATTTATTCAAACAAAGTTTCCCTCTATACTTCATAGGGGCCGAGATATAAAGTTTTCAAAATTTCAACCCCCTCCCCCGACCACCCCCTTGGGCCAATTTTGCCCATTAACGAACTTGTCCGAACTATTGGGCCTAGAAATAACATAATAAAATTTGGTTCAAATATCTTCAAAATTACGGCCGCTATCGTGTAAAGATATATATATATATATATATTTTTCTTCGAAAATCTACCTAAAATGTAATGATTCATCTCTGTTCCGATTTGTCGCAAAAACTGCTAAACTCATAGAGCTGAAATTCCACACGAACATAGTTGTTATACCTAGAAAGATTATAGGTCTATAGTCGTTCACTCACTTCCGCTATTTCACCTAATATCATAATCATCAACACTTAATAGCAGTTAATATGAACACAAGCCATGACACTAACAATAAACAGATGCACATTGAAATTTCATTTTTAGTCGGTCCGCCATTTTACAGCCGGCTGTACATACCTTAATAATTGAAAATTATTCCACAGCGACAACAGAAACAGATGCACAACAACAGTACATTACAATGTCATATAAATGCGATATAACCTAATGCAATAAAGTCTGAATGCAGTAGCCAAACCAAGAATTTAAGTCGCCGTTACATAAGATAAAGTATTACAGCCTTTTGGGATTTATTAAGAACAACCTCCTCTACTTGTTGTTTACATATAAAATATTACAGACTATACCCCTTTAATTTTCAAAATTAAATAAAAAATAAATAAAGAACACATTCTAGAAATTGCATTACTCTGTATATATTTTGCTTGCAATAAATTATTTTATTATTATCATTAACATTATTATTATTAACTGAACTACCCACCCCCATATTTAAAATAAACTAGATACTAATTTGTATTTTCGCTTGGTAGGCCTACTAACTAATTTATAACACAGGCATAAGAATATAAGATTTGAAGCTCTCACGGCGCTGATTGCTTAGGATGGCTTCTCGGGTTATCAGCCGTATCAACATTATTAGGCTCGAGCTTTCGGCCATCTTCACTCTGTGGCCTTCCTTACATTCCTGAGGTGCCTAATAATTTTGAAGCCATCTTAAGTAATTTATAACAAATCATTAATACAAACTGAATATTTTGGAAGTATTTCAATTAATTGTAAATGTAAACTGCTCTAACAAACAAAAGCCAAACACAAACTACATTGTTTTTACTATAGGAGCTAGGGCAACGATTGGCTAACACAGGAAATCAAAACCAATTAGAGTCGCGTAGGAAATTTAGATTATATCGCTAACTTCTGGATATTTCCGAATGCTTCCGAGTAAATACGAAAATTCTGTCATTTTGTTCTTATCAAAAGTGACAGTCTGTGGTAATATCTACTATTAAATTTGGAACTAAATACTAAACCTAAAATATTACGAAAACGAAAATAAGATAGGAAGAATCTTTGTCGCCCATTTCAGAATTCTGGTCGCCAATGACGATCTGGCCACCTAAAATTTAGCGCCCTACAATAAATGCATGTCTAATTTATGAATAAAAATACATTTTTAATCATATTTTTTCCTTAAAAAATACTCCATGGGAATACTCTACATACTATAAAAATCATGGTGGAGAGACTACCCAAACGGCCAGTTGGAAAATAAAGAAGCTGGCTGACTTTTGGCATTTGGGTGTATTCAGAAATGCTACACCTTCTGGTAGAGAGGGGGGTTCTGTCATCCATCTCAGCTCTAGTACGACACATTGATAAAATGTTACGTCGTGGTAGCCCTAGGCAGTTGTATAATTTAAGCCAAGTTTTTATATGTGACTAGCACAACACTTGCAGCTACGAGTCTTATACAATAAATTTAGCACTTGCCAGTTCATTTCTTTATCTTCTTTCTTTCATTGCGAGCGTGAAAGGATATATGAAAGGTCGCGTACTTGTTTCCTTTTTTGTTGACACCAGTGAATTTAAATTATAAATATTTTACTCTCACGGTGCTAATAAAACTTACAGCTTGGAGTAATTTCAGATGTCTAAATTCTTAGGAACTTGTTTCATAACTAGACATGCCTTATTGCCGTGCTTTAAAATGAGAGAAAAACCTACTTGCAAGTTACCTCAGAAACACCTATTGTTTCTATGTGGCAACATCAGTAGTTCGTAATTTAGCAATTTCATATGGTAGAGAGCAGTGAAGAGTTTAATATCTGTAACAAGTGTATGGTCTCACGCGTGAGGTAGGCTACCTACCACAAGTCTGTACGGCATGAGGCTAAGCCTATTAGGACCAAATCGGTTGACTTGCACGGGAATAAAGCCCAATTTAGAGCATATTTTATAGTATTATATTAGAAAGAATTTATCAAATTAAAATCAGTTCTCATGGCAACATATTGTTTTACAGTGTTCACATACGGCTTTGGAAGTTGCAATACAGTTAGCTTTGACAAATAACACTGCCCACATATACCTTTACATATGCTTATAAAACTTTAGACCGTTGTTCTTCCGTAAGCCCTGATTAATGAATCGATCTGGAACTTAACTCGGAAATCGATTACAAAAATAACTTATTTTCTGCATATCATAATTGAAATTATCACTGATTAAACAAAAGCATTCTGGCACTTTGTTTTTATCACTTGATTTTTGGCCAAATAATAAGAATATTATAAACTTTCACATTTACAAACATAGACCTACATAATGGAGGCTTATTCCTCGGTAGAAACAAACAAACAAAAATCAAATACCATAAGTTATTTGTCTCAAGTTAGTACTTTTCTCAGAAAAAAAAATTATCCCTAACTTGAATTGAGCTTTATTTTGTATTATCTGTACTGGTACTGATCGAGATTTTTAACATCGGCTGAGGAAAGCATAAGGAATAAATTCTCCCTTTGTAAATTAAATACAGAGATTAATATATAAACTTCAAATTCCATGCAGTTTGGCAACGCCTTGGCAAGTGTGTTCAATCACGTGGTGTGTTCGTTTTGTACGAGTGACAGACAAAAGCCACTGCCTTTGCATCTACGATCTGGCTGTGCACTGTTGCTAATAGTAACAGTAATATAATAATAATAATAATAATAATAATAATAATTATAATAATAATAATAATATTCTACCTCTTGATCACAAAATAAAATTGGTTTTACCTATATTCTAATATTAGGCCTATCTACTGTCCACCGCTGTACCACCTCTGATCTACATTTAACATCCTGTACCAGTTCTCAAATTTGAATTTTGTCTAAAATAAAAATTGAAAGGATTTTAATCAGAGGATCAAAGAGGCCATAAACCATGGCTTGTTAAATTTTATTTTCAAGCAAGAATAATTTGACTTTCTGCAAGAACAAGTCCTTCAAAAGCCTGAATTTGTCATTTTTTCAACGGTTGGTTTTGAAAACATCGGGTCAATCCATCAGGTATTGTATTTTCAGATAGTATAGGATCAACGATTATATTTCTAGACACAGCTCACCATAGCATACCATGCATCATAAAGGCTACTGTATCTCATTGGTTTTCCAGCTATGCATGGGTTTTTCAGAATTAGGCTAATTGTATTTATTTAGTTATTCAATTGCCCATGCCATCACTACCCTGTGAGTGTTTAATGTATTCCTCTATGTTAGCTTCATATCTCCAGATGGGACACCTAGCCTTTGACATGAGGTGACTCATTTTGGTGATTCCATGAGGATTAAGGCATGACTTGATAAAAAATTAGATGGTGATTTTTTAAATAAAAATCAGCTGAATACCTTGTAACAAGTATTAATTTTCGTGTTCTATCATAATTTTAAAATTTCAACTGCTATTTGTTTTTGTTCCGATAGGTTTTAGACTTTCCTGACATTTGATGGAGTAAGCCTACAGATTTTCCACTGTTATTAAATTAATTGAAATAGAAAATAGCTAAGCCACTTTATACATAGTTGCCATGAATATAGGATATTTTTAAATAATTGCTGTGTGGTTTTCTCATGTATTAAATCTGGTAACAGAATTACATTTTATAGTACCAGTAATGGAATTACTGCACTGAAGTAAAGGAATTACAAATTATGAAAATGTTTATTATAAGAGTATAGACTTATTTCAAACTATTCTAAGAAAAATTCACAAGATATATTCAACATTAAACAGTTGTGCAGTTGCCATCAAGTAACACAGATGACTGATTTTTCATGTTTTCTGCAGCTTTCTAGTACAATAGTTTGAACGTGCAGTGACTAGCTGTTTTGTTAATGTTTTGTGCATTATAATATTTTGTAACCTATTACATTTCCCATTTTGTTAAAATATTCATCATCACACTGGCGTCACAGCCCAAAGTCGGGCCTTAGCCTCCTTTATCTTCTTCCTCCACCCTTCCCTGTCCATAGACCTTCGTTGTCTATGATCAGTCCGGTTCCGAGGCGTTGATAAAGGCTTCTCAACATGAGCCTTTTTACAGATGCAGAGGTGTCAGCCCTACGATCCAACCCCCAACTTGGAGGACCAGGGAATTTGATTTCGGAGTTCCCTTCTCCTAGGATGTTGCCTTCTCCACGGCTTGAGAGAGTTCATCCTACCCTCTCGCAGTAGGTCTTCTAACTCGACCTTGGGTTGCTGCCGTTGACCACCAGTGGCTCCTCCGCCACCAACCCTATTTGGACGTCCTGCTGCCGGCTCCCAAATTTGGTAGGAGTAGAGGAAAGGTGTGCGGTTAGGTAGGTCGTTGTAGGACATGCTTCGTCTGGCTTCTCCATTGGGGCCTGTCCGGCACGGGAGACCCCACCAGTAGCAATGCTACCACCGGCATAGCCCCCAACTTCGTTGAAGCACGCAAACCCCCTCGCCCGCAAGGTCAGTGCTACGATAAGGCGTTGTCCTCTGAGGGGGTTTGTTAAAATATTGATTGTGTAAAATTTATGATGGTCAAGGATCAACTAAGCACCAAGTTTTACATACACAGGTGAGAGAAATTGTATTTAACGTAAATTTATACTTCATTAGTACACATCAGCAGACAACCAACTCACAGCTCATAGCTTTGTCCCTTTCTGCGCAGTAGTAGTAGAAGAGCAGCATTGTATTCTAGATAGCGGTAATACTAATATCACTGTTCCTAACCTAACTGCCACTAACCTAGCTTTACATGATACTAGCCTTGCTCTACAAGTCATTAACCTAGAATCTAGCTGCCACTAGTCACCTTAATCTCCTTGTACTGGTATGTAAGGTGTAAAAAGCATAGTTGGTCACCCTGCTTCAGATGAAGACAAAAACACACATGTGAATCTGTATATTGCGAGATGGGATCTCCCTAACTGGGACTAGGCTATACTACAATGCAGTTTGTGATACGCTCTTGTTTGTTACAGCCATTATAGTTTGGAATCAACTGAAATACTTTGAAAATATTTAGTTTCTTTTAATAATGTGTTACACATTAGTTAGTATCATGCAAGACAAATTTAGTATAAAGTATTTTCTAGTGCTTTTTTCTGCTCAGGGTATGGTCCGGTCCTACAGGACTACCAATAAACTTTAAAAATGCACTTAATTTTGACCAAGAACTCTCATATCTATTGGTGAATGTTAACGTGGTTTTTCCCGGGTGAACTTAATATCCACTCAAAGAAGAGCTTCAATACATTTGAAGGCACGAATAGGCATAAAGCTAGTTTTTAAAATCGATGGATCCACCCATGTACCGGTAATCACATTTCCATCAGTGTGATTGTAAAGTCATCAATGAATCAATCAGAAACTCATCAAACAGTTTTTCGTTGGCTGATGGATCTGTGATGTTTTCCATCAGTTCTCAAATGAGATTCATCAGACTTGAACGTCTGGTCATTCAGATGTATCACTGCCACAATGAAAAATTAACAATTTGAAACTGTGTGATGGAGATCTCAGCAATATATGAAATTCATGATAACATTTAACCTACACAAACTTATTGAATTCAAAAAAGTAGTGTTGTTAGAGTAGGCTAGGAGCCTACCGAAGTTAAGAGTGTTTGTAAGGATTTGTCAGTACATTTCAGAGAAATACCGCTGGGAGAAATTATAATTTTTCATTTTGAAAAGAGAAATCACAGTAAAAACCATGAGTTATGTTACAGTCGGATTGAATTCTTAAATTCACATGGATTTTAAATCACATTTCAGCTAAGTTATCCCAGATTTTTTAAATTACCGATAATGGAAGAATACCGGTAACTTTTTTTAACATCACTGAATAATAACATGACAATAAAAAAAATTGTTCCAGATTTAGAGGAAATTCAATCTTACATTAACCTAAAACAATTTTCTGCACAATAGTAGTAACCAAATAATAAATATAAATTAAGTTTAAAAATTTGATTGGACATGAGACACAATTTGAACCTCCTGAACATGAATATGACAATACAAAAATGTTGTCCATTCCAGATTTCAGTAAAATTCCAGTTTTACATTAATATAAAACAGTTTTCTGCAAAATAGTACCGGTAGTAACAATATAAATTATACTAAAGGATGCGTCAGACATGCAAGAAGATGAAGCTCCAGTGATGAATAAAATGGTACGTGGTAAGTTTCCTCCTGAATCAATAACTTCTGAATTTGCTGTTCCAAGGATTGGTAATATGGAAGACCAAAGACTCTGGAATTCATTTTGATAATGATGTGATAAACTATTTCATTTTATCCAAAGAGGATATGCCTGCTGCTCTTGACATGGATTGCATACCTGCACTTTTTTCATGGACGAAGGGAGAGACCATGAAGTTGAAGACCTGGAAGCATCGAGGAACAAATTCTGGGAAGAACTGAATGGGTTCTACCTGATCCTGCTGACCTTCTTGGATGGAGAGCAGAAGACGTCTTAGAGGAAATTGCTAGACACAGCATTGACCCCACCATCATACATGATGTCGTGTTTAGCAAAGATGCCCAAATATTGCAGAACTTTCTTACAATCCTTACTACGAGGCAGAAGGAATGACGTAACACTTGGTCTGTCCTGTAAAAACACAAGGCTGGACCAAGAAGCCATATACTTGTGGTCCTTGGATGTCGTATGGGATGTGGTCAATGCGTCCTCATCAAGGTAATTTCAGTGATTTGATGATGCAGTGAATGCAGTGTTAAATGCATTGGGGAATATAACTCAACCTACTTCCAAAACCTCTTTGCTTATTTCTTTGAAAAAGGACAAGGACAGATATTCGTAAAAGTTCAAAGAACAGACGATGGGACTCCTGATCATAGAGTTATCGAATTACTGGACAGTGAACATTAAGAACTTGCCATGGAAGGGTTGGTGGAAGAGTCAGAATTTCCAAGCTCTGGTATCGATTTCGGATCCTAAACTGGAGAACACAATGTATCAACATCACACATCGATAATGATGTTCCTCAAATGAATGTTGTCAACAAATCCGGAATCAGTGGATCAGGAAACAAGACAGAACAAATGGTCCTAAAATATGTTCTGAATCATCCGACTTGTCCTGTTTCCGGAGTCATGGAATCCATGGATTTTGTAATGCTCTACAGTTTGATAGAATCAGAAACCATAATGCAATTATTCATAAAGTGTGCTGAAAATTATAAACAACATGGACTACCAGCAGATTCCAAGTTACATTCATGGAGATAACTCTTTCAGCGAAGTGAATTGTGTTTTTGAAAGCGTAAAAAGACCTTTTGCAGAGACTTATCTTTCCGTCAATGAAACACACTAGGCCTACATAGTGCAAAAACTTTTGTGTGAACAATTTCCACACAAAGACAAACTGTCATTTATTAAACTTTTGTACGAATGGTGTACATCCACCACTGGTAAATTCAATATCAGTACCACATTTCTTGTTGGAGAACCCAACTGGATGAAGACAAAGTTTGCCTCATGGATATGTTCTTCCCGCTAAACTTGAGAATAAAGTGACAGCCATCACAACCAGGCCATACCGAGTGGGACCAAGTTTACAATGTCGCCAATATTACGAAAATGATTACATGCCGATTGCATTCGGCAGATAAACGACTGTTGTAGCGATGTTTTATGAAAGATATGGAAGGGTAAAAAAGCTTCTCCATTAAGAATTTTAGGTCCATGACAGGTTATGTTAGGTTAGGAACAGTCATGTTAGTTTAGCAATGCCAGTATTCTGCATAGTGCGAGGTTCGTGCAATGCAACGATGTATTACAAAAGGTGTGGAATGGTAATAAGGCTTCTAGAAGAAGTGACAGCCAAATTCTGTCAGTGACAGGTTATGTTAGGTTAGGAACATTTGTATTAGTTTAGGAGCAATATACTGAATAGTGCGGGGTTTATTATGTCTCACATTGAATCTCTTCTGCGACGGGAAATTTTACCCTTGCACCGATCGTTTCTCTTTTGTTCCCCACTGCTCGGAGGGGCATGGTCGCTAATGGCAGAGCATGGCTGGCTACGCTATTCTGAAGGAGTTCCATTCTAGCTTTTTGCAATGTAAAAAGTAACCAAAATTAGTCGTTATTCAGGTACATTTTCCACGCAACCTTTTGCCGAAGGGAATTTTATACTTTCGGACGACCCTAATGTGGATCCGGGGGCTATGCAGACTTTGCTTACGTGGTTTAGCAGCAACACCATAACAGTGGATGTAAAGTACGAGCCTCCAAAGAAGGTTAGGAAATTTCCCACTACCACATTAGCAAAGTGACCAAATGCCACAGTGATATAGGAGCTAAATCCACAATACGGTATTTATTCACCGCTTTCATTTTTACATTTTCTTTAGGGGTAATGAATTATAGTTTACCCAATACATTTACCTAGTTTACCTAGCAGTAATTTAAGACAATTTTTCACAACTAGGCTATTTTATAAATTCTAGGCCTACATCTGAGGGCTAAGTGGAATATGGAAAATGCTGGGATAAAACTTTAACACTGTGATAGTTTGCTAACTGTATTGCTACTGTAATATATCAATAACTTAACTCTCAGATTTGTCTCAGATCTAATGACTGGATAACTGATTAACAATAGCCTAAAACCTATACCGGTAATACAATATAAAATATATATAATTATACAGTATAGGCCCATATACATGGGTGTCAAGGTGTGAGATCCTACAAAATGTGGATATTTCCAGCTTGCAGTTTTGTATATTGTAGTTATAACACGCATGTTTATTCTGATCTGACATGTTCTATATCCTTGAGCCTCATTCAACAAAGGATCTACAGCACAAGATATCTACATCTACAAAAGCGAGAGTACCTCTTAAATTTTCTTTAGAAAAAAAGCACGGATTGTAATCATATTCAATATACACGCAACAATCTAAAGCATTAATAATTTTAGTATGGAAAGACTATTCATGCAGAACCCTCCGTATAATCAATAACATAACATCTGCCATAATTACTTGTATAAAGACATAAAATGGCTTGCGTCTTTTGAGTGTGATCTAAAATGAATTGCTTTAAATGGGTAGAAATGCAAAATGAACATTTAAATAGGCTATGACTGGTTTCGATTTTTAATCAATTCGTTGAACAAAAGTAAGTATGTTCAATCAAGTGTTCAATTCCAGAAAGCAAAATTACGGTGCTACGGCACTGACTGTCTATCCATATTTACTGTTATTCACCATATCATGTGATTCATCAATGTCTCCTAAATAATAATAAATTATATACTAAATACTCACTATTCATCTAATGAGTCAATATAATCCATGGTCTGTGTCATTCCTGGTTGGATAACTTGTTCATCGGTACATTATTTCACAACAACACTTTCACTTATAGTACACAAAATAAAGTACTGAATGCAGTAAACGTTACTGTATCTGTCACTTCTTTCTCACTTTATTATATTTCAAATCACAAACAAATTTAAACAAAAGTTTCCGACCAATTCAAACCAGCCGCCATCTTATTCCAACTTTACTTTACGGTTCTGCCGCTAGAACGCAGCAGCGCTTTATTTGGCATACCAATTCGAACATTTGCACTTTTTAAAATGCATTAAACTATCTTGCGAAAGATATTTTTATGATTCATAAACACATCTCTAGGTGTTCTACTTTCCATAAAACAATAATTACCATACGGGCGTACACAATGATCAATTATAATTCTAGCTTTTAGAGAAGCATGACGAGGTTAGGAGAAGCCGGTATCGCAAATGCAAGCACGTTACTCGCTTATTTTGTAAGCATAACACCAAAATCCTGTTCTCGGTTTATTTTACAAAAATTAAAAAAGTACTAGCATTGCAGAAAACGACTATATTCTAGATCGTAACACTCGAAATACACCTTAAAACCATGTGCGAACTTAATACGTCTATGTTTACTACTGCCAGAATGCCACTGAAGCAGGTTAACCAACATAACATAACTATCCCAATATTGATCAACAAAGGCGGGATGTTCAAAAAATTCAAACGGTGAAAAGAACTGAATTAGCTACATGTGAGTCGAGTAAATCCCAGAATCTATAAGAACGTACATTCTTTACATCTGAAAAAAATATATAATTGGAATATTTAGAAGAATTCAATAGTATGTAGTCCAAGAATATCTAGCAACTAATTTTATGTAAAGGTATTATTACTAGTATTGCTTTCTACAATCCCTATTGTATGTACATTGTGTATGCTTAATGCTAAAATAATAAATACACACATTCCACATTCAGGTTAACTAGCTATTTCCGTGGCGCTACATCCTTGTGGGACTAGACCTACCATCTGTCCCCTGAGTCTCCACCATTGACAGATGGCAGGATTGGAGGGATGTGGTCAGCATACCGAATCCCACGGCCGTAACCGATGGCTTTTCTTGACCGGAGCCGCGACCGATCTATATGTAGGGGGCTGTATTTTAGGTACAATCAAAATTTAATGAATGGAAAGGGAAGGAGTTTATAGTGGGATGAATACTGGAACCGATAGTGTTGATTATGCTAGCCTATACGTCTTTCTTTGGATTTGGACCTAAAACATATAAGGGTCAGTCTGATATCAGCCAATCAAAGACTTGAATCACTGACTATTGATCGAATTTGCTTTTATCACCTCCTACAAAAGTGATAAAGACACGTCGTCTTTTCTTTACATTCTAATCAGGTCAGAGGTTCTGTAGGCAGTGACTTATGCTTACGTCACCATTGTTTCGGTACGTTAAGATTTATTATGGAAAAATTACGCTTACATCTGTTCAGGAATCAGCATTATAATATTTTACGGGAAATGTATTCCATTCTTCAGCATTGTTCTCTCTTAGATTTTAGCTAGTTTAGGACTTCTTGGTAGGCTTCTGTGCTCTGTAATGGCAGGTTATAGTGTATGTCTTCTACGGCAAATGTTTATCTCGCAAGTACGTCTGTTAGCCTCGACAAGTATATTTCAAAAGACTCACAGCCCTTTTTAAAAATGTTACCTTCACTCTCTCCATGTCCTTTAAATGTCTGTTTCTTAGGCGATACCAAATAACATCGATTCCGTACAACTTTCAACTTGTACAATTTCACGGTAATCATCAGCGATAACTGATTTGTTCTTTACTAGGAGGTGCCCGTGGCTTCGCCACGATAATTCTTTTAAAAATTAAAAATTAAGAGTATAATAATTACTAAAGCATTATATTTATTAACACTTGCACGCGAATCATTCATAAACTAAGCCATTAATAATTAATGAAACAGCTAAAATTCCTGCTTTAGAGTACATTCCACGACATAAAAGCGCCCCCTGGGAAAACTATATCAGAATCGATTATGCAGTTCCAAAGAACCTGTGAACACATAATACGTATTGTTTCTCAGCTGTTTATTGACATGAATATGATGTGAATTTTATTTTATCAATTCAATGTAATTTTCAGAAATTATATAATGTTTCAAGGGAAGGAATGGTTTGTTTGGATTATTATTATCAGCGATATTTCAAGAGATAAAACCATCAATATTTTGCAGCTGTTGCCCCCGGCTTCGCCCGCCATTATTCATTGACTCCAGGATTTTTAAGAAAATTACACTGGTAGATTATTAAAAATGTTTGTGGTTCAGAGCTATGAAAATTGTAAGTAAAAATAAAATTAGAATATTTGTTCATTGTGTTCATTTCACTTAGGCCTTATATAATAAAGAAACGGTTTTCCTTCCTAATTTTGTAGTCGTCATGAAAGTTTAGACTGCGAGAGACGAACATCGCCGAGTATACCCGATGTCTCACGAAGCGGGCGAGCGAGCAAGCACGCTATTTAGGGCCGTTGAATTGTATAAGAGTAGATTCCATGTAGGGCTAACAATGGCAGAGGTTACCTTTCCATTTACCCGACATTTGTCTCACAGGTGAGGAAAAACACCAGAAAAGAACCCCATCTAGGTAACTTGTCCCACCAGGAATCGAACCCGGGCCCGCTGTGCGAGAGGAGCGAACGTATCCCCTACGCCACAGCGACGTATATACACATATACGTATATATACGTATACGTATATATATATTAGAACTCCAATTATCCTAACTCCAACTATCGCTTTGAGGCTGTATTCAAATGGTTTTTGCAGCAGCGAGAGGGAAATCCTCTTTCAGGGCTGATTATTGCGGAAAAGCAAAATTTTTAGCCTACCAAGTCGACAGTATGTCAGCAAAACAACTGACATGTTCAAATTGTGACACTTTATGTAAGTACAGTATTGTACAATTTCGTTTATTCTTAAAGAATTTATCTTTTTTCATTATTTATCCAAGTATCCGGATATTTGGTTATCCGTATCGGGTGCGACTGTACATAAATGGAATCGAGCCCTTGCCATACACTGTACGTTCTTATTTGAATGATCTTAACCTTCACCAATGGTTTCAAGATCATAAGAATACTGGATGGCCTAGAAGAAAACGAGAAGATTCCACTGTAATAACAGATTCTGAGATCGCCCTAGAAGGATAATAAGTGGTGATTACGGAATTAATTTGAACGAGAACATGCAAAGACGAGCCTGTGGAAGCGGCCGACGGTCATCTTTTACAATGAACATCTTCAAACAAGCTCGGCGCATTCATGAAAAATTCCTCCAACGGAATGAAAACTTAAATACAGGTTAAAGACCATTTCGCCGAACTGACTGCCAAAAGTGACCAGTGTTGCCATTTCAGTCTTTTTCCATCTAAATCTGGTCGTCTTATAACTCTGTGGAGTTGAAAATTAACGACCTAGTTGTTAATGAAAAACTTTTTTTTTCTCAAATATCTAGTTTGAATCTTCTTCTTCATACTCTTAGTTTAACATGTAAAGACAATTATGCGGCCCACATACTTTTTTGACCAGACAAGGGCAAGGAGGGCCTCCCCACATGAGTGATCAGCCTAATGCTAGGGCCACCTCCGAGACTACACGAACACATTGGACGAGACACATGAGTCACACATTCATTCTGAATAAAACGCGAATGGGATGAAGATGATATTATTATTATTATTATTATTATTATTATTATTATTATTATTATTATTCTGTTTATTTATTCTGGCAGAGCTAGTGAAGGCCAGATCATTATCCCGGATAATGGACTAGAAGGGCCTACAGTTACCCAACATTCGTCTCACCAGTGAGGAAAAACCCCGGAAAAACTCATCTAGATATCTTGTTCCGATATCTTGGCCCGCTGTGTGAGGGGGGCGAATAAATCCCCTGCGCTACAGCAGTGGACATCTAGTTTCAATCAAACTTTTAAATTTTGTTTTTCGTTAGTTTTTATTACTGAAATTCATTTTCGAGTTCTGTTGACAATGTACAGGTAAGGGGGAAAAAAGCGGACCGACTAAAATATCTAAGATGCCGATATGAACCACTGCGCATGCCTATCGCATTCACAGGATAGCAGGGAATGTATTGAAATTTTGTCGACTGTTGACATAGCCCATTTCGAAATTGTATTGCTTGTGAAAAACAAACGTTTCTGTTACATCTCTTACATCTATTTACGTATCACAAGGCTCTAAAATCAGCGACAAGAGTCGGTCCGCTTCCCCCCCCCCCCCCCACCTGTTAAGACTGAAGCAATTCATGTTAACTCTTTAATGCACGAGACTCAATTTCTCACGCAAATTATGAATTTGTGCCGGACTGCAAAGAAAATAGTTAATGTAATGATTAGGCCTATCCTCATAGTATTTTTCACATTATTCTGTAAGATTTACATGCATTTGAAAGCTTCTTTCAAGTTAATTTAAATTTTTAAGAGCCAGAATAGTACTTTATGAGATTGTGTGGCGGACGGGAAATATCTGTCCGTCCGTGTGCCTGTAGGTGCGATAACTTGAATAGGCTTTATTGGATTTTCATGAAACTTGGTATACGCATTTATAACGTCCATGGGACGAAGCCTGTTAAATTTGGATCAAATCGGTTTACTAGTACCGGATTAATGCCCAATTTAGCGCTTATTTTATGGTAATACATTAGAAAGAATTTATGAAATGCAAATCAGTTCTCACAACATATTGTTTTACAGTACATTGTTCATATACGGCCTAGGAAGTTGCAGTACAGTAAGCTTTGGCAAATAACACTACCCACATACTCCTTCACGTAGGCCTACGCTTATAAAACTTTAGACCTTGTTCTTCCGTAAGCCCTGCTTATCGAATCGATCTGGAGCTTAACTCGGAAATCGATTACAAAAATAAACTTATTTTCTGCATATCATAATTGCAATTATCACTGATTAAACAAAAGCATTCTGGCACTTTGTTATATCGTTTACCTGATTTTATTTTATTATAAAATTAAGGCAAACTACTGTATCCTCTAGGACACATTATGATTAGAGTATAAAGAAATACATTTTTTAAACAGTACTTTTTATGTTTTTGGTTAAAATGAAAACTTGGCAAAGCAAACTGCCGATTCATTCAGAAGTTTCACTCATAACTCACGAACGAAAACTAAAATTAAAATTCCGGCTTGGAGGTGCATTTTCCGACCCTTCAGACCACCTATGTTTAAAATTTCAGATCTCTGCGTTCAGTAGATTTCGCTGGACATCGAGGACAATTCCTTTTATTAATACAGATAATATGAATTATAATGATACCTTCTCTAATTTGTCAAACATCCATTTCATTTAATCCAAACCCACCTGATACAACTGGCAACAATATGTTCTGTGAATTTGTTTGGATAATTCTGTGTAAAAAGGGGTTAAGTATTTTCAAAAACATGTAATTTTTGGCAGTTAAAAGCATAATTTTTCAAAATCCTTTCTTAGTGAGCACCTACATTATGAAACGAAGGTACTGTCAAAATTCCAAGTCTCTACCTGTTATAGTTTAGGTGTACGTTGATTCCTGTCAGTCAGTCATTCATTCATTCAGTCAGTCAGGACAAAGCCTTTTATATATATAGAGATTTTTTAAACAGTACTTTTTATGTTTTTGGTTAAAATGAAAACTTGGCAAAGCAAACTGCCGATTCATTCAGAAGTTTCAGAAAAAAAAAACAGCCCCAGGGAAACTTACTTTATGGACGCGCCTCGTACTCTAAATCTGTTTGGAACGAAATTTTGCTGATGGCAACACTGCCCAAAACGCTGTTTTATGCAGATGAGTATTTAAATGGGAGATGCAAATGTGATCTTGGAAGTGCGGTATTAATATCGAATCAGCGTATGAGTTATTACCCGCATGGCGTTCCGGATGTTCGCCGAGATGCCAAACTTCATTCCTGAATGCAACGATGGCTATCTCCTGAAATAATTAAACTTGAACACACTCTTAGGCGGTGGTTAATTTATAACATGGTGCTGTAGGTTTTTCCAGCTGCGATTTCGGAAGGATACAACAACAGGTTCACTTCAAACTTTCGTTGTAAGTGGTTAAGATCAGCTTCAGTCCGGTACGGTTCTATTTTTGAAGTGAAACTTCTTTAGCCGTGGTAGGAGTAAATCGAGAGCTAACCCAAACTTGCGTTACGAACAAAATCGTCAAGAAAGTAGTGGGGCTGTGACGGAACGGACTGCACAGAAAACAATCAACTCAAAATTTAAAAAATCCAAAATTTAAAAAATAAAAAAATCCAAAATTTAACGAAAAAGAAAAGAAAATAAAATTCAATAATACTTACACTGAAGATATTTTAAAGATACTAAATTATGTTGTTCACATGATATTAACAAACACACAAAAAATAATCACTCAGAAATATCTATATTTGTGGAAGTTATCAGGGAAACGGCTGTTCAGTGCAAGAAACGTGGCAGCCATTTTGAAACGATAATTACCCGTAACTGTAACAGTATGATTAATTTTGAAAATAGTATGCAATTGTAGAAATAGTCAATAAAGAGCATGTCAGATTGCAAGACTGTAGAGCAATTCATTAGTGAGAAAAAAAAAATAATGAAATTCACATATTTCTCACCAATGAATTTCATCGAATGCTGTATGTCCCCCCTTAAACTGACTGCGATAAAATCACTCATTAAAATCATATTTATAAGGCCTTATTAGGAGCGAATAATTCGGATTCAACGCGGGTGTTTTATAGGCCTGTAGGAAATTATGATAGACCTCATCAGAAGATTTCAGCAACAACCCGCTCTCTGCATGAAAGAGAGAGGCAGCTTGCACGTGTTACGCCTAAACACACGGAATCGAAATCATGTCATTCTGATAGAGAACATAAATCAGTCATATCGTACGTGATTCAATTAAAAGCACATTAAACAGAAAGAAACGGAAACAGGCGTTTAGAATTACGTAAAGCGAGAGGCGCTTGTGAAGCGGAACGCTATCAGTTTAGATAAGATTCATGTAACTATCTTATTGGGAAGTTTGCTAATACCACAAGCTGTAAATTCACGAGTGAAGGAATTTATCTAGGGAAGTTCAAAGTCACGGATTGCATTTATAAAGAGCTGATCACCCCAAAAGCATAATACAAATATAAAGCACAACATGGTTTTAGACACGGTTGCCACTCAGGACATGATTTTGGGGGTTTAAGGTTCTGGATAAAATGTGTTTTAATTAGGGATGGGTCCTCGATACTTTCGATACCTCGATACTTGCATGGTATCAGCATCGAACGATACTTCAGAAAACTCGCTCGATACTTTTTCGATACTTTTGTAATTCTGCAATTAAGTGAGAATGCTAGTATTTTTTAACAAAAACTTGTAAGTGGACTGTTTAAAAAACTAATTTTAGTTTTATTGTAGAGTTTAAAAATAATTATAGGCTACTGATGATCTTAAATTTTGTCTCATTAAATATGCAGACTTAATTAATTTAGTTGGTATTACACAGTTCTCTCTAATTTTAATTTTTAATGTACCTATTTATTGAAACTGGAAATGTTGAAGGTATCGAGTATCGAGGAAAATATCATGTATCGGTATCGAGTATCGAGAAAATCTGGTATCGACCCATCCCTAGTTACGTATCAAACTTTAGACCTTTGTTCTTCCTCAAGCCCTGCTTAATTAATTGATCTAAAGGTTAACTTGGATATAGATTACAAAAATAACTTATTTTCTGCATATCATAATATTGCAATTATCACTGATTAAACAAAAGCATTCTGGTACTTTGTTACATCAGATTTTATTTATTTAGGTTTCTTTCAAGGTTGTAAACATAAACATTAATCATCTCTATATATATAAAAGGCTTTGTCCTGACTGACTGAATGACAGGAATCAACGTACAGCCTAAACTATAACAGGTAGAGACTTGGAATTTTGACAGTACCTTCGTTTCATAATGTAGGTGCTCACTAAGAAAGGATTTTGAAAAATTCAGATTCTAAATGCCAAAAACCAAATGTTTTTGAGAATACTTAATCCCTTCTTACACAGAATTATCGAATCCGAATCACATTTGACATTAAAACATATAGTTATAGTGCAGTTACTCATTGGATGGCCAGTCGGCTTCAAAGGTTTCGGTGTTTCTTTATGTTAACTGATCTGACTAAATCGGTCTTGGGCTTCCGCTTTCCAAAACAAAAGCAACGTTGCAATATTCTCTCATTGTTATCACTGACCTCAGTTCTTCCTTCGCTTTATTCAATTCACACGTGTTATTGTTTACTGTAACTTGATCTTGCAACAACGCATTTCACTCCACGCGGAGTAGACGAGTAGCTGTCAAAATCGCCACAGGACATTCTTAGATTTTGATTGGCTGGGGTAACTAGCTGATAGGTGCGGTAAAATCAAAGAACATGGGTTGAGCTGTCGGCAAACTTTTCCTCCTAACGAAAGGAAGCCGCCTGGCCATGCAATGAGTAACTGGACTATACCAGCGGGCCTTGGAAAAAAAATGAAAGTAGAATAAATTTGACAAATGAGAGAAACAAACGAGAGAACCATCAATATCCACGAAAATAATGCAGTCACATAACTTTCTTTACCCTGGACATGAGAAAACAATACGAGGTATGGTAATATATATATTATTATATCACAGAATGAAATTCACGAAAATAATGCAGTCACATTACTTCCTCTAGCCTGGAAATAGAGAAAACAATACGAGGTAAGGTAATATGTTTTGGGAAGAGATGTATGAAAGTGATATTGTATTTCTGTTTAATTTCATTCCGAAAACGGTTTTATGGTAACATGACAGTGAGAAACAAAATTTTCAGACACGATAATACAATTTTATGTTACCGGAATTTCGGTTTCTTCTTATTAGAACCCCTCCCGCGCTTACTGTGTACTGTACAAGCGATGGGATGCAAAATTCTACATATAGCCATAAAAGCTATTTCAAACATTTTCTTAGGGGATAGTTTGAGTGTGATAAGTCGTTCTTTCTACTTCAAATTATAAATACCTATATAAGGACCTAGAATTTATAAATCTAAAGTCCTTCATAAGTTAATTTCCAATTACAAAATAAGAAACCCGGGCGACGCCGGGCCTTTTAAGCTAGTTCGTAATAAGACAGTCAAATGAAAACATTAGAGGGCTCTTAAGTTGAAAATAGACGAGAAAATTTTCAATGAAATTTCCTTGAATGACAAACTTGACACTTAAATGAAAATCCTCATGTTTCACTTAAAACGTAACTCCATTAATCTGATATTTCCTCTTTTACAGTTCTTGAGGCGTCCCACTTATACTGTACGTCAGTAGCAATGAACAGGTTAAAGTTTGTATTTCTTCAGTCTTGCGAATTCCCCCCCCCCCAAAAGTTAATGAAGAACTGCTGGGAAATTTGGCTTTAAGGCTTATTTCTTATTCTACCAGTATCTTACTAGAAGTACAACGTTTACATAGAGTTTCAGATTCCAATATTGTGCAAAAAGAATCATACTATTCAAATTTGCGTCCTCAATTCCTTAAACATAGTGGTAACATCAGGAATGACTAGGGCCTAAAATTGGCTCGGGAAGTATCAGCACATAACAACAATATTGATCATAACAATGATGATAATAATAATAATCTATATCTATCTATATTAATAAAAGGAAGTGTCTGTCCTCCGTCTGTCTGTCTTCCGTCTGTCCTCCGTCTGTCTGTCCGCGATGCCCAGCGAAATCTACTGAACGCAGAGATCTGAAATTTTATACATAGGCGGACTAAAGGGTCGGAATGTGCACCTCGAAGCCGGAATTTTAATTTTCGCTTTAGTTCGTGAGTTATGAGTGAAAAATGAGCAAAAAACGTGTATTTATTCCGTTTTCGAAGCATGAGTTTTCAGTAATACAAATCAATTACACTAGGCTTTGGCTATTTTTGTCAAACCTTCGACATAAAAGCATCGCCATCTCTTGAATGTTGTAGCTCACGCTGGTCGATACATTTGTTTTTAATGTCAAGGCACGCAAACATAATGTGAAATTTTCAACCTACACCGAAAAGGATTATTATTATTATTATTATTATTATTATTATTATTATTATAGGGATAATCAATATTAGCTTAAATATGGTCAAACGTTGTTCGATTTGGACGAAACTCACTATACAGGGGTTTTCCGGGCCTAGGAACTCGAATCTGAGGTCGCTTTTACCAGGTGACGCTATCTAATCGTGATATGTAGTCCACATGATTTAGGTGTTAATATAATGATTAACTATTATGCTCTTAATTTTTAATTTTTGAAATAATTATCGCGGGCGAAGCCGCGGTGCTCATGCTATCTTAAAATACGAGTAATAAAAGGACGTGTTTGTCTGTCTGTCCACGATGCCCAGCGAAATCTACTGAACGCAGAGATCTGAAATTTTAAACATAGATGGGCTGAAAGGTGGGCGAATGCGCTTCGAAGCCGGATTTTTAATTTTAGTTTTCGTTCGCGAGTTGTGAGTGAAAAACTGGCAGAAAACGTGATTTTAGCGCTGTCGAAGCATCAGATTTCAGTAATACATTTCAATGTCAAATCAATTACAGTTGGCTTTGGCTATTTTTGTCATACTGTGGTAATAAAAGCATCGCGATCGCTAGAATGTTGTAAGCCCACGCTGATCGATTCATTTGTTTAGAATGTCAAGGCCCGTAGACATATGAAATTTTCAACCTACACGGAAGAGGGGTAATCAACATAGACCTAAATATGGTTAAACATCGTTCAATTTGGACGAAACTCACTATACAGTGATTTTCTGGGCCAAGGAACTCGAATCTGAGATCGCTTTTACCAGGGGACGCTACCTAATCGTGGAATGCACTCCACGTGATTTAGGTGTTAACAATTATAATGATTTAACTATGCTCTTAATTTTTAGTTGTTAATTTTTGAAATAATTATCGCGGGGGAAGCCGCGGGCACATGCTGTTTATCTGTCTGTCCACGATGCCCATCGAAATCTACTGAACGCAGAGATCTGAAATTTTAAAGATAGATGGACTGAAAGGTGGACGAATGCACCTCGAAGCCGAATTTTTAATTTTAGCTTTCGTTCGCGAGTTATGAGTGAAAAACTGGCAGAAAACGTGATTCGCGCTGTCGAAGCATCAGATTTCAGTAATACATTTCAATGTCAAATCAATTGCAGTTGTCTTTGGCTATTTTTGTCCTTCCGTGGAAATAAAAGCATCGCGATCGCTTGAATGTTGTAAGCCCACGCTGGTCGATTCATTTGTTTAGAATGTTAAGGCCCGTAGACATATTAAATTTTCAACCAACACGGAAGAGGGATAATCAATATAGGCCTAAATACTGTATGGTGAAACATTGTTTGATTTGAACGAAACTATACCAGGGTTTTCTGGGCCAAGCAACTCGAATCTGAGGTCGCTTTTACCAGGCGACGCTATCTAATCGTGGTATGTAGTCCACGTGATTTAGGTGTTAATAATTATAATGATTTAACTATTATGCTCTTAATTTTTAATTTTTGAAATAATTATCGCGGGCGAAGCCGCGGGCACATGCTAGTATACATTAATAAAAGGAAGTGTCTGTCCTCCGTCTGTCTGTCTTCCGTCTGTCTTCCGTCTGTCTGTCCGCGATGCCCAGCGAAATCTACTCAACGCAGAGATCTGAAATTTTATAAGTAGGCGGACTAAAGGGTCGGAATGTGCACCTCGAAGCCGGAATTTTAATTTTCGCCTCCGTTCGTGAGTTATGAGTGAAAAACTGGCAGAAAACGTGCATTTTTTTGCGTTTTAGAAGCATCAGTTTCAGTAATAAATTTCAATATCAAATAACTTACAGATGGCTTTGGCTATTTTTGTCAACATACCTCATAGCCTACCTTGAAAATAAAAGCAACGCGATCGCTTGATTTTGTAAGTCCATCCTAGACGATTCATTTGTTTAGAGTGTCAAGGCCCACAGACATATGACATTTTCAACCTACACGGAAGAAGGATAATCAACCCTAAATATGGTCAAACATTGTTCGATTTGAACGAAACTCACTATACAGGGGTTTTCTGGGCCAAGGAACTCGAATCTGAGGTCGCTTTTACCAGGGGACGCTACCTAATCGTGGAATGCACTCCACGTGATTTAGGTGTTAATAATTATAATTTGAAATAATTATCGCGGGGGAAGCCGCGGGCACATGCTGTTTGTCTGTCTGTCCACGATGCCCATCGAAATCTACTGAACGCAAAGATCTGAAAATTTAAAGATAGATGGACTGAAAGGTGGGCGAATGCACCTCGAAGCCGAATTTTTAATTTTAGCTTTCGTTCGAGAGTTATGAGTAAAAAACTGGCAGAAAACGTGATTTTAGCGCTGTCGAAGCATCAGATTTCAGTAATACATTTCAATGTCAAATCAATTGCAGTTGGCTTTGGCTATTTTTGTCATACCGTGGAAATAAAAGCATCGCGATCGCTTGAATGTTGTAAGCCCACGCTGGTCGATTCATTTGTTTAGAATGTCAAGGCCCGTAGACATATGAAATTTTCAACCTACACGGAAGAGGGATAATCAACATAGACCTAAATATGGTTAGGGTAATTCCGGGAGAGACGGCCATGCGGGGGAGACGACCAATCGCTCTGATTTCAAGGCCGATAAACATATTTGAACGTAACTTGGTAGGCGGCAAGCTTTTGGTACTAAGAGTCGATTGTTGAACACCTGCGCTGTTTATATTTAGAAATTCGCGATTGATTTAACATTACTGTTTTCTAACTGGCCATTTATTTTTTGTATGTTGAATGAAATAAGCAGAAGTCCGACATTATTACTAACAGTTAAACGATACTCACTGTGTGAGGTGAGTGAACCTTATATATTTCACTTGTATTACGTGTTCTGTTCTAAACTTTTCAATTTTTAACTACTGAGTATGGCCATCTCACCTTCACTTCTTTTCCGGGAGAGTTGGCCAACAACTTAAGAGCCATATTTTCAAGATCTTCTGATTTTTTTAACGCGAAATGTAAAAATGTTCACTTAAGACTAATTTCCATCGCTTCTCAATTACTTATTTATTTTTATTGCTAGGGAATTGACATAAACGAACATATTAATACGTGTACCTTAATGAAACAATTTTGAAAATCCAATCCGGAAAGATGTATGTAAAGAGACGACTTTGACAGTGTACCCCGAATTAAATACATTATTAAATTCATTTTCAAAATTATTTATGTGCTTAAAAAGTGGATTGGACTCATGTTTCTATGCCAAAGGTGGCTCCATAATATTGTATTATTTTTCATATTTACGTTTTCCTGTCATCAACTAACAAAGTCGAAAGATGGAGATAAATGATGTAGAGGTTAGATGGTATGCCCTTTCCCGCCATTCATGCAGTAGTGGCATGAAGTAGAATTTAGTTACCTTTTCAGAAATGTATCAGAACTTTTCAGTTACTCAGAATTGATTCTGTTTTCCAAAATATGTTTATTTTTACGTTGTGATAACTTATTTGGCACTTAAGTTTATTTTATTTGTATATATTTATTGGAGAAGAGCTAACTAGTCTTTCTACTTTTTTACCTGTACTTTCTACCTTCGAAAACTGTCCCTATGTCCTATGGCAATCTCCCCCTGACCCCTCGGGTGAGATGGCCAACGCACCATTTTTTTAAATGTTGGGATTTCTCACCCTAAATTACTTTTTTTCTCCATAAAACATTATGCTATGAGAATGTGACATCCAAGGACCTAATTGAACATTTTGCACACGAATTATCTTGAAAATCCTTCAAGTTATTAAGCATTAAAAAAAGCATGGCCATCTCACCCGGATTTACCCTAAACATCGTTCGATTTGGACGAAACTCACTATACAGGGATTTTCTGGGCCAAGGAACTCGAATCTGAGATAGCTTTTACCAGGCAACGATATCTAATCGTGGTATGTAATTCACGTGATTTAGGTGTTAATAAAATAATGATTTAACTATTATGCTCTTAATTTTTAATTCTTGAAATAATTATCGCGGGCGATCGCTTGATTTTGTAAGTCCATCCTGGACGATTCATTTGTTTAGAATATCAAGGCCCGAAGACATATGAAATTTTCAACCTACACGGAAGAGGGATAATCAATATAGGCCTAAATATGGTCAAACATTGTTCGATTTGGACGAAACTCACTGTACAGGGGTTTTCTGGGCCAAGGAACTCGAATCTGAGGTCGCTTTTACCAGGCGACGCTATCTAATCGTGGTATGTAGTCCACGTGATTTAGGTGTTAATAAATATAATGATTTAACTATTATGCTCTTAATTTTTAATTTTTTAAATAATTATCGCGGGCGAAGCCGCGGGCACATGCTAGTAATAATAATAATAATGACGATAATAATTATAATAAAAGTGAATGCCCATAGGAGTATATTTACTACGGTCCATTCACGCTTATCCTGATCAATTGAAGTAAATATAAGAAACCCTTGTATAGGCTATTATAAAAATGAATTTTTATTTTTATTTTTTGTACGTTTTTTTTCTTGAGAACTGATATTTATATTGTTTTTGTGCAATTTTTAGGTTTTAAGCATTACGCTAGGTACAGTAACATAGGGAATTTACAATGTAGAATTTACTGAAGTAAGCCAAGAAATTCGACCGTAAAGAGCTTTCTTCGGTATCGCTACCTAAATCCGGGAAAGATATATATTAGGGGAATATGTAAAAAAAACATGTTCTCTGTAATACATCTGGGAAGATGAGGAAGAAGAAGCTATTTTAGTATTGGTGAGAATGTTTTTGGTACTTTGTGAAAAGTCTGAGAAGAAGAGGAGGATGAAGCTATTTTAGTATTGGTGAGAATGTTTTTGGTACTTTGTGATACATCTAGGAAAAAGAGGAAGAAGAAGCTATTTTACTATTAGTGAGAAATTTTTGTTCTATTGGCATTACTATGACCTATAGAAGAGGAAGAATATATTTTACTATTGGCATTACTATGGTGTCTAGTTAAAGGTTTGAGGTGGTGCATATTATAAAGGCTATTTGAATTGGTGTTGAGGTGTTGATCGGTCAGTGAATTGTAACATACCGCCCAAACCATCCGGGTCATACCGGCCTTATATAGCAAATTTCAACAACCAATCACAGCTCATCTTACTTTAACCAATCAAACTGCTTTAAACTGCTACTGCTTTCAGCCAATCACAGAGAAGGTTTCATTTCCGTTTTGATAAACAATCAAATCTTTCCTTCTAAACTTATAATATGACATCATGATTATTATATCAGTATTTTGTATATATATTTTAATACAATTAACTATCAAAATATAATTTAATACTATATAAAAAAACAAAGCGAATTAATTATTTCAGGCAATCACTACTATTAACTATTGCAATCCAAAACCATAACAGAAATAAGCTAACCCCAGTTTGGGCTTGACATGGTTGGTACCTTGATTCAAGTATCATAATTTAATAAATTCTAATTTAAACATCTCAATATACAGGAAATAAAGCGTACTTCTTGAAAATTAATATCAAATTCTCATTTAATCAGAAAGGGATATTCAAATTATAGAATTAAACCACAAGGCTTACGAACCTTCAACTATAGCATAAGATGTGTGTACTTCTGTATTACATTTAAAATGTCCTATCATTTTGCATTAGCAAGGATAAGTTAAATTTATTCACAGATTAATTTTCAACGTGCAGAAAAAATGTAAATGTAAAATATTCAAACGTATAGGCCTAGTGCTAATGAAGTATAAAGTTATAAAAATGTAGCACGTTTAAAATGTTGTAGGCCTAATATTCATTGTATATTCCATATTTTGTATTTAGAGGTTAATTTAGTAACTTTAAATTTTGATAATAAACGTTCTTGTATAATAACAAACACTGAACTGTGTAAGCAAATAAAACTAACAAACTAGCTAACAAAGCTGTATTATACTTTAAAAAAATGTTGCCTGAAGGAAAGTTAATATGAAACTACCAGAATGTTAATTTAACAGTTTGAATCAGATCCCAAACAAACTATAATGTAGGCTTACATTGTACTCAACCTGTACTAGACTCATAACATAACCTCAAGCATGGCTGGTATTCCACATCATGTTTTCCGAAATTAAACGTTTAAGGATGGATAGGAATAGTATATACGAAACAAACATGATTACAGATTAACGAAGCACAGATTAGCTGTTTTTGGAAAGAGTCTGGGATAAAACTAACTTATACTATAAACTTCCCAATATATATAAAACCATTGAACGAATTAAATAGGTTATGAGAAAAAAAAAACTTTTAAATTACCTTATAGAAAGATCATATTGATGAGTTCCTTAACAAACAGTAAATAGAGCACAAGACTGTAATGTAAATTATTATTTTAAATACGAACACTACATTCAATAAAAAGTTATATCTTATATTTTTATTGTCAGATATACTGTAAGCTATTCTTTCTACTACAACTGCTTTTAACAATGAAAGTTGTATATTATACTGTATTTAAGAAATTTGTTAACTCTGTTTGTAGTAGTGAAACATAGGTACTTTGTAAATATAACTATATTTAAGTTTCTGTACACTCAGAATTATTGTAATTGTGGCTTCTTATATGTAGGCCTAAGTTAAATTACGCGTCCAATATCAGTCTTGTATTGATTTACGATTACGCGTCCAATAT
Organism: Ectobius pallidus; assembly: GCA_964059195.1. Lineage (NCBI taxonomy): Eukaryota > Metazoa > Arthropoda > Insecta > Blattodea > Ectobiidae > Ectobius > Ectobius pallidus. The sequence goes on from CAXKWD010000006.1 coordinate 167,908,070, forward strand.
CAGTCTTGTATTGATTTACGGACAAAATAAATCTAAATCTGAACTAGCCTAAATAAAATAAGGCATAATGTGGGTTGCTCTCGTTAAAAACCAAGACCTATCTAAATCACTTCGCTCATTTATATTGGAAAGTTTCCGGTTCCTTTACAAGATGAAAGTTCGTGTTTCCACTCAAGGACAAAATACAGTAAATCTAATTTGAACCAAAAACACTAAAAAACAGGGTCTGAGACTCGGAATTCTAAGAAGAACAAAGTACTAACCACTATTGAACTACTTGAGAAGCGTTTGTTCGAAATACCTAGCGTAATAGTGATTACAAACCATAACATCTCAAAAATATAACACATATTGTAACCACTAGTCAGAAATTACCTTCAACTCCAGCTTAGAGGCACGGATTCGATCCTCCATGTGCAACTACCAATTTACAACTGATAGAAATGCGCCACTTTAACGGAAAAACGCGCCCTAACACCGATTGACGTCAACGTGACATCAACTGAAAGCAGTTGAGGTGTTTGTAGGCTTTAGTGCATTAGTGTCCCATGTGCCAGCGACATTATAATCGTCACTTAACTCGCGCAACCCGACGATAAAATGCCGGGTGCTAGTGATATCGTGGGTCTATGATGATACTTCATCTCGTAAGTAATCTCAAATGACCTCCCAGAAATATGATATATTGTAGATGTAGATACATTGTTTTGTGAACTTGTATAGGCCTATTTGAAAGAATTTATCAAATGCAAATCAGTTATCTTGACATACTGTTTTACACTGTTCATATACTGCTTTTGAAGTTGCAATACAGTTACCCACAACATATTCCTAAACATATGGTTATGAAATTAATCAGATGTTTGTTTATTTCGTTGATCAAGTTGAAATGAGTAGCCTACTACATTAATACTGTTATATACACAAGTTATATTAGGGTGAAATAATTAGGCCTATATACATTAAGCGGAGTTCTTTGCTAGTGTATTCTGTGAAATGTTGACATATTTTAAGAAATTCTTATATCAGTGCATACGAGTTTGAATTAAGGTTACGTATAGGGATGGGCTCTCGATACTCTCGATACTTGCATGGTATCGGAATCGAACGATACTTCAGAAAACTCGCTCGATACTTTTTCGATACTTTTGTAATTCTGCAATTAAGTGAGAATGCTAGTATTTTTTAACAAAAACTTGTAAGTGGACTGTTTAAAAAAACTAATTTTAGTTTCATTGTAGAGTTTAAAAATAATTATAGGCTACTGATGATCTTAAATTTTGTCTCATTAAATATGCAGACTTAATTAGTTTAGTTGGTATTACACAATTCTCTCAAATTTTAATTTTTAATGTACCTATTTATTGAAACTGGAAATGTTGAAGGTATCGAGTATCGAGGAAAAAATCATGTATCGGTATCGAGTATCGAGAAAATCTGGTATCGACCCATCCCTAGTTTTAATAGTACCATAAAGCATAATATATAATACTTACTTACTCAATAGCAATAGACACTTCCTAAGCAATCTAAAGGAACCCGAAGGTTCATTGCTGCGCCTACCTGAGCCCGCCATTCAACCCAACTCTGTGCTAACTCTATCCAACCATCCCTCCCAAATCCTACTTCCCTTAAATTTATCCTAATATTATCCTCCCACCTACGTCTAAGTCTTCAAAGTTGTCTTTTCTCTTCAGGTCTCCCAGTCATATGTCTTTCCTCCCCCATGCGCGCAACAGGTCCAGCCCATTTCATCCTCCGGTGACTAGTACAGATTATGAAGCTCGTCGTTATACAGCTTTCTCCAGTCCCCGTTTTCATCTCTCTTAGGCCCAAGTATTTTCCTAAGCACCCTGTTTTCGAATACTCTCAGATTATGCTCTTCTCACAACCATATAATACAACCGGCAAGATAATTGTCTTATAAATGTTTATTTTTAGACTTCTGAACAGAAAGCGAGAAGATAAGAGTTTCTTAAATGCATAAAAGCAGGCGCACAATATCTAATAGGCTACAAAGCATAATTCTTGGAAGATTAACTGCCTGTTTAATAGATTCAATGCAAAAATTTAAAATAATTCGAGCAACATCTAACTTGAACTGATGAAGAGCAGATCTTAAGTTTTTTTTGTTTTTAGCTACCGTATATCTACTGTTCGCAGAACATTAATAATAATAATAATAATAATAATAATAATAATAATAATAACAATAACAACAATGGAATCCAGAAAAAAACAAACTTGAAATGGCCTTTCAACTAATAAAAGATACATAGACAAGAAATCCCTTTCATGGGGGGTCAAAAATTAAACATTACAAAACAGCAATTAAACCAGAAGCACTGTACTCGGCAGAAACGCTAAACATTAATTTCAAAGGTCGGATGGAGAAACTTGAACTAAAGGAAAGGAGGATATTAAGAAAAATTATAGGACCAAAATTTTAGGATAATAAGATAATATACATCAAGGATGAAACCCTCTACAAGAAAATGGAAAGACTTTAATATATTATGCGAAAAAGGAGGATACATTTTTATGGTCATCTTCTCAGAATGGACTCTGATAGATTAACCAAAAAAATCTTTGACTTCTTCCGCAACCACAAAACTTAAACCCAGCTGGTTTAAAGAAAGTGAAAAAGACCTAGTCGAGTTAAAAATTACAGAAAATTCACTATTCGATCGAACGGTTAAAATAATAACTAAAGATGAAAATACAAGGTTCCAAGACAGGTCGACACTGAAATCCAAACCTATTATCTCGGAAGAAGAGAGGAAAAGAAGATAAGAAAGTATGAAGGAACAACACACAAAGAAATATCTGGTTCAACGTACCCCAAAGAGGGTGAAAAGAAAGAAGAAAAAGAAGAAGAAGAAGAAGAAGAACAGAGCTCTTCTCTGCTTAATCAATATGTGTATATCGACTGGATGCAGGCTTTCACTTTATGCACATGAGCAACTAATCACAGGGAGATCAAGGACGCCGAATAAGTTTCTCTACAGGGTGAAAAGTCACTCATCTGATTCCTTCAATTAAATCTGCTCGCCCGGCGGGAACATGAAAGGCAACCAGTTCCTCACTGCCCACAGTCCAAGAGTCAAAAGTCATTACTTATTTCAATTAATACATCTCCTTGATCTCAAAATTCATGACCGTTCCGTCAGGTTTCAATTTAACACCATTCCCAAACAACTTCGCAATATCCCGATCTAAAGTTTGATATTACCATTTTCTGACACATATAATAGGGAGCATAATGTTGTATGGATGTGAAACTTGGTCAGTCCTGAAATCAGAAAGAAGAAGAATAGAAGCATTTGAAACATGGTGCCAGAGAAAAATGCTGAAAATTACCAATGAGGAAGTTTATGAGAGAGCAAAAGCAGAGAAAGAAATTTGGAACCAAATAAGAAAAAGAAGAATAAAACTCATAGGGCATTTACTAAGGCACCAAAGTCTTTTAAATATCATTATCGAAGGCACAATTGAAGGCAAGAATAGCAAAGGAAGAGGAAGACTACAGGAAGCTACATGGAACAAATTAAGGATGACATGAACTGTAAGACATACAAAGAATTAAAAAGGAAGGCAGAAAGAAGGTCAGAATGGAGAATCGCTGCAAACCAATCCAAAGATTGAAGACTAAAGAAGAAGATAATAGGGTTACTAGATGTAAAAAATGAAATGCAAGACATTCTTCTAAAAAAAGTATGATTTTCCCAGAAAAAAAAAAAAGCCGGACAAGACACTGATTTTTAAAATGTAGCCTATATAAAATTAACGTAAATTGTTAAACGTTGTTTATAGTATAATTAATTCTAGGCCATCAATTAATCAATAGAATATTAATTAATATAGGCCTATCGACGAATTATATCTTTTAATTTGTTGTTTTTGGTCTGATGACCCAATTTCAAATTAAAAAAACATCCTATTACTACTTCCATCATAAAAGAACTGTACATTAAATAGTTATAAAGGAATAAGGGAACACAAACATATACATTAAAGAAGTTCATCACGTGAGTCTGCAATTCTTATGCTTACAGAAAATAGAAGTTCCGGAAGTCCGTAATCAATTAATGAAAGCTGCTTCCGTATCCAAGCACCGCAAGCACTGGATAATGACATATGCCAGTAGAATCAAGGTTTTCGAAATTATGGAATTCATGTACGAAATTTAAACAAAAATGTGTATTCAGTTAATGAAATAAAATAGATGTGATACCAGCTGCTCAACGAAAATTTATTTTATAATTCGCCGCCAAAGGCCTTTCGATGCGCTTGCACCATCTTCAGGGCAACTGAAATTGCAATGTTTTAACCTTATGATAGTTATAATATATTTTGATTATGTTCAGTCAATCGTGTTCCACAAATGCCATATATCGTCATAAAATATTTTGACAGTTTAAATAATTAATATCAAATATAACTACTGTAATAGAACATAATGGATCAATTGAATGATAAAATGTTGCTATGTGATATATTTACATAGTGCGTGTAGTAATTTTATTTAAAACAATGAAGTTATTTAAATAAAATATGTAGGTTAGTTCGTAAAATGTATGTTTCTTCACATGCTAGGTTGTGTATTATTTATACTGTCCATAAAAGTTTTGTTACCTTTTTTGCTGGTTTGGGGTGTATTCAGCAGTGGCGTATCCTGATCTCTGATAAAGGGCGTGCTATGCTATCGTCCTACACAGAAAATGTACTTGATTCCTAAGTTAATTGAGAATATAGATTAACTTTAACTGAACAGTTAAAAATAACTTACTTTATTAAAGTAGGCTTATTCTTTCTTTTAAAACATGTAGGATTTGTACTTATAAGATTTGAAGCTTTCACGGCTTTAAGATGACATCTCGGTTTATCAGTCGTGTCAAAATTATTAGGCTCGAGCTTTCGGCCGTCTTAACTCTGTGGCCTTCCTCAGGAATGTGAGACTGAAAAATGTTCTGTATATTCTACATTCTTGCATTTATGAATTGTAGAAAGACTTGTTCACTCAGGGCAAGGCCGTACATTTGTCACAATTTTCAATTTATCTTGAAAAGTTTTGGATAAAAATGTATTTATCAGAAGATCTTCCAAAATACAGCTGTGCTCTTTCATAATGTTTTCAGAATGAAAAAGGCTACATTAACTAAAAATTAATTTAACAGATTTTGTAACCACTAAATAAAATAATATTTACAATATTTGCCTTGAACTTATTAAAATTGTAATATACTTAGCTACAACACAATTGCTTGCGAAACTTCAGTAGCACGCAAACTACCGGCAAATCTCCCGCCGCGCTCAGAATAACAGTAAATAAAGTTATACTCTATTTACAATTATTTACTATTGAAATTCTTAAAATGAAAGACTAAAAATATATTAAACACTTTTGATAACATTAAATAAAATAATATTTACAATAATTTACTTTGGAACGTCTTAAAATCGCAATATACTTCGCTACAACTCAGCTGAGTGCGCAACTTCAGTAGCACGCAAGGCACTCAAGACACTGCGAAATCTCCACCGTGCGTAACCTATTACCTTCTTCACCCCACGGTCAGGATATCACCCTTCTTCAAAACTCATAGCACACAAGTTCTAACCTCGAGGCAAGTCCACGCCTAACGTACCGCTCAGAAACTCATTCGTAGCACACGGGTGACAGCCACGCAGCGGGGCCCTTGTTTTCTCATTTCAGCAATGAAAATGACACTAATTTTTCCACAATTTACTGAAAAATTCAAATATTATGAATGAATATATTCCATCTAGAATTAGGGCGTGCGGCGCACGCATAGCACCAATAGAGTATACGCCCCTGGTATTCAGTTGTTTCAACAAGAAGCAATCATTATCGTTCACCAGGCAAGGCTTAGTTTCTGAAAACAGTGGATCAGATAAAAAAAAAATAGCGTTTAATTTTATCTCCTCTATCTCCCCCCCCCCCAAACATTGTAAACGATATTTTGAAATATCTGCATATAGGTAGGACAATATTAGGATAGATTTAAGGGAAGTAGGATTTGCGAGGGATGATTGGATAGAGTTAGCACAGAATATGGTTGAATGGCGGGCTCAGGTAAGCGCGGCAATGAATCTTCGGGTTCTATAAAATAGATAATATTCCTTTTATTTGCTTAGGAATTGTCTATTGCCATCGAGTAAGTAATTAAGTAATATAAATTACCATATTTTACAATTAGGGGACAATACGCAAAGAGTGGGAGCTGAATTCGACATCATATCGTGCCGTCACTCTACCGTACATAACCAGAACACCTTCTTGCAAAGACGCTGAAGGCAATGCGGTATTTGGGAACTATCATTATCACGTGTAACTGCAGGCATCTTAGGTAAATATGTCACATAAACACAATTAAAACTGGCTTCGAGTGTTTGAAAGGTGGTTCCATTAGCACAAGGACAATGGCATATTGTGTTGGCATGCATGCTTAATTGCAATTTTTACAACACAGCAAAGTGCTGGATTCGATACACAACAAGAGAGGAGATTGAAGGCCGCTGTAAGATTGGCAAAAAAATCTCGCCAGTGGCGAACAATGCATAAGTTAATGCTCTATCAGAAGACTAAATATGCACGCAAAAAAAACTGGTCACATATGGTCCTAAACTAGGGTGTCCATTCGGCCCGTTTTTCCCGGAACAATCCCGTTCTGTTTTTTTTACAAAATGTCCCGCTATCCCGAAAGTTTTATTGGGTACACTCAAATGTCCCGCTTTTTGTGATTGTGATTGGCCAGTGTGTTTCAGGCTACATTAAAAAAAGTTACAACAGTGAAGGTCTTGCTCATTGTCAAAGCATACTTTAATTGAGTAATATGTGCTGACTTTTATGATAAATTATAAGAAAAAACCCACTTCTTGATAGAATACATAAAGGTGAAATTTACAGTGACAATGAGGCATCTGTTTCTGTGGAATAAATTATCTACACCAGTTTGCAGAATAAATATGCACAGCATAACAGCAGCAGATGAAGACATATTATAGTCTCTCTAGACTACAAGCGACTGAAGATGGTGTAAACATACACCGAAATGCATCTCACAATCTAAAATAATAAAACCCAAGAAGCAGCAAGCCTAATTTCTAATCAACGATTCATATATAGAACTCTCTACAATTTAAACTCAGAAGAATATCATACTACTAGAGCAACAATTTTTATTGTAACTTATATAAATCAACCTGGTTTTTTTTTAACATTGACTACTGCAATTAGCAGCTAAATAGACATTATTACATTTTATAATAATCTGCTGTCAACAGATTAACACTCTATGACTACATACTATTTTTAATTGCAGCGCATATTAAGTGTATGTTTTTAAATACAAATAGATTTTAATGAATTTGTAAATACTTACTGTGATAATGTAAATAGTATTTTAATTGACTGTGTAAATATGTGTATTTTTTTCTTTTTAGCATGTGTATTTTTTAGTATAACTCATAACTCAAAACAGATTATATCATTCTAATTAGGGATGGGTCCTCGATACTTTCGATACCTCGATACTCTCGATACTTGCATGGTATCGGCATCGAGCGATACTTCAGAAAACTCGCTCGATACTTTTTCGATACTTTGGTAACTGCAATTTAAAGAAATGCGGTATCTCTTTCTGCTTTTAGTAGTCTACTAAATATAGTAAATACTTCTATTTCTCCTTGAAATGGAGAAAATCACTCTGTGACTTTTGTCTAGTCATAAATACTTTGCAACTTTTAAAATCCAAACAGAAGAGATTCTTAATTGTTTCGTTTCCTGTCAAACGTTTCAATAACAACCAAGCAAGCTGACTGTCCAAACCCCATTGTAATTTTTGAACAAAAACTTGTAAGTGGACTGTTTCAAAAACTAATTTTAGTTTTAATGTAGGCTACTGATGATATTAAATTTTGTCTCATTAAATATGCACACTTAATTTAGTTGGTATTACACAGTTATCTCAACTTTTAATAATGTAGCTATTTATTGAAACTGGAAATGTCGACGGTATCGAGTATCGAGTATCGAGGAAAAAATCATGTATCGGTAGCGAGTATCGAGAAAATCTGGTATCGACCCATCCCTAATTCTAATAATAAATATCTGAGGCTAACTGTGGCTTTTTGGTTTTATCATTATTTGAGGGTATAAGGCGAAACATTAATCACTAATTTCCTTAATGTCTACAAGGACCTTTATTGCTCACTTCACTTAATGGAAATAAAACCGAGCCAAAACCTCGCTAAGACTGCCGTAAATTATAATTACACGTATCTAATGAAAGAATGTTGCCACACAAAGTGAACGTGGCACAAAAACTGTTGAAAGGGAACATCTGTTCAGTCCATTTGGCATGGACCATTATGTAAATCCATAGCGCCCAAAATACAGTGTGGGGCCGAATTGCGCATTATTGTTATTAAATCTGTACAAGGGAAGTCACGAACTGCAAGTAATGGACAATAAAACCACAAATCAAACTAAATTATGAACCTAACCACACACCTTACACAACACATTTACATGCATCCCAGGCGTCTGTCCTGACACAAGCAAATTAAGTTATTGCTGTATTTCTGCTACAGGCAGCAAACTGAGAAAATGGCTGGTGATTAGGGCAAGGCATTTGATGATTTTGCATCTTTCTTGTGTGAAGGTAAAAATATAGCTCGAATATATATAAATTTGTATCATGAAATAATGGATTAAATCAGGGCAATTTGCTTTTGCATTTTTTTTTATTCATTTTGAATTTTCATAATTTTCAAGAAATAAGTAATTTTTTGGCAATTTTTAGGTCATTTTCTGCATTTTTAGGTCATTTTAGGCATTTTTAGATCATTTTCGGCATTTTAAGAGCTTTTCCATGTGCAAATCGTTACTTTTAGACAATATACAATCGTTTTTATTTGAGAATCTCCGCCAAGTGTTCATAGCTAATTTTAATTCAGGTTTATTGTAAACACCACAGGAGTTTGTCTTGTAGCAGTAAAGAATGATTTTTGCTTTCTTTTTAAATGGCACATATTTGCTAGGGGCAATTTGATGAGCATGCCAGTTCAGAAGGATTTTTTTTGCTAAGTACTACAGATTTACTTATGTCATCCGTTAAATTGCGTTTAGCAAGCCATTACTTAAAAAAAAAACTAAATATAAGTATAATGGAAAATTTATTGGTCATTTTTTAAATAATTTTGTGTAATTTAAAACTGTTTTTAGGCCATAAATGCCTATTTTATTCTGCATTTTCCCACTATTTTATGGTTATTAAACTCCTTGCCCTAATGATGATTATATGCAGGGGTGGGAGTATCGGGGATCTTCTCGGTGCTACATGAGGCCGATTTTTAACAAATACTGTTTACTGTAATCAAGATGTGATTATATTTATATTGAAAGGTTTGAATTTTTCTCGGCGAATAATATATAAAAGTTCTTCACAGGCTAACAGCCGAGTCAAGGGTTTAAAACACTCCGAGCTTTCGGACTCCATATTTACATTATTCCACCATGCTGTAATACGCTTATTATGTGACACATGTTTCTGAAAATAGTATTTTTGGATACACGGGACCTCAGAACATGTATTTAGGTAAAAAATCTCAACTTCGAATTTTGGGGTCTAAAACGATACCTCCTCTGTCTACAGTATCTTTGGTACGGGCAGAGGAAGTAACAATAGAATTTAAAAATTTCAGAATCCATGACACAATACATCGGCCGCGGTGGTCTAGAGGTAGCGTGCCCGCCTCTAGATCCGCAGGGCGCGGGATCAAACCCGGCCGCGGTCGATGGGTTTTTCAGGACGTAAAAGTCTTGGGCACGGAGTCCTCCGGGAGGGACTTTAAGCTGGGGAGGGGGGCCGTGTCGTAAATTTACGGCACGTAAAGAACTCCAAGCCTAAATTAGAACCTCTGGACAAAATTTCTTGGTCCTCTAACGTCCAAGAGGCGATGGGCTTACCAACTGTCCCTATTACCTCTCGGAAAATAAGCGTAACAAAATTCATATAGGTAACAGAAACCTCCACTTGGAGGCCCCTTCGCCTCAACATAGGGGCTATAGGGTTCCAGATAGACAGATGACACATTACAAGAATATACAGAATATATGAAGTTGTCGACAGCTGGGCCGGAAATAAGAATAACTTTTCTGAGTTTATAGATATAAGCTGTATGAAGATAAATGTAAACAACTTTTACAACATCATTAGATTATTCAGTATTACCATTTACTTACTACATTAACGACTTAATGAACTCTGTATAAACAAACTACTCTGATTAAGTAGGAATGAGGCACGCAGGAAAGAATGGAGTTAAATGCCAGTAGTGACAGCAGCTCTTTAAGACAATTTAAGTTAATAGCACTTAATTTGCAATAAACAGCATTCTCGGAAGGGGAACATTACTAACTGATCAGGAAGTAACGCAATTAATAAGCAAGGCTCACGCGAAATGAGCCTATTTCCCCAGTGATTTATCTGTCGCTACCCGAGATTCTTAGAAGCTATCATAATCAGCTGCTGTTCAGAAAGTAAATAAAATAAACTATTCAAAGAACAGCTAACAAGTAAGCTGAATTATTTCCTGCATGTTTTTTTCCCCCTCTTGATTCAGAATCAACGACCTCACAAGATAGATGTTGGGATAGATAGAAGAATGGCCGCCGGGGGGAATTCCCGACATTCCAGAGTCCTAGGGGTTCCAAGAACTGAACCCTGAGGCACACCTGCGCAGGAAACACAACTAAATAAATTAGTGAAAGTGAATCATTTTGTGCCAGCATCAATCAGCTGTGCAGCACCAAACAATCGGCAATTAATTTCTGCGAACAGGCTGCTTACTGCGAGGTACACATATTCGTATTCCCCAAATTGTTATGGCCCGTGAAAGGGAACCGCCCTCAACATGTGGTATGGAGTCCGCTAGTCTACTTCCTGAATCCAATGCTGATATTCTATTGGTCATAGAAATGTTCGTGTTACAGCCTATCATATTGCAGCTATGTAACACTTGTAATGGAGACAGGATGTTTTTCATTGCTGTAAACGCTTGAATCATAATTCTTTAAATAGTTTTAAATTTGATAAATTTAATTGACATAGGCCTACTCATAAAATATGAAACTAAAGCAATGAATACAAGTTTTTTTCCCTTTTTCTAGACATGCTACTACCCGAAGGTAGTAATTTTGGTCCTAGAATATAACAAAAATAAATGGCACTGAATCAAACTTTCGGCATTATTACATTATTAGTGCTTTTATTTTTCAGGGTGCACCAATTTGGATTTTAAATAAACTTTGAGAAAGCTGAATTAAAAATACTAACACAAGATACAGAAAGATAAGTAGCACATCATGGCACCCATTATAAAATATCCATTGTAACTAACTTCAGTTTCATTCACATCGAGAATACTTTGTTAGTTAAGAATGTAAATGATTATTAAATAGACACAGTGGTGTGGTCGGAAAAATAGTCATATTTGGTGAAATACACAAAAAACTAGGTATATGGTAATGAAACGTCAAAAAATGCCCTAAAATATTACAATAGCAAATAAAGCCTGCGAACAAGTAGAGGAAATCAAATATCACGGAGTAATAATTACAGATACAAATAATATTACGGCTGAAGTTAAATGTCGACTGGAATCAGTAAATGCCTGTTTTTAGGCAGTTCAGAAACTTCTATCTTCTCGCCCTATGTTCAGAAAGCTAAAAATAAACAAATTATAAGACACTTCCCTGTCGGACGTATTAGATGGATGTGAGACATGGTCCCTTATTCTTCGGAAAGAACATAATGTGAGAGTATTTGAAAAAAGGGGCTTAGGAAAATATTTGGGCCTAAGAGAGATGAAAACGGGGACTGGAGAAAACTGCATACTGACGAATTTCATAATCTGTACTCTTCACCGGATATAGTAAGGGTAATTAAATCCCGGAGAATGAAATGAACTGGACATGGGGGAGGAAAAAATATCTCAAAAATACTGACTGGGAGACCCGAAGGGAAAAGACCACTTGGAAAACCTAGACGTAGGTGGGAGGACAATATTAGGATAGATTTAAGGGAAGTAGGATTTGCGAGGGATGGCTGGATGGAGTTAGCAAAGAATAGGGTTGAATGGCGGGCTCAGGTAAGTGCGGCAATGAATCTTCGGGTTCCATAAAATAGATATTCCTTTAGCTTGCTGAGGAATTGTCTATTGCCATTGAGTAATTAAGTAATAAGCACAATAAGCACTATCAAATAAAAGTTATAATATTGCTTGTCAAGTTGTGTCTTATCAAATATACCAACATAACCCGGTCACAGCCGAAGGATTTTTCATGACGTAAAAATCCTAGACACGGAGTCCTCTGGGGAGGGCCTTCAAACTGGGGACCCATGTAGTAGATTTACGGCACGTAAAATAACTCCAATCCTATATTAGGGAGTATGGACAAAATTTCCCGGCCCTTTCAGGTCCAAGTAATACCTTAGTTTCTTGAGAGGTTTTGTGAGGCGATGAGCTTACCACCTGTCCTTTGGTCTTCTCTCTCGGCAAATAAATGTAATTAAATTAGTCTAGGGATCGAAACCTCCACTTGGACGGCTACAGGAAAATCAGAACAGGGCCCTGTTTTCATAGAACTTTTACACTCGTATTATTAGCAAATACATAATAATATTAGTTATTATTATTATTAGTCTTCTGTTTCATAAGAATATTTTCTAATATTATTAGTTATGAGTTCATGGCTCTAAATTATCAGTAAATATTCCTAATTTAATTAGTAAACTGTTTCATAGACTGCAGAACTAATAAAATTTACTGATAATATTAGGCGTTTTTCTAGAAGTGTATAAGCGTATAAGTATATTAATAAGTTATTCTCAAACCCATGGAATTCAGATTTCATTATATTAAAATTATGGAAAATTAATCAATCTGATTTAATTATCAATTTATAAAAAAAAAGCTTACATATACTATCAAAGGAATTTTTGTCATAAGTTTTTAGGATTTGAGGTTAGATTTTAGTGCATAAGTCTACTGCTATCTTGAATAAGTGCCTGGCAGATTTATTAATTTCTTAGAGCAAGTTACTATGTGTTACATTTATGAAGATATATGTAGGCCGTGCTGCTTTGCAATAGCATTGACAAAAATACTAAGAAGGGGAAAACACAACAATCAAGACATAACCTCCAAATCAAAAAGGTTGACTAATGAACTAATAATATTAGTGAAGAGATTTTATGAGTAGTGTACATATCTCTATGAAACAAGATTTTGATAACTAATAAATAATATTATGAGTTCTAATATTATTAACTAATATTATTAGCAAGTTCTATGAAACAGGGCCCTGATAAGACGTTTATACTAATAATATTAGTGCAAAAGTTTTATGAAATAGAGCCATGGGGTATAAAACTGTTATGAATCAGACAATATTTTATTTTAAAAAGAAGAATAAAATTTTCTTTGGGGGGTCTGTACATACGAACTTGTAGATAAATGTAAGACATACAGAGAAGAGTTGCGAAATAGCTGCATTAATGACAGGACGTGGCCAGCAAAACAATATCTGGAATATCTAAGGATAATAGTATCAGTTTCATTAAAGGGTAGAGACGTTGTTTGAGGCTACAGATTAGAATCTACATGTAGCTGGGTAAACTGGGTTGAGGAGAAACGACCAGGACTTGACCGCATTATACATACTGTCCTGCAGCCATTCTGGACACAATCAATTATGAAACGCTCTGAAAAGCACGATTCGAACCCTCACTAATCATGTTTGGCACTTATGCATTAACCCTAGGCTCTGTTTCATAGAACCTGCTAATAATATAAAATAATAGTATTTTATTTATTATTTAACAAAATTGTTTCATAAAAATGTATAGTACTCATAAAATCTGTTCACAAAAATGTTTAGTCTATTAGTCAGCTGACTGAATTGTTGTTCGTGTTTTGTTTCTTCTTATTCTTCTTTTCTGTCCTACTTCAAGTAGCATGGCCTACATGCAGGGTGTTAATGAATAACACCGAAATATTTAACCTGTGTATAGAGGGGACGCAGATAAGCAACTTTTATTAGGTGATTTTTGCTCTATGACGTATGTGTATGCTACAGGGCATTAAAGTCACTAAAATTTGGTGCTCATAAGTAAATAATGAAGCGAAATAGGGTTAAAATTTTCATTGAATTGACTTCATGCCTTCTTAGTGATCGATAAACCCTGATTCTTAATCATTCATTAACAGCTAAATCATAATTTATTGCTTCCATAATCTGAAAAATTTACAAACTGATCACGTGACTGCACTCATTTTTTAAATTCATAACGCCAGCGTTAAAAACGAAGTTCTTTTGTTTTGATTCTTTTTTTTCAAATGTTAGAAGTCAGTGGCGGCCATGCTCTGGGAGATTTTATGCCGGAAGAGGAAAAATTTAATCCACATAGCAAAAATCTCCTAAAAAAGTTGCTTGCCTGTGTCCCCTCTCTATACAGATAACATATTTCGGTGTTATTCATTAACACTCTGTATATATACGTTTATAAATGTGTATATATACATTTATACACACTCACACACACATATAGGCCTACATCTATAGAGTGAAATTTCGACAGAACGTTTTTGCTTGGAGCAGAAAACAATATTGTTGTAGAGAGTGTTACTGTTAGCCTATTTCGAGACTTTACAAGTGATCATTTTGGAGGTATAGAGGGAACCATTCCGGTAATCGATTTTTTTTTTTTTTTTTTTTTTTTTTTTTACTATTTAAGAAAAACTAATGTAATTTTGACCCATAAACTTCTTAATCTACCCTTTAATTAATACACTACACTACTACACACCATGTCCATTTTCATTTACTGATTTAGAGCAAATATCTACTCTTATACAATTCAACGGCCCTAAATAGCGTGCTTGCTCGCCCGCTTCGTGAGACATCGGGTATACTCGGCGATGTTCGTCTCTCGCAGTCTAAACTTTCATGACGAATACAAAATTAGGAAGGAAAACCGGTTCTTTATTATATAAGGCCTAAGTGAAATGAACACAATGAACAAATATTCTAATTTTATTTTTACTTACAATTTTCATAGCTCTGAACCACAAACATTTTTAATAATCTACCAGTGTAATTTTCTTAAAAATCCTGGAGTCAATGAATAATGGCGGGCGAACCCGGGGGCAACAGCTGTAAAATATTGATGGTTTTATCTCTTGAAATATCGCTGATAATAATAATCCAAACAAACCATTCCTTCCCTTGAAACATTATATAATTTCTGAAAATTACTTTGAATTGATAAAATAAAATTCACATCATATTCATGTCAATAAACAGCTGAGAAACAATACGTATTATGTGTTCACAGGTTCTTTGGAACTGTATAATCGATTCTGATATAGTTTTCTCAGGGGGCGCTTTCATGTCGTGGAATGTACTCTAAAGCAGGAATTTTAGCTGTTTCATTAATTATTAATGGCTTAGTTTATGAATGATTCGCGTGCAAGTGTTAATAAATATAATGCTTTAATAATTATTATACTCTTAATTTTTAATTTTTAAAAGCCACGGGCACCTTCTAGTGTTTTACTTTACAGTAACAGTCAAACAAAGTATGAACAAAATAATGGAATACATTTTATTTTTGGCTCTCTTGAAAAAGTCGTATACCATAGGCTGTTTCACTTTTTTCATGGAAGAGAAACACACAAAGGTCTTATTGAGTCAATGGTCAATGGGAGTTTTCGGGCTAGGGATCTCGAATCTGAGGTCTTTTTTTCCCCAGGTCGGTGCATTTTAATCGTGAAATCTACCTCGAAGCCGGGGTTTTTGCTTTTTATATCAATCGTTTTACTTAGGGGTGCCCATCCCCCCCAAACTTCATGACTCACCCCCCCCAAATTCATTGCTCACCCCCCCAACCTGATTGGCTGTCGACAAGGGCGCCCATATGATATTTTCTAGGGGGCAATTTTTTAAATTAATTAATTTTATCTCTTTAATTTCTTGGGCCACTTTGTAACATATAAATATAATAAGTGCAACAATGACGTAACCAGAAAATAATTGCGGGGAGGGTCGAAAGTGCCGGGAGGTCGGGGGTCCATCCCCAGAACATTTTTAAATATTGAACTAATGAAAATCACATTTTACACTATTTTAGCACTTAAAAACTAGTTAGGAAATTTGTTTACCAAACTCTAAGACATGCCAATGTAAACAAAAAATTGTTAATTAAGTCGAGTGTCCACCCCCGGAAAATTTTTAAATATGGAACTAATGAAAACCACATTTTACGCTATTTAGCACTCAAAAACTAGTTAGCTTGGCAGTTTTTAATTTTAGCATATAAAACGCTAATTTTGCAACAATTTTCAACCCCCCCCAGAAAATTCATAAAACGTTAATATTTTGCCCCCCCCCCAGAAATTTCAATGACGCAGTCTGCGTCTTAACCCCCCACCCCCCTGTGGGCACCCCTGTTTTACTTGTTTACGCATTGTTTGGGTAAGGTTCATGAATCTGGGGTACCTTTTAATCGTTTCATTTCGAATCTGTATGCTCATGCGGAAGCACAAGCAATTGTTCGTTTAATTGTTTCTATTTATTACGTAAAACAGTATAATTAAGAATACAATTGGAGCGTTTAGTTTTATTAGGGTCTAAGTGCCAAAATCATGATTGTGTAGGAAACAAGACTTAGACCCACAGAGAGATGTGGCGGAGATAGACCCAGCGCTATATCTTGGAATTTATTGCTACTAACCTGGCTTTCCCTGGACCTTGGACCCTTCTGAAATGCATAGATCCATTAAAAATTATCAACTGAAAAATAATGGTTTTGGCACTTAGACCCTTATAAAACTAAACGCTTCAATTAAGTAATTTCGGAATTAAGGTAAAAACGATGCCAGTGTTAATATATAGTAATTATTTTTATGTTAATTAAATTATTTAAATAAAAATCAAGCAGTTGAGTAAATAATCGCGAGTGAATCTGCGGGCACCTGCTGGTGTTTTATAAAACAATCGTCTATTAAACTTATATCTCTCCTGTTGTATAATATTTTTAAATAGCGAATTTATAAACCAGTAGCAGTGTAAAGGTTAAATTTGACCATCAATTAACTAGCTAAATTATTCCAGGATGCAAACTACTGGTATACACTTCCTTCTTCATTAAGATTCAACAGAGCGTGAACGCTTTAACCTTTAATTTGCAAAACCAGTGCAACCCAGTTCAATGCCAAAACTGCATTTTTCCTTCACTCTCCATGTGATGCACTCTCAAATCCTGCCAACTATCTCTAGGTCAGCAAGGATTACCACGACTTTATTTTGATGTTATTTACTGTTATCCTAGACACCATCCTTGAAAGCATTTTATTAGAGCAACTGACATTTTGCACTTCCACATCTTCCACTCTCTGTTGATGACAAATAAAAAATCAGGTGAACTGATGTAACAAAATGCCAGAATGCTTTTCTTTAATCAGTGATAATTGAAATTATGATACGCAGAAAATAAGTTACTTTTGTAATTGATTTCTGAGTTAAGCTCCATATCGATTCATTAAGCAGGGCTCACGGAAGAACAAAGGTCTAGTTTGATAAGCATATGACGGAAGTTGTGGGTAGTGTTATTTGTCAAAGCTAACTGCATCGCAACTTCCAAAGCCGTATATGAACACTGTAAAACAATATGTTGCCATGGGAACTGATTTGCATTTGATAAATTCTAATTTATTACCATAAAATAGGCACTAAATTGGGCATTAGTCCGGGACCGGCCAACCGATGTGGTCCAATATTAATAGGCTACGTTCCATGGACGTTATAAATGCGTATACCAAGTTTCATGAAAATCCGATGAAGCGTATTTGTGTTATCACGCATACAGACACAAGGACATAAATACAGACGGACAGACATTTTCCCGTCCCCCACACAATGTCATAATGTAGTATTCTGGCACTTAATAAATACATAAATAAACAAGAAAAAGAATGGTGGGAGGAAAGATAAAAAGAAATCTAATAAAACAGTTTTACGGATCAAAGAATCTAATTTTAATCTGAAATGTTCAAGTTGACAACTCGACCTTACTAATATATAAGACGACCGGCCAGATGTTTTTCAAGGAGTCATCAGAATCATGTCCTGGTTATGTTGAGGAAACTTCCAGGATATTTCATTTTACTTGCCTTGAGATGAAAAGTCAACATAATATTTGGGAAAAAATAAATTTAAGTCGCACCTTGGATGAATGTTCCCACCCACCACTCCCTCGCGATGCACTTTCTTTTATACCACTTCTTCTGTCCTCATATTACGTAGAAACTCGTGATTGGACGTTGGTAGTGTGACGTCATACCGGTAAACAAAAGCCTCATGTCTTACGTAAAAGTTGACAGGTTTACTAACGTCTGGAAGATATAATATGCCACATTTTCGAAACCTACAAACAGTGTATCGTACATTATTCGAAAATGCAAGGGCGCTTCGCTTCGGCTGCCGCCTCCGCTCGCGCACTTAACTAATGTGGTTAGTGTTTTGCATTATTTAGATTATGTGAAGAGGTGATTGTGGTCTGGTCGGGAGTGCCGAGTAAGCTAGAGGGTTGTCATTTTGGTGTATGGGTTGGTAGCTTGTATTTGGTACGATCGGGAGTTTGGAGAGAAGGAACGATCGGGTGTGCCGAGATAACAAGCGAACAGCAACGCATTGTTCGGAGCGTAAGGGGCGACTTAATCTTATCTTTAGCCTAATATTTTCATGTTTTATTGACGTGAAAGGTCAAGAGAAGGAAACCTTTTCAAACATCTCTTCACACCACTAATTAAACACTTCTTTCAGCTCCTGGTATTTCAACGCCTCAGACATTTGGTTAATTGAGACATCAAATCGCATGAATCTGCAGATAATACCCAGGTCGTGCGATGAAAAAAAATACTGTCTGTGACCCACACAAGGAAACTAAACCCTCTATTACCAAGATGGTTCACGACTTCCCACCGTAAATGCTGTGAAATTCGTGTTTTGTTTCAACCAAGGCCTCCAAATAATAACCACGAAGCTTGTTTCCAAAAACTGCCGAAACATGTATAGCCTAGGATTTATAATTGCAATCCAAACAACGTGATATTTGCATGGATAATTAGCTGTTAGAAGTTATGTGTTATCACACCATGGGATCTCGTTCGCTGTTTAATGTTCGAGAGGTTCTTTTGATTGTCCCGTTGATTTATCGGCAATGTCACTCAAGGTCTATAATCACTACTTCAGAATTAATAATTACATTCATTTTAACAAGCAGGCGTGCAAACTGCACCGCAAACAAGACGTATCATTTAAATTTAAGGGGAGATGGCAAGGAAGGATCTTCTAAATTTAAAAATAGCGCAGATTAATGCGATAGATAACAGAAATAATACTAACTTTCTGAAAGTGCTTTAATAGAGTTTCGGCGAAACCAGATTACAAACCAAAAACCGGCATATCTAACCGAACACAATATTTGAACTTCTTTAGAAAATGTTCTTTATTTCAGTATATTATTCTTTATGAATAAAGAATTGGCGTAGGGGATGCGTTAGCTCCCCTCACGCAGCCGGCCCGGGTTCAAATCCTGGTCGGGACAAGTTACCTAGGTAGGGGTGAGATAAATGTCGGGTAACTTTAGGCCCTTGTGGTCCCCGGATATCATCAGGCCGTCATTATCATCTTCATTCCATCCTCGCCTTGTTTGGAGTGTGTGTGTGTGTGAATGGTGTGTCTCGTCCTATGTGTTTGTGTTGTCTCGGAGGTGGCCCCGGCATTGGGCTGATCACTCATCCGGGGAGGCCTCCATGTCCTTGTCTGGTCAAAAAAGTATGTATGTGATCCACAGATAATTCCTCTCCCGACAGGTCGCGGCACGGGTCGCATAAAGGTCCTTATAAGGGAGAGGTAAAACTACGAAAGAGAGAAAAAATTATTTTACAGGTGTATTGATTTCAAATTAGAGTTATATTTTGTTTTATGTTATTTATATTTAATTTGAATTTAATTGTGTATTAATTTTTTCTTGTAAATAACTGAACTGTACCCGAACACGAGCAATTGCTCACTTGGGTAGTCCTGTGTTATATAAGACTAGCTTAAAAGGCCCGACGTCGCCCGGGTTTTATATTTTGTAATTGGAAATTAACTTATGAAGGACTATTGATTTTTAAATTCTAGATCCTTATATAGGTATTTAGAATTTGATATAGGAAGAACGACTTATCACGCTCAAACTATTCCCTCAGAAAATACTTGATATAGCTTTGTATGGCTCATAGAGGATGTAGAATTTTGCATCCCATCGCTTGTACAGTACACAGCAAGCCCGGTAGGGGTTCAAATAAGAAGAAACAGAAATTCAGGGTAACATAAAATTATATTGTCTTTGTGGAATATTTATTTCTCACTTTCATGTTACCATACAACCGTTTCGGGGATGAAATTAAACAGAATTTATTTCCAAACCCATCTGAGACCAGTGGCAAAACAATATGTTGCCATGCCAACTGTGATTATGATTTGATAATTCTGTGTAAAAAGGGATTAAGTATTCTAAAAAAACATTTGATTTTTTGCATTTAAAATCGAAATTTTTCAAAATCCTTTCTTAGTGAGCACCTACATTATGAAACGAAGGTACTGTCAAAATTCCAAGTCTCTACCTGTTATAGTTTAGGCTGTACGTTGATTCTCTGTCAGTCATTCAGTCAGGACAAAGCCTCTTATATATATATACTAGCTTAAAAGGCTCGGCGTCGCCCGGGTTTTTTATTTTGTAATTGGAAATTAACTTATGAAGGACTTTATATTTTTAAATCCTAGGTCCTTATATAGGTATTTATAATTTGAAGTAGGAAGAACGACTTATCACACTCAAACTATTCCCTAAGAAAATGTTTGATATAGCTTTTATGGCTATTAAGTAGAATTTTGCATCCCATCGCTTGTACAGCACACAGCAAGCCCGGGAGGGGTTCTAATAAGAAGAAACAGAAATTCTGGTAACATAAAATTGTATTATCGTGGCTGAACATTTTGTTTCTCACTCTCATGTTACCATAAAACCGTTTTCGGAATGAAATTAAACAGAAATACAATATCACTTTCATACATCTCTTCCCAAAACATATTACCTTACCTCGTATTTTCTCTATTTCCAGGCTAGAGGAAGTTATGTGACTGCATTATTTTCGTGGACATTGATAGTTATCTCATTTGTTTCTCTCATTTGTCAAATTTATTCTACTTTCATTTTTTTTCCAAGCCCATCTGAGACCCGCTGGCAACAATATGTTTTAATGTCAAATGTTATTTGGATTGGATAGTTCTGTGTAAAACTGGATTAAGTATTTTGAAAAACATTTGATTTTTGGCATTTAAAATCAACATTTTTCAAAATCCTTTCTTAGTGAGCACCTACTTTATGAAACGAAGGTACTATCAAAATTCCAAGTCTCTACCTGTTATAGTTTAGGCTCGACGCTGATTCCTGTCAGTCAGTCAGTCAGGACAAAGCCTTTTATATATATAGAGATAGAGATTTATATATAAAATAAAGGAATAAAATAATAACAATCAATTTTCTGTTAAATTATTTTTAAAAATCTAGAGAATGAATTATTAAACGCTGGCGAAGCCGCGGGCACCTGCTAGTATATATACTGAGCATGCAGTCAACAGATCTTCCGTGTCTCCTTCAGACCAAGAAGTAAACACAGACCTAATAAGGCAGTGTTATAATAACAAGACTGTTAAGCTAAAACCGTAATTAAAATCAATGTGATAAAACCCTCACATTAACATTGATATGAAGGGAATTTTGGCGAGTTGCGTAATGAAATCAATTACCATAAATTTGCAAGTGCGGATTTGAGGTCAGTTGAAGTACTCGTTAATGAGTGTTTATATTAATTTACACTCACCTATAAAAATACCTGTAACCTGACCTGTAAAGGGTGGCTTTTATTAATTTTATAACCATAATCACTCTTCTGACATTCACAAACGTCGAGACTGGTTTCATTTGATCCCGTTCCAAGAATATCCAGGTTAGGTTTATGATAATCATCTATTTTCACTTTCTGTGCACTTTGGTGCTAGTGTCTATATTTGCATATGACGGACAGCTGTCAAACAGAACATAATATATTACAAAGCATTAACTCATATAACCATGTCCATGTTGTCTTTCAAGTACGTAATAGCAGCAGCCAGCTTAGAAGTTCTCACGGTACCTAAATCATGAGTAGGAGTTCCATAGACATGGCGTTTCACCATACAACTGTCTTGTATGTTAGAATTATATGGCGCACGGTTTTAGAAGGCATATGAGCTGAGCCAATGCTTGCGACAACTGCACCGCAGCCAAATGTTGTGTTCTGAGCAAGTAAGGCGCGGAGATAAAGGTAATAAGCCAGGCAACATAAGCCAAAAAAGGTGTAGGCTAATTAATTCCCGGAAAACTGCAACTGCAACTTCATTTGCATGTAAATAGGGTTTATGGAAGTTTGCACCAATTTTCTGCTTTGTGCTGTATGAGGAGTGTTCCAAAAATCTAGAAATTTTCTGACTATTTTCAGTTTTTCACTAATAACTCCTAAACTATGCATTTAAAGTAAAATTGTCCTCTTTTATAAATAAAAATACATACAATTCTGTTTCGAATGAGCACCTTACATTTGAAGTCTTTATAGGAAGATATGCTAGTTCAAAGAATTTTCATTCGAACAGTCAACTCTTTGCTCTTTTTTTTAATCCCCCTATTTATGTTAGGTATATCTGAAACAGCTCTCGGTGCGCTATAATATCCAAATCTATTATTTACTTCATATAATACATTTTACAATGCAAAAAAAAGGTTTAAAAATCCAAAACACGATTTTTTTAAAAATGGGAAGAATGGTTGTACATAACAAAAACACTCATACATGGATTTTTTAGCGTAAAAGGAAGCCCATAGTTCAAAATATTCCCCCATTCATAAGTATAAATTAGAATTTAAATGCACTAAGAATGACAAAATGAAAGACAAAATTCACTTAATAGACAGATTTGTAAATAAAAAAGGTTATTGCTGATTTTTTAATAATATAGGCCTACAGGAGAAAAATTCCTATGACACTGAGGTTAGAACCGAGGACCTTCGGCTATTTCTGCCAACTGAGCTAAGCCAGAGTTCAACTCGCAGCGCCAGATAGAACCTCTCTGCAATAACTGATTGCCCTGATATGACTGGTCTACCTCCTACAATATTCTCATGTAATGTCCAACAGAGACGATAATCTGTGGTTCATGAATGTGTGTGTGTGTGTATATATATATCCATCTTGAATGTTAACTATACAATAACAGTGGTAGCGCGGTCACAAAAATCACTAATTAGTGTGATCACAGTACTAAAGCATGTAGTATTACCCAAAGTGATGGAACATGTGGCACAATAAAATTAAAAATAAAAAAAATAAAAAAGTACTGCACTACGACATGACTTGTCTGTCAGTGAGGTAGACCATTAAGGGCAATCAGTTATAGGAGAGAGGTTCCATCTGGCATTGTGAAGTGAACTCTGGCTTAGCTCAGTTGGTAGAGCATTGGCATGGATAGAAAAAGGTCCTGGGTTCAAATCCCACTGTCAGAGGGATTTTTTCCTATAATATTATCATGTAATGTCCAACAGAGCCAATAATCTGTGGTTTATAAATGCATATGCATATATCTATGCTGATTCCCCCCCCCCATTCTGTGGCATTTCTTGTTTTTCTCCTACGGTCTTCAGTTCGAAAAATGTAAGGAATTTCTCGTCTTTAGCAGTATTCGTTCGTAAGTAAAATGCCTACTCTAAAGACAAGCGGACAAGTACCGCCACAAGGGGCCGTTTTAATATTTCGCCTATAGTACTCATTAGGAGTTTGTCTATATAAGGCGAGATAGTTATTATATTTAATTTTGACAACACAAATTGTTTTGTGCTGGATATTTTAATTAACAGGATAAGTAGGCGACGATGCATATGGCTCAGTTGCGGTCTTTTCTCTCAAAAGGAATGTTGGCATAAAGTGTGGATACATGGTTAATATCAAGTTATGTAAGGTGCGTCTTAACGATATCTGTGTCCTTGATATCGAGTTGGGTTCATAACCTATATATTATATAAGAGAGAATGCAACCTGCATTTACATGGATACCGACAGCATAACAAGATGTTAGTGCACACATGGGCTACACACGAGTTATACAGAGCGAGGCGGACTCGCTTTCAGACGGTCCTAGAACTGGGATTTATTTATAATGACCAGGGCCCGGATTCTAATGACATATCATCTTTTTATTGATGCTGAATAGACATTGCCAACTTGTGGATAAATCCTAATCATGGCCTCTAGATTATAGAAATGCATTTTTATTAGGTCATTTTATGTAATTTTATATTTTTAGGGCATTTATTTCAATTTTAGGTAATTATTTTGTCATTTTCATGTCATTTGCTTCCTTATTTAATCATTTTCATGTATTTACATTGAGTGTATCAACCTTTTTTTTTCGTCGCTAGCGGTGCTGTCTTTGAAATGATGTTTGTTTAATGCAAGAAGGAAAAATTCGGCGTTAAAGTGTTGACATGTCTCAGTCGGAAGTGATAATCAAAGAAACGCCAATTTTTTGTATTATATTACTATTGTTATTAGACTGATTTGGCACCAGAGTCTGCCACTGCTTGGATTTGAGAGTGCAAACTACTGTTTACCCGTAATTAAACAACAATATAATCCGGCAGACCAGAAAAGGAAATGCCGAATTTTGACTCACCAGTGCCTCAGTGCCAGTATAAATTTCCGTGAGAAAAGAACATTCACAACATTACAGTTATTTACAGTTTTTACAATTATGTACAAACTAGTGTATAACTTTGTGTGTACAATAATAACTTTTTATAAACAAAATAGCAGTTTTTAGGTATTTTTTTATAATTATTAAGTCATTTTCTTTAAAATTTAAGGTCATTTTACAGGTCACGTTTCAAACAACTTTAGATCATCAAAATCCGGGCCCTGATAATGACGTATTTTGCTCTGTGGAAAACCATAAACATCCATTTTACACCGTACGACGACTATTTTAGTAGAGCGTAATATAAGAACAGTACTTCTAAAGAAAATTGGGAAAACCTGGGACAATTAAGCGAAAATTTTAAAATTTACCTCAAAGAAACAAATAAAGTTAATAAATAAAATCAGGTAAACTGATGTAACAAAGTGCCAGAATGCTTTTGTTTAATTAGTGATAATTGCAATTATCATATGCAGAAAATAAGTTAAGCTCCAGATCAATTCATTAAGCAAGGCTTACGGAAGAACAAATGTCTAGTTTTATAAGAATATGGGAAGGAATATGTGCGCACTGTTATTTGTCAAAGCTACCTGTATCGCAATTTCCAAAGCACTGTAAAATAATATGTTGTCATGGGAACTGATTTGCATTACATAAATTCTTTCCTATATATTACCATAAAATAGGAAATAAATTGGGCATTACTCCGTTACCGGTCAACCGACTTGGTCCAATATCAATAGGCTTCTTCCCATGGATGTTATAAATGGGTATACCAAGTTTCATTAAAATCCGATAATGCGTATTTGAGTTATCGCGCGTACAGACTAACGGACAGATAGACGGAAATCCATTTTCCAGACCCCTACACAAACTCATAAAATACCAGTGTAAATTTCTTAAAAAACCTGGAGTCAATGAATAATGGCGGGCGAAGCCGGGGGCAACAGCTGTAAAATATTGATGGTTTTATCTCTTGAAATATCGCTGATAATAATAATCCAAACAAACCATTCCTTCCCTTGAAACATTATATAATTTCTGAAAATTACACTGAATTGATCAAATAAAATTCACATCATATTCATGTCAATAAACAGCTGAGAAACAATACGTAGGCCTATTATGTGTTCACAGGTTCTTTGGGACTGCATAATCGATTCTGATATAGTTTTCCCAGGGGGTGCTTTCATGTGGTGGAATGTAGGCCTACTCTAAAGCAGGAATTTTAGCTGTTTCATTCATTATTAATGGCTTAGTTTATGAATGATTCGCGTGCAAGTGTTAATAAATATAATGCTTTAATAATTATTATACTCTTAATTTCTAATTTTTAAAAGAATTATCGTGGCGAAGCCACGGGCACCTCCTAGTAATCTACATCAAAACCACCGTTTGAGTATTCGTATCCATACATGTTTACAGCCACCTTCCCCAGGTTGGAGGCATGGGGCCTCCAAGTGGCGGTTTCGGTACCTAGACTAGCTTGGCTATGCTTATGTTACGAGAAAAAGAGAGAGAGACAGATGTAAGCCTATAGCCTCAACAACCCTCGAGAGGAAATTAAGTAGTAACTCTCTCTCGAATCCTGTACCCCCATCTTGGGGCGAAGGGCTTCCAAGTGGAGGTTTCTGTACCAATGTGAATTTTGTTACGTTTATTTTCCTAGAGAGGGCAAAGGGACAGGTGGTAGGCCCATCGCCCCTTAATCCCCCTCCGGAAACTAAGGTATTACTGGGACGTGACAGGGCCGAAAAATTTGTCCAGAGGCTCTAATTTAGGCTTGGAGTTCTTTTACTGTAAATCTACGGCACGGGCCCCCCAGCTTAAAGTCCCTCCCGGAGGACTCCGTGCCCAGGATTTTTACGTCCTGAAAAACGCATCGACTCCGGCCGGGTTTGATCCCGCGACCTTCGGATCTAGAGACGGGCACTCTACATCTAGACCAGCGCAGCCGACAAGTAGTAACTCTAGTGGTTAAATTTTTTTCGTTAAATCGAGAGTCTACAATGCGTAACTGGAGGTTAAATGTTTACGCCTTTCGATAAAACCGGGGGTTAGAGAAACACATGAGCCACAAGGAAGAATTAAAATTTTAGACCGAGGTTAACGCACACTGGGTTAGCGTACGTGCAATCCTTGTCGATGAAACCGGCCGTCAGTCAGTTCTGTCACAAATCACTCTCAATAACTAAAGTCCTTTTGAATGACCTTACTCCATATTATGTTTGCTATCGGCATAGGCTTGGTGAGGTACTGAGCACTCCGGTATTTGCTCCAGATATTGGTTACCGTGCTGGTCATTGGTAATTGTGATGGTAATGACTCGGGCCAATGACCGCTCGCTGTTACACAATGTGGCATATGTGTGACTTGCATGCAGCCCACTTTGTCCAACATAAA
Organism: Ectobius pallidus; assembly: GCA_964059195.1. Classification (NCBI taxonomy): domain Eukaryota; kingdom Metazoa; phylum Arthropoda; class Insecta; order Blattodea; family Ectobiidae; genus Ectobius; species Ectobius pallidus. Next base: position 167,935,398 of record CAXKWD010000006.1, read on the forward strand.
AACTGGTCTGAATTAATGCGCCGCAGTCTGCATTGTAAAAAAGATGCAATGCCTGTCCCATTCAATATGGTATTGACTGCTTTCAGAGTGGGTGGAATATCTTAGACCTCATTAATAACCCGCTATCAATGATAACATACAAATATCTTCATGTAATAAGATTTGAAAGTACAATGTTGTTCTAAATAAAAGTGACGTGTGTGTGTGTATATATATATAGTGCACGCCGTTTATTGTGATCACTAGGGCAAGGCATTTAATGACCATAAAATAGTGAAAATGCAAAATAAAAAATGCATTTATGACCTAAAAATAGTGAAAAAAAGACCCAAAGTTTAAAAAAATGCCCAATAAATTAACCATTATTAATTATAATTAGTTTTTTAAGTAATGAATTGCTAAAATCAATTTATGAAAGTGCGTTATATATGAATTTAGATTATAAAAAACACTTATTTTGTTACTAAAGAAATAAGTAGATATGCTACTTGGACACCCTTAGCGAAAAAGAAATTCTTTCTGAACAGGCATGCCCATCAAATTGCCCCTAGCAAAAATGTGCCATTTAAAAAGAAAGAAAAAATCTTTATTGCTACAAGACAAACTGCTATGGTGTTTACAATAAACCTGAATTAAATTGAACTTGGCGGAGATTCTCAAATAAAAACGATTGTCTGTTGTCTGAAAGTAACCATTTGTGCATGGAAAATCTCCTCTCTACCTCCACTGAAACATGATCTAAAAATGCCGAAAATTAACTAAAAATGCCGAAAATTACCTATAAAATGCCAAAAAATGACCTATCTCTAGAAAATGACGAAAAATGCAAAATAATGCAAAAAACAAATTGCCCTTATTTGATCAATTATTTCATGATACAAATTTATATATATTCGAGCTATCTTCTAACCTTCATATAAAAAAGATGCAAAATCATCAAATGCCTTGCCCTAGTGATCACTTTAGGATGCAGCTAGTCTGATAAATTAACAGATTGATAACAGTAGCCGAAAATATTAATTGAAGGTTATTTATTCATACATAAGATAATACATAACTGTGAATCATTGAACCTCTCATAATACAGTATTAAACTGAAAGCAACTCCATGTTCAAAGTTTTAAATTGTTGTTTCTGTTTTTTCCTGTAGGATTCGAATAATCAATCTTTCTTACTGATAATGTTTTGAAGTTTACAGACCAGTGGTCAACACTGATTCGCAAAAACATCTAACGCCTGTCCAAGTCATTTCGTTTTACACTAGCTATCACTGAACCTCAACGCTGTCATCTTCACAATTCAAAAGCTGAAGCTAAACCAAGCGACTAAACGTGTTTTAATGCTTAAAAAAGAAGTTAGGGAACGACATCCCCTCGAACAGGTCATCCTGTGAGCTGGGAACAGTACCATTACTTCTTGTACAACACACAGTTGAGTTGGAAACGAAAGACTCAAAAATAAAACTTTCTATAACATATAGTACTTAGAAATAATGACACAAAAAGGAAAATGTGTTATCATAAACCGAATCTCTGATCACAATAAACATTATTTTTTCAATGTATCCAGTGCTTTAGTTGGGCCGGTACGCACCGGTACTGCGTACCGGTATAAAATTATTTTCCTTCTACCATACCGGGAAAAATATGTGCTCCGGTACGTCGTACTGGCAGTACAGGAACGAGATCGTCCTAAAATACTTATTAAATGTCTAATTCAATACCAAAAATGACAAGCACTATTAAATTCTCCACAGATATGCGTTCTAATCTTCACCTTCGTGCGCATTTCTACAGTTACTTTCTCCTTAGATCACATGTTGGCTAGCCACCTTGTTTTCATAAAATGTGTGGGACCACCACTAGACGTTTTTGAGCCTGCTCCCTACGTCAGGTCATGACTACAAGGTCAGCAGAAGAAACTGTATGCAGAAAATGTCAACCGAAGGATTACATTCAGTATGAGGCGATATGGAAAATTTTGAAGTAAGATGAGTACCCCCCAAAAATATTTTCCAACTAAAGCACTGAATGTATCAGTATTAATCGTACGGGACTTCATAAAAGTGATCAAATTACCCGACTGATAACATTATCCGCGATTACATTAAGTGGCGTTCACTGTATAGGCTTTATATACATTCAGTCTTTTTACAAAATGCCAGCAAATTATTAATGAAACATCCATTCAGCACAGTGGAAACAGTGGAAGGAGACCTCTAATTCCAAGATATTTAAACCGAACATTATAAACGAAAATCCTGGAAAGATTCATGTAAGATGTAAGATTTATTTATTATTACTACAGGTGTTGAGAACTTAAATCCCGAACAGCAAGCAAACCAAAATCGAAAGAAGATTGCTAAGATATCCGACCGGTGGTGTACCCCAGGGGTCCTTCTTCAGATGCGTGCCTTCCTAAATGAATTAGGCTTTCTGACACCATCCGGCTGTTTTCTCAGTTAGCAGTAAATTAAATAAATGAATCACCAGGAATTTATTTCCCTACCACATCACTAAATCAGGTGTTCGGTTTTGTTTGTTTTCTATTCTACAGTCCGCCGAGACCGATTCGAGCTTTTTTTGAGCTGTGAGTTACATTTCACTTACTGTATCTTATACCGTTAATTATACAAGACATTTATGATCTTGTAGCCATTCTGGTGTTGGCAATGACGAAACGTCCTCCCCAATCCTGAAAATTTCGCTCTCTTAAACTGACCCTAATATTTTCGGAGCAAAGCCTTTATGCCGGTTGTCGATCAAGAGCTAAGCTAACTTAGCTTAGCTTAGCTCACATACAGTGAGGGATTTCATATATAGTTGTGCCGGATTTCATTTGTAGTTTTGTCGGCACAACTACATATGAAATCCCGCACTGCATGTGAGCTAAGCTAAACGAAGTTAGCTTAGCTATTGGTCGACAACCGGCAAGAGCGGATGGTTTACTGATGAAAGACGCGTTGTTCTGACGCGAATTCTAAGCGATGGCACGTATCATTGACACCAAATTTTAAATATAATCTCATGACCTTATAAGCCATCCGGACGTGGATTGCTATTCAAAACATTGTCTACTCAATTCTCTCTAAACTCCGTGGCGCTACATCCCTGGAGGGACTTGGCCTACCACCCGACCGCTGCGTCATCTCCCGTAGGTAGATGGCAGGATTGGGGGGCATGTGGTCAGCACACCGACACCCACGGCCGTTAATGGTGGTTTTCTTGACCGGACTCAATTCTCTCTACTAAGGGAAATTTCCTAGTACCCGATTATATATACGAATGTGAAACAGATTGAGAATATTTAATGTCGTATTAAAAGGTACCCAAATAATATCAGGTAAACTGATTTAACGAAGTGCCAGAATGCTTTTGTTTAATGAGTGATAATTGCAATTATGATATGCACAATATGTATTTTTTTTATTTGATTTCCAAGTTAAGCTCTAGATAGATTCATTAAGCAGGGTTTATGGAAGAACAAAGGTCTAAAGTTTGATAAGCATATGTGGAGGAATATGTGGAAAGTGTTATATGGCAAAGCTAACTGTATTGCAGCTTCCAAAGCCGTATATGAACACTGTAAAACAATATGTTGTCATGAGAACTGATTGGCATTAATTGATATATTCTAATATATTACCATAAAATAGGCACTAAATTGGGCTTTACTCCTGCACCGGTCAACCAATTTGGTCCTAAATCAATAGGCTTCTTCCCATGGACGTTATAAATACTTATACCATGTATCATGAAAATCCGGTAAAGTGTATTTTTGAGTTATCGCGCGTACAGGCAAAAGGACGGACAGACAGACAGACGGACATTTTCGCGTCCATCACACACTCTCAGAAAGTATTATTCTGCCACTTATTAGCTACAATACAGAATATATCACAACCTAATATGGCAAATTTGTCTCGAATGTAACTCTTATTTTTAATTTCCCTAGAGAAGTAACCATTTGACTAATTTCATATTTCAAGAGGTATAGGAACAATCAATGATCTTAAAAGGTTCCGCACTGGTATATTAGGCGGAACCTTTTAAGATTATTGAAGTGTACCGGTGATTTTAAAATTACTCTTTGCATAACCTATGAGACCCTTCATTTCACAAGAGGTGTGAAGGTGCCATATGTGAAATTGAAGGTGGATATTTATAATGAATTATATATCCCTTTCCTGTACAATCTATACAGAACATCTAGATCATTTTATCAGATCACAACACCTGAATGCAGGATCAGGTAGTTGTTATTAATTTCATGCCGGACAATCTACAAGCGAGCGTAAAACTTGGGTTGCACCACAATATTGCAAGAATCGCTGCATTATTTGCAATTTGCTAATACAGTACTACAACAACCACAAACATTGTAATCTGACAAGATTTTGTAATTGTATATGAAACAATATGATCACACAAAAATGTGTCAATGTGATTATTAGAAATGATTAATCACAATGTACAACATGCGCGGTTCTCCATTGTCGGTCTCCCATATGTTCACAAAAGTCCCCGCTTCGATCTCATCAGGGAAAAATACAAGATAACCAGCAACAAACAAGTTATTAATAATGTAAAAATGTACAAAAACGTCATATATGCTCTAAAGGACATTAACGTTTACAGCAACATTAACAAAATTGTACCATCATTTGTAAATCACTGTCATTAATAGGCCTGTTGTTTATATATTTCTATACTCATAACTGATTATTTTATGTACAGTCGCGATTAGACTCTCACGAGTCAAAGTGACTAAAAATAAATCATACTAAAAAAAAGTGTGCGTGGAACGCCACGCGACAGAAGTGAAACTTGTTTTAATTTTTGGACTTTTTCAATTTTGGATTGTTAGACCTTTTTGGACTTTTTAAATTTCTTACCAACCCGGTCGGGAACAAAATCTGGACCGTCCAAGTGGAAGGCAAACATCATATGTACAACATCATCTACAACCTTTGGAATATTTACAGTACAAGTATTTAAAAAAAATCAATTCTTTTTAATTTTATTTTTTATTAAAATATACATATTAAAAAACTATTTATATTAAATGAATGATTTCAGATAGCGTTGTTCGTATGATATTAACAAATACACAGAAAAATAATCACTCAGAAATGTTGATATTTGTGGAAGTTATTAAGGAAACGGCATTTCAGTGCTGCCATTTCAAACGATAATTCCATGTAATTGTAACAGTTTGATTAATTTTGAAAATAGTATGTAATTGTAGAAGTAGTCAATAAAGAGTATGTCAGATTGCAAGATTGGAGAGCAATTAATTGCTGCGGAAAAAAATAATGAAATTCACCTATTTCTCACCTATGAATTTCACCGAAAGCTATATGTCCCCTCTTAAAGAATTTAAAAATGGTCCTACACGACTTCTGCTCTAGCATGAAAATCACATATTTAGTCTTCTTACACCATTAAACAAACATGTACAAAGATCGATGGACGGAATGGAAAGGGAATGTTACATAAGTTGTTTTAGATCTATATGTAGAAGCCTTTCTACTTGCTGTAGCGCAATTGTCTGAGTTTTTTGTTGCCCCGAGAGCTTTCGTTACTCAACAGCTAAATGAAGGATGTAATTGTCGCAGAGGCGAAGCATAAACTACGCAAATAACATGCTCGTTAGCTGAGCTATATGTAATAAGAACAAATGGGTTTATCTATACTAATATGATGTTTGTTTGTTGGGCGATGACATAAACAAAATCCGAAGAAATGCAGAAAGTTTTTTTGATGCCTGCAGGATTGTTGGATTGGAAATTATTACAGAAAAAACTAAGTATATGGTCATGAAACGTCAAAATAATGTCCTGAAATATTAGAATAATAAATAAAGCATTCGAACAAGTGGAGAAATTCAAATATCTGGGAGCAACAATTATAGATACAAATGATATTAAGGAAGAAGTTAAGTGTCGACTAAAATCAGGAAATGCTTGTTTTATGCAATTCAGAAAGTCTTATCTTCTCGTCTTCTGTCCAGAAAAATAAAAATAAAAAGTATAAGACCTGCCTGTTGTATTAAATGGATGTGAGACATGGTCGCTTATTCTTCGGAAAGAAGTTAATCTGAGTGCGTTCGAAAACAGAGTGCTTAGGAAAATATTTGGGGCTAAGAGAGATGACTGAAGAAAACTGCATAACGACTAGGGACCGGATTCTTAGGTTTTTACCTATTTTTTTCCTTACTTCCAAAAAAATCTGATGTGAAAGTCACATAACTTCCTCTGCCCAAATAAAAGTTAGCAGTATTCACATATCCTTGTACAGAATCGCAAGACACAATTTTACGCTAATTATCCTATAAATACCTCTTCTTTCAATGATGCGACTAAAAGCGCAGACGTTTATTGAACTTTCTGCCGTAAAATATAATTTCCGAAATTTATCGAATATTTCCCTCAGATACATCTTTACTCTATGCATGGCCAACAATACATCTTTCTCACTTCACATTCTTATATAAAATAAGAGGCCGTGAAAGAGCGCGAATTCAGTTGTTCATCACGTAAGACAAACTTTCTACAAACAGTGGGTGAACAGTGGGTGGCTTGTAACTACCCTCAGAGAATTTTCTCGAAAAAATGTTTCAAATAAAAGTTTTAGCTCTTAGTATGAGCAACCTATGTGCAAAATTTAATCATGTCCATAGGATTCACCCACATTAATTCTGTGGCACCTAAAAATACCTAAATGGGGTATAAAAACCTGAATGTACCTAAACGGGATATAAAATCTAAAATACCTAATTTAGGCTACTATTTTGTCTTTTTTGTTTGTCAGTTGATAAATCGATATTTTGCGGAGAGACAATTTTTGTCGAGCTGAAATTAATAGCACCAGCGTTTCGTTCAATCCAGTGTCGTCTAGGATGACAGTATCAAGAGAGGAAGTGTAAGAGTACCGGCGTATTCCTTTTAAAATATTCGTACGAACAACTATTGCTGACGTCATGTGAGTTTGAAAGTACATTTTCTGCCTTCAAATGTATTCTAAGAGATAACAGGAAGAACTTCACAGTTGAGAATCTTGAAAGATATTTAGTGATATACTGTAACCAGGAAATGTGAGACAATCTTATTTTCACTGCTTAATTGATTGTTTATGCTTTCTTTCTTAGTATGAGCAACCTATGTGCAAAATTTAATCATGTCCATAGGATTCACCCACATTAATTCTGTGGCACCTAAAAATACCTAAATGGGGTATAAAAACCTGAATGTACCTAAACGGGATATAAAATCTAAAATACCTAATTTAGGCTACTATTTTGTCTTTTTTGTTTGTCAGTTGATAAATCGATATTTTGCGGAGAGACAATTTTTGTCGAGCTGAAATTAATAGCACCAGCGTTTCGTTCAATCCAGTGTCGTCTAGGATGACAGTATCAAGAGAGGAAGTGTAAGAGTACCGGCGTATTCCTTTTAAAATATTCGTACGAACAACTATTGCTGACGTCATGTGAGTTTGAAAGTACATTTTCTGCCTTCAAATGTATTCTAAGAGATAACAGGAAGAACTTCACAGTTGAGAATCTTGAAAGATATTTAGTGATATACTGTAACCAGGAAATGTGAGACAATCTTATTTTCACTGCTTAATTGATTGTTTATGCTTTCTTTCTACAATTGTATAATATTGTCCTAAAGCAAGTTTACACAAATTTAAGTCAATTTTGTTAAGTTAAACTTTATAAGTATTATGTATTGAATCCTATGTAGCACATTCAAATTCATTAAATCAATTGTTCTACGATATTTTGGACAAAAACCTAAAAAAAACTATTTCACCTAACGGAAAACCTAAAACAGTGTTTTTAAAAACCTAAAAATCCGGTCCCTAATAATGACGAGCTTCATAACCTGTTCACTGGATATAGTAAGGGCAATTAAATCCCGGAGAATGAAATGGCCTGGATATGGGGGAGGAAAGACATATCTAAAAAATACTGACTAGGAGACCCGAAGGTGGAAGACCACTTGGAAGACCTAGACGCAGATGGGGGGACAATATTAGGATACATTTAAGGGAAGTAGGATTTGCGAGGGATGATTGGCTGGAGTTAGCACAGAATAGGGTTGAATGGCGGGCTCAGGTAAACGCGACAATGAACCGCAGGGTTCTATAAAATAGATAATATTCCATTAGTTTGCTTACGAATTGTCTATTGACATTGAGTAAGTAAGTATATGCTGTAATAATTTTGTTTGTAAAGAACAAAGGAGGGAATAGTTCTAAAAGTCTGTAATGCTCTACCATATGTTATAATAACGAAGACTGTGGCTTCTCTATTGTCTTCAGAGGTGAAATTTTATGTCTTAGAGCCCTTCTAGTGGACACCGTTGGGCTCATCACTGTGTACTAGGCCCTCTACACGAAAATAAGCGTAATTAAAGTCGTCCTCGGTAATAAAAACCTATATCTGGAGGCCCCAATCGACCGGGAACGGATTATTTGAATATAAATACGATTGACGAGAATGTAGACTCGCCCCACACGATCAATCAATTAACTGAATAGTGAATCGAAGTGACAAGGTCAGGATTTTGGCAAGGAAACACCTGTCGAAACAAACCTCGACCTTGAAGGTACTTGGTTTACACCTGTCAAACTGGTGTAAATGTTATTTCACACTTTACATTTCATATTGAACATGATTAGGGATATTGCAAAAAAGTTAACCACAAACGTATTTTATAGCAGTGAGAAAAACTGTTCACTTCAGTTGGTCATTAAATCTGGCAATGAACGTAACGATAATTATTGGTGTACAGTTACTTTGTATTACACAAATTTTCGTTAAAACTTCCATTATAACTTAAGGGGGACACACAGCTTTCGGTGAAATTTATAGGGGGAAATAGATGAATTTCATTATTTTTTTCCTCGGCAATGAATTGCTCTACAATTTTGCAATCTGATATACTCTTTATTTACTACTTCTACAATTGCATACTATTTTCAAAATTAATTAAACTGGTACAATTAACAAACACAGATCGAAAGTTGATACACAAACAAATGTCAAGAAAGACAAACACAGAAAAGCTCGAAAGATCAGAAAGCTGAAAAGAATAACCAATGCAGATAGAAAAACGAGAGAGTTCAATCAATTCAGAACGAAGGTGAAAATACACCTCAGATTTCTATAAACACAAAATAGGTAAATAAACATTTGCCTAAACGCTACCAAGTTCAGAAGGCTAAGGAAAAACAGATTGAATATAAACATTGAGAACTACCAACGAGTGTGGCCTATGGTCGAGGACTCGGAACAAAGATAGAAGGCCCAAGACTTCTTCTTCTTCTTGTGGGTAATTATCGTTACAAAATGGAAGACACGTTTTGTGCATTAAAATGCCATTTCCTTGATGATTTCCATGAGTCGTCAAAGAGCCTGACCTGAGAAATGAGTGGGCAATACTGGCTCCACATTCAAATATCAAACGATCCTTAATTATTTTAGTCACAAGTTTCTGGTCATGTATCTATTAATTTAATAACAGGAAGCGAATTCACAGCCTTCTGAACAGAAACCGGAGATGTTCTGTCAATGAACAAACATCACAGCAATGAATGCGAGTTCGCGAGCCGTTCGATAGAACTTCAGTTTTCTAACGAACAAGAGTCGATCCATCCTTTTGTCGCCGGCTGTACATCAGTGCTAGTACTAAACCGAGTAATAAACCATTGGGGGGGGGGGAAACTCTGCGTTTTCGAGTTGAATGCGGTGGCTTAGGGAAGTGGGGGTCCGGAACCCCCGAAATAAAAACCTAAAATTCTATTTTATCAAATATTTAATTATTGTATGTAATAATAAAATACTGAACTTGTAAATGGAGGCTTATTATTTCCACTGTTCCATGTATTATTTAGCTTTTCCTATAAACAGTAATAGGCCTAAGCGTTATAATTTAGGTAACGATTTCTTGTTTAAGTTGGCATGTCTTAATGTGTAGTAAACAAATTTGCTAAGTAGTTTTTCAGTGATAAAAAAGCTTAAAATGTGATTTTCATTAGTTCGATTTTTTTTTTTAAATTCCGGCGTCATCCCGTAACCCCCTTAAACCCCCCGGTACTTTCGACCCTCCCAGAAATTATTTTCTGACTAAGCCACTGGTTCAATGACAGAAACACTGACAAATTCCGGCACTGCTAGTTGTTGGGTTTGATACAAGGTTGCCTCAATAGAGCTTTGAGGAGCCAGTCGTGGTCTGAACATGCATTATTAAGTGTAAAACAGTAGTATTCTCTCTGTAAAACATGTATCTCTGATTTTTTTTATTTGTGAAAGTTGGCAAGCCTGTGGCTATCTAACTGTTGAAGTAGAAGCCTAAATGGATAGAAAGTATAGAGAACAATTCGGATGAACTTTTGCACTTACGCTAAGCAAAATATATAAAAAGTTGTGAAAGAAAGTTGCAGTAAATGAATCTGCAGACATAAAACACATAAGTCAGGTGGTATCCAATTAAAAGTATTGCGGCTGAAACAAATTCCTCACATAAACAGATGAGAACATAAACTTGGTTAATAAACTATAAAAAGCAGATATATGTAGACATAAAGAGCAATAAAGTGAAGGTTATCTTAACCTCCATCGGGGTCAGAACTATCACAGTTCTCTCGTAAACCTCCGGAGATTCTGTAAAAGCAAACATTCACACAGTCAGACATTGCTTCTTGACCTCTGCCTTCAAGAGAAACTTCAAAAAACATTTATCGACTATGAGAAAAACTATATTCTACATACATATAATATAAGACTATACATGGTCACCACATGACATCTATCTAGTTTATGAACAAAACCCTGTTTATCCGAATTTCGATCAACGGAAACTCGGGTTAGCCGAAACCAATTTTTTGGTCCACTTGTAAAAACCACTCTCAGCTTATGTTCTTCAGGAAGAGTAAGTGACCGTGTCTCACATCCATGTAATACAACCGGCAGGATAATTCTCTTACAAATTTTTATTTTTATATTTCTAGACAGAAGACGAAACGAAAAGAGTTACTAAACTGCATAAAAACAAGCATTTCCAGATTTCAGTCGACACTTAACTTCTACCTTAATATTATTTAAGTCTCTAATTATTGCTCCTATATACAACAATATCTTTTGTACATAAAATAGGGTTATTACGTTTTCTGCCACAAGAACTACAAGAACTGTGTGACGATATTAATTATAAACATAAATAAAAAGATGCACGGCTGTATTTCTGATACAAATAAATAATAAATAACCCTTAACCATGGACGTGGTTATTCTTTTACATTAACCTGGACGTGAGGTCTGGGTGACCGCTCAGAATTAATAGGCTTAAAAAACATGTATTTTAACTCTTGCTCAAACAAATTTATTCCTAAATATTTAACTACCGAGGCATTATTCTTACACCATCATTTTATGGGGGTTTTCAGGGCACACATCTGAATCACAGCACCACAAACGCAATGCAATGCACAGTTTAGAAGATACAAAAGCTTATTTAAGATCGTCATTCACATCATTCCCAACGAGATATTAATCACAGTTCACCACAAACGCGGTTGTGTTCAAAATTCGATTAGCGTAAATTACACCTTTTTCCCGTAGAAAAGGACATGCAGCCATTCAAAAAATGTACCGTAGCCTACTGCAAAATTTCACCAAAATAATTTTATCGCATATATCATCACCAGGGCCCGGATTCTAATGACATGTCATCTTTTTATTGATGCTGCATAGACATTGCCAACTTGTAGATAAATCCTAATCATGGCCTCTAGATTATAGAAATGCATTTTTATTAGGTCATTTTTTGTCATTTTATGCAATTTTATATTTTTAGGGCATTTATTTCAGTTTTAGGTCATTATTTAGTAAATTTCGTGTCATTTGCTTCCTTATTTAGTCATTTTCATGCATTTACATTGAGTGTATTAACTTTTTTTACGTCGCAAGGAAAAATTCGGCGTTGAAGTGTTGACATGTCTCAGTCGGAAGTGAGAATCAAAGAAACGCCAAAATTTTGTATTATTCAGTATTACTATCGTTAACAGATTGACTTGGCACCAGAGTCTGCCACCTGCTTGGATTTGAGAGTGCAAACTACTGTTTACCCTCAATAAAGAACAATATAATCCGGCAGACCACAAAAGGATGTGCCGAATTTTGACTCGCCAGTGCCTCAGTGCCAGTATAAATTTCCGTGATAAAAGAATATTCAAAACATTACAGTTATTTACAGTTTTTACAATTATGTACAAACTAAACTTTGTGTGTAAAATAATTATTTTTTATAAATAAAATATAAGTTTTTAGGTCATTTTTTTATAATTATTAGGTAATTTTCTTCAAATTTTAAGGTCATTTTATAGGTCATCTTTCAAACAATTTTAGGTCATCAGAATCCGGGCCCTGATCATCACTAGACCTGGGATTTTAGGCTCTAAAAAAATTAGTTTTAGGCACCTAAAATAAGCTTTTAAAACAAGAAAATAGGCTTTCAAAAGAGAAAATAGGCACTTAAAATAATCTTTGAAAATGTGTAATTAGACAGAAAATAGACTTTAAAATACTACAATATGCTTTTCAACTGTAACGTGATTTTTTTACTGTAAAAAACATGGTAAGCCCTATACCTATTCGTAACAGAAATAATTGTAAAATTAAGACAGAATTAAAAATATATTTATCAAAAACAGTTTTGGTTTATATGAAAAATTGACACAGTAGGCCTATGTCCCTTCTTACTATACACCTGCTACTTGTTGTTTTGAGCTAATCCTCCCCATCAGTCAGCATTCCTTTGGCGACAATTGTTTGGGAAAATCAAGTTTCTGTGAAAAACCCACTCTCTGCTGTTCTGCCCTTCATTCAGGGATGTCCATTAAGTTATTGTAAAAGTTACAGAAGTTGAATTTTATTTGAAATGTAGAAAATAGGCATTTTAGGCACTAAAATGGTAAAAATAGACTCCAAAGGTCCAAATAGGCATTTTAGGGCACTATAAAACGCTGTAAATATAAGTGATATATCATGAAATGACAACATATTTAAAAAAATTTCATGATATTTCATAAGGAACAAAATAGGCATTTGCCTTAAAATCCCAGGTCTAATCATGACATAGTCTTAGAAATCGCGGCCTGACAGTTTTTGATGATCCCGACCGTTCACTGATTGTTATTCACAAAATAGCAATCTGTAAAAAAAATTAGTGACCGCCATAAAAACTGCTTTATAGCACGGCTCCACTAACACTGATGGGGACAAATATGGCGTGATAAGTTGTCTTGAGGAGAGAAGGTAGTGTAAATAAACCACCAGTAAAGACAATATGCAGACAATAGCAGCGGTTTATTTTTTTACTGCGGTCTCACAGACCTAACACCAACATGTTCCAAGGATAAGCCATGGTGGTGGAAAAACAGCTATTAAAATGCCTTGGCTACGTGTTCGACCCATCTATCAGAACTCTGTTCAGTTGAACTTTTTACACCCATTAAATGTTATATTGATTACATAGTTACATAAATATTTGATATTTGAGTACTCTTTAATGTTATATGGTTAAAAATATTACACAAAGTATAAATAATGTATTATTTTTCAAAATTTTAAACAATAAATTAATTACAGAACAAAATACCCCCAAAATTCGCCACAGGAAGTCCCCGAAATAATGTACAAATTACACTGACACATACGATTGCCAAAAGCAATACGTACATCAAATTATGCAACATGAGTTCTGTGGCTTACAAGCATATACACAATGAAAAAAATGGTATAATAAAATTCCATACATTTTAGTTTTTAGGAATCTTAGGAGCCGAAGTGTTCTATCCGCCCAGTGACCAAGTATGTTCGTCGTCAGCAGGCTTGTTACGGATAGGCCTAATGTACTATTATAAAACATTATTCGGTAATAAAAATAAAGTTTAGTTTCAGTGTTGAAAAATAAGACACAATTAACCATAATATGTGTTATGATGGGATTTTTCAAATTTTTGGGGCATTGTAATAGGCATTTTGTGCTGTAATCGATCATATGTATAATTTCTTGACAGTCATAAAAGTAGAGCATGCTATTAAGGGAATGAAACTGAAATGTAAACATTAACAATTACAATTTTAAACAATATTTTTTTAAGATACCATACTGTGGGGTACGCCGTAGCGTAGTGGTTGAGGCGCTGCGCTACAAACCGGAAGGTTCGATCTCCGATGAGGTCTTTGGAGTTTTTCAATTGGCTTAATCCTTCTGGCGGCACTATGGTCCTGGGGGTCGACTCAGCCTCTAACAGAAATGAGTACCAGGAACATTCCTGGGGGCAAAGGCTCGCTTCATAAACTTACTCACGTCTTAACAAATGCTAATATAGGCTTATTGCATGATGTAGGCCTACTATTTTTATTTATCTCGTATTTATCGTCATATCGAATATTGAGACTAATATATTGTATTTATTTCATAGTTGTAACGAGGGCCCGGATTCTAACGACATGTCATCTTTTTATTGAAGCTGCATAGACATTGTCAACTTGTGGATGAATCCTAATCATGGCCTCTAGATTACAGAAATGATTTTTATTAGGTCATTTTTTGTCATTTTATGGTATTTTACATTTTTAGGGCATTTATTTCAATTTTAGGTCATTATTTTGTCATTTTCGTGTCATTTGCATTTGCATTGAGTGCATTAACTTTTTTCGTCACTAGCGGTTCTCTCTTTGAAGTGTTGTTTGTTTAATGCACGAAGGAAAAGTGCTGTCATGTCTCAGTCGGAAATGAGAATGAAAGAAACGCCAAAATTTTGAATTATATTACTATTGTTATTAGATTGACTTGGCACCTGCTTGGATTTGAGAGTGCAAACTACTGTTTACCCTCAATAAACAATAATATAATCCGGCAGACCACAAAAGGAAATGCCGAATTGTTACTCAGTGCCAGTATAAATTTCCGTGAGAAAAGAACATTCACACCATTACAGTTATTTACAGTTTTTACAATTATGTAAAAATTAGTGCGTACAATAATAATTTGTTATAAATAAAATATCAGTTTTTAGGTCTTCTTTTATAATTATTAAGTCGTTTTCTTTAAAATTTAGGGTCATTTTATAGGTCATTTTTCAAACAATTTAAGGTCGTCAGAATCCGGGCCCTGGTTATAACACTGTAGGATATGGTATAATGAGTACTCACTTAAGCAGGTAGAAGTGTAATGTCAGATTAAACAACTCACCTGCAACAGAAAAACAGAACATATTCAGAGACTAAATTAAAGTGACACATCATGTAAATTAATGAAACATGCAAAAAATATTTATAGGCTGTAAATATTTTTGCGATAAGTGCTTTTTTATCCATTTCCTGTTCTCAAAGACTTATAGGCTATATCCCAAAGCAATGGGAATGAAACGGAAACATACGTTAAAATGTTCTAATTAGGAAACTGGGGAAAAAATAGGTTAAAACCTTCAAATCCGGCCCTAGTCATTATTAGACTTCGGACTTTTAGGTCGCTAAAAATGCTGTTTTAGGTACCTAAAATAGGCTCTAAAAATTGGAAAATAGGTTCTAAAAATCGTAAAATAGTCTCTTATAAAATCGTTAAGTTGCCAATTTTCTGAAATATCTCAATTGCAATGCAGAATATTATATGTATTGAAGTCACCATTAATCAATAATCATGATAAAACACAGATATAGGCCTATGGTACACATAATTATATAGACCTATTACTAAGGCCTGTATTACTACCATAACAGTGAAAACCTAATCCCTGCGCCCAGAAGCAACGCATATCATACTACCATATTCAACCCCTTGTATCCCTCAGTGATTCAGAGCACAACGTTGTTTGTTTGTTTGTTTGTTTGTTGTTTCTTATTTTTTCTAATTTTTATTTTTTTTTATATTTTTTTTACTGGATGTGGGAGTCGGGAGGAATCACTACATTTTCCTTAGGAATTCCAAGGAATTTTTCTACTGAAGACGAAACGATCCTTACTATTTTTAACCACGTCACAAATGTGTCTTGTACTGCACATTCCGAGCTAAAATTTAATACGAACTGAAAATAAATGCTAGAATTTATAACAAAAAAATAACTTATTTTGAACTTTAGAGGAAAGACAAGCAAAAAGGCAATATTAGGCTCTAACGTAAAAATAAGCTGTTTTAGGTCCTATAAAAGTATCAGTTTTAGGCATAGTCACTTATGAAACATGCATATACAAGTTTTCGTCCATATATCACTTAAGGATTAAAATAGGTTTTTTCCTAAAATCCGAAGTCTAGTCATTATGTCTGATTGGAAGGCTAAATCGCCATTGTCACTGTAACAAAGAACAGCCTCTCATGCTTTGGGATTTCTCTCGTGCCGAACTGCTTGACAATGGATGACATCGCGCTGCATTATGCTAAGCTGGTGAGATATAGAAACCAGTAAGGTGCAAGTTGAGAGTATCAGCGCATGTATCAGCGTTGTATACACGCGATGAATATCAAATTGTGACTAATTTACCCAGTACGTCTTCACTCACTCGCTGATAGTAACAGGGAAATTAATTCTTGTTGCCTTTCCTTTCTGTACCTACAGTGACATTAATCTTGCCGTAAACATTTGCAGTTAACTCTACCCGTTTCTATGGTGAAACAGGTATTTTATTCTACCTAGACCCCGACTCTTTTTTACTGAGCTGAACTTAGCGTTTCAATGTCCGGAATTTCAAGTTTCTCTTTATTAGTTGATTTTTCGTTATAATAATTTATTTTAGAATAATTTATGTCTTTTTGGAAAATTGTTCCTTTAAAATTAACAATCTTCCTTGATTTTTCGTTATAATAATTTATTTCAGAATAATTTATGTCCTTTTGGCAAATATTTCCTTTAAAATTAACAATCTTTCTAGATTTTTCGTTATAATAATTTATTTCAGAATAATTTATGTCTTTTTGGAAAATTTTTCCTTTAAAATTAACAATCGTCCTTGATTTTTCGTTATAATAATTTATTTTAGAATAATTTATGTCTTTTTGGCAACATTTTCTTTAAAATTAACAATCTTCCTTGATTTTTCGTTATAATAATTTATTTCAGAATAATTTATGTCTTTTTGGCAAATTTTTCCTTTAAAATTAACAATCTTCCTTGATTTATCGTTATAATAACTTGTCTTTTTGGCAAAATTTTCCTTTAAAATTAACAATCTTTCTAGATTTTTCGTTATAACAATTTATTTCAGAATAATTTATGTCTTTTTGGCAAATTTTTCCTTAAAATTAACAATATTCCTTGATTTTTCGTTATAACAATTTATTTAAGAATAATTGATGTCTTTTTAGCAAATGTTCCCTTTAAAATTAACAATCTTTCTCGATTTTTCGTTATAATAATAATAATTTATTTCAGAGTAATTTATGTCTTTTTGGCAAATTTTTCCTTTAAAATTAACAACTTTCCTTGATTTTTCGATATAACAATTTATTTCAGAATAATTTATGTCTTTTTGGCAAAATTTTCCTTTAAAATTAACAATCTTCCTTGATTTTTCGTTATAATAATTTATTTCAGAATAATTTGTGTCTTTTTGGCAAAATTTTCCTTTAAAATTAACAATCTTCCTTGATTTTTCGTTATAATAATTCATTTCAGAATAATTTATGTCTTTTTGGCAAATTTTTCCCTTAAAGTTAACAATCTTCCTTGATTTTTCGATATAATAATTTATTTCAGAATAATTTATGTCTTTTTTGCTAATTTAACTATGAAAATAACATTTTACGCTATTTTAGAACTGAAAATTTGTTTACTATACTGTAAGACATGCCAACTTAAACAAGAAATCGTTACCTAAGTTATAACACTTACTATAATACTTAGGCCTACTATTTATAAGAAAAGTTAAATAACACATAGAACTGTAGAAGTAATAGGCATACATTTACAAGTTCTGTATTTTATTATTAAATAAAAAAATTAAATACTTGACAAAATGGAGCGTAAATAACTTGAATAGAATTTTAGGTTTTGATTTCGATGGGGGGGGGGGGGGTCCGGGCCCCCTGCTTACAAGGCAGGGAGTGTTGTGCAAGGGCGAGAGAAATGATGGCAATTTGCTCCAATTTCAGGTCATAATCTGTTTTAATTGTTTGGATGTTATATAACTTGAAAACCTCCTAAATCAGATAACAACTAAGAGCCGAAATAGCATTCCATGCAGGCCAGACAACCTGTTACAGAGATTAATTAAAATTGCTTATTAACAGGTGTTATCAGATGTGTCTTGCAAAACCCTAGAGGTGGATAAAGCCTACATGCTCTCCATTGCGGTCAATATAATGCGTGTAAACCTGGAATTAACTCCCATTTGTCAATGCCATGCCGCCAATTAACCTTTCACATCGTGCCTTCCCACAAAGTGAATGTGTACCATTGTAATTCGACGTGTGTCACAGCTGAAGGACCTACAATACATTTGCATTCAATTTCTGTCTCTGTACTCTTTTTCTTATGCAGCAGTTGAAAGTTAGTAAAATAACTTGAATAAATGCATTCATGAATCACAGATTATTGTCTCTGTTGGACATTACATGAGAATATTATAGGAGAAAAATTCCTCTGACACCGGGATTTGAACCCAGGATCTTTGGCTATCCGTGCCAATGCTCTACCAACTGAGCTAAGCCGGAGTTCAATTCACAGCGCCAGATGGAACCTCTCTCATATGACTAATTGCCCTTAATGGTCTTCCTCACTAACAGACAAGTTATGTCATTTGCAGTACTGTGAGGCACACTAATTAGTGATTTTTGTGACCGGGCTTCCACTGTTATTGTACAATGACATTCAAAATGTATATAAGCATTCATGAACCACAGATCGTCTCTGTTGAACATTACATGAGAATATTATAGGAGAAAAATTCCTCTGACACTGGGATTTGAACCTAGGTTCTTTGGCTAACCGTGCCACTGCTCTACCAATTGAGATAAGCCAGAGTTCACTTCTCAACGCCAGATGGAACCTCTCTCCTACGAATAATTGCCTTTAATGGTCCACCTCACTATTATAGGAATTACTCCTATAATATTCTCATGTAATGTCCAACAGAGACAATAATCTGTGGTTCATAAATGCATATAGATCCATCTTGAATGTTACTGTACAATAACAGTGGAAGCCCTGTGACAAAAATCACTAGTTAGTGTGCCTCACAGCACTGCATATGACATAACTTGTCTGTCAGTGAGGCAGACCACTAAGGCAATCAGTCATAGGAGTGAGGTTCCATCTGGCGCTGTGAAGTGGCTTAGCTCGGGTGGTAGAGCATTGGCACGGATAGCCAAAGATCCTGGGTTCAAATCCCAGTGCCAGAGGAATTTTTATCCTATAATATTCTCATTTGAATATGCATTTTACAAATGAATGAATGCCAAAAGGGATTTTTTACTTTGAGTCCACCATGTAGAAGGAAGGAATTTATCTCGTTTTTGCACGGATTGCAGTTTCTAGAACGGGCGTTGCCGTTGCCCTTTACTCTATTGGAAAGGTACCTGCTTCACGGTCGCACTTGCTGGTATCTGTTCGGTCGCGTGGCACGGAGTAACACATTGTGGTGGTTTGAACTCCTGGCCCCTGCCTCAGTTATGTCGCTGCTGTAAGCTACTTCCGGTGTTTTACATGTCCCCGACTACAACCACGAACAAAACACGTGAAAGGGATTAATTGTAATAATTTAGTTCTGTCATGATCAGTTCATTTCCAACGTACTGTTTTTTTTATTATTTATTTATTTATTTATTTATTTTTTTTAAATTTATTATCGCGTATACTGAACGTGCAGGAACTCTCGGCATCGCCCGCGTTTATTACGGGGAGACATACAGCTTTCGATGCTAAAAAATACGTGCAGTTCATTTTTTTTCCTCAGCATGAATTGTTCTGTAGCCTTGTAATCTGGCATGTTCTATAACTTATTGACTAGTTTTACAATTGTATACTATTTTCAGAATTAATTTAAATACCACAGTTATGGGTAATTACCGTTACAAAGTGGCAGCCAAATTTTGTGCATTGAAGTGGCGTTTCCCTAATGATTTTCATAAACACCAATATTTCTGAGTGATTATTTTTCTATCTATTTGTAAATATCATATGAACAACGTGATCTAGAATCTTTGGATTACCTGCAGTATAAATATTTTAAAAGAATAATAATTCATAACTTGTTAATTCTTTTTACAGATTGTTACATCAAAAATATTTTTAAAAAGATTAAAGTTACATCAATGATTCCATAAAGTGTTGTTCGTTAATATTAAATATACTTGCATACAAAATTTCACTGCAATAGGTTAATAAATGTTTGAGTTATCAGGGAAACGGCACTTCAGTGCACAAAATTTGGCTGCCCATAAATGTAATAGTTAAATTCATTCTGAAAATAGTATGCAATTATAGAACTAGTCAATATAGAGCATGCCAGATTACAAGACCACAGAACAATTCATTGCTTAAAATAAAAAATAAAATAAAATAAAATAAAAACTTCGCCTATTTTTCAGCATCGAAAGCATCTCCTCTTAATTCAAATAGCAGATTTGTTAAATAATTTATTTTACAGCTCAAAATTAAAACGTTATACGAGGGTGGATCGAAAAGTAACGGAAAATATTTTTTTTACAAAAAGTTTAATAGGTAAAATTACAAATAAATGCACACATGAAGGGACATCTTTTGTCTATTATTCTATATAGTCGACAAGTTTCTCAACACATTTCTCCCATCGTGATACCAGTTTCAAAATTCTCTGTTCATAGAAGTCCGTTCGGTTGGAGTATAGCCATCTGCGGACTGCTGTTTTCACTTCTGCATCTGACGCAAAGCGTTTACCGGCCAGGAATTTCTTCAGGGGACCTTCAGTAAGCCCTACTTAATTCGTAAATCGATTACTAAAACAACTTATTTTCTGCGTATCATAATTGCAATTATCACTTAATAAACAAAATCATTCTGACACTTTGTTATATCAGTATACATGATTCGATTATTCTTTGTGATGAATATGAATGGTGATTGTGACAATTGCCGCCGGCGTGGTCTTGTGGTTAGCGTCGCTGACTACAGATCCGTCGGCCCGGGTTCGATTCCCGGTACCTCCTCGGATTTTTCTGAGGTAGGGAGGTCTGGTAGGGGTGCACTCAGCCTCGTGATTCCAAATTGAGGAGCTACTTGATAGAGAAGTAGCGGCTCCGGTCCAGAAAACCACCATTAACGGCCGTGGGTGTCGGCATGCTGACCACATGCCCCCCAATCCTGCCGTCTGCCTACGGGAGATGATGCAGCGGTCGGGTGGTAGGCCAAGTCCCTCCAGGGATGTAGCGCCACGGAGTTTTTTTAAGTTTTAGATTGTGACAATTGCTTAAAATATGCGTTGCTCTTCTATCCCAGATGCCATGACAACTAGTTATGTACTGATTATAATTTCTGACCACTTGACCATAGGAATTTGAAGGCCAGCTTCCCAATCGCTTTGTTTAACATGCGATTTAACGCTCCATTTAATAAATGCATTGTGCTACATTTTAGCTCAGCGTTGTAATCAGCATCCGAGCGGTTTCTTATAACCAATACATTAGTTGTCTTCTGTGACATTGAGCACACATAACTCCAACCACAACCATAAACAGGTAAGGCATGCCGCATACTTTGATATAGTTAGTCCATATACACTGTGCCATAAAAAGTCTATGACAGGAATTCAGCTGAGATACAGATAATTGTAAAAGTAAAATTTCCGAAGCTTCGTGACTTGCGCAATCGCCTGGCCTGACAGATTTCAGAGTATCTTTCGAGGAAAAGGAAGGCCAAATCATGGTACAAGTAGGTTCAGGGTTGCGGTTCAATTTCTTTCACTCTTGACAAAATCTATCTAATTCGATTCAGGAAATTAATGAATGGTTACATAATTTTCTAATCTGCAATTGCATTTGTCATAAGATCAGAATTGACAGACGGTGAACTTTCACAGCAGTGAAAGGACTTCACTGAATGGCGCATTTACTTGTTACTTCCTCTGCATGTACCAGATAAGATAATATAGAGGAATAAAGATAGAGGAAGTATTGTATACGATCCTGAAATTCGAAGTTGAGTTTTTAATATAAATACGCTGAATCTAAAATTGCAGTTGTCAGAAAAATGTCTGTGCGTCTGTGTACAACTTAGCTCGACAATAGAAATTCGAAAGAAAACAAAATTTATACAGTGAACGCAGCTTAATGTAATCGCGGATAATATTATCAATCGGGTAATGTTATCATTTTCATTTTAAGCAATAAAACATGTTCCACCCCTCGGTTAAGCAGCAGCTTTTTATTTACGAAGATGACAGTGTTGAGATGCAGTGATGGCTAGTGTAAAATGAAAAGACTTGAAAAGACAGACGGTATATGTTTAGCAACGCGTTGTTCACTACAGATCAGTATAGACTTTCAAAAACACTCGTAACTCGTAACAAAGAAAGGACTACTAGTGAGAAATTATAATTTGCTTGTTAATCGGCTACCTTTAATAAAACTTAAAAAAAAAATTAATCAAACATTTTAACATGTGGGAGTAATTATTTGACCGATAGTTCAATATAAATTAAATATTTCATATATAAAAAATATATTCCCAGAACTTCTAAATGTGGAGAATAATTTTTTTTATCTATATTGAAGAGCAGCCTTTAAACGTAAAACACAAAATTTCATCATAAAAGGCAAATTTTATAATACAAGCAGTTTTTTCCTCCTAGAAGTTTATGTACCCACCTTGAGTAGTGAAAAGAATAATTCTGTTCAAAATAAATAAGTGACCTTTCACAGTACCAGGAAAAGTTAATACTCCTTATTAGAGGAATTCATAGCACTTATTCCTGTGCATTCTCATGTTGAATTATTTATATTCTCAATTAAGTACTTCGGCTGATTAGGGTACTTAAGCTACAGACGTGATCAGTGATAGAAAGTTAAAACCAAAATTTATAGTTGATTTCTCATTTTGCTCGAATACGGAAGAATTTCCAAATGACCTCGCTTTGAATTATTTAACACAAGCATGTATTTAATTAAATAAATAGGATTCTGGTGTACTGAAGTATTACTAATTAGTACCCTTTCACACATTTGCACAGGCTGAAAGCTAACAAAATTCCTGAATACGATATATTTACACACGGAAGACGGTATTGATTTGCTTTCTTTTTCATTGACTTACCAATAAACCATAATGGATACCAAGGTTAGGCCTAATTAGCTTCCTTTCACGCCATTATGTACAGGTATTTCAGTATACGCTACGTAATACCAAGAGCGGTATACGCTATTATAGACTTCGTTAATTTTATTATACCTTATGTGGTGATTTTAATTTATCATCTTTTTCATTTATGGGTGAAGAACAATTTTATATAACGAAGAGAATAATTGGTTTATTAATTATAGTAATTTTGGATGGTTCTATTTTAAGTTGAATTATTTAAATTTTTTATTTCATCTGTAATTATACTCCTTTTAGCTACGAGGCCATATCAGGAGTTCGGCATCTGTGTCCATACAATAGGTTAGGCCAGTGGTTCCCAACCTTTTTCAGCTGGCGACCCACCATCCTTATCGGAATACCTCCACGGTCCATCGGTCCATGGTGGAGTAAAGAAACCTTATTTGTATCGTATCCTTTCCTTATGTATAAACAGTGCCTTATTTTTGACTCGTGGCCGGCCGGCGGGAGGTAGCTGCTTGCGCACAGTGCTTCTCACCGTTCCTGGCTCCGGCCGGCCACGAGTCAAAAATAAGGCACTGTATAATTTACCATCAAATGTTGAAATATATATAAGCTTGTATAAGGGATGTAGTGGTTCTGTTGTCTGCCCCAGATGCCAAAAATCAAGAAGCAAGAAAACAATCAAAACACAATTTGATTTGTAACGACTTTTCTTATCTTTTCTGATGGTTTATTCGATGGTTTCTGATAGTTTTAGGATCGAGTCGCGACCCACCGGTTGGGAACCGCTGTGTTAGGCCATGGAACTATTGTCAACTGTATCTAATGTTAGTGAACTTTATGGAGTAGATTTCAACTGATATTAATTTAAATGGATATGACACAGAATGAAATGGTGAGGATGATTCATGGTATGTAAATATTCAATTCGTCACTTGACTTTACGACTGGAGAAACCATGAAAAAACGTCAAATTGGCCGTCCATCGGAATTGAACCGTCCGAATGCGAGTCGAAGACGTTACCATCTCGGCCACTTTGCTTGTTAGCCATCTCTTTACACATTTTAGGCACTCAAATAGCCAGACATAACCACGTTAGCTAACATTACAAAAATCTCAAATTTTAAGAACTTTAATATGAACGTATTAAATTGGGATCGAATTCAAAGCGATTTCAATGCTGCATGTAAACGGGGTAAATAAACTGGCCAGCTCGAATGAAACAGTCGTTGTGTAGAAACTGAAAAGAGCAAGATATACAGTAGAACCCTGATAATTCGAACTAATTGGGGCTGAGGCTACCTCGAATTACAAAAAACTCGGATTATACGGAAATATCACTAAATCAACATGTAAATCATAAATAAATGTTTAATGAGCACAATCATGGTTTAAATAAATAAATAAAAATATAGTAGGCCTACATACCTGTGTTACGCATGTATGTAGCCTATATTGGCAAACATTTTCAATTTTCTACATCGGCATCGTTTGAGGATTAAGTCTGTCTGACCAATGGAGTGGAACGGGAAAGCGGCGCTACTAGGAAAACACTTTTAAGTATCATTTTCGCTGAGTAGGGATTACTGAAATAATAAAGTATTCTTTTCTGAAAGGATGGTATGCACTGTACAAATAATTGGCACGAGGTCCCGACAAAGAAAGATCAAACCTCGGTTTCTGTCAATCTCTAATAAAAATGCATTAGCAGTCTGAAGCCAAGGTTATTTCTGTGTATTATGAACAAAAACCCTTAGTGGGACAGTTTTACCTGCATTTTTCTACATGGAAGAATTGAAAGAAAGCTCAAAATGTGAAACATTCGAAAGTGCGTAAAACTTACAAGCGGACACCGTATAAAAACGGGATTTTACTCTAGTTTTATGGAAAATTGTAATATTCTTAAGACCAGCTCGAATTACACGGAACCTCGAAATACCGGGGCTCGAATTACCGAGGCTCTACTGTATAAGCTTTCATGAAACACAGATTATTGTCTCTGTTAGACATTACATGAGAATATTACAGGAGAAAAACTCCTCCGACACTGGGACTTGAACCCAGGACCTTTAGCTAATCGCGCCAATGCTCTACCAACTGAGCTAAACCGGAGTTCAATTCACAGCGCCAGATGGAACCTCTCTCCTATGACTGATTGCCCTAATGGTCTACCTCACAGACAGACAAGTTACGTCATAGGAGAGAGGTTCCATCTAGCGCTGTGAATTGAACTCCGGCTTAGCTCAGTTGGTAGAGCATTTGCGCGAACAGTCAAAGGTCCTGGGTTCAAGTCCCAGTGTCGGAGGAATGTTTCTCCTATAATATTCTCATGAAAAGAGCAAATTTTGAGTTAAGGCGGAAGAAATTCTGATAATTTTCGTTATGATTTTTATAGATAAGAGATGTCGAAGTTTTGATTAATTAATGCCCTTTCACAAATCTGTAGAGGTGTGGTCCGAAGCTTTTTCAGCATTGTTCTGTAGCGTTCACTTTACTCCAGTACGGAAGAAAGAATGATTTATATTATGAATTACACTCACGGGGTGTTGAAGTATTGACTAATTACAGAGCTTTCAAGAGGTGTGGTGACCCAGTTTTGAGTGATGTGGCCAGTGCGGTGTAGGCGTGCAGGTCAAGGGAAGGCAAAGATCAGCTAAGTGGTGTTATTATTTGCGCCAGGAATTCGCTTAGGTTCGTTGAATCCGTGACCCCGCCACAAGCAACTCCACTAACAGATGAGCGTGTCACTTCACGGTCACTTAGATTCAAACAGTTCCCTCCAGAATATTTAGGAAAAAAATACTTTTGACACCGAGACTCGAACCAGGGTCTTAGTTTTCCCGCACCGACATGTTTTGGTGTACTGTGACGGGCTTTTCTTACTTTATGCTATGAAGTTCCTTAACTTCTTGGATTAAATCTTCGCCAAAATTCTTCGCCAAAATCTGTGACGACTAACATGTGATTATTCTCAATCGTAGTACATAAGTTTACTGAACTCCTACAAAACAAGGTCACTCATGCACCTGCCGTGTCATCATAACACTGCCTGCATAGTCCACATTCCAACACTCAGTACAACTACCTCTGTCACCGGGTGATTGCAAATTTCCTACTCCCAGTCTACTTTCTCTTTCTTTTAGCAATTTACCCAGTCTTGATAATATTGATGAAAATTTATATTAACGGGCGCCATCATCAATACGCTTCCTCTTTTCTTTTTGTTATGTATCAGCCCAGACACAAATTAAATTATAGATACACAGGCTATGTATCTACATGCCCCTCGACTAGCTTTTAAATAACAGTGGAGACGGGAGTTGGGTTCGGATTTATCTTTCTTATATTATTTTGCTTCTTCTTTTTCTCCTTTTTTTAATACTCACTACCAAAGTATGTAACTTAGCACCAAAAACCAGCTACTCTCAGACCATTATAAGGATAAGGGTCAAAAATCTGAACTTCACGTTAATTTACTTTGCATAACAATAACCATAATTTATTTAATATATTATTTTTTTTCTTTTTTTCAACAATAACAATCTTATATACAATAAATTACATTTACACTACATTAACCATTCAACACTTTTATTGGTAGGATAATATTTGATTATTCAAGGTTAGTATACCCAATTTTAACTATATAAGTACGTTCTCTGTTCAACAATAACAAATCCTTAATTAATTACTTTAATTTTCTTTCTTTGTTTTTCAGGTATCTACTAGAACGTTTTGTACTATTCTTCTAATTTACTACTGACTTGTGCAGTCATTTACATTTGTAACTTCAGGATAGCTCAATATATATATTATACTGGGTGTTTTTTTCTCTTGAATAAATAATGGTTTTCAATTCATAATCCAGTCCTTACTCTACAGATTACACTCAATAATCCCACCTATGTCTCCTATATTAGTCTATTTGTCAGCTTAGTCCATGAAGAATTGTATTTAAAGATAGATAGAAAAGACAGTCTCACGAAGAAAGAAATAGAAGTTTAGGCCTATACCCACAGAGTGACTGTGGCGATAGACCACCGATACAGGAGCGACGTCTAGATCTTGAGTTACAAACAATCTGACTCCTCTCCTGCAACCGGGAAAATATTAATGGGCCGCAAACAAAAATACAATTTTGTAAATCGACGTCAGAGGTCCCTGACACTCTCTCCTAGAGGCACGTGGGGCCGTTGTTCGCCTCCAACATCGATGGCTTTCACAATCTCTCATAAATTTCTGTTCTTTATATGTTACTGGTATAGGCCTTGCCTACTACCAGATTTTATTTGTTTGATTCGGGATACTTCCGGCGTTCCCTCACCTCACCCTTACAATCTCTAGTACTGTTCATAAACTACTTATCAGTACACTACTCGTAATTACCTTTTCTCCTCTTTCTGACCTAACCAATCATTTGTTATTATCTTTCCACTCACTCACCTCTTTCTAACCTGACCAGTCATCAGCTATTATCTTTTAACCCCTTTCTTTCTTTAAGTAGAATTCCCTTCAGCTTATACCATTGATTTAATTCACTCGGTGGTTATTCTAGTTTTCCTACTTCTTACGTTACTACTCTTTAGCATGGGCACCCAATCTTCTTTTGTCTCTAAATTCCCTAGAATTCTAACTGAAACTAATTCACGCCCAGATTAGTAAGCTTCTCTATAACCCCTTTAGTGACTTCTACTTCTACCCTAACATGTAAATTTTCCAATGGTACACACCTAATGCACTACCACTCGTAGGCCTTCTTTTGCCCTTCAATCTTTCCACTTCTTATCCCCCTCTACCATATTCCATACACCTTCGCTTGTAGATAAATCTCTATAAAAAAAACATAACTTAACATTACAGGCCAGCATGAAATCTATTTATAGATAGTCACCCGTCACCTGAACGAAACCCAAGAGGGAGGGGCCCTCGTAAGAAGTACTAAGCATGCCCCTTAATTACCTTTCTTCCTTACTCCCCTCGCGTCCTGTCTCAAAAATAACAAAGTTTATATGAGCATCACCAATTGCCCCTAGCTATGTATTCATTCGTGGGACAATTACCCAAAAAAACTTAAAGTGAAGAGATATATCTGTGGCATTCAGTTGTTAGGCTCTAGACTGCTCTTTTATAATTAATTTAGACCAGAAATAGAAAATAGTTGGATTACTGGATTTCATCACTTTACTTCTAGAATTCTCACTTCTATGTTTCTATTCTATTCTATTCTATTATTCCATACGGTGTCCAATCGCCATACATGACTTAGAAACCATCCTTAAAAAAAAGGATATCTCAATTTTCTCACTCCCCAAACAATAAGAAAAAAAAGTCTAGACGCTTATACTCAACCAGTGATGTCCAACTTATCCTCCGATCCTGAGTTGTCTTCCATTACTTCCTGATGTCCATATCTGCTCTTATTCAGAGCGAGCAGTCACGACTCACTCTCACAGCTGGTGTTCGCTGTAGCGGTGTCTCGTACTGGCCGACTTGGTGTATTCTTCTGATTAATGACTATCTCCATATAGCCGTGTCAAGGAAGTTCACAACCAGAATTTCCTTTAGATGAAAGTCTGACACACCATTATGTCAGAACGCCTCTACCGCTGTCACACATCCCAATCTCGTCTTCTCCCTTCTGCCTTTTCAACTTCTCTCTCTCGTGGTCAGGCACGTACTACTAACCGTCTTTTAGGTTCCGCACGTCTGCCTCGTCGATTCACCGTCGACGCATGCGCACCTCTCCTTTTCTGTAATTCAAATAAAATTCAGGGCAGTATCGATAATCATAAAAATGTTCAATATCGATTAGTTGCGGTCCCCCAACCCTTCCTTTGTTTAGGAATGGTCTCCTATCGTTGATTATGCACGTCGCTATTTGCGTCGTTACATTCTTCCCTCACTCACCATAAAAAAAATAATGTTGACACAGGTCACATTCATTTTTTTTTTTTTTTGTGCGTGTCTCTTTTACCAGCCTTAAAGAATGTTTATCCAGGAACAAAGGGTTTCAAGTCTTTGACGTGCCACTTCCCCAACTTTTTACCAAAACGGTTTGTCAGTTCGTAGCTATTTTCACTGAACTTTTTCTTTATAATATAGGGCCCGACAAACTTTGCACTTAAACCTGCTGTATAAGCTTGTGAGGCATCACTTAATTTAAAGTTTCTTCTTAACACTAGATCTCCTGGACGAAATCTCATCTCTCTCCTCCGAAGATTATAATAATGACTCGAATTCTTATAGGCGGTTTCTAAGTTATGTCTAACCATTAAACGTACCGTTTTCAATTTATTGAGTCTCTCCACCCAAATTTTTGGAATTTCTTTATGAATCGGTTGGTTTTCCACCTTTTCAATCCTACTGATAATTTCAGGCTCCTTCCCATAATTTAGCATATAAGGAGTGCATCCAGTGGAACTATGCTTAGCCGTATTTATAGCAAAATTAAATTCTCTCAAATACACATCCCAAACTGTCTGATCCTTTTGAATATAACTAGAAATCATTGTTTTCAATACTCTATTGACTCTTTCTACTGGATTTCCTTGTGGCGAATATACAGGTAAATAACAAGGAGTTATATTAAAAGCTTTAGCTATCTCTCGCATTAATTTACTAGTATATTGCGGTCCATTATCCATCAGCAAATATCCCGGAATTCCCCATTTAAGGATAATCAATTCATAAAATGCTTCCGTAACTGCTCTACTGGTTGCTTTCCTTAACGCTTTACATTCTACATATTTGGTAAAGGTGTCCTGAAATACTACAATGTATCGGTTCCCTTTTTTGGAACGTGGGTAAGGTCCCAACAAATCAGTAGCTACAGTCATCCAAGGTTTCTCTTTCTGGTAAAAATGCATTGGTCCTGCTTGAGCCGTCTGTAACACTTTCTGTCTCTGACATATTTCACAAGCAGTAACATACTTAGCAACATCTCTAAACATTCCCGGCCAATAATACTTGTTTGCTATTCTAAAGAAAGTTTTAGCTATCCCCATATGTCCTGCAGTAGGTGCATCATGACATTCCTGTAATACTTTAATCCTATAATCTTGCGGAATAACTAATTTCCACCTATTCACTGTTCCCTCTAAAGTTTGTTCTAACTGATCTAATCTTAAATGGTACAACTTCTCATCTACGACCTTCCAATCTGGCCAAAATTTAGGTTTACTCTGTACTTGCTCTTTCCGCTTAATATACCAAGCATCTTGTATATTTTCCCATTCCACTACTTCAGAGTTATCAGTCAACAAGAGGCAAAATTCTTCCTCTACCGTTTTCTCTTGAACTTTCCCTTCGTGTATTCTAGATAAAGCATCCGGAACTTTTTGTAATCTACCAGGCCTATGTATTACTTCAAAATCATACTCCTGGAGCAATAAACTCCACCTAGCTAATCGTCCGGTCGGATTCTGTAATGTATTTAACCATTTCAGAGCAAAATGATCAGTATATACTTTAAAATGATAACCTTCCAAATAAGGACGAAACTTTTGAACTGCCCACAATATAGCTAACAATTCCTTCTCAACTATTGCCCACTTTTGCTCACCTACCGTTAAAGTTCTACTAGCATAAGCTATTACTTTTTCCTCTCCTTCCTCTCCTGTCTGAATTAATGCTGCTCCTAGTCCTGAAAAACTAGCGTCGGTCTGTAGCACTAGGGGTTTAGTATAATCTGGACAAGTTAATATAGGACTACTAGATAATTTCGATTTTAATTCATCAAAAGATTCCTGACATTCCTTAGTCCAACGCCATCTCTGATTCTTTTTCAGAAGTGCAGTGAGGGGCTTTACAACTTCAGAAAAAAATGGAATGAATCGTCGGTACCAAGAAGCCAATCCTAAAAATGCTCGTACTTCCTTGACTTTTGTAGGGGCTGGATACTCAAGGATACACGAGATTTTATCTGAATCTACAGCAATTCCTAATGGAGTAATGATATGACCCAAATATTTTAATTCACTTCTACAAAATTTTGATTTTTCCCTATTAATTTTCAGGTTAGCTTTTCTTAATTTCTCTAAAACTTTTTCTAACAAGGACAAATGTTCTTCAAATGTCTCGCTAATAAGTACTATATCATCCAAATAACAAAAGCATTTCTCTCCTATCTCTTCTCTTAATATAGTATCAACTAATCTTTGAAACGAGGCTGGTGCGTTATGGATTCCAAAAGGCATAACTCGAAACTGATACAATCCTCTACCAGGTACGGTAAATGCTGTTTTTTCTTTACTTGCTTCATCTAATGGAACTTGCCAATACCCATTTTTCAAATCTATTGTACTGATATACCTAGCATGTCGTAATTTACTCAAAACATGTTCAATGTATGGCAAAGGATAACTATCTCTTTTAGTACAATTGTTTACTTTTCTGAAATCTACGCAGAACCTCCATGTTCTATCTGGTTTCTTTACCATAACTACCGGAGACGACCAAGGTGAATTTGAAGGCTCTATAACTTTTTCCAATAACATTTTATCTATTTCCGCGTGTATAACTTTTTCCAAAATGGGTGATACTGGATAATATCTTTGTTTTATAGGTTTTGCATCGCCTGTATCAATAACATGAGAAATCAGATCGGTAAGTCCAGTACACTGATCAAATTTCTGTAACTGATTTTCCAAAAACATATTCAATCTGTCCCTTTCCTGAGGTGTAGGTAAAGTAAGAATATTATGTAGTTGATCTTCTTCTTTTAAATCTATAGCCTTAACAAATTGAAAAATTTTTGCTGGTTCATCTTTGAAATACCAAGTCCCATCTTGCAAATCTACTACTAACCCAATTTGTTTCAAAACGTCCATGCCCAGAATCATATCTACTGCTAAATTTGGCATAATTTTACATTTTATCTGAAAAATCCTGTCCTGCAATTTCATCTCAAAAGTTCTCTCTCCTGTTATAGAACTATAAGTTTTATCTGCTAATTGCACCACCCTAACTTCAGATTCTTCTACTGCTAAATCTAACATTTTACACAAAAAATCACCTTTCTCTCCCACATAAGTTTTATCTGAACCGGAATCTATTAAAGCAATAAATGTAATATCCTCCAGCAAAATTTCAACAAAACATCTATCTCCATTAACTAAATCTGTAGGATTTATATTTAACATCACACAAGTCTGATTTTTAGTTAATTGTCTCAAAGAATTTGTAGGCCTAACTTTTCTTTCTTGGGGCATCCTACAATCAATAGACCTATGTCCAAGCTTATTACAATTATAACATTTAATCGTAGTGCGTGGAGTAACTCTACGAGGTGCCTTACACTCGAACTGCCTATGTCCTATTTTATCACAGTTCCAACATCGCTGGTTATTTGAAAAACGCAAAGTGGTGTTTTTACCATTATCCCTCGACTCATCCTGTCTCTCTTTATTTTCTGTTGCTTTAACTATTCTGGAATCATTTACATGACTTGAATTTCGTTCTTTGTCCCACGTCTTTGCAGAAAAACTAACATTGGGTTTCTTTTGTAACTCGGACGATGGAAGTTCCTGTTTTCCCTGAATTCCTAGCGCTGTATGAACTGAAGGTATAACAACTTGTCTCTGAGGTTTATAAGCCGTTTCTTTAATTGTAGCTCTAACCTGCGTTGGAGGAGGAATATATCTCTCAGAATCTAACAATATTTGTTCATACTGTCTACCTACACGTATTAAATCTGTTATAGTTTGAATCTCTGCAGGTCTAAGGTACAATTTTACATCAGGACGCAAATTTTTGATAACAGTCTTCATCATTTGTTGAGGACTCATTGGAGTACTCAGCCTCCTCATTAACGTTTGAATAGCATTAACATAATCAAAAATCGATTCTTTGGGACCTTGCGTTCTCTGTCTAATCTCATCCAAAAGCGAATCTTCCTCATCAATAGGCAAATAATATTCTCTAAATTCTTTCAAAAAAGCTTCCCATGTAGGCCAATCTGTTAATCTGTTCCTGTACCAAAGTAAAGCTGAATCTTGTAAAATTTCGGGTAATACTGACAATAACTCTACACCCTGTAACTTAGAACTTTGTTTTAAATCTTCCAATCTCTCCAAAAATAAGTAAATACTATCCCCAGGTTTGAATTTAATGTTCCATTTACGAACCAGATCCAAAGTATTTGGTTTATGTGGCTCTAACTGAATTGTAAACGATGGTACTACTGGTACAACTTCTTCTGAATCAGCTACCGCCATGGCCTTCCTACGCATTAACTTAACCCATGTATACACTACATCTCCATATGAATCTTGTGGTACCGTTATATTATGTTCAACTAAATCTTCTTCCAAAACTTCCTGACTCAGAGCAAAAGCCGTAATTAACACTTGAAATGACTGAGGGTTCTTACGGGCATAATCTAACAAGCGTTGTCTTAACTCATCCCTTGTACCTGTGGTCGGTAACTTTACTCTATCACATTCTGCCTCTAAATCCGCCTTCCTCAACTTCCTAATAGCTTGGGTTAGCTCAGCTGCTCTTATTTGTGCATACGGATCAACATAAGTAGCCATATTTATATATTAACAATACCACTGGAAAAAAAAGATTAGAACACACAATAGTTCAGTCGTCTGTCTTAGTCATCTATAGAAGTCCTTACTTGTCAATAGTCATTATTCTTTTCCCAAAAATATGTTATTATTATTATTATTATTATTTGTTTTTGAGAATAAATTTCAGTTATACTAACCTAACTCCCAAAATTCTTTTAACCCTATCTCGCCTCACGTTAGGATATCAAACTATCACTGCCTCACGCTATGGGCTATCATAATATGGAACTTCAACTGAATAAAGGTTTCTTTTTTTTTTTTTAACAATTTTAACTAAATTAAGTTGCAACAATTAGCAATACTGTTTTGTTTTAACACTACTCAGCCCCACGATATGGGCGCCAAAATTTGTGACGGGCTTTTCTTACTTTATGCTATGAAGTTCCTTAACTTCTTGGATTAAATCTTCGCCAAAATTCTTCGCCAAAATCTGTGACGACTAACATGTGATTATTCTCAATCGTAGTACATAAGTTTACTGAACTCCTACAAAACAAGGTCACTCATGCACCTGCCGTGTCATCATAACACTGCCTGCATAGTCCACATTCCAACACTCAGTACAACTACCTCTGTCACCGGGTGATTGCAAATTTCCTACTCCCAGTCTACTTTCTCTTTCTTTTAGCAATTTACCCAGTCTTGATAATATTGATGAAAATTTATATTAACGGGCGCCATCATCAATACGCTTCCTCTTTTCTTTTTGTTATGTATCAGCCCAGACACAAATTAAATTATAGATACACAGGCTATGTATCTACATGCCCCTCGACTAGCTTTTAAATAACAGTGGAGACGGGAGTTGGGTTCGGATTTATCTTTCTTATATTATTTTGCTTCTTCTTTTTCTCCTTTTTTTAATACTCACTACCAAAGTATGTAACTTAGCACCAAAAACCAGCTACTCTCAGACCATTATAAGGATAAGGGTCAAAAATCTGAACTTCACGTTAATTTACTTTGCATAACAATAACCATAATTTATTTAATATATTATTTTTTTTCTTTTTTTCAACAATAACAATCTTATATACAATAAATTACATTTACACTACATTAACCATTCAACACTTTTATTGGTAGGATAATATTTGATTATTCAAGGTTAGTATACCCAATTTTAACTATATAAGTACGTTCTCTGTTCAACAATAACAAATCCTTAATTAATTACTTTAATTTTCTTTCTTTGTTTTTCAGGTATCTACTAGAACGTTTTGTACTATTCTTCTAATTTACTACTGACTTGTGCAGTCATTTACATTTGTAACTTCAGGATAGCTCAATATATATATTATACTGGGTGTTTTTTTCTCTTGAATAAATAATGGTTTTCAATTCATAATCCAGTCCTTACTCTACAGATTACACTCAATAATCCCACCTATGTCTCCTATATTAGTCTATTTGTCAGCTTAGTCCATGAAGAATTGTATTTAAAGATAGATAGAAAAGACAGTCTCACGAAGAAAGAAATAGAAGTTTAGGCCTATACCCACAGAGTGACTGTGGCGATAGACCACCGATACAGGAGCGACGTCTAGATCTTGAGTTACAAACAATCTGACTCCTCTCCTGCAACCGGGAAAATATTAATGGGCCGCAAACAAAAATACAATTTTGTAAATCGACGTCAGAGGTCCCTGACACTCTCTCCTAGAGGCACGTGGGGCCGTTGTTCGCCTCCAACATCGATGGCTTTCACAATCTCTCATAAATTTCTGTTCTTTATATGTTACTGGTATAGGCCTTGCCTACTACCAGATTTTATTTGTTTGATTCGGGATACTTCCGGCGTTCCCTCACCTCACCCTTACAATCTCTAGTACTGTTCATAAACTACTTATCAGTACACTACTCGTAATTACCTTTTCTCCTCTTTCTGACCTAACCAATCATTTGTTATTATCTTTCCACTCACTCACCTCTTTCTAACCTGACCAGTCATCAGCTATTATCTTTTAACCCCTTTCTTTCTTTAAGTAGAATTCCCTTCAGCTTATACCATTGATTTAATTCACTCGGTGGTTATTCTAGTTTTCCTACTTCTTACGTTACTACTCTTTAGCATGGGCACCCAATCTTCTTTTGTCTCTAAATTCCCTAGAATTCTAACTGAAACTAATTCACGCCCAGATTAGTAAGCTTCTCTATAACCCCTTTAGTGACTTCTACTTCTACCCTAACATGTAAATTTTCCAATGGTACACACCTAATGCACTACCACTCGTAGGCCTTCTTTTGCCCTTCAATCTTTCCACTTCTTATCCCCCTCTACCATATTCCATACACCTTCGCTTGTAGATAAATCTCTATAAAAAAAACATAACTTAACATTACAGGCCAGCATGAAATCTATTTATAGATAGTCACCCGTCACCTGAACGAAACCCAAGAGGGAGGGGCCCTCGTAAGAAGTACTAAGCATGCCCCTTAATTACCTTTCTTCCTTACTCCCCTCGCGTCCTGTCTCAAAAATAACAAAGTTTATATGAGCATCACCAATTGCCCCTAGCTATGTATTCATTCGTGGGACAATTACCCAAAAAAACTTAAAGTGAAGAGATATATCTGTGGCATTCAGTTGTTAGGCTCTAGACTGCTCTTTTATAATTAATTTAGACCAGAAATAGAAAATAGTTGGATTACTGGATTTCATCACTTTACTTCTAGAATTCTCACTTCTATGTTTCTATTCTATTCTATTCTATTATTCCATACGGTGTCCAATCGCCATACATGACTTAGAAACCATCCTTAAAAAAAAGGATATCTCAATTTTCTCACTCCCCAAACAATAAGAAAAAAAAGTCTAGACGCTTATACTCAACCAGTGATGTCCAACTTATCCTCCGATCCTGAGTTGTCTTCCATTACTTCCTGATGTCCATATCTGCTCTTATTCAGAGCGAGCAGTCACGACTCACTCTCACAGCTGGTGTTCGCTGTAGCGGTGTCTCGTACTGGCCGACTTGGTGTATTCTTCTGATTAATGACTATCTCCATATAGCCGTGTCAAGGAAGTTCACAACCAGAATTTCCTTTAGATGAAAGTCTGACACACCATTATGTCAGAACGCCTCTACCGCTGTCACACATCCCAATCTCGTCTTCTCCCTTCTGCCTTTTCAACTTCTCTCTCTCGTGGTCAGGCACGTACTACTAACCGTCTTTTAGGTTCCGCACGTCTGCCTCGTCGATTCACCGTCGACGCATGCGCACCTCTCCTTTTCTGTAATTCAAATAAAATTCAGGGCAGTATCGATAATCATAAAAATGTTCAATATCGATTAGTTGCGGTCCCCCAACCCTTCCTTTGTTTAGGAATGGTCTCCTATCGTTGATTATGCACGTCGCTATTTGCGTCGTTACAGTACTCTAAAAACAGATTATCAGATCATTATTGTAGGAAGGATGAACATACTCATAATACCCGGAATAGTAAAAGAATCGATGTGCCTTTTCAGAGACTCTCAAAATCATTAAACAGTTTTGAAATACTTGGCTTAAAAATGATTAATAAACTGACAATAAAATTTATAGAGTTACCGATAAAACGATTTAAAAATGAACTATATAGTTGGTTAACGAAGACACCTTTTTACTCTCTGACAGAATTTTTTGAATGTGAATATATTTTAGTGTCTTAAGTTTAAGTCGATGTTAATATAACATTGATTTTATATTACTATTTTATTCACAGAATGTAAAATTGGAATAGGAACTTTGATTCGCTTTTTCTTGTGATATTTAATTATATCTCATTTATGTAATTTATAGGCTATGTAATTTTAAGAATGACGTTGTCTATTACTAAAAGTTCAATGGCAATAAAATACTTATTATTATTATTATTATTATTATTATTATTATTATTACCAAAGGAAGTATACAGGTTTCGAGACAAGGTTGCAGATGGAATTCTACTCCAAACAACATCCTTAAAGGATAACCTCACTGGAAGACATTTATAGTAAAGCCTGTATTAAACACCACCCTCCTAAAACAGATTTAACTAGGAATTGACATTAAAATCCGTAACATCAATGTAATTCATACCTGTATTAAAAAAAGACAAGTGTTTATATTACTTTTAACTACTTTTTAACCGACTAAAGACTTTTTTGTTCGACCATAATATGCTTATTACTAGGGACCGGATTCTTAGGTTTTTACCTATTTTTTTCCTTACTTCCAAAACAAAAAGCGCTCATACACTTTTTCGAATCATGTCCATAGGATTCACCCACATTAATTCTGTGGCACCTAAAAATACCTATATGAGGTATAAAAACCTAAATATACCTAAACGGGATATGAAACCTAAAATATCTAATTTAGGCTACTTTTTTGTCTTTTTTGTTTCTCAGTTGCGAAATCGATATTTTGCGGAGAGACAATCATTTTTGTCGGATTGAAATTAATGCCACCAGCGTTTCGTTCAACCCATTG
Source organism: Ectobius pallidus (assembly GCA_964059195.1). NCBI lineage: Eukaryota > Metazoa > Arthropoda > Insecta > Blattodea > Ectobiidae > Ectobius > Ectobius pallidus. The sequence continues at coordinate 167,973,731 of CAXKWD010000006.1, forward strand.
TCTAGGATGGACAGCATCAAGAGAGGAAGTGTAAGAGTACCGGCGTATTCCTTTTAAAATATTCGTACGAACAACCATTGTTGCCGTGTATGAACAAGGATATAGATTTCTGTGTTTTAAAGCGCTTGTTTGCCTTTAGTACTTCCCTGTTATTCATACTGAGAGGTGACACTGTGAGTTTTAAGAAGACGTGTTAATTATGTATTGAATCCTATGTAGCGCATTCAAATTAATGAAACCAATTATTCTACCCGAAAACGATATTTTGAACAAAAAACCTAAAAAAACTATTTCACCTAATGGAAAACCTAAAACAGTGTTTTTAAAAACCTAAAAATCCGGTCCCTACTTATTACATTATAATTAACAGTATCATCCATTATGATACAGAATTTCATCACATCGATTAATATCGGACACGGAAGAATTTTCAAGCTTTGAAAGCAGCCATTAAAACTGCACAATAAACAACCTGTATTTAAAATACTATGTGAGACATGGTCCCTTACTCTTCGGGAAGAACATGATCTAAAAACAGGGGGCTTAGGAAAATATTCGGACCTAAGAGAGGTGAAAATGGGGACTGGAGCTTCATAACCTGTACTCGTCAGCGGATATAGTAAGGATAATTAAATCACGGAAGGTGAAATGGGCTGGACATGTTGCGCGCGTGGGGGAAGAAAAACATATCTAAAAAAATATTGACTGGGATACCCGAAGGGAAAAGACCACTTGGAAGACCTAGACGTAGCTGGGAGGACGATAATAGGAGAGATTTAAGGAAAGTAGGATTTGCGAAGGGTGGTTGGATGGAATTAGCACAGAGTAGGGTTGAATGGCGGGCTCAGGTAAGCGTGGCAATGATCCTCCGGGTTCCGTAAAATAGATAATATTCCTTTAATTTGCATGGGAATTGTCTATTGCCATTGAGTAAGTATTTGAAATAAGAGTAAGATTTTGAAATAAAATCAATTCTGTTCATGTTAATTTTTATATTAATTTTAATTTATAATACAATGAAATCATTTCGTGTGTTTTAATTTGCGTGCCTTTGAGATTAAAATGCCAACCTTCTTGCATGCCTGTCATCCATCGTAAAAGATGAGAACTTACTAACCTCTGATCGTCATTTGTTTGATTAATAATTACGAGCGATTCCAAAAACGTTAACTTTGACATTTAATTATAGTCGAACAAAAACAGTTGCATGCAAGTTGCGTACAATGGTAATAACAATAAAGTTTAATGACAGAAACCCGATCATAAAATCACTAAACTAGTGAGTCTGCATCAGCTGCTTCCTTCTACGCTGCTATTTGCCACTCCACGTAACGCCTGCAGGGCTGTGTTTAGCCTACCCGCACATCACACAATACAGAGGCAATGGTGGACAACTTTGATGTCAAATTCATAAAGAACTGGACTGTTTTAATGCCTCTATAGCAGTGATTCCCAAACTTTTCAGTCCGCGGACCCCTTGAAGAAAAATAACATTTTGCGGACCCCCTCTGGGTTTTGAAAAAAACTGAATAAATACTTTGATTCAATTTATTAAATTCAATAGACAAAATAACACTATCAGCGATAACAAACAGAGTTTACTCCATAATGTGAACAGTGAAGCTGCTTTAGAAGATAATTATGTAAATTGATAAAATTACGAGATATCCTATTTCTTCTTAAACCGCCTGCGGACCCCCTGAAACACCATCGCGGACCCCACTTTGGGAATCACTGCTCTATAGCTAATCTCTAATACAGTTTATACAGTTGTTCACAACCAGGCGGGCGCGAGGCTCTTCTTAGGGGGGCGTGCAACAATTTGAAATTCATATTTTGATTTAGTGTTGTTGCCTTGTCGGTCGACAAGAATTTTTAATCGGTTAACTTTAACCAAACAAATACACAGACACATACCGTAATCAACAAGAATAACAGAGCTAGAGAGTTTAAATTTTGCATTCGGGTTCTGGTGGTTTGTTGCGCAGTGGATTACTTTCGACAAGTAATTTGAGCTTGGATTTAAGAAAAAGATTGAAAAGATGCTACGTCTGGAGCATTGCTTTATAAGGATAGGAGACATGGGCTCCAAGAAAGTGCATCAACTTTTAAAACATGGTGTTGCAGAAAAATGTAAAAAAAAGAGCATATACGGTCTAAAAATAGTGAAAAATTAAACAAAATTTTATAAAATGACAACAAATTAACCAATTTTACTTATAATAATTTTTTAAAAGTAAATAAATGTTAAAATCAATTTAGTGGATGAGAGTGCGTTATACATAGTATATAATATGAAACATACTTATTTTGTTACTAAAGAAGTAAGTAAATTTATACTACTTGGGCACCCTTAGCGAAAAAGAAATTCTTTCTGAACTGGCATTCCCATCACAAATATGTGCCATTTAAAGAGAAAGAAAAAATTATTTATTACTACAAGACAAACTGCTATGGTGTTTACAATAAACCTGAATTAAAATGAACTATGAACACTTGACGGGGATTCTCAAATAAAAACGATTGTCTGTTGACTGAAAGTAACGGTTTGGACATGAAAAAGCTCCTCTCTACCCCCAGTGAAACATGACCTAAAAATTCCGAAAATGACCTAAAAATTGCCACAAATTACATATCTCTTAAAATGACGAAAAATGCAAAATAATGAAAAAATCGAAAAACAAATTGCTCTTATTTCATCAATTAATTCATGATACACATTTATATACAGTATGTTCGAGATATCTTAGTAATAATAATTATTATTAGGGGGTGGATTTCTATGACATTTCATATTTTTCCCCTTCGCATTATTTCAGGTTTCCGACTAATTTAAACCCGATTCCAAGCATCCTGGTGAAAATGGAACGGATTTTATTGTGCATATAACTCCATATTTAGGAAATTCTCAACTATTGTAGCATATTAATATGAATATGCATATTTAGGTCTTTTTTTTTGCATATTTGTATGTATATTAAAGAAATTTTAAGTTTCATATAGTATTTTGTAAATTTTGCATTATAATGATACTTTTTGAGAATTTACAGATATTTTAAATAATTAACACTATATTTTAATAAAATGTATTGTAATGGAACTTAAAAAATATATACACAATGTGTAAGTGGTAAAGTCATATTTTAAATTTTATTGGTCATATTTTAATATTTTTTAGGTCATAAATGCATGCATATATCCTATTTTTTAGGTCATAGAAATCGGCCCCCTAATTATTATTAATTAATTAATTATGTGTACAAACAACATTCAATTATTTTATTTACTCTGCAGTTAATTGTCTACACATTTATGCATTATCCAGATATCTGTTCCAACATTACTAACCTCACGGTTACTAACATCTGCGCAGGTTTTTTTTTCCTCTACTTCCTCGCTCTATAAACTTGATTGTTGTTCATACACAAGCTAAGAAGTGTTATTGGTTATGACAGTATTATTGGCAGTTTAGAGTGTGTTTGAGTTCTCTTTGAGCCTGTTACAATTAAATAGAAACCATATGATAATAAGCTCACAACTCATCGCATATTCCTGACAGGAAACGATCTTGTGAATATGTAACGAACCTATTGTCCACCATACAAGGGTACAAACATGCCTCCTTCTAAGAACTTTTCTAACACCACAACATTTATGGCTAATAAAATCCAATTGGCTCAATTTATGCAAACTAGATCTTCCAGGAAAAATTCTCTGAAAAGCCCATCCTTTCCCTTTAGTACTGTAATTCTGGGTAAAAAAAATCTCATGTGAGGATATACATAAGACTTTCACTTAAATTCCAAGTACGTGTAACCACGTATGTGCAATGATAAAAGCACGTATAATTTTATTAAAAAAATGTTTTATAAAATTAGTAAATTATACTATAAAATTATAAAATGTAGTCCTATTGTAAAATTAAATTTATACAAGGTGACACAAAAAAACGGGAACTATTTAACATTCAATAATAAAACCAAGAGTGATGGAAGAAAACATAGTAATTGAAACCTTAAAACTTGCCATTTAAGGAACATTAATGGAATTTATAATTTTTTAAAAATTACCTGCTGTTGAGATTCCTCATTGACCGCTGCAACACCGCAGTTGGGATACTGTGAATTTCTTCATGAATTCTCTGTTTTAACTCATCCAGAGTTCTTGGCTATCTCAAGAGTAAAGTGTACATGACTTGACCAAGAAGTCTGGATGAGTTAAAACAGAGAATTCATGAAGAAATTCACAGTATCCCAACTGCGATGTTGCAGCGGCCAATAAGGAATCTCAACAGCAACTTTCAAGAATGCATTCGTACAGAACGTAATTTTTTAAAATGATAAATTCCATTAATGATTCTTAAATTGCAAGTTTAAGGTTTCAATTACTATGAATAAAATGTTTTCTTCCATCACTCTTGGTTTTATTATTGGATGTTAAAAAGTTCCCGTTTTTTGTGTCACCTTTTATTTATATTAACATTGACCGCCGGCGTGGTCTTGTGGTTAGCTTCGCTGATTACAGATCCGTCGGCCCTGGTTCGATCACCCGGTACCTCCTCGTATTTTTCTGAGGTAGGGAGGTCTGGAACGGGGTGAACTCAGCCTCGTGATTCAAATCGAGGAGCTACTTGATAGAGAAGTAGCGGCTCCGGTTATGGAAACCACCATTAACGGCCACGCTGGCCACATGCCCCCCCCCCCAATCCTGTATGCCGCAGCGGTCGGGTGGTAGACCTTGTCCCTTCAGGGATGTAGGGTAACAGGTGGCCTAAGAATCTTTTGGAATTGTCACCTCGGGGCAGGCCAAGAACAACCTGGAGAGGACAAACCCATAAACAGATGTCTGGTGTGATCGGAAAGAATGGCAAATGAGAATACAGGGCAATCGCTGAAGAGTTAGAGAGACCCTCAAAAGTAAGTAAATGTAAAAATAAATTCTTGAGTTTTGTCCATTCTGTAGCGATAATCTTAATGATTTATGTATAGCGTAGAGCTTTATCACTGGTACTCACTACTAAATTGCGGTATTTTTTACCTGTTGGAGCGCTTTCAACCGCATGGAGCGGCCATCTTCAGCAACTGACTTCCGTGGTGTTGTTGTTGTTGTTGTTGGGAAGACATTTCTGGATAACTGTATCGTACAGCGCGTGCGATTTGAATTGTAACTGTTCGTTTAGGATGTTGGTGTTGTCTTGTGTGGTGTGTCTGTATATTTCATATTGTTCGAGTGTGTTGAGTGTGTGACCTTTGTGGTTAATGTGTAGGATTTCCATGTCTGTATTGATGTCTGCGTATTCGTGTCCTGTGGTTATTATATGGTTTGCATAGGCAGAGTATGTGTTCTGTGTATCGTGTTTTGAAACCATATAATAACCACAGGACACGAATACGCAGACATCAATACAGACATGGAAATCCTACACATTAACCACAAAGGTCACACACTCAACACACTCGAACAATATGAAATATACAGACACACCACACAAGACAACACCAACATCCTAAACGAACAGTTACAATTCAAATCGCACGCGCTGTACGATACAGTTATCCAGAAATGTCTTCCCAACAACAACAACAACACCACGGAAGTCAGTTGCTGAAGATGGCCGCTCCATGCGGTTGAAAGCGCTCCAACAGGTAACAAAATACCGCAATTTAGTAGTGAGTACCAGTGATAAAGCTCTACGCTATACATAAATCGTAAAAATAAACAATTTTGAAAGAAAAGTGAAGATAATGATGTCTTCAATTCGTCTGAAATTATTTGATGACAAGATAATGAAGATACGGAATATACAATGAGGAGGCTGGTACTTGATCAATCTCACTACAATAACAGTTCACGCTTATAATCACAGACATGTTAAGTATGTTGCATTTTACTGCACAAACACACACACTGCATGGTTGTGAATATTAACTACAGTGAATGGGCCGCATTCTTCTGTACTGACCACCGAGAACGGGAAAAAAAGTGAAATCCCTTGAACTGCATTCAGTTGTCTTTATCTGCAGCAAGCCATCACCATACACTGTACCCAGTACAATTATATGATATACACAGGGTGTTTCTAAACTGACTATTCATTCAGCGAAATTATAGGAATTACGGGGCGTGTACAGAAAGTAAGTTTCCCTAGAACTTTTTACAGAAACAAAACACAATTGCATGAAAATATTTATTGCAACATATACAGCAAGTGTTCAGCAATATTTAACAAATTCGCCACCGGAACTGACAATGTTTGTTATACCGTGGGATCAACTTTTGAATACCTGTGTCGATTTCAACCACAATATGACAACCATTTCCTCTTCTCTGTCATTTCTTGAAGTGTATAAAAAGATGGATATCACTGGGAGCGAGGTCCGGGCTGTAGGGTGGATGTTTAAACTCTTCCCAGTCGAACTTTTGCGGGATACTTGCTGGGAGGTGTTTAAAAATCCACTCTACAGCCCGAATCTCGTCCGCAGTCATTTTCATCTTTTCCTACACCTCAAGAAGTGACAGAGAATGAAAGAGGCAGAGATGGTAGTCACGCAGTGGTTCAAATCCCAGGCGGCAGACTTCTACGACACAAGCATTAAAAAGTTGGTGACACGGTATGGCAAATGTCTCAATTCCGGTGGCGAATATGTTGAAACATAGCTGAACACTTACTGTGTCTGTTTCAATAAACATTTTCACCAAATTGTGTTCTATTTCTGTAAACGGTCCCAGGGAAACTTACTTCTGGACGCGCATCGTATATCAGGCCAGGTAGGATAATTTATTTATTCTTTGCTAGGAAGAATAAATATCTGGTTTGAACATACTTAAGAAACAGACATCCTAGAGGGGTCTATACTTCTGGGATGTGTTTGAAGTGAAAACATCCGGTAATTTGCCTAGAGTACCATTAAACCAGATCTGTTTCTAGTTAGTTAACTAGCGGCTTGGTCTAAGATAAAGAACAAGACTATTCAATTCATTTATTACCAACCATCCTGATCTAAATAGCTTAAACAACAAACAATTTAGGTCTAAAATTAGAAAATTTATATAATTATTACTTCTGTTATCGACTATTACTGTTATAACATTTTTCATATTAAACTTTAAAATTTGGATAGAACTTAATTTCTTTGTTTTTACTAAAATTTTAACAAATAAATTGTTATGTATTATTGTTGTATTGCTTCGTACCTTTGTATTGTAAATAGAACATGTTCTAACCTTTCATACATAACATTTTGTCATACTTCTCCAAATTATGCATTTTTTTAAAGTAATTGTTTAGTATACGTATTTCTAATATATAACTGAACCACCCCCGAACACAAGCTCTGCTTCTTCGGGGGGCGTATCAACTTTTGTATATATTTTTCGTGTACTTTGGAGTAATAAATTGTAATTGTAATTGTAATTGTAATTGCGTAAGAGTGCAATATTACATAAAAGAATGCAATCTTACATAAAAGAAAAAAAAATAATAAAGTGCAAATAAAGTCAATGGCTTTATGAACGGAGTCCTGCTCTATTATGGAATTACTAGAATTCCTAACTTAAGTGTTTCTCATTTCGTAAGAACGTGAATTTAACACTCCCTTCTAAGCGTAAGTACTTGAATGTAATGGTCAGTGACTTTCTCCTGGATGTTTTGAGTTGTGGCTGTATTTTTGACAACATTCTTCTCATGCAACTGCACAATGCATTGGCGTTAATGGCTGTGAAAGTATCAAACCACATTTCATTACGCCTTGTGTGTCTATGCCTGCATAATACCTTTATTAAAGGCTATAGCCATGTGAGGTCGCACTCTATTATCCCACTTGTAGGAAGTGGTGTTAGGAAGAATGTGCTCCAGTTCGTTTAGTGAATGTTCAAGTGGAGTCCTCCATACAAGTAGACCTACTGTATTATGACTAGACTTCGGACTTTTAGGTCGCTAAAAATTCTGTTTTAGGTACCTAAAATAGGCTCTAAAAATTCGAAAATAGGTTCTAAAAATCGTAAAATAGTCTCTTATAAAATCGTTAAGTTGCCAATTTTCTGAAATATCTCAATTGCAATGCAGAATATTATATTTATTGAAGTCACCATTAATAAATAATCATGCTAAAACACAGATATAGGCCTATGGTACACAGAATTATATAACCTATTAGACCTACTAGGGCCTGTATTACTACCATAAGTGAAAACCTAATCCCTGCGCCCAGAAGCTACGCACGCTAGCATATTCAACCCCTTGTATCCCTCAGTGATTCAGAGAACTAAGTTTTTTTTTTTTTTAACTGGATGTGGGAGTCGGCAGAAAAACACTACATTTTCTTGGGAATGCCAAGGAATTTTTCTACTGAAGACGAAACATTCCTTACTATTTAACCACGTCACAAATGCGTCATGTACTGCACATTCCGAGCTAAAAATTTAGTACGAACTGAAAATAAATGCTAGAATTTACAACAAAAAATAACTTATTTTGAACTTTATAGGAAAACCAAGCAAAAAAGGCAATATTAGGCTCTAACGTAAAAGTAGGCTGTTTTAGGTCCTATAAAAGTACCAGTTTTAGGCATTGTCACTTATGAAACATACATATAGAAGTTTTCGTCCATATATCACTTAAGGATTAAAATAGGTTTTTACCTAAAATCCGAAGTCTAATTATGACTAGGGTTCGGATGTTCACTACATGTAATATTTTTATCTTGACCGCCATTCTCGCCGCAAACACAAATTTAACAGGAATTGCAATGTTATTACCCTTTTCGGACCGTTTTTATTTTGCACATAAAATCATATTTTGGTCATTTTTATGCTATTGGTCATATTTGTAATTTAATGTCATATTTCAACTATAAATTTGGTAAAGGACCCCATTTATAAAGTACATGCACTAAACGTGCGAGAGATAAATTTGAAAATTATTTCAATAATTTAATATTTTGCCAAATTAATAGGTAACTTAATTTTAAAATTAATATAATTGTTCATATTTTATAGGGACACGAAGCTAATTAATAGTAAAACTGTAAATCACCTGTAAAATTGTTAAAAAGTGATTATCTGATTGAATTCATGCGATGTAATAATTTAAGTGCAATTAAAGTTTTTAAATTGGAACATTTATTTTTAGAAACTTTGTCTCTTATTAGGTCATATTTAGGATTTTTAAGTCATATTTAGTCATTTTTAAGGGCATATTTGCAGTCATATTTTCCATTTTTTGGTCATAAACATCCGAACCCTAATTATGACTATGGCAAGGCATTTGATGATTTTGCATCTTTTTATATGAAGGTTAAAAGATAGCGCGAAATATATATATATATATATATATATATATATATAATATTAAGAAATACACCCGAATGCTCGTGCTCGGGTGCAAGTCCAAAGAGAGCAGAGTGAGAAAGGAGAAGAAACGAAGAGCAGAATAAAAAATAAAAAATAAAAATGAGATATAACTTATGTAAAATACGACAAAATTTTAAAAATAAAAACTTAATAGAAAAACAAAACATAAACATCTAGGATATAGCTAGCAATAAATTACAGATAACTTGTTACTCCTTTTAAATTTAGTAACGGGGTATGAGCTCATGGTACATTCTGATTATATGGTACCTAATGTGTCTAATGTGTTTTATCTAATGTGTCGACGGTTGAAGTAATGGTCGAGCAGAATAAAAACAACAGAAATTTTTGCGGTGAATATCATAAATATTTAAACCTCTGGCTTGAATCCAGAGGTTATTTGTATTACTACCGAGCTTTCGGCAACGTGAGGGGATTTCACCAAAGCTTTCGGTAACTCACCCAGTTGCCATGTTCCGGAAAACTTCATGATGGCAATTGTGTTGCCAAAAGCTTTAAGTGACGTATCACAGGCCTGGATGAGAACCCAGGAAAATGTAAACCTGTCACCTTTTAATGCCCCAATGGGTTAACCTTATGGGAGAGACTCAAATTATAAACCCGAGTCGGACTGCGAAGAAAACAATTAACATACTGATTAACCACATCGTTTATTTCTGTAAAATTGACATGAATTTTATAGTTATTTACGAAGTAAGGCCATTATACAGACGGGTAGGCCTATAATAACATTCAAGCATGGAAGTTAATAAAACGAGCGTTGGCGGGTTTTATTAATCGTGTGAGCAGGTTGAGTACTTTATAATATATCGATAAACTCGTAATCTCTCGTGGGACTACCTATGATAAAACCTTGAATCCTTTACGTAATGTTAATGCGTAGAGTTGGATTATTCCCACAAAGTCTCTGGCCTTGAAGACAAACCCAGCCAGCGAGCTTCTCGTTACGTCTCGTTACCAAGATGCGCGAATTCGGTGCGCGTAAGATCAGTAAGCTACCGCTGGGCAGAGAGTGAACATCATGCCAGTCGTAGAAAATACTATAATAGTTGAGTGGAGGGTTAATGCCGCTGCGAGAGAGACAGACAACACGTGGAGTGGGATAGGAGAGCTGAGCCAATCAGGGTGCAGCTACCTCCCCTAGCCAGGAACTCTACGAGCGGTGAGACTCGCTCCTAAGGTATATACGTAAAAACCCAGAGACGTTGTGGAGGTAATCCTACTCTACAGTGGAAGCTTGAAGCATTTATACTATTACTAGCATAAAGGCCCGGCGTCGCCCGGGGTTTTGTATTTTGTAATTCGAAATTAACTTATGATGGACTTTCGATTTTCAAATTCCAGGTCCTTATATAGGTAGGCCTATTTAGCATTTGAAATTAGGAAGAATGATTTATCACACTCAAACTATTCGCTCAGAAAACGCTTGATATAGCTTTTTATGGCTCATAGCTAGAGGATGTGGAATTTTGCAGCCCATCGCTTCTACAAACCAAGCCTAGTTTGAAATAAGAAGAAACATAAAATTGTATTGTCTTTGCAGATTTTTTTTTCTCACTCTGATATCACCATACAACCGTTTCGGGGATGAAATTAAAAAGAAATTCAATATCACTCTCATACTTCCCTCCCCAAAAACCTGGGATATAATAATATACATATTACCATACCTCGTATGGTATGCTCTATATCCAGGGCAGAGAAAGTTATGTGACTGCATCACATTGTGCATTATTTTCGTGGATTTCATCTTCAATACTTATTTACAGCAATGAATTATATCCATAGCTTCTCTAATTTGTCAAAGTCCCGTATCATTTATTTCCAAACCTACCTGAGACCATTGCCAACAATACACTGATGTCATGTGAACTACGTTGATTCCCTGTCAATCAGCCAATCAGGACAAAGACTTATATATAACTTGTTTGGAAATTGAAATAATATAAATGTAGGCTACATCGATCAAAAACACAATTTCAATTCGGTCCAAGCCAGTTCGTGTGCTTTTATTCTGTTCTGCTGATAGCTTACCTGAATTAAGTTAACTATGTCTTATATGGTCAATTGGTAGCACTTTTCACAACATTATTTTCGTGGATCGATTCATGGAAGGTTGGGTCATAGCATGCCGTGATCTCGCAGCTGTTAGTTTTGTTTTTATAGAACAAATCACGAAAGTAATTATTATTTGTATAATCCTTTACATTTTTACTCATGGAATAGTCATAATAAGTCCAACTCGAGTTGACGAGTTTCATCCGAATCAATCGATAAAATCGTGAACTCTTGTGGGACTACCTATGATAAAACCTGCCATCCTTTACATAATGTTAATCCATATAGTGGAAGCTTGAAGCCTTATATCGTACTGTTATGTTTATTGCGTAATATATCGTACTCTCACTCTAGCAAAACAACTTCTCTCCAAAATCCCGTATATTACAGTTCTATCCCTCCCGGAACATTTCGGCGTACTTTCCATATACAGAGAACAACTTAAAATAACTGGGGCTGCCTCAGTAAATCACAAAATATAAAGTACAACAGCTCAGTTATAGTGATAAATGGAATATGATTATTATTTTTTATTAACACACAACTGTTTGCGTAAGAATGAGGGCGAGGTGGAAGTAATTTTGCCCGGCATGCAATACTATAAAAACCAGCCTATATATGGCGCACGAATCTGCGATCTCCGTTCCTGGAACGCAATTACTTTGACCGTAGCAAGTAAGAGGTTTCACTCTCGCTGGGGCACGCTCCTGTTGCAGAATCTAAACTCTTTTTAATTGCAGGAATCTAATTTCATGAAAATCTTATCTACCATCTTCATAAATAGAATGTACAGCAAAAACATGTTCAATTATAGTTGTGTAAATCAAGAGGGGGGGGGGGGAGTACAAGCTGAACATCACGGTCATATGTGCTTAAGTTGTATTGAGTTGTCAAGTTAAATTTTATCATGATTAAACTAGTGTGGAATGCACTATGTTTTCCAAAGCTGCATGCTATGCTACTTCGGTGTGAATGCTCACAAAGACAAGTTTTTTATTTATTTTTTAATCTTTGTTCAATATTACAATCTGTTCTACAATTAACAATACGTAATAAGGATACAAGAATAAACATGTTACAAATATAGCCCAGTGGCTAATATTTGCACTTAAGTCAAGTATTGTAAAAATTTTAAATTTAACCCTTATGGGAGAGACCCAAATTATAAACCCGAGTCGGACTGCGAAGAAAACAGTTAAAATAATGAATAAGCCCATCGTTTATTTCTGTCAAATTTACATGCATTTTATAGTTATTTGCGATGTGAGACCGTTAGTGAGCATTCACACCGAAGTAGCATACCATGCGAATCGCACTACCTGGATGCAGGCTACACATCGAGTTGCATGGTTCACAGTTTTGCATTCATACCGAAGTAGCGAATGCGATCTGCAGTTTAACGTAAATTATATATTTTCACTATAACAGTTGAGAAACCCATTTAAAATAATATAATTTACCTAAAGAGGATATAGTTTCAACAATTTTAATCCAGTCTTTTTTCCTACTAGTTTTGATTTCCACATCGTATAGCCTACGCATGTACAAATTTTATGTTAAATAGCTCTCTTTCTAGCAGTCTTCATGCCATCTTTGCCATAATCTACCGTTACACAAGCGAATATGTGTTGAATTTTCTTAACAATTAGAAAACAGTTGAAAAGGCAACCGTACGCATGCGTCATCCCGAGTAACGTCGCATGAAATAAGTCCAGATCTATCTGAAGAAATGAATGTCGCACTCTGCGAGATGCGCTATTGCCACGTTACTTTGGTGTGAAGACCTCAATTTGTTTATTTGGGATTTTAAATGAGTAACGTGCAGCGTGCATCCAGGCAGCACGTAGCAAGTGGCATGCTACTTCAGTGTGAATGCTCCCTTACACAGATAAGTATAATAACCACCGCCGTCTCGAGAATTACACTGCCTGTCCTATGCTTAATTTTAACATGGAGTTCAGAGTATTTTTAAATTGCCTAATTTCCCCAGTAGAGGCGACACAGTTCACACCCAGATAGCATGAAATTCCAGCATATTTCAGTTTCCGAGTTTACACTTCAGAGGGCAACACAGAGCATACGGTAATGTAAAGGGTAATGCAGCTGGGTGTGGTAGGTGCTGCCATCTGTAATGTCGCCGCGTACGCAAAATTAGCCGTATAGGACAGGCAGTGTATACACGAGTAATTTAGTCTAGAAGGCAGTGATAATAACATAAAGCATGGAAGTTAAAAAAAACGAGCGTTGGCGGGTTTTATTAATCGTGTGAGCATGTTGAGCACTTTATAATACATCGATAAACGCGTAATATCTCGTGGGAATATGTATGATAAAACCTAGGAGTAAGATGTATAGACCGTTTGCATTTCCAGCTCTTGAACAACTCACTTACTATTGATCTTAGGATAAAAAAGGTTCCCGAATATCCAGTCTGAGGAAATATTTCATCTGTCGAAGGAAACTGTTATAATTGTAGAATTTGAAAAAAATGATTGACGTGCGTGATACTTAAACTTTTAAAGAAAAACTATGGACTATAAAAAAACTCAGAATTTTAAAAAATCAGCTGTGTTTACACTCCTTTTAGCAGCGAGGCCATATCTGGAGTTCGGGGTCTGTGTCTACACTAGGGTAGGCCATGCAACTATTGATTGTCAATTATTTCTATTATTGATGTATTTTATGGAGTAAATTTCAACTGATATTAATTTAAATGGCGAGGATGATTCAAAAAATGTAAGGTATGCCCCTAGATGAGCAAAGCTCGTGTTTAGGGGTATAATAGATTGATATAAATCTAATTATACACTACATTATCCACAGTATACTACAAAAGAAAATTATAAATGTTCAGTACAATTTATATAAAATAATTTTGCATCATTAACTAGTGGTTTATACAGAAATAAAAAAAAAAACAGAAAAAATAGAAATAAATTGGGTTGAAACATTGAAAAACAAAACAAAATTTAAGTTGGGCTATTAATATTATATAATAATTTTTCCCCCTCTTAAAATGTTTGAGATTGTAATTTATATATTCCGGTTGCTCAGCAATAAACGTGTTATACATGTAAATGTATGAAAATATCTAATTCGTTATTTTCTTTTACGACTGGGGAAACAACGAAAAAAGGCATGTCAAATTGGGCAGCCACCGGATTTGAACCTGGGTCCTCCCGAATGATAGTCCAAGACCATGGGCGTACGGTAAGGGGGGGTTCATGGGGTTGAAATCCGTCCCGAAATATATGCAATATTTTAAAAATTATAAATCATGGAACGAAATAAAAAAAACTCTGGTTTGGTTGTTACAAATTTTACAATTTCGTACATATCAAAGCATTATTTAAGATTTATCGTAATTTATTTAACATTCAAATTTCAAAACCTCGTGGTGTTGATAGTTTTTCAGCTTAATAACAGTGAGGTATTACTAGTAAGCAAAAATCCCTTTGGAATCTGTCAGACGACAACTCGAATACTCCCGCCAAAATCCATCAACCTGTTTGTAAAGCCAACAATACTCACGAGCTCATCACAAACTTATCATGAAGTAATCGGTATTAATCGGACGTTTCCACCGGTGGAGTTACAGATGACTTTAAAAACGTGTTCTATACGCCTTACAGTAATATGATAATTTTTCGAAAGAAAGTTTTTATTTAAAGACTCTAGCTTAATGAGAAATGGATAGAAATCTCAAGAAAAACAATTTCAAAGACTGAGCTGCTTATTAATTTATTACAGTATATTAATTATCACAATACAACTGTTGAGTAATTTTAAAAAAAGTATTAAATCACAATGTGCATAAGGACATGGAGCTGAGATGACTTTACATTGAACCCCTTCCGAACAAAATTTCACCGTACGCCCATGTCCAAGACGTCGGCCACTTCGGTCGGTTCCTTCAGATCTATATACGGTTTAAAATGGATAATGCATCCTATTGTTAAATTTAACAGATAAATTATAAGATAAATGACGGAAGCCGTAGTAACTAATGAGCAGACTGGGGTTGACCTCTGATATAAGTAGGCTATTCCACAATCAGCAATTAGCAGGCGCCGCAAAATGTTGCCCGTAATGAACGATTTCATCAGACAATTAACTTCTACCTGCTCCACAGAGGCAGGCGACCTTAATTGTTGTTAAATAATCAAGACTGTCTACGTCCGCGTCTCTATTGATTCTCTTGAAAATTAATCCTGAAGAGCAGGAGGTAACACATGACAATACATAAATTACTTAATGACAAAACAGATGGTACTAATATCTACCGTATTTTACGGACCATAAGTTCATCTTCCGAGACAGAGTTAATTTATCTTGTGAAATTGTCTTTAAGTTCTTCTAACAGTATGTGGCTATTATTTATGGGGAAACTTCAAAAATAAAGTGTATAGGTCAATTTCCTAAACACTAGAAGAACTTAAAGACAATATCACAAAAGAAACTAACTCTATCTCGGAAGCTGAACTTATCCGCGTGAAATAAAATTCCCTAAGAAGGTGCCAGTGTTGTGCTGTGCATATGTAAGAGGAAAACATTTCCAACATTTCTTGTGATGAGGTACGTGGTTATTTTCATTGTAATTTTAACTGTATTTCTGAGAACCTGAATCATTACACCGATTGCGGATTTATTAGCGTAGATATTTCACCTGATCGCTCGGGAGTTGGAGCTGTGCCCGCCGCGACGCAGAAACCTGCATGACTGGCCAACTCTTGCGTGGGACTCAATGTACTATTTTACATGTTCTTCCTGAAATGAATCACACTTTTATACCGAAACTAACAACGTAAAATAGGATTCCTACAAATATTCCTCAACTTCCTCTTAGATAGCTTACTAATGCAGTAGCAAAAAATCGTTTAAACTCAATGAAAGTAAAAACAGCTTTTACAACACATTTTTTTTCGCAAATAAAGGACAGCTGGAGGGAACTGCCTTTCACAGAATAGGGCTACATATCAGATACAAGATACATGTCACGGTGAATAATTCCGGAAGCTCAGCTGTGCGCATGATCAGTTCGTGATGCACTAATTGAGGCAAAAACAACGGCTGTCCAGAGGAAAACCCTGTCAGGAACTTAATTAGTAAACCGCACGCATTGCTTAGCATTTGAGCACATTCGCGGAAAATTAAGAGATTGTAAAACTACATGTCATTGGCGCTTTGGAGTTTATAAGGAACTTTTCAATCATTAACTGGACGTACCCTTTCATATCCGTCCATAGCTTTGTCAGGTATTGAAGGTGAAAATAAGGGACATAATAGCAGTAAACCTAAAGTTTATAAGCTTTCATGAATACAGATTATTGTCTCTGTTGGACATTACATGAGAATATTATAACAGGAGAAAAATTCCTCAGACACTGGGACTTGAACCCAGGACCTTTGGCTATTTGCGCCAATGCTCTACCAACTGAGCTAAGCCGGAGTCCAATTCACAGCGCCAGATGGAACCTCTCTCCCATGACTGATTCCCCTAAAGGTCTACCAGACAGACTCCGGCTTAGCTCAGTTGGTAGAGCATTGGCGCGAATAGCCAGAGGTCCTGGGTCCCAGTGTCTGAGGAATTTTTCTCCTATAATAATATTGTAAAGTTTATAGTTTAATTTTATAATTTAAAGAGTTAATAATAAGGAAGTCCACAAAAATTCCTTGTACAATTTATTTAGTCAGTTAGTTAATTGGAGTTCTACTGTAGTTCTGTTAGTGCTGAAGAGAACAATCATTGATTTAGGACAGACAAGAAGGGAAAATGGAGCAATAGAATAAATGCGACGAAAAAGAGACAAACAGAAAAGGAAAAAAAATCAGTTTTCTTTCTGAAAATAGGAATTTTATATTTGAGGCACCCTAAAACATGCAAGTCATCAACTCTTTCTCTCTTCTCTCTCTTGGTTGTAGTTTTACCTCTCCCTTTTAGGATTTTAAGCGACCCAAGCCGCCCGGGCCTTACAGGGCCGCAACCTGTCGGGAGAGGGATTATCTTTGGATCACATGCATACTTTTTTGTCCAGACAAGGACATGGAGGGCCTCCCCGGATGAGTGATCAGCCCAACGCGGGGCCACCTCCGAGACAACACGAACACATAGAACGATACCCACCATTCACACATTCACTCAGAACAAGGCGAGAATGGGGATGAAGATGATAATGACGGCGAGATGATATCCGGGGACTACAAGGGCCTAAAGTTACCTGACATTTGTCTCATAGATGAGGGAAAACCCCGGAAAGTCATGTATAACGAAAACTCAACATTCAATTTTAGAGCCTATTACTACTGGCTGTACCGAGAAACCTGAAACTCTTTAAATACGATATTGTAACCGCTGTAACTCTTAAATCGTTAACATAATTATAATTTACGCAGAGAAACGAAGATGAATGTTGAGAAGTAATTAAGGTAGAGTCATAAGTCATAACTCAGTATGACATTCAATAAGAGCAACAAGAATGATTGCACTGCAAGTAATTTGGTCGTCAATGAGGTGTGAAGTTTCACTAACTATGCCCGTGCTTTTTGTGACATAAATTACTTGGGAATAATTAGAAAAAGTCTCATGAGTAATGCACATATTGATTAACAACAACTCCCGGTCTTGAGGCTGCATGCAACCTTTCTCCAATCCCAACGCACTTCATACACACCTCACGCAAACTATTTCGTACCGAGACCTTCTACTTAATTGGTCTTCCTGGTTTAATTTTAATAAACTCAATGTTGTAATTTTGGTACAAAAACAGCAGAACATACACGTTACTGTCACCAATACTATTTACCTCATGTAGAGAATTATTACTATGAACAATAGCTAAATAGCAGGGAAATTTTCTTCAAATTTGATTTCCCCGGTAAAAATTAATGTGTATATTGTGTGATTACCAGAGCCCGGATTTTCATGACACGTCATCTTTTAACTGGAACATCATGGACGTTGCCAATAAGTGCAGATTTTCTGATCATGGCTCCTAGGTTATAAAAATTGTAATTTTTAGGGTTATTTTCCCCGATATTTTAATTTTTCAAAAAAAAAAATAGAAATTCAGTGTCATTTGGTCATTTTACGAACTTTTATTCCCATACTTCATATTTAAAAAAAAAAATAAAGTAATTATTTTCTCATTTTGTGTTGTTTCTCACATTATACAGAGTTTTTGTGCATTTAGGCCTACATACATTTAATATTATCTTCTATCTATCTTTACCTGAGTTTCACCTGTACCTTGTAGGGACATTTAAGCGGCCCGCGCCATCCGGGCCTTACCGGGCCGCGACCTGTCGGGAGAGGAATGAACTATGGATCACAACATAAACATACTTTTATGACCAGACAAGGACATGGAGGGCATCTCCGGATGAGTGATCAGCCCAATGTCGGGGCCACCTCCGAGACAACACGAACACATAGGACAAGACACACAATTCACACACATACTCACTCCGAACAAGGCGAAGATGGGAAAGATTATAATAACGGCCAGATGATATCCGGGGACCACAAGGGCCTAAAGTTACCTGACATTTGTCTTACAAGTGAGGAAACACCCCGGAAAAAACCTCACCCAGGTAACTTGTCCCGACCAGGAATCGAACCAATGTTGTAATTTTGGTACAAAAACAGCAGAACATAAACGTTACTGTCACCAATGATTACGCTGAATACGAGCCAAATAGCAGGATTTTTTTTTTTAAATTTTATTTCCCGGGTAAAAATTAATATGCATTTTGTGTGATTGCCAGAACCTGGATTTTTATGACATGTCATCTTTTAACTGGAACATTATGGACGTTGCCCACTAGTGCAGATATTTTGATCATGACTCCTACATTATATAAATGGTAATTTTTAGGATCATTTTTTGGTCATTTCCCCGATTTTTCATTTTTAGGAAATTTTTTAGAAATCAGTGTCTTTAATTGGTCATTTTACGATATTTTATTCCCACATTTCATATTTATATACGGTATATTTTTAATTTAAAGTTATTATTTTCTCATTTTGTGTTCTTTCTTGCATTATATAGAGTTTTTTGAGCATTTACTTACATTTAATAATATAAGAACTCTAAATAAGCATAAATAAATAGATCATGCTATAATTTTTATTTGGGTACAGAAAGATGGTGTTTACCGTTTGCATTTAACTATATGTACCAATTAACTAATTACAAGCCTATTTAATTGGGTACACAGAATTAATGTAAAATAGACACAAATCTGACGAATAAACTAGCATTTTCATACAATTTTTTGGGTATTTTTATTAGCTTTGGGTCTTTTTTTTTTGTATCTTTCCAGTCATTTTATAGGTCATTTTAAAAGTATTTTTAGGTTATCAAAATCCGGGCCCTGGTGATTACAGGAAATGGATCTCCAGACTGGAAGTCTTACACTAAGAAAAAAGTGTGCGTGGAACGCCA
This sequence comes from Ectobius pallidus, assembly GCA_964059195.1. Lineage (NCBI taxonomy): Eukaryota > Metazoa > Arthropoda > Insecta > Blattodea > Ectobiidae > Ectobius > Ectobius pallidus. The sequence continues at coordinate 167,993,605 of CAXKWD010000006.1, forward strand.
TGCGACAGAAGTGAAACTTGTTTTAATTTTTTTTCTTCAATCTTTGATTATTGGATTTTTTCAATTTTGCATTAATTTTGGAATTTTGAATTTTTAAAATTTTGGATCTTTGATTTTTTTTTTATTGTTTGGATTTTTTAAGCGCGGTAATGAACCTCCGGGTTCCATAAAATAGATAATATACCTTTAGATTGCTTAGGAATTTTCTATTGCCAATGAGCAAGTAAGTATTATTATTATTATTATTATTATTATTATTATTATTATTATTATTATTATTATTATTACTATTCCCTTTGCAGGTCCTCGTACTAGGTCTGAAAAATTACCTTTGATTACTCCTAATCATTGAGTTGATTGTTTTCTGTGCAGTCAGCTCCGAAACACCCTAGTAATTTCGTGACGGTTTTGAGTGTGACACTAATTTCGTGACGGTTTTAGCGTTACACAAGTTCCCGATTTAGCCATAAAGAAGTTTCACTTCAAAAATCGGGTCCTGTTGCTTAATCAGTAAAGGCAAGGTAGTATGTCTATCACATTAATGGAATCCACTGAGATGTAGTTCAGCGAGACTGCGGACCAAAGAGGTATAATGATTGATAATGACCACACAATACACAGAGCAAGCCAAGGTTTGAAGTGGGCACAGCTGGGAGGCGGGCCATGTGACAGCTCAATTCCTGTCGTGACACACGCTGCCTTCAATTCGCAGGAAATGACAGCCGTCACGAAAGCGAAAACAACGCTTACAGGTGACAAAAATTATAATCAGTTGCGACACCTAGCTGCCAGTCAAGGTGTCTCGAAGGTGGAACCAATACAATACAGATCGATATAATTATATTATTTTATTTTCTTGTACCCGCACTTATTATATGAATATGTGAGTAGTGTTACTTGCCAACGCTAACTGTATTGCAACTGCCAAAGCCTTATGTGAACACTGCAAACAATATTGTTGTCATGAGAACTGCATTGCATTTGATTAATATCAGTCAAATACTATAGAGGACAATACCGGACACTTACTGCTTTGGCAATGGAAAAATGGGGGACAGATTTTGCAGCACTCCTGGTGGCACAACCTGCAAACTTGGGGGCAAATTAAAATATTCAAAACATATATAAACTGCAATGTTTTATTGTTTCACCAAACACTAAGTACCAAAACACTGTTTAAGTAATTATAAGAATAATAATGAGCAAACAAAACACGGAATTTTCGAAATAGTTATCAAAATATCAACGAAAACACAAATATTTCAACACAGCGGTTGCTAACAACAACAACTTTCTCTTTTTTTTTTCAATGTTGATTATTTGTTTTAAATTTTTAGGTCATTTATTTCCAAACCAGCATTTTTTTCTGAACCATAGATAGATAGAAAAATCATATCCTTTATTCATAACATGCCAGGGTTGGCTACTTCGGCTCCTCTAATAGAAATTGGTTGATATCTTTGTATCTTTGTATTCAGTAGTAGCAGGTTGGGCCGCTAGATGGTGCTCAAAATATTGTCCCTCGATGTATCGCAAAGTGTCCTGCATTGTCCTCTATAGCAGCGTTTCTCAACCTATGGTCCGCGAAGATGATGCACATGGTCCGAAGACATAATTAAAAAATATCCTAAAGCAAGTGGAAAGTAAAGTAGTAAAAATCTTTCACATATTTCGTTATAATGACATACAATTAATACCCCAAATATTAAGAATATAGGCTTTCTTTTAAAAATGGGAAGTAAAATTAGGGTCCGTAAATTTTTGAGACATTTTAGAGGTCCTGGGGCTCGAAAAGGTTGAGAAACGCTGCTCTACAGTATTTGTATCAGTGTAATATTTAAATAAAACATTTAGGTCCCTAACTTTCTTTCTGCTGGTATCATCGAGGATTTATATAGCTTCAAACCTTCTCCGGACAACATGGATCATATTCGTCTCGTATTTATGGTAATACCGAATATAGAGACTAAATTGTATTTCTTTAATAGTTATAGCACTTTAGGATACGGTATAATGAGTACTCACTTAGGCAGGTAGAAGTGTAATGCCAGATTAAACTCACCTGCAATAGAAAAACAGAACATGTTCAGAGACTAAAAAGACGAATGTCCTAAATTAAAGTGACACATAATGTAAATTAATGAAACACAAAACATATTTATAGGCTATAAATATTTTGGCGATAAGTGCTTTTTCATCCATTCCTGTTCATTCTATGATGGTGGAAACTTGAATTTCCTTCATAAAATGCTGGTAACCTAATCTACATGCGTCGTTTGCCTTCGTCAAATCCTCTAACTTTTGAATTACCGGTACCGCTATTTATTATTGTATACATGAAATATGCATTAAACAGGGTGTTAATGAATAACACCGAAATATTTTACCTGTGTATAGAGGGGACATAGACAAGCTACTATAATTAGAACATTTTTGTTCTATGACGTAAAATGTGTATGCTTACAGAACATTATAGTCATTACAATTTGGTGCTCATTAGTCAATAATGAAGCGAAATAGGGTTAAAATTTTCATTAAATTGATTCATGCCTTGTTAGTGATCGCTAAAAACCTGATTCTTAATCATTCATCAACAGCTATATAATAATTTAGTGTTTCCATAATCTGCAAAATTTACAGACTAATCACATCAGTGCATTAGATTTTTTTTAATTCACAACTCAGGTTTTAACAACGAAGTTCCTTTTTGAAGTGAAACTTCTTTAGCGGCGGTAGGGGTAAATCGGGAGCTTATGTAATCGTCACGAAATTAGTGAGGTGTGACGAAACGGACTGTACAAAAAACAATCAACTCAATGATTAGGCTTATCCAAAATTTTAAAAATAAAAAAATTCAAAATTAAACATCGAAAATCCAAAATTAAAAGAAAACTAAAAATCCAAAATTAAAAAATCGAAAATCTAAAATTAAAAAAATTAAAAATTAAAAAATCCAAACTCAAAAATTTTAAGTAATAAAAATCTAAAATTAAAAAATCCAAAATCCAAAATTCAAAAATCTAAAATTTAAAAATAAAAAAAAATCGAAAATTCCAAAATTAAAAATTAAAAGATCAAAAATTTAAAAATTCAAAATTAAAAAGTCCAAAAACCCTACATTAAAAAGTCCAACAATCCAAATGTGAAAAAATCCAATAATCCAAAATTTAAAAAATCCAATAATCTGAAATTGAAAAAAATCCAAAAATTAAAACATGTTTCACACCTTTTAAAAAAAAAATTTTTGCATTTTTTCCTTCAAATGTTAGGGGAGAAATTGTATCCATAAGACTGGTACCCCTTGTATTGGGATGCAGGATGATAACATGGAAGGGAAATGGATGAAATTATGTAGCAACTATCTACAATTAGATTACACACACAGTATTCGCCATTACTCGCAGGCGATACAGGAAAGTATCATGTGTGAGTACACTACATCAGATAATACAAGTTTCGCCTCATTGAGTTTTGACTTAAAGCCAGTGACTCAGCGTTCAGGTTCGATTCCTGCCCAGTGTAATAAAATGTTAACATTCTCATATACACAAAGACCAATTAATAAAGGCAATGCAGCATGAAAGTAGCTTTGAATTCCGAAGCCAATCACTCATAACAAGACACGATTTCAGCAGTGTGAGAATGAAACTTAAAATATTTGACATGTTATGTCTCACGTAACTTTCAAGTAATAAAGTAATAAAATCAGGTAAACTGATGTAACAAAGTGCCAGAATGCTTTTGTTTAATCAGTTTCAATTGTAATTATGATACGCAGAAACTAAGTTTTTTAAAAACTAATTTCCAACTTAAAAGTAGCGGCTCCGGTCATGGAAACCACTATTAACGGCCGTGGGTGTCGGCATGCTGACCACATGCCCCCCAATCCTGCCATCTGCCTATAGGTAGATGACGCAGCGGTCGGGTGGTAGGCCTTGTCCCTTCGGGGATGTCGTGCCACGGAGTTTAGAGTTTAATTTCCAAGTTAAGCTCCAGATTAATTCATTAAGCAGGGCTTACGGAAGAGCAAAGGTATAGTTTTAAAAAAATCATTTTAAATCGTCCAGCATCAGCTAACTATACAGATTTATAATATCTTGACACTCACATAGAAATACAAACAAACAAAAAAGCCAAATTGGCCGGTTTCGGGATTTGAACTAAGGACCTCCAGAATGCGAGTCCAAGACGTTAGACTACCATCTCGACCACCTCGCTCAGTTTAGCGATCTTGTTTGATAAGTGTATGTAAAGCCAAATTGGCCGGTTTCGGGATTTGAACCACGGACCTCCCGAATGCGAGTCCAAGACGTTACCATCTCGACCACCTCGCTCAGTTTAACGATCTTGTTTGATAAGTGTATGTAAAGAAATAGTGTTTTTTGTCATAGCTAACTGTATTACAACTTCCAAAACCGTATATGATCACAGTAGAACAATATGTTGTCATGATAACTGATTTGCATTTTATAAATTCTTTCTAATATATTACCCTAAAATAGGCACTAAATTGGGCATTACTCCGGTACCGGTCAACCGATTTGATCCACTATCAATAGGCTTCTTCCCATGTACGTTATAAACGTGTATACCAAGTTTTACTAAAATTCGATAAAGCGTATTTGAGTTATTGCGCATACAGACACACAGACGGACGGATAGACATTTTCTCGTCCCGCACACAATCTCATAAAGTACCATTCTGGTACTTAATAAAGCACGAGTTTGTGTTAACAGTGATTGGCTTATAACTACCCTTCAGAGATGGTCTTAGTGAATTTGCGTGTTCATCATCAAGATGCAATAAAACAATTTTTTTAAATTTTACTTTCTTCACGAACAAATAGCAATAAAACTTCGGTGACGTGCTATTTCTTTTTAAGATTGAATTAGGATAAGAAATACAAGACCACTGAGATAAAATCACGTAAATCAAGGAGGCTTTGGACGAAGTGCACTGCGTGGTACAAGGAAGAAGCTCACGCCAGAGCATTGCCACGCGTTACGCTTTCGTGATCTGTGATACATAGAGATGCACCAACACCAGATTGTTCACCGTGACAAAAATGCAACAGGCATCTGAGGAGGAGAGTTTGGGTTTTCCAGGTTCCAATTACAGTATATGTCATATTTGACTAATCTTCCTAGTGCATTTGTTTGAGACATCGGGTTCAATCCCCGGTGAGAGCAATGGGACTTCATCGTTTTTGGTTCTACTGACCCGGGGTCAAATCAGCCTATAACGGAAACTAGTATTACGAGCAATTCAGGGGATGAAGAAGTCCTAAGCCTAAGGCTGCATTTTCGTATACAGATCACTTTTTAAAAATGACACCGAAATACTGCATTGCACAACGAATTTTCCTTTAAAATAAAATCTTTTCACCTCTAACAATAGATTGTATCATAGACACGATATCTTCAAAAAAATATTGCGTTTATCCTGATATATGGTTTCAAGTTTTCAATATTAATCCTAATATTCATAAAAAAAATAACCATATTGAATTACTAATCAATGAAATGCAGTAATTCCGCCTTTCAATATTAAGGTTTTTAAATTATCATATATATATATATATATATATATATATATATATATATATCGACCAGCTTATGGTTATCTTCAGTGATACATAGTATGATATTAAAAAGTATGGTGTAGGCTTAGATCTATGCTATTTACATGGCCAGCTCTGAACTGAAAACTTCATTATGAGCACAGAGTAGGCTAGACACACAATATAACGCTACAGGATGTTAGCCAATGTATGAAAGAGAACATTATCTTTATTGGCAAGTTGTTCGTTTAAATTTACTTCTTTGTTATTAAGTTGATCTAGGAAAATTACTAAATTTTCAAGCTTATTTAGAGTTATTATTATTATTATTATTATTAAATCTCCAAGTACAAGAGCCCTATTTTACCTAGGTATGCTAGGGCTATAGTTCATAGGCGTAACCAGGCCGACCATATGGGGGGGGTTATAACATCCGCGGGGTCTGGGGGGTATGGAAAATTTTAAAAATTAAGACGCAAAATAACGAGTTTTAAGCTTCCCACGCTTTATACTTGTATTAAGTAATTTATGGGCAGACTTAAAAAAATATATAATTTTCCTTTTTAATCAATGGGGGGGGGGGGGTTCAAACCCCCAAACCCCCCCCTCGGTACGCCTATGCTATAGTTACAGAATAAGTATGTTAAAATTATTACATGCAGAAAATTTTAAAATATGGCAGTAAACAATAAACAAAAGTGAACATAAACACAAAACATTACAAAGTTACATTTTTAAAAAGTTCATAAAAATTGTGAGAATTAATCACAACGTTTTAAAAACTTTGTTGACAAATATTTTGAATTCTCTGAAACAGCATTGGTTATTTAAAAAGTCAATCATTGGATAACCCAAAACCTTATTACACTTAGTTAAATGCTTCTTTAGCATGTGGCGCTTGTAACCATGAAATGGGCAGTCTAGAACAAGTTGATCGACAGTTTGTTCATCATGTCCACATGGACAAAAATATCCATCAATAGAAGGTATGTGAAATCTTTGATAGTAAGATTTAAATTCTGAGTTAGACTTTTGTTTTTGACATGTAGAATGTGCATTTCTTTATTTAGGGTTTCAAAACCGTGTTGATAATTAAAAAAAAAACTTTAATAACTTATTGAAAGGCGGAATTACTGCATTTTATTGAGTATTAATCCTATGCACATTTTGAGATGATTTGAATGTAAAATACAATTTCTGTACTAGAGGTCATACGTGAACGGCAGAGAATATCGACTGTATTTGCTAACATCAATATCTTTCACACACGATTGTTTTGATTGACATGAGAGCCACAAGTTGCCGACCTGTGCGTGATGAGGAACCAGCCTGGTGGCGCATTCTGACGACAACACACACGAGTTCCGCTACTTTCACTCAGGAAAAGTTTTCGCGAAACACTGAGACAGTGGGCGGGCAGGACCTCATAGCTTTAATCTCGCTAATCAATTCAGTTCACTACGTCAAAGACATATTTCAAAATTCTAAATTTCGATAATTATGGTGATTATTATGAGGATTCTCTCCCATTAAAAACAATGTATTTCCTCTATAACATTCTAGATAAACCATTAATTTATTACACAATATATAAACTCGTGACGGACTGCAAAGAAAACAGTTTACAAAATGGTTAGGCTCATAGTTTATTTCTTTTACCCTGTATAACTATCTGCAAAACGTCAAGAAAAAAAATCATCTTCCCCAATACTGATTGATTTTGACCGATAGGCCTACTAGATTTTATCTTCTACTAAAAAATAAATAAATAAATTGTCGTCTAGATTAATTGGTACTCAGTGATTCCCTAGTAATTGGGGCAGCTATCCCTTGTGGATTTTCTCTCTACTATCTGTAAATTTTACAAGAAGTGTAAATTTTCTATCTAGTTATTTTAAGTCATTTTGTTCCAAGGTTAAGATAAATAATTGAAGGGGCTAATTCCATAAGGGCGTAAGGCACATCTTGAATTTTGAGCTTTTAACATTTATGCCTTCTCCTCATATATCTTAAATACTCAGTGAACAATTTATACTTGTGCCTTAAACCTCTTCTCAGTCATAAGGAAAGACCTGTGCTTGTGAATGGTAACATTGTTTAAAGACATTAAGATTTCTCAGAACTATGCTCTTGTGCCTTACGCCCTTATGGAACTAGCCCCTTCAATTGTATCCTATCGGCCACATTTAAGGGTCAAATAAGCAATTTACGTATACCAGAGAGTGCTTTAAGAGCCAGTGTTAATAGTTCAGATAAGCTAAACAGATGGCAGTGTAATTCCATTGTTATTAGGCCTAATCCCATGAGATCAAATTTTATCAGATTTTATAATCGCAATATATTTAAAGGTAAAACTGAACATTTAAAAAAAAATCTAACTGTAACGTTAATAAAAATAAATCTGCTAGGTTAATTAAATAAATTAAAGAAAATTTGCTACATCAGACAGTTCTATGTCTTGACGGGAAGTGTTGTTTGAGGTAGGAATAATTGGCCGCAATTGACGCAAGACCCAACGTTCTTGGAAGGGAACTGACTAGATTAACAATTTAAAATCTACTACCGGGCTTGAAATAAATGTATAAAAATATATTCACCATTCAGATGCTAAGTCATCTCCAATGGATTAAAATAGAAACTTGGTTTTTATTTGCAATGTAACGGGTTGGAGATATCAATGCTGGTGTAAGACACGATCCCTTTTTTGTCATAGGGAACCAAGAAGAACAAATATTACAACAGATAATTATAGCAAAATAATAACAAAAAATATTTTACACTACAGTGTTTTGCAGATGACAAGCCGTTTCTTCCTTCTCCTGCTTGATACGCGGTCCAATCAGAGACGGCGAGACGGAGGGAAGACCCTTACTGATAGCGGCAACTCATTAGCTCGTACACGTGATTGGCGGTGAAGGAATTGGCTTCTCATTTGAAAAATACTGTAAACGTACCCAACAGCAATAGACAATTCCTAAGCAAGATAAACGAATATTATCTATTGTATGGAACCCAGAGGTTCATTGCCGCGCTTACCTGAGCGCCCCAGTCAACTCTATTCTGCGCTAACTCCATCGAACCATCCCTCGCAAATCCTACTTCCTTTAAATCTATTCTATTGTCTTTCCACCTACGTCTAAGTCTTTCAAGTGGTCTATTCCCTTCGGGTCTCCCAGTTATGAAATTTAGGCCTATTACGGAAAACAACTGAACCGTTAAGTTCGCTCCTCTCACGCCGCGAACCCGATTTGGATTCTTGATCGGGACAAGTTACCTAGGTGGGTTTTTTCGGGGTTTTCCCTCTCCTTTGAGACGAATGTTGGGTAACTTTAGGCCCTTGTATTTCCCGGATATCATTTGGCCGTTAATATAATCTTAACCCTACCCACGCCTTGTTCGGTATGAGTGTGTGTGCGAATGGTGTGTCTCGTCCTATGTGTTCGTGTTGTGTAGGACGTAGCGTCGCCACCTGTCCCGAATTTGGCGGGACATCCCGCATCTTAAGAACATTTTCAGCGTCCCGAATTATGTCTAAGAGGGACGCATTATTTATATATATTTTTTATTTTGTTAGCCGTTTCTTGTCTACTGTTAGTGTTATTGTTACATAGCCTATGCAGTTTTGGCTTTGTAACGAATATATAGCATCTTTCTCTTATTAATAAATTATTCCATGTACAAACTTAGGTATGAAGATCGGCGATATGCATATATTCGATAAGTGTCCCTCCTTAGCCTTACCAAAAGGTGGCAACCCTAGTAGGATGTGACTCGGCATTGGGCTGATCCTCTCATACGGGAGGCCCTCCATGTCCTTGTAAGGTCAAATAGTAACTTACGTATGTGATTCACAGACACTCCCTCCCTCGACAGGTCGCGGCTGCGGCCGCTTAAAGAAATAAAAAAAAAGTTATCACTTTCACAAGAAAAAATAAGAAAAATAAACGGAGAGTCTGGTGGAAGAGTCAGAAACGCACTCAAGTGGAACTCGTAATCAGGAGGCCTATCTCAACAGTTAGAACCTTTCCTGGTGTAAATTACACATTCCGGTTTGCATTGACGTTTCGGAGACGGTCAAGCATAACGATTAATTAACGGAAACCGAAACAAGCCAAAAGAGAATTTCCAGGTATCAATTGCGCGAACGTGTTGAAGCACAGAGTACAAATTCTAGCGTTTCCATGGATACGTGACTGATTCTGTATAGAATACATTCAATTTAAGCAAACGGGGGCGTTGGATAGATCATTTTCGATTAGATTACCAGATGTCCTTACTTATTAGGATATGTTCTTATAATTGATGAACTTCATACCCAGTGGCGGACGCAGGGGGGATTGGGGAGATAAAAAAAAAAAAAAAGGTTATGCATACAACGTAAGTGGCCAGTTTTATAAACTAATTATATATGTAAGTTAATTATTTTTTAGTATTCTTTCTACCTATTCAAACCCCCCCCCCCAAAAAAAAATTATGCGTCTGCCACTGTTCATACCGTTTGTGTTGAAAATATAATGTAGTAACTATTGTCCACCTTATACCACAAAGTATAGTAAATCGCAGAAATTTTATCTGATACATGGTTACACTTTTTTTGCCCTCCTCCGCCCCCGGAGCCCTCGACCATAAGTAGACCTGGGATTTTAAGGCAAATGCCTATTTTGTTTCTTATGAAATAACATGAAAATTTTGAAATATGTTGACCTTCCATGATAAATCACTTATATTAATAGAGATTTATAGTGCCCTAAAATGCCTATTTGGACCTTTAGACCCTATTTTTACTCTTTTAGGTGCCTAAAATGCTTATTTTGTACATATAAAATAAAATTCAACTTTTGTAACTTCTAAAATTGTTTAATGGACATCCCTGAATGAAGAGCAGAAGAGCAGAGTGCGGGTTTTTCACAGAAACTTGATTTTGCCAAAGGCCTGTAGTGTTCTAATTTTCCATATAATCCAAAACTGTTTTTGATAAGTGCCTTTTTAATTCTGTCTTAATTTTGCAGTTATTTCTGTTAAGAATCGGTATACCACGCTTCTTATGGTAAAAGAAAAAAGATCACGTTACAGTTTAAGAGAATATTGGAGTATTTTAAGCATTATTTTCTGACTATTTACAAATTTTTTAAGAATATTTTAAGTGCCTGTTTTATCTTTTAAAAGCTTATTTACTTGTTTTAAAAGCCTATTCTAGGTGCCTAAAACCATTGTTTTAAGAGCCTAAAATCCCAGGTCTAACCATAAGCCAGCCATACTCCAGTCCCAACAACTTTTCGGCGATTGTGTTCTATTGCTCTATTTTTCGCTCTTGTCTACTTTAAGCTACTAATCTTATTTCTTTTAAATAATGGTAACAATTTTTGTATAATTACCATTAGTTGGTAAGTAAAGAAAATAGTCACCTAGTACCATAGGCCAGATTTTGGGATATAACTACATATCCAAGTTATATTATTTAATGACAATACACTTCAAGACTATTATGATAAATACTGTATAAATAGGTCTACTGCATAACTGTCCCTTCACATTTTAGTTACAGTAAAATATAATTTTCGTGACTCTATTTCGGAAAAAAATCAAGTCGACAATTTAGTGAACATATTGCATAATTGTGCTCCTTTGCAGAATTTATAACTTAAATATGACGTTAAATTACAAATATGACCAAAAGTTGAACAAAACATTAAAATGAGCAAAATATGACTTTATATGCAAAATGAAAATGTGCAATTCATGTTTAATTTGTGTTTGCGGCGAGAATGGAGGTCAAGAAAAAAATATGACATGTCATAAACATCGAGGCTCTATTAAGAAGATATTAACATTTGTTATTGGTAGTGATTCTACCGGACACATGTACAGTATTCTTTGTTTTAGAAGGCAATTTTCACTGCGAAGAAATCAAACTGAAATAAGAACAATGTAATACCCTGCTTACACAGAAAAATTTCAAGGGACTTAATTGGAAACTACAGTACAGCCTTTTCAGTTCATTTCCTTACTCTTTCGAGGCGACGCTATAGAAATAATATAACTCCTAACTCCGTGGCGCTACATCCCTGAAGGGACAAGGCCTACCACCCAACTGCTGCCTCATCTACCATAGGCAGATGGCAGGATTGGGCGCATGTGGTCAGCATGCCGACACCCACGGCCGTTAATGGTGATTTCCATGACCGGAGAAATAATATAACAGTGAGATAAAATTCAGGTTAAATTTAAGATTTCTAACAAAGAAAGGTTGTGTAACAGTTCAATTACAAAATTATGTAAACCTGTACAAGATGTTAGATAAAGACAATGAGTGAAATTATCCATGATTTTATATAAAATCTCACATAGAAGTTAATATCACTTACATAACATTGTAGATAAAGTTACGTAAATTATAATAGGAAAGAGTTCAATGACTGAATTTCAATTCCTTGTCATAATGATAACTTAATTTTTTGGGCATTTGAAAAGAATTCGCTAGAGGAGAGATCGTGACAATGTTTGTAATCACCAGGGAACGAATGAAAAACCGTAATGAGATTGGAGATGGTATCTCACAGAGATGCAACTAATTTTAGATAAAATCTTGCATGCTGCTACAATCTCATTAATAGATAATGAGATTCTAACATACGGCTCTCAAATTTATTAGCGATATAGGATGTTACATTATGTTAGAATGCAACCTAGGTATTGTAGTATTAATAAATTTCTTTTTTTCTTTCTTTTTTTCTTTCTTTGAGGGTGGAAGTATTAAGGAAATTGGTGATGAATGTTTCGTCTTATACCCTCAAATAATGATAAAACCAAAAAGCCGCAGTTAGCCTCAGATATTTATTATTGGAATGATATAATCTGTTTGAGTTATGAGTTATGCTAAAAAATACACATGCTAAAAAGAAAAAATACACATATTTACACAGTCAATTAAAATACTATTTACATTATCACAGTAAGTATTTACAAATTCATTAAAATCTATTTATATTTAAAAACATACACTTAATATGCGCTGCAATTAAAAGTAGTATGTAGTCATAGAGTGTTAATCTGTTGAAAGCAGATTATTATAAAATGTAATAATGTCTATTTAGCTGCTAATTGCAGTAGTCAATGTTAACACAGAAACCAGGTTGATTATATACAATAAAATTGTTGCTCTAGTAGAATGATATTCTTCTGAGTTTAAACTGTAGAGAGTTCTATATACGAGGGGTATTCCGAAAGTAAGTTTCGTCAATGTATGGCAGGAGCGGCGTGTTCACCAGGGGAACCAAACAAACGCCAGACGAATCCCCACCCGTGGCTGGTTCCACGACGGAAGTGGCGTCAGCGGAGGAGGCATGACGCAGGCGCACTGCGCCGTAGAAGAGCGAGTCGCAGCAGACTGGCGTGCCCGCGGGTATTAGTGTACCGCTCACGATGGCACGAGAGATTTGGCGCCACTGCCATGTACCGCTATCTCCCCTCTTTCAAACGAGCCATTGCTGCAGCCGCTGAACCTTTTATTGTCCGAGATAGAGCTGTTTGAAATTGATCTCCCGATTTCCGTCCCCGCAAAGTGCGGCCTCCACGAAACCATCTCGCACAAACCTTATGGAACATCAATTTGTCACTCAAAATGGTCTGTATGGAACCTTTAGTAATGTCAGGAAGCTGAGGTGGAGCAGGCTGTGCGCCAATTCTTTGCATCGCAGGGCACCGAGTTTTACCACAGTGGGTTCTTCAAACTGATCGCACGCTACGACAAATGTATCAATGTCGCTGGCGACTATGTCGAAAAATAGTGCACGGTGTATAGGTCATGCTGCCATGCTGTATTGCTTTTGGGTCAATAAAGTGTCCGTGTGACAAACTGACGAAACTTACTTTCGGAATACCCCTCGTATGAATCGTTGATTAGAAATTCGGCTTGCTGCTTCTTGGGTTTTATCATTTTAGATTGTGAGATGCATTTCGGTGTATGTTTACACCATCTTCAGTCGCTTGTAGTCTAAAGAGACTATATGTCTTCACCTGCTGCTGTTATGCTGTGTACTAATCTGCTGTCAACAGATTAACATTTTATGACTACATACTACTTTCAATTGCAGCGCATATTAAGTGTATGTTTTTAAATATAAATAGATTTTAATGAATTTGTAAATACTTACAGTGATAATGTAAATAGTATTTTAATTGACTGTGTAAATATGTGTATTTTTTAGGTAGATTTTCGAAGAAAAATCTATTGCAATGGATACCACTTTATGATTTTCGAAAAATTCTTTCATATCTTTACGTTTCATGCTCCCCTAAGTACGAAACCACCGCCCGTTCAAAAAAAAAAAAAAAATTGTGATATTTATATATATATATATTTATATCTTTACACGATAGCGGCCGTAATTTTGAAGATATTTGAACCAAATTTTATTATGTTATTTCTAGGCCTTATAGTTCGGACAAGTTCGTTAATGGGCAAAATTGGCCCAAGGGGGTGGTCGGGGGAGGGGGTTGAAATTTTTAAAAATGTATATCTCGGCCCCTATGAAGTATAGAGGGAAACTTTGTTTGAATAAATTAGAGTACTCCCTATGGAGTTCACAGTGACACCAACGATTCGGGGGTTCGAGTGAGGGTGGGGGTGGGGGTGGGGGATGAAAATTCGAAACTTTTGAAACCATGTCTTGTGGGGTATCGTTGAAAAGCTCTTGATGAGTACTCTACAAATCAATAAATAGTTTCTTGATAGCACTCATATGACGCGAGATTTTAATGTTTGAAAATAATAATACTTGAAAGAATTATTATAATATCATAATTTTGTCTTGTTTAGCGGCTTTGCTAATTTTATTCATTACTGATCTTGCGCACGGCCTCCCAGAATATTATATCCTATTATTGTTGTCAAAACAATTGATTGTAGGCTCTTCCTCTTTACTGCAGGTTTGCCATGCCAAGGCTAAAGAAGAAGAGTGCTATGCAGCGGCAATAAATTAAACCAAAAGCACTTCGAAATCTACCTCCGCCTGTAGGCCGGCCTAAAGGGATTTTTTCTTTTTAGCATGTGTATTTTTTAGCATAACTCAAACAGATTATATGATTCCAATAATAAATATCTGAGGCTAACTACGGCTTTTTGGTTTTATCATTATTTGAGGGTATAAGGCGAAACATTAATCACCAAATAGGTAATAGGTATTGTAGACGATGAACGACACTGAGGAAAAAAAATAATGAAATTCATCTATTTCTCATCTGTGAATTTCAACGAAAGCTGTACATAATATCTGCGCACAGTTTCCCAGGTTCTAAAGTGACAAACTAAACCGCAGGATTTTATCCTCGCACTCAAAAGCAAACGATCCTTCTGACATTGAGGTGTCTATTTCCTAGGTATTAATTGTGACAAGCAAGGTCTGATGGAGGAAACCCATTCAGTAAGATGTCCAGACAATTTAGTTAGTTGCCTTAATCAACAATTCAGTGCCAGTGTCACTGTCAACCTTCAAATCGCATTTAACAGCACATATACGTAGTACTTAATAATCTTTTTCATGTCCTATGTTAATTTCAGTTTCTATCACTTAATGCTTTTATATAACTCAATCATATTTGTAACAATTAATTTCTTTTTATCATTTAATGTATCTTAATGTATCTTTATGTATCTTAATTATTCAAGTATATATGTTCTAATTTTTTCTTTGTATTTAATGTTCGTTTCTTGTATTCATGTATATCAGTTCTTTTTTAATTTATTTTTAATCATTATTATTGTTAGCATTATGTATTTCATGTTTTTGCCCTGGCTGAGTGGTAGAGAAGGCCTTATGGCCTTAACTCCGCCAGGTTAAATAAATAAATAAATAAATAAAAATAAATAAATATGGCGGGGGGGGGGGGGGATCGTCCAAATGTCCATCTCTATCGTAATCATGGATGGGATAAATTACCGGATTGTGAGCATTCAGATGTCTTGTCTTCAAACATAATCGTACGTTCGCGAGGCAATTAGTGGAAGAGATTGCTAGCGTATCTTCAGAGAGTTTATGAGTTGAAATATGTGAAATAAACTCTTTGTTCTTACTTACTTACTCAATGGCAAAAGACAATTCCTCAGCAAGCTAAAGTTATGGAACCCGAAGGTTCATTGCCGCGCTTACTTGAGCTCGCCATTCAACCCTATTCTGTGCTAACTCCATCCAACCATCCCTCGCATATCTTAATTCTTTTAAGTAGGGATGGGTCGATACCAGATTTTCTCGATACTCGATACCGATACATGACTTTTTCCTCGATACTCGATACTTCGATACTCGATACCTTCAATAAAAGCAGTTTCAATAAATAGGTACATTAAAAATTAAAATTAGAGAGAACTGCTTAATACCAACTAAATTAATTAAGTCTGCATATTTAATGAGACAAAATTTAATATCATCAGTAGCCTATAATTATTTTTAAACTCTACATTAAAACTAAAATTAGTTTTTTAAACAGTCCACTTACAAGTTTTTGTTAAAAAAATACTAGCATTCTCACTTAATTGCAGAAAAGTATCGAAAAAGTATCGAGCTAGTTTTCTGAAGTATCGTTCGATGCCGATACCATGCAAGTATCGAGAGTATCGAGCTATCGAAAGTATCGAGGACCCATCCCTACTTTTAAGTATATCCTAATATTGTCCTCCCACCTACGTCTAGCTCTTCCAAGTGGTATCTTCCCTTCGCGTCTCCCAGTCAATATTTTTAAGATATGTCTTTCCTCCCCCATACGCGAAACATGTCCAGCCCATTTCATCCTCCGTGATTTAACGACCTTTACTATATCCGGTGAAGAGTATAGGCCAAGAAGCTCTTCATTATGCAGTTTTCTCCAGTCCCCATTTTCATCTCTCACAGGCCCAAATATTTTCCTAAGCCCTCTATTTTCGAACACACTGATTAAGTTCTTCCTTAAGATTAAGGGACCGTGTCTCACATCCATATAATACAACCGGCAGGAAAATTGTCTTATAAATCTTTAGGGCTAATCCTATTGCTGTTACTTAAAGGTAGCAAATGCTTTTGCCAAAACTTAATTCTAAAAGCGCTTGCTTTTTATTCACTTGGCCCAAAGTTTTCGTACTAGTAACTGGAACTACAGCAACAAAAAATTACTAGGGCAAGGCAATTAATGATTTTGCATCTTTTTATATGAAGGCTAAAAGATAGCTCGGATATATATATATATATATATATATATATATATATATATATATATATATATATATATATATATGTGTGTGTGTTTGTGTATCATGAAATAATTGATTAAATAAGGGCAATTTGTTTTTGCATTTTTGCTTTATTTTGCATTTTTCGTCATTTTCAAGAGATAGGTAATTTTTGGGTAATTTTTAGGTAATTTTTGCATTTTTAAGTCATTTTCAGCATTTCAGGTCTTTTTCGGCATTTTGCGTCATGTTTCAGTGGAGGTAGAGAGAAGCTTTTCCATGTACAAGTCGTTACTTTCAGACAGCAGACAATCGTTTGTATTTGAGAATCTCCGTCAAGTGTTTATAGTTAATTTTAATTCAGGTTTATTGTAAACATCATAGCAGTTTGTCTTGTAGCAATAAAGATTTTTTTCTTTCTTTTTAAGTTGCACATATTTGCTAGGGGAAATTTGATGGGCAAGCCACGTTCAGAAGGATTTTTTAAATTTTTTTTTTTGGGCTAAGGGTGTCCAAGTAGTATAGACGTACTTACTTTTTTAGTAATAAAATAAGTTGGTTTTATCATCAACATCCTAGCCCAAATGTACAGAACAAGCCAAGCGAGAGTGAGGACAGAAAGAGATGGGGAGTGGTTCCGTCTAGCAAGAGGAGTCAAACAAGGCGACCCTCTATCCCCAAAACTTTTCACTAGCCTATTAGAGAACCAATTTGCAAAGCTCAACTGGGACGACAAGTACGGTATCAACATCAATGGTGTCAGGTTGACAAACCTCAGGTTCGCAGACGATATTATCCTGCTAGCAGAATCAGCAAAAGATCTAGAAGAAATGCTAAAAGACCTGGAGGCTACCAGCAAAGAGGCAGGATTGCACATGAACCCCACAAAAACTCAAGTGATGACCAACAAAGAAGAAACCCCCATCCACATCGGCACTACACATCTAAAGTACACCCAAGAATACATATATCTAGGACAAATGATCTCGTTTGGTAACTGTATGGAAAAAGAAATCAAAAGACGGATCGGCTTGGCGTGGAAGAAGTTTTGGTCATTGAAGTTCTTACTGGCTGACAAAAGACTGAAGACAGCAATGAAGTCTGCGGTCCTAGAGAAATGTGTGGTTCCAGTACTGCTCTATGGGTGCCAAACATGGGCGCTTACTGCAAAACAGCGGCAAGCATTACAGGTATGCCAGCGCAAAATGGAGCGATTTATCCTCCACATCTCATTAAAGGACAAAATCCGCAACACAGAAATCAGGAAAAGAACAGGTATGAAGGATGTGGCAAATACAGCGGAACAGTTGAAATGGAGGTGGGGAGGCCATGTGATGCGAATGAACCAACGAAAATGGGCACAAAAAGCTACAATTTGGGACCCCAGAACAGGCTGGAGAAGTGTGGGGAGGCAAAAGACCAGATGGGAGGACGACTTCATCAAATCATCAGGAAGACTATGGTCTCGAGTAGCGAGGAATAGAAAAGAGTGGAAGAAAATGGGAGAAACCTCCACCCCAAGTGACTAGTGGAAATACAGAAGCAATCCAACCATGCACAAAAACTCTCGCTAGGATTAGCTCACCTAACGAGAGGTATAGGAGCTTGCCCTGCAATCCGCAGGAGGCCATTGCCCTTTGGGATGTCTAGGCTAATTTTATTTATTTATTTATTTATTTATATTGTAAACTCATAAATAACGCACTATCATCTGTTAAATTGTTTTTAGCAAATCATTACTTATAAAAACTAAATGTATATTATAATGGATTATTTATTGGTCATTTTTTTTAAAGATATTGTGCCATTTTTTCACTATTTTTAGGTCATTAATTCATTTTTTATTTTGCATTTTTTCACTATTTTTAGGTCATATGCGTTTTTTATATAGCATTTTATTCACTATTTTAGGTCATAAATGCATTTTTTATTTTGCATTTTTTCACTATTTTTAGGTCATAAATGCATTTTTTATTTTGCATTTTTTCACTATTTTTAGGTCATAAATGCATTTTTTATTTTGCATTTTTTTCACTATTTTATGGTCATTAAATGCCTTGCCCTAATAACTACATATTTAAAGCGACGAAATTTGTAACGGAACATTATTTTTCTCGAATGGTGCTCACAACGTTCTAAGCTAAAATGTCAGTTTTGCCTGGAAGCCATAGGAACCCCGCAGGCTAGAGTTAGGCGTGAAGGAGAGCAGAGTAAGTGTTTCAAGCGTTGTTAAGAAGATACAATGGTCTCCTCGCGTGTGTCATGCTAATGGGAATTCTCACTAATTAGGAGACACACTCCACAACACGTGTAAATCCACGTTCTGACGGAAAATATTACGTGCGAACATCAATCAACGTTACACTTCTAGCATGCATATTATATTAATTAATGAGCTCTTCCGTCTTCTGTTTTACTAATTTGTAATTAGTATCGATGTGTTAATTGGTACCCAGTTCTGGTTTACATTGAAATTAATAGCAATTAGCTAATGATATTAGTTCCTTTTCATAAGAATACGGGCTAATATTATTAGTTATAGGTTCATATCCCTAAATTATTAGTAAATATTACACTGGAAAATAGCTCAAGTGTTATGGAAATGAAATAAATTATTTTTACTAATTCAATGCTACTAATAAAAACATAAAAATAATGCTACTAATACAAAAGTGTGCGTGGAACGCCTTGCGACAGAAGTGAAACTTGTTTTAATTTTTGGATTTTTTCAATTTTGGAATGTTGTACTTTTATAATACTTTTATTTTTTTAATTTTGAAATTTTGAATTTTTTAATTTTGGTTTTTTTTAAATAATGGATCTTTAATTTTTTAAATTTTAAATTTTTAAATTTTGGATTTTTTAAATTTTGGATAAGCCTAATCATTGAGTCGATTGTTTTATGTGCAGTCCGTTTCGTCACAGCCCCACTAATTTCGTGACGATTTTGAGAGTAACAATTTCGTGACGATTTTGTCTGTAACGCAAGTTTGGGTTAGCTCTCGATTTACTCCTAGCGCGGCTAAAGAAGTTTCACTTCAAAAA
This sequence comes from Ectobius pallidus, assembly GCA_964059195.1. Taxonomy (NCBI): domain Eukaryota; kingdom Metazoa; phylum Arthropoda; class Insecta; order Blattodea; family Ectobiidae; genus Ectobius; species Ectobius pallidus. The sequence continues at coordinate 168,013,411 of CAXKWD010000006.1, forward strand.
CATATTTAATACTAACGATAAGCGGTTTAAAAATATCTGTGATAAACAGTATTTTGAAAACTTTAAAATAGTAATTAAAAAACGATAGTTCATGCTCCATGTCATTTTCTTTATTTAAGTATTTTGTTTCCTCCAAAACTATTGTATTACTTATGTTTTGATCTGTTCTCTTCATTGTGTAATTTTCGTGTCGTATGTGTTTCTTGTTTATTTTTTTATGTATTTTTTTAAGTTGTCTTACTACTGTTATTAGATTGACTTGGCACCAGAGTCTGCCACCTACTTGGATTTGAGAGTGCAAACTACTGTTTACCCTCAATAAACAACAATATAGCCCGGCAGACCGCAAAAGGAAATGCCGGAGTTTGAATCGCCAGTGCCTCAGTTGCCAGTGTAAATTTCCGTGAGAAAAGAACATTCACACCATTACAGTTATTTACAGTTTTTACAATTATGTAAAAATTAGTCTAAAACTTTGTGTGTAGAATAATAATCTCTATATATATAAAAGGCTTTGTCCTGACTGACAGGAATCAACGTAGAGCCTAAACTATAACAGGTGGAGACTTGGAATTTTGACAGTACCTTCGTTTCATAATGTAGGTGCTCACTAAGAAAGGATTTTGAAAAATTCTGATTTTAAATGCCAAAAATCAAATGTTTTTGAGTATACTTAATCCCTTCTTACACAGAATTATCGAATCCGAATCACATTTGACATTAAAACATATTGTTGCCAGTGGGTTTCAGATGGGTTTGGAATTAAATTAAATGGAAGTTTGACAATTACAGTTGGCTTTGTCTATTTTTGTCATACCTTGGAAATTAAACTTTCGCGATCGCTTGAATGTTGTAAGCCCTAATATGGTCAAACATTGTTTTATTTGGACGAAACTCACTATACAGGGGTTTTCTGGACCAAGGAACTCGAATCTGAGGTCGCTTTTACCAGGCGATGCTATCTAATCGTGGTATGTAGTCCACGTGATTCAGGTGTTAATAAATATAATGATTTAACTATTATGATCTTAATTTTTAATTTTTGAAATAATTATCGCGGGCGAAGCCGCGGGCACATACTAGTTTTTTATAAATAAAATATCAGTTTTAGGTCATTTTTTTAAATTATTGTCATTTTCTTTAAAATTCATGGTCATTTTTCAAACAATTTTAGGTCATCAGAATCCGGGCCATGGTGATAACATTACCCGATTGGTAACATTATGTGCAATTACATTAAGCGGCGTTCACTGTACATAATTTTTTTCCCAGAACTACTAGTTGAGATAGATTACAGTCTATAACACTGGGGTAAATGCTAAATTCCTTGCATTATGATACACTTTCACTGCTGCAGTAAGGCGTAGGAATTTGCCTGTTACTAACCTACGTGAAACAATATAATATTATAATAACAGGGTCAAGAATTAACATGCATAGCGCCTCATGGAGAACGTTATTTTTTCTTGATTTGTGACACTTTCATTTGTCAGAAACAGGCGTAGGAATTTCTCATAAAAGCATTGTAAAAATGATTTACTGTTAGGTATTAGCATGCACGGCACAGATGGCATTAAATATTTGTAGTGTCGATCACTTAAGCCTGTTTAGTATTCATGTCAGGGAGCTCCTTGTCACAACTGCTGAGTTATATTCGCGAATCATTACAGTTTGCAATGCTTGCTTTATTATGGAAATTTAACATGACAAGACTTTTCTCTATGAAATATTTGCCGGTTCTCATAATGTGAAGGCTTATCTTTAGCTCAAGTATATTTATTAATCGTTGTATCAAATATTTTGTTACAGCTGTCCATTATGATACGGAGATCTGTTATCACTAGAGTTGATTTCCCAGGTTCAAATCCCGTGGCTGGTTCAATTTGACAGTTTTTTTTTAAGTGAAACTTCTTTAGGCGCGCTAAGAGTAAATCGAGAGCTAACCCAAAGTTGCGTTACGAACAAAATCATCATTAAAGTAGTAGGGCTGTGACGGACTGGACAGAAAACAATCAACTCAATGATTAGACATATCCAAAATTTAAAAAATCTAAAAATCCAAAATTAAAAAAATTTACGGGAGCGCGCGGGGGAAAGGTATGAGGAATTGAGTGGGGGCTATTACTGCTTCGAGCTAAAATGGAAAAAAACAAAATTAAAAAAATTAAAAATTCAGATACAAAATTCCAAAATAAAAAAAATCAAAGATCCAAAATTAAAGTATCCAAAATTTAAAAAACTAAAATAAAAAATTAGAAAAGTCCAACAGTCCAAAATTGAAACAAAACCAATAATCCAAAGTCGAAGAAATCCAAAAATTAAAAAAATCCACGTTTCTCTTCTGTCACGTGGCGTTCCACTTACCCGATTTTTTTCATGGTTTCCCCAGTCGTAATGGGAAATCATCCCCGCTATTTCATCCTATATCACATCTATTTAAATTAACATTAGTCAAAATTTACTGCGCCATGTTCGGAATGAATGTGTGTGGTGACTGGAGTTCTCGTCCTACGTGATCGAGTTTTCTCGAAGGTGGTCCCGGCATTGGGCTGATCACCCAACCAGGGAGGCCCTCCATGTCATTTGTCTGGTCAAAATAGTGTGTATGTGATCCTTCATGTAAGGTGCGGGCGGCGTGGACCGCATACAATGGGAGAGGTTAAATTATAAAAAATCCCTTTAGGCAGGACTACAGGCTGAGGTAGATTTAGAAGTGCTTTTGGTTTAATTCATTGTCGCTGCGCAGCACTCTTCTTCTTTAGCCTTGGCATGGCAAATCCGCAATAATAATTGCAAAAAAGAGGAAAGAGCACTTTTTCAAACATTAAAATCTCGCCTTAGAAGAGAACTATCGAGAAACTAGTTATTGATTTGTAGAGTACTCGTCAAGAACTTTTCAACGATACTTCAAAGAATCTAATTTCCATCCCCCCACTTCCACTCGTACCCCCAAAACCCTTGAATCGTTGGTGTCACTGTGAACTCCATAGGGAGTAGCCTACTCTAATTTATTCAAACAAAGTTTCCCTCTATAGTTCATAGAGACCGAGATATAAATTTTTCAAAATTTCAACCCCCTCCCCCGACCGCCCTTGGGCCAATTTTGCTCATTAACGAACTTGTCCTAACTAATGGGTCTAGAAATAACATACTGGTTCAAATATCTTCAAAATTACGGCCGCTGTTTCGTACTTAGGGAGGCAAGAAACGTAAAAACGTAAAGATATGAAAGAACTTTTCGAAAGTCATGGCATGTTATCGATTGATAAATATTTCGAAAGTTCTTTAAAGCAGTGGTCTGAGAATATTAATTTCCTCTATAAGCTGTTCCGGTAGTGGCAACTACAATATTAATGTTTGGCATTACGCAGACTTCTGTAAGACAATGAGCAGCCGTTAGCTCCCATCAGACAGACAATGGGGCACGAGCTAGAAATACGTAGCGACGTCGCTCCTGTGGCAAGTTATCTATTTAAAAGCTGCTTGGAAAGTTACGTGGGCTTTAATGAGACTATCTCCCGCCCACTCACAGCAGCCAATTCTAATTCTCATGTTACATGTAACAGATAGTACTCTTAAAGCTATATAGGAATTATTCGTAAAATAAACTTCGGGACTATTTAAAAAGTAAAAAAAAAAAAAAGTAAAGCGATCACTATACAGGCCATGGAGGCCCAGAGGGTTCCAGGAGGTTGAGGCTCCTAGGTTTTGGACATTCGGCACATGAAGGTGGTAAGGTTCAGTGGCGGACGCAGAATTTTTTTTCGGGGGGGGGGATTTGAATAGGAAGAAAGACTTACATACATAGGCCTAATTAGTTTATAAAACTGGCCGCTTAGAGTGCATATATAGCCCTTTTTCAAATTTCGGGGGGGGGGGGGATCTATCCCCCAATCCCCCCCTCTGCGTCCGCCACTGGTAAGGTTGTCAGCCTTACGCAACGGCCGCCTTTAACCCCAAGACTGCTCCTGGTACTCATTTCTGTTAGAAACTGAGTTGACCCCAGGGCCATAGTGTCACCAGGATTAGGCCAATTGAAAAATCTCAACGACCTCATCGGGAATCGAACCAGCGACCTTCCAGTTTTTAGCGCAGCGCCTCAACCACTACGCTACGGCGTACCCCTGGGTCTAGGTAAGGTAATTCTAAAAATCCTGCATCATATGTTAAAACCCAGATCAAGAATTAAATCACAGCCGCTGGATTGACGGATGGCAACAAAGTACAAATTATGCATTAACTGAGGAACTGTTTTTCCCCACTGTGTATAAAAGGTTAGGCTAAACATTTCTCACCAAATTTAATTTTAACATAATTTCTAACTTACTTACTCAATGGCAATAGACAATTCCTCAGCAAGCTAAATGAATAGTATCTATTTTATGGAATCCGAAGGTTCATTGCCGCGCTTACCTGAACCAGCCATTCAACCCTCTTCTGTGCTAACTCCATCGAGCCATTCCTCGCAAATCCTACTTCCCTTAAACCTATCCTAATATTGTCCTCCCACCTATGTCTAGGTCTTCCAAATTGTTTTATTCTCTTTGGGTCTTCCAGTCAACATTTTTGAGATGCGTATTTTACTCCCAGATGCATGCAACATGTCCAGCCCATTTCATCCTCCGTGAATTAATTAACCTCACTACATCCGGTGAAGAGTACAGGCCTTGAAGCTCGTCGTTATGTAGTTTTCTCCAGTCCCCATTAACAGGCCATGGAAAGTCTGAAATTTATTTTACTAGATTCAACGTTATTGCAGACAGAAACCACGTTTGCAGATGTCAATTGTCAACAGAAATTGTGAAACACATCTTATTTCACTGTCAATTATTTGAAAGAAAAATGTTTAGTCTTGAAATGTATGCTTCTCAGTAAGAAAAAAAAAATTTAATTTATAGCTTTAAATTCTTATATGTGCCAAAAAGTTAGAAAAAAAAATTAATTGTGAAATTTTCTTAGTTTTGGTGTCAATCAGTGAAAAGAAAGGTAATTAGGCGTATTCACTCTTGTCTGCAGTCCAGTACAATGTTGCCAAATACGTACCACAGAACGTTTACTTCACTTAAGAAATGGTGAAAGACGGCGGCAACACTGGGGAAATCCACGCGACTACAAGAGCACCCGCTCTTTGTTGCTGCAGATTTTCGGATTAGGAAACAATGCTATTATATTCTTTTGTAGGTAGACGATGGATTGGCACTTAATCGTTTTAAAATAGTTTTTTTTTTTAAATTGGTTAAAAACTAAATGTTTTTACAGTATTGACGAGTATGAAATATGTGACATGAATGACTTAAGGTTCTAATTTTATAGTATTATTTTTATTATATAAATAGTTCTGTATATTATTTGGACAATGTCTATCACAACTGTATATGTTGATCTAACGACAATAAAAAATGAATGAATGAAGTCTTCTTAAAATGGCACCAACAGTATACAGATAATTATAAATCTCGGATAAAAGAAGTCTCGGGCAATCGGAATTCTAGCACAAGTAACACGGCGAACTTCCTACTTAACTTGGCTGGGAAAGGAAGGAATCGGATGCAATGGATTGGCACGCGAGGGCCAGACATCCGGAGAAACATTCACGTATTAATTATTATGTAACCAAATTGTCATAATGTTTGATATTTTAATAAGAAGTGCACTTCCTGGTGTGGGTCTCACGCGATCGTACTCTGCAGGATATCGTGTGTTAGTCACTTCTGCTTCTCAGTGTGATATTGAACAGCATGCAGATGTACCCAATGAGAAGAGAGGGGCTGAGACTTGATTGGATTTTCATCTGTTCTACTAGTTCAGTTTAGGTCGAAATATTAGTCACTGTTAAACATGTTAAATAGTGGTGAGATTCAAGGCCCGGATTCTGATGACCTAAAATTGTTTGAAAAATTACCTAGTATAAAATTACCCTAACTTTTAAAGAAAATGACTTAATAATTATAAAAAAAGACCTAAAAACTGATATTTTATTTTAAAAATATATTATTGTACACACAAAGTTATACACTAGTTTGTACATAATTGTAAAAAGTGTAAATAGTCCTATATGTATAACTATGTTGTGAATGTTCTTTTCTCACGGAAATTTATACTGGCACGATATTATATCAATAGCAGCTGATTTAAATTATTCAACGGCTAGATATGTTTAAAACATTTTGTTTTATTTTATTTAAATTTTATTTTATTTTATTTAGGGTCCTATATCAATTTATTTATTTATTTATTTTGATAAGCATATGTGAGGAAATAAGAACATATGTGAGGAAACAGAACGAAACTACAAGAAATGCATCACATCTAAAGCAAAGCACGATATAATAAATTCACAAACATCTGACTGCATTGTAGTCAAGGCCCTCAGAGATTAGCAACGCGACTTGTAGTATAGTCATGATTTGCCATTTAAAAAGCATGTCACCTATAATTAATCGTTACCCCGGTACGGGTCGACGGATTTGGTCCAAAATCAATAAGCTTCTTCCCATGGGCGTTATAATTGCGTATACCAAGTTTCATGAAAATCCGATTAAGCGTATTTGAGTTATCGCACGTGCAGACAGACAGACGGACAGACATTTCCCGTCCACCAAACAATCTCGCAAAGTACATACCCGCATATAAATTTATGGGTTCCCCATAGAAAAAAACATTTCAACTTCAGCACTGTTCAAAGTTATATTGATTATATATATATATATATATATATATATATAAAAAAAAAAAAAAAAAGGAAAATATAATGTCGTGGGAAATTTAACCTAATAAAATGTTGTGCTGGTGTGGGTTGGCAAAGAAATGTTAGAAAGTGAAGAGTTTAAAGTTGTCGAAATAAAGGCACTGGAGTGTAAATAAGGCGAGTTTCAAATAGCTCTAAGCAGGAACATGCTGGGTTTTATCAGATTAGGGAAATCCTAAACAATGCACGGTGAAAGATGGGCTGCAAGCGTAGAGAATGCGTGGAATACTGTATATCACTGTCATCAGTTCGTTAAGCAGGCACCATCACAACTAGATAACACAAAAATAATTGTGAACATGCATGATTTAAAGAAACAAGAAATATATTAGAGGGTCTTATCTATAGTAGTCAGAAGCTCTATGTAAATTACAAATTATTTAGTATTTTCAAAGTTTTAAGTAGCCTATATCAATCATTATTTTCTCTGCTTCTCAAGAAATTGATTTATTACTCCACTATACGACCAGGGCCCTATTTCATAAAATTCTACAAATATAACAATTATGTCAAGTCTGATACATTTGTCAAGATGTTACCTCATTGTATAATTTATTACTTACACTCAATGGCAATAGCAAGCTAAAGGAATATTATCTATTTTACGGATCCTGGAGGTTCATTGCCCCGCTTATCTGAGTCCGCCATTCAACCCTGTGCTAACTCCATCCAATCATCCCTACTTCCCTTAAATCCATTCTAAGATTGTTCTCCCACCTACGTCTAGGTCTTCCGCGTGGTCTTTTCCCTTCGGGTCTCCCAGTTAATACTTTTGAGCTAAATCTTTCCTCCCCCATGCGTGCAACATGTCCAGCCCATTTCATCCTTCGCAATTTAATTACCCTTATTGTATCCGGTGAAGCATACAGGTCATGAAGCTCGCCGTTTTCTCCAGTTTTTATATTTTATAATTATTACAAATTATCCTTACATTACAGGCGACTTAATATAATTTGTCAGACTAAAGAGATTTTTTTTTTCATAAACGCGACAATTTTATGTCAAACAAAAAGTTTATTTTATCACACTGCAGATGGCTCTCATACACGCGCGTGGTAATCGATCTCAACTCTAAGAATGTAATACAAAAACAATCCATTAATACTATCGAAAATAATAACAAAATTTGGCGGCTTTTTACACATTCTACCGTACTTACCTACATAACAAATTCGACAGAATGTCCAGTAACTTGGATAAGATATCACTATTGGTAGATTTAGATTAGTTAGTAAGAAAATTGACGAAGCCATGTGAACTTTGCATCACAAAAGATAGGCCTAGTGTTTGTTATGAACAAGAAAGTTTAGGATACAGGCCTACATATGAAAGATTGCCTAACACTTCTACAATGACACTTCTACATTTTCAATACATTCATAAATCTGTCAACAAAAAATAACGGTTCATAAATATTAGGTAGCCTATCCTAAGATTTGACAAATTTGACAGATTTTTACCTGTTAACACCAAAGATTTTAGAAACAACTATATGTAAAATTGTCATACAAACCTACAAAACTGTCATGACATTTTTGTAACGTTGTCAGCATTTATGAAATACACAATTGTCAAAATGTAAACCTGTAAGCCAACTTTATGTCACCTGTAAAATTGTGACTTTTATTAAATAGGGCCCAGTCTGAAACTGTTCCTGTGGCATATGGGGGGCTCTACAGCCAATTCGCAAGGTACAGATAATTTTGAACAGTATCTTACGATTAATCGCTCATGCACCACGGGATATCAGAAATGCCTCGCTTTACAAAGACCTTCAGGTTCCTGAAGTTAACGAAATTCTTATGAAACACTGCACTAGACTTCATTCTACATCCGATAATCATTATAATCCACTTGTTACACAGATTTCTGCACAAGTACCACCCTTATAAGAAGAAAGAAGACCTCTTGATGTATAATTATTACTTCGTTGTTAACACTGTAGTTATGATTAAATAAACTATTGTAGTGGCGCCAGTCATGTGAGTAGTTTGTAAATTTTGCATAACTTACTATTAAAACACTAAATTATGATATAGCTGTTGATGAATTATTAAGATTCATGTTTTTATCGATCACTAAGAAGGCATGAAGTCAATTTAATGAAAATTTTAACTCTATTTCGCTTAATTATCGACTTATGAGCACCAAATTGTAATGACTGTAATGCCCTGTAGCATACACATTTTACGGCATAGAGTAAAAATCTCCTAATAAAAGTTGTTTGTCTATGTCCCCTCTACACACAGGTAAAATATTTCGGTGTCATTTATAAACACCTTATAGGCTAAACGAGAAAATATAGCACAATTCAAACGACGTATAAAATTATTTAATATTCTGTTTGACGACATATAGTATTTTTTATGTAAGTAAAGCGTGTAATTCATGAGAAAGTCCACAGAAGTGAGAGCATTAAATGGAGAGTATGTTAATATTATGCTACTAGAATACTAAGTTACCTATTTATGTACTACGTAATGTTTCCATAATACCAGAAAGGAGTTTATAGACTGTAAAGAGTGAGAACATGGATTCTGCTAGATTTCAAATAATTTCCATAGAACAAGATAATTACAGTAGTTTGGCATAACAAGACATAGCAGAAACAGATTTATGTTGCAGAAACTCGTGGGAAAACAATTCAAATGCGTGTTATATAAATCCAATGTTTTATTGTGTATTGCAGCTTCCGCTTGTTAAATATTTCGACAATATAATAAGCTACCGGAGCCGAACCGGCAATCTTTTAATCGCTTCATTGGATGGTGGTTACCGGAATCGTTGAACCATGTAAACAGGGCTCCCCAAATATTACAGAGAAAAATCTAATTTTAACATGTAGGGTAGAATAGTTTGCAGGTAGGGGGAAAAAAAGCGGACCGACTCTTGTAGCTGATTTCAGAGCCTTGTGATACGTAAATAAATGTAAGAGATGTAACGGAAACGTTTGTTTTCACGAGCAATGCTAATTACGTGAAATTATTTCTCAACTCAAGCAATTTATCGACACTAGAACAAATTTCAATACATTCCCTGCTATCCTGTGAATGCCGCTAGGCATGCGCAGTGGCTCATATCGGCAACTTAGATATTTTAGTCGGTCCGCTTTTTTTCCCCCTCCCTGTACATAATATTGGAATAAACTGGATACCGCAGACAGCAGAGAAGATGAATTTTCCCACCTTTTTTTAAATTTATTGATTTAAAAAACAGCATGTTCCATTGCTTAAGTGTTGCAACACTACATGCTATATTCAACATGTTCTGCACCGGAATTGAAACATTTTTCATAGCTTGGGACCAACGTTTGAACACCTGTGTCGTAGAGGTCTGCCGCCTAAGATTTGAACCTCTGTGTGACAACCACCTTCGCCTCTCTGTCATTCTTTGTCAATTCGTGAGGTGTAGGAAAAGATGGAAATCACTGGGAGCGAGATCCGGGCTTTAGGGTGGATGTTTAAACACCTCCCAGCCGAACTTCTGCAGGAGACTTGCTAGGAGGTGTTTCCATTCCGGTGGTGAATATATTGAAAAATATCTGAACACTGGCTGTGTCTGTTGCAATAAATATTTCCTTGAAATTGTGTTTTGTTTCTGTAAAGTGCTCCAGGGAAACTTACTTTTTGGACGGCCTTCGTATATTATCCAATATTCCGGCCGTGAAAGATTACGATATAGGCCTAATAGTTATGTGAATTGTTTACTGTGCAGTTCGCTATTAGTATTTAATATGAAACTAGACGTGTGGCATGTTATAATGTAACCTCAAATTTCAGTAGTGAAAAGTCTTTTTCCCGGGTTCAGGACTGGGTGTTTGTCAGTAGGTTAAGATAGTGCACATTGTGCGCGATTCCTTAATTATTAAAATTGCTGATAACTGCTCGTAATAGGGGGCGGATTTCTATTACCTAAAAAATAGGATATATGCATGCATTTATGAGGGCCAATAACGCTTAAAATATGACCTTACCACTTACACATTGTGTATTTTTTAAAAGTTTCATTACAATTCATTTTATTAAACTATAATGTTAATTATTTAAAATATATGACAATTCTCAAAAAAGTATCATTATAATGCAACATTTACAAAATATGATATGAAACTTCAAAGTTTCTTTAATATGCACACAAATATGCAAAAAAAAAAAAAAATATGACATAAATATGCATAGACTATTCATACTAAATATGCTACAATAGTTGAACATTTCCTAAATATGCAGTTATATGCACAATAAAAGCCGTTCCATTTTCACCAGGATGCTTGGAATCGGGTTTAAATTAGTCGGAAACCTGAAATAATGCAAAGGGGAAAAATATGACATGTCATAGAAATCCGCCCCTACTCATTAATAATATTGGTGATCTGTGCACTAGGCTATCTTCCAAACTACGTATTTATAAATTCACCTCATCTTGTAGTCTGATCTGCTTGCAGATAACAGAGCTGCGATTGAGTCGCCACATTACTATTCATTGTACAGTACCCCGGGCTAACTATAGAAACAATATTAACATAAACTGCCGGAATTTACATAGTCATTTTCTGCTGCTTTGTGAGAATAATGAACAATAACGAGGTCCAAAGCTGTTAGGAGTCCTTACACTTTAACTTTTCACCTTCCATTATACGCTACTAGCTTAAAAGACCCGGCGTCGCCCGGGTTTTGTATTTTGTAATTGGAAATTAGCTTATGAAGGATTTTCAATTTTAAATTCTAGGTCCTTATATAGGCATTTATAATTTGAAATAGGAAGAACGACTTATTACACTCAAACTATTCCCTCAGAAAACGCTTGATATAGTTTTTTATGGCTCATAGAGGATCTAGAATTTTGCATCCCATCGCTTGTACAGTGCACAGCAAGCCTGGTAGAGGTTTAAATAAGAAGAAACAGAAATTCCTGTAACATAAAATTGTAATATCGAGGCGGGAAATTTCCCACTCTTATGTTACCATAAAGCCTTCATACTTTTATCTCCAAAAACCTGCGATATAATATAATAATACACACATTACCATACCTCGTTTTGTTTTCTCTATGTCCAGGGTAGAGAAAGTTATGTGATTCCATTATTTTAGTGGATTTCATTCTGTAATATTTATTTATAACATGAATTATTTTGATAACTTCTCTTATTTGTCAAAAGTGCATTTCATTTGTTTTTTCCAAGCCCATCTGATACCATTTGGCAACAATATATTCTGTGATTTGGAATTGATAATTCTATGTAAAAAGGGATTAAGTATTTTCAAAAACATTTAATTTTTGGCATTTAGAATCAGAATTCTTCAAAATCCTTTCTTAGTGAGCACCTACATTATGCAACGAAGGTACTGTCAAAATTCCAAGTCTCTACCTGTTGTAGTTTAGGCTGTACGTTGATTCCTGTCATTCAGTCAATCAGTCAGTCAGTCATTCATTCAGTCAGTCAGGACAAAGCCTTTTATATATATAGAGATAAAGCTAATAGTGCATTGTAATACAAGAGTTATATTATGTGCAGTCTCCACGACAACATTTTCCTTTCCAGAGTATACAGCTGGCTTTGGAAATTGCATGTTACTGCAAATTAACCTAATTCATCAAATTAAATAGGCTTTCGATAGATTACATTCTTATAAACTAATATTAGTAAGAGAGATTTGAAAGTGTTAATCCAAGATAATATTATAGGAGAAAAATTCCTCTGACACCCCATCTGGGGCCTTGAAGTAAACATGGCTTAGCTCAGTTGGTAGAGCAGTGGCAGTGGATAGCCAAAGATCCTGAGTTCAAATCCCAGTGTCAGAGGAAGTTTTCTCCAATAGTATTCTCATGTAATATCCAACAGAGACAATAATCAGTGGTTCATGAATGCACATATATCCAATCTTGAATGTGAACTGTATGTTGTACAATGAAAGAATGCAGTGAAAGAAAGCCCTGTCAAAAAAATCACTAATTAGTGTGCTTCACAGTACTGCATATGACATAACGTGTCTGTTAGTGAGGTAGACCTTTAATGGCAATTAATCATAGAAGAGAGGTTCCATCTGGCGCTGTGAAGTGAACTCTGGCTTAGCTCAATTGGTAGAGCTGTGGTCCTGAGTTCAAATCCCAGTGTCAGAGGAAGTTTTCTCATATAATGTTCCCATGTAATAACCAACACAGTTGGCATACATATCCATCTTGAATATTAACTGTACAACAACAGTGGAAGCCCTGTCACAAAAACCATTAATTAGTGTTCCTCACAGTAGTGCATATGACATAACTTGTCTTTCAGTGAGGTGGACCATTAAGGGCAATCAGTCATAAGAGAGAGGTTCCATCTGGCGATGTGAAGTGAACTCTGGCTTAGTCAGTTGGCAGAGCAGTGGCACGGATAGCCAAAGATCCTGAGTTCAAATCCCAGTGTCAGAGGAAGTTTTCTCCTATAGAATTCGCATGTAATATCCAACAGACAGAAATCTGTGGTTCATGAATGCATATATATCCATCTTGAATGATACTGTTCAATAACAGTGGAAGCCCGGTCACAAAAATCACTAATTAGTGTGCCTCACAGTATTGCATATGACATAACTTGTCTGTCAGTGAGGTAGACCATTAAGGGCAATCAGTCATAGGAGAGACCTTCCATCTGACGCAGTGAAGCGAACTCTGGCTTAGCTCAGTTGGTAGAGCAGTGAAACGGATATCCAAAGGTCCTGAGTTCAAATCCGAGTGTCAGAGGAAGTTTTCTCCTATAATATTCCCATGTAATGTCCAACATGAGACAATCTGTGTTAATCTTGGTTAATCCAAGTTATGATATTCGGTCTAGTGTTCAATATAAAGTCGTGGGTTCAACAACCCTCTCTTCTTCTGAGTCCTATGGTTAAATAATAGCACGTAACTCTTCAAAGAAAGCCAGAGCGGTTAAAGAGTAATATAATGCTTGGTTAAAGCAGAAAACACATGCATTCATTTGAAACTAGGAGAGAGTTTACATAGTGGTTATTAAAGATAATAATTTTACAACTAGGAATCCAGTGAAAGGTTAGTTCATTATTTTGTGTAACGCTTCACATTAGGACATAAAGCAAACAGTACTTCCGGGCTATCATGAGCAGCAGCTTTGTGGTTTCCAGTGATTAGGAGAAATCCCGGAGTGCATCCAGTAAACACAGTAACCACAAGTGATGTTGTGCAGTTATTCAATAAGGAAACGAATTCGTATTAACAATCCCAGGCAAGAGAAAACTTATTTCTACTCCCACGTACTTGATTTGAAAACTTATCTTTCGATAGTACGCAATGGTCGGTTGATCCGGAAATTAATTCAGGCTATGTTAGCGGATTAATTTTGCTAATGTCAATCTTTTGAAATCAACCCTCTTATCCATGCAGTTGAAAGTAAATCTTTATAAGACTCTCATTAGATCAGTTGTGACTTATGGATCAGAGACGTGGACTATGACAATAGCAGATGAGAATGCTCTACGTATTTTTGAACGAAAAGTCTTACGAAGAATTTATGGTCCTGTGAGAGAGGATGAAGGATGGAGAATAAGAACAAATGGGGAAATAGAACGGATTCTCAACTGTGAAGACATAGTGAGATTTGTGAAGTCCCGTCTTTGGCTTGGCTAAGGCATGTAGAACAGATGGATGGGGAAAGAATACCAAAGAAATTGTTACATGGAAACATGGAGGGAAAGAGGAGACACAGAAGACCAAAGAAGAGAGGGATACAAGACCTAGAGGAGGATTTGAGGTATGCGGGTTGGAAGATGGTGGGAAAAGATTCAGAATAGAGAAAGATGGAGGTAAGTCGTGAGGGAGGCCAAAGCCCGTCCAGGGCTGTTGCGCCGAGGAAGTAAAAAAAAGTAAGTAGTAATGTTAGCGGATTCCAATCTAATACATTGCCTGCGCTTATATGGGCCCATGATTTCTTGTAAATCAGGCAGAATCCTGTATATCAAAGGCAGGGGTCAAAAAGCAAAAAGTAAATCCCTATAATATAAAGCCACATGGCTGACTCACTCACTGACATTAATGTTTGCCCACTTCCAGATGAGCTAGAAACTTGCAATTTGGTACACATATAGCTTTTAGGCTGTAAGCCACAGGAAAATTCTAAAAAGTTTTTTTTTTTTTTTTAATTTTTGGCCCTAAAACCCCCCGAAAAAGGACTCGGTTTCCATGGCAACGGTATTACCAAAAAGGTGTTCACATAGGGCTCTGAAAGTTTAGAAATAATTATTTCCGTAAACCTAACGGGGTGGTCGAGAATGTAACCCTTGGACCCGCATTCTGGAGGTCCCAGGTTCATAACAAAGCGAAGGGGGTTGCTGAGGGCAGGTGTTTTGCTTCAACATGATAACGCCCGTCCTCGTGCTGCTCGTGCAACCATAAAAACCATCGACGACATATGCTTCAAGTGCCTCCCACATCTGCCATACTGGTCAGTTTTGGCACCATCAGATTTCCAAATCTTTAGTCCAATAAAAGAGCTCCTTGGAGGGCAGAAGTTCAAGTCTGACAAAGGCATCCAATCGGCGGTGCATGAGTGCCTACAGTGTCAACCAAAATAATTTTTCTCATGCGGTATCGAAGCACTTCCTATCTGATGGCATAAGAACTGGGAGGGGACTATGTAGAAAAATAATGTACAAGCAAACATTCTTGCTGGAGAAAAATAGTGGGAAAAAATTAATTGTGGGTTTCATTTCATTCTCCCTCATAGTACATTTCTTAATACAAACAAATGCTGATTTTGAACAAAACTGTTGCATATTTCACCCATTATCTCCCTTACATAAATCCCTGATAGTAAAAAAACCCTGAGAAAAGTTGATGATGGAATTGGTTACAGAATTTAAGAGAGACTACATAAAAATTAGCTACGTCATCAGACATCACGAACTGCACTTACACATTTGCACCATTATGCAACTGTGAAAACACATCGCATGTACTGTATATATTAATGAGCTATAACATATAACGATCTGATGCCGGCACGATTTATAAAATTCGCCAGTGTCTGGGATGAATAAATAAAAAAGTCAAGTTGGCCCACCTGGAACTCGTCAATGAAGCCCACCTCAATACTTGAATTGCAAAGCCCCACGGTACCCAACCCATGGATCGCAGACCACTGAGGATCTGTGGGATCGAAGAATGTTGACTTATCTTGCTATATTATCTTTTATCTAAGAATATAACCAAGAATGTGCGAAATAAGGCTTGTTTACATGACAACAGTAGGCTTAGTCACTACTGTACTTTCATGAAGTTAACTACTGTTAATTTTTAATTAACCTAAATTTATTTATAAAACAAACTCATCGTAGATTACAAAACCTTACAGTGGCCGGCCAATTTGACAAGGTCTTTTTTTATGGTTTCAGCAATTGCCGAATTGGATATTTACATACCATGAATCATTCTCACCATTTCATCTTGTATCATATCCATTTAAATTAATATCAGTTGAAATTTACTCCATAAAATACAACAATAACATAAATAAAATCAGGTAAACTGATGTAAAAAAGTGCCAGTATGTTTTTGTTTAATCAGTTATGACTGCAATTATGATATGCAGAATATGTTTTTTTTTTTTTTTTAATTGATTTCCAAGTTAAGCTCCAGATTTATTCATTAAGCAGGGCTTACGGAAGAAGAAAGGTCTACCATCTCGGCCACCTGGGTCATTTTAACGGTCTAGTTGGATAAGTGCATGTAAAACAATAGTGTTTTTTGTCATAGCTACCTGTATTTTAATTTCCAAGGCCTTATAAGATCACAGTAAAACAATAGGCTATGTTGTCAAGATAACTGATTTTCATTTTTTTAATAAATTCTTCCGAATACGTATATTGCCATAAAATAGCCACTAAATTGAGCATTACTCCGAAACAGATCAACCGATTTTATCCATTATGAATAGACGTCTTCCCACGGACATTGTAAATGTGTATACCAAGTTTCATAAAAATCCGGTAAAGCGTATTTGAGTTACCGCGTCTTTAAAATATACACTAAATTGGGTTTTACTCCGGTACCGGTCAACAGATAAGGTTCAAATTCAATAGGGCACTTCTCATGGACGTCATAAATGGGTATACCAAGTTTCATGGAAATCCGTTACAGCGTATTTCAGTGATGGCGCCTTTCTATTAGAAAGGCGCCATAATCTATTAAAATAGGCACTAAATTGGGCATTACTCCGGTACCGGTCAACCGATTTGGTTCAATATCAATAGGGTTCTTCCCATCGACATTATGAATGTTTATACCAAGTTTCATGAAAATCCGAAAAAGTGTACTTGAGTTATGGTGCGTACAGACACACGGACAGATGGACAGACAGACGGACAGACATTTTTTCGTCCCCCACACAATCTCATAAAGTACCATACTGGCACTTAATAATTGACAATCAATAGGTACATGGCCTACCCTACTGTATAGACACAGATCCCAAATTCCTGATATAGCCTCAAAGCTAAAGGGACTACAAACACAGCTGAAATAAAAAATAAATTCCACTGCTGTTAATTCTTTTAATAATTATCTGGATAATCATAAATAATTATATAAAATTACGCTATTATCCAGGTATTTAGTTAACCTTATTCGATTAACTGGACAAGATATAATGGTTATTTGAACAATTATTAGCTCAGTTAACTAGTTAACTTTTGTCGGGATAATCATAGCTCTTTAGGGTAGGTATCTCTTTCATTGCTGTTAGAATATATCAATGTTTTCCTAGGCCTACTATCTCACGATTTCAGCAGTAACCTACTCTAACATGCCAGATATAGTAGATTTCGCTCATTTATAAGTGTCAGACAGCATACTTAATTAAGTTTCTGCTTCATTGCGTGGCTTGGTTCATACCGCCAAGTTATGACCCTACAGTCAATTCAAGGCCTTCCTGTACTCTATTAGTCACAAGCGTGAGAAAGACCGGGTGCTATTGCTAGGGACACGACTTTATGGAAAATAAAACAAACAAAATGTGAAACACTTAACTTCTACCTTTATTATATTCCAGTGTAGAATACACGACTGTAATGCAGTAGTGCGCATTCAATTGTCTGAACCTCATCCAATGTTTCAATATTCGCTAAGAAAGACTTAATCTAAGCTTGTGTATGAAAGGAGAAGTTTATAACTACTTTGCAGACAATTTATTAGCGAAAATATTTCAAATAAAAGTTTTAACGGTTAGTATAATACGAAAGCCGTCCACAAAGGAAGTTTCCCTGGGTCCGTTTACAGAAACAAAGCACAATTTCAAGGAAATATTTATTGCAACAGACACAGTCAGTGTTTAGCTATTTTTCAACATATCCGCCACCGGAATTGAAACATTTGTCTTACCATGGCACCAACTTTTTAATACCTTCGTCGTAGAAGTGTGCCGCCTGGGATTTGAACCACTGTGTGACAAACATCTCCGCCTCTCTGTCATTCTTTGTCATGAAGGAGGATGAAATGGGCAGGATATGGGGGAGGAAAGACATAGGCCTATCTAAAAAATATTGACTGGGCGACCTCGAAGGTAAGAGACCACTTGGAAGACTTAAATTTTGTTGGAAGGACAATATTAGAATAGATTTAAGGGAAGTAGGATTTGCGAGGGATGGTTGGATGAAATTAGCACACAATAGGGTTGAATGGCGCGATCATTTAAGCGTGGCAATGAACCTCTGGGTTTCATAAAATAGACAATATTCCTTTAGCTTCCTTAAGAATTGTCTGTTGCTATTGAGTAAGTAAGTATAATCTGATACATTTTATTCATGGAATAGTCTTAATAAATCCCACTCGAGATTATGAGTTTCGTCAGATAAATTTGCCCCTGATTTGCACCTTTGAGTCTATCGATAAACTCGTAATCTGTCGTGGGATTACCTAAAACATATATTTTTAAAAATATTAATTAAATATAGGCTACGATTGGTCTTACTACAAGCGCATATACAAAATTCAAAACCAAAACGTCACAGCAAATATCTAAAAAATAGCCAAAAATATTGCTGTACTGTTTCACATAAGATTTTGACGTTATAACAGTCTCAACGACCCTATGTGGCCAAAAGTAAAGCACTTTGCTTCCTGACCATTAGAAGGAATAGTTTCTCGTGGCAAGTCAAGTTTTACGCAATTACATCTGGCCAATATGGTCAATTCAGATATGGTTATGGACTTTCTACCTCACTGACACGATTTATGCGTTAAAATCAGTCACGATCTGAGATTGAACCGCAAACTGAAATTGCACATGGGTGCTCTATAACAAGTAATCCAGCATGCACCTATATAAAACACTTCTCCATGATGAGTCACATACATTCAAAATGAAATCGTGAGGTTTCAGAAAAACTTAACTTTCTCTGTTCACTGTGATTTTGTTTAACAAGCAAGCGGTATGAACAAATTGATTAATGATTTACAGTCGTAGAAAGTGCATCTTTAATTGAGACATCATTATATTCAGAAGAATGCTAACAGGAATGTATATAAAGTAAAGTCATAATAATAATAATAAAATTAATAATAATAATAATAATAATAATAATAATAATAATAATAATAATAATAAGGGTTTAGGAAAGCAATATTTGACGGCGAATTTCCAGAGAAACCCAAGAAGAAAACGGGAAGTAAATGCACGGAAGAACGGAAACAGCAACATCGCGAAAGAATGAAGAAGTTTTGGGAAGACAAGAAGAAGACAACTGTTTCACGTGGTCCTAAAGTGGCCTAATCGAGAGGGGGAAAATAATAATACTAATAATAATAATGTTTTATTTTACCCGGCAGAGTTAAGGCCGTTAGGCAAATATCCAATGTGCCTACGACTGGAGAAACCATGAAAATACCCATGTCAAATTGGCCGGCTACGCGATTTGAGCTGGGACCTCCCGAATGCGAGTCCAAGACGTTACCATCTCGGCTACCCCGTTCGGTAAAAAAATATTTACTTGCGATGTAAGACCGTTATGTGGAATTTAACAGGCAAGTGCTATTAATGTATTTTAAATTTTTTAAAATATAAATAAGTTATATTAAATCTATTTGTAGGTTGCTATTCTCACTTTACACCTTCTAACAAGTTACAAAAAGGCACCCAACTATATGCTTAAGTTAATTTACAATAGACCGGTCATAAAATAATGCATCTGAAAAATCTTAATTAAAGTTACATATTCACATATTTTGTCCTGCAAAGTTTCTCTCCAAATATTAAAGAACTTCTCCTGGGAGTACGCGGTCATGTTTGAGGTAATTTTTGACATTCTTGTAAAGATTTCACTTTAATTTATTGTTTTTAATCCTTTTCGCAATACATTTATTCTCAATCTAAGAATGAGGAAATAACACATATCTTGTACGAAAGCTCCGTTTAAGTTAAGCAGTAAGCAATGAAGCATGGCATGTAAAGCAAAGTTTGTTTCGGTGTTATTTGAAACCGAGAACATATGTGCAGGTGGCCTACTGATTTTTTCAACTGTTTATTAATTTTATGTTGTGAAAGCAGTAGTTTGAAAGATAATTTCTCGTTTCTCGAAGCAGATTTGTCTTTGCCGGAAAGCAAGACAGCTAGAAAGCCTGTCAGATCTCAAGAAGCCTTCTTCACGCCGGTAACTGATTGTGTTTTCTGGTATCTCACTTTTCCTTGGCATTAAAATAATAAAATAACTAAACAACTCGCCCCAGGGGATTGTCATCTCACACCGGTAAATGAATTGTGAAGTTGAAGATTTTATTTCCTTATTAAAACCTGCACCTAAGGTACTGCATGTAATATCTGTATGCGTCTTCGAAACTGCTTGAATAAAAACAAGGATATTGGATTTAATAAAATGAAGGGTGCTTGGAATACAGTGAACGCCGCTTAATGTAATCGCGGATAATGTTATCAATCGGGTAATGTTATCACTTTTATGAAGTCCCTTATGGATTAATACTGATACACTGAAAAAATGCTGTTTGTTATGATCAATGATTAGATTTATGTTATCACATTTTCCGCTTTGCGGCTTTATTTTCAAGTATTGTACGTCATTCAAAATTTTGTTTTTAAGGATTTCGTTTCTAACTCAAATGTATTATGTTGTATTAGAAGTAAGGGTGGTGTTCAAGGGGGTAGCATTCCCTAACTTTCTCTTTTAGCAGTAAAACATGTTTCACCCCTGAGTTTAGCTGTTGCTTAGTGTAAAATGAAAAGACTTGAACTGACAGGCGTTAGATGTTTTGCTAAGCGGTGTTCACCACAAGTCAGTAAACTTCCGAAAAACACTATGAATATGAAATATTGGTTAATGGGCTCCAAAAAGGAAACAGAAAAAATAAAAACTTTTTGTGAAATGCGAAAATAGTTGTTTGCATGCTATTATAAATGGTTGAATGATTCACAGTTACGTATTATCTTGTATGTATTAATAAATAGCTTTCAATTCTGTTTTGTAGTGTATTATTTGATGTAGACCTACGAACAAAAATCCTTCAATTAATTCTTTCGGCTACTGTTATCAATTGGTTAATGTTATAAGAATGGCTATGTCCCGAATTGATAACCATAAGCGGCGTGCACTGTATTCCATTAATTATGTGGAACGTTTTAAGTGGCCGACTTGTAAATGATTATAAACAGATTATGGTTTTCTACTTTAAGCCACCAGCGTGGCCTAGGGTTTGCTCACTTTGGATTCGCAAGTCGGGTTCGATCCCCAGTACCTACTCGGATTTTTCTGAGGCAGGGAGGTTTGGAACGGGGTGTAGTCAGTCTGGTGACACAAAATTAGGAGCTACTTGATAATGAAATAGGGGCTCCGGTTTTAGTAATCCATCAGTAACGGCCGTGGGAGTCGGAATGCTGACCACACGCCCCCAATCTTGCCATCTGCCTAAAGCGGATGACGTAGCGGTCGGATGGTTGGCCTAAAAATGGATGTAGCGCCATGGAGTTTAGCTTAGGTTATCTACTTTAAGAGGTTTATCCATTAGCGATAGGTCATCCGGGCTTATTTAGTTCATTTTACAGTATATATAGGTCTACATTCCAAAGCAACGTTCCAACCCGGCATTAGCTTTGCGAGTGAGAAAAACAATAAAAAA
The DNA here is from genome assembly GCA_964059195.1 of Ectobius pallidus. Classification (NCBI taxonomy): domain Eukaryota; kingdom Metazoa; phylum Arthropoda; class Insecta; order Blattodea; family Ectobiidae; genus Ectobius; species Ectobius pallidus. The sequence continues at coordinate 168,035,276 of CAXKWD010000006.1, forward strand.
TTTCCCCTCATGTTACCCGGTTATGATATGTGAACCGAAGGCGAACTTAAAAACACTTAGATCAAGAAAGAAAGAAAGAAAGAAAGAAGGAAAGAAAGAGAGAAAACAGAAATAAAGAAAAAATACGAATAAGGAGACAAGAAAGAAAGATACGGCAAGCGAGAAAAAGATAAAAAAAGCTGTTTTTTTTTTAATATTTATTTTTAACAGATCTTTTTTCCAAGTTTGTTTTCTCGCACAAACTATAAATTGTCTAGATTTCTTAAAACAAAATCTTTAATAGATCTAGACAAAATGCCGAAGAGGCATATTTTACATAATTATGAGCTCTGAGGAGAAATAAAAGAAATTACGCAATTACTCTCCCAAAACTTGATTTTCTGGCACAGATTATTTTTCATGAATAAACGAAATGCACAAAACATTACAATTTCATTGTATATCCTACAAGTGAAAACTACCTCACCTTTATTCCTTTCAACGAATGAAACATTACGAACCCACTTGCCAGATTTTTAACCTTATAGCATGTTGTCATTAGCAAGAATGCTATGTAAGATATTAATGAGTAATTTTTCCTGTTCCCTTGCCATGAAAGGTCATTACATTCCAAGACGCTGTCCGCTCTTGCTAGAAACAAATGACAATGTTTAAATATGCTAAGGTCCCAACTTCCTGTAATTAACACGTGCACTTGATTCACCACGGATAGCGAAACAACTGATCCCTGCGACACTGCGTACACGATAGATATATCACATAAACTTCCCCATCACATTCCCCCCCCCCCCGGTTCTTCTCCACATCTCAAAACTTCTCAGGAACTTCTCCATTTTTCTTAGTGCCCATGTTTCCGATCCGTATAAAGAAATTCTCTATAGCAGCGTTTCTCAACCTATGGTCCGCGAAGATGGTGCAGATGGTCCGCAGACATAATTAATTTAAAAATATCATAAAGCAAGTGGGAAGTAAACAAGTAAACATTTTTCACATAAAATGGACACTAGATGTCAAAGTTTTTAAAATTTTCGAAAATACAGGTCCTATTTGTAAATGTTTTTTGGTTTATTTGTGTATTTTTGTATTTGTATTTGTATTTGATTTGATTAGGCCTAACAATAGGCAGAAATAAAATAAAAATTTAAAAATCATAAACAAATTATTGCAAGTTTCCATACTTTTGTAGTTACGAACCTCAGTTTCAAACCCCTGATGCACTGACGTCTGTGGTTCCCTCTTTCATTCAAAACCCTGAAAAATAAGACTTCATCGGAATTTGTTACCATGCACTTTTCAACAACCTAACTTTATGAGAAGGGATTTTCATCGCTCGCTTAACTAAAAACAAAATACAGAAACCGACTTAATGTATCTGCTGATCTTCGACTAAATTTTACTAATATTGAGTCAAATATCCAGGAACTTGCAAGAGGCGACAAGCTCAACCGTCTCATTAAAAGTGAGTAGTAACATAATTCCTAATTATAATATCAAATTGGTAATACAGTACATATTAGAGTTTTTTCAAAATATAATTCACTTCCAATTCAATGACTGTGTTTCCGTCGAATTAAAAAAAATGTATTTAGATTTATTTCGTTATAATGACCTATAATTAATATCCCAAACATTAAGAATATAGGCCTACATATAGCCTACTTTTAAAAATGGGATGTAAAATTAGGGGTCCGTAAATTTTTTTAGACATTTTAGAGGTCCTCGGGTTCAAAAAGGGTGAGAAACGCTGCTCTATAGCCTACTGGTTTTCACATCATGAAGGCACAATGGGCTCTTATGACCCATGCTATTTACATGGGAGAATCAAGCGCTGTTGCCAGATTTGTCTATTTTCGGAATATGACCTAAGTGAAATAGAAACATGCAGTTCTGTACGAAATGTTATGGAGAATATCATGGTAGACACGAAAATTTTATATTTTCGTTGATTTTTCTTTAAATAATAAAAATTCTAATTTTTTCTTTAAACGAAAATTTTAATATATTTTCGTTCCGAACATTAAAACGAATAAAAAATTGAAACAATTGCAAATAAAACATCTCAGTTATACGTACGCCCTTATAGACAATGGTGATTCAAAAAATTCCCAAATATTTTTAAAATATCGTTTATAAAAGAATAAAACGTCAGATAATGTGGAAAACAGGGGGCTTAGGAAAATAATTAGGCATAAGAGAGATGAAAATGGGGACTGGAGAAAACTGCATAACGACGAGCTTCATGACCTGTACTCTTCACCAGATATAGTAAGGGCAATTAAATCACAGAAGATGAAATGGGCTGGACATGGGGGAGGAAAGGCATGTCTCTAAAATATTGACTGGGAGACCCGAAGGGAAAAGACCACTTGGAAGACCCGAAGGGAAAAGACCACTTGGAAGACCTAGAAGTAGGTGGGAGGACAATATTAGGATAAATTTAAGGGAAGTAGGATTTGCGAGAGATGGTTGGATGGAATTAGCACAGAATAGGGTTGAATGGCGGGCTCAGGTAAGCGCGGCAATGAACCTTCGGGTTCCATAAAATAGATAATATTCCTTTAGCTTGCTGAGGAATTGTCTATTGCCAATGAGAAAGTAAGGTCAGAGTATTTTATAGATTTTGCACTGGAAAAAGTCGTCGCTGGTTAAATTTTGTTCTACTAGTCCATACATAGACGTAGCACTTTATCAATTTCTTCCTCAAAACCAAGCTCAACTATTCAACAGCGACATCTACGTTGCGAATCCCACACATGTATACATGATTATTAATTCTTACTATTATTCAGAGTATAAATTGGTTGAGTGGATAAAATTGTATTCTGCGGAAATTAGATTTGTATAAAGGTAAAATAAATAGGATGGCAATTGATATAATTAAAGCAATTACTCCTCCTAGTTTATTTGGAATGGAGCGTAGGATTGCATAAGCAAATAAGAAATATCATTCAGGTTGGATGTGGATTGGGGTTACTAGAGGATTTGCTGGAATGAAATTGTCAGGGTCTCCTAGAATATAGGGTTCTTTTAGTGTAAGAATAATTAATAATATGATTAAGATAATAAATCCTATTAGGTCTTTAATTGTAAAATATGGGTGGAATGGAATTTTGTCGATGTTTCTATTTAATCCTAATGGATTATTTGAACCGGTTTGATGTAAGAAGAGTAAGTGAATTATTACTATTGCTGTAATAATAAATGGTAGAATAAAATGAAAGGTGAAAAATCGGTTTAAAGTTGCGTTGTCTACTGCAAATCCTCCTCATACTCATTGGACAAGTTCTGTACCTATATAGGGAACGGCTGATAATAAGTTTGTGATAACTGTGGCTCCTCAAAATGATATTTGTCCTCATGGTAAAACATATCCTATGAAAGCTGTAGCTATAGTAAGGAACTTACTTTGTGAGTATAACAATTAATTTAGCGAGTGTTTCTAAAACTCCAATTTAGATAGCAATTTCATTAATCATTTCATTACGGATGTAGGAAGACATACATGGTAGAACTGGAGCTCATATGCTTTCACAGAGCTGGTGCCGCACTTGTGCCATCGATTACATGTGTGCCGGAAACGATCCCGCGGGCTCTTTCAAATTAGCCCCACTCTTACATAATAAGCACCAGTGGCGTTTGCCAGCTCCTCCCACGCACCTAAAACAGTGCTGGGGTTCACATGCAAAAATGCTTTAACTCTTAACCATAGACGCGATTATCTATTCTGGTACAATTCGACGACCTTAAATAGCGTGCTCACTCGCTCTCACACTTCGTGAGTTCATCGGGTATACTCGGCAATGTTCGTCTCTCGCAGTGTCAACTTTCACGACAAGTACAAAATTAGGAAACCCGTTTCTTTATTATATAGGGCCTAAGTGAAATGAACACAATGAACAAATATTCTAATTTTATTTTTACTTACAATTTTCATAGCTCTGAACCACAAACATTTTTAATAAGCTGCCAGTGCAAATTTCTTAAAAATCCTGGAGTCAATTAATAATGGCGGGCGAAACCGCGGGCACATGCTGTAAAATATTGATAGTTTAACCCTTGAAATATCGCTGATAATAAAAATCCAAACAAACCATTCCTTCCCTTGAAACATTATATAATTTCTGAAAATTGGACTGAATTGATCAAATAAAATTCACATCATATTCATCTGTCAACAAACAGTTGAGAAACAATACGTATTATGTGTTCACAGGTTCCTTTGGAACTGCATAATCGAATCTGAGATCATTTTCCCAGGGGGCGCTTTCTAATCGTGGAATGTACTCTGAAGCCGGAATTTTAGCTGTTTCATTAATTATTAATGGTTTAGTTTATGAATAATTCGCGTGCAAGCGTTACTAAATATAATGCTTTAATAGTTATATACTCTTAATTTTTAATTTTTAAATTAATTATCGTGGGCGAAGCTGCGGGCACCTGCTAGTTCTGTTACATTATTATAGACGTGAGTTCTGAGTGACCGCTCAGTGTTAGGGGGCTTTTAACAATGTAAATACGACGGAGAATCAAATGAACAGCAATTAATTTTTTTCCACTATTTTACTGCAGGAAGAATGTTTGCTTGTACGTTATTTTCTATATAGTCCCTTCCCAGTTCAATGCACTTACGCCTTTGGACAGGAAGAGCTTGATAATTGTTATCAGATTAGCTGCATCCCGAAGTGATCACAATAAGCGGCGTGCACTGTATAAGGTAATTCTTCATAACCGTTATAATACAACCATGTGCACATAATTATTGCGTAATGCAAGAAAAGGTAGGAAAAGAAATAAAATAACTACGGTTAAAATACTTTCAATAAAGCACGAACATAACAATTATTTTAACTACAAGGGTGCCTTATTATCTTGCACCGTAATTAAGTTCCAAGAAACATATTTTCAATACAGGTGGAAGCACAGAAGTTAGTCTATTTGAGATGCACAAGATAAGTGGGACACTCTGTATATGCAAATATGCACAAATCCAAAACAATTTGGAATTCTGTTTACAGATAATGGTCAGTATGGTCAGTATCATGTAATGAACAACGCCTTTCTATCCACGCATTGAAATCTCCACACTCTAGGCTATCAGCGTGTGATAGCGGTATTTATTTTGTATCTGCTGTCTATCAAAGAATTCTCGTGCATTTATCATCAGATACACATGTTGAGGTTAAAGCAAAGAGCCTATTCTTCTCATAGTGATGATGATAATGATGATGATAATAATAATAATAATAATAATAATAATAAATCTCTTAATACAAATTTGAAATAAAAAAAAGTTTACATGTACGAAGGAGAATCAAATGAAAACAGAAATTAATTTTTTTCCCACCATTTTACTGCGGGAAGAATGTTTGCTTGTACATTATTTTTTCACATTGTCCCCTCCCAGTTTAATGCACTTACGCCATTGGGTAGGAAGTGCTTCAATACCGCATGAGAAAAATGATTTTGGTTGACACTCTAGGCACTCGTGCACCCCCTATTGAACGACTTGATCAGACTTGAACTTCTGTCCTCCAAGGAGATCCTTTAATGGACCAAAGACGTGGAAGTCTGGTGGTGCCAAAGCGAATGGGATTGCTGAGTGCAGGTGTTTTGCTTCAACATGATAATGCCCGTCCTCATGCTGCTCGTGCAGCCATCGATGACATTCGCTTCAAGAGCCACCCACATCCGCCATACTCGCCAGATTTGCAAACCAAAATAATTTAACCATGGGGGGGGGGGTACAGGATCTCACAGACCGCTACAAAAATAATTTGTTTTAGCATAATGGGTTGGACAATTACAAAAAATCTTTACATATCTATTAAATTTAACAGAGGAGTATGCTGAGAGATCAGGATATTTTCTGATAATTGAGTTATAGAAGCGGGGACCAAAATTAATGCTTTGTTTTAATCCTGCCCATGTGAGACATTTGGGTCCTAGTTTTGTAGATATGATCACTGGAAGAATCTAATCTATCTATCTATATTAATAAAAGGAAGTGTCTGTCCTCCGTCTGTCTGTCTGTCTGTCCGCGATGCCCAGCGAAAACTACTCAACGCAGAGATCTGAAATTTTAAACATAGATGGACTAAAGGGTCGGAAAGTGCACCTCGAAGCCGGAATTTTTATTTTAGCTTTCCTTCGAGAGTTATGAGTGAAAAACGGGCAGAAAACGTGTATTTTTTGCGTTTTCGAAGCATGAGTTTTCAGTAAAACAAATCAATTACACTAGGCTTTGGCTATTTTTGTCATACCTTCGACATAAAAACATCGCGATCTCTTGAATGTTGTAGCTCACGCTGGTCGATTCATTTGTTTTTAATGTCAAGGCACGCAAACATAATATGAAATTTTCAACCTACACCGAAGGGGATTATTATTATTATTATTATTATTATTATTATTATTATTATTATTATTATTATTATTATAGGGATAATCGATATTAGCCTAAATATGGTCAAACGTTGTTCGATTTGGATGAAACTCACTATACAGGGGTTTTCTGGGCCAAGGAACTCGAATCTGAGGTCGCTTTTACCAGGTGACGCTATTTAATCGTGATATGTAGTTCACATGATTTAGGTGTTAATATAATGATTTAACTATTATGCTCTTAATTTTTAATTTTTGTAATGATTATCGCGGGCGAAGCCGCGGTCACATGATAGTATTAATAAAAGGAAGTGTTTGTCTGTCTGTCTGTCCGCGATGCCCAGCGAAATCTACTGAACTCAGAAATCTGAAATTTTAAACATAGGTGGACTGAAGGGTTGGAAAATGCACCTCGAAGCCGGAATTTTAATTTTCGCTTTCGTTCGTGAGTTATGAGTGAAAAACGGGCAGAAAACGTGCATTTTTTTTTGCGTTTTCGAAGCATCGGTTTTGAGTAATACATTTCAATGTCAAATCAATTACGGCTGGCTTTGGCTATTTTCGTCATTACTCGGAAATAAAAGCATCGCGATCGCTTGAATGTTGTAAGCTCACGCTGGTTCGATTCATTTGTTTATAATGTCAAGGCACGCAGACATATGAAATTTTCAACCTACACCGAAGAGGGATAATTAATATAGGCCTAAGTATGGTCAAACATTGTTCGATTTGGATGAAACTCTCTATACAGGGGTTTTCTGGGCCAAGGAACTCGAATCTGAGGTCGCTTTTACCAGGCGACGGACGCTATCTAATTGTGGTATACAGTCCACGTGATTTAGGTGTTAGTAAATATAATGATTTAACTATTATACTCTTAATTTTTAATTTTTGAAATAATTATCGTGGGCGAAGCCGCGGGCACATGCTACTATTTTATACAATGTTTGTGAAAATATGTTACAATATTATAGATTCCCTAAAGTACAGCTGAAATACTAGCAATGCCGCTTACAAGGTCATTTTAAACTGAGGTAACATACCTCATATTCCATATCCATCACGTCCGCAATGGAATTCACTGTCCTACTGGGCACTTCAAGGTTAATGAGGTCTAATTCGAGTGATTTACATGCGTTTCTTAACAAGCGAACGTTATTGTTTCCACAAATGCAGAAATATTTAACAATATCATTAGTGAAAGGAAAACAGTTTAGTTGAGGTTAACTACTATTGCTAGAATTCATTGTTCTACTTACCGAATATTTTAAGATGAGGAAATTGTACTGAAGGCTGAGCCGCAGGCCGGTAATGACATTCACTGGAATGAAAAGAAACCAGAATGTTACTTAGTTAAGTGCAATTATGAAAATCCTATTTTGTTACTTTTTAAGCCAAGGAGACATTTTAATGAATGGTGCTATTCAAATAGCATACAAATCATTAGGGACCGGATTCTTAGGTTTTTACCTATTTTTTTCCTTACTTTCAAAACAAAAAGCGCTCATACACTTTTTCGAATCATGTCCATAGGATTCACCCACATTAATTCTGTGGCACCTAAAAATACCTAAATGGGGTATAAAAACCTAAATATACCTAAACGGGATATAAAACCTAAAATATCTAATTTAGGCTCCTTTTTTGTCATTTTTCTTTGTCAGTTGAGAAATCGATATTTGCGGGGAGAGAATAATTTTTGTCGGTTAGAAATTAATACCACCAGCGGTTCATTCAACCCATTGTCGTCTAGGACGGACAGTATCAAGAGAGGAAAAGGATACCGGCGTATTCCTTTTAAAATATTCGTACGAACAACCATTGTTGCCGTGTATGAACAAGGATATAGATTTCTGTGTTTTAAAGTGCTTGTTTTTTGTTTGTCTTTAGTACTTCCCTGTTATTTATACTGAGTGGGCACGCTGTAAGTTTTAAGAAGACGTGTTAATTATGTCGAAACAAATGAAATCGAGTTTATTACGGCAGTGGATTGGCGACGATCTGAATTTCACTATAGATGGAAAAGTAATATTTTGTCAAGCCTGCCAGAAACACATATTATTTACCTTTCTAGAAAAGGAAGAACTTGAAAGATATTTAGTGATGTACTGTAACCAGGAAATGTGAAGCAATCTTATTTTCACTGCTTCTTTTGATTGTTTATGCTTTCTTTCTTCAATTGTATAATGTCTTAAAGCAAGTTTACACAAATTTAAGTCAATTTTGTTAAGTTAAACTTTACAAGTATTATGTACTCAATCCTATGTAGCACATTCAAATTCATTAAACCAATTATTCTACTCGAAAACGATATTTTTCACAAAAAACCTAAAAAAAAACTATTTCACCTAATGGAAAACCTAAAACACTGTTCTTAAAAACCTAAAAATCCGGTCCCTACAAATCATGTTTAATAGTCTACTGCAGCGGTTTCCAACCGGTGGGTCGCGGAAGGGTTACAGGTGGGTCGCGATTCGATCCTAAAGCTATCAGAAACCATCGATTAAACCACCAGAAAAGATAAGAAAAATCGAAACAAATCAAATTGTGTTTTGATTATTTTCTTGGTTCTTGATTTTATTGTTCTGATAGTATTCACCACTACGTATTTATGTGAACGTGTTTTTTAAAATTTGGTTTTCCTAAAAAACAAATACAGAAATCAACTCAATGTTGAAAGTGACTTAGGATTAAAAACATCTTCATTCAATCCTGACATTGACGTGTTAGTTCAATCGAAAGAGTCCCAAAAATCTCATTAATATAGTATTCTTACTTAAAAACAGCAATTTTGCCTGAAAAATTAAAATGGTCTTTGTGTACTTTTATAATTGTAGATTTTATCTTCACCTAGGAACCCTTGTTAGTGAGTATGAAACCACTTGTTGCATATATTGCAAACATAGATCTATTGTTAAATAAATAACTGTTTTGCTACAAATTGCTTATATTTTGTCAACCATTTTCAAATCAGAACACAAATTGTTTATCAATAATCAATCTGTATCTTCAAAAAAGCATATATAAGCTTATAAATATTTACAGTATTTGATGGTAGATTATATATAGACAAGGAAGAGATACGATACAAATAAGGTTTTTTACTCCACCATGGACCGTGGAGGTATTCCGATAATGTTGGGAACCACTGGTCAACGGTAATTTTAATTCCAAGACCACTCTTTCATTATCCACATTAGGAAAACAATAGAAAAAGTGCAGATGAAAAAAAAACTTCAATAACTTTTACATAGAGACTTTTAATTGGGATAATTTCAATAAAGTGTTACATAGTGACTTGTAGGCCTACTACCGTTACTTAACTGCATAAAGTATTCTATAGAATACAATAGTTTGGCTTACAGGTATATTTATAACAAAATACCGTGAAAAACTATGAGCCGTATCACTATCGTAACTGTTTTCTATGCAGTCCGGCATGGGATTGTATATTATGTGAGGTATCCTTTCATTTAAACGGATATGCAAGTTGACTGATTCAGCTGTATATACCTTGGACTGTTTCATGTCTGCTTCTTGTGGCAACTGTTATTAAGTGCCAGTATGGTACTTTATGAGATTGTGTGGGGGACGAAAAAATGTCTGTCCGTCTGTCTGTCTGTCCGTGCGTCTGTACGCACCATAACTCAAGTACGCTTTTTCGGATTTTCATGAAACTTGGTATAAACATTCATAATGTCGATGGGAAGAACCTTATTGATATTGAACCAAATCGGTTCACCGGTACCGGAGTAATGCCCAATTTAGTGCCTATTTTAATAGATTATGGCGCCTTTCTCATAGAAAGGCGCCATCACTCAAATACGCTGTAACGGATTTTCATGAAACTTGGTATACCTATTTATGACGTCCATGAGAAGTGCCCTATTGAATTTTAACCTAATCTGTTGACCGGTACCGGAGTAAAACCCAATTTAGTGTATATTTTAAAGACGCGGTAACTCAAATACGCTTTACCGGATTTTTATGAAACTTGGTATACACATTTACAATGTCCATGGGAAGATGTCTATTCATAATGGATAAAATCGGTTGACCTGTTTCGGAGTAATGCTCAATTTAGTGCCTATTTTATGGCAATATACGTATTCGAAAGAATTTATTAAAAAAATGAAAATCAGTTATCTTGACAACATAGCCTATTGTTTTATTGTGATCTTATAAGGCCTTGGAAATTAAAATACAGGTAGCTATGACAAAAAATACTATTGTGTTACATGCGCTTATCCAACTAGACCGTTAAAATGACCCAGGTGGCCGAGATGGTAGACCTTTCTTCTTCCGTAAGCCCTGCTTAATGAATAAATCTGAAGCTTAACTTGGAAATCAATTTAAAAAAAAACATATTCTGCATATCATAATTGCAGTCATAATTGATTAAACAAAAACATACTGGCACTTTTTTACATCAGTTTACCTGATTTTATTTCCCTTAAGGATACTTAAAAAAAGTGACTCTGCAAAGAAAATCCAAATAACGGCTATAAGAATATGTATTCCTTTCTCAGAATTTCTGGTATCTCCCAATGAAGTTGAAAGAACAACAGTAAAATGTGAAGAAAAGTGTTAAGGAAGTAGGCAACAGAATAATAAAAATAAAATTGAAGGAGAAAAAGGCTAATTTCAATTTCGTGTTACATAGATACTTGTACTTCGGCTACAATAAAAAATAAAATTAACTCCACACCAAATCTACCATGAAATTCATATACTGTAATTCTGATATTTTTTTACATTTTTAGAATTTCCCTTTTTAATTTTCAGTTAGTAATCTATGTATGTTTGTGAATGTATATAATAATAATAATAATAATAATAATAATTATTATTATTATTATTATTATTATTATTATTTATTATTATTATTATTATTTTAAAACTGTCTCCCAACGGAGGAAGCCCCTACAGACTCAGAACACTTACATATACTTCTTAAATCATAAACATAAAACATAATTAGAATTATACACAAGTAAATACAGTCAAATTACATGATTGGATAATATCTAACATGATTTCTTTAAAACAATTCTGATTATTTCATCCCTAAGACTACCTGGAAGGCCGTATTTTTTCCTGGAGTTCTCAAAGAAGCGAGGGATGGCCGTACGTGCTCCAGTAAGGAGACTTACAATTTCTATATTTTTCAGATTATAAGCCTATTTCTCTTGGAAGAAATGTATCTTGGGCTCATATATAGCCTACGTTTCTTTTCGTTGTCCATTTCCTGGGTCTGTTGATGCCCTAATTTCATTCGACTCGTAGGGTCCGGAATAATAGCATCATTCGAGATTTTAGAGACTTATAAAGTAATATTTTCTAAAGTAGTAGATTTTAAAAGATCTGGAAGAATTTTTCAGATGCCCTGCAAATTTCATGCTATTTTATTTAATGGTGTCTGAGTTATTTCCCCTTGAAGACCGAAAGTTAAAAAAAAATCCTTTACGAGAAATAGACAAAGAAATTCAACCGTGACTTAACTACATAATGTTTCCCATAGAATGGAACAGTTTGACTTACATTTGTAACAAAATAACGGTAAAAAACAAAAAATAAACTGCGAGTCTAATCACTGGCTCAACTGTTTCCTTTGCAGTCCGGCATGGGATTGTATATTATGTGAGGTAACTCGTAATTTATTAAGTGTCAGTATGGTACTTTATTAGTGTGTATGGGGACTGGAAAATGTCTGTCCGTCTGTCCGTGTGTCTGTACGCGCGATAACTCAAATACGCTTTATCGAATTTTAATGAAACTTGGTATACCCGATTATAATGTCCATGGGAAGAACCTTATTGATATTGGAACAAATCGGTTGACCGGTACCGAAGTAAAACCCAATTTAGTGTCTAATTTAAAGGCGCGATAACTCATGCTTTATCGGATTTTAATAAAACTTGGTGTACGCGTTTATAATGTCCATGGGAAGAAACCTATGGATATTTGACCAAATCGGTTGACTGGTATCGGAGTAATGCCCAATTTAGTGCCTATTTTATGGTAATATATTAGAAAAAATTTAACAAATGCAAATCGGTTATCCTGACACATTGTTTTACACTGATCATACACCGCTTTGGAGTTTGGAATACAGTTAGCCATGACACCCTTTCCATTTGAACTAGTCAGATGTTTATTTCGTTGATCAAGTTGAATACTGTTTATATACAGAAGGAAGGTACACTACTGTGAAATAATTAGGCCTACGTAAATTAGGTGGAGTTCTTCCCCAGTGTGTTTTGTGAAATGTTGATATATTTTAAGAATTTCTAGTTTATGAATAAGAGTTTGAATTAAGGTTAAGTATGTTCTTCTACAAGCCCAGCATAATGAATCGATCTGGAGCTTAACTCGGAGATAGATTACAAAAATAATTTATTTTGGTCTTAACATAATTGCAATTAACTTATCACTGATTAAACAAAAGCATTCTGGCACTTTGTTATATCAGTTTACCTGATTTTATTTAGATATTTCTTTGGCTCGCCCCTGACTTAATCTTCCAGATGCTTTCTACTTCAAATTGACTGCCAATCAGCTTTCAGCGTGCTATTGCGTTGTGGTTTTTATCCAATAAAACTATAATGTTTTAGATAATTGACGGGTACATGTTTTTACTGATTTCATTGGTTACTCCCTCCAAACATCAGAAATGAAAACGTCAACGGCTTATTGATTTACGCATAAGGAAATTGCACTAAAGGTTGACTTGCAGACATTTACTGCTATTCAGTTGAAATGCAAAGAAACTAGAACGTTACTTAGTTAACTAGTGCAGTTGAAATTAACTCGTTCTCATTAATCTAAACATCAGAAATGACAATGTCATCGGCATATCAACTTAAGCTGATTGCTAAGCTTCCTGTTCATATTAACTTAGCTATAAATTAACAAAGCATATAACATGTGATACAGCTTATGCATATGATACACACGTACACCTACATCATGTCATTAATAATTATCTCGCACTGCCTCTAGTGACATCTGTGCAGAATGACTCTTGCAGGAAACGTGTGATCTATTCCAAATCAGTCGGCATACATTCAAATTGTATTTTGTTGTTTCATGCAAAGAATATTTTAAACTCCTTAATAATTTGACATATTTTGCTTTTGTACGCTATTCCTTTCAATTGTGGCAGGCCGGTAGCCAGGGTCAATTTTTCGAGGGGCAAAACAAATTTCAGAAAAAAAAAAAATATAATGGGTCAAGTGAATAAAAAGCAATCATTTGCTTTTAGAATTAAGTATTAGCAAAAGCATTTGCTATCTAGTATTAAGTAATAGCACTAGCATTAGCTCAGTTTTGTGTGAATAATCTTTTACTAGTGCTAGCTAGTAAATGCTGGAAAAATTTAGCCTTTTCTGTGGATTACGACCTCCTAGATAATTAAAAATAAACATAAATCTAGCAGGTCATGAAAATAATAGGGAGCATGTGAGTGTCTTTAATTGTTATCGACATCAAAATGTTATCTTCTGAGTCTGAAATTTCTATGACCAGTGAAGAAAGTGATAAACAGTTACAATTTGTTCATATTCTGAAGAATGATAATCACTTTCAAGAGTCCGAACACGCCTGCGATATTTAGGAGTTCTCACTTGCATAAAAGCAGCCATTTCATCGTGTACACTTTCAATAAAATTAAAACTGTAGCATGGGTATAACCACACTTGAAAAAATTGCAGCATTTGCTATGAAGTCAAAGCAGAGTCTTGGTTTTATTCACACCTTTTTAAGCAAGTGCTGGAAAATTCAGCATTTGCTACAACAACGTTCTTTTGTTAATTAGCACAAGCTTATTCTATATTATTATTCACATATTTTGAAGCATATTCTGTTATTTTCAAGTAAAAGCAATTGCTACATGTTTATTCACTTGACCCAATATATAATATATATTATATACATACATATACATACATATATATATATAGACTATATATATATATATATATCTCCCAATATAAAATGAATTAATCATAAGTAAGAAGATAACCAGTCCACCAGACAAAATAAGTTGGTATATGGTTATTTAACGAAGAGGATATACTGCAACTTTGGCCTGTGACTGTCGCCGGTGTGCCGGAATTTTGTCCCGCAGGAGTTCTTTGACATGCCAGTAAATCTACTGACATGAGCATGTCACATTTATGCAGATATAAATGGCATCGACCTGAGCCGGGATCGAATTGTCTACATCAGCGTTTCTCAACCTATGGTCCGCGAAAATGGTGCATATGGTTCGCAGACATAATTTAAAAAATATCATAAAGCAAGTGGAAAGTAAAGAAGTAAATTTTTTTCACATATTTCGTTATAATTACCTATAATTAATACCCCAAATATTAAGAATATAAGCCTTCTTATAAAAATGGGATGTAAAATTAGGGGTCCGTAAACTTTTTTTTACACATTTTAGAGGTCCGCGGGTTCAAAAAGGTTGAGGAACGCTGGTCTATAAGTAAAGTCTCTTTAAAAATAGGAGAAACTCGTCACCAATTTTCGTGTCACATCCCCAGAAGATACTTCACCCAAATACAACATTTTGTTTTCACACGATTTTCCGTCCTGGAGCTAGGCAGTTCGTAGACACCTATACATGTTTCTGAAAATAGTATTTTGGATTCAGAGTACCTCAAAACATCTATTTATGCTAAAAACTCAACTTCGAACTTGGAGTCGAACACAATACTTCGTTTTTCTATAGTATCTATGGTATGTACACAGGAAGTAAATATAGTCCAGTCGATATCCACTTTTTACCTGAAAATATTCCGAAGTTAATGACATTTTTACAGGTTATTTGGGGGTACTCTAGGATATATAGAATTTGAAATGCTGATTCCTATAATACTGAGGGAGGGGAGGGGTGGGAAGAGGAGATGGAGGAAGGGTCATAGATATTCCAAGATGTTGATATTAATGAGTGATTAACATAATTAACATGTAAATGATGGTAATAAATAGTTATAGGGCCAAAACCTTCGATTTTCGGATATTTTTTTACATTTCGAGAAAATTTGTCTAACTTTGATCGGCCGTATCTCGGTTAATATTGGTTCTACAAACTCGTTTTATCAATCAAATTTTAGAAAATTTAATGCTCTACAACTCTGCATTGTACTATGGTACACGAAATATACTTAGCTTACGAGATATAAGCGAAAAACTAAAAAAAAGTCCAAAAATGTTGAGGTTTTTGCCCCACCCGCAAGTTAGCACAGGGTCCTCGAGGTCGAAAACGTAGGATAGACATCCTAGAGTACCCCCAAATAACCTGTAAAAATGTCATTAACTTCGGAATATTTTCCAGCTACCCCCATATTTTTCATTATATCGACTGGACTACTAGTGCACATAGGTGCGATGATCATAGCAGGAGCACAGATCTGAAGAATGGAAATTGAGAAACCACGAAGGTCTATACACGGAGGAGTCCTGTCAACACCAGAGGTCTCGCAGGTCGTTCTGGAGAGCGATTGCAAAAGATGGAAAAGAGTGATATCTTGATATTTTATCTGATATTTATGATTACATCACTGACGCCTACACGTGGTGCAGAGTTCATTAACCAGACGCGCTCGTGACTGTCACTTGTTCCACACTTTAATCACTTTATTACCACCACGATCCTCATCACATGAAATTAACTTTTTCTCACAAAAGCCACAACCTAACGAACGTGCTTACAAACCATTGCTAACAATCTTAATCATTATTGGACGTGAGCACAAAACGCAATTACATAGGGTCACGTTGTCCAAACTATCAAAAACTCGGTGGCAGTACATCCCTGAAGGGACAAGGCCTACCACCCGAACGCAGCGTCATCTACCAAAGGCAGATGGGAGGATTGGAGGCATGTGGTCGGGAAAAGGTAGAGTAGGATTACCTCCACAACGTCTCTGGGTTTTTACGTATATACCTTAGGAGCGAGTCTCACCGCTCGTAGAGTTCCTGGCTAGGGGAGGTAGATGCACCCTGATTGGCTTTCCCACTCCACGTGTTGTCTGTCTCTGTCTATGCGGCATTATCCCTCCACTCAATTATTACAGTATTTTCTACCACTGCGGCAACGTGGACCATAATCTTTACTCTCTGCCTAGCAGTAGGTCACTGATCTTACGCGCAGCGAATCCGCGCATCTTGATATCGAGACGTAACGAGAAGCTCGCTGGCTGGGTTAGTCATCAAGGCCAGAGACGTTGTGGGAGTAATCCTACTCTAATCTGCGCCACTTTTACCTTTTCCCCCAACCTACACGATGTAAACTGCGCCACCGACATTTAAATGCCGTCACCGTCATACTAACGCACTAACCTTTTCCTTCCCAGTCTTAAGACTGGCTATGAAATTGCATAGATGTGGTATAGATGTGGTTAAAAATGTTAGGCTTAGTAGCTTTGTCAATTTAAAAAAAAATGTTAAAAGCAATACCCTAATTTTTTTTTGCATGAACGCTTCGTCACTTATAACATTTTTAAAAACATTACCCTAATTTTTTTGCATGAGCACTTTGTTCATATGACGCCTTCTTAATAAAATCAAAACGAGATATTTTATTGTTTATATATTGTTCTCTCCCATCACCTCATGTGCAAAAAATTGTTACTGAATAGAAACGAACATTCACATATTAGGTCTAACTTTTGTTTGCTTATAACTACTGCCTCAACCTACATATCTCCGTGGCGCAGTTTACATATCTGTGTGCCGCAGTTTACATAACTCATTTTTATTCTATTTCAAATTCGGTGTCAACCGTGGCGCAGATTACACACACCCATGTGGTCAGCATGCCGACTCCCACGGCCGTTATTAGTGGTTTCCATGACCGGTGCCGCTACTTCTCTATCAAGGACCTAAAGTTACCCGACATTTGTCTGAGGAAAAACCCCACCTAGGTAACTTGGTCCCGACCAAGAATCGAACCCGGGCCCGCTGCGTGTAACTTATTTTCTGCCTATCATAATTGGAATTATCACTGATTAAATAAAAGCATTCTGGCACTTTGTGACAGCAGTATATCTGATTTTATTTATCTTCAAGTTGGACAGCCCTGATCTATTACATTTGAACACAAAAACTGGTGGAAAGGCTGCACTGCAAACTATGAAAGTTCACCGCGCGCGATAACAAAAACTTCAAATTCATTTATTAAGTAACCTGGAATGAATGTGTTGAATCATCGGGCTAATCAAGTACATAACAAAGCCTGGCGAAACAGGTTCTGCTCTTTATAATTTATCTCCACTGCAGCTACAAGTGTGGGAGTTGGATTAGCTTCCTGAGAACCGAGAAAAATCTAACCACTCCACTGACACTCGGAAGTGGTTCATAATTCCTACACCTCGACAACTTCAGGAGAGAAACTGTAACCTATGTTCTTAAAGTCACTGAAGGCCCTGGAAAAGTATCTACATTCTACACTCTATGGGATATAACATCTCGCATTGTTTCCTTCTGAGAAGGATACATAGGCATTCATAAACAACAGATTGTTGTCTCTGTTTGGACAAAATAATAATAATAATAATAATAATAATAATAATAATAATAATAATGATGTTTTATTTTACCTGGCAGAGTTAAGGCCATTAGAATAAATCTACAAAAAACAAATACAATAGATAGCATACATAATAATACAAAATGCTAGCAATAGAATAATAATAGGCTACAATATTGATCTGTCTATATTAAAACTGATATACTAGACCTATAATTAGGGGGCGGATTTCTATGACACGTTATATTTTTTCCCTTTAAATTATTTCAGGTTTCCGACTAATTTAAACCAGATTCCAAGCATCCTGGTGAAAATGGAACGGCTTTTATTGTGCATATAACTGCATATTTAGGAAATTTTCGACTATTGTAGCATATTTAGTATGAATATGCATATTTAGGTCATCTTTTCGACATATTTGTGTGCATATTAAAGCAATTTTGAAGTTTCATATCATATTTTGTAAATTTTGCATTATACTGATACTTTTTGAGAATTTGCAGATATTTTAAATAATTAACATTATATTATAATAAAATGAATTGTAATGAAACTTTAAAAAAAATACATAATCTGTAAGTGGTAAAGTCATGTTTAAAATGTTATTGGTCATATTTTAATGTTTATTTACGTCATAAATGCATGCATATATCCTATTTTTTAGGACATAGAAATCCGCCCCTAACAATAATATACACTAAAATTGAAACTTAAAACTAAGAAATTAACAATTTTAAGCAATATAAGCTAAGTGCTGTGAAAATAGTGTAAATGTAAATTAACCTAGGCTGGATAACGAGACATTAATTCTAGTTAGAAGCGAGATACTTGAGTGTCTTTGACCTAAACATCTGTATCAGAATCTTATAGGAGAAAAATTCCTCTGACACTGGGACATGAACACAGGACCTTTGGCTTTCCATGCCACCGCTCTACGAACTGAGCTAAGTCAGAGTTCACTTCACAGCGCCAGATGGAACCTCTCTCCTATGGCTGATTGCCCTTAATGGTCTACCTCAATGACAGACATGTTATGTCATATGCAGTACTGTGAGGCACACTAATTAGTGATTTTTGTGACGGGGCTTCCACTGATATTGTACAGTAACATTCAAGATGGATATGTACATATGCATTCATGAACCACAGATTAGTGCCTCTGTTGGACAGCGAGGTAGACCATTAAGGGCAGTCAGTCATAGAAGAGAGGTTCCATCTGGCGTTGTGAAGTGAACTCTGACTTAGCTCAGTTGATAGATCAGTGGCACGGATAGCCAACGGTCCTGGGATCAAATCCCAGTCTCAAAGGAATTTTTCTCCTATAATATTATCATATAATGTCCAATTATATGCAGCATATTGAAAGTTCTTTAAACCCTTTATTATAAACTAAAACTATGTTTTGGATTAAAAAAACCTAAAAAGCCTGTTTCACTTAATGAAAAACCTAAAACTGATTTCTTAAACCTACATATCCGCTCCCTAATCTTGATATTATGAACAAGAAATGCCTGAGAAAACATTATCGAAGATAATAATTTCATTAAATGCACTACAGTAAAGGAAAATATGAGCCCATTAAAATTACTTACTTACTCAATGGCAATAGACAATACCTAAGCAAGCTAAAGGGATATTGTCTATTTTATGGAACCTGGAGGCTCATTGCCGCGCTTACCTGAGCCCACCATTCAACCCTATTCTGTGTTAACTCTATCCAATCATCCCTCGCAAATCCTACTTCCCTTAAATCTATCCTAATATTGTCCTCCCACGTACGTCTAGGTCTTCCAAGTGGTATTTTCCCTTCGGGTTTCCCAGTCAATATTTTTGAGATATGTACTTCCTCCTCCATGCGCGCAACATGTCCAGCCCATTTCACCCTCCGTGATTTAACTACCCTTACTATATCTGGTGAAGAGTACATGTTATGAAGCTCGTCGTTATGCAGTTTTCATCTCTCTTAGGTCTGAATATTTTCCTAAGCCCCCTGTTTTCGAACATTCTCAGATTATGTACTTTCTGAAAAGTAAGCGACCATGTCTCACAGTCACATAATACAATCGGCAGAAATACTTGCCTAATAATTCTACAAAGTTTCGTGATTAAAAGAAAAATATTAGTTTTTAATACACAAATATCACATGGTATTTAGCGAACGTGACGGAATTTGAATTTGTGAGAGAGACATTCCTAACATGTGTTTTATTACGCAAACAGACATTTCAGAATCTAGATTCGTTTCCTATGCTTTAATTCTGTTATTAGACCGTTCTGATGCTTGTCGTTGGTCAGATTAGCTACCTGCCTAATAAGCACGAGATTAGAAAGTCAAAATGTCTAGGAAGTGGAAGTGTAGGACTTATGAATGACATTTCTTCTATGTTACACCTGACGAGTCGGCCGGCCTTTCAGAATGAACCGCTTTGCTATAAAGAAGGAATATTATGAACGCTTACTTG
The DNA here is from genome assembly GCA_964059195.1 of Ectobius pallidus. Classification (NCBI taxonomy): domain Eukaryota; kingdom Metazoa; phylum Arthropoda; class Insecta; order Blattodea; family Ectobiidae; genus Ectobius; species Ectobius pallidus. The sequence continues at coordinate 168,055,655 of CAXKWD010000006.1, forward strand.
TGTTTTTCATGACAGACTTTTTTTAAAACATCCACCTGTTACTGACTGATGAAGCATCAGGGCTGAATTATTACTGATATCTTCAGTTATGACTATTCATACACAACTTTCACTGCATAATATACGGGGAATAATTTGTATCCACTAAAATCTAAGAAGTTTTTAAAATAGGCATGAATAGTTTTCGTGAGTCAAGGGTTCACCAATTGTTACCCCTAGGACAAGGCATTTAATGATCATTTGTTCTGGTAAGAGTAGCCAACTTACTTACTTACTCAATGACAATAGACAATTCCTCAGCAAGCTAAAGGGATATTATATATTTTATGGAACATCGAAGGTTCATTGCCGCGCTTACCTGAGTCCGCCATTCAACCCTATTCTGTGCTAAATCCATCCAATCATCCCTAGCAAATCCTCCTTCTCTTAAATCTATTCTAAGATTAACCTCCCACCTACGTCTAGGTCTTCCGCGTGGTCTTTTCCCTTCGGGTCTCCCAGTCAATACTTTTGAGATATGTCTTTCCTCTTCCCCATGCGTGCAACATGTCCAGCCCATTTCATCCTTCGCGATTTAATTACAATTACTATATCCGGTGAAGCGTATAGGTCATGAAGCTCGTCTTTATGCAATTTTCTATAGTAGACAACAGTATTTTTAATTAACTGTAGTTATTTTGCCCTAATTTCTACTACCCACCCTATGGATTATAATAGTGCGATGGTTGGCAACATTTTTGCAATCGATCAGAAAACTGAAACAAAAACGAAACTTTTTGAAGTTGTTTCGTAAACATAAATTAATAGGCCGTTGATAGTTTGGGGGTCGTCTTATAGGACAGATGTAGGCTATGCTAAACCTACAAGGGAGAATCAAATGAAAACCTCAATTAATTTTTTTTCCCACTATTTGCTGCATGAAGAATGTTTGATTGTACATTATTTTCTACATAGTATTTACAATGCACTTACGCCATTGGATAGGAAGAGCTTCGGTACCGCATGAGAAAAATTATTTTGGTTGACGCTGGAGTCACTCCTGCACCATCGATTGGACGTCTTCATCAGATTTGAACTTCTGCCCTCCAAGGAGATCCTTTAACGGACCAAAGATTTGGAAAGCTGATGGTGACAAAGCGAAGGGGTTTGCTGAGAGCAGGTGTTTTGCTTCAACATAATAACGCCCGTCCTCGTGCTGCTCGTGCAACCATGAAAACCATCGATGACATTCGTTTCAAGTGACTCCCACATCTGCCAGGTTTGGCACCATCAGATTTCCACATCTTTAGTCCATCAAAGGAGCTCCTTGGAGGGCAGAAGTTCAAGTCTGATGAAGACATCCAATCGGCGGTGCATGAGTACCTACAGTGTCAACCAGAATCATTTTTCTCATGCGGTATTGAAGCACTTCCTATCTGATGACATAAGTGCATTGAACTGGGAGGGCACATTGTAGAAAAATAGTGTACAAGCAAACAATCTTCCTGCAGAAAAATAGTGGAAAAAAATTAATTGCGGTTTACATTTGATTCTCCGTCGTATAAAAAAAAAAAATTAACGAAAATTTTTACCTCGTCTTATCTGCGGAAATTTAAGGTACCTGATTTCAGAATTTTGCACGCCTACTGTAATGAAATAATTAAAAGAAACTCCATTAAGACCAGTGTTCGTTATTTGACTGGTCGGGGATGACGCCTCTCAGTACCTAACTTCATGATAACCTAACACTTTTTCCGGTGTCTCTCTAGATTGTCTTCCAGCATCTACTTCTAATCTCTGTCGCCGGGCCTCATTCGACTCATTTTCCCATAATAATTAAAAAAAACCCTTTAGGCAAGCCTACAGGCTGAGGTAGATTTCAAAGTGCTTTTGGTTTAATTTACTGTCGCTGCATAGCACTCTTCTTCTTTAGCCTTGGCATGACAAACCCGCAATAATAAATTGCAAAAAAGAGGAAAGAGCACTTTTTCAAACATTCAAATCTCGCCTTAAATGAGAGTATCAAGAAACTAGTTATTGATTTGTAGAGTACTCATCAAGAGCTTTTCAACGATACCCCACAAGACGTAGTTAAAAAAAAAATCCAATTTCCATCCCCCACCCCCACTCGTACCCTCAAAACCCCCGAATCGTTGTTGTCACTGTGAACTCCATAGGGAGTACTCTAATTTATTCAAACAAAGTTTCCCTCTATACTTCATAGGGGCCGAAATATAAATGTTTTAAAATTTCAACCCCCTCCCCCGACCACCCCCTTGGACGAATTTTGCTTTTTAACGAACTTGTCCGAACTATTGGATCTAGAAATAACATAATAAAATCTGGTTAAAATATCTTCAAAATTACGGCCGCTAGTGTGTAAAGATATATATAAATATCACTTTTTTTTTTTTTTAACAGGCGATGGTTTCGTACTTAGGGAGGTATGAAACGTAAAGATATGAAAGAATTTTTCGAAAATCATGACATGGTATCCATTGCAATAGGTAGATTTTTCTTCGAAATCTACCTAAAAGAGCCAAGTAAATTAAACGTGTTCCGTACAAATTCTAAATGCTAATGTTCACTTTGAAGATTACTTACAAAGCCTTAGGGTATGAAGATAGTAATTCCTTCTCTCCAAAGCGATTGGCTAGCTATTAATTATGTTGAGGAAGCAGCCATTCATTATAGCGTTTAATTAAATGGCCTTGGATGAACTGAACGGTACAGAGTTGTTGATGTTAAGACACAAAAATAGGAAAGTAATCTGATAGCCTTTTCGGTGAAGGAAGTCGTCAGACCAGCACCGGACCTAGGAAATGTATTTCAGGTGGATTAATTAAATAAAGAAGGGCACCAGAAAGCGGTCAACTTCACAAAAGACAGAAATGAAGTAGAAAAAAAAGTGTAACAACTTTCCATAAGATGACAGTAAAAGCACATCCCTTCATTTACGACAAAGAAGGCGACCATAAAGCACCAGATACTGAGAGGAAAGTTTACTTTAGAGCTAATGTCAATATTAGAATAAAAAAAAAAATTAAACATACTCAAACGAGCTTCTTAATTTTCTACGTGAATGGGACATTAAGATTAACAACTTAATAATCATATGCAATCATTCTTAACTAAAAGCGAAGCCTTGGTCCACCCTGAGTGTTATAAAAAAAAGCTGAATATATATATATAACTCAAAAAAATAAACAGAAACGCACATAACTTTTGTAAACAATGCTACATCCCACCCAAGTTTTTTGAAGTCTACAGATAAGAAGAGATTAATATTTTAATGTAAAGGATGGAATGGGCAACGCTTTTTAGCCAACACCCTGAGAAATTTATCATTTAACCCTTAAATCGATAATTTATCCTACAGGATACAACCGTCTGTTTATATTAATAAAAGGAAGTGTCTGTCTTCCTTCTGTCTGTCTGTCCGCGATGCCCAGCGAAATCTACTCAACGCAGAGATCTGAAATTTTAAACATAGATGGACTGAAGGGTCGGAAAATGCACCTCGAAGCCGGAATTTTAATTTTCGCTTTCGTTCGTGAGTTATGAGTGAAAAACGGGCAAAAAACGTGCATTTTTTGCATTTTCAAAGCATCAGTTTCCAGTTATACATTTCAATGTCAAATCAATTACAGTTGGCATTGGCTATTTTTGTCATGCCTTGGAAATAAAACTTTCGCGATCTCTCGAATGTTGTAAGCCCTAAATATGGTCAAACATTGTTTTATTTGGTCGAAACTCACTACACAGAGGTTTTCTGGGCCAAGGAACTCGAATCTGAGGTCGCTTTTACCAGGCGACGCTATCTAATCGTGGTATGTAGTCCACGTAATTTAGGTGTTAATAAATATAATGATTTAACTATTATGCTCTTAATTTTTAATTTTCAAAATAATAATCGCGGGCCTTTAATTGATTTTGTAAGTCCATCCTGGACGATTCATTTGTTTAGAATATCAAGGCCCGAAGACATATGAAATTTTCAACCTACACGGAAGAGGGATAATCAATATAGGCTTAAATATGGTCAAACATTGTTCGATTTGGACGAAACTCACTATACAGGGGTATTTTGGGCCAAGGAACTCGAATCTGAGGTCGTTTAATTTTTGAAATAATAACATGCTAAGTCTTAAATATGTATTAAAGTTTTCCAAGGCCTCGCAACGAATGTTGGAATAGTTCCCTTGCAAAAGACGGGCCGCAACCCGCACAATAACACCCCCCCCCAAACTTCAAAATTGTTAAATAAAAGGACCCTCTGACCGCGTAAAACAAAATTTTAGAGCAAGAAATTGGATATACAAAATTACAATAGACTGTCTTTTCGGCTACAACAATAGAATGGAACATTCCTAACCACCCCTACTTTACAGCTATGACACCACTTCCAAATCATACTCAAAATCATGGGGCAAATGGGCTTTGCCTAGGTACCCATTGCCTACTACATAGTAGTGGGCATAAAAGAGGAAGGAGCCACGTATCAAAAGTACGTTGCAGATATTCTCAATTCGATTCCGATTCCGATCTAGCCAAAGCTATTAAAATCCAGGCTCGGAGGGCTGTGATACCAGCTGTTCAACGAAAATTTATTTTATAGTTCGCCGCCTAGGATTTTCGGTGCACTTGCAACATCTTCAGGGCATCAAAAACAATGAAGTTGCAAAGGTAAAGGAATGCACCACACTTCCTTCACATTTCTTATTTCTTTAATCTAGCCAAATAAAGAGTATTGAATTTATATTCTAGGCATATTTCACTTAAATGAGGCTGAGCCTGATCATGTGTAATGATCTTAATCACATGGAATCATTCTTAATTAAAGAGTAATTTCCATGCGAAGCGATCAAAGTCGGTCTTCCTGGAGTGATATAATTTTATAATACTCGGTTGTCTGGCACTTGGATAGGAATATGTTATTGGCTATGGCGAGAACAGCAGTATTTCATCAAGAACTCACATTCCGAATGTTTGGCACTTGATGAGTTATTTATTTATATGCCACAAATATGTCTAAACGGCTGCATTTAATAGAAGAGGAATGGGGAATAAGTTATGGAAACTATTTTTTTCTTTTGAAAATGTGGGGCCCTTCTAAAATTCTGAAAAATACAAATTAAAGGGCGGGGTATGGAATGTATGTATAATGCAGATTATGGGTACTAGGCCTAGATGTAAGAGAGCGAAGGAAATCAGACACCCATAAACATTAATTTGCGACAGCATGTGCCACTCTAATGTACTGCAGTAATTGGGAGCACGAAGGCACACATTACCCACTTCATGATACCTTAAACTTAAATACCGAGCAGCATTATTCCCCAAAGCTTCCATCAGCTCCTTATGGTATTTTCTGGCTTTTCTTCTTCTTCGGATAGTGACTATTTTGATGTAAGAATGCTATTCACATCTTGTCATATCCACTCTGCAGGGCGGCTGACTCACAATTAGATTACTATCGCCTCTATTCGCATAACCGTACATCACAATGCTACCAAATGTTCTTTCCATATACGGTAGGCCTACTATAAATGCCACACTGTCCCGTGACATACGGCATCTTCTGGTACCATGGTATCATGACTTATGCTCCATCTCTAGTAAAGCATGAAAATGCAAAATCAGCTATGTTTCTGTGTTTCTTACTCACTCAATGACAATAGACAACTCTTAGGTAAGCTAAAGGAATATTATCTATTTTATGGAACCCGCAGGTTCATTGCCGCGCTTACCTGAGCCCGCTATTCAACCCTATTCTCTGCTAACTCCATCCAACCATCCCTCGCAAATCCTACTTCCCTTAAATCTGTCCTAGTATCGTCCTCCCACCTACGTCTAGGTCTTCCAAGTGATATTTTCCCTTCGGGTCTCGCAGTCAATATTTTTGGAATGTCTTTCTTCCCCCATGCGCGCAACATGTCCAGCCCATTTCATCCTCCGTGATTTACTAACCATTGCTATATTCAGAGAAGAATACTGGTTTTGAAGCTCGTCGTTATGCAGTTTTCTCCAGTCCCCGTTTTCATCTCTCTTAGACCCAAATATTTTTTTAAGTACTCTGTTTTCGAACACTCTCAGATTGTGTTCTTCCCGAAGAGTAAGCGACCATGTCTCACACCCATATAATACAACCGGCAGGATAATTACTAGAAAAAAGATGCAATCTTACGAAAATCCTAGCCATAATAATACATTCTAGAGACTAAAATGAATCAGTTTTGTGTAAATTCGTTCTACAATGGAAAAGTACAAATGAATGTTCTACAAAGTATGTAAACCACCCATCGAATGCATAACCACATCGCCACGGAATAGAGTCGGATACGCCACTGAGCCGTGCACAGTCAAGGCCGGACATGTCTTGTAGCAGGTGTCGTGTCAGTGGGTCACTGGAAGAAGACACGAAACAGTTCAGCTCTTACCCCTGCATTGAAATCTCCTCTCGTATGTGAGATCCGGGAACACTTTTAACTTCAGACAGTCGCTACATACGAAGAACTGAGGGGTGTACTGCAGTCCTATCTGTTTACAGGGTTAACCCTTAATCATGGACGTGATTATTCTGTCACATTAATACAGACGTGAGGTCTGAGAGACCGCTCAGAGTTAAGGGGCTTTTAACATTGAAAAAACTTACAAAATATGATGTTAATTATCATTCAAGCAAATTTATTCTTACTCAATCATTTTATGGGGGTTTTCAGGGCGAGTCACTGCACCACAAATGCAATGAAATGCACAGTTTCGAAGATATGTTAATATTTTTCAAACGAATAGCTAAAATGCACAACAAGTTATTTAGTACCGTCACTAATATTCAGATGTGTAAACAACATAATTCTCTATCACTATAAAATGATCTTCTGGATTTTGACTTATCATTAAATCAGTATATAGAATTTCTTCATGTACTGGTATAGGCTATATTCCATACGATTTGGCTTAGTTTTTAGTTTGTCTTGTTAAATTAATTATATTTATTACAAATCATTCATGTATCTTCTTCTTTATCCTCACAAATTCATTTATTGTATTGTATTTTATATTGTACAACACTTACTGGCAACTGTAATTGGGATTTATTCCTGTAGTTGGCAAAATAAATAATTAGATAATTAATCCAAACTACTGTAGATGTAAATCACAGTTCACCATAACATGTACTTGTGACTTAATGTACAACATTTCCCCCTTAGAAATGAGACATACTGTCATTCTGTTTCAATACATTCACGGCAAAATTTTACAGAAACAATTACATCATAGCTATCACAACATAGTCTTAAAACTCTCGGCCTAACAGTTTGTGATGGAACCGGTCGTTCGCTCATAGTTATTCAGAAAATAGTTACTGTAAAACTTACATAACAATGGGACGTGAGGTCTCACAGACCCTTAAAAAATTAAGTAGCACGGCTCCACTAGCACTGATGGGTAAGCGACACATATGGGAGAAGGTAGTGTAAATAATTCACTTGTGAAGACGATATCCAGACAATAATGTTTTTACTGCTGTCTCACAGATCTCACGTCCACGGTTAAGGGTTGACAATTATTATCGGGAGACCGAAATTTGATTGGTGACCGCAATCTTTGCTATTATTAAAACTGACATACAGAAATCCATTGTAGATCGTAATCCACGCATAGATGCAGGTTCCAGCAATTGTGATAAGAGGTACAGTTTTCGTTAAACCACAATAGAGAGGTCTTCCCTATCTCATTTAGAGGACCGGCTAGTCATCACCCCCAAGATAAATTATTGTGAAAAGCTCATAATTGCCATAAATGTGTTTTGTAATTGGTAGAGTTCAATGAAAGTGGTTCCATTTTAAGGTTTTTTTTAATTTCAATACTTGGATGTTATTAATTTGCCGGTGTTATATATAGCCTAATGCAATATATAATGCAAGTTGCATTATTCATTAATATACATTATTATGAATTACTGTTGTCAATCTCAGCTTAATACGAACTTCCCGCCGCTTAAATTTTAGCTAATTGTAAACTGTACTCTTCATCGGATACAGAATGCGTAATTAAATCACGGAGGATGAAATGGACTGGACATGTTGCGCGCATCGGGGAGGAAAGACTTATCTAACAAGTATTGACTGGGATACCCGAAGGGAAAAGACCAAGTGGAAGCCCTAGACGTAGGTGGGAGGACAATATTAGGATAGATTTAAGGGAAGTAGGATTTGCTAGGGATGGTTGGATGGAGTTAGCAGAGAATAGGGTTGAATGGCGGGCTCAGGTAAGCGCGGCAATGATCCTTCGGGTTCCATAAAACGGGCAATATTCCTTCAGCTTGCCTAGGAGTACAGAGTACTTACTGTCACAGAGTAAGTAAGAAAATAGTAATTTAAATTTGTTTAGTTCATAATGAATGCAAGAAGGAAGAAAACGTTCCTTCAAAATCGAATTGTTGTGGATTTTATTAAAAGACAAGCTAGAATTAAAAGAAATCAATTCAATTTACTTATAAGTTATTTTTCAACTTTAAAAAAGACAACAGGTATGGGCAAAGAGCTTAGAATTAATGGATCAGACTATGACAGTACAACAAAGTGCGCGTTTATAAAACAATATTAAGACCAATCTTAACATATGCAGAAGAAATGAGAGCAGACACAGACAAAACTAAACGGATATTAAGCATATGTAAAATGAAGGTGCTAAGAAAAATTCAGGGGAAAACTTTATTACATAAGATACACAATACAGAAAATAGGGACAAATGCCAAATTCAGGATACAACTAAATTTACAAATGACAGAAGAAAATTTTGGAAAGACCACGTTGATAGAATGGAAAGCAATCGCGTAGCAAAACAGGTTCAACAAAGCAGACCAGAGGACGGAAAAAGATCAAGAGGAAGACCTGCTACGAGATGGAAAGACAGTACACACGACTCATCTGAAGAATAAAGGGGAAACAAACAGGATGCAATCCTACGTTACAAGAATAAGAAGAAGAAGACTATGATAGTGCAAACTTATCAAAACTATCCAAAGAGCCGAGAATTTGGCACGAGACAGCAGACAAACACTGGGAATTTGGAAAGAACTGTGCACTGAAGAAGCAATTCTCTAAGGTCATAAGCCGCCACTGAAGTTGCAGATTGGCTTTCAATCTCATTGAGGGATATAAATCATTTGAACCGCATATGAATGGAAGATGGAAATTTCACTACTAGTTGCCCAACCCAGATCAAGTTTATGAATGATATGAGTTTGTTAAATATGTTCAAATTGGGTTACGCCGAATGAATTATATCGCGTTCAGGAAATGAACCTCCAGCCAAATTAAATTGTTTACGATTCTTGCTGATTAACATAAGGAAAGGACCACTTGTAAACGAGTATCCTAGTGAGAGTCATATAGATAACACCCAATTATGTGGGCAGCGAGGAAATGTCGGAAAATACTGAAGCAATGTCAAGGCACCCCTAGCCTATAGCATCAGTCTGCTGTCTTTTCTCTCAAATGAAATAGTTAATCATGGATGAATGAAAAAGCAAAGGTTTTTTTCCCCACTTTAAAATATAGAATATATATAAAATATAGAATAGATACTGTTTCATCCATAGTTCATTTTATGACAAGCACACATAATTTGCCCGTTTCGTGGTTAACTCGTTAAATAAATACTAACAGACCGAACGAGGTGACCCAGATGATGTCTTGGACCCGCATTAGGGAGGTCCCAGGTTCAAATCCCTTGACCGGTCAATTGAGGACCTTTTTTACAAAACTCAACATCTCCATTCTTTGCCAAATTCGTTTTTTAATGGTTTAAGGTGCTTTAAAATGAGATCTTTAAGATAGTGAAAAAAGCACACAAGAAAAGTCAACATAACCAATTCATTTTGAAGCCTCAATATGCAAGGTTTCTATCTTCTATATGTTAATAAAAACTAAAGAAACCTTCTCCTGAACAATTTATGTTTTGGCACATTTTGAGTTTTGTCAAAACGGTCCTCAATTTGGGGTTCTTTTCACGGTTTCCCCAGTCGTAAAGACAAATACCGAACTGGATATTTACATACCATGAATCATCCTCACCATTTCATCTTGTATCATATCCATTTAAATTAATATCAGTTAAAAATTACTCCATAAAATAGACCAAAATAGAAAATAATTTATAATCAATAGTTCCATGGCCTACCCTACTGTATAGACAATAATCCCGAACTCCTGATATGGCCTCGTAGCTAAAAGGAGTATAAGTACAGCTGAAATATACTAATAATCGTAATACTTTTCTATATAATAAGAAGCAGTGTTTGTCTGTTTCTCTGTCTGTGCAAGATGCCCAACCCAATCTAATACACGACGAGATCAGAAATTTTAAGATAGATGAACGGAAAAGGGTCCGATTGCACCTTAAAGCTGAATTTTAAATTTTGATTTCGTTCGCGAGTTATGAGAGAAAAACTGGCTGAAAACATGATATTCAGTGCTATTGACGCTCCAGGATACTTTTCACCTGTGAAATTAATCAGGTGGCTTTGCTCTGATGCCACAGCAACACGGGAAAGAAGAGCATCGCGGAAATAAAATCTAGACGAACTCTCCTTTATTGGTTTGTTTATAACGTTCTCTTATTTTGATGTTTGAGGAGCGATGGAAGAGGCGGCGAGAACTGAAATACGTTTCGATCATATTTTGTACATATTTTTTCCAATCCTATCTGCATATTTATATACATACAGTATTTTGCAATATGATATTATATAAAATCTGGGGTTTATTAATTATAATGCATGTTTCACAGCAAAATAAAACTACAACTATTGTATTGATTCAATCAGGCAATTTGATCCAAACTGGAATCGAACCAAAACCTCCTGCTAGAAGACAGTACCACTGCGAGGGAATGTGGACGTGCAAGTTAATTAGTTTTCGTAAGGAGTTCATTGCTTGCATTTCCAGGGAACTAGGAGAATGCACTCCATGATGTAACATAGAATGCACTATGAAAGTGAAACAATAAATCTATACGCCATGGTACGATGATCACACAACATCACGTTCAAGTTGGTTCCACCAGATCTGTCTGGGCGTGAAGCCAGACGCTTCCTTACACGAGTACAATCTGGTGATATCCGTATAAATGGCATCTTTGATAAAATCAGGCAAACTGATATAACAAAGAACCAAATGGAGTCAATAGGCCAATATGTGAAAGATGGATAATATGCATTCATGAACCACGGATTATTGTCTCTGTTGGACATTACACGAGAATATTATAGGAAAAAAATTCCTCTGACCCTGGGATTTGAACCCAGGACCTTTGGCTATCCGTGCCAATGCTCTACCAACTGAGCTAAGCCACTAAGCGCCAGATGGAACCTCTCTCCTATGACTGATTGCCTTTAATAATCTACCTCACCGACAGACAAGTTATGTCATATGCAGTACTGTGAAGCACAGTAATTAGTTATTTTTGTGACCGGGCTTCCACTGTTATTGTACAGCAACATTCAAGATGATTATATGCATTTATGAAACAAAGATTATAGTTTCTGTTGGACAATACATGAGAAAATTATAGGAGAAAAATTCCTCTGACATTGGGATTTGAACACATGACTTTTGGCTATCCGTGCCAATGCTCTACCAAAGTAGAACTCTGGCTTAGCTCAGTTGGTAGAGCATTAGCATGGATAGCCAAAGGTTCTGGGTTCAAATGCCAGTGTCAGAGGAATTTTTCTCCTATAATATTCTCAATATATGGAATCTTGTTTTTTATATTCGTAATTCCTAGATGAAGTCTTGTATTTTTTCCTTTACATGTCATGCTTTTGTTTAATCAGTCATGTTTGGTACAATTATTACATACAGAAAATAAGTTATTTTTATAATCGATTTTTGAGTTAAGCTCCAGATCAATTCATTAAGCAGGGCTCACGGAAAAACAAAGGTCTAAAGTTTGATAAGGATATGTGAAGGAATATGTGGATAGTGTTAATTTTCCAAGTCCAATGTAATTCAACTTCCAAAGCCCTATATGAACACTGCAAACAATATTGTTGTCATGAGAACTGAATTGCATTTTATGAATATTTCACAAATTAGGCCCATAATTGGGCATTACTCCGGTACTGGTTAACCGATTTTGTCCAAAATCAGTAGGCTTTTTCCCATGGACGTTGTAAGTGCGTATACCAAGTTTCATGAAAATCCGATAAAGCTTATTCGAGTTATAGTCCGTACAGACACAAGGACATACATTTTCCTGTTCACCATACAATCTCAGAAAGTACCATTCTGGCACTTAATAGCAATTAAATCAAGGTAATTTTTACTTCCTCTGCCCGTACCATAGGTACTATAGGTAGAGGAAGTATTGTTTTCGACCCTAAAATTCTAAGTTGAGTTTTTAGCATATATACACGTTTCAAGGCCCCCTGAATCCAAAAATAGTATTTTTGGAAACATGTCTGTGTGTCTGTGTGACAGGCTAGCTCCGAAACGGAGAAAACAAAATCGTATGAAAACAAAATTTCGTATTTGGGTCAGGTACCTTCTGAAGATGTGATTCGAAGATTGGCGACAAATTTCTCTTATTTTTAAGGGGACTTTACACGAAGAAATTTTGTTTTTCGCGATTTTCTCGAAAACGGCTCTAACGATTTGCTTTAAAATTTGCACATGTGTTCCTTTTACTGAGAGCTAAAACTTTTATTTGAAACTTTTTTTCGAAAAAATTCTCTGAGGGTAGTTACAAGCCACCCACTGTTCACCCACTATTTGTAGAAATTTTGTCTTGTGTGACGAACAACTGAATACGCGCTCTTTCACGGCCTCTTATTCTATATAACAATGTGAAGTGAGAAAGATGTATTGTTGGCCATGCATAGAGTAAAGAAGTATCTGAGGGAAATATTCGATAAATTTCGGAAATTATTCTTTACGGCGGAAAGTCTGCAGTCACTTGTTCTTTTTTTTTAAGTTTGTTATATAGCCTTGCGCTTTTAGTAGCATCATTGAAAGAAGAGATATTTATAGGATAATTAGCGTAAAATTCTGTCTTGCGATTCTGTAAAAGGATATGTGAATACTGCTAACTTTTATTTGGGCAGAGGAAGTTATGTGACTTTCACATCAGATTTTTATACTGATATTTAGCATTTTTATTCACCGTAAAATAGGATGCTTAGGTATATATTATTTCTGCTGCAGCACCCCGCAGAGTCACGAATCGTGAAAAGACACAAACATTAGTGACATGCAAATGGAATGTGTAACTGTCTCATCTGGAGCGTTATGAGACTCAACACTTTCTTCATTTCCGTATCTGATTCTGTTCGCATGCGGTGGAAAAGTAATCAACTCTGCTTTCTCCGCATTGCAAAAATTCAAACCATCGTGATCATGTTCTCTCCACACACATTCTCTGCTAATGTTTCAATTACACCCAAACCTACTCAAACTTCAATAGATATCTTTACCATAGCAGAGGGAAAAGAAAATGTCATCTACTTGCCCGGTTTCTACAAACTTGTGAATTACCTATGGGTAAATTACCCATGGACAAATTAGTTCCATTTAACCTACAATGGTATAATGAGCAAGGCCTTGGAGTTGTACAGTTAATTTAATTCAGAAGGCTTTGATTCTCATTGTTATTGATCCTATGAAAGGTTAAATTTTATCCAGCCATCTATGAAAGGGCACATTAACCCAAAGATTTACCCTTGGACAGATCTAGCCCGAGTTTGTAGGAACATTTTTTCTGTCATTTTCATATTTACCTAGAGGACATTTATCTAGAAACTCGCCACAAGTGTAAGTGATTGCTATCTTTAAGTTATTTGTGTTTGTGTGGTGTTATTCTTGTGTAAATTGTGTAAATTCTGTGCATTAGATAATTTACCCATAGGTAATTCGCGAGTTTATAGAAACCGGCCAACAGTCAGTCATAAGTAGGACCCGGAGTTTTAGGTTTTTATAAAAGGTATTTTATCCTTTTATTTTCGTGGAATAGCTCTTTTTAGGCTTTAAACAAACGATTTTAGCCGTCCTATGCCCGGTTTCTACAAACTTGTGAAATACCTATGGGTAAATTATCCATGGACAAATTAGTTCCATTTCACCCACAATGATATAATGAGGAAGGCCTTGGAGTTGTACAGTTGATTTAATTCAGAAGGCTTTGATTCTCATTGTTTAAATATTACTATTGATCCTATGAAAGGTTAAATTTTACCCAGCCATCCATGAAAGGATAAATTAACCTGACGATTTACCCTTGGAAAGATCTAGCCTTAGTTTGTAGGGACATTTCTTCTGTCATTTTCATATTTACCCAGAGGACATTTATCTAGAAACTCGCCACAAGTGTATGTGATTGCTATCTTTAAATTATTTGTGTTTGTGTGGTGTTATTTTTGTGTAAATTCTGTGCATTGGATAATTTACCCATAGGTAATTCGCGAGTTTATAGAAACCGGCCATTAATAAAACACATACTGAACATAAAAATCAGTATGAAGTCTTTTATACAGTAGAGCATGTTCAATTAAAATTAAAATTAGTCAAACATTAAAAACACTTTTTGCTCCACTTACATTATTTAAGTATATAATGTAAGTGGAGCAAAAAGTGTTCTTAATGTTTGACTAATTTTAATTTTAATTAATATACTGAACACTAATATCAACACCGAAAATTGTATTATAATTTTGACATATGTTATTAAAGTTTTTTTTAATGCAAAATAAACAAGTAACTATTTCTTATATCGGCACTCGAAAAATAGCAGAAACAATTGAGATATTTCCCCTTTAATGATACAATTGAAGAGCTTTTAGCAAAAACAACCTTAGTCCAAAAATTTGAAAATTGAGTTTTCTGTGTCATTGGGTGCTACAACCTACTGGGCATTGTTTAAACTATGTGATGTGGTAAAATCTGCCATAGTCCCTCAAATATAGGATTACAAAGTTTACCAAGTTTAGCAAAAACAACCATTGTCCATTCAGTTTTTTGCAAATACCTAATGAATTGATTGATAGAAGTTGGCTATCATGCAGAAAATTGTTTCATAGAATCAGCTGTTTCACTGTTGTGTTAATCATCGTCTCTGCTGATGATAACAGCAGTGGAATCGAGGATCCATAAACATCCTAGCTCATACAATAGCTAATATTGATATTTTTCAATAACATTAATAGTGTGACGTGTAATTAAGAATTTGAATAACATTTTTCTTCTTTATTATTTGATTTTATATTTTTTCTTTGCATTCTTAAAAATTTCTTAGATAGTGGATTAAAATTTGTTGGCAGAAACAGCCATAGTCCATGTCTCTTCAGCTTTCAGGTCTGGTTTCAGGGCACTGAAGTTACATATAAAGGAAAATTATTATATCAAAATATTTCTACATATGTTTACTTAATTATACAACAAATTTTAAATTCATGAAGTAATAACTTCCAAAAGGAGAAAGTTTTTTGCTTCTACTGAAAAATTTGATTTTTGGACTATGGTTGTTTTTGCTAAAAGCTCTTCAATTATTCACTACACCACTCAATTCACTTTCGATAAGTAGACTGGAGTGTCACGAATCTGTTATTTTAATACACTTCTGTCGTCGGTCGGCAACTTATCTGAAAGTTCAAACGACAATGGTTTAGTTCCAGATTTCAAAGTATTGCAGACGGATCAAGTTTCATTTCCTGCGACGGCGAGCGGCACATTTTCGAGTTACAAAGACAAGCGACAAAGCGACATTGTTAATTTCAGTTCGTTGTATAAATTTATTTTTATAATGTCTTTTCTTAAAATGCACAAATTCATATATTAAATAATTGGAAAATCTATTTAAAAATAGTGTTTTCTACAAAAAAAAGTTTTCAGCAAAAGTCCTCTTTAGCCCCTAGTTTTTCAGAAAAAGTTCTCCTTAGGCCTTTCAGTCCGATTTAGCTCTTTTTAGGTCCCATAAGGTTCACATATTCGGATGCAAGGGGCATGAAACGGAAAAATACGTTAAAATGTTCTAATTAGGAAGCTGGAGAAAGAATAGGTTAAAACCTTCAAATCCGGGCCCTAGTCATAGGCCAACAACATGAGACAATAACAGGGAAGAATCGAGAAATTACCAAGATGGGGGGGGGGCATAAAGGAAATTATTTGGTAATTACTGGGGGAGTGGAGGGTATGAAATATCGTGAAGAAAAAAAGAGGAGGTAGGGTGGTCCTCCCTCCGGAGAATGATTGAACATGAAGTACAAAATTATGACTTTAAAGTCTTGCGGTTCAAATTTCTCAGCAGACTAAAACAAAGTTTGTTACCCAAAAACAAGGCGTCTAGAATATAAATGCTACTCGACTTGCATAGGCGTAACCAGGCCGACCATATGGGGGGGGGGTTATAACATCCGCGGGGTCTGGGGGTATAGAATACCCCCCAGGGAGAGGGGGTCCGGGGGTCCTTACCCGGAAAATTTTAAAAATTAAGATGCAAAATAACGAGTTTTAAGCTTCCGGGGGTTCCCCAGAAAAATTTAAAAATTAAGATGCAATATAACGAGTTTTAAGCTTCCGGGGTTTCCCCGGAAAATTTTAAAAATTAAGACGCAAAATAACGAGTTTTAAGCTTCCCACGCTTTATAGGCCCTACTTGTATTAAGTAATTTATGGGCAGACTTAAAAACATTATACAATTTTCCTTTTTTTAATCAATGGGGGGGGGGGGGGGTTCAAACCCCCTCGGTACGCCTATGTCGACTTGTATTTTAAAATTCTCAGGTTGATTTAGGGCGAGCACATACTTACTCTTACTTAATAGAAATAGACAAATCCTAAGAAAGCTGAATGAATATTGCATATTTTATGGAACCTGGAGGTTCATTGCCGCGCTTACAGCAGTCCGCCATTTTTGCATATTCTATACTAACTCCATCCAACAATCCCTCTCAAATCCTACTTCCCATAGATCTATCCTAATGTTATCCTCCCACCTACGTCTAGTTCTTCCAAGTGGTATTTTCCCTTCGGGTCTACCAATCAATATTTTTGAGATATGTCTTTCCTCCCCCATGAGCGCAACTTGTCCAGCCCATTTCATCCCCCGTGATTTAATTATTTATATTTATTCAATGAAGAGTACAGGTTATGAAGCTCGACAGTATGCAGTTTTCTCCAATCTCCGATTTAATCTCTTTAAGGTCCGAATATTTTCTTATGCCCCCTGATTTCGAACACTAATTACACGAGCTTCAATTCCCCACAAAATATACAAACTCATGGCGGTATGTTCACACAATTATTAACCCCATGGTTTATTTCTTCCACCTTATCCTATAATTTTATATGAAATTATAATTTGTTTCAATCTGTTTTTCCATCATTTATCCATTGAATACATGACGAATTTAAGGGTTCTTTTTTGCTAATTATTAAAATTTACATTTTTAAAAATATTATCAGATTAGCTGCATCCCGGAGTGATCACAACAAGCGGCGTGCACTTTATAAGGTGGGGTACGCCGTAGCGTAGTGGTTGAGGCGCTGCGCTACAAACCGGAAGGTCGCGGGTTCGATTCCCGATGAGGTCGTTGGAGTTTTTCAATTGGCCTAATCCTTCTGGTGGCAATATGGCCCTGGGGTCGACTCAGCCTCCAACCGAAATGAGTACCAGGAGCAGTCCTGGGGGTAAAGGCGGCCGGTGCGTAAGGTAACCTTACCATCTTCACGTGCCGAATGTCCAAAATCTGGGAGCCTCAATCTCCTGGAACCCTCTGGGCCTCCATGGCCTGTATAGGGATCACTTTACCTTTACTTTATAAGGTAATTGTTCATAACCGTTATAATAGAACCATGTGCACATAATTATTGCGTAATGCAAGAAAAGGAAAGGAAATAAAATAACTACGGTTAAGTGTAATGTGATACTATCTGCAAGCATACGAATGCAATTTACACTCCAAGATAACCGTCCTGTCGTCCTAATGGTTAATGTGTTCCCTTACATGATAATATCGCGAATAAGATTTGTGCGCTCTAAAGCTAAATTTATGATAAGTATTTAAATGACTGTAATAATGCGTTTTTAAAAGCAACTGAGTTTCTTGGGAACATCCGAAGAAAGATTACAATCACTACATTACATCTTGTCACATAAAAAGGCACATTATTTTATTACATTATTATATTTCTAAGATTCAACACATATTTTGTACACTCAGGTGTTTGTATCGTAAGGAAGTATGCATGTTTTAGTGCACAAGAAAGGTAAGCAAGAAATAAATAAATCAAGAAAGAATGAAATGTTGAAAGAAAGTTGGAAAGAAGGCGAATATCAGTATACAACTATGTAAGTAAATAGCCTAATTAAGTAATTAAGTAAATAAGACCATTATCCTGCCTGTTTGTATTATATGGATGTCAGACATGGCCGCTAACTAATCAGAAAGAACATAATCTGAGATTGTTTGAAAACAGGGTGCTTAGAAAAATATTTGGGCCCAAGAGGGATGAAAATGGGGACTGGAGAAAATTGCATAAAGACAAGCTTCATGACCTGTACGCTTCACCGGATATAGTAAGGGTAATTAAATCATGGAGAATGAAATGGGCTGGACATTTTGCGCGCATGAGGGAGGAAAGACATGTCTCAAAAGTATTGACTGGGAGACCAGAAGGGAAAAGACCATGTGGTAGGTGGGAGGATTTATGGGAAGCAGGATTTGTAGGGGAAGATTGGATGGAGTTAGCACAGAATAGGGTTGAATGGCGAACTCAGGTAAGCGCGGCAATGAACCTTAGGGTTCCATAAAATAGATAACATTCCTTTAGCTTGCTCAGGAATTGTCTATTGTCATTGAGTAAGTAAGTAATTAAGCGAGTAAAAGAAAGTCAGGACGAAGGTAAGTATGGGACGTGGTAAGGAAGAAAAACATCAAGATAGAAGGAAAGAAAACAAAAAAGAACTATGTATCTATGTACGGGGGTACGCCGTAGAGTAATGGTTGAGGCGCTGCGCTACAATCCGGAAGGTCGTGGGTTCGATCCCCGATGAGGTCATTGGAGTTTTTCGATTGGTTTAATCCCTCAGGTGGCACTATGGCCCTGGGGTCGACTCAGCCTCTAACAGAAATGAGTACCAGGAGCAATCCTGGGGGTAAAGGCGGCCGGTGCGTAAGGGTCACACCCTTACCACCTTCATGTGCCGACTGTCTAAAATCTGGGTTCCTCATTTTCCTGGAACCCTCTGGGCCTCCATGGCCTGTAATAGGGAACACTTTACTCTTTTTTTTTCATTCATTTATGTACCAAAGTATGTACATAAGGAGACTAAGTAAAGAATTAATCAACCAAAAATATATAAATAAATAAATAAATGGATAAAGAACGAAAGAAAGTGAAAAAGCTAGAATGAAGATAATTACGTAATTAAGTAGATAAAGTAATTGAGAAATCAAGATAGAAGGAAAGAAGGAAGAAGGCAATATTAGAAGAAAGAAAGAAGGTTAGTAGGGCCTACGGGTAATTAACTAAGTATGTAATTCACTAAAAGAAAAAAGTGGAATTAAGGACGCAATAAATAAATAAATAAATAAGAAAAAATAAATAAAACATGCATGCTATAGAGTATAGAGCATCAAAGAGGTTTTCATTGGAATCTTATAGCCTGAAATAAAGATTTTTTCTAACTTTTTTGTGGGGGGGGGGGTTGAATTAAAGAAGACATTGCTTATAGTTATTTTGTGTAGTTTTGAAAGCTTTGAGTCAAATAGTCCCAAGGTAATTACAAAAAAACGTACGTTTATAAATAATGGACATGTTCAGTTTTGAAAAGAAAGAAAGAAAAAAAGCTCTTACATTCCCTCTTCATCACTTTGCAAAATTTGATACTGATCGATTTAGCACTTGATTGGGATGAAGTTCGTGGGAAAGATAAAAGCACATGACGTGCTAATGCTTATGTATGGGACGTACATTCGCATAAAGCACAGAGGTGTGGGTGTTGTCACCCCAGGCGTGTTAGCACTGACTCAACTCTCTTACTTCACCGCTATAGCGAATCGAAACCCAATACCCATAATCCCTTTTATAGACATGATCTCAATGTTCCGTATCCAATCATATTACCAGACGGATAATTTCGCCGTCTTACGTTCAGAGAAGTAATGTCCAAGATAAATATCAGAGCCAGAGAGGATAAAAACATATTCACTTACTTCATTGCAAGTGAACTGATCGATATAATCCTGACCTCTCGTTATATTACCTATGCCTAATTAATCAGTAGGGGCGGATTTCTATGACCTAAAAAGTAGGATATATGCATGCAATTATGACCTAAAAAAACATTAAAATATGACCAATAAAATTTAAAATATGAGTTTATCACTTACACATTGTGTATATTTTTTTAAAGTTTCATTACAATATATTTTATTAAAATATAGTGTTAATGATTTAAAATATCTGTAAATTCTCAAAAAAGTATCATTATAATGCAAAATTTACAAAATATGATATGAAACTCAACATTTCTTTAATATGCACACAAATATGCCATAAATATGACCTAAATATGCATATTCATACTAAATATGCTACAATAGTTGAAAATTTCCTAAATATGCAGTTTTATGCACAATAAAAGCCTTTCCATTTTCACCAGGATGCTTGGAATCGGGTTTAAATTAGTCGGAAACCTGAAATAATGCAAAGGGGAAAAATATGACATGTCATAGAAATCCGCCCCCTATTAATCAGTGACCAATCCAGTATAATAATATGTAAAATTTCAACCAATCACAACAGTGGCGGACGCAGATTTTTTTTCGGGGGTGGGGGATTTGAGTAGGTAGAAAGAATACTAAAAAAAAATAATCAACTTACATATACAATTAGTTTATAAAACTGGCCACTTAGACTGCATATATAGCCTTTTTTTTAAAATTTCGGGGGGGGGGGATATATCCCCTTATCCCCCCTGCGTCCGCCACTGAATCACAATATCACTTTCATATTATTGCAGTTACATGCATTTGCTTTCTTCTGAAAATTTACAAGGACTGAACACTGAAACATCTTCATACCTGTAGCATCTTTCATCGAAACTCAATGGCAATAGACAATTCCTCAGCAAGCTAAAGGAAAACTATATATTTTATGGAACCCGAAGGTTTATTGCCGCGCTTACCTGAGCCCGCCATTCAACCCTATCCTGTGCTAACTCTATCCAATCATCCCTTGCAAATCCTACTTCCTTTAAATCTATCCTAACATTGTCCTCCCACCAACGTCTGGGTCTTCCACGTGTGGAAAATTATACATAAGACAAACGGGACGCTCTCTGTATGCCAGAAGAAAAACATATCAGACACCAGAAACAAAACAACACTGGCTACTCCGTCATAGCATCTCATTCGGACGAAACGGGCCACAATAGTATATTGCGACACAAGGGCGGAAAGGCACGTTTACGGGTCGAGGAAACAGATTGAAAACCCGAGGCGCAGCCGAGGGTTTTTAAGTTTTCGAGACCCGTAAATGCCTTTACGGTCCGTGTGTTGCATGCTATTTTTTGCACGACGGTTACTTATATCAATTTAATTATATTAATTGTGATATTACCTGAAAATATTATGTAAATACAGACTTGAAGAATGGTGCTTATTTCAGAAAGGGATTCGCATTTGTTATTGTTTATGGCAACCGAATATTTATAAAGCGGGGAGGCCTTGGTCATTTCTGCTCGCAAATAAGCATTTGCGGGCGGTAAAGTAACTTTCCGCCCGTCGCCCCTAGCAACAATTCACTTTCCGCCCGTCGCCCCTAGCAACAAGATTGCGTGTGGTAATGTCAAGTTACGAGCCATGTAAACAACTTTCGTAAGAAACACTTACTAGCTAAGGAGTGCAAAAAATACTTTTCGATGATATAACTCTACTAAAACATGAAAACAGAATATTTCCCTAGACTTGTTACAGAAGTCATAGAAATTATTAAACATCCTCATAACATAAACAGGAAAGATGGGTAAAAGATCAGTGACATCTGGCGGGAAACTATTAAAACTTTAAATAATGCACCCACTGACGTCATGACGACTGCGACTGTTGATTCTTCACAGCCACTGTGAATCTTTCTCCGAAGGACACGACAGGATGTCCGAAACATTAGACGCTATAAACACGACGAGGATAGCCAGTACAATCAGTTTACATAGTGTTAACTGTTTTCTTTGCAGTCCGGCATGGGAATATATTGTTTGAGAAATTCGGTCTAGCCAAATAAAGAGCTAAGGAGGTCCAGCATTTTTCCAGTAAAGACCAGGGCCAGATTCTAATGACATGTCATCTTTTTATTGATACATATTTTTAGGGCATTTTTTCAATTTTACGTCATTATTTTCTCATTTTCGTGTCATTTGCCTCCTTATATAGGCTACTCATTTTCATGCATTTACATTGAGTATATTAACTTTTATACCTTCGATGATCTCAGTATGCTGACAGTAATTTACTGCAATCCTGAATAAGGTAGGATTTACAATCCTGAATAAGGTAGGGTCTACAAGCTTTTTTTTCATAGGGTAATATTTAAATAAATTACTAGGTTACTATAATGAAACATTTTTGTAGGATCTACTTAAAAACATTTTCCTTACTTTTTTTCCTCAAATGCTCGAATCAAGAACAAAGAACAGAGTTTTTAGACCTACAACATCCTTTCTGCATTTACAGTTTTTTTTCATTCATGTACAAATTAGTCTATAATTTTGTTCGTACAACAATATTGTTTGTATATAAATAAAATATCAGGTTTTAGGTCATTCTTTATAATTAATAAGTCATTTTCTATAAAATTTAGGGTTATTTTATAGATCATTTTTCAAACTATTTTAGGTCATCAGAATCCGGGCCCTGGTAATGACATTATGATATCATAACGCTATTAGGTTTGATCTATGGATATGAACTCGATGTAGAACATCTGGACCGACAGTAGTTCGCAGCTGGCAAAATTGCAAAGGATATGATAGCAGAGCACCTGGGTAATTAACTATTATTATTAATGAACTGTGTTGTAAGATAAGGAGCGATTAATTCACTAGCCTGCGAGTAAATATGTGGGCTAGTACTTGTTAACGACAGTAAATAACAGACTATGAATCAAGCAAAAGTTTGACATTTGAAGTCGAAATATCAATGTCATTATGTCATGATTTGAAGAAAAGAGTATTTGCATTTTTGAGTTTTATATCTGGCCTGTCCAACTTCAGAGGAACTGGGTCAAATTTAAGTAGACGTTGTGTTAACAAACAAAAATGTTATCTATATGAAACTTCTTCACAGGCTAACAGCCGAGTCAAAGGTTTAAAAAACTCCGAGCTTTCGGACTCCATCTCTGAGTTCATCTTTCCCAGAAGATGGACTCAGAGATGAAGTCCGAAAGCTCGGAGTTTTTTAAAATCTTGAAGATGGACTCAGAGATGGAGTACGAAAGCTCGGAGTTTTTAAAACTCTTGATTCGGCTGTTAGCCTGTGAAGAACTTTTATATATTATTCGCCGAGAAAAATTAAAACCTTTTATAAAAATGTTATCTATTTTTGTGTGTGAAAAAGTACACTAACGAGCTTTTAAGAACAGAAAACTTTTGTAAATCAAGTCATATGTACGACTCCTACTGTAAATAAAAAATTTCGAAAACATTTTTCAAGCATTTCTGGCATTTTGCGGATTATCCGGCACTCAATTCCACGGATAATCGAGAGTTCCTTTTCTTAGAGTTAATTATTCGGTATTCATCTTGTGAGGCAAAAGAAGCATTGTTAATAAACATTGTTATTGCCTCCTATCTCTCTATGTGATCTATAGTTTGTAAATCTAGAACATCTGGCTCGGCATCTATACTTAACAAGAAGTAATTATGGCCAATACTGGCACAGTATTTCCTTGGATGTTAATCAGCAAAAATTACTTATTATGTAAGATGTAAGCACCTGTAACTTTGTATTATTGTGTGCTTTACAACTACCAATTCCATAACAAGGATAATTACATACTTGAGTCTGACCACGGCAATAGGAAAGCAGAAAACATGTTTGTGATTGTTATGGGTATTTAACGACGGTTATGTACTGCTTCGAAAGCATGTAACACTTGCAATTGTACTGTAAAGACCTCAGATTCGAGTTACCAATCCCAGAAAACCCCTGCATAATGAGTTCCGTCCAAATCGATCAATGTTTGCCCATTTAGGCCTACAAACATCATCCCCCTTCAGTCTATGTTGGAAATTTCAGATGTTGCATGCCTTGACATTATAATCAAACGAATCGACCAGAGTGAGCTCACAGAACCAAAGCCATCGATGATTTCATGCGATATATTGAAAATATCGCGATTCTTTTTTTTCCCCCGAGTTTTGACAAAAGAAAGCAAAGCCATCTGAAATTGATTTGACAATTGAAATGCATTACCGAAAACTGATACTTCGATAGTGCATAATATTCACGTTTTCTGCCAGTTTTTCATTCATAACTCGCGAACGAAAGCGAAAATTAAAAATCCGGTTTCGAGATGTAATCGGCTGCCCTTCAGTCCATCTATGTTTAAAATTTCCGATCTCTGCGTACAGTAGATTTCACTGGGCAGACAAACACCTCCTATTATTATACCTAGGTAGATTTGAACAATTGTAAATGATCTACTAACTTGAATACAAAAACCAGAAGGCAATTAAAAGCATTTCCCTAATAAAGTTGACTGCTACTTTCAAGGACATAAACATTAGTTTAGAAAGAGTTTTAAGTGGCTAATTAGTAGAAATATAACAGATGACACTCAGTAATAAAACTGATTCAAGGAAAGCACCGAACAATACTTTTCATTTATTCATGTCTACAAAGTTTCACTTTGAAACTAATGCATAAGTTGTAAAATGTTACATTTAGGAATGCAAGTTACGGTTTGTAAATCTGAAAGCATGTGATCACAATAGATAAAAAGGGAACGCTGATTTGCCATCTTTAGAGTAACCAATAACATAGTAATTAAGAATGAGATAGAAATCAGCCAATCACAGATCTGATCCACTCAGACTTTATCGAATTTTCTTTATCACACCCCTAATTTATCAAAAAGATATTTAAACCTTTTAAAATATGACAGAATTCAGATTAACCATAGCAAGTTTTATTTTCACAGATTTCTATGATTTTGAAGTATAAGAATTTTAATTTATCTGACTTTACTAAACTAAAAAACTAAACTCCCGTAGGCAGATGGCAGGATTGGGGGGCATGTGGTCAGCATGCCGACACCCACGGCCGTTAATGGTGGTTTTCTTGACCGGAGCCGCTACTTCTCTATCAAGTAGCTCCTCAATTTTGAATCACGAGGCTGAGTGCACCCCTACCAGACCTCCCTACCTCAGAAAATCCGAGGAGGTACCGGGAATCGAACCCGGACCGCCGGATCTGTAGTCAGCGACGCTAACCACAAGACCACGCCGGCGGACATCTGACTTTACGCTAGTTAAAAAGGTATACTTTCCCCCCTTAAGAAAGATCAACGAGTAGAATAACATTGTCTGGGACAAGAAAAAGGTCTTAAAGATGGCGGAATAGCAGAAATATATTGTCCATCCCACTGATCACAAAATTAAACATTTTAATATTTTATAATACTGATAACAATAGATTTTAGTAATGACAAAGCTATTGATGATGATGACGTGTCCGGCCCGGAGGCCGGTCCTGCCCTGGGACAGAGCCGTGGGGGGGAGGATGGGAATGAGGACACAAGACCAAGTCCTGGCCCAGGAAGAAAACTTTACTTCTCTGTAAAATCCCCGACCAGGCCGTAAATCGAACCCGGGCCGCCCAGGTGGCTGGCACCCACGGCGAAACTGATAATAATAAAAACATTTATAAAAACAAATTCGAGGGAATAGGTGGAACTTTTTTACACAACTATAGAACGTAATTATATCCCTAGCAGGAAAAAAATACTAAGTTTTAACTTTAGAGAAGACTATAAAGTGGCAAAAACGATCTAAGAAATGCCAAAATTATGAAAAATGCAAAATAATGTAATAACAAATTGCCATTATTTAATCAATTAATTCATGATTACGATTTTGAACTATCTTTCAATCTCCACATAAAACAAGATGCAAAAAATCATCAAATGCCTTGTCCTAAAAATTAGAAATCGAATTTTGCAAATTTTTTCGTTGTTCAAAGCTTCTTAATTCCAAGCGGTCACTCAGACCTCACGTCCACGTTAATGTAACAGCCTTGAACAGGAATGAGTACCAGGAGCAATCCTGGACGTAAATGCGGCCAGTGCGTAAGACTGTTCCATATGAGCTATCTTTCAATATTCATCATATAAAAATATGCAAAATCATTAAATGCCTTGCTCTAAAAATTATAATTCACAATTTGTAAGTTTTTTTTTTTCGTTGTTCAAAGCTTCTAAACTCTGAGTGGTCACTCAGACCTCATGTCCACGTTAATGTAACAACCTGTAACAGAAATGAGTACCAGGAGTCATCCTGGGCGTAAATGCAGCCAGTGCATAAGGCTGACAACCTTACCCCTTTCACGTGCCGATTGAAAATCTAGGAGCCTCGACCTCCTGGAACCCTCTGGGCCTCCAATAAATATATATATATATATATATAGAGAGAGAGAGAGAGAGAGAGAGAGAGAGAGAGTATGTAAGTAAAGTGTTATGAGAGCTATTTTTCAACATTCATATAAAAAAGATCCAAAATCATCAACTGCCTTGCCCTAAATTTTAGAAATTCATATTTTGTAAATTTTTGAAGGTAAACTCTTAAGGGCAATCAGTCATAGCAGAGAGGTTCCATCTGGCGCTGTGAAGAGAACTCTGGCTTAGCTCAGTTGGTAGAGCATTGGCACGGATAGTCAAAGGTCTTGGGTTCAAATCCCAGTGTCAGAGGATTTTTTCTCTCCTATAATATTCTCATGTAATGTTGAACAGAGACAGTAATCTGTGGTCCACGAATGCATATATATCATTTTTTTCGTTGTTAAAAGCTTCTTAACTCCAAGCGGTCACTCAGACCTCACGTCCAAGTTAATGTAACAGAACATTCACGTCCATAGTTAAGGGTTAAATTTATTTGAAAGTACGTTTACTAAGTTGAAGATAACATACAACGCTGTACGGGCTGTACCACTGTGTTTTATGGTACAGCGGTCTCTAAGGAGACACTACAGTAGATTTCCCTTTATTACAGATTTCATTGAGCAAAGCATAAACATATGTATTAATTGAGTCGACGACGTCAACAAATCCCCTTCCCTTGTTAAGAACTCGGTCCCCACCAGCCAAGCGGGCTCCCTCCACCCGCGAGTGTGGTTTTTTTCTCCACCTCCCGGTCGCACCGAAGAGATTTGCCTCAGCAGTCCCTAACCAAGTGAAAGTTCGCCAGTCTACAGTTCGTATTATGGTGTCTGACGCCTTCCAAGCATACACATCAGCCTTCCGTGTTATGCAGTGTTAAAGTAACGTAACAGTCGCAGTATAGTTACTTTCAAGTTAAATCCTCGCGAAGTAATTTGATCTGTATTAGCAACCTCCCGTAACAGTGAACTACTCGTTAAGTCCCCGCGCGATATTTTGAAACACAACTTAGTCTTCCGTATTATACAAGTGATCTACGTGTGACATTTGAAGCTACATCCCTTGCGTGGGTTATTAGTACAGTACTATTGCTAGTTAACTCTGTGGAGTAGGGGCCGGTGTGTAGTTTTCACCAGTGTTGTGAAGTGCCTGTTTGTGAACTAGTGACCCTAGTTTCAAGATGAGGAGCAGATCGCTCCTGGTTTTGATTACATTCCTGTATGCAGTATCTGCAGCGGGGAACCGTAGCGCCAGGACTAGCACCAGCTACTCCAGTTTCACCCCGACTCAAACCCACACCCCAATCCATAGGAATGGGAGCCTCGCGAACCTCAGCAAGAACATCTCGGCCGCCCTCCCGACAGTCACTAGGTCTGGAGGACTCCGCAGCAGGTGAGTCGAACAGGTTTCCACCCAGACAGTGAGAGCTATTTCTTTAAGTATTAATAGCTCTGCTACTGACTGCGAACAGATTTCCTCCTTTCCTTGCCTTCGTAACACATTTGACTGCCTTGATATTAATTTTAAAAGTGACAAATTCGGTTTTAGAATTTTTAAAATTCACCACATCATAGTTAATTATTAATCGCAAGATCTGTGTTAAAGTGAAAAATATTACTCGAGGAGTTCCCCAAGGATCTGTCATGGGCCCTCTTATCTTTATTTTATACTAGCATGTTCCCGTGGCTTCGCCCGCGTTTATTGTTCGACTGCTATTTTTTTCAAATCATTTATTTAACAGCAAAATATTTTTAAAAATTTGTATTAAACTACTTTGTCCTGTGAAAAGAGCTATGTCACTTCCAAATGTAACACATGAAGTGCTATCCAATGTCCCGTCCTGGTGATGAATTCTTTCTTATAGAACTTCTTTATAAACTATATTAAGAGTCCTTCCTTGAAAAATATTAGCGCCAAATATAACTTTTTCTGCCAGTTTTAAGCTCCTAACTCGCGACTTAAGATAAGATCTCAGTATGAAAGCGTTTTATTATAGGCCTATAGATGTTAATGGCCTACCAAATTTTATTACAGCTGGTCAAGTTTTAATATAGGCTAATGACACATCTATCATTATCAATGGTCCTGGTCATTATTAATAAGACTGCTTCACAACTTAAATATTGGCGTCACAGAAACAAATTATTATTAAATACTGATTGAACAGTCTACCTAAAGTTTCTGAACAAAGTCAGTAACACTGATTTTAGTTTTTCCTTTAACTCGCTAAATATATAAGATCAAAATAAATCCAGAATTCTAGGGACAACTATTAATATTGTAACTGACGTATAATTCCATGGCAACGTACACAATCAATAACCTACTTTTACTCAGCAATAGATTTCCATGGCAACGTACAAAATAAAAAACCTACTTTACTCAGCAATACATTTCCATGGCAACGTACATAATAAATAACCTACTTTACTCAGCAATAGCTTTCTACAGAATTACCAACAAAACGATATTTCGAGAGGGAAATGCGAAACAGATTAAACTCTCTATTTTTGTTTTTCGAATAGAGACAGTCATTCCAGTCCGAGCGGTACTCGAAGGTCATCTGGTAAGGTGGCTACAATACAGGTCTTCAAACGTATTACATAAAACTCACGGCGTAAACGTCAAAGATAATCTGAATTAAGTTTTTATCTAACGTAAACACAAAAATTGTTAACACACATAATAATGGTCTAACAAATAATGACTAGTTTAATGTCTTAGCAAGTTATGTAGCCTGAAATCGTGGAGTAAAATTTCTATATGCTGTAAATTAATTTCAGCTGTATTTATACTCCTTTTAGCTTCCAGGCTATATCAGGAGTTCGGGATCTATGTCTGTACAGTAGGGTAGGCCATTGTTTCTATTATCGGTGTATTTAATGGAGTAAATTTTAACTAATATTAATTGAAATCGATATGATACAGGATGAAATGGTGAGGATGATTCATGGTATGTAAATATCCATTTCGGGATTTGCCTTTACGACTGGAGAAACCATGAAAAAACTCATGCCAAATTGGCCGGCCACGAATTTTGAACCTGGGACCTCCCGAATGCGAGTCCAAGACGTTACCCTAGTACTTGTGAAATGTAGCCAGAGAGTGCTCCAGTAATATATCAAAATAAGTTGAAATAAAACGGCTTAACGCCATTGGTATAACTTATTAAAATCGTGTTATTAATATTGCATTTATTATCATGTGAGATTTAAAATGCTACAAACTTATAATTATTTTTAAGTGTCCTTTTGCTCACATGCAGATCATATACACCCAATCGCTATATTCAATGATCAATTATTTTTTATCAAAGAAGCTACAAGTATAAAGATGTTTCAATGTTGAGCCTTTATAAATTTATATAAAAAACAAGTGCACATATGTACGATAAAATTTAAATGATAGAAATAAAATGACATAATTGTGACGATAGACATTTGTGATAGTCTGAAATTCCACATCTCGATTGGTCACTGATTAATGTGTAAAATAGTTAGTTTAAACTAAAGTCAAAAGTCGTTAACTGATATAGTTAAAAATGTATTTTTTAAGGAAGTACCTAATAGATAAGCTCTGGGGACAATAAACTAGCTATTTATGTAACAAGTATGCAAAACAAGGATTTATCTGCTAATCTAGTAATAATAACAATAATAATAATAATCTCTATATATATAAAAGGCTTTGTCCTGACTGACTGACTGACTGACTGACTGACTGACTGAATGAATGACTGACTGAATGACAGGAATCAACGTACAGCCTAAACTATAACAGGTAGAGACTTGGAATTTTGACAGTACCTTCGCTTCATAATGTAGGTGCTCACTAAGAAAGGATTTTGAAAAATTCTGATTCTAAATGCCAAAAATTAAATGTTTTTGAAAATACTTAATCCCTTTTTACATGGAATTATCAAAACAAATTCACAGAACGTATTGTTACCAGTGGTATCAGGTGGGCTTGGATTAAATTAAATGGATGTTTGACAAATTAGAGAAGGTATCATTATAATTCATATTATCTATATTAATAAAAGGAATTCTCCTCGATGTCCAGCGAAATCTACTGAACGCAGAGATCTGAAATTTTAAACATAGGTGTGCTGAAGGGTCGGAAAATGCACCTCGAAGCCGGAATTTTAATTTTAGTTTTCGTTCGTGAGTTATGAGTGAAAAACTGGCAAAAAACGTGCATTTTTTGCGTTTTCAAAACATAAGTTTTCAGTTATACATTTCAATGTCAAATCAATTACAGTTGGCTTTGGCTATTTTTGTCAAACCTTGAAAACAAAACTTTCGCGATCGCTTGAATGTTGTAAGCCCTAAATATGGTCAAACGTTGTTTTATTTGGACGAATCTCACTATACAGAGGTTTTCTTGGCCAAGAAACTCGAATCTGAGGTCGCTTTTACCAGTCGATGCTATCTGATCGTGGTATGTAGTCCATGCGATTTAGGTGTTAATAAATGTAATGATTTAACTATTATGCTCTTAATTTTTAATTCTTGAAATAATTATCGCGGGCGAAGCCGCGGGCACATGCTAGTAAATTATAATCAATTAATTTATTCATGGATAAAACTTTTAATTTTTGTAAAAAATGAAAATTATTCAAAACCTACATGTAGGCTAGTCCTACGCAGATTCGGTGCATGGTTTTACACGGGAGCATAAACTGTATTGCACTACGGATAAGCCATTGTACTGTCAGGTAATAAACTTCTCTGTGGTAATAAACACTTCAATGGTCTGAAGAACTCTGTAGCGAAACTGAATCAATTAGTCTATTAGATAACTTTATATCACCCTTGTGAAGAAAGAACTTGTGTAGTAATACAGATTGTGTAATCCAATGCTTTAACGCTTAAACGAAACAAAGTTTTCATTTTTTGTACAAATGCAAATTTATCCCACCGGGAATCGAACCCGGGTATTCAGTAGAAACCAGTCGGCTCTTCTATTAAAAATATTCCTTTAGACCCCTACTGCTTTGCTATAAGATGTCAGCATATATGCATAATTTAGCAAGGATGCATGTAACATTGATGCTTCTTTATTTTCTTATTGCAGGATGTTAAGTCTTGTAATACGTATAGTATCAATAATAATAATAATAATAATAATAATAATAATAATAATAATAATAATAATAATAATAAATTTTTATTTAATGTGGCAGCGATAAGGCCTTTTCTTACACTCAACCAGAGACAGAAAAAAAGGAACATACAAATACACTAACATAACATAAGAAACTAATAAGAATGCACTAGTTATATACATATACACTAGTTAATTGAGTCTATGTTACATAAAATTAAACTATTTTAGCAAAATGTAAAAAAAAGAAGTAACCTAAGACATACTATCAAGAAACAATAAAAAAGCAAATCTCAATAATTTTTATATTCCTTAAAGGAAAATTTGTCGTGGGCAGGACTTGAACTCAGGGTTTCAGCTCTGTTTACCAAGTTCACTCGGTTAAAAGGATGTAAAAAAATGATAAAATGAAATAAATTGTCATCTTAAAGGAAATTACATTATATCTCAATCCAATGGCCACAAAACTATGACTAGGAAAATTAAATCAGGTAAACTGATGTAACAAAGTGCCAGAATGATTTTGTTTAATCAGTGATAATTGCAATTATGATATGCAGAAAAGAAGTTACTTTTTGTTATCGATTTTTGAATTAAGCTCCAGATCGCTTCATTAAGCAGGGCTTACGGAAGAACAAAGGTCTAAGTTTGATAAGCATAAGTGAAGGAATATGTGGGTAGTTTAATTTGTCAAAGCTAACTGAATTGCAACTCCCAAAGCCGTATATGAACACTGTAATACAATATGTTGTCATGAGAACTGATTTGCATTTGACAAATTCTGATGTTTTACTATTGGGTATTACTCCGGTACCGGTCAACCGATTTGGCCCAATATCAATAGGCTTCTTTCCATGGACGTTATAAATGCGTATACCAAGTTTCATGAAAACCCGATAAAACGTATTTGAGTTATCGCGCGACAGACACAGGACAGACAGACAGACAGACATTTTCCCGTCCACCACACACCTCACAAAGTACCATTCTGGCACTTAATCATTTTTTTAAAGAATAACGTGGTTGAGTGTATGTAAAAGTGGCCAGTAGTGTAATGTTTACCCCATGTCCTAAATAAATAAATAAATACATAAAGAAAGAAAGAAAGAAAGAAAGAAAGAAAGAAAGAAAGAAAGAAGAAGACATCTTCGCAAACGAGTCACCAAATTTAAATCCAGAAAGACGAATGCATTGCTATTTGGCGAAGATTCACGGAAGAGTATTGTTACTTAACTTGGTCAACGAGTGTGTCAATACGAAAGGTCAGGAGAATAATTATAAATGCCGTGAAATCTGTACGCCCAGCACAGTATACGGGCCATCATTATCTGGCAATGTACTGATTCTATTTGGGTTCGATTCTGGTGGTTTAGCCAAAGAATGTTAAGACGTTAAAGGCCATGACTGTGACACACCTAAACGTCACACTCCACTGACATCTTTGGACTCGAGAATTGAATGCCAGAATCATTGGCACCGAAGTAACCCTCTGCAGGCCAACAAAGGCACGGATTTCTAAGATAAGTCATTTCTTTTGCTAGGTTCATTCTTATTTTGAAAAGCAAATGTATACGTTTCAAATCGACCGAGCGAAACATGGCATAGAGTTAGCGTCTCCATCTCTAGATCCGAAGATCGCGGGATCAAACCCGGCCGCGGTCGATGGCATTGTCAGGACGTAAAAATCCTGGGCACGGAGTCCTCCGGGAGAGTTTAAAGCTTTTTCTGGACCCGTGTCGTAGATTTATGGCACCTAAAAGAACTCCAAGTCTAAATTAGAACCTCTGGATAGAATTCCTCGGCCCTATCACGTCCAAGTTATACCTTAGTTTTTCTTTGGGGGAAGGGGGTTTGTGAGGCATTGGGCTTACCACCTGTCACTCTGCCCTCTGTCGGGAAATAAGCGAAACAAAATTCAAATAGATAACAGAAATCTCCACTTGGAGGCCTTCGCCTCAACATAGGGCATATAGGAAACCAGATACAGCATATTGCAGTACACAATAAATTCCTAAGCAAGCTGAAGGAATATTATCTATTTTATGGAACCCGGAGGTTCATTGCCGCGATTACCTGAGACCGCCATTCAATCCTATTCTGTGCTAACTACATCCAACCATCCCTCGTAAATCCTACTTCCTTTAAACCTATTCTAATATTGACCTACCACCCACGTCTAGGTCTTCCGATTGGTATTTTTTTCCCTTTGCCCCCCTCCCGGGCAATATTTTTGAGATATATCTTTCCTCCCCCATGCGCGCAACATGTCCAGCCCATTTCAACCTCCGTGATTTAATCACTCTTACTATATTCGGTGAAGAGTACAGGTTATGAAGCTCGTTATTATGCAGTTTTCATCTCTCTAAGGCCCAAATATTTTCCTAAGCCCCCTGTTTTCGAACGCTCTCAGATTATGTTCTTTCCGAAGAGTAAGCGGCCATGTCTCACATCCATATAATACAACCTGCAGGATAATTGTTTTATAAATTTTAAGTTTAGATTTCTGGACAGAATACGAGAAGATGCAATTTTCTGAATAGCATAAAAACAAGCCATTTCACGATATTAGTCAAGACTTAACTTCTGCCTTAATATTATTTGTATCTGTAACTATTGCTCCCAAATATTTGGCATGCAGTCACGATTTCCTGGCATTTTCCGTGAACATGAGAGGCTATGTGTATGGATTTTTAATTTTTTATTCCGTTTCTAGATGGTCGCCGTTCTAATGGTTCCGTATCGTCTTTCAACGAGTATTGTGCGTTACATTCCGATCCAGTCTCTTATTAATATGCATGGTAAATACGGGAGATGCTCTTCACGTAAAGAGCAAAGTTATGTCTTTGTCAACAGAGTGAGACATTCAAGAATCAGAATAATTATGTAAAGTAGCTGGGAGGCAAACAATTTTCGATTAAGTGTAGACGTATGTTCAGATAGAAGTACAAACATATTTACTTGAATAAGAATAAAATTAACCAGATGTTCCCCAGAAAGACAAATATCATAGTTCATGTACAAGAATAAATAATAATAGAAAATCCTAGTCTATACAATCCTAGCTTGTGTTTAACATACGAGTACTTGGGTGTCAATGTTTGTCCACAGTAAGCTATGTGTAAGGCAAAAACTGCGCCCCACAATGATTTTTAGGGTGGCAAAAACTTAAGGTTAAATTATTTTAAATTTAGAACCATTGCCGGTGCCAGATATTTTATCTGCAGGTGTGCCAGAAAAATGTAAAGACGGGTCACGAGTGTATGTTTTTGTAGTAACTTTTTAAAATTAAAATTTACTTATAAAGTTTCTTTATCAACATAGCCATAGCAATTTGCATTAATCAAGCGAGGTGGCCGATAAGGTAACTACTTGGATTCTCATTCGGAAGGTCCCAGGTTCGGCCAATTTGACATCAGTTGAAATTTACTCCATAAAAATACACAGTAATAGAAACAATTGACAATCAATAGTTTCATGGCCTTCCCTACTGTACAGACACAAAATCCCTGACTCCTCATATGGCCTCGCATAATAATAATAATAATAATAAACCGAGCGAGGTGACCGAGATGGTAACGTCTTGGACTCACATTCAGGAGGTCCCAGGGGTTTAAATCCCAGTGCCGGTCAATTTGACATGTTTTTTTTTTTTTTTTCATGGTTTCCCCAGTAATAAAGGCAAATGCCGAATTGGCTATTTACATACCATGAATCATCCTCACCACTTCATCCTGTATCACATCCAGTTAAATTAATATCAGTTGAAATTTACTCCATAAAGTACATTAACAATAGAAAATAATTGATAATCAATAGTTCCATGGCCTACCACACTGTATAGATACAGATCCCGAACTCTTGATAAGACCTCGTAGCTAAAAGTAGTATAATGAAAGCTGAAAAAATTGCTTTAGTGTATAATATTTTAGTATAATATCTTGGAGTTCATAACTTATAGAATTTCGTACAATGTTATGTCTAAACAAAACCTAAGGATTCAAGATAGTTAAGAGCGGTAGCCAAGTCAGATGATGCAGAAGTGACATCTTCTTTCTTCATGAGAAGCACAGTGTGTTGCGATTTGCTTGATTATTATTGTTATTATTATTATTATTATTATTATTATTACTATTATTATTATTATTATCATCATCATTATTATTATTAGAGGGGTGTTGGAGTTAGCACAAATAGGCGTGGCTTCCTTACGGAGGAGATGGGAATGAGTTAAAATCTTGGAAAAGTATAGTCAGGCTGAAAAATCCAATGCCATAGCCGGGATTTGAAGCAAGTTCTTCGGCTCTCGGTGCCGTCGCTCTACCATTGAGCTATCATGGCAACATGCCGGTACAACATTAAATTCTTCCACCTTAGCCTACACACGACCTGTGTGAAAGACTTATCATTTCCACGAGTTAAAATCGTTAAAGTCGATTTTGAGAAAATCGGGAAAAATGAAATTTTCTTCACATAAAGTGGTAGAGAAAATAAGAGAAAGTCGTCGCCAATCTTCGTGCCATATCCCAGAAGTTATCTAACACAAATATAAAATTATGTTTTTATACAAACTTTTGTTTTAAAGTACAGATACACAGACAAACACACAAACACGTTTCTCAAAATTGTATTTTTGGATTCAGGGCACCTCAAAACGTATAGCACTATCTATGGTATACGCAGAGGAAAATTGCACAGTAAGATACTAGAAATAAACACTACGGGCCTAATCATTGTGTTAAGTGTTTTCTTTGCAGTCCGGGATGGGTTTGTATATTGTGTGAGAAACTGAGTCTTGATTTAAGGGTTAAAATAATTTTTTTTTTTTTATTAAAAAATATAAGTAATAATAACAATATTCAACAAAGAAATACAATGAGTTGTGTTAAAATAACAATATTTAAAAGAAATACATTTCGTCAGGGTTTAAATAAATTATGTAAAAATAACTTTAGAGTAAGACAGAGAAAGAGAGATAGAGTATTAAAGAGGAAGAGAAAGGTAGAGGTTTGCTGATCTAATATTAAATGATCTGTTACATCACGAGGGAATTTCTTGGAATAGAGATCACTTTCCTACACATATGCATGCAATTGCAATAATAACGGTCCTCAAGGACGTGTGGCGGGCAGTAGCAAAGGTCAGTAACTGTTCTTAATGACAGTCATGACACTCGCATTTCGAACACACGCTGTCATCCATCATCATGCTGTATAGTCGGTCATATAAAAAACGTCGGGACTCGTATGCAGTTAAAATTAAAGTTTTAACGCATTAGTCCACAAGTTTCCTATAAAAAAACACAAAATACAGGTCAATCTCGGAACATATGAGGCCATGCGACAGGAGGGAAAAAATGAACGAGGGAAAAAAATGAACAACGCGGAAAGCGCAATACACGATATTCAACTTAATGTATTGTCATAATTCATTTTGCTTTGTGTCATCGCAACATACAAATGCTAAAGTGAGAGAAAGTGTAGTTAGGGCTGTAATTGACCTGCATTTTTCGGCCTCTGAAGCAGCGAGAAGGTTCCATATTTATGAAAGAGCAGCTCAGAGGTGGGAACTTCACTATAATGCGACCGGAAGTTTTCATAGGAATCGTGGATCTGGAAGGCGTATTTCGATGCTAGATTGGTTGCAGAAGTTGAGCGTAAGTTATTGATTTTGCACTACAAGTACCGGTATTATAAAATAAAATCTTTAAAAAATGCTCCTTGAATAAACATATTCCTCGCGAATCTATTGATTATTAATATTATAAAAATTTGCAACCAAGAATATGGCGGATTTGAGTCATATAGCCACAGCCTTCTATACATGTTTGTTTTGGAACAAACTGACTAAATAATCAAGAAAATACATGGATAGAAAAGAGGCATGTGTGAACCTAACCTTAAGTCTTCCTGTACATGCGCATATGCTCGTTCGTGATACTTTATAAAATAACGCCCGACGTGTTTTATTTGATCGACTGTACGTATCCTGGGTCTGAGCTTAAATTAACATCGACATCTACTGCACGCAAAGATTTGAAATTTTAAGGATAGATGCACTGAAGGGTGACCGAATTTTTAATTTTAGCTTTTGTTCGCGAGTTATGGGTGAAAAACTGGCAGAAAAGTGGTTTTTAGTGCTATCGAAGCATCCGTTTTCGGCAATACATTTTCAATTGTCAAATCAATTGCAGATGGCTTTGCCTTTTTTTTTTTTTTTGGCCATAATTTGAAAATAAAAGCATCGCGATTTTTCGATACGGAATTATTGATTGTTTTGATTCTGTGATCTCACCCTGGTTGATTCGTTTGTTTATAATGTCAAATTCAATTGAGGCTCTATCTACTCGTGGAATGCACTCCAAATCCGAGTTTTTAGCTCTTTCAGTATAATTAATTATTAATAATTTAGTTTATGAATGATACGCATGTAAGGGTTAAAAAATATGTTTTAATTATTTTGCTATTAATTTTTAATCTTCGAATTAATTATCGAGGGCGAAGCCGTAGCGTACTGGTTGAGGCGCTAAGCTACAAACCGGAAGGTAGCGGGCTCGATCCCCGATGAGGTCGTTGGAGTTTTTCCATTGGCCTAATCCTGCTGGCGGTACTCAGCCTCTAACAGAAATGAGTACCAGGAGCAATCTTGGGGGTTAAGGCGGCCGGTTGTGTAAGGCTGACAACCTTACCACCTTCACGTACCGAGTTTCTTAAATCTGGGAGCTTCAACCTCCTGGAACCCTCTGGGCCTCCGTGGCCTTTATAGGGAATACTTTAAAACTTAAATAATAATAATAATTTGAAGATACAACCAGTTGTACGACCTAACCCAGATACTTGAAATGATGAATTTTTGAAGTGATACTTCTTTAGCCGCGGTAGGGGGTAAATCGAGAAATGTGTCACGCTCAAAAATCGTCACGAAATTAATGAGATGTGACGGAACGGACTGCACAGAAAACAATCAACTCAATGATTGGGAGTAATCAGCTGCTATACGATTTGAAGGACAAAATAAAATAGGCTACTCAAAGGCGAATAAAAAATAAAAAATTAAAAAATCCAAAATATCTACAAATCATTAAAAAAATCCAAAAATAAAAAATTCATAGATACAAAATTTTAAAAATTCAAAATTTAAAAAATACAAAAATACAACATTTAAAAAATAAAAAATCCAGAATTATAAAATCCAAATATCCAATCCCCAAAATTTAAAAAAACAAAAAAATTAAAATCCAAAAATCCAAAATTTGAAAAATAAAATTTAAAAATCCAAAAATCCAAAATTTAAAAAATACAAAATTTAAAGATCCAAAATTTAAAAAATACAAAATTTAAATATTCAAAGATCCAAAATTAGAAATCAAAAAATCCAAAATTAAAAAAATTAAAAAACCCAATATTAAAAAAGTCCAATAATCCAAAATCGAAAAAGTAAAAAAATAAATTTAAAAAAAAGTTTCACTTCTGTCGCGTGGCGTTCCACGCACACATTTTTTTTAAGTATTTGAAATTTGAAAGTACTGGAAACAAAACAAATGACTTTATGAATGGTATCCCTAGGCATACGCTCCAGATCTCTCGTTTCGTTGCCACGCCTTACCACCAAGGACACGGGACAGGGCTGGCAAGGATATCGAGTAGGTACTCCACTATTC
Source organism: Ectobius pallidus (assembly GCA_964059195.1). Lineage (NCBI taxonomy): Eukaryota > Metazoa > Arthropoda > Insecta > Blattodea > Ectobiidae > Ectobius > Ectobius pallidus. The sequence continues at coordinate 168,095,055 of CAXKWD010000006.1, forward strand.
AGCCTACACTGCAGTCTGGCTAGCCACATTCCTGCATCCATTCTAATTGCTAACAATATGCAAAGGAGGACCACCGTTGGAAATGTCAACGCTCTTTGCAACGCAACTAATGAGACAGAAATTTCACTATCGCTATTCCTTAATTATGTAACTCCTTCCTCTTTAAAGCTTTAGACACTACCGTTATGTTTCCGTAATTCTATACACTAGAGTCAAGTTGTGCTGATAGCGGAATCCGAAAATGACCTACAAAAGATGGCATATAAGTTTCATTGACAGCCAAAAGATATAGTTGTAAAATATCAGTGAATAAATCGAAAGTAATTGCACTTATCGGAAAGTATGGGATTAGATCCAAAATTGTTTTGGAAAATATTATTTTGTAGTCTTTCTGCACAACGCAGATTGCCTTGCAGACAAAGAATATCTTTCAACAAAGTATACACAAAAATTACAAGCTTTCAGTTAGATCATAAACATAATGACAGGAAAATTCAAATAATCAGTAGTAAAAACCATTAAACTTGAAAAAAAAAAAGGAAATCTGTCCAGCTTAATTGTTGTTATTGTACAGGTGGTTTCTTAAGATTTGGATGGATCCCTTAAGTGATAATAACGCCACTTCATTGTACAGATTTTGTGACAATGAGAAACGTTTACAGAAGGAAATAAAGAACTTTGTTATTGTTCCCCTACTACCAACCATTAGTCCAATGACTTCAACATTTTTCAAATCATATTTGTTCTTGAAGTACTCAATGGTTGGTTCGTATATCTTCTTTTTTTCATTATCAACTGCTGCAGGTTGATCTTCTTCAGTCTCAAAGCGGACTGTAGGGTCTACTATTAAACCAGTTGATCGGTTTTTGTCTATTGCAATGATGTCTGCTCTTCGTGTTCAATATCACATGTTCAGTATCTGGGATGTGATTAACCAGGGTTCGGATGTTTATGATCTAAAAAAGTTAAAAATATGACTGTAAATATGCACTTAAAAATGACTAAATATGACCCAATGATCCTAAATTTGACCACATAAAAGAACGTATTTTCTAAAAATAAATGTACCAATTTAAACTTTTAATGGCACTAAATTATTACATCACATTAATTCAATCAAATAATTTCACGTTTTAACAATTTTACAGGTGATTTACAGTTTTACTTGTAAAGAACTTCTGATCTGTTAATGTTTCCAGATACCACTGCAAATGAGAACTGAAAATCTTTTACAAACTTGTCTATTGGAAGTTGTTAGCAACAAGGAGGAAGAGGTAATTGTGCTATTACTTGTTATTGTCCTTTCACATTTCAGTTACAGTAAAACCAAAATATTCGTGACTTTTTCGGAAAAAAATTTAAGTCGACAATTTAGTGCACATACTGCATAATTGTGCTCTTTTACCTTTTTTATAACCGAAATATGACGTTAAATTACAAATATGACCGAAATATCACAAAGACCAAGAAGATGACTAAATATAACTTTATATGCAAAATAAAAACGGTCCGGTAATATTTTCCAACCATGAAAATAGTTTAAGTATAAAGTAAGCCAGAAAGTCTACAAAGTTCTTTAGCAAAATTCAAGATAAAAAAAAATTATGGCACATAGCAAAATCCTTCAAAAGATACAACTTACAACATGTGTAACACGAATACAATTTTACACTTAATTACCCAGTTTCTTATTATTAATTTATAACCTCTACTTCCTTTCAAAGGCGGGCCAAGGAGTGTCTTCACCTTAGGCATACATTCAATGCTACGCCCTCCGATACATGGGTTCGCCTTTCGAACTCTATTAACAGCAGCCTTCACCCCAACGAGTACGCAGTCGCAATGTACATGCTAATTCCTTAATTACACCAAACAAATTAATTACAGCTTAAAATCCATTGTGTTTCTTCTCCATGGCTGACCACCCACCGATGACGTCACCCAGATATCACTGAATTTTTATTCAGAATAAAAACTTGTAATGTTATGGTAATGACAGCTTTTAGTAACAAACCGTAAAGACCACCCAAAGGCATGTTTCCCTCCATTTGCCATGCACCAGAATCACCATCATAGGTTTGTAAGACTATTTCTTTATTATGCGAGGAGTTCGGGATCTGCGTCTATACAGTAGGGAAGGCCATGGGACTATTGCTTGTCAATTGTTTCTATTGTAAGTGTATTTTTATGGAGATATTAATTTTAAATGGGTATGATACAGGATGAAATGGTGAGGATAATTTATGATATGTAAATATCCAATTCGGCATTTGCCATTATGACTGGGGAAACCATGAAAAAACCCATGTCAAATTGGCCGGTCCCGGAATTGCAACCTGGGACCTCCCGAATCTGAGTCCAAGACGTAACAATCTCGGCCACCTCGCTCGGTTTATTATTATTATTATTGTTATTATTATTATGCGAGGCCATATGAGGAGTTAGGGATGTGCGTCTGTAGAGTAGGGAAGGCCATGAAGCTATTGACTGTCAATTGTTTCTATTATTGGTGTATTTTTATGGAGTAAATTTCAACTGATATTAAATTACCGTAAATGGATATGATATAGGATGAAATGGTGAGGATTATTCATGGCATGTAAATATCCACTTCAGCATTTGCCTTTACGACTGGGGAAACCATGAAAAAACCCATGTCAAATTGGCCGGCCCCGGAATTTAAACCTGGGACCTCCCGAATGTGAGTCCAAGACGTAACCATTCGGCCACCTCGCTCGGTTTATTATTATTATTATTATTATTATTATTATTATTAGAGGCCATATGAGGAGTTAGGGATGCGTGTCTGTACAGTAGGGAAGGCCATGAAGCTATTGACTGTCAATTGTTTCTATTATTGGTGTATTTTTATGGAGTAAATTTCAACTGATATTAAATTACCGTAAATGGATATGATATAGGATGAAATGGTGACGATTATTCATGGCATGTAAGTATCCAATTCGGCATTTGCCTTTACGACTGGGGAAACCATGAAAAAACCCATGTAAAATTCACCGGCCCTGGTATTTGAACATGGGACACCCCCCCCCCCCCAAATGCGAGTTTTAATAGGACTAGAATTTTCACGCATTAGTTTTTCTCTTTCTTTACTAGAAAATGAAAATAAAATAAATCAATATTAGAAAACTCGACATTGGATTTCAGGGTGAATCACTAGTTCCATGGCCTACTCTTCCCTGATAAGTTAAAAGGCCCTAACTCCAACATTTTTATAAATGCTTTCTTTTGCGTTTCCGAATCGGTATAATAAAATACACATGTTTTGACATTAGAAAGCCCTAAATCCAATACAGTGATGTGTTATGTTGAAATTTCTATTGGCCCTAACTCCAGTTTGAGGTCGTTTTCGATAAAAGAAGGCCCGATTTAACAAATGGAGATAGGGCCTTCTATGTTATGGGGGCAGTACTGCTATTCACACAGATCCTGAACTCCTGATATGGCCTCGGTGTTCAAAGGAGTATAAATACATGTGAATTCATTCGCTTTATACTTTGAATTATTACCAGGGATACCACTCATGATAGCCAAGCATGGGATTCGTGAAGTTCAAATGAAGCTGCTGTCTTTCACACTTCAACGCGGATATAAAATAATTAACACTTTGTTTCTATACCCCAAGCATAAATAATTGAGATATTAATATGAGGTGGAAGCTGTAAATTGTTACAGCTATCTTCGGTTCCTATCGCAGGAAACTATATTCACAGCTGTCTGCAAGTGATGATGGATACTTTTCGCAAATGCATCAATCAACAGTTGTGTACTCAATACGAAAGAAAAAAAAAAGTAGCTACTTATAGGCCTATAATTTTAATACATCCTCTAATTAATAGAGTGGTAAGTTAAGAAAAAGAAGTGAACTGGAAAACGCAGCGATTGTTGTAAGAAAAACCAAATGGAATTGGGGAGGTCACGTCATCAGAATGAATCAAGAGAGATGGGCGTATGCAACAACTGTTTGGGACCAGAGGAAGGGTAACAGAAGCAGACCTCGACGCAGATGGGAGGACGAATTCAGGGAGGAGTTAGGAACGAGATGGACAAGACAGGCCAAAGAAAGAGTGTACTGGAAACAAGTGATACAACATTTAAATCATTAGGAAAACAGTGATATAGGAAAGGAAGAAGAGTTCAGGGAGGAGGCAGAAACGAGATGATCAGGATAGGTCATAGAAAGAGTGAACTGGAAACAAGTGATAGAGCATTCAATTCATTAGGAAAACAGTGTCCTAGGAAAGTGTTGATAGGTCTTAACCCACCAGGAGGCAAAAACCCAACTCTCCAAGGAAATAGCTCACCTTGGGAGAGTAAAAACAGAGCCAGCCCTACCATGGTAGGAGGCCCTTGCCCTATAAGGGATTGTGTCGGGCTTATTTATTTATTTATTTTAAGTTGTCGAAATTTGTATTTAGTGATTCCAGCATTCATAAGATTTAAACGTACCCACCCTAAGAGTGGCGGTAACCTTATTTTCCTTACAAGGGCCTCAGGATTCTAAAAAAAATGTCACCGTGTTAATTAGGATTTACAGTAAAGATTTTGGAAGAAATTGACCAAGGAAAAGATGGATATCAAATGTTAAAGAGGATTTGAAGAAGGTGAGGGTGGGAGAAAGTGATGGATCGAAGTGAATGGAGGATAAAGCCCACCCAGGGCTGTGAAGCCAGAGAAGAAGAAGAAGAAGAAGTAAAGATTTATTGTTGTAAAAATCGAAATACCATTTTGACAAAAACTGATTGAAATTTCAAGCACATTCTCTCAAGTGACAGCAATTAAATTTGGATAAAATCTTGACTTTTCTTATTTAAAAATCCCCAAACATTTTAGGTCCATAATCCATTTGTATTTTTTAATTTACTGTTAATCTAAGTGAGCTTTCACACCGAAGTAGCATAGCATGCGAATCGCACTACCTGGATGCAGGCTGCACATCGAGTTGCATGGTTCACAGTTTTGCATTCATACCGAAGTAGCGAATGCGATCTGCAGTTTAACGTAAATTATACATTTTCACTTGAACTATTGAGAAACCTATTTAAAATAATGTGATTTACCTAAAGAGGATATAGTTTCAGCAATTTTGATCCAGGCTTTTTCCTACTAGTTTCGATTGCCATATCGTATAGCCTACGCTTGTACACATTTAGCTCTGTTTCCAGCAGTTGTCATAACATCTTTGCCATAATCTACCGCTACACAAGCGAATATGTATTGAATTTTCTTAACAATTAGAAAACAGCTGAAAAGGCAACTGTACGCATGCGTCATCCCGAGTAGCGTCGCATGAAATAAGTCCAGATCTATCTGAAGAAATGAATGTTGCACTCTGCGAGATGCATTATTGCCACGCTACTTCGGTATGAAGACTTGAACTTGTTTATTCGGGATTTAAAATGAGTAGCGCACAACCTGCATCCAACTATTGGGGCTCGCTTGCTACGCTACTTCGGTGTGAATGCTCCCTAATGCTTTTAAAATACATAATAAGTGTTTTTGAAGAACCCCGCAACAAACGAGTGATAATCAATTCTTACATGCCCTAGACTTAATTTCTCACGCAAATTATAAATCTGAACCGGACTGCAAAGAAAACAATGATTAGGGACATACATTATTTCTTGTACCTCGAAATCAGTAGGCCTATGGACCCATCCAGGAATACATATAGCTACATTCTACAAAGTTGCAACGGGCACGAAAATCCCCAAATCTCGAAGCTGGACTGTTATGTCATTATTAGAGCCCGGATTTGAAGGTTTTAACTTATTTTTCCCCAGCTTCCTAATTAGAACATTTTAACGCATTTTTCCGTTTCATGCCCCTTGCTTCCAAATATATGAACCTTATAGAACCTAAAAATAAGGCTAAATCGGACTGAAGGGCCTAAAAGGGGCTAAGAAGGACTTTTGTTGAAATACTTGGGGCTAAAGAGGACTTCTGCAGAAAAACACGATTTTTAAATAGGTTTTCCAATTAATGCAAAGGAAAATAAATATGTGAATTTGTGGATTTTAAGGAAAGACATAATACAAATAAATTTATACAACGCACTGAAATTAACAATGTATATGTCGCTTTGTCGCATGTCTCTGTAACTCTAAAATGTGCCGTCACGCCGTCGCAGGAATTAACTTGAGCCGTCTGCAATACTTTGAAATTTGCAACTAATCCATTGTTTCAACTTTCAAATAACAAGTTGCTGACCGACGACAGAGAAGTATATTAAAGGAACAAATTCGTGACACTCGAGTCTACTTATTTTTGTAGATCGGAAGTGAATTGAGTGGTGTATTGAATAAATGTATTATTAAAGGGTAAATATCTCAATTGGTTATGATATTTATCGAGTGCTGATATAAGGAATGACAGACTGACTTTTTCCTGTTGAAGATTGTGACGAAATTTCCATGTGTCAAAAAAATTTTCACGAAGCCATGTTATTATAATCATTTTATGCAGTATCTAAAATATATTCACAACCATATGTAATTAATATTCTATATTTTACTGTATATATTGCTGTGTAAGCTATCCCTAACATGCCTTTTCTGGCAAAATAGGATTCATAAAGATTTGGAGATACAATAAACCCCTATGGTGGGGCATAGGCCCTCCAAGTGGAGGTTTCATTACCTATAATAATTTTGTTACGCTTATTTTCCGAGAGAGGGCAGAGGGAAAGGTGGTAAACCCATCGCCTCTCAACCCCCATCCGGAAACTAAGGTATTACTCGGACGTGAAAGGGCCGAGGAATTTTGTCTAGAGGCTCTGATTTAGGCCTGGAGTTCTTTTATGTGCCCTAAATCTAAGACACGGCCCCCCCCTGCTTAAAATCCCTAAGGGCGGACTCGGTACCCAGGATTTTTACGTCCTGAAAATCCATTGACCGTGACCAGGTTTGATCCCGCGACCTTCAGATCTAAAGGTGGGTTTCTAGACCACCGCGGCCGACACAGTTAGGACTAAACTAAACTAAACTCCGTAGCGCTACATCCCTGGAGGGATTTGGCCTACCACCCGACCGCTGCGTCATCTACCACAGGCAGATGGCAGGATTGGGGGGCATGCGGTCAGCATAGCGACACCCACGGCCGTTAATGGTGGTTTCCATGGCCGGAGCCGCTACTTCTCTATCAAGTAGAGAATCACGAGGCAAAGTGCACCCCTGCCAGACGTCCTCAGAAAAAAACTGAGGAGGTACCGGGAAGAAGAAGAAGATTTGGGCCTTATATCTGAGTTTCGAGTTCCCCGACCAGAGGCCATACTCGTTGGTAGTTCTCAATGTTTTATTTCATCTGTTTTTTCTTTAGCCTTCTGAATTTGGTAGCGTTTAGGCAAATGATTGTTTATCTATTTTGTGTTATAGGCCTAGACATCTGAGGTGTATTTTCACCTTCCTTCTGATTTGATTGAACTCTCTCGTTTCTTTCTGAAATGGTTATTTCTTCAGCTTTCGGATTTTCGAGCTTTTGTATTTGTCTTTCTTGACATATTTGTGTTTCAACTTTCGTTCTAATTTTGTTTTTCGCTTTTCGCTTTTCGCCATCTGTTTTCTCTGGCTATACTTGTATTCTGAGTAGACTTTGGATTTGTGTGTTCGTCTTTCTCAGTGTCTCTCTCTGTAATTTTCTCAGTTGTTCCAGCTTTACGTTTTTATTTGCTCTTCGATGAATTAAAACAGGACTACGACTCTCAAGCTCTTATTCCATTATTCCATTTGTTCCATTCCCTCCTGTCCCACTCAAATTCCTGTTGTTTTAACTAACTCTCAGGTTTCGCTTGGAGGTGACAAAAGTGCGCTCATTCAACAAATCGCTCATTCAATTTCTTGCGCTTCATGCCATTTATTGATACTAGTCTCGTATGGAACCTTCTGACCGAAGAGACCCTTCAACTTTTGACTTAACCGCCTGAGTTTATACTGCCCCCCACGAACAAGCAGCTCAGACTTTACTTCCAGGAGGATACCGGGAATTGAACCCGGGCCGACGGATCTGTAGTCAGCGACACAGTTAGGACTAGTGACAAAGAATTAGTAGACGTAACAGCAAAATCCGCAATTCCTAGAATTAATGAAGGAAACACGCAAGCGGGTGCCCTGGTGGTTTAAATTACAAATGTCACACACACAGCCAAGCTGCCATTCACTTCGCTCATTGATACTTCGTCGTGAAAGTTTCTTTTCTGTTGGGTTATGTCAGACAGACACGCAGGCTGCTGGACAGCCCACGGCTGGACGCACTCAGAATTGGGCACTAGTCAATGTATTGGAAATTATAAATCTCGTAGATCGCGAGTTTTACTTGGTTTTATTATTTTTTATATTTTATAATTACATAAATACATAGATATAAGGTCCTGAAACCCCAAAAGAGCAGGAGCTCGTGCTCGGGGGCAGTTCCATGCTTATATGTACAGGTTTTTACATTATTTAAATATAATCTTAACCTAAAATTACCTCAAAAGTAAATAGACAAATAGTACTAGGGGAAAAACAAAAGCATTACTCAATTGATATTAAAAAATTATAATAATGAAAAATAAAATATTAGTAGGTACCAAAAGATAAACCTATTTTAAAAGAGACGAAAATCTAAGTTAAATATGTTTTTTTGTTTTAATTTTAGATTTAAAGACTCCATAACTACATTTGGCTAAAACTGGATGTAATGTGATTTTAGAATTATATAGACGAGGACCGAAACTAGAGCTATGTGATAGACCAGTAAAAGTGAATGTATTGTTGGACATTCTCACCAGAGTGGTCTTTGTTGCCTCTGGTATAAATGAGTAGGCGTACCAGGACAATTCCTGGAGTTTGGTGCGAAAAGTTCACAAAGTGACCTTCTTGCGTTACTGTATAAAAATCTAAAGTGAAACAAATAACATCCTCAGACTAAATAAAAGTTTTGCCTCTTAGTATATTATATTATGTATACATATTCATGCGAATTGGTTGTAAATATGAAAAGAATGTCGTTACCACATCGCATCACATCCCCGAAGGATACACAACCCAAATAAAATCTGATTAATGCGCTCACATAACTTTCTTTACTCTAAGCATGGGCAATACACCTTCCTCACTTCACATTCTGATATATAATAAGAGGCAATATTGCCAAGAGCACGTATTCAGTTGTTTCAACCTGATGCAAAGCTTTATTGTTCACCAGGCAAGACTGATTTTCTACAAAGAGTGGGTAGCGTATGTTTCAAATAAAAGTATTAGCACTTAGTATAGCCTAAGCATGTGCAAAATAAAGTCGTTTTCGAGAAAATTGCAACAAAAAAGGACATTTTCTTAATGTAAATTGGCGTTAACAGGGTGTCCACCAAGTAATGCTGAAGAAATTCCCGACTTATTCCCTGATTTTCATTGATCATTTCAAAAATTCCCGACCAAAATATGATTACAGAGCACTTTCTAATAACTGTGTAAGAAAAATTATAGGATTATACATACTTTAAATAAGAAAAAGAAGATAAGAAGAAAGCAATTTTTGGCAGGAAAAGTTTATCTTCAAGAGCAGCTGAGATATTGTGGAAGCTGGCAGAAGGTAAAATTGTATTCATTTTCACCTGTTTTATGTGTGCCATACATTTTTCGAATTTTCCCGGATATTTTAACAATTTCATTGACTTTTCCCGGATTTTCCCGACCATACAAAATTCCCGGCCTTTTCCCGGATTCCCGGATTTTCCCGACCAGTGGACACCCTGCGTTAAGTACAAAATTTTGCTTTCTTATGATTTTTCGTTCTGGAGCTAGGCTGTTCACAAACAAAAGGACAAGTTTTTTAAAATAGCAATTTTGGGCCTCAGGGAACCTCGAAACGTATATTTATGTTAAAAACTCAACTTCGAATTTCGGGGTAGGTCACAATATTTCCTCTATCTATAGTACCTACGGTACGGACAGAGGAATTAAAAATACCGGAAACCTCAATCTCCTTAAGGGCAACTTAGTCTGGGTGGGTAGGGTGGGGTACTATTCCTTTCAGGATTCTTCACTTGTGAATCCTAGAGTAGGCGAGCATCATTCAAGCTCGTATATTTGTTATCTACTGTATTTTAATGTGTCGTTCCGAAACATACTCCACCGTCTTGATTTCTCGTGACTCAACAAATATACAATGTCAAGCTGGAATAATTATTCAAGATTGAGCCCCGGAGACACGTGACTCATAGCTGTCACTGGAATGACAAAAGGATTTTAATTCAAATAAACAAACGCTGATTCACGTTGGCATTTTCTTCTGAAGTATCCAAAACTATGGTGCAGGAATTATAGTATTTCTGTGACAAAATGGCTACCTTGCATTTACTATTGTGAAAGAAAAACTTTTTATTTTTCACAAACCACTGCAACCAAAGACGTGTTTAAGGGGTTGCGTTGCCACCTGTCCGGAATTTGGCGGGACATCCCGCATTTTAAGAACATTTTCAACGTCCCGAATTATGTCTAAGATGATGATGATGATGAGTGTTCTGCCCGAAGGCAGGTCCAGACCCGGGACGAAGCCGTGGGGTGATGACCACGACTCGTCCGAGGTGATTCAGGCAAGGGTGATACCGCGGAGATTTGCCATTGCCTCTCGCGGTATGTCTAAGAGGGACGCATTATTATTTTGCTAGAATTTTCTTTTCTGATGTTACATAGCCTATTCAGTTTTGGCTTTGTAACGAATATATACCATCTTTCTCTTATTAATAAATTATTCCATCTGCAAATTTAGGTATGAAGATCGGCGATATGCATAGGCCTATATTCGATAAGTGTCCCTCCTTAGCCTTACCAAAAGGTGGCAACCCTATTAAGGGGACTCTCCTCCCAAGATTTTTAAAGCATTAATCGATTTAGGATCCCCCAGAAACTAATATCTAAATATGTTTTTGACTGCAACTTTATTTTAACATAGGCTAATATTAAACTCGTAGCCCGGAAGGTCGCGAATTCGATTCACGATGAGGTCGTTGGAGTTTTTAAATTGGCCTAATCCTTCTGGTGGCACTATGACCCTGGGGTCGACTCAACCTCCAGCAGAAATGAGTAGGCCTACCAGGAGCAATCCTGGGGGTAAAGGCGGCTGGTGCGTAAGACTGACAACCTTACCACTTTCATGTCGGATTGTGTAAAAATTTGGGAGCCTCAATCTCCTGGAACTCTCTGGGCCTCCATGGCCTGTAATAGGGAACTTTACTTTAGAGCAGTGGTTCCCAAATTAAAAATTAAACTTGTTTTCAATATAAGGAAAGAGTTTTAATTTCATTAATTTTTTTTAAATAAAATTTACTAGTTGGACAAAGTTTTTATTGAAATAAACTTTACCATTTTTATTTCAACTGTGTTTTCTCAGCAGGCCATTTGAACAAAATAAAACTATTGAAAGGCATATGAAAAACATATGCTGTATTTTATATAGCCTATCGTTATGTAGTAGTGGGTCGCCGAAAAAAATTCTAGGTGAAGGGGGGTATCAGGACAAAAAAGTTAGGGAACCGCTGCTTTAGAGAGTAGAGAAAGTCTTGTGAGTGTTTTAGTCTCATGCTTTCTACAAGTCTAAGACTTAATCAGCCAAGCAGCTTGCCAGACAAAATGAAAATAAGTGAAATTCGCGCGAAGACAAGACCACTTATATCATTTTCAAGTCACTAATAACTTACGTTTAAAACCGCGCATTATTTATCAGGTGAAATTTGAAACAGGTACAATGAGATGCCGCTCAAGTTGTTGCTCGTAAATCTGGACCCACCAGACAAAGAGGCTGAGGTAACACAAGGGTCCATTTTCAAATGAAAAGACTTAATCAAGCCGTGGAATGGAATCATCTGCAGATCACCTCTGACCCATGGCAACTTGAGGGGCGTAGCTGGCATAATTGCGTCCGCGGGCGATGCGGATCCAGTCGCACTAAATCATATTATGCTGCGTTTCTAATTAATTAATAGCAGTGACTGAGCGGGTGAATTTCTGCAGATAGAGAGTTCAAGTCGCCGTCTACTGGCCCAGTTAACCCTCTGTGTAGAAAGCTCGTCTCAGGTGAAGATACAATCTTAGTACTTCATTTCATAAGGGGTAGAGTGGTCAAAATTTCATGAATAATAACAAAAATCTATCGAGATATCTTGCTATGCAAACGTAGATGTAAAAAATAAACCGATATTATCTTCTATTATGCTGTCGTGATAAACAATTAAAAGCTTTATTGAAAAACTAATGCTGACACATCTCCCATCTTCTTTCTTCTTCTTAATCAAACTTTTTAAAGCTTTTAATTGTTTTATCACAATGAAAAGATTAGAAGATAAAGTCATTTTAATTTTTAATCAATTATTATTAGTACATCTACATCTGCAAATCAAGATGTCCCTAAGATGAAACAAAAATATTGGAAAACCTATGTAAAAAAAAAGCTGATGGCATCAATTATTCATTTTATTTCATTTTATCGTATTTCAATGACAAAACCCACTAAATATCCGTTCATAGTTTTAGTGAACCGATAGAAATAAGCTTACAGCCGTTCCTGTACATATTTTAGTAATTCTTAACGGTTTAGTCATGTTGTCTGTAAAATGTATGTGTTAGGCAATCACAATAATATTCCAATTTGGGATGAGCATTCTTTAAAGATATTAAAAACACAAGTATGTGTAAGGATTTTTATTTTTTGCTTCCGTTTCAAGATGAAGAGCAGATATGTCTTGACCAGTACGCTATAGGGAACAGATTAGATGAAGAGCAGATATTAGAGTTTTTTTTACGCGAGGTCTACTTTTCACAGAAATACTTAGGAAATCAAGGAATAAAAATCTTTATACACATATCATTTTTAATGACTTCAAGGAAGAAAATCGAAACACGCGTTTGGTCGTAACCGCGTTAAAAAAAATGCCCGGTCAGTTATAATCACTTAAATGTGTAATAAATTCAAGTTGGAGTGAAAACAGAATCCGATTCCTTATTCATACGAATTGACACCGTTTTTGCTTGTAAAAAAGTGATAATGACAAAGAAATAGGCCTAATATTTTGGATCAACAAACTGGAAACAAGTGATAAAACATTTAAATCATTAGGAAAACAGTGATCTAGGAAAGGAAGAAGAGTTCAGGGAGGAGGCAGAAACGAGATGTTCAGGATAGGTCACAGAAAAAGTGAACTGAAAACAAATGATAGAGCATTTAATTCATTAGGAAAACAGTGTCCTAGGAAAGTGTTGTTAATATATAGGTCTTAACCCACCAGGAGGCAAAAACCCAACTCTCCAAGGAAATAGCTCACCTTGGGAGAGTAAAACAGAGCCAGCCCTACCATGGTAGGAGGCCCTTGCCCTATAAGGGATTGTGACGGGCTTATTTATTTATTTATATTATTATTTATTTAACAAAGATTGATAACCGAGAGAACGGACAAATGGAGCTTAGAACAAGTGCTAAACCTTGTTTCTATTCAAATGACTATTATTATAGCATCACGTGTCAATGTCTATCTTAGAAAGGAAGATAATAGACTACTTTAATGATATCAGTCATTATATCACAACTTCTCACAAGGAATATTATTAAACATGACTTAACAATATAATACATACGGAAATGTAAACAGCTGAGACATAATTTGACAGCGTGGAGAAATTGGAATGAGGTGAAAATAAATTTAATTAAATACGCTGGACGGAACTGTCCGTGAGAATCGGATACATTGTCACACTGAGAGCCACGGATATAAGAGAAAGCAAATTAAATCGTTCTGCTCTGAATTGCCAAGGCGACTGAATTCCAATGAAGGTAAAATCAGCAAAACATTGCCAATGTGACATTTAATTGATCATGTCTTAATTGGATGTAACTGAAGAAACTCAAGACTGTCACTGAAATGAAAACTTTTGATTTAGAAATAATTGGAACAATAGCTTTCTATGACCGAATAAGGGGATTAAATTAAACATCAATACCAGAAGGGGAGCTCTTGAGCTGATCATTTCCAGACGTAACTTCATAGCATGATCACAAAACATGGAAGCATTCCAATATCTATCTGTTTATGATAAGTAATCCCAGGAGAGTTGGATTTATTAAGACTATTCCATGAATAAAAACGTAACGGATTATACAAATAATAATTACTTTCGTGTTTTGTTGTATAAAAACAAAACTAACAGCTGCGAGATCACGGCAGGGTGTCCACCAAGTAATGCTGAAGAAATTCCCGGCGTATTCCCTGATTTTCATTGATCATTTCAGAAATTCCCGACCAAAATATGAAGCACTCTCTAATAACTGTGTAAGAAACATTATCGGATTATACATACTTTAAATAAGAAAAACTTTTAGTAACAAAAGTAATTGCAAACAATTATTACTTAGGCTATAACAGATGCAAGAATTTGGAACAATAAAATAAATTAAATATACTTTCATATAGGCCTATTATTGTCTAGAAGTCTTTTTGATCACACTTTGCAATTTTTTCGAATTTTCCCGGATATTTTAACAAATTCATTGACTTTCCCCGGATTCCCGGATTTTCCCGACCAGTCACGGCATACTACGAATCAACCATCCATGAATCGATTCGAGTTACCATACTGTGACCACGGCTTCCAATGGTGCATATAAGACACAGTTAACTTCGTTCAGGTAAACTAACAGCAGAACACAATAAAAGCACACGAACTGGCTTGCACCGAATCGAAATAGTGTTTTTAATCAATGTACATTTCTATTATATCAATTTCCAAACAAGTTATGTTGTATAAAATAATCTGTTTTCGTGCTGTTTAATGGCAACATGTGACGTATTAATCACTGCGCACTGATGCTTTCGTGTCCACTAACGAGCAGACCATTTTACCCGATAAAATGCCATTCTCGCGATTCCTACAAGAATTTTGTAAGATAAACGGCCGTGATTGGTCTACATCCGAGGAATTGCTGGAAAGCAAGTATCAAAGATCATCTTGGCAAAGATCGTGTTCAAGTGGCCAAGCATGAATTGGAAGTCAGCAAGTGATAGCCGTAGGTGACGCTTGTAGGATTGTAAACGTAGGGGATATCTGACGATCGCTTTCCAGAGAGCTGGCAGAGCATGGTTACCTGGCAGGGTTTTATACATTCCACCCTAAAGAATCATGCTGCGGCTATAGCGTATGCGATGTGGGTTTTTTTTGGAGGGGGAACTGTCAATAGATTTCGGACAGGGTATGAGATCAGCGTCAATCCAAACTTGAGAGGAAAGATATGAAGATTCATAGAGAATTCCGGTTTGTTTATATTAGGTAGATTTCGAAGAAAAATCTACCTATTGCAATCGATACCATGTCATGACTTTCGAAAAATTCTTTCATATCTTTACGTTTCATGCCTCCCTAAGTACGAAACCACCGCCCGTTCAAAAAAAAAAAAAAAAAAAAATATATATATATATATATATATATATATATATATATATAGGCCTATCTTTACACGCTAGCGGCCGTTATTTTGAAGATATTTGAACCAAATTTTATTATGTTATTTCTAGGCCCAATAGTTCGGACAAGTTCGTTAATGAGCAAAACTGGTCCAAGGGGAGGGTCGGGTGAGGGGGTTGAAATATTCAAAAATTTATATCTCGGCTCCTATGAAGTATAGAGGGAAACTTTGCTTGAATAAATTAGAGTACTCCCTATGGAGTTTACAGTGACACGAACGATTCGGGGGTTTTGGGGGTACGAGTTGGGGTGGTTGGTGTGGAGATGGAAATCCGAAATTTTTGAAACCACGTCTTATGGGGTATCGTTGAAACGCTATAACTGGTTTTTCGATAGCTCTCATATAAGGCGAGATTTAGCACTTCGAAATCTACCTCAGCCTGTAGGCCTGCCTCAAGGGGATTTTTTTTAAGGCGGACTGTTTTGTTTACACTTGATATTTTGCAAGGATGCGCTTGGTACTGTATATATAGGTCACACGATGGCACGTATAGAGAGCGGGGCGTGTTCACATGCACAGACGTGACTGGTGTACAGACACCGTAGCAGACGTGCAAGCATTCCTGTTTCCTGTCTGCCACTCCCCGTCTTCTCTCGCAAATTCGATTATCGAGATAACACTGACACAGAGAAGGAACTATTATAGTAGACTAATTTTACTAGACTAATTTCCTTAAGTCGGCCGCGGTGGTCTAGAGGTAGCGTGCCCGCCTCTAGATCCGCAGGGCGCGGGAACAAACCCGGCCGCGGTCGATGGATTTTTCAGGACGTAAAAATCCTGGGCACGGAGTCCTCCGGGAGGGACTTTAAGCTGGGGGTCCCGTGTCGTAGATTTACGGCACGTAAAAGAACTCCAAGCCTAAATTAGAGCCTCTGGACAAAATTTATCGGCCCTTTCACGTCCAAGAAATACTTAGTTTCCAGAGGGGGGTTGCGAGGCGATGGGCTTACCACCTGTCCCTCTACCCTCTCTCGGAAAATAAGCATATCAAAATTAGTATAGGTAATGAAACGTCCACTTGGAGGCCCCTTCGCCCCACTTGGGGATCATAGGGTAACAGATACAGATACAGAATTTCCTTAAGGGTCCACCGCTGTGGCGTAGGGCAGGGGTTCTCAAAGTGTGGCCCGCAGGCATGGTGTGAGAGGTCCCCGGGAGATTTTTGAATATTGAATACTGAAGTAGATTTAAGGTTGAAATTTTCAAAAATAAAACCCAATATTTTAGAGATTGTGGAAAGCAAAAAACATAATCATCCTTCTCGTTGAAATCAGTGGTACTTCACTATATAACTGTTCGATTGGTAATTTTTTAATAATCAATACTAAGAGTCCTGTCTTTTTGAGACAAATGTCGGGTAACTTTAGGCCCTTGTGGTCCCCAGATATCATCTGGCCGTCATTATCATCTTCATCCCATCCTCGCCTTGTTTGGAGTGAGTGTGTGTATGAATGGTGTGTCTCGTCCTATGTGTTCGTGTTGTCTCGGAGGTGGCTCCGGCATTGGGCTGATCACTCATCCGGGGAGGCCCTCCATGTCCTTGTCTGGTCAAAAAAGTATGTATGTGATTCACAGATAATTCCTCTCCCTACAGGTCGCATCCCTGTAAGGCCCGGGCGGCTTCGGTCGCTTAAATGTCCCTACAAGGGAGAGGTAAAACTAAGATACAGATAGAAAGAAAGAAAGAAAGATTGTTGATTCTGATTTGAATTGGGAATCACAATTAGATTATATTTGTGGACGTCCTAACAAGTTCTGTTTTGCTTGTAGGGTTTTATAACATTCTATGGACAGTAAAAGTATATTTAATGTGTATTTATGTCTTGGACACATTATTATTTCCTATAATATACTGATTTGGGGCAGGAATCGAACCCGGGTCCGCTGCGTGAGAGGAGCGGACGCATCCCCTACGCCACAGCGGTGGACCAGAATCAACATAAACACCTAAAAACTTAACAGTTTTTGTAACAATGAGATCTGTGTGACATTAATCACTGCATATTGATACCACCACTGGTCCAGTAACGAACTGAAGTTTTATCAGATAAAATTGCATCCTTGCGACTTTAGCAAGCATATTACAGGATAAACGATCGTGATTGGTCGATATCCGATGCATTAACTAAACGTCACTGAATCATGAGTTAAATAGTAAAGTAAATACAATCATAATTGCAGTTCTCTCATTTCAGAGTATGTACGTATATGTTACAAGGATCATGTGTTAGTAATTATTGGTATTAACTCTTTATCTGCTGCGATCTGGAATGAAGAGGAAGCGAACGTCCTGCCCTGGCCTTATCTCTGTTGCAATCCAGCGACCTTAACACTAAGCAGTATTTGGGTAACGTCGGTACCTTACGGATTTCTAAGATAAATGACCTTTTGTTTAGCCAAGATGAGTGCTTATTTGCAACTCTCGAATTAACCTGGCGAATCTAATTGCAATGGAGTGACGAATGTAAATTTAAAAACCGTTAATGAACACTTTAACCTAAATTCGTGAAAAACATAAAAAAACATTAGACGAGTAAACATAAAAAAAGTAATAAGAATCTTATTTTGTTGCGAATGGAAACAGTTTTTATAATGACAGTTGTAAGTGTTATAGGTTAAGGTTATGGGAGAAAATTAAACATAAATTGCTCCGTAACGACTTGAAGGGCGATTTAACTATTTTTTAAATTATTTCGCAATTAGAAGAAAACAGGAAACATCTTCAGTGACTGACACAACTTATCTTTACCTATATTTCTACACCAAATTTTATTTCACTAGTGGTGGAAATTTTCGCACTTTTGTTTAACCTTTTCACCGCTAATGACGTATAAATTCGTTACTTCAAAAAGTGTATAAAAGCAGAAATGTAATATTTGTAGAGTAAAGCTACATATAGAATTTTGAAAATTTTTATCCTTGCGTTCTACTGTATTAAATAGTAATTAGTTCTTCTACTGCAATTCTCTCTATTGATTTCAAACTTAGATCCCACTGATGATTTCAGTTGATGATGGATTATATTAGCGTTTCTCAACCTATGGTCCGCGGACCACTGGAGGTCCGAGAAGATGGTACAGATGGTCCGCAGAAATAATTACAAAATATCACAAAGCAAGTTGAATGAACCAATAATTAATGCCCCAAATATTAAGAATATAGGCCTTCTTTTAAAAATGGCATGTAAAACTAGGGGTCCGTAAAATTTTTTAGACACTTTAGAGGTCCTCGGGTTCAAAACGGTTGAGAAACGCTGGCTTATACCAATGTATAAGTTCAGCATTGTAAAGATTAAGTTGTTTTCAGTGACAAATTTTCAGTTATATTTCAATGAAATAAATTTAAAATAGATTTTTAAATTATATGTCGGTCATGGTGTGTACAGATAGCGAGCCCGTCTCGACGTCCGAGGGCACACTAAACAATTCCAGTCGCGAATCTATCGATAAACTCTCGTGAGATTCTTCTTTCTTTCTTCACCTTAATTTCACCTCTCCCTTTTAGGAATATTTACGCGACCCAAGCCGCCCGGTCTCTTGTGGGATTACCTATGATAATAATTACTTTCGTCCTTTGTTATATAAAAACAAAACGAACAGCTGCGATATCACGGCATACTATGAATCAACCATCCATGAATCGATTCGAGTTACCATGTTGTGACCAATGCTACCAAAGGTGCATGTAAGACATAGTTAACCTAATTCAGGTAAGCTAACAGCAGAACAGAATAAAAGCAACCGAACTGGCTTGTACCGAATCTAAGTGGTGTTTTTAATAAATGTACATTTCTATTATTTCAATTTCCAAACAAGTTATGTTGCATAAAACAATCTATTTTCGTGCTATTTAATGGCAACAGGTGACGTATTAATCACTGCACACTGATGCTTATGTGTCCAGTAACGAGCAGACGATTTTACCCGATAAAATGCCATCCTCGCGATTCCTACAAGAATATTGTAAGATAAACGATCGTGATTGGCCTATATCCGAGGAATTGCTAAACGTTATTGGTCAGTATCAAACACGCGGCGGATGAGTGGAATAGTCTGTAAAATCCGTTACATTTTTATTCATGGAATAGTCTTAATAAATCCAACTCGAGTTGACGAGTTTCATCAGATAAATTTGCTCCTGCTGCGCAGCCACGAATCTATCGATAAACTCGTCAACTCCCGTGGGATTATCTATGATAAATTCACGAGGAAGGAATTACGCACGGACTTCCACACACATATATATATATATATTCTAGAGGAGAACAATTGCTAGAACTGTGTTTGCTTGATAATTGTTCTGTTACAGCTTGTGCAGGTCAGGAAGCCTGTAATAAATTAACGCCAGCCATACACTTAACAATAAGAATGATTTATTTGGCTTTATGAATTTGTTATTCTGTTTTATGTCCTGCACCTCATTACCATCTTCACATCCTGTTAGCGACTTCAACTCAAGGTCAACTGGCAAGTGCAATACACACAATTAATACTTGACACTTGCAACAAGGAATTTCAGTAAATAACGGTTAGGCTCTTTCGTTTCTTATAGCCATGCAATATAAATTCCAAAGGCAAATTTCCGGAACATCATTTGGGCAATTAATAAAAATAATCATTCTTTCTTAATTATATTTTTAAAATATTTTGAACCGGGTATATGATAATGTATAGTGCAAGGCATTTAATGATCATAAAATAGTAAAAAAATGCAAAATAAAAAATGAATTCATGACCTAAAAATAGTGAAAAATGACCAAAAGTTTAAAAAATGCCCAATAAATTTACATTACTTATAATTACTTTTTTAGGCACTGAATTGCTAAAAACAATTTATAACAGTGGGTTATATATGAATTTACATTATAAAACACAGTCAATACTTTTGATATGTGTCTTTCCTCCCCCATGCGCGCAACATGTCCAGCCCATTTCATCCTCCGTGATTTAGCTTTGTTTGCGAAATCTCAGCTGGTATTATGAAGGATGCTATATCGTCAGCTTCCGTATTTGTGAACTTTTCATAGCAAACCGCAGGTACAGATACTAGAAAGAGATTATATGTAGATGGCGAGAGGATCGATGTATTACAATATATCGATTGTCTCGCCATAGGCTATCTCGCTTACAATAATACTGAAGTAAGTAGGCTTACTCACAGATTCTGGAACAAGTAGTCTAATGACGTAGTTCATTTAACTTACCTGTAAAAAAGAAAGAATTCGTTAGATCTACTATAGTTCCTGTAGGCCTATAGATAAAAATCTAATATATAACAATCTAATACATAAGTTATATATAAATTTGTGTGTAAATATAAATATATAATTGAAAGATATCTTAGCAGTTTGTACAACAGAAGACCAAATGTGGGTGAGTTTTAACCCGAAATTTGTAGCCGGTTGAGGGAACTCAGCAGATAGAATATAATAGCAGTGCTAGCCTATATATAGACTGAAAGCAGGTATGAATCAAACTCGATACAGGAATCCATTTTGTCGAGGCTTGCTTCCTAACTTAATTACTTACTCAATGGCAATAGACAATTCCTAAGCAAGCTAAAGGAATATTATCTATTTTATGGAACTCGGAGGTTACAAGAGCCCGCCATCCAATCCTATTCTGTGCTAACTCCAACCATCCCTCGCAAATCCTACTTCCTTTAAATCTCTCCTAATATATTCCTCCACCTACGTCTAGGTCTTCAAAGTGGTCTTTTCCCTTCGGGTCTCCCAGTCAATACATTTGAGATATGTCTTTCCTCCCCCATGTCCAGCCCATTTCATCCTCCGTGATTTAATTACCCTTACTATATCCGGTGAAGAGTATAGGTCATGAAACTCGTCGTTATGCAGTTTTCTTCAGTCCCCTATTCAGTTAATATAAATCTCTCTCTCTCTCTTATCCTATGCCCCTATGTTGGGGCAAAGGGCCTCCAAGGGGAGGTTTTACCGATGTGAATTTTGTTACGCTTATATTCCTAGAGAGGGCAGAGGGGTAGGTGGTAAGCCCATCGTCCCTTAACCCCCCTCCGGAAACTAAGGTATTACTTGGACGTGAAAGGGCCGAGCAATTTTGTTCAGAGGCTCTAATTTAGGCTTGGGAGTTCTTTTACGTGCCGTAAATCTACGGCAGCTTCAAGTCAATATGTCCTAAAGTCCCTCAGTTTAAAATCCCTCCCGGAGGACTCCGTGCCCAGGATTTTTACGTCCTGAAAAGACCATCGACTGCGGCCGAGTTTGATCCCGCGACCTTCGGGCAACGCAGCCGACTAATATAAATTAAATTGCAGTAATTTCGATGCGGCCCTTAGGATGACCTTTCTAAATTAATTTGACTATCAGTTCCTCTAATTAGATAGGTTCACACTAGACCAAACTTTTATACGGACGATATTCGGAAATTAAAGAAGTAATATCGGGAGAAAGGTATTCCAACAAATATAACGAAATAAAACCACCGGTCATATTTCACTGAGTGACAAGTGGGCAGTGCTAAATAATAATTCTGTATGAATAACTCCTTTCACCTCGCTGTGAGGCTGTCTTCATGACATTAAGCACTCCACTTGCGACAGAAAGCAATTAAAAGTGCGTTACCAGGAACGTTTCAAAATTGATATTCCTCACACAGCGCCGTTATTATGATCTTGCAGATTGCAGATCATCTGAATGCGCAACATTCAAGTCAAGTTCGATTAACCTCTAACCATGGACCAGTGTTGCCAACCTCAAGGAAATGTCTGTAGATTTAGAGAAATCTTGCTTCCTTCAAATCTTGCTTCCAAAGAATTTCGTCCCAAATCTACAGAAAAAATTGATTTACTGTTTTCCATAGATAATTAATAAAGATAAAGCGGAAGTTCGGACAAATAATAAAATAGAGAGCGAGAGAGCAGTCTACAACTATTTAAATGTAGGCCTATACCACTCAGTTAAAAACGACGCCTCAGCACAAAATTTCTCTTCTCTCAGCGCATTTATGCCTTCGTGAATTGCATGCAGTTAAATTAAGGCAAGATTCATATTAGTAAAATTATTATTATTATTATTATTATTATTATTATTATTATTATTATTATTATTATTATTTATTATTATTATTATCGCTAAAATATATAATTAAAGATTTTTTTAATGCGTCAAAGAAATTTAAAGAAAATTTATGGAGTTGTCAAAGAGATTTTAGCTTTTGTGATTGGCAACACTTGATGGACGTGAGGTCTGTGCGACCGCAGTAAAAACTAAATCTGACGTGAAACACATAACTTCCTCTGCCCAAATAAAAGGTCTGCCTATTATACATTTTCGTGTAAATTGATTGTAAAAATGAAGAGAAAGTCGTTACTATACCGCTTCGCATCCCCGAAGGATATACATATTCCAAATAAAATCTCATAATTCCATTAAAAAAAAATAGCTTTCATTTCCAACTTATGACGAAAAAAGGCAAAGCCACCTGCAATTGATTTGAAAATTTAAATGTATTACCGGAAAGTGATGCTTCGATATGACCACATGCCCCCAATCTTGCCATCTGCCTGTGGTAGATGACGCAGGGGTCGGGTGGTAGGCCAAATCCCTCCAGGGATGTAGCGCCACGGAGTTTAGTTTAGTTTTTTTTAGATGTTTCGATAGCGCAAAAAATTCACGTTTTCTGCCAGTTTTTCACTCATAACTCACGAACAAAGGCTAAAATTTAAAATTCTGCTGTGAAGTGCATTCGGCCACCGTTCAGTCCATCTATGTTTAAAATTTCAGACCTCTGCGTGCAGTACATTTCGCATAGACAGACAAACACTTCCTTTTTTATTATAGGTGGTATTTATATGGGGACGTTCAAAAAAGAAAGAATTGCATCAGATAAAAATCCTTCAAAATAGGGCAGCTAACTAGTTCAAAATATAACCCCTTTATTTTGCAAAGCTCAATTCATCACACAATATATAGACCCGCACCGGACTGCTTAGAAAACACTTAATACATTGATTAGCCCATAGTTTATTTCTTCTAAATTTTACATGCAATTTAATTTTTTCTACTAATTTATTTTAAGTTTTTAAAACAAATTTAAAACAAATACTGTATCCTCTAAGATAATTTAAGGGCTAGACAGCAAATCTGTAATTTGATCCCGACAATTTGAAAATTGCTCCAGAAGGATCTTTTGCCATGGTACCCATTAAAATATACATTAATTTTTCTCAATATATAATATACATTATAATATATATAAACTTTCATATATATATCTGTGAAAGATATATATATCTGTGACAGTTTGTGGTTTTATTGTGATACTCAAAAGGCAGGTTAAAAAATAAGAAGATTCTATGATAAATTTCAAAGATCAGTCTTATAAATAGGGTTCGGATGTTTATGACATGTCATATTTTTATCCTGACCTCCATTCTCGCGACAAAACACAAATTACACATTAATTGCGTATTTGTTATCCTAATCGGACCGTTTTTATTTTGCATATAAAGTCATATTTTGATAATTTTCATGGTCCTGTCATATTTCGGTCACATTTGTTACTTAACGTCGTATTTCAGTTATAAATTCGGTAAAAAAAAGCACAATTACGCAGTATGTGCACTGAATTGTCAACTTAATTTTTTCCGAAAAAGAGTCACGAATATTTTGGTTTTACTGTAACTAAACAAGTAATAGCACATTTACCTCTTCCTCCTTGTTGTTAACAACTTCCAATAGACATGTTTTTAAAATATGTTCAGTTCACATTTGCAGCGGTATCTGGAAATATTAACAGATTAGAAGTTCTGTACAAGTAAAACTGTAAATCACCTGTAAAATTGTTAAAAAGTGAGAATCTGATTGAATTAATGTGACGTAATAATTTAGTGTTATTAAACGTTTTAAATTGGAACATTTTATTTGAGAAAATTCGTTCTTTTTGGAGGTCAAATTTAGTCATTTTTAAAGCCATATTTGCAGTCATATTTTCGACTGCTTTAAAAAAAATTAAATTTCAAATTTATTGAGCATTACTAATACAATATCTTACAATTTCAATTTCCACACAATAAATACAACCAAATACCTTACAATTACAATTTATTAAATAATTATAATTATTGCCTCCGAATGAGCATCGCTCGTGATCGGAGGTGGATGTTAAATACAGTGAAAATTGGGAGAAAGAAGTGGACTTGCAAATAGATTACAAAAAAGATATAACAAATGAAGAGCTAGGATTAAAATACTAAATCTAATAATACATAAGTACTAAAAATGGTAAAACTAAAATTAGCATAATTAAACAAAATGACAGTTACATTTTAGGCTATTAATAAATAAGTTGTGAGATACTAATTCTAAAGATTTCTTTAATTCTAATTTTAAATTTGGACATAGATTTATTTTCAAGATCCAGATATTGTGAGAGAAAGATATTATTTAGTTTTCTGCCATAAACATCCGAACCATACTTATTATTTATGCCAGATTAAAATGAATTTAAAAAATACAGTCGACCCTTGATATAATGCCACCATATGTTTCTTAAATAATCTTCCTAACATCCACGACAGTTTTAAAAGAATTCGCAACGGAAAAGAAATCACTGCAAGCTATATTTTGTAAAAATCTTGTCTTATATTCACTGGCACTAAATGAATTGGCACAGTAACGAGGTTTCTTATGTATTTTATATGGAAGAATATCCGTTCACTTGCATTTATTGGCGCAGTGCGAGGGTGGCACTGTAAAGAGGGGCATTCTAAATGGCATACTACCATTAAATACAGGAAATTGATAGAGTCCATTCAAAATAAATTTCTAAAATATACGTACTTCTAACAGTTTAACTATTATCCTAAATTTCAATATCCCTGAATTATCACGCAGACGAAATATTCATGCATTGTTGTTTTTATACAAATTAATTAATAATGAAATAGATGATATTAATATTCTCAAAGAAATATATTTTTATGTTCCACGTTATAGATCTTATAAATTGCATAATCTTTTATTCATCCCAAAAGCAAACACTGACTCATAATAATTCTCCTCTTTATAATGTACTCCGTCTATACAATCAATTGCACAAAATGGACAATATAGATATTTTTAATACTAACAATAAGCGGTTTAAAATATATGTGAAAAAAAATTGAAAAAAATTATAATAATTATTAAAATATGCTTCATGTCATTTTCTTTATTTGAATCTTTCTGAGATATATTTTCCTCCAAAACTATTATATTAACTTATTATTTGTATTATTATTTATGTTTTTTCCTATTATGTTCCCTTGTGTAATTGTCATATTGTTTGTGTTTCTGTTTTTCTTTTCTGTGTTGTTTTAGTTATAGTATTAGTTTAATTATTTTGAATATCACTTTAAAAATTGAAATTGAAATTTATTTATTATGGTCCAAGACTCTATAACTCTATAATTAGGTCACATCCAGAAATAGTACATATGAACAACAAAAAATTCAATAAGTTTATCAAAAATCTTATTTCATAGTTCAAAAGTTACTTCACTCTGTACTTAGTAGACAATTAAGGAACTATTTTATTTGTAATAACTCAGGGTTTCAATTTTTGTTCTTACTACTTTTCCTTTTTTCTTTTTACTATTCTGTTCTTTCTTTTTTATTATTATTTTTTAGGTATTGATTTAATATTATATTTTCTTTATATATTTGTAATTTGTATTTTGTAACGTAAATGGCTGAACTGTGCCCGACCACGAGCGCTTGCTCATTCGGGTAGTCTTGTTTTGTTTTGTATATTTGTATAAATTTGTATAAATAAATAAATATATAATTGGGCATTAGCCTGTAGTATTTTTAATACAATAAATAAATTAAATTAAATTAAATTATATGGAGGGTTGACTGTAGTCACCTAAATCGCCTAAAACTCGTCAAGACTAGGTGAGGGGTGCTACTTCCTCGCTGTGGAGTGAGAGTGATAGCTTGGACGCGCGGTGGATGTGGGTGTAAAGGTAATGGTCCTTGAGCAAGAACTGGTTTCGCACTGTGTTCATTCATGTTCAATTTGCATGCGCGACTTTTCCCCTTCCTACATCACACTGGCCTACAGTTCACATACTAAGCATTTAAATGTTTTAATATTAAATCTAAATTAATACATCAAAAACGTCAAAATAATGCGCTACAAAATATCAGAACAGCCGGTAAATCGTTCGAACAAGTGGAGAAATTCAAATATCTGCGAGCAATAATTACAGACAGAAATAATATTAAGGCAGAAGTTAAGTGTAGACTCAAATCAGGAAATGCCTGCTTTTATGCAGTATAGGAACCCTTATCTTCTCGTCCTCGGTCCATAAATCTAAAAAGAAAAATTATTACTAAGTTATTATCCTGCCGGTTGTATTATAAATGGATGTGAGACGTGGTCGCTTATTCTTCGGGAAGAACATAATCTGAGAATGTTCGAAAACAGGGGGCTTAGGAAAGTATTTGGGCCTAAGAGAGATGAAAATGGGGACTGGAGAAAACCGCATGACGACGAGCTTCATAATCTGTACTCTTCACCGTATACAGTAAGGGTAATTAAATCACGCGGATGAAATGGGCTGGACATGTTGCGCGCATGGGGAAGGAAAAGATATGTAAAAAAGGTTGACTGGGAGATCCGAAGGGAAAATACACTTGGAAGACCTAGACGCAGGTAGGAGGACAATATTAGGATAGACTTAAAAGAAGTAGGATTCGCGAAGGATGGTTGGATGGAGTCAGAACAGTAAATGGATGAATGGCGAGCTCAAGTAAGCGCGGCAATGAACCTCCGGGTTCCATAAAATGGATAGTATTCATTTAACTTGTTTAAGAATTGTCTATTGTCATTGAGTAAGTAAGTAATATTAAATCTCGAGATACTTTCTTAAATTGACGGGTACACGAACTGTGGTTATTACAAGTGATAATGACAAAATTTGTTTTGTTTTTGACTCTCCTACGTAGAAATGTTTGGTAAATAAGCGCGAAATATTGAGTTTATGAGAAAATTTTGATATTTTAACAACATTATTATTATTCCTTTTTAATTTTTTTCAAAATATTACGAATAGTGTGTTTTTTAAATAACACAATAGATTCTAAAATGTTTAACATAATAGTTTTTTTGTAATTTTCAAAAGACACCTGACAATTTCTTTTAAGCTAAGGCAATCTGTATGTTTTATTTACTTCACTACTGTGCTGTAATACTTAACGTAAGTAAAATTTTTCATGTGCACAGGTTTTTTTTGGTGAAATTTCGTAAGTTCGATTTATTATTATTATTATTATTATTATTATTATTATTATTATTATTATTATTATTATTATTATTATTATTTTAAGTATGAGGTAGTCTTGGTTACGTCCACCTCGAATTACGGTACCGAAAAACTACACTACACTACAGCAGTTTGTCTTATCGTAATAAATATTTCTTCTTTCTTTTTAAATGGCACATATTTGCTAGGGGCAATTTGATGGGCATGCCAGTTATGGAATATATTTCTTTTTTTTCTTCGTTAAGGGTATCCAAGTAGTATAAATTTAGTTACTTCGTTAGTAACAAAATAAGTGTGTTTTACATTGTAAATTCATAAATAACGCACTGTCATCCATTAAATTGCTAATAGCAATTCATTACTCAAAAAAACTAATTATGTATAATAATGGTTGATTTATTGGTCTTTTTTAAAAATTCTGTGTCATTTCTTCACTATTTTTAGGTCATAAGTGCATTTTTTATTTTGCATTGATGCTAGAGACCAAGTATAACCCAATACTAGGCTAACACACCTACACATTTTCATGATGGTAATCCGTGATACAGACGTCATATTTCAGTTATAAATTAGGTAAAAGAGCACAATTGTACAGTAGGCTATGTACTTGATTGACTGTTTCATGAACTGTGGATATTACAAGTGTTTTGTTTTTTACTCTCCTACGTAGAAATGTTTCGTAAATAAGCGCGAAATATTGAGTTTATGCGAAAATTTTGATATTTTAACAAAATTATTATTATTTATTTTCATTTTTTTTTCAAAATTTTACGAAAAGTGTATTTTCTTTTCAATAATACAATAGGCTCTAAAATGTTTAACATAATAGTTTTTATTTTTAATTTTCAAAAGGCACCTGACAATTTCTTTTAGGCTAACTGTAATACTTAAAACATAAGTAAAATTTTTCATGTGCACAAGTTTTTTGGTGTAATTTCGTAAGCCCGATTTTGTTTATTATTATTATTATTATTATTATTATTATGTAGTTCGAGATAGAATTACCGAAACACTACTGTATTCTTTCCATGATGGTAATCCTTGATAATACTGAGTTAGTTAGATCAAAGCAGCTTTTCACACAGCTGACACGTGCTGAAATACATTTCGCGAGTTGGATTTGGCCACGCAAGTGAAATTGAGGCCAGATCTAGACTTGTCCTAGCATCATGTTCAATCAGTTCTGAAACCTCCAGAAGAGCAAGTGGCAAACAAGTGGATGGGAAAGATAATTTGATGGTATTAATCACTCTGCAACGCGTATTTTACAGACTCCCAATACTGGTTTGCTTAGGAACAATGTTAATAGCAGTTTGTAATACGTAATTTAGCCCTGTTGATTTATTAGACACTGAACTTCTATTATCTTCAATCCAAACAATGTGACTATTAACCAGAGAGGTTATGTATTCAAAAGTCAATAGCACAAGATGCGACAGTAATAATTTTAATACTGATGATTAGGGATCGGATGCTTATGACCTGTCATACTTTTATCCTGACCTCCATTCTCCCCGAAAACACAAATTAAACATGAATTGCACGTTTGTTATCCTAATAGCACCGTTTTTATTTTGCATATAAAGTCATATTTTGGTCATTATCATGGTATTGGTCATATTTATAATTTAACGTCATATTTCAGTAATAAATTCGGTAAATGTAAGTAGTCCTCTTATATTTCTTCCGAAAAAGAGTCACGAATATTTTGTGAAGGGACAATAACAAGTAATAGCACAATTACCTCTTCCTCCTTGTTGTTAATAACTTCCAATAGACATGTTTTTTAAATATTTTCAGTTCACATTTGCAGTGGTACCTGGAAACATTAACAGATTAGAAGTTCTTTACAAGTAAAACTGTAAATCACCTGTAAAATAGTTAAAAAGTGATAATCTGATTGAATTAATGTGATGTAATAATTTAGTGTCACTGAACATTTTAAATTGGAACATTCATTTTTAGAAAATATGTTCTTTTATGAGGTCGCATTTGCGATTTTTGAGTTATATTTAGTCATCTTTAAGATCATATTTGCAGTCATATTTTCCACTTTTTAGGTCATAAACATCCGAGCCCTGCTGTTGATGTACACTTCCAGTCCTCTCAGAATTATATTACGTAAGGCTAAACATACTGATCCATGCAAAACCTGTATGTAATTCTTAAATGCATAATGTGTCCTGTGGATAGAATAGTTTTTCAAGTTAAAAAAAAAATGAAAATTTAATGTGAAATTCAGAATAAGGTGCAAGAAATAAACTGTGGGCCTTATCATTGGGTTCACTGTTTTCTTTGCAGTCCGGCACGGGTTTATAAATTGTGTGAATGTAAAAGGATATATTATATTAATATTTTAACATACACTTCTTGTTAAGTTTCCCTCCTAATTTTAACTGATTGATGCCTGGATACACATGCTTTTTATGCTTTAATTTAGGCTATTCCCACTGTATTTTCAGTGTACGCGGCTTATTGTGATCACTTCGGGACGCAGCTAATCTGATCATATTAACCGACTGATAACAATGCCCCAATGAATTAAATGAAGGTTGTTTATTCATATACAGGGTGTTAATAAATAACACCGAAATAGTTTACCTGTATATGGAGGGGACTTAGACAAGCAACTTTTATAAGGAGATTTTTGCTCTACGACGTAAAATGTATATGCTACAGGGCATTAAATTCATTATAATTTGGTGCTCATAACTCAATAATGTAGCGAAATAGGGTTAAAATGTTCATTAAATTGACTTCATGCTTTCCTAGTGATCGATAAAAACCTGACTCTTAATCATTCGTCAACAGCTATATCATAATTTAGTGTTTACATAATCTGCAATATTTACAGACTAATCACATGACTGGTCGCCACTGCATTAGTTTTTTTTTTCTCCATAACTACTGACTACAGTGTTAACAACGAAGTTCCTTTGTTTTGCATTTTTTTCTAATGTTAGAAGTCAGTGGCGGCCAAGCCCTGAGAGATTTTATGCTGTAACAGGAAAAATTGAATCCATAGAGCAAAAATCTCTTAATAGAAGTTGCTTGTCTATGTCCCCTCTATACACAGGTAAAATATTTCGGTGTTATTCATTAACACCCTGTATAAGATAATACACTACAAAACAGGATTAAAAATATTTATTCATAAAATAATAAGTAAATGTGAATCATTCAACCATTCAAAGGCTAATACAGTAATAGACTAGAAGCAACTAATTAATAGACTTTTTTTAAAAAATGAAGTCATCTAGCCAGTAATAGTTATTTACCATGTAAGAAATCTTCTTCTTAATTTTAATTTGGGTATAGAAAGACTGTGTTTGGTGTTTGCATTTAACAATATGTAATTAACTAATTACAAGCTTGTAATTGAGTCAACACGATAAATGTAGAAAGGACACAAATCTGATACATAAACTAGTATTTTCATATAAATATTTGAGTCATTTTTATTTTGTATTTTTATAGTCATTTTGTGTAGCATATTTGAAGTATTTTAAAAGCAAAAAAAGTAAAGTGTTCCCTTCACAGGCTATGGAGGCCCAGAGGGCTCCAGGAGGTTGAGGCTCCCAGATTTTAGACATTGGGCACGTGAAGGTGGTAAGGTTGTCAGCCTTACGCACCGACCGCCTTCATCCCCAGGATTGCTCCTGGCACTCATTTCTGTTAGAAGCTGAGTCGACCTCAGGGCCATAGTGCCACCAAAAGGATCAGGCCAATTAAAAAACTCCAACGACCTCTTGGGGGATCGAATCCGCGACCTTCCGATTTGTAAGGAGTTGTACGGCGTATTT
This sequence comes from Ectobius pallidus, assembly GCA_964059195.1. Classification (NCBI taxonomy): domain Eukaryota; kingdom Metazoa; phylum Arthropoda; class Insecta; order Blattodea; family Ectobiidae; genus Ectobius; species Ectobius pallidus. The sequence goes on from CAXKWD010000006.1 coordinate 168,126,650, forward strand.
TAAGTACTTTAGGTCATCAAAATCCGGACACTGATGATAAACATGGAGACTTGTGATACGATCCGCAAATAAGGAAGGAAGAAAATGGCAGAGGTAAAACAAGTGTAAATATTGCTATTAACTCTCATCGTTAGATTGTGGCTATAAAACCCACAGCGATGATCAACAGACAAAGCTGTACAAGAGAGGCTGTGCAAGTGTTTGTACACATTCTTAGCAAAAGCATTAGAATTAACACTTTCTAGTTTCTTTTCTCTCTCATTGGAACAGGTTGTTGACTGATGTATGTGGATTTAGTGGCTACTTATGTTTTATGGAAGCGATGAAGGACGCTTTTACAACGACACACAATGCAGAGATTGATGAACAAGAAGCCACTGGAGTGGCATTTTACTGCAAAGGGAATTCCGATGAAAATATGTTTTTGTCGAATAAAAACTAAATTCCTAGAAGCAGAGAGTCATAACTATTAAGCTATAAAATGAGATAGGAATTTTAAGAGTAGCATATAAGAAAGAAAAGCACTGGAATGAAGGAGAAAATGGAAGTATATAGAAAAAGAAGATTTTTTTTTAACATCAAAACAAAAATATGGCAACTGAGATGGACTTTTGGAGGTGGTCTGCAGGGATATCTAGAAGCGAAAGAGTTAGAAATGAAATCATAAGGAAGAAAATTGATGTCACAATTATTTCGATAACTGATTTTGTAGAAGAAAAACAGCTCTTATGGTTTGGACATACAAAAAGGATGTCAGAGGAGAGACTACCACGGAGGATTATGGAATGGGGACCATCAGGAAGAAAGAAAAGAGGGAGACCGCCAACCACATGGATACAAGGAATTCAGGCATTAATTAGAAAAAGAAAATTGAAGAGAAATTATGGACAGATAGACAGAAATGGAGGAAGATTATTAAATTATATGTCTAATCCAGAAAATGTAAATTGAATACATTGTAAAACCGGATAAATAAATAATTTTCGGTCATATTTTCTACTTGTTTAGGCCATAAACATCCGAACCCTAGTCATCAGAATAATAATTTATACAATTGATCTATTTGCTTGTATATATTCTTATTTCACTATTGGAAATTAACCACAGGGCTGGCAAATTATTTCAAGGATATTTAAGTTGAACGAAACAAAGTCTGACCGCACTGTTATGCAGAAGATGTTATTTTGTGAACAGAACTTTCTTTCCGCCATCCAGGTGAACTGGAGACTGAAATCAATTTGGCTCGTGATATAATGTGTGACCTGGAGGAATATTTACATAGCACGACACCACGCGAAATACCACGCGAGATCTCGTGATAAACACAACACGTTGATCCAGCCTGATAATCTCGATCTACCCTCTGCCATCCCTCTGATAAGAAAACTTAGGCATGCATTGCGTAGCACAGGATGTTCGTATAATTTTATACGTAGGCCTAACGTAGAATTCTTCCATTTAAAAGAATAAGGTTTTTATTAATTGGTAAAGTTAAATTCATTGAGCAAGCTTTTCAGCTGGATCAGCAGAAGACATTTAAAAGAATAAGGTATTTTATTAATTGAACATGATTCCATGAAACCTTTCCTATATTAATTACAAATTTTCGCACAAACACCGGGATGAGATAAATGGACTCCAGCTTCAGGAACCACTGAAGTTTAGAAAGATAACTTCATACCTTATAGGCCTACTGCTGTTAAATTTGAATTCAGCCTACTTGTCCTATTTTTATTATTAAATTTAGGCAATAAGGATAAGGTAGAAGTTAAGTGTAGACTCAAATCAGGAAATGCCTGCTTTTATGCAGTTCAGAAACTCTTATCTTCTCGTCTTGTTTCCAGAAATCTTCGTCTTGTTTCCAGAAATCTAAAAAATAAAAATTTATAAGACAATTATCCTGCCGATTGTATTATATGGATGTGAGACATGGCCGCTTACTCTTCGGAAATAACATAATCTGGGAGTGTTCGAAAACAGGGGGCTTAGGGAAAAATATTCAGACCTAAGACAGAAGAAAACGGGGACTGGAGAAAACTACATAACGACAAGCTTAATAACCTGTACTCGTCACCGGATATAGTAAGGGTAATTCAATCATGGAGGATGAAATGGGCTGGACAGGTTGCTCGCATGGGGGAGGAAAGTCGTATCTCAAAAATATTGACTGGGAAACCCGAAGGGAAGAAAACCACTTGGAAAGCCTAGACTTAGGTGGGAGGACAATATTAGAATAGATTTAAGAGAAGTAGGATTTGCGAGGGATGGTTGGAGTTAGCACAGAATAGGGTTGAATGGCGGGCTCATGTAACCTCAGAGTTCCATAAAATAGATAATATTCCTTTAGCTTGCTTAGGAATTGTGGGTAACTAAGTTAGTAAGTAAGCCTCGACAAAATGGATTCCTGGTATCGAGTTTGATTCATACTTACTTTCAGTCTATATATAGCACTGCTATTATATTCTACCTGCTGAGTTTCCTCAACCGGCTACAAATTTCGGGTTAAAACTCACCCACATTTGGTAATACAGTTTAATAATTTTATTTTTTTATATATAAAAAAAAACCAACGGCAAACCTACCAACTTCTGTTTTACAAACTTTTAAGATTTCTTTCAATTACATTTTTTTTATATTTACATACAAATTTATATATAACTTATGTATTAGATTTGTATATATTAGATTTTTATCTATACAGAAACTATAATAGATCTAATGAATTCTTTTTTTTTCAGGTAAGCTAAATGAATTACGTCATTAGACTACTTGTTCCAGAATCTGTGAGTAAGCCTACTTAGTTCAGTAATATTGTAAGCGGGATAGCCTATAGCGAGACAATCGATATATTGTAATACATCGATCATCTTGCCATCTCTATGTAATATTTTTTTTTAGTTCAGTAATAGTCTAAGCCAAAAAGCGTATAGCGAGACAATCGATACATTGCAATACATCGATCACCTCGCCATCTCTATGTAATCTATTTTTAGTTCAGTAATATTGTAAGCGAGATAGTGTATGGCGAGACAATCGATATATTGTAATACATCGATCATCTCGCCATCTACATATATTCTCTTTCTAGTAAGTACCTGTGGTTTGCTATGAAACTAACACAAATATGGAAGCTCACGATATAGCATCCTTCATAATACCAGCTGAGATTTCGCAAACAAAGCTATGATAAACAAGCACTTCCTGCAGTGTATAATCTGATATGAAGTAACCGTACAACAAGCAGTTTAATTAAATTTGTGCATCGTTACTGCTGCAGTACGTGTCTGCTATAGGTCATCCCAGCCTGCTTAACCTCTAGTTAGAAGTAATACAGTTACATCACTCTTCTATTATGAAAACTCCCATTATAAAATTCATTTCAGTTTTTTGCACCGTATGATTTGTGATAATGGGGCACTCTTCTTTGTATTGCGTTATAAAATGATGTGCTGATTATTAAGTGCTAGAATGGTACTTTCTGAGATTGTATATGATTTTGTGTGGAGCACTCTAAGGGACTTAAACAGTAGTTATCACGCTCCAACTATTCCCGCAGAAAACGCTAGATATGGCTTTTTATGGTTCATAGAGGATGTAGAGTTTTGCACCCCATTGCTTCTTCGCAAGTAGGGATTGACATAAGAAGAAACAGAAATTCCGGTAACATAAAATTGCATTGTCTTTACAAAAAAATGTTATTTCTCACTTTCATGTTACCATACCACCGTTTCGGGACTGAAATAAAAAAGAAAGACTTTCATATCTTTCATATCTTCCTCCCCAATAACCTGGGACATAACCTAATATACTGCGCGCATAGGACTAAAAATATTCCATCCTATTTTGTCTCCTTTTAGAAGCTTAGGGCGTATGACAAATATCCCTATTTCTGAACTATTACAAAGCTTAAAGCTATGGATAACTCATCACTGGATAGGATATACGATACAATACAATATATAAAACTCAGGTACGTCGTAGCGTAGTAGTTGAGGCGCTGTGCTACAAACATGAAGGTCGCGGGTTCGATTTCCGAAGAGGTTATTGGAGTTTTTCAATTGGCCTTATCCATCTGGTGGCACTATAGCCTTGGGGTCGACTGAGCCGCAAACAGAAATGAGTACCAGGAACAATCCTGGGGGTAAAGGCGGCCGGTGCGTAAGGCTGAAAACCTCACCACCTTCACGTGTCGAATGTCCAAAATCTGGGAGCCTCATAATCCTGGAACCCTCTGGACCTCTATGGTCTGTATAGGGATCACTTTACTTAAGGAAAAATTATATATGTTTCTAACTACAGAGCTATTAGCCACCTAGTTGCTATGCCATTAGAATAGGCTATAGCTAATGACCTGCTTATGGACACGGCCTAATTTTCGGCAAAAGGTTCAGTCTGAAAATATAATCCTGAAAACTGGCCTCAAAACATAGCAACTTACTGGACATATTATCGTATGCATTTTTCTATTTCCGATGATGCCATTGAACTTAAGTTCCGGAAGATGTAATTACAACGATGTTTTAGTGTAGAGATTCCATTTTTGTGCAGTGAAAGGAGCGGAGCGTGTAATATTACATGAGAGTGATGTAACAGCGCAAGCAAAGAAGAAGATTCACTTTCATTCACTTTATCTAGGTCTGCATACTCCCGACCTCTGCCATTACCTACATGTTCTATCTTCATATTAATAATGATTGATGTCCTAATGTTGCAAAAACTGTAATACGAGCGATATATGAATACTGGTCTGACCTCTCCAGTCATTCTCATATCTTTAATAGTGATCAATAGGGCAAGGCATTTTATGGTTTTTACTTCTTTTTTATATGAAGGTTAAAAGATAGCTCGAATATAAATAAATGTGTATAATGAATTAATTGATTAAATAAGGGCAATTTGTTTTTGCATTATTTGCATACTAGCATGTGCCCGCGGCTTCGCCCGCGATAATTATTTCAAAAATTAAAAATTAAGAGCATAATAGTTAAATCATTATATTTATTAACACCTAAATCACGTGGACTACATACCACGATTAGATAGCGTCGCCTGGTAAAAGCGACCTCAGATTCGAGGTCCTTGGTCCAGAAAACCCCTGTATAGTGAGTTTCGTCCAAATAAAACAATGTTTGACCATATTAGGGCTTACAACATTCAAGCGATCGCGAAAGTATTATTTCCAAAGTATGACAAAAATAGACAAAGCCAACTGTAATTGTCAAACTTCCATTTAATTCAATTCCAAACCCATATGAAACCCACTGGCAACAATATGTTTTAATGTTAAATGTGATTCGGATTCGAATATTCTGTGTAAGAAGGGATTAAGTATTCTCAAAAACATTTGATTTTTGGCATTTAAAATCAGAATTTTTCAAAATCCTTTCTTAGTGAGCACCTACATTATGAAACGAAGGTACTGTCAAAATTCCAAGTCTCTACCTGTTATAGTTTAGGCTGTACGTTGATTCCTGTCAGTCAGGACAAAGCCTTTTATATATATATAGAGATTTCGATACTTTCAAGAGATAGGTAATTTTTTGGCAATTTTTTTAGGTAATTTTCTGCATTTTTATGTCATTTTCGGCGTTTTCAGGTCTTTCTCGGCATTTTAGGTCAGTTTAGTTTTAAATTTATCACTTGACAAGCAAACTTTGATTTACCTTTGGTAATCCGGACGGCCGTTTTGCACTAGTTTAGTGCATCATCAACGGTTTTCGAACCGCTTACCAAAGGTAAATCAAAGTTTGCTTGTCAAGTGATAAATTTAAAACTAAACTTTTGTTAAAGCAATCAAGAATGGACACTCAAACATACATTTTAGGTCATGTTTCAGTGGAGGTAGAGAGGAGCTTTTCCATGTACAAAAAGATACTTTCAGACAACAGATCAGCTTTTATTTGAGAACCTCCGCCAAGTGTTCATTGTTCATTTTAATTCAGGTTTATTGTAAACACCACAGCAGTTTTTCTTGTAGCAATAAAGATTTTTCTCTTTATTTTTAAATGGCACATATTTGGTGTGGACAATTTGATGGGCATGCCAGTTCAGAAAGAATTTGTTTTTCGCTAAGGGTGTCCAAGTAGCCTACTATAAATTACTTACTTCTTTAGTAACAAAATAAGTGTGTTTTATATTGTAAATTCATCTATAACACACTGTCATCCATCAAATTGTCTTTAACAATTCATTACTTGAAAAAGCTAAATATAAGTAACTAGCTTAAAAGACCCGGCGTCGCCCGGGTTTTGTATTTTCTAATTGGAAATTAGCTTATGAAGGATTTTCAATTTTAAATTCTAGGTCCTTATATAGGCATTTATAATTTGAAATAGGAAGAACGACTTATTACACTCAAACTATTCCCTCAGAAAACGCTTGAAATAGTTTTTTATGGCTCATAGAGGATCTAGAATGTTGCATCCCATCGCTTGTACAGTGCACAGCAAGCCTGGTAGAGGTTTAAATAAGAAGAAACAGAAATTCCTGTAACATAAAATTGTAATATCGAGGCGGGAAATTTCCCACTCTTATGTTACCATAAAGCATTATCACTTTCATACTTTTCTCTCCAAAAACCTGCGATATAATATAATAATATACACATTACCATACCTCGTTTTGTTTTCTCTATGTCCAGGGTAGAGAAAGTTATGTGATTCCATTATTTTAGTGGATTTCATTCTGTAATATTTATTTATAACATGAATTATTTTGATAACTTCTCTTATTTGTCAATAGTGCATTTCAATTGTTTTTTTCCAAGCCCACCTGATAACCATTTGGCAACAATATATTCTTTGATTTGGAATTGATAATTCTATGTAAAAAGGGATTAAGTATTTTCAAAAACATTTAATTTTTGGCATTTAGAATCAGAATTTTTCAAAATCCTTTCTTGGTGAGCACCTACATTATGAAACGAAGGTACTGTCAAAATTCCAAGTCTCTACCTGTTATAGTTTAGGCTGTACGTTGATTCCTGTCATTCAGTCAGTCAGGACAAAGCCTTTTATATATATAGAGAAAATAATGGTAAATTTATTGGTCGTTTTTTAAATTTAATGTAATTTTTTCCACTATCTTTATGTCATAAATGCATTTTTTCACTATTTTATAGTCTTTAAATGCCTTGCCCTAGTGATCAACTTATTCTACTTACTTGATCGTAAGCATACTTCGCAGGTATTCGGAGCTGAAAGGGAGGTTATCAGTAGAGACCGGATTTTAAAGGGAAATTTTTCACCCAAAAAAGGACGAAAAAAGGGAAAATTATTGACAAAAAAAGGTGGGAAAAAAGGGAAAGTTATTGCCAAAAAAAGGTGGGAAAAAGGGGAAAATTATTGCCAAAAAAGGTGGGAAAAAGGGATATAAAATTAAGAGAGTGTAATAATTCAACAGAGGGATACATGTTTGTTTTATGTAAAGCCTTTCCTTGCTCTACAGCTGCTGATTCTGTAACATCTAATGACTGAAGAAATTTTTTGATCTTGTTGAAATTCTCACAGAGGAAAATAGCACACGAAATCCATGTTCCCCACCTTGTTATAATGGGAAACTTAAGCAATGGCATGCCTGTCATTTACCTGTAACGCTCTATTCTGCTGGGAGGAATTATTTTTTCAATGGTGAATCAGTGAAAACAGTTTTTAATGTTTTCATATTGCCAAATACTGGATAATTTACGAATTTTTCAAAATAAATTAGCAAAAACGGTACTGGAAAGGGAAAGTGCCTAAAAAAGGGAGATGAGCCTAAAAAAGGAAAAAAAGGGAAGTTAAAACCAGGTCATTTGCAGTTGAAACTTACTCGGTAATGTCCTGTTCAATTTTATCACGTTTTGTGATGAAATATAAAAAAAGGTTTTCCCTTTAAAATCCGGTCTCTAGTTATCAGTAGGGCCCGAATTTGAAGGTTTTAACCTATTTTTTCCCCAGCTTTCTAATTAGAACATTTTAAGGTATATATATACGAGGGTCATTCAATAATTAAAGAGACAAATTGGTCTGGGGAAAATACGGTTGGTAGTACAAGTTTGATACATTTAGAATTTTAAGTTGGCATCACTAGAATGAGTTCTAATCGCCTGATGGATCAACATTCCTCTGTTTATAACCTCAAAACTAAGTTTAACGATGTCGGGTCTTCTTGAAAATTCCACAAACGTTCTGTGATTTTTTTTTTTTTTTTTTTTTTTTATTGCTGAAGGTGAAAAAGCAGCTAATATATACTCTAGAATGACTAAAGTGTACGGTGAAAATTGTATGAACCGTGGAAATTTTTACAAGTGGGTAGAACAGTTCAAAAGTGGTCGAGAATCAGTGACTGACGAACACCGTTCTGGCCGGCCTTTTGAAATTGCAACTTCCTCACTTGAAACTCGAATTGTTTGGTCCACTGAAGGAGGCATTACGTGGGAAGAAGTTCCAGGATAACGAGGATGCCAAGAAATTTGTGGGAAATTGGCTCCGACAGAGTTCTTTGCAGCCGGTATAAAAAAAAGCTAGTAACCCGTTGAGATAAGTGCATAAATGTTGATGGGGATTATGTTGAAAAGTAGGAAAAGTCTTGTTTTGTAAAAATAAACGGGTTTTTCTCCAGGTCAGTTTGCCTCTTTAATTATCGAATGGCCCTCGTATATTAGGTTTCCCTTTAAAATAGCCTAATAGAGTGGACTTCCAAGTCCAAAAGAATCGAATACAATTTTTGAATTTTTAGTACACAACACACAGAGTTCCATGTTACTGAACAACATGCTTCAAAAGTTATTTAGGTGATGAAGTAACCTACTTCTAAATAACCCTGTATATAAGCACATAAAGAATTTTTTATTCGCTAGATTTCTGTTTGCATTAGATCGGTCTTTACATTCGCCTTTGAGTTCAACTATTTAAACAACTTTTGCTTCAAGCTGAAGATGAGGAATGCTTCCAAAGAAAACACGATAAAACCGCTTGTATTTGAGGAATGTAGGATTCCGAGAAATTCTTGGGAGCCTGCGTCTTCATAGGCCGCTCTGCAATTACTCGCTATGTGAAACGACAAGAACCTGAGTGATTATTTAGAGAAGAGCACACGCTAGGTAATTAAGTCGCGGACATGCAAGGTGGGGCTTGTACCCGTTGCCATGGTAACTTCACATCGTGGAATAGACAAGCTTTGTAAGTCGAAAATGTGAAAAACTGAGCAAGGTGGCCATGACGGTAACGTCTTGGACTGGCATTCGAAAGGTCCCAGGTTCAAATCCCGTGGCCGGCCAGTATGAAATGGGTTTCCTTTTCATGGTTTCCCCAGTCGTAAAGGCAAATGCCAAATTGAATATTTGCTTACCATGAATCATCTTCACCATTTCATTCTAACTTATATCATGTCCTAGAAATTAATATAAGTTAAAATATACTCCATAAAATACACTGACAATAGAAAATAATTGACAATCAATAGTTCCATGGGCTACCCTACTGTATAGACACAGATCTCACTCTCCCTCTCTTCACCTGAGTTTCACCTCTCCCTTATAGGGGCGTTTAAGCGACCCAAGCCGCCCGGGCCTTACACAGCCGCGACCTGTCGGGAGAGGAATTATCTTTGGATCGCATACATACATTTTTGACCAGACAAGGAAATGGAGGGCCTCCCCGGATGAGTGATCAGCCCAATGCCGGGCCACCTCCGAGACAGCTCGACACACCATTCACACACACACACACACTCACTCACTCCAAATAAGGCGAGAATGGGATGAAGATGATATCCAGGGACCACAAGGAACTTTTTTGTCTTACAGGTGAGGAAAAACACCTAGGTAACTTGTCCCGACCAGGATCTGAACCCGGGCCCGCTGCGTGAGAGGGCGAACGCTACCCCACGCCACAGCGGTGGACAGACACAGATCCCGAACTCCTGAAATGGCCTCGTAGCTAAAAGGAGTATAAACACAGCTGCAGTTTAGTTATAGTTCCTTTTATATTTCAGTTAATTAATTTTTATACAGATAACCCTAGTTCTAGGGGTCTCTTAAAAGGAGTGGCATTTCAGACAAGTTACTTAAAATTAGCCAAGGCATGTCCAGTAAAGTAAGCCAGTCCTCGATGAATTTTGAGGTGTTGTTACATAATACTTAATGATATTAAGATTACGACCGGTCTAACTCCTATTAATATCTTTCACAAACGCAAAGCAATGAAATGGAGTGCAACATTGTAATGACAGCGTTTTATTAAGGAATAAAACAATCCACTACCTTGTTCTTATCAACTGTAGCACGTATCCTGTTCTGATAAAGAAGATAAGAAACGCATTAGGCGAACGCAATATAAACCTACATACTGTGCATAGCTACCTTGTCTATGTTGCTACATTGTAAATTATTACACAACCACAACGTCTTTAAAGAAGCCGAAAATAAGATGGCGTTCTAATAGCCAAGGAATTGTATGAAATATTGGGTGCAGTGAACTCTCTATGCAATAAAGCTTTGCCAATTAAACCTTAACACGATGGCTATACAGCCACTTAATATACATGATGAATCTCATAAAATAAGCAGTTACAAAATAAATTGCGTATAATAAATCATGTATACAAGAGCCAGGCTGTGCAGGAAGGTGTCGATCAACACATTTCTATAATATGCAAGATCTAGAAATATAGAAGTTAAAATATGCAATCGCATTTATATGAAGACTTCTCGAATTAAGCTACAGATCGATTCATTATACAGGGCTTACGGAAGAACAAAGGTCCACTTTGATAAGCATATGTGAAGGAATATGTGGGTATTGTTATTTGTCAAAGCTACCTGTATTACAACTTCCAAAGCCGTATATGAAGAAATGTGTGGTAGTGTTATTTGTCTAAGCTAATTGTATTTCAATTTCCAAAGCCGTATATGAACACTGTAAAAGAATATGTTGTCATGAGAACCGATCTGCATTTGATAAATTCTTTCTAATATATTACCATAAAATAGGCACTAAATTGGGCATTACTCCGGTACCAGCCAACCCATTTGGTCAAAAATCAATAGGCTTCTTCCCATGGACGCTATAAATGCGTATATCAAGTTTCATAAAAATTCGATATAGCGTATTTGATTATCGAGCGAATAAACACACGGATAGACAGACAGACATTTTCCCCTCCACCGCACAATCTCAGAAAGTACCATTCTGGCACTTATTAAACAAATATTTTGAGTGGAATCGCCCTCAAACTGTGCTATAACGTTATTAATATTTATTAAGTGCCAGTATGGTACTTTATGAGATTGTGTGGGGGACGAAAAATGTCTGTCCGTCTGTCTGTCTGTCTATCCGTCCGTGTGTCTGTACGCGCTCTAACTCAAATACGCTTTTTCGGATTTTCATGAAACTTGGAAAACACATTTATAATGTCAATGGGAAGAACCCTATTGATATTGAACCAAATCGGTTCACCGGTACCGGAGTAATGCCCAATTTAGTGCCTATTTTAATAGATTCGCCATAATTCAAATACGCTGTATCGGATTTCCATTAACTTGGTATACGCATTTATGACATCCATGAAAAGTACTCTGTTAAATTTGAACCTAATCTGTTGACCGGTACCGGAGTAAAACCCAATTTAGTGTATATTTTAAAGGCGCAATAGCTCAAATACGCCTTATCGGATATTTATGAAACTTCGTATACGCATTTATACTATCCATGGAAAGACGTCTGTTGATATTCAACCAAATCGGTTGGCCAGTACCTGAATAATGCCCAATTTATTGTATCTCCAAATCTTAATGAACCCAATTTTGCCAGAAAAGGTATGTTAGGGTTATTAATGTTAGAGCAGTGAAAGTGCACAACATATTTTATAAATATCAGAGAACTGTAAAGGTGAATGTTTGTGTTTTAACCACAAGAGTATGAGGAAGTTTACACGGCGCCATCCCATACTGACCTGGCATATATCACTTCCGAGAAGTTTCTATTCTGTCCGATTCGCGAATTTGCTAACCGCAAAAGGAAATCTGCCAGGCCATTATCTCTATCTCAATAGGCAATTCACCTATGGCATATGACGATAATTTTTTTCAACACGATCCATAATAGCAGATAAATACTGGTTGTAGCATTCCTTACATAATTGTACAGGTACGATAAACAAACTTGAAAATATACCGTGGTAATGATAAATAAAGCAAGTCAACAATTACCTATGAATATAATAGCTAAGCCTATACTCACCAAGTTATTTGAAATCTCTATATATATAAAAGGCTTTGTCCTGACTGACTGACTGACTGACAGGAATCAACGTAGAGCCTAAACTATAACAGGTAGAGACTTGGAATTTTGACAGTACCTTCGTTTCATAATGTAGGTGCTCACTAAAAAAGGATTTTGAAAAATTCAGATTTTAAATGCCAAAAATCAAATGTTTTTTAGAATACTTAAGCCCTTTTTACACAGAATTATCGAATCCGAATCACATTTGACATTAAAACATATTGTTGCCAGTGGGTTTCAGATGGATTTGGAATTAAATTAAATGGAAGTTCGACAATTACAGTTGGCTTTGTCTATTTTTGTCATACCTTGGAAATTAAACTTTCGCGATCGCTTGAATGTTGTAAGCCCTAATATGGTCAAACATTGTTTTATTTGGACGAAACTCACTCTACAGGGATTTTCTGGACCAAGGAACTCGAATCTGAGGTCGGTTTTACCAGGCGACGCTATCTAATCGTGGTATGTAGTCCACGTGATTTAGGTGTTAATAAATATAATGATTTAACTATTATGCTCTTAATTTTTAATTTTTCAAATAATTATCGCGGGCGAAGCCGCGGGCACATGCTAGTGATAAATAAAGCAAGTCAACAATTACCTATGAATATAATAGCTAAGCCTATACTTATCAAGTTATTTGAAATATAATATATAATAATCGAAAATTGCTATAAAAAGGGGTAAGTACATCATTAGAGAGTTTAGGAAGAACTTGAAAGACGACGTATGTGTAAGGCTTTTTAATTTTTTTATTTCGTTTTAAATGGTTCCCTTTAATGTAATGTTCAGTTCCTTTTATTGAGTCTAGTCAAACGGTTCTTGCTATAAAAAATTGATGACAAATTCCACCTCTGATAAATCCTGTATTATATATTACCACAATACAGGCGATAAATTGGACATTACTCCGGTAACAGTCAACCGATTTCGTCCAAAATAAATGCATATACGAAGTTTCATAAAAATCCGCACATACAGACCACACAATCTTATAAATTACCATTCTGGTACTTGATAATAAAATGCTGTAGGCTAGCATTTCCAAAGTGATGGATTCGTTTTTGATGGGCTTCCAATGCATCATCTGTCGCGGATATTCTCAGCTAACTGCACTATTTATGCTTATGATTTATTAATGAGTAATTATTAATAACATATATGAGTTCAGAATGGCGCAACATAAAGCACTTGGCTGGCAATAAACATCTCAGATACTTAGCACTAATCACTGTAATTCGCATTGGATTTACATGGCTATTATTACTAACGAAGAGTACGTATTAGCTTGCATCATTATGGCTTTTGTTTGTATTGCTCTTTGAAATCGGGACAGGTGAACTGCACGACTGCCTGGCAGAAAATAGACTGTTTTTGCAAGTAATTGTATTCTGAATGCGAGCAGTTGGTATGGTATTTTTCATAGGTAATGTAACGATAGGTCCGGATTTTATAGATCGATAAATTCACGAACAACAATATTATAGAACAAAAATCCCTCTGACACTGTGATTTGAACCCAGGGCCTTTGGCTATCCGTGCCAATGCTCTACCAACTGAGCTAAGCCAGAGTTCGCTTCACAACATCAGATGGAACCTCTCTCCTATGACTAATTGCCCTTAATGGTCTACCTCATAGGTCATAGGAGAGAGGTTCCATCTGGCGCTGCGAGGCGAACTCTGGCTTAGCTCAGTTGGTAGAGCACTGGCACGGATAGTCAAAGGTCCTGGGTTCAAATCCCAGTGTCAGAGGAATTTTTCTCCTATAATATTCTCATGTAATGTCCAACAGAGACAATCTGTGGTTCATGAATGCAGAAATATATCCAAATAGAATTCCGTTCGCAATCAATCAGGACGTAATCCCTAATTTTTTACACTTAAGTTTTGACTCCACGTGAATTGTGAGACAGTTTGTTTCCCTAGTACTGCCGCTTCCCCGTTGCACTCCATTAAGGGTCAGACAATAACTATAATTACAGGATGCCGATAGTTAACGTGGCTTTTGAACACACTATACCATTTACTGTAACTTCCTTACAAAACTGAAATGAGCGGGTAGAGATTGCATCTGAGTAAGGAAAGGTCAACGCTGTTTCAATAAGAAAATTGAATGCACGTCTTAGGTTGTTAAAATAAAATTATCTGTGCACATATCAATCTTTTTTTACACATGCACATCATTTATCACCGCCATTCAACAAGTTCTCCCTTCCGAAAACGCAAATTGAAATGCGATTAAATTGAAAACATGACGGTGTAATGGAAAATAAATTATCGGTAACGGCAAATTGATAGGCAAAGAGGTGGGCCTAGCCACGATTAGTTTTTCTATTCAATCTGCATGAAAAATGATGAACCAATTTTCTCATGGCATATTTCTCACTGCAACTATGACTGCTGTATACTTTAGCGCAAAGATCAGTCCAACCTTTCGCTTTCTTTGATTCTAATTCAAACTGCAGCGGCAGACTTTATTAATGCCAAGGCTCTAGCAGACAAGTAAGAGAACACATGGACGCCATTACAAGGTATGACAATGTGTCATTAATCTGAGTGGATGAATAATTGGCTTCGTTACAGCGTGCAGCAGGAAATGTGCAGCATTTCGTGTCTGTCACGAATGCAACTGATAAATTAATGTGCTAACACTCTGAGACGACCTTTTAAACGAACTAGTTACATACATGCAACATTGTAGGACAGCAAAATGTATCGCAAAGTTGAGTGGTTTTATGACTACTAACAGGTGAAGGAAGTTTAATACCTAAATGTGGCAGCATGTGTAACAGAACTGCAGTATTTCAAACAAATTAACCTTGCAAAACACCTTGTCAAAATGAGTAGGTTATTGCAGAAACTTAGTTACTTTCTTAACGTCAATATACAATTCCTTAGCATGCTAAAGGAACATTATCTATTTTATGGAAACCGAAGGTTCATTGCCTCGCTTACCTGATCCTGCTATTCAACCTTATTCAGTGCTAACTCCATCCAACCATCCCTCGCAAATTCTACTTCCCTTAAACCTATCCTAATATTGTCCTAGCACCTATGTCTAGATCTTTCAGGTGGTCTTTTCCCTTCGGGTATCCCGGTCAATACTTTTGAGATATGCGCGCAACATGTCCAGCCCATTTCATCCTCCGTGGTTTAATTACCTTTACTATATTCTGTGACAGATATGAAGCTCGTCATTATGCAGTTTTCTCCAGTTCCAGTTTTCAGTTTTTGCGGAAAAAAAATCAATTAAAAGTTCTAACTCTTAGTATAAGCACCTCTTGTAGAAAACTCACAATCGATTAGTGAGAAAATCGCAAAACAAATAATACAAAATCTTGATGTAAAGTGGCAAGATATTTAACTCAAACATAAAATTTTGTTTTCATACAATTTTTCTTTCTCATGCAAGACTGTTCAGACACGTACACATACAGACATTTTTCTGGAAACTTTTTTGTTTGTTTTTAATTCAGGGAACCTAAAAATGGGCATTAATGTTGAAAACGCGAACCCAATTTTGGGGTCAAACACAATACTTCCACTACCTAGTACCTATGGCACGGTTAGGAGAAGTAAAAATCCGGATTCAGAACAAGAAGGAAATGTTCGTAACTTATCCACGCGTTTGAATATCTTAGGAGAAGTAAAAATCCGGATTCAGAACAAGAAGGAAATGTTCGTATCTTATCCACGCGTTTGAGTCTCTTAAAAATATACTCACAGACCACAATTATTTACTTTCTTTTATAAATGTAGTATTATGCATCACATTTATAGAAAAATATGAAAGGCTAACTACCAAAATTATAAAAAATTAAAGAAAAAGCCATTTATTAAGATAGTTTGAAGACCACTGGTTATTTGCTGTTAGAATAGAATAGAATAGAATATACTCAGGACATTTGCAATAAATGTATAGCAACGTCTCAAATAAAATGCGCATTAAAAATGCAAGTCATAAAATTTCTGTACAGTACAATTTAACCTTTTTAAAAGAAACAAAATTTAACTGTCTAATCCCTTCGGGCAAATGTATAAATAAACTTATTCATACATATTCAAAGCTATTCTGAGTTTTAGAAAACTTACACGTATGAATATACAGAGTGTTAATGAATAACACCGAAATATTTTACCTGTGTATAGAGGGGACATACACAAGCAACTTTTATTCTGATATTTTTGCTCTATGAATTCAATATCTCCTGTTATAGCTTAAAATATCCCCGGGCATGGCCGCCACTGACTTCTAACATTTGAAAAAAAATACAAAACAAAGGCACTTCTTTCTTAACACTGGAGTTATAAATAAATAAAAAACTAATACAGTGGCGGCCAGTCATATGATTGGTTTGTAAATTTTGTAGATTATGGAAACACTACATTGTGATATAGCTGTTGATGAATGATTAAGAATCAGGATTTTGTCGATCACTAAGAAAGCACGAAGTTCATTATTGACTTATGAGCACCAAATTGTAATGAATTTAATGCCCTGTATCATACACATTTTACGTCATAGAGCAAAAATGTTCTATTAAAAGTTGTTTGCCAATGTCCCCTCTACAGGCAACATGGGTAAAATATTTCGGTGCTATTCACTAACACCCTATATAACTTGGACCTAGTATGAATGACTGTGAATATTACAGCACTCAGTGTATCTACTATCGACATTAATTTTAACATACGTAAGACTTGAGGGGATAAAAACTGACGGCAGAGTTAAGGTGCTGGGTTTAATAAAGAGTGGTTTGCAATGAGATAAAGGCGACACACCACATGGCCTCCCCATGAAAGTACACCATAACTTAGATGGCAATGTACAGGTATTTTTCCGACTCTTGTAGCTAATTTCAGAGCCTTGTTAACACCAGTGTCCATGCGTATTCCTTAGACCTGTGTAGTTGGACAACAGCCACGCAGGTGGTTACTGCTTTCGTCTTAGTTCAATAGCTCAGGTGCTTGGGGCGCACGCCCTTCATGCGAAAGGTCGCATGTTCGATTCCCGTGTTTCCTTAATGCACATTGTTTTCCTACTGCTTCTACACCATTTCAACCTCAATTTCGGAAAAGGTAATTTCAATTTCGGAAAAAGTAATTTCAAATTCGGAAAAAGTAATTTCAATTTCGGAAAAAGTCATCTCAATTTCGGAAAAAGTAACTTCAATTTCGGAAATACGAGGGCTATTTTTTAAAACATTCGATGGGGCATAAAATGAAAACCACAGTGAAAATCAAAACTGTTTTATTTGGAACATTTAGATACACCTTCTAGCTACTTCTCTACATAATCTCGCTCCGATTGAGTCATTTGTCCTAGCGTGGTACCAACTTTACTATACCCTCTTCATATCCCTCGTATTTCCGAAATTGAAGTTACTTTTTCCGAAATTGAAATTACCTTTTCCGAAATTGAAATTACTTTTTCCGAAATTGAAATTACCTTTTCCGAAATTGAAATTACTTTTTCCGAAATTGAGGTTGAAAAGGTGTAGATTGCCGCAATATTTAACTATAATTAACGAACGGATTATTCCAATAAAATGAATTTTACTAGATTATTTTCTAATGGGTTTCGAAATGTGCTAAATCAACAGTCGACACTAGAACAAATTTCAATACATTCCCTGCTATCTTGTGAATGCCGCTAGGCATGCGCAGTGGCTCATATCGGCAACTTAGATATTTTCATTCTTGTGTCCAACTTTAGCGTTGTGTAATAAATAGTTGAATAAAAACACTTTCTTTAACGCACTTTATTTACCTTGGTAAACTTCTGGGCGGCCGTTTCGCAGATGGTGTTCCTGCATCATCAGCAGAGTGCCAACGGCCACCCAGAAGTTTACCGAGCTAAATAAAGTGCGTTAAAGAAAGTGTTTTTATTCAACTATTGGATATTTTAGTCGGTCCGCTTTTTTTCCCCCTACGTGTACATATCTAAAATACATCAATGACAGATATTTCAGGTCAACAGGATTTCTAAGTACTCTGAGCATAAAAAAAAGTTCTGTTGATCTTCCCAGCAACAAACACTATGCTAAAAGACAATTGGAAATGCAAAATTATTCAAGTAAAAATTTTCTCAAACGAAGGCCTACTTCACAACGTGCCCCGTGTAAATAAAAGAGAAAACACCATACTACAAATGAAAGTTAATGACGGTGATGTTTTAAACATGTCTACTACACTAGAATAATAGAGAAGGTCAAAGCATTTTATAGAACGAGCGGGCGGTGAAATCTGCGCGTTGCAATTCAATGGAGGCGGTAAATCAAAATTAAAAACATTTTTTAAAGTAACACAAGGGCACAGAAATTAGCGCCGGGTTAAAAGCGTTTCGCTGTGTTTTCGACAAAAACCTCTAGGCGACACACATTAACAAACCAAACAACGTATTAGTCTGAATGCTCGCGTATTTCTTCTTTATAACCAAGCTCCTTGTCACAAGCTAATCACAAAACAGCCGCGGGGGAACTAGAGTCTGTTTTCGTTTACACCCTTTCCATCCGGGCCTATGCCTTATTTAGAATGCCAGCCGAAAGTTTTTACTAAACAAATCGCATTCAAGTAAGGTTTTATTGCGGTGTAACGCTTTAATTAGACTTCCTAGGCACACCTCTTATGTCCTGGGGACTCGTGGAGTATTAAGTTTCTTCTAAGATCGTAAATGAAAAGACACTTGTGGTTCACGAACTGACAAACAGGAAGATGGTTTCATGACTAGGGACCGGATTCTTAGGTTTTTACCTATTTTTTTCCTTGCTTTCAAAACAAAAAGCGCTCATACACTTTTTCGAATCATGTCCATACGATTCACCGACATTAATTCTGTGGCACCTAAAAATACCTAAATGGGGGTATAAAAACCTAAATATACCTAAACGGGATATAAAACCTAAAATATCTAATTTAGGCTAGTTTTTTGTCTTTTTTGTTTGTCAGTTGAGGAATCGATATTTTGCGGAGAGACAATAATTTTTGTCAGGATGAAATTAATACCACCAGCGTTTCGTTCAACCCATTGTCGTCTAGGATCAGCGGCGTAATTACGGGGTGGCTAGGAGTGACAGTTGTCACCCCAGAATTTCCAAACCCCTCTTTTTGCCACCCTAAAAAAGTTAAAAAAAATGCTTAAACTACATCATTTTAACGCCAAATTTTTAAAAAATTCCATACCCCCAGACCCCCCGGCAGACCTTCCCACCCCAGTTAAAAAGCTGAAAGTACGCTCCTGTCTAGGATGGACAGTATCAAGAAAGGAAGTGTAGAGTACCGGCGTATTCCTTTTAAAATATTCGTACGAACAACCGTTGCCGTGTATGAACAAGGATATAGATTTCTGTGTTTTAAATCGTTTGTTTGCTTTAAGCCTTTAGTACTGTCCTGTTATTCACACTGAGTGGTCACACTGTGTTTTAAGAAGACGTGTTAATTATGTATTGAATCCTATGTAACACATTCAAATTCACTAAACCAATTATTCTACCCGAAAACGACATTTTGGACAAAAAACCTAAAAAAAAAAACTATTTCACCTAATGGAAAACCTAAAACAGTGTTTTTAAAAACCTAAAAATTCGGTCCCTATTCATGACCTTAAACTATGAGGTAGCCCTGTGATGCGGAAGAGCAGGGTTACGGCTATTAGGTATAATTTCCATATGGAAAAAGAAAGTTAAAAGATGCTAAACATAAGGCAAAATAGAACTTGAACTTTAGCGTGAACTTACATTCACGCATTAAGTCCACAGAAAAAAAAAAAAAAAAATTAGCAATTATTTTCGTCCACCGCTGTGGCGTAGGAGATGCGTACGCTCTTCTCACGCAGCAGGCACGGGTTCAAATCCTGGTCGGGACAAGTTACCTAGGTGGGGTTTTTTTCTGGGGGTTTTCCTCACCTGTGAGATAAAATTCGGGTAACTTTATGCCCTTGTGGTTCCCGGATGTCATCTGGCCGTCATTATCATATTCATCCCCAACCTCGCCTTGTTCTGAGAGAGTGTGTGTGTGAATGGTGTGTCTCGTCCTATGTGTTCGTGTTGTCTCGGAGGTGGTCCCGGCACTGGGCTGATCACTCATCCGGGGAGGCCCTCCATGTCTTTGTCTGGTCAAAAAAGTATATATGTGATCCATAGATAAGGCCCGGGCGACGGCGGTAGCTTAAACGTTCCTAAAAGGGGGAGGTAAAAACTAAGGTAGAGAGAGAGAGAGAGAGAGAGAGAGAGAGAGAGAGAGAGAGAGAGAGAGAGAGAGAGAGAGAGAGAGAGAAACTATGAGGAAGCCCTGGGATGCTGATGAGCAGGGTTACGGCTATTAGGTGTAATTTCCATTTAAGAAAAAAGAAAGTTAAAAGATGCCAAACATAAGGCAAAATAGGGGACAAAAACGTGCAACTAAACTCTCAGGTAACAAACATACACAAACTTAAGTCCACATGGGACTAAGTACACACACAAAAAGAGGAATATTTAGTAATTACTAATTATTTTCATTGAGGTAAGACCGCCGGCGTGGTCTTGTGGTTAGCGTCGCTGACTACAGATCCGTCGGATTTTTCTGAAGTAAAGAGGTCATGAACGGGGTGCACTCAGCCTCGTGATTCAAATTGAGGAGCTACTTGATAGAGAAGTAGCGGCTCCGGTCATGAAAACCATCATTAAAGGCCGTGGGTGTCGGCATGCTGGCCACATGCCCCCAATCCTGCCATCTGCTTATGGTAGATGACGCAGCGGTCGAGTGGTAGGCCTTGTCCCTTCAGGGACGTATCGCCACGGAGTTTAGTTTATTTCATTGTGGTAAGTGTGCCTTTAGTACCATGTTTGCTCAAAGCAGACCGGTTCACTATTTTCATGTCCACTGCAAGCTGATATAAAATTAATTGAAACCATAATGTTTATGTTGAAAACTCGAATTTGAATTTCAAGATCTAACACAATACTTGAGCTATAGAAACCATGGTACGGATACAGAAAGTAAAAAGAAAAAAAGTTGTTGATTGACCTTAAAGAATGAAATCAGGAAGTGACGTACCTCTGTATGATAAAGCTGAGAATGGAGGCACTAGCTTTTAAAAATGTAACTCGTATTCTGAGGATGGTGAGCACGTAGCAGTCAAGAGATGAATTTGGTCATGACAAGATGTTACATTCAAGAGCAATGGCACTAAAGAGGGCACATCGGGATTAATAATGAGTTATTAAAAAGTAAAGCTGGTCTCCACATGAAGTTCTCGGAACATAAATTGAATCGATACATGCTACAAAGGGCAACAAACTAACAATCTAAGAGAAAACTGACAACTCCGAAAGGCAATCTGTTTCTGTATCTGATTTCCTATATCCCCTACGTTGGGGCGAAGGGCCTCCAAGGGGAGGTTTCTGTTACCTATGTGAATTTTGTTACACTTATTTTCCGAGAGAGGGCAGAGGGACAGGTGGTAAGCCCATCGCCTCTCAACCCCCCTTGCGAAGACTAAGGTATTATTTGGAAGTGAAAGGGCCGAGAAATGTCCAGAGGCTCTAATTTAGGCTTGGAGTTCTTTTACGTGCCGTAAATCTACGACATGCCACCCCCCCCCCCCCCGCCCAGGATTTTTACGTCCTGAAAAATCCATCGACCGCGTCCGGGTTTGAGCCCGCGACCTTCGGATCGAGAGTCGGGTACGCTACCTCTAGACCGAAAGGCAATAAGACCTATTTAATAGAAATAGCAGAAAATAAAATTACTATTATGACTATTCCATTCATAAGACGCATATTTGATATTGACCAATAACGTATAGCAATGCCTCGGATATCGACCTATCACGATCGTTTATCTAATAATATGCTTGGTAGGAACACCTAGGATGCGATTTTATGTGATTAAACGTTAGCTCGCTACTGGAAACGAACGGTATCAACATGCAGTTGTTAATACGTCACATGTTGCCAGCGAACAAAATAAAAACACGCTATTTTTTACAACATAATTTCTTTGGAAATTGAAATAGTATAAATTTGCATTAATTAAAAACACAATTTCAATTCGTTACCAGCCAGTTTATGTGCTTTCATTCTGTTCTGCGTTAGCTTATCTGAAGTAGGTGAAATATTTCTCATATGCACTATTGGTAGCATTGGTTAGAATCTGGTAACTCATTCGATTAATCGACTGTTCATTCAATATGCCGTAATCTCGCAGCTGACAAAATAATAATTTGATTTTAAAGTTCAAAGTATTTTTTTTTTAACCAGTTACATTTTATCCACACAATAGTTTTCATAAATCCCATTCGAGATTTCGAGTTTTATCAGACAAACTCGAAATCTCTCGTTGAATTACCTATGACAATATCGCAGGCCTAAGTAGCAGTAGCTCTGCCATTTTAATAATAATAAAATAATAATAATTTTCCTTTATTTTTGCCTAGCAAAGTTAAGGCTGACCTTTTCTTCTACTCAGCCAGGTAGAAAACAAAATGCACGATATTATTCCCTTCAAAAAATACAATAAATGTAAAAATAATACAAAATACGAAGCGCTTGGACCGTAAGTAATTTAACCTCATCGCAACCGCCCTTAGCAACAAGACTGTGTGGGAATGTCAACTTACGATCCATGTAAACAACGTTCGTAAGTACCACTTACTAGCTAAGGAGTGCAAAAAATAATATAAAAATACTGGGAATAACCTAAATTAAAGCATAAAAAACATGTGTATCCAGGCATCAATCAGTTAAAATTAGGACAGAACGTCTGCCCGTATCTGGTGAAACAAGTAAAGGATGTGAAATATTAATTATATTATTTTAAATGCACACAATTTATAAACCCGTGCCGGACTGCAAAGAAAACAATGAACACAATGATAAAGCCCACAATTTATTTCTTACACTTATTCTTAATTTCACATGATATTTTCATTTTTTTAACTTAAAAAAAACTATTGCATCCCACAGGAGGCATTATGTATTTAAGAGTTAAATACAGGTTTGCATAGATCATTACGTTTAGCCATACATAATATTACAATTCTTACAATTTTCTTTTGAAGACGAAACAAATTATTACTGTACGGATACTTACTTACTCAATGGCAGTAGACAATTCCTTACCAAGCTAAAGGAATATTATCTATTTTATGGAACCCGAAGGTTCATTGCCGCGCTAATCTGAGCCCACAATTCAACCCTATTCTCTGCTAACTCCGTCCAACCATCCCTCGCAAACCCTACTTCCCTTAAATCCATCCCAATATTGTCCTCCCACCTACGTCTAGGTCTTCCAAGTGGTCTTTTCCCTTCGGGTATCCCAGTCTTTCCTCCCCCATGCGCACAACATGTGCTGCCCATTTCAACCTCCGTGATATAATTACCCTTTCTATATCTGGTGAAGAGTACATGTTGTGAAGCTCGTCATTATGCAGTTTTCATCTCTCTTAGGTATAAATATTTTCCTAAGCCCCCTGTTTTCGAGTACTCTCAGATTATGTTCTTCCTGAAGAATAAGCGACCACATCCATATAATACAACCGGCAGTATACTTGTCTTATAAATTTTTATTTTTAGATTTCTGGACAGAAGACGAGAACCTAGGAGTTTCTGAACTGCATAAAAAACATGCATTTCCTGATTTTAGTCTACACTTGACTTCTACCTTAATGTCATTAAGTGCCAGTATGGTACTTTATGAGATTGAGTGTGGGGCACGGAAAATGTCTGTCCGTCTGTTTGTCTGTACGCGCCATAACTCAAATACGCTTTATCGGATTTTCATGAAACTTGGTATACACATTTATAATGTCCATGAAAAAACGTCTGTTGATATTGGACCGAATCGGTTGACCGGTACCGGAATAATGCCCAATTTAGTGCATTTTTATGGTATTATATAACACAAGGCCCGATAACTCAAATATGCTTTATCGGATTTTCATAATACTTGGTATAAGCATTTATAACGTCCATGGCAAGAAGCCTATTAATTTTGGATCTAATCGGTTGACCGGTGCCAGAGTAACGACTAATTAAAGGTCACATGTTTTTAATTTTTGTCTACCGGTATAATTTGACAGTTAACACTATTCCTTCACATATGCTTATCAAACAACACCGTCAACCTGACTGAGTTGGCCAAATGGTAACGTCTTGGACTCGTATTATGGAGGTCCCCGGATCATATCCCGGAGCCGGCCAATTTGACATGGATTTTTTTTAATTTAATTTTTTTTATGTGTGTGCGCGTTTGTCAAGGTATCACAAATCTGTAGTTCGGCTGACGCTGGTCGATTTTAATCTGATTAGAAAAACTTATTTTCTGCATATCATAATTGCAATTATAATTGATTCAACAAAAATATACTGGCACTTTGTTATATCAGTTTACCCGATTTTATTTGTGTCTGTAATTATTGCTCCCAGATTTGTCCACTTGTTCGAAGGGATTGTACGGATACAGAACATAAAAACAATATGATTTATGACCATCTATGGCAGAATAAAGACCACTAGACCAAGAGGATATTGAACATGTGTAAACAGAACTGAAGTTCAATGGGACAATTATTTTTATTTCCCAATCCGCAGAACATGTGTTAGACAGCGGACAAGAGAAATCACGCAGCGGGGGATTTATTGCCGTGCGACAGTACATAAACATCTCATATCCACCTGCGGCAACAACTTTCAGCAAGTTTAAAAATAAACATTAAAATATGGACGGACACCTCTGCAAGAAGAAAATAGCGATATTAGCTTGTTACGAGGCGTACAGAAAGAATAATACATATCGAGAACTATTTATAATTTAACGCGTTGAGTCTGCAAACCGGTTATAGAAGTGGGGATTTGGATAATCGTATTCCTGGTATTGTAACTTCCTGTTAATAAACGATTCTCTCACTACGGTCAATCACAATAAAGTGGAGTCCCGAAATCTCGGTTATCGATAACCCGGCAGTCCGGATAACTCGACCCCACCCTGGCAGGGCCAAAAAAAAACCATACTGTATTACGAATTTCTTAAAAAAAAAAATGTAGCCAGTTTTTGCAAAGTCGGCTAGTTAATTTTCATTATAGACAGATTTATGCCTTATGTATTCTCAAGCAACCAATATATACAAGTACTGTATTTTCTCAGGAAACACTTGTCCTTCTGGGCCTACACAAGGGATGTTTGAGAGAGAGAATATAACAATAATAATAATAATAATAATAACAATAATAATAATTCCTGCCTGAGGTTGCCAGAAAATACAGCCTAGCTAGATCAGTCTGTTAAAGACAATTTTACGAATACATTTTCTAAGAGTTTTAAAACAACAAAAATTGCATATATACATAACAATTGAGACGGTTGAGAAAAATCACGTTAATTGAAAATTAGAATGATAATCATTAACAGACCTCTTGGAAAGAGATAGCCATAACCATTATTAAAAAGTTAGTAACTTACTAAGGGGTTTTTAATTTTCGATTTTTTAATTTTGGATTTTTAGATTTTTTAAATTTTTTATTTTCTTTTTTTTAATTTTGGATTTTTTGTTTTTTTAATTTCGGATTTTTGGATTTTTTAAATTTTGGATAAGCCTAATCATTGAGTTGATTGTTTTCTGTGCAGTCCGTACCGTCACAGCCCCACTAATTTCGTAACGCTAGAGCGTAACGCAAGTTTGGGTTATCTCTCGATTTACTCCTAGCGCGTCTAAAAAATTATCATTACTTGAACCCGGACCCAAGAATCTGTGAAAGTCACGAACTCAAGACAGAGCGGATGCTAAAGTTTCCATGATAAATGGTGAACAAATTTAACATTTTACTGGTTGACAACCAATGGATGGAAGCCGTAACACTGCTACAAGGCTACTTAACGTATCAAATTACCAGCATTTGAATCTTTTCTACGGGTGACAGCTCGCAGGCAAATATATCTTCACTGACTGTGTCATCATGTAAATGAGCTATGCAAGAAACTGCAATAAATTGCATGACTATTTGTCGCTATTTGCCGCGTCTGACAAAACACACACAATCGCTACTGAATAAACTACGCTGTTAAGCATTACATAATACAACGTAATAACCTAACTTCGCTTAAACAAAACCCGGCTTAATCCAATTGAAAAAAATAGTTATCATTCGGGATCCTATTTTGCGGTGTTAAGTTTCGGTACAAAAATTGGGTTAGTTTAATTCAAAATACAATTTCTGCTTTATTTCACGTTAATAACATGGTAGCAAGAGGACTTCAAGACGAAGGAGTACAAAAGTGGAGGAGCAAAACTACAGTGTGTCCCACGCAAGAGTTGGCCAATGACGCGGGTTCCTGCGGCGCGGCGGGCACAGCTCCAACTCCCGAGCGATCGGGTGAAATATCTACGCTAATGAAGCCGAGATCGGTGTTACGATTTAGGTTCTCACATTTACAGTTAAAATTACAATGAAAATAAACACGTACTTCATCACAAGAAATGTTGGAAATGTTCTCCTCTTGCATCCACACAACACTGACACCTTTTTAGGAAATTTTCTTTCACGCGCATAAGTTCAGCTTCCGAGACAGAGTTCATTTCTCTTGTGATAGGCCTATGTCTTTAAGTTCTTCTAACAGTATGTGAATATTATTTATGGAGAAACTTGAAAAATAAAGTGTATAGGTCAACTTCCCGTACTTTACAACGGAAACGGGTGAAATATCTACACTAATAAAGCCCGCTGATGGTGTAATGGTTCAGGTTCTCACAAAGAAAAACACATGTGATTTATCTGGCAATAGGCCTACTGATTAAAAAAAACATTCTGGCACGTTCTTATATCGGTTACCTCATTTTATTTTGATACAATTCGTGGATTTAAAAAAGACGAGTTCTCTCCCAACAAAAGCACGGTGTTTCTATCTCGGAAGCTGAATTTATGCGCGTGAAAGAAAATTTCTTAAAAAGGTTCCAGTGTTGTGTGGATGCAAGAGGGGGACATTTCCAACATCTCTTATGATGAGGTACGTGGTTATTTTCATTGTAATTCCAACTGTAAATGTGAGAACCTAAATCATAACGCCATTAGCGGCTTTATTAGCGTAGATATTTCACCCGCTCGCTCGGGAGTTAGAGCTGTAGTCGGCGCGACGCAGGAACCCGCATGATTGGCCAACTCTTGCGTGGGACACACTGTAGTTAAAACTAAAGTGTATAACTATTAAGTATGTTTGATTGGTTAGTATATGGTTATTTAACGACGGGGATGTACTGCGATTTAGGCCTGTTACCGTCGCCGGTGTGCCAGAATTAAATTATTTAATATTTTCTTTTTTGGAATTAAGATTTTTTTTGTATGGTGAATTGTATTGAGTACAAGTTTATTAGGAGATTTTAACTCCTTAATTTATATTTTCAAAATATATTAAACTTTCAATAAAGTGTTTAACTATTTAATTAATGTTTTGAGGACCAACACATGTATTATTACTTATCGTTTTTAATACTAATTCTGATTTCTGCTTGTATTTTTTCTATTTATTAATTATGGTGTACTTTAATTGTGTGCATTTACTTAAATACGTGGAAAGAAATATTGCACACTTCAGTAAAAACACATCATCAAAGGGACATTAGGCCTTTTGTTTTGTATATTTTTCACAATTCTTACCAATACTTGCCTGTAGTGTAGATAAACTGGTTAACACAATCTCCCTAATCTACTTAATGAGGTGGCGTGTGTTCATTTTAACTGGTATTGAATTTTTATGATTGTGATATTAGATGAAATAGCGAAGATGGGTCAACGACTCTAGTCCTATGTTCCTTAAGGGTATAAAAGCTATGTTCATGCAAAATTTCAGCTCTCTCGGTTTAGTAGTTTGAGCAACTAATCGGAACAGACTGGAACCGCTACAATTTTATAATGTGTATGAATATACAGGGTGTCAATGTATAACACCGAAATATTTTATCTGTGTTTAGGAGGATATAGACAAGCAACTTTTGTTAGGAGATTTTTTTCTCTGTGGATTCAATTTGTCTTGTTACAGCATACAATCTCTCAGGTCATGGCCGACACTGACTTCTAACATTTGAAGAAAAAAAGAAAGAAAGAAAGAAAGAAAAAAGACAGAGGAACTTCGTTGTTAACACTGTAGTTATGAATAAAAGAACTAATGCAGTGGATGCCAGCCATGTGATTAGTCTATAAATTTTGCAGATTATGAAAACTCTAAATTATGATAATTGATTACTTATTAAGAAATCAGGTTTTTATCGATCATTAAGAAGGCATGAAGTCAATTTAATTAAAATGTTAACCCTATTTCGCTTAATTATTGACTTATGAGCAGCAAATTGTAATGACTTTAATGCCCAGTAGCATACACATTTTAAGGCATAGAGCAAAAATCTCCTAATAAAAGTTAAATACACAGGTAAAATATTTCGGTGTTATTCATTAACACCCTGTATATGATGAACCCTCTATGTTTAAGTACTGTATATGGTATGATGAACTCTCTACGAATCCTCCAGAGGAAAGGGGATTGAGACCCGCATATGCAAGACGTGTGATGGCAAACTTCCGTTTGGATTGTGTGTCAATAGCCTTAATGAAACGGAGAGTATTGTTTTAAAAGTATCGCAATTAGAATACAATGATGAGATAGGTGTGGTTGGGAATATCCAGTTTTAGCCCTAGCATTATCAGGTAATAAGCTGTACATGCTAATAGGGCTCTATGGCAGTGGAGAGAAAGCGTTGCCGAAAATGTTTATTCTCTGCGGCTTCCACGAAAGATAGGAGGAGCTTTACTTCCGTTGTTTCCGGCTTCATCTTCATATTGCTAGAAGCTAGTGTAAAGTGTTTTATCCTATGAAATGCTTCAAATTGTGAAGAAAGTAAATAATAGCTTCTTACTTTCTCTAATGTATGATTTCTTTTATTGGCTTGATTACTTCCTAATGAGAGTATAGAAAGAAAAGCATTTGAAACATGGTGCTTCAGAAAAATGCTGAAAATTAGCTGGATCGATAAAATTACCAACGAGGATTACCAAATTACCAAATTAAATTAATTAAATACCAAATTACCAAATTTTAACGGAAAAATAAAAGGGATTTGGAAGTTTTTATTAATAAATTGGAAACATATTTAGAAATAGTTATCACTTAAATATTAATAAACAAAAAAAACAAAACAAAAGTTTTAAATTGCAAGCAAAAAGGAACTAATAAAACACAAATTAGATTGAACGGAAAATTATTGGATGAAACTGAAGAATTTCAAAATCCAGGCAGCAAAACAACATCTGATGGAAGTAAAAAAGAAATTATTAATAGAATATATGAAGGAAAACTTTGTCTTTAGTAAGATAAACATATTATTCACATCCAATAGTAATAGTTTAGAAATTAGGAAGAATTTGATAAAAATATATGCATGGAGCATAATGTTGCAATGGATGTGAAACATGGTCACTACTGAAATCAGAAAGGAGGAGAATAGCAGCATTTGAAACAGAAAAATGCTTAAAATTAGTTGGATCGATAAAATTACCAACGAGGAAGTTTACGAGAGAGCAAAAGCAGAGAAAGAAAAAGAAGAATAAAACTCATAGGGCATTTACTAAGGCACCAAAATCTTCTGACAATTATTATCGGAGGCACAACTGAAGGTAAGAATAGCAAAGGAAGAGTAAAACTACAGTAGGTCTACATGGAATAAATTAAGGATGACATGAACTGTAAAACATGCTGAATAATTAAAAAAAGAAGGCAGAAAGAAGATCAGAATGGAGAATCACTGCAAATCAATCCAAGAATTGAAGACTAAAGAAGAAGAAGAAGAAGAAGAAGAAGAAGAAGAAGAAGAAGAAGAAGAAGAAAAGAATATAAGTCGGCCGTGGTTGTGCAGAGATAACGAAGATCGCGGGTTTATGGCATTTAAAAAAATCCAAGCTTAAATTAGAGCCTCTGGACAAAGTTCCTCAGCCCTTTCACGTTTAAGTAATACCTTAGTTTCCCTCTGGAGAGATGTTAAAGCGATGGACTTATCACCAGGGCCGTAGCAAGGTCCTTCTGCGCCCCCCAATACTGGGGGGTCTGAACAATTTTTTTTTTAATTTCTGTAAAATTGTTTATTATTTTAATATAAAAACACTGTTATTATCAAATAAAATCTAAATGTCAATTTTAAAATGAACTATGTGTTGGACTTTCAAGGTACTAAACCCTTATTTTCAGACGATTGAACTACATAAAAAATAATTAAATAATAAAATTTAGTATCAGAAGTAAAGTACATAATAGGCCTGAAGCCTACTAAAATGTTTAACACATTAATATAGGTAATTTTTTTTTCGAATAGAAACTTTTTAAAACAGTTTCTGCAACATGAAATGAGAAAATGACAAAATGCATAGTATTTTTTATTAATGTAGAATTTTTATTGCTTGATAAATTACTCGTCTAAAAAAGGCAGGATTTTTCATGGTTAATTTTGCGCCCTCTCTGTACCTGCGCCCTTGGCGGGGGCACATCTCGCCACCGCCTAGATACGGCCCTGCTTATCACCTGTAAGGCCTATTTCTGCCCTCTCTAGGAAAATAAGCATAACTAAATTAGTTATTGATACTGAAACCTCCATGAGATGCCCCATGTTTCACTTAGGAATTGAAATAAACAAATGAATGACGGTATAATGTAGAAAAAAGAAGGGTAGGCTTAATGGGGTACGCAGTCGAAAGCTGCGTGAAACGGCTTGTGCAAGTTGCTCTAAATTTAACTCCTCGCTTTGTATGTTACGATTTGTTTCTATATTGAAATAAACTCAGGTAAACTGATGTAACAAAGTGCCAGAATGCTTTTGTTTAATCAGCGATAATTGCAATTATGATACACAGATAATAGGCCTAAGTTATTTTTTAAATCGATTTCCGAGTTATGCTCCAGATCGATTCATTAAGCAGAGCTTGCGGAAGAACAAAGGTCTAAAGTTTGATAAGCATATGTGAAGGAATATGTAGGTAGTATTATTGGTCAAAGCTAATTGTATTGCAACTTGCAAAGTCGTATATGAACAGTGTAAAACAATATGTTGTCATGAGAATTGATTTGCATTTGATAAACTAGCTTAAAAGGCCCGGCGTCGCCCGGGTTTTTTATTTTGTAATTGGAAATTAACTTATGAAGGACTTTAGATTTATAAATTCTAGGTCCTTATATAGGTATTTATAATTTGAAGTAGAAAGAACGACTTATCACACTCAAACTATACCCTAAGAAAATGTTTGAAATAGCTTTTATGGCTATATGTAGAATTTTGCATCCCATCGCTTGTACAGTACACAGTAAGCCCGGGAGGGGTTCTAATAAGAAGAAACCGAAATTCCGGTAACATAAAATTGTATTATCGTGGCTGAAAATTTTGTTTCTCACTATCATGTTACCATAAAACCGTTTTCGGAATGAAATTCAACAGAAATACAATATCACTTTCATACATCTCTTCCCAAAACATATTACCTTACCTCGTATTGTTTTCTCTATGTCCAGGGTAAAGAAAGTTATGTGACTGCATTATTTTCGTGGATATTGATAGTTCTCTCATTTGTTTCTCTCATTTGTCAAATTTATTCTACTTTCATTTTTTTTCCATGGCCATCTGAGACCCGCTGGTAACAATATGTTTTAATGTCAAATGTGATTCGGATTCGATAATTCTGTGTAAGAAGGGATTAAGTATTCTCAAAAACATTTGATTTTTGGCATTTAGAATCTGAATTTTTCAAAATCCTTTCTTAGTGAGCACCTACATTATGAAACGAAGGTACTGTCAAAATTCCAAGTCTCTACCTGTTATAGTTTAGGCTGTACGTTGATTCCTGTCATTCAGTCAGTCAGGACAAAGCCTTTTATATATATAGAGATTCTAATATATTACCATAAAATAGGCACTAAATTGGGCATTACTCCGGTACCGGTCAACCGATTTGGTCCAATATCAATAGGCTTCTTCCCATGGACGTTATAAATGCGTTTACTAAGTTTCATGAAAATTCAATAAAGCGTAGGCTATTTGAGTTATTGCACATACAGACACTTGGATACACATTTCCCGTCCACCATACAATGTCATAAAGTACTATACTGGCAGTTAATAGCAACTACTAACTTCCGGGGACTCGGCAGTTGTATTTGTGAAGGTGACTGAAAGATTGACACCCCTGCTCTGATTAAAAGGAAAGTTCACGAACAAGTGTGGGCCGGATTAGAGGCGTGAAAATGAATAAAGTCTTTAACGTTAATTTGGGGTTTGTAGAAATATGGGCTGCTGGGTGGAAATGGGCCGAGGCCTTGCAAATCATCTCGCTTTTGTTTATACTCAGCCTCCCTTATTTGGAGCACGTCGCATTGTCCGCGTGAAATTAGATTACTACTTACAAGTGACACCGTTTGGAGACCTTGATGTTGATGTCTCCATCTCACATTGACACTAGCCTATCCTTACCCACTTCTAACCTTTAAGGTCGTTTGAGGAAATAAGTTTAAATTTATTTCTTTACGAAGGAGAATCAAATGAAACCCGCAATTAATTTTTTCCCACTATTTTACTCCAGGAAGAATATTTGCTTGTACATTATTTTCTACATAGTCCCCTCCCAGTTCAATGCACTTACGAAACTGGATAGGAAGAGCTTCGATACAGCATGAGAAAAAAATATTTTGGTTGACGCTGTAGCCACTCCTGCACCATCGATTGGACGTCTTCATCACATTTGAACTTCTGCCCTCCAAGGAGATCCTTTAACGGACCAAATATTCGGAAATCTCATGGTGAGAAAGGGAAGGGGTTTGTTGAGAGCAGATGTTTTGCTTCAACATGACAACGCTAATCCTCATGCTGCTCGTGCAACCATGAAAACCATCGACGAAATATGCTTCAAGTGCCTCCCACATCTACCATACTTGCCAGGTTTGGCACCATCAGATTTCTACATCGTTAGTACATTAAAGGAGCTCCTTGGAGGGTAGAAGTTCAAGTCTGATGAGGACATCCAATCGGTGGTGCATGAGTGCCTACAGTGTCAACCAGAATCATTTTTCTCATGCGTTATCGAAGCACTTCCTATCCGATGGCTTAAGTGCGTTGAACTAGGAGGGGACTAAGTTGAAAAATAATGTACAAGCAAACATTCTTCCTGCAGTAAAACAATGGAAAAAAATTAATTGCTGTTTTCATTTGATATTTCCTCGTACAATATTCTTCTCCACCTTAAATCCTCAAACATAGCCTATATTATATGGTACCTACAAAGTAACCCTAAAACTATTTATTATTATCATAATATGTTTATGTCATAAGCTGATGTTCAAATTAAAATATGTGGGTTACAATGTCAGATTATCTGAAATGACTTATCTCCTAAGAATTGTACAATATACTCGTCATAAATTAAAAACATTAAACAAATAGGCCTATACAAAAGTCTTGCAGGCCTTTTCTTCATTGTTGTTAAAATGGATATGCCCATTTTCGCCTAAGTTGGCCATCTTCAGTCCCTTATGAGTAGGCCTAGGGTAGTTCCTTTACCCAGATGCACATAGTATGAGCACTATACGACGGGGACCAGAAAAAATAGCTTCTGTCGAGAAACAGAATTTTACTCCACAACATTTCGTGTGCATCCGTAATAAATTATACGGACCTTCTTGCCAACAAATATCAAATTAGTCTACAAGACTGCAACAACTAAAATATAAATATTGATATGTAAAATCCATACACTTCTCACCCTGATGGAGAAATATAAATATAAGCTAGCAGAACTACATGGGTTCAGTGATTTAACAGAAGCAAGAAGTTAAAAAGAAGTAAAGTTACATTTACCAACATTATGAATGAGACCACTGCACACTTAAATGTGGTAAATGAACGATCAAAGAATAGTTATCATCAGGGCCCGGATTCTAATGACATGTCATCTTTTTACTGATGCTGCCTAGACATTGCCAACTTGTAGATAAATCCTAATCATGGCCTCTAGATTATAGAAATGCATTTTTATTAGGTAATTTTTTTGTCATTTTATGCCATTTTATATTTTTAGGGCATTTATTTCAATTTTACGTCATTATTTTGTCATTTTCGTGTCATTTGCTTCCTTATTTTGTCATTTTTATGCATTTGCTTTAAATAAATGACTAGGTTACTATAATACAACATTATTATATAATCTATTTTAAAAACAATTTTCTTATTTTTCTTCTTAAATGTTCCGATCAAGAACAAAGTTTTTAGAGCTACAATATCGTTTCTACATTTAAAGTTTTTAGAATTATGTACAAATTAGTCTATATCTTTGTGTGCCCAATAGTAATTTTTATAAATAAAATATCAGTTGTTAGGTCATTCTTTGTAATTATTAAGTCATTTTCTTTAAAATTCAGGGTCATTTTATAAGTCATTTTTCAAACAATTTTAGGTCATCAGAATCCGGGCCCTGGTTATCATGTTTAAGCTTAATACAAGAGTTGTGACAATATGACTGAATTCAATTTGCAGTTGCACTAAATATTTTGTGTATATAAACATTGATAATTAATAATAATAACAATAATAAAGTAATGAGTTTATACTGTATTGTCAAAATAAATGTTAGTTAATTGCATAACTTATATTAGTGATAGATATATTAGTGTTTTTACATGATGTATTTTACACTTATAGGTAAATTACTCGCCTAACCCTGTCCATAAGTGATCTTCAATAGCTGAAGGAATTATGCTCAAAATATGAATATATCAGTAAAAAGTATAGTAAAATATTTCAAACAGATCCTTGTATAACTTATTATTATTATTTGGGAGAGAAATATATACGCTGTCTGTGAAGCAACGATTAGGTAATCTGTCACTAGAAAGTAAGGAACAAATTCTATGCCATTTTCATGCTTAATGTTTTAATTAGGCACTCAGTAGCTTATTATTCATCTCACCGGATGTGTTTAGATGATTCAATTCCTCTCCCCCCCTCCTCCTCATTACTGGTCTGCCATGAATCAGGGGTGACCTGACCGAATGATTTCGTTGGGAAAAACTTTACTTCTCAAATACTTAACACGGAAGATAATAGGATATTCCCTTTTGAACAATAAGCTCAGTCACGATTTTAAGTCGAGCAAGGTGGCCGAGATGGTAACGTCTTGGACTCGCATTCGGGAGGTCCCAGGTTCAAATCCCGTGGCCGGCCTATTTGACATGGGGTTTTACATGGGTTTTCCGGTCGTAAAGGCAAATGCGGAATTGGATATTTGCATACCATGAATCATCCTCACCATTTCATCCTCTATCATATCCATTTAAATTAATATCAGTTGAATTTACTCTATAAAATACACTAACAATAGAAATAACTGACAATAGTCCCAAGGCTAACTCTACTGTATAGATACAGATCCCGAACTCCTGATATGGCCTCGTAGCTAAAAGGAGTATAAATAGCCTATAGCTGAATTATATAAAAAAAAATCTTTATAATCAACAAGAGTAAAATGAGTCTATAGGGTCCATAGAACTTTAACTAAAATATTCAAAACACACAAGCTCATTAAGAGTATGCGCGCGCGTTTTTTCCCCCAAGGAAATATTTTGGGAACACTCGACACTCGACACTCCCTGAAGATGGAGGAAGCGTTTTCCCTGAAATGTCGGAACTCTTCGAATCACTCACCTGGCTAGCAACCCGAGAACATTGTACTCAGACCAAACGCAAGGAAATTCAATACAATATAATATTTTGCATTACTCGTACGGTGTGATGGACAACCATTGGAAAGGCCAAACCAGCACAAAAGGAATGACACAGTCCATTGTGAATTTTAATTAGTAGTCAGAGTAACTCGAGGAAACGGATGAGGGAGACCACATTGTTCCATATTCAAACTCCATAGTTCCGACTTCACACTT
The DNA here is from genome assembly GCA_964059195.1 of Ectobius pallidus. NCBI lineage: Eukaryota > Metazoa > Arthropoda > Insecta > Blattodea > Ectobiidae > Ectobius > Ectobius pallidus. Next base: position 168,162,844 of record CAXKWD010000006.1, read on the forward strand.
GGGACCCGTCTTAAATTCCTGATCACTCCTAAGATAGAGAAATTATAACGTAACTGTCATATGAATTTTCTTAATTATGCGGAAGACATTCAGTTGAGAGGGCTTGATTGGGATTTCGAGAATTCAGGGTAAACGGCAAAAAAAAAGAAACACTAAGAATTTTTTTTCGGTGACGTGCAAATCTATCTTTTTGGAAGCTTCAAGCTATTTTTAACAGCCTTTTGTAAACTCAGAGGAAACTTCAGATAGAGAAGGCGATGATGAAGAAGAAGAGAAGGACACTGAAGGCTTTTCCTGTGGTGGACGGTTTACTAAGGACGAAAGTAATATGCCATGAGCCAAAGTAAGTGAATGGATAAACTTTACACGTGGTGGGTGCCTCAGTAGTTGACCTGAGGACATAGGCTGCAACACATACATTAATAGTGTCCGATATTGGGATATACCAGTATCCGATATTAGGAAACCATTTTGCATTTTAGTGATTTGATGACTTTTAAAGTTAATGTTAAATTAAAGATTCTTGTCACGCTTTTAAATTTATAATTAATGTTTGTTGTTAAATAACAATATTAGTAACAATACAAGAAAAATTTATGTCAACAAAATGTTTATTGTGGTTAGTATAATTATTTTTTAAAAAGTATCCAATATTCTGCTTATTTCCTCTACATCCCTGAAGTTAAATAACCTTATACCAACCAAACAAACAAATCAGTCGCTAATAGGTTATGTTAGATTACCAACCGAGACATTACTTTAGCAACAGTGTACTGAATAGCGCGGGTTTCCTTATGTGCCATATTGGACTTCTTCCTGCGATAGGAAATTTCATTACTATTTAGATTTTGGCGGCTCGGAACGGCAAGGATGGTAGTCGCGGAGCATAACTAACTAACTATTCCATAAATATAAATATGACTGTGGAAACCTTTGTAGTAAAAACTAGGGATGGGTCGATACCAGATTTTCTCGATACTCGATACCGTCAACATTTCCAGTTTCAATAAATAGATAACTTACATTAAAAATTAAAAAGTTGAGTGAACTGTGTAATACCAGCTAAATTAATTAAGTGTGCATATTTAATGAGAGAAAATTTAATATCATCAGTAGCCTATTATTATTTTTAAACTCTACATTAAAACTAAACGTTTAACAGGAAACGAAACAATTAAGAACCTCTTCGGTTTGAATTTTAAAAGAAGGCAAGTCTTTATTTATGACTAGACAAAAATCACAGAGTGGTTTTCTCCATTTCAAGGAGAATTAGAAGTTTTTGCTATATTTATTAGACTACTAAAAGCAGAAAGAGATACCGCATTTCCTTAAATTGCAGAATTACCAAAGTATCGAAAAAGTACAGAGCGAGTTTTCTGAAGTATCGCTCGAAGCTGATACCATGCAAGTATCGAGAGTATCGAGGTATCGAAAGTATCGAGGACCCATCCCTAGTAAAAACCTATAAATAGACAGTATTTTGCCTACCTTAGAACCGTCGCGGTGATGGAGCAGTTCTTCGTCCCTTCTTGCACTGATGCTAAAGAACCACACATCCAGGAGGACCTATAACAAAAAGAACACAACATCTTTTGAATTCACGTCACTGCGCCGAGTATCTGGAATACGCATTCATGCTGATATAACCAAAAAACACAAGAAGAGGATAGGATGTCGGTTTATGGCACTTGGACATAAAATTACTTTAGCCCTTGCTTCTAATTTGCCCTGGAAGCATACGCTAATCAGAACATGCAATCTAAAGTGGTTTCTTTGTATGCAGTGGGCAATTTATGGGGTACTCTAGCTTTTGACTTGACGGAACATTGCCAGAATCACCGACATATTTAGAATGAAAGTGGAATCGCACACAATATTCATAAGGTCATTAGAGTTTAAGTCCTCTGAGCTGGAATCAGTTCGTACCCATCAATATTCTACCCGAAAGCTGCAGTTTAATCTACGATATGCTCAAAGGGTTGAACTGAGCTGACATTGAGCTGAGAAGTGAAAGACTCATGAATAAAGAATGCTTTGAACAAAAATAGAGTTTCTCGCAGAATATGTAAAACTATTAAAATTAAAATAACTCATTTCCAACAGATAAGGGTTAATATTAAATATATTTATTATAATATTCCGCCTTTACCCTTACCATATAATACACAACTTATTTGAAGATGCATTTCGGCGTATGCTGCGCCATCTTCAGTTCATATAAGATGTAATGAACACCACAATTCTTCTGAAATAATGTTGTTTATAAAATTTGTTAATTGGTAACCTAGGTCACCGTTGTAGTCAAGTCAAATAAATGATTTTGGTCAATTATGTTTTCATTAAGGATGTTACTCCTATTCTTATAAATTTGAAAGTTTTCCAATGTATTTAGTCTAACACCCTTATCACATATATGTAGGACTTCCATGGTGTTATTTAAGTTGTCCAATCTATGACCACTATCAAGCAGGTGTTTAGCATACGCTGAGCGTAATCTGCCATATTTAAAGTCAGAAACATGTTCACTGAATCTTTGCTTGAATTTTCTACCAGTTTGTCCCACATATACCTTTTTGCAATCAATACACGTCAATTTGTAAACACCACTTTCTTCCATTTTATCCACAGAGTTAGTATTATTGCTGTATAATTTATTCTTTAAGTTGCAGTTTGTTCTGTAAGCAATTTTAAAGTTTTCTTTACATAATTGACCATAATCATTTATTTGACTTGACTACAACGGTGACCTAGGTTACCAATTAACAAATTTTATAAACAACATTATTTCAGAAGAATTGTGGTGTTCATTACATCTTATATGAACTGAAGATGGCGCAGCATACGCCGAAATGCATCTTCACATAAGTTGTGTATTATATGGTTTGGGTAAAGGCGGAATATTATAATAAATATATGTAAAACTATGTCGGACTGCAGAGAAAACAGATTCCGCAATGATTATTCCGTGGTATATTTATTATACAAAATGCATGAAATTTAAATTTCACTGTCGAGACCTTCCTTTTTTTATATCTAAGAGTTAAGAATGTACTTTCGCATGGATCAAGCTATTACTGCTAAAAACGATGAAATAGCCAGTTGATTATAATTTTTTCTCGATTACGCCGTGTAATATTCATGTACGACGTGATTGCATGTAACATGATTATTAGTGCTTATGAACAGGCTCCGTTATGCTATTGAGGAATTCTTCACACATTTATACAGAGTCATGAAGTTAAATCATGAACGACTGGATGGACACGATAAATTGCCCTGCATTTTGCAAGTGAATTCTGGGTACTAATGAGTCTTCCTTTATTAATCGAACATCAAGCAAACTTTTGCAATACAGACAGCGTTTCCAACCCGCGAATTAAGTTTGCACGACTTAACTAATTAGTGGTACTTACGAATGTTGTTGCCGTGGATCGTAAGTTGACATTCCCGCACGCAATCTTGTTGCTATGTGCGGTAAGAGTTTCCGTGCGGTAAGAATTTACTTACGGCACATCATAATACAAGCATTTATGGACAAGGCCCCCCCAGGACAAACATTCGGTTCCCATAACAACAAACACATGCGAATCACTTTCTGAAATAAACATCTATCTTCAATAATGTATATACATAATATTTTCAGATACTATCTCAATTAATATAATTAAATTGATATAAATAATCATCGTGCAAAAAATAGCATGCAATACTCGTGCCGTAAGCGCATAACGGATCTCGGAAAATTGAAAAAACTCGGTGCGAGCGCCTCGTTTTTTTGAACTCTTTCCTCGATCCGTATGCATCGCTTACGGCACTTGTATTGCAATATACTATTGTTCGACCATACTAGCAGTATCTTAAAGACATTCACTAAAATAAAGAATTTTATTAAGGGGGTACATACAGCTTTCGGTGAAGTTCATAGGTGAGTAATAGGTGAATTTCATTATTTTTTTCCTCAGCAATGAATTGCTCTACAATCTTACAATCTGACAAACTCTTTATTGACTACTTCTACAATTGCATACTATTTTCAAAATTAATCAGACTGTTACAGTTACGGGTAATCATCGTTTCAAAATGTCAGCCACGTTTCATGCACAGAAATGCCGTTTCCTTGAAAACTTCCACTAACATCAATATTTCCGAATGATTATTTTTCTATGCATTTGTTAATATCATATGAACTGCACAATAAACAACCTGTATTTCAAATAACATATATTTTGTCTACATTAATTTTAATATTACGAGAGTCGATCGAAAGATAACGCACAATAATTATTTTTACAAAAAGTTTAATAGGTACAATTACAAACAAATTCATACATGAAAGGACATCTTTTGTCTAATTTTTCTATATAGTTGCCAAGTTTCTCAACACATTTCTCCCATCGTGATACCAGTTTCAAAATACCCTGTTCATAAAAGTCCGTTCGGTTGGAGTAGGCTATAGCCATAACTTCTGCATCTGACGCAAAGCGTTTACCGGCCAAGAATTTCTTCAGCGAGGAGTAGCGTGATTTTATGGGCTAAAGGGCATAACCCGAGTGAAATTCACAGGGACATGCGTGGCGTATACATGGGTATGACTGTATGGACCGTAGCAATGTCTCTAGGTGGTGTGCATTCTTCGAAGATTGCCGTGACAACCTTTCATTTGAATATTATAGGAGAAAAATTCCTCCGACACCCAGGTCCTTTGGCTATTCGCGCCAATGCTCTACCAACTGAGCTAAGCCGGAGCTCAATTCACAGCGCCAGATGGAACCTCTCTCCTATGACGGTAGACCATTAGGGCAATCAGTCATAGGAGAGAGGTTCCATCTGGCGCTGTGAATTGAGCTCCGGCTTAGCTCAGTTGGTAGAGCATTGGCGCGAATAGCCAAAGGTCCTGGGTTCAAGTCCCAGTGTCGGAGGAATTTTTCTCCTATAATATTCACATGTAATGTCCAACAGAGACAATAATCTGTGGTTCATGAAAGCTTATTTAACCTTTCATTTGTTTGGTCCCATGAAGACCTCATAGGACTGCCTCATTTTAGATGTTTAGATCACGTTAAAGTGCGTATTCAGAATTATTGTGTAAAACACTGGCACACGATAAAAGTAAAATAAGATTATGAGAATATTTCAAGAAAAAATCTCTGCTATTGGGATTCGTCCCGATGACTTTCCGTGCTGATGCTCTACCAACTGAACCAATCATAGTTCGATTCAGAGCGCGAAAAGGGTTCTCTATGCATTTTGTCATCAAACGTTATTGCACATATTAAGTAAGAGTTTAAGTTTTCGCTATAGGTCTGTTAAACGACTTCACAGTTCAAGCGTCATTTAATAAATTTAGTATACAAAAACATTTAGGAATTGATGCTAAATTGTAAAATATTTGTTAATGCTTTCATCTTTTTTTTTCTCTCATTTCTTTATTTTAGTCATTTGTATTAGGCCAATATATTATTCAAGTACTTAATGTTTGAATTTTTTCTTTGTATTTAATGTACGTTTCTTGTATTCAGGTATATCATTTCTTGTTTTCATTTACTATTATTATTATTATTATTATTATTATTACTATTATGTATTTCTTGTTATTGCCCTGACTGAGTGGTAGAGAAGGCTTTGTGGCCTCAACTCCACCAGGTTAAATAAATAAATATTAAATTGAATCTAGAATATTCCGGACACCCCGCTTTTGGCGTATAAAAGTCATAGGATTTCCCTATTTTACGTGCAATTAGGTGCATTCCTAGCGCCAAACAATGTGTTCAAGGTACCGTATTGCGTAAAGTTTGCTGAGTTTGTCGGGGCTAGAACCGGAATCCTTCTTTTGAGAATGAAAATCTGATTACTGTCCAAATATTCCCTAATTATCGCTGATTATTTCAGATAAAAGTTGTCCAGGATACACGTCTCATAAATCCTTTACTGGTGTTTACTTTCTCAATATCAGAACGTGTCACAAGAAATTGACGAGTACAATGAAATAAAGGAGGTCGATGTAACCGCAACAGAAACGGAAGCGCGTTTCTAAATATATAAACATCTGCTTGGTCCGGATTTAAGCTAGGATTAACTTCCCCTCAAGAAAATATTTGGCAATTCCTTCGTTATGAATACCAAGTAAAAGCTGTTTCCAAAACATTTCACACAAGAACGTAAAAACACAGAATTACTTAAGGAAGTAGTTAGCTACTGTATAAATAACTTCCTTAGCTGAGTGAGAAAAACATGACTTTCTTTACCCTTACTTACTTACTCAATGGCAATAGACAATTCCTAAGCAAGCTAAAGGAATATTATCTATTTTATGGAACCCAGAGGTCCATTGCCCCGCTTACATGAGCCCTCCATTCAACCCTATTCTGTGCTAACTCCATCCAACCATCCCTCTCAAATCCTACTTCCCTTAAATCTATTCTAATATTGTCCTCCCACCTACGTCTAGGTCTTCCAAGTGATCTTTTCCCTTCGGGCCTCCCAGTCAATATTTTTGAGATATGTCTTCCCTCCCCCATGTCCAGCCCATTTCATCCTCCGTTATTTAATTACACTTACTATATCCGCTGACGAGTACAAGTTTTGAAGCTCGTAGTTATGCAGTTTTCTCCAGTCCCCGTTTTCTTCTTTCTTAGGCCCAAATATTTTCCTAAGCACCCTGTTTTCGAACACACTCAGATTATGTTCTTTCTGAAGAATAAGCGACCATGTCTCACTCCATATAATACAACCGGCAGGATAATAGTCTTAAATCTTTATTTTTAGGTTTCTGGACAGAAGACGAGAAGATAAAGAGTTTCTGAACTGCATAAAAACAAGCAATTGTCTACCTCACCTATGAATATTGCTCTCTTCCATATACAAATTGGAATACAGATCAATTGGTAATGAGCAGGGCAAGCATAATGCATAAAATGCATTTAATTGAATTTACTCCTATAGGCCACCTCCATGGTTGAGAGGTTAGATTGCTCGCCTTCCCGGGATCAGATCTCGGTGGATCCATGTGGGATTTGTGGTGGCCAAATAAGGTCGGGCGGGTTTTTTCGGAGTGTTCCTGTTTCCCCAGCTATGTACTGTATTATTCCACCGCACCGTAGCTCCATTCATCATAATATGATAAATTGGTTGCAAAAAAGGAATTCTTAATTTACTCCTTTGGTAGCTCCCATTATAAATTAAATCCTTCATTTGGCGAAATTTAATTTCTCACACAAGATACAAACCCATGCCGGACTTCAAAGGAAACAGTTAAGATATTGATTAGATCCATAGTTCATTTCATGCTTCCTTATTCTTTGTTGAGGTGATGGGCGTACCACTTGTCCTTCTGCCCTCTCTCCGAGAATAAGTGTGACTAAATTATTTATTTATTTTTCTGAAAATTTTCATTATTTGTAATAACTAAGAATGTATTTGTTTAGTCTTTCCTCTTTTTCCATTTCTTAATTTTAGTCATTGTGCATATATTATTCAAGTGTTTTATGTCTGAATTTTTGTCTTTGTATTTAATGTAGGCTACGTTTCTTGTATTCAGGTATATCATTTCTTGTAGGCCTATTTCATTTATTTTTTATTATTATGTATTTCATGTTTTCGCCCTGGCTGAGTGGTAGAGAAGGCCTTATGGCCTTAACTCCGCCAGATTAAATAAATAAATAATTAAAAGAAAATTTTTAAAGATTATTTTTCCAAGAAGTGCCTTTACCTGATGCTACCCTAATCCTCTCCGAACTGTCAATCAGTGAATAGAAAGGTAATTAATTAGGCGTATTTACACTTGTCTGCAGTTCAGTACGATGTTGCCAAATACGTACCACAGCACGTTTACTTCACTTGAGAAGTGGTGAATGACGGCGGCAACATTGGGGAAATCCACGCGAATATAAGAGCACCTGTTCTTTGTCGGTGTCTGCGTCCGTGCAGATATTTGGATTAGGGAACAATGCTCTTATTTTCTTTTGTAGATAGACGATGGTTTGGGACGAGGTCTTCTTAAAATGGCACCAACAGTATATATATACACACACAGAAGGCCTATATAGGCTATATGGTTATAGGCTATGGCTTTAAAATGGATGCTACAAATCAACAGCGGGCACAATGTGTTTTTTGGCATGCTAAATTTGAGAGTGAAAAGAGTTCATAGGAAATTTCGACGTGACTATGGTGTGCGTATTCCAGCAAGATGGTGCACCCCCTCAGTGGGCATGGGAGGTTCTTAATTTTCTAAATGCCACTTTCAATGGTTTGTGGTGTGGTCGTGGTGGACCCATTCCTTGGCCCCTAAACTCCTCAGATCTAACCCCTCCTGACTTTATGCGTGGGGTTTTGTTAAAGACACTTTCTATGCACAGAAACTCAGGAACATTGATGATCTGAGAGTAAAAATTACTCAAGCTTTTCAACAAATCACCCCTCTTATGTTACAATGGACATGAGCTGAATTGCATCACGTTCATCAGTTACTAGCATGTGCCCGCGGCTTCGCCCGCGAAAATTATTTAAAAAATTAAGAGCATAATAGTTAAATCATTATATTTATTAGCACCTAAATCACGTGGACTACATACCACGATTATATAGCGTCGCTTGGTAAAAGCGACCTCAGATTCGAGTTCCTTGGACCAGAATTCCCCTGTATAGTGAGTTTCGTCCAAATCGAACAATGTTTGACCATATTTAGGCCTATATTGATTATCCCTCTTCCGTGTAGGTTGACAATTTCATGTCTTCGGGCCTTGATATTCTAAACAAATGAATCGTCCAGGATGGACTTACAAAATCAAGAAATGGCCCGCGATTATCATTTCAAAAATTAAAAATTAAGAGCATAATAGTTAAATCATTATATTTATTAACACCTAAATCACGTGGACAACATACCACGATTAGATAGCGTCGCTTGGTAAAAGCAACCTTGGCCCAGAAAATCCCTGTATAGTGAGTTTCGTCCAAATAAAACAATGTTTGACCATATTTAGAGCTTACAACATTCAAGCGATCGCGAAAGTTTTATTTCCAAGGTATGACAAAAATAGCCAAAGCCAACTTAATTGATTTGACATTGAAATGTATAACTGAAAACTGATGCTTCGAAAACGCAAAAAAATGCACTTTTTTGCCCGTTTTTCACTCATAACTCACGAACGAAAGCTAAAATTAAAATTCCGGCTTCGAGGTGCATTTTCCGACCCTTCCACCTATGTTTAAAAATTCAGATGTCTACGTTGAGTAGATTTCGCTGGGCATCGCGGACAGTCAAACAGACAGACAGAAGGAAAGACACACACTTCCTTTTATTAATATAGAAGATGTAGAGTGCGCTAATGGGATCAAGTTGAACACTGAGGAATCCCCCATCTTTCAGTGTTGTAGGCTATACACAAAATTCCAACAAATAAAGTTCAATAGTAAATGTTTTACAGTGTTTTTATTTTATCCATACCCAAACAAATCCCTCTGTATTATACTATAGTATATCCCAAGTAAGTTTGATCCTGTTCAAAACAAAGGGGAGAACTCACAGAGAGTTCGCGGAAAATTCGCATCATGTGACAAAACGTGATTGGTTAACGTCATTAGCATGCACCATTACCAGGGTGTGGCTTGCTAGTGGAGAAATAGTATTCGTAAGTTCACGCAACAATAATATCAACATTTACACGTGAAATAACAAACTCTCACTGGCATCGTCATCATTATAGTATATCAATTAGCAAACAAAACAAAGGATTCATTGTTCACGACGACCCTGCGGGTGAGTCATAGGCGTAACCAGGCCGACCATATGGGGGGGGGGTTATAACATCCGCAGGGTCTGGGGGTATGGAATACCCCCCCGGGGTCCTCTCCCGGAGAATTTTAAAAATTAAGACGCAAAATAACGAGTTTTAAGCTTCCGGGGGCCTCCCTCGGAAAATTTTAAAAATTAAGACGTAAAATAACGAGTTTTAAGCTTCCCACGCTTTATACTTGTATTAAGTAATTTATGGGCAGACTTAAAAAATTATACAATTTTCCTTTTTTTAATCAATGGGGGGGGGGGTTCAAACCCCCAAAACCCCCCCTCGGTACGCCTTTGGGGTGAGTTGTACTGAGAATAAATAAACTACCATTATCACGGTGATGACATGCGTTCTCACGTGAGGACTATGGCAGACACGCATCTTTGTTTTGAACAGGATCAAACTTACTTGTGATATAATATAAGAGGCAAACTTTGGGGGGGGGGCTGAGGAAATTATGTGAGTTTCACATAAGATTATTTTTAAAACGAACGAGCAGAATATACCCCCATTTCACCAACCTGCCAATAGATAATTAACTGTCTATACTTAACAGCATTAGTAAATAATTTATTCCTTCGTGATAAACTAAAACTCACTCATATTTTCAGGGCTGCTTATTACACCTCTCTCTCCAGCTTACTGCATTTTTCCCGTTCTTATTAAATTAGTGGTCACTAAGAGAGCAAGCCAAGGCTAGCGAGTTTACCGATCGCCTTCTCTGCTTTAGGCCTAGCAATAAATAATACAGACGCGAGTGGAGATAATGCAGATTGCATACTCAGTGGTGTCGATTAGGAAATTATCGAAACAGATTCGAAATGAAAGGTAGTCATTATTGAAAGCAAGTGTTAGATTTTAATAAGGATCACGATCTTGAGTTAACACAGTTATACTGCACAAAAGTGATGATAACTGTTAAGGATATCCAAACAAACAAATCAGGGCGTATTCAGAGGGGGGGCTGAGGGGGCTACAGCCCCCCCAAAACGTTAAGTAATGCTAATATGTTGCACATAAGAACATTTTAATTTGACAAATAGGTCTAGTAGACAGTTTAATTGCACATCCTGACAAAATTCAGCCTAACATCGAATTTTTACCTGAAATTTGTGAAATATGCTCCGGAAAAATGAGGTATGCTCTATTATTTAAGTAAATTTAATACTGTACTACACGTTCTGTTGTTGGCTGAATTACATCACGAATTTTAAAAGATAGTATAAGTCTTATGAATTACATAATAAAAATTGAAATAAAACAAGGTTAAGTTATTGCAATAAATTTTAGTAAATTGAAAAATAATGAATATAACGTTGCTTTAATATTATATAATCGGTTACAAAAAAATATAGTCTATTTACTATCAACAAATTTTATAGTCGGTTTCCAAAACATTCACTTAGCCAAATAGCTTTTTTTTTTAATTAACAGAGATATGCACAATAATTGACATCTCTCATAATATGCTGTTATAAATGTGACAAATTGGTTAAATATGCACAAATATTTTAATATTGAGCAAATATGATGCATCATTGCAAAACTAACTAAATATGCAAAATTAAACCATCAATTTCTTAATATTTCTTTCACACCTTGTAATAATTTGCATTATTAAAAATATGATTTTCATAAATTTCCGGGCCCTAGTGGTATCAGTGTTAGACTTATATAGCCCCTCCCGAAAAAATATCTTGGATACGTCCCTGAAACAAATCAATATTGTATATACAGGTGTTAATGAACAACACCGAAATATTTTATCTGTGTATAGAGGGGACATTAGGAGATATTTGCTCATAGACGTAAAATGTGTATGCTACAGAACATTAAAGTCACTACAATTTGGTGCTCATAAGTCAATAATGAAGCGAAATAGAGTTAAAATTTTCATTAAATTGACTTCGTGCCTTCTTAGTGATCGACAAAAATCTGATTCTTAATCATTCATCAACAGCTAGGCCTATATCATAATTTACAGTTGTATAATCTGCAACATTTACACACTAATCACATGACTGGCCGCCACTGCATTCGTTTTTTTAATTCATAACTCCAATGTTAACGAAGTTCCTTTGTTTAGCATTTTTTCAAATGTTAGATGCCCTGGGAGATTCTATGGTACTTGTTGGATGTAGGGGAGCTCCATGGGGGCTCATGGTGGAGTCTGTTGACAGGGGGGGCCTTAGGGCATGCACATCATTCCGTCTTCTAGGGGGTGTACAATGAGCCCACCTATGCGGCCTACGTGCGCGAGTCTGTAAGCACTCAGCCCCTGAGCCGATAAGATAAGAAGACAGCCCTTGCACTTTTCATATACAGCATTATACATACGGCCTTTTCTATTAATTGAAAGTATGAAAACAATTTAGGCAGCACGAACAAGATGTTTCACTCCTCCGAATCTACCTACCCGAAATTTTTAAGCTTCTAGGTAGGCGAATATAACGGTCAAAGGGATTTTCTCCATTACTGGCTGTCTTCTTCTGACTTTTTCTTGCTATCTTCTTTATTTCTTATTTGTATATTAAACTACATATTTTAAATTTTGGAAACCAGTAACCTAGTTGTGAAGGACACACGCAAATAGGAATCCACATTCCTGCCAGAATTTTTGCAAGAATGAAAATAAAAATAAAAGACAGGGGACATTTATTTCCAAGCTACAAGTGTATCTGGAATGGGCGAGTTTTACAACCCATTGTTCCAGTACAAACTAAGTGCTAACACTGGCATTCTTGTGTGGACAACGCTTTATTTTCACAGTTTATGCGAAAGGGAATGTGGTCCCATTTACACTGCATAACAAAGGCAAATCGTGACTATTCTCAATAAGGAGGAGTGTGGAAGACAATAGCACTGAATGTAAATCGAATTTAGGCGTGCCAAGAATTATCTAAATTGGAAATGCCTTATACAGCCCATAAAATTAGGTTATCCACCAGACGGGGCACTGATTTGATTATTCCAATAGAAGCAGTATTTATTTCTCATAAGAGATATATTAGTTAGTTAATTTCTTACATCGTAGTGTTTTTCATCTACATATAGGCCTATATATTTAAAAGAATGTATGTCTGTTTGTCCTTTATGCATTACTACACCATTCATCCGATCGCCATGAAACTTTGGGAAGTTGTTGAGTACACTCTTCCGAAGGTTTCTGGCATAGTACATGTTTAATTTTAGCTTTCGTTAATGAGTTACGAGTGAAAAACGGGAAGAAAACGTGCATTTTTTGTGCTTTCGAAGCATCAGTTATCAGTAATACATTTTAATTGTCAAATCAATTGCAGGTGGCTTTGCCTACTTTTGTGATGTCTTGGAAATAAAAGCACCGCGAAAGCTTGAATTTTGTAAGCCCACCCTGGTCGACTCATTTTATAATGTAAAGGCACGCAGACATTTGAAAAGGATTTGAACATATTCTTAAATGAAATTTCTGTTATTTTCTTTTTGTGATACAATATAAGATATAAGTACACAGGTAGTAAGGAGATGGGTACAGTGTTTAGACAGTACTGTGCTTTTTTTTTAAAAAAATTCAGCTGTGTTTATACATCTTTTAGCTACCAGGCCATATCAGGAGTTCGGGAGCTGTGTAGGGTAGGCCATGGAACTATTGATTGTCAATTGTTTCTATTATTGGTGTATTTTTATGGAGTAAATTTCAACTGTTATTCAAGTGAAACGCAGAAGGTTATCACACAATGGCTCAAATCCCAGGCGACAGACTTCTATGGCACATGTATTCAAAAGTTGATCCCACGTTATGACTAGGGGGCGGATTTCTATGATATATCATATTTTTCCCCCTTTGCATTATTTCAGGTTTCCGACTAATTTATACCCGATTCCAAGCATCCTGGTGAAAATGGAACGGCTTTTATTGTGCATATAACTGCATATTTAGGACATTTTCAACTATTGTAGCATATTTAGTATGAATATGCATATTTAGGTCATATTTTCGGCATATTTGTGTGCATATTAAAGAAATTTTGAAGTTTCATATCATATTTTGTAAATTTTGCATTATACTGATACATTTTGGCAATTTACAGATATTTTAAATAATTAATACTATATTTTAATAAAATGAATTGTAATGAAACTTAAAAAATATACACATTGTGTAAGTGGTAAAGTCATATTTTAAATTTTATTGGTCATAAATAAAATGCTCATAAATGCATGCATATATCCTATTTTTTAGGTCATAGAAATCCGCCTCCTAGTTATGACAAATGTCTCAATTCCGGTGGCGAATATGTTAAAAAAACAGCTGAACACTTGCTGTATCTGTTGATGTATACAATCTGCAAAATCTTTGACCTTGTCCATAACTACCTCACTGGAAGCTCATAACAATATTCCATTCACAATATTTCCATTAAATTGTGTTTTGTTTCCATTAATGGTTTGTGGGTAAGTTACTTTATGAACGCACCTCGTATTACAAATAGTAAAGTAGAGAAAGTATTTAAAAAAGTGTGCGTGGAACGCCACGCAGCAGAAGTGAAACTTGTTTTAATTTTTGGATTTTTTCAATTTTGGATTACCTTATTGGATTTTTTCAATTTTGGATTGTTGGACTTTTTAATATTGGGTTTTTAGCCTTTTTAATTTTTTAAGTTTGCAATTTTGGATTTTTAGTTTTGGAATTTTGGATTTTTAAAATGTAATCTTTGAATTTGTTATTTTTTGCATTTTTTAATTATCGATTTTGGATTTATTAATTTTTTATTTTTAAATTTTGGATTTAGGATTATTTAAGTTTGGATTTTTTATTTTTTAGATTTTGGATTTTTTAATTTCTTGATTTTTTAAATTTTGGCTATTTGGATTTTTAATTTTTTTAAATTTTTTATTTTTTGGACTTTTTAATTTTGGATCTTTGAATGTTTTAATTTTGGAATTTTTTATTTTTTAAATTTTTTATTTTTTAAATTTTGGATCTTTGAATTTTTTATTTTTTATTTTGGATTTTTAGATTTTTAAATTTTAGATTTTTTAAGATTTAATTTTTGGATTTTTTTAAAAAAATTGGATAAACCTAATCATTGAGTTGATTGTTTTCTGTGCAGTCCGTTCCGCCACACCTCACTAATTTCGTGACGATTTTGAGCATTACACAAGCTCTCGATTTACCCCTACCGCGGCTAAAGAAGTTTCACTTCAAAAATCATTTCTCGCAAATTTATCGTTAAAATCCGGCTTGTTAAGTTTTGTACCATTTACATTGATATCCCTGTCAAAACAACTTGTTTTACGCGCCGGACTAAACCACTCCTCTTACAATGCAAACTTAAAAATGCGAAAAGTTTATTTTCCACACATAAAATCCTCGGACGTTTTTATGCGTTTTCAGCATACGGATGTGGACATTGTTTGGTGGTAATTGAAAAACAAAACCAGTGACATCGTAACTTTTAGCGGGCCCATAAAACTGATTTAGTGTTGCTGTTTCCAGTTGTCACTGAAAGGACATCTTTAGTTCTACTCCCACAGGGTACTTAATTCTCACCTTGAACTTTATCTTGAAGACAGCGGATTACAAATTGTCTTACAATATGTTACGTAAGTGATCTCCATTCAGCCGCGCCTTCCTCGCTGTTTTATGCGGCCATTACAGAACAGTAAAACACTAAGTATCGAAAGCGAAAAATAACTTCATATTGTATAATCCTAATTTATGCTAAACAAAAAACTTACATTTCGAATAAAAGTTGAGTTGAACTTCACAAGAGGCTGAAACAATTGAATACGCACTCCCTGCATCTCTATATACAGAGTGTTAATTAATAACACCGAAATATTTTACCTGTGTATAGAGGGACATAGACAAGCAACTTTTAGTATTAGGGGATTTTTGTTGTATGACAAAATGAGTGTGCTACAGGGCATTTGGTGCTCATAAATCAGTAATTAAGCAAAATAGAGTTAAGAGTCTCATTAAATTGACTTCATGCCTTCTTAGTGATCGATAAAAACCTATTTCTTAAAGATTCATCAACAGGTATATCATAATTTAATGTTTCCATAATCTGCAAAACTTACAGACTAATCACACCACTGGCCGTCACTGCATTAGTTTTTTTATAAATAAAATAAGTTAAAGTTGAAATATACAGGGTGTTAATGAATAACTCCGAAATATTTTACCTGTGTACAGAGGGGACTTAGATAAGCAACTTTATTAGAAGATGTTTGCTCTAGGATTTAATTTTTCCTGTTACACCAAAAAATCTCCCAGGGCATGGCCGCCACATTTGACAAAAAAAAAATCAAAACAAAGGAACTTCGTTGTTAACACTGGAGTTATGAATTAAAAATCAAATGCAGTGGCGGCCAGTCATGTGATTAGTCTGTAAATTTGGCAGTTATGGAAACAATAAAGTATGATATAGCTATAATTTGCCATTTTTTTCTTTCTTTAAATGCCAAAAATCAAATGTGTTCGAGGAGACGAAATCCCTTCCATAAGAAACTCACGAGCAATCCGATTGTTGTGGAAAACATTGTGAAATTAATTCAAGATGGCCTTGCTCGGTTGCTATCTTGATTCATTTGTTTACGATTCGCAGAAATGTGATTTTTTTTTTTGCATAGGTAACTAATGGGAAAGCATTGAATGATTTGGACGAGAATGCTCCAATGTTCTTTCTTTCCCGGTTGCTATGGCAATTAATCTCAAAATGGAATACTGTCTTGTTAATAGAAGGCATTGGCTGTGCGTTCATGAGATATACACCAAGTTTGGTTTTTATATAGTAAATCTTACGACAGTGCCTATCACTATGTATTCTAAGACAACTATGGAATTAAATTAAATTAAGTTAGAAGCTCTACGAGATGAATGGCGTGGATAGTATGAAAGAGCATGTAATCTGTATCTTTCACATAAATTTTTGGCACGACTTCTAAGCCCTAAAAAGTAAAGATAATTTTGAAAGGGCAAAAGCAAAGCTGTTCTCAGAAAACGAGGGCCATAAACTAAATTCGTGTTTAATTCTTTGTGGAAAGTTAAAAGGAGCCTACACTTGACACTGGGTTGAAGGTTGCCAAAAACAGATTTATAATGCGACTCGAGTCTAAAGTTCACATGTGTTTTCGCAACCGCTCTCTTTTAAATCCTGAACGTGGGCAGTTCCAAGTGGGACTAGTTACAATTTATTGAATCACGATCTGTGCTAGGGACCACCTGTAAGCCCGTCCTTGCAATGTCAGTTGTCATTAGAGAGAACTACAGTACCAAGGAAAATACTCTATGATCAAAAGTTCTTTGACGCATGCATCCAATTACCTCTTTTGGAATGAACGATTATTATATGTAATCAATGGAAAACATCTTGGACTCGTATTTGGGAGGTCCCAGGCTGAATTACCGTAGCCGGTCAATTTGACATGGGTTTTTTTCATGGTTTTCCTAGTCGTAAAGGCAAATGCTGAATTTAATATTTACATACCATGAATCACCCTCACCATTTCATCCTGTATCATATCCATTTAAATTAATATCAGTTGAAATTCACCCCATAATATACACCAATAATAGAAATAATTGACAAGCAATAGTTCCATGGCCTACCCTACTACATAGTAAAGTAAAGTAAAGTGTTCCCTATTACAGGCCATGGAGGCCCAGAGGGTTCCAGGAGGTTGAGGCTCCCAGATTTTTAGACATCGGCACATGAAGGTGGTAAGGTTGTCAGCCTTACGCACCGGCCGCCGTTACCCCCAGGATTGCTCCTGGTACTCATTTCTGTTAGAGGCTGAGTCGACCCCAGGGCCATAGTGCCACCAGAAGGATTAGGCCAATTGAAAAACTCAAACGACCTCATCGGGGATCGAACCCGCGACCTTCTGGTTTGTAGCGCAGCGCCTCAACCACTACGCTACGGCGTACCCCACCCTACTACATAGACACAGCTGAATTAAAAAATTGAAAACATTTTCTACATTTGTTGTTTTATGACCAATTATAGGCCTATGCTTAAATCCGTGTTAATGTTGGTGTGACTGGTCAATGCCAACTGGATTTTGTTTATAAATTGCCATGACGACATTAAAGAACTAGGCCGATAAAACTGCAATTTGAATGCAGTTTGAATGCAGTTTTATGCAATTTTAGCGGCCTTGGTTGCTAAAATGCAATTTTCGGCTTGTTACCAGTCCGACAAGCAGCTGTTTTAGACAGCGTGTACTAAAAAGTATTTTGAAAAGTTTTAACTTATTAATTTCCAGGCATATTTTCTTTTGAGTACGTAAATTTACGTTAAGTGACCTTTGTGTCACACTCTAAAAGCGTACAAATAAACATGTTGGACTTTCGACTCTTTCCTTGTGAGATTCGAACTCAATTCTCTGGCATATACAATACTCCCCAAAGTTCCGTGTCTTACATCCTTTCTTAGTGCCCATTATATTTCATTACAACGTCTTTCAAGGTCGATAAAATCTAAACGCGTTTGGGCGTTGTCAAGACAATACAAGCAGAATAAAAAATACATCTATTCAATACTGGTTCTATGATAATGGCAAGGTAATTCTGCTGTATCTACTAAGAAATAAAACATGTGGTTAGAAGTAATGCAATATAGAAAATAATCAAGTACATTGTGATTTTTAAATAAAATACTGCTTTTTAGCAGATACATGTCTATGCAGGTGATTTGAAAAAAAGAAATGAAGCTGAAAAAAATTATAATGAAATAACGGTGCGGTAGATATGACGTAAACATTTGTACGTGCTGTTTCTAATTCGCTTGATACGGAGTCACGGTCAAACGCTTAGTTCGATTTTTCTTCCGATTTGGCACAAATGTTCCTTGAAGTCATTAAAAACTAAACATTATAATGACTAGTACTTAGCTCATGAATCAGTGATCAACCCAGTGAAAATTTGAACCTATCGTCATAATTGTATCGGTAAAATAGATAATATTCCTTTGGGAATTGTCTATTGCCACTGAGTAAATAAGAAACAATTTTGTAGAAGATTACATATAGCCTAACCATACTTCCATCGCGGACACCTGCGTAACAGTGACCATGCAGGTGCTTTAGATAAAGTATGAAGATAAAAATTAACAAGTATCCGTATCAGAATCTAAACAGCTCTATCGGTGCTTATATGTAACATAAGATAATTTACTGGTATCCACCTTATAATTACAATGAGCCTTTCAAGGTCCTTTAATGCAGGAACTGTGTTCTTGACTAGGCTACTACCTATGCTGACCTTACCTACTTCCGAACGAAAGTATCACTAAAATATTTGTTGGAACAGGAAAATAATTGCTTGCACGTTTAACTAATACAAACACAGAATGAAAGCAAGTTACTATTGCAAGTTTATGAAATAATCAAGTTTCAATGTCATTTTTTACTATCTCTACTGCCTTAGACAATATAGGTAGAGACGAAATATTGTGTTCTACCCTGATTCGATTTCTAGTTCTGCTGTGGTGTGGAGACTAAAGCTCACCACCATACAGCATCCTCCATACAGCCCAGATTTAGCGCCGTCTGACATTCACCTGTTTCCGATAATGAAAGAAGATCTGCGAGGACATCACTATGCATCTGATGAAGAAGTTGAGAGAACTGTGAGAGGCTGGTTGCGGAAACAGAGTATCGATTTCTTCTGTGATGGCTTCAAAAAACATGTCCATCGTTGGCAGAAGTGTATCCAATCGTCTGGTGACTATGTGGAAAAGTGAATATTGGTAATTAAAGGGCACATTCTAAAGATTATTTCTGTGTTTGATTTACTAAAATACTCCCATCGAAACCCAAGTTATGAAGGTGGAGGCATTACTTTTCATTCAACCCTCGTAGAATTATTTTCCTCCAAAAAGGCCAGAAAGCAAAATCGAATATTCAATACGATTTTGTATGAGACAATCCGGTTTGCATTTTTAAAAAATCTATCATTTAATTTTAGTTTTGCTGAGTTGTAAATCTCGGCTATATTTTTTTTAAATGTAAATACAGTGGTTGGCAAGATAAAATACAGGTACCTGTACATAATATTAATACATTATACATAATATTATTAATTCCGGGCTGCAAATAACAATTAACACAATGATTAGCTCCATAGTTTATTTGATGGGTCTATTAGCAAACCCGACAATCTCCATTCTGAGAAAAGATAGAGATGCTAAGTTCTAATGAAAGTTTAATGTGTTTCCTGGTGCATATTTAGTGTAAGTGTTACAAATCCTACTTTTCCCACACAAGGGAGGAGCTCAGATTTGCAACACAGAGAGGCCAACCTTGAAAGTTGGTTATCAGTAGTGTGAGACCTCCATGTTTAACCGAAAAATAACAATTATAGGTTTCACAAAATACGTGATTCGGTGAAATTTTTGAAGGTCCGAGGCAAGGAAACTTCCGTATACTGCTTTCGATACTGCTGATTTGCCGCTGTTCGTTTTTGTCCATCAGACTCATCACTGATTTTACGTTTACACGACATATTTCCTCAATATTCTACTTCCACTGCAACACTCAATAAATCTTCTAGCAAGCAACGGCGTCGGCAGTCGACAGCGGCATTACAGTGATAATAAAAAAGAGGAAATATGTTAACACTAAAGATGTTATAACTACAATTATGTTATAACTGTAAGATACAACATCTTTGGTTAACACACACTCACGTCAAAGATTGCAGTATCCAATGTCGCCAACACAATGGAGTTTTATTTACAAACTATTTCTTATGATAACAGTTGGCATCTCTGCTGACACATTAACTTTTTTTTATGTTCGCGGGAGAAATGAAACATTTTAAAAATAGATATTGGGATTCGTAAAATCCGTAATATTCAGTACAATTTCCGTAATGCCGTAGCAAATTCAAGAAAATCGTAGAAACTACGGAAATTCCGTAGCAGTTGGCATCTCTGCCAACATATTCACAAAATATGTAATAGGAAATGCATTAAACTTTCGTAAGAAGATAACACTTCTATCTTTTCTCAGAATGGACATTGCCGGATTTGCTAATAGACCTCTCATTTCTTATACCTTATTCTGTAATTTTACATGAAATTTAAATATTTCTGTCAATTTTTTTCCAGCCCTTAATTACAAATTAAAGGCAAACTAATATATACCCTAGGATACATTATACATTAGGCCCCTACATAGGCGTAACCAGGCCGACCATATGGGGGGGTTATAAAGGAATACCCCCATGGAGAGGGGGGTCCGGGGGTCCTCCCCCGGAAAATTTTAAAAATCAAGATGCAAAATAACGAGTTTTATGCTTCCGGGGGTCCTTTCCCGGAAAATTTTAAGAATTAAGACGCAAAATAACGAGTTTTAAGCTTCCGGGGGTTTTCCCCCAGGAAATTTTAAAAAGTAAGATGCAAAATAACGAGTTTTAAGCTTCCCACGCTTTATGCTTGTATTAAGTAATTTATGGGCAGTCTTAAAAAAATTAGACAATTTTCCTTTTTTTAATCAATGGGGGGGGGTTCAAACCCCCAACCCCCCCCCCCCTCGGTACGCCTATGGGCCCCTACATGCTGGTTACATGTGTGAAAATAAGAGTAGGAAAGTTACATGCGTGTTTGCTCTACACTTGATTTTGTGTTGAAACGCAACAATGACCGGTCGTGACATATACAGCCAGATTTGCCTCTGAGCCTCACGACACGACGAAGGTCACTTGTTCAGTCATCAAGTACTACATACGCTAGGGGTGACCAGTTTCTCCACAGTTGTAATAAAGTTCATTGCTTTAGGGGCAACAGAGATAATTACAAGTCGATTAAAAATGTAGTAATTCAGCCTTGTCAATATTAAATTGTTTTAGCCAAATATATTTCGAAGGTCTTGTGGCCATCCTCAGTGATACATAATATTATGATATAGGCTTAGGCCTATGTTACTTACATGGCCGGCTCTGAACTGAAACTTCATTATATGAGCACAGAGTAGACACACAATATAGGCCTAATGCTACAGAATGTTAGCGGACGTATGAAAGAGAACATTACCTTCATTAAGCAAGTTGTTGGTTCAAATTTCAAATATTGGAATTACAAGTCGCCCTTACCCTTATTATTATTATTACTAGCTTAAAAGACCCGGCGTCGCCCGGGTTTTGTATTTTGTAATTGGAAATTAACTTATGAAGGATTTTCAATTTTAAATTCTAGGTCCTTATATAGGCATTTATAATTTGAAATAGGAAGAACGACTTATTACACTCAAACTATTCCCTCAGAAAACGCTTGATATAGTTTTTTATGGCTCATAGAGGATCTAGAATTTTGCATCCCATCGCTTGTACAGTGCACAGCAAGCCTGGTAGAGGTTTAAATAAGAAGAAACAGAAAATCCTGTAACATAAAATTGTAATATCGAGGCGGGAAATTTCCCACTCTTATGTTACCATAAAGCCGTTTTGCGGATGAAATTAAACAGAAAGCATTATCACTTTCATACTTTTCTCTCCAAAAACCTGCGATATAATATAATAATATACACATTACCATACCTCGTTTTGTTTTCTCTATGTCCAGGGTAGAGAAAGTTATGTGATTCCATTATTTTAGTGGATTTCATTCTGTAATATTTATTTATAACATGAATTATTTTGATAACTTCTCTTATTTGTCAAAAGTGCATTTCATTTGTCTTTTTCCAAGCCCACCTGATACCATTTGGCAACAATATATTCTGTGATTTGGAATTGATAATTCTATGTAAAATGGGATTAAGTATTTTCAAAAACATTTAATTTTTGGCATTTAGAATCAGAATTTTTCAAAATCCTTTCTTAGTGAGCACCTACATTATGAAACGAAGGTACTGTCAAAATTCCAAGTCTCTACCTGTTATAGTTTAGGCTGTACGTTGATTCCTGTCATTCAGTCAATCAGTCAGTCAGTCAGGACAAAGCCTTTTATATATAGAGAGATTATTATTATTATTATTATTATTATTATTTTTATTATTATTATTATAATTATTATTCATCTCTTGTTTGTGAGTTCTTCTGTTGCATCGGCGTTTTTCGCAAGATGCAGCATTAGGCTATATTGGTACATTGAGAAATGCTCTGACTATGGATGTTGCGCCTAGAATTACTGATTTTTGCCCTATCCCTACTTTTTTTTTATCCTGTCATCGTCCATTTAGGTACAATCCATTTGTAGACATTATGAACGGAATTGTTATTAGGCCTACCTCATCTAGTCGCCACAATTTCTTAATTTCTACACACAGTGACGTATATTTATCTATTTTCTCACTGAAATATCTTCCCAAGTTATGACTGTTAGGTATACCAATCTCCACCAAATATGTTTTCTTTTCCTTTTTTATTAAAATAATGTCTGGCCTATTATTATTATTAGTATTAGTATTAGTATTGTTATTATTGCTATTATTATTATTATTATTATTCTCTCTCCTTACGGTCTTCTATGGACCACGCTATTCCAACCGCTTTCCTCTTTGATCATCCCATTCGCCCAGTATTCCCGCATTCTTTTTCGGTGAGCTACTTTCCGTTCTTCGGTCCACATCTTGCCTCTTTTAATTTTGGGTTTTGGCTGAAAACTCTGTATTTCTCAAAGTTTCTTCTTCAAAGGGTCACGTTCCCAGGTGTCCTCATGTGAGATCCCCAGTTCTTGTAGGCCTTTTTCCACTTCTATAAACCCTTTGGTTTTCTTTCCCGCAAAGTAGGCACAGATTCGATTGGACAATCTTCCGGAGCTCATTCAAATGTATCCTATGTATATGTACTGTATCATATATGTATAATGTATTCTATGGTATAGTTTGTGTTTAATTTGGAATTAAGTACTGGAAAAAATCGAAAGAAATATTTTAATTTCATGTAAAATTACAGAATAAGGTACAGAAAATTAACGTTGGAATTAATTATTGTATTAACTGTTTTCTTTGCCAGTTATTACTGGACCAACTGGACCACGGCCTACAAGCCCGGAAGAAGTTCTTAATACCAGTTATTATTGTTATTATTATTATTATTATTATTATTATTATTATTATTATGGATGGAGTACTGTTTAGTATTATAGGCCTAAGAATAGGGAAAAAGATTTCGCAAATATTCATTATTTTAGTCTAAGATGCGACGTGAATTCGTTTAAAATTTGCCCAAAGACCTCCTGCTGGAGGGTATGGGGTACAGGTATCTTAAGCGGAGATGTCAGCAGAATGCAGCATCAATGCTACATGTAGGCAGCCATAGTAGATTGCCTATTTCATTTGTCCCTTACATCTTACATGTATCTCAGTTCATACAGTACTTAGTTTTATGGCAATATTTTAGGAGAAAAATTTCTCTGACATTGTGTTTCAAAGCCAAGACCTTCGACTTTCCATGCCGATGCTCTAGCCAGATTTCGATTCACAGAAGCAGATGAAATCTCTCTCCAATTACTAAATACCCATACTGAAAGCCATTTATGCCATACACAGTATTGTAAAGCACACTAATTTAGTGATTTTGTATCAGGTTTCCACTGTTATTGAACAGTAACCATATACCTATAAAAATAAATTTCTTGCTAGCTCAGTTGGTAGAGCATTGATACGGAAAGTCGAAGGTCAAGGGTCGAATCCCCGTGTCAGAGGAATTTTTATCTTATGTTCAACAGAACCAATGTTCTGTGGTTTCATGAATGCATATCTGAATGGATTTAATAAGCTAATATTTCTATTTCACTAATGCCCGGTTTCTATAAATTCGCGAAATACCTATGGGTAAATTATCCAATGGACAACTTAATTCCAGAATCACTTACCAGAGCACCAATGGTATAATGAGGAAATAAAAAATATTACCATGCCGGGAATTGAACAGCGGACCTCTTGAACCGTAATCCAGCACGCTGACTATGAGCTACGTTGAACACTGAGAATAGATCTTGAATAACGGAGATGTGATTGTTTCATCCTATGTTTCCACTACTGCAAGTTTTCCAATATACATTATACTAATTAGTTCGGAATAATATTGTCTTCAGATAAATACAACTATTGTCGAGATCTAATGCGTGAGAGGAAGGAAAAATTAGAAATACGACTCTAGTTTGCAATGTTTGCACACTCAGTGCTACCAAATACCGGTAAATACAGTCATTAGCTACAATGTACGGTACATGAAAATTTCAATAAGAAATATGTATATAAATTCTGCTAAGCCTGTCCTATTACAGAGAAACAAAGTCAACACTACAGATCATCTCAGCATTTCTAAAACTGTATTTACAGGTACTGCAATCAGCTGCGCACGTCCGCCATATTGATCCTACGAGAGGTTAAATTTTATCCAGCCATCCATGAAAGGATAAATTAACCCAAAGATTTACCCTTGGAGAGATCTAACACTGGTTTATAGAAAAAAAAATTATCTCATTTTCATATTTACCTAGAGGACATTTATCTAGAAACTCGCCATAACTATGTGTGATCGTTATCTTTAAATTATTTCAGTTCGTAAGAGTTTTCCTTGTGTAAATTCTGCTCATTGGATAATTTACCCATAGGTAATTCGCGAGTTTATAGAAACCGGCCATAAGACTATTAAAGACCGCGAACTGCTCCTGCTTTAACAGGATTTTTTAAGATTTATTAAAATACATGTTCAACACCGTTGAGCTCGATCAATGTAATAAAATTAATAAGATACCAGTTGTTCAACAAAGGTATACTCTGTGATCTGTCGCCTAGGCCTTTCAGTATCTCTACACCATCTTCAGGGCATCTTTTGCTGGCTTGGAGCTCCAACAATTAAAATAAAAACTGCATTTCGTCACCTTTATAAAGTAAGATACAATTTATAAAATCTCATAAAATCACTGTCACGAAACTATCATCTGTGAAGAAATACAGCATTTATTTTAATTATTGGACCTCCAAGCCAGCAAAAGATGCCCTGAAGATGCTGTAGAGACACCGAAAGGCCTAGGCGACAGGTCACAAAATATATCTTAGTTGAGTAACTGGTACCTTGTTAATTTTATTACGAAGTTTTTAAGTTTTAACAGTGCAAGGTCTGTTTTGAAGCGCAAATACACATATTAAATATGAATAAGTTTCTCTGAATTTCGTTTTAAACATGATTTTAAACTCGAAATGCCACTTGTCGCAGCCTGAGGAAAACCAGTTCCTGCACCTTCTGATGCAGCGTCGGCTGACAGCTCAGAAATAAATCCAGGCATTTGTGAAAGAATGCTGATCCACAAGTGAAATTATAATCAAAGCTCAATGGAGAAGAGGTGTTGTAAGATAACTCAGATGAAATACCATCAAGTCATGACGTAATCTATTGTCCAAGATGGCAGACGATCAAATATAAACAAGACACTATTTTAAGACTTCGCTCATCAGGTGGAATTTATTTCAGACCCTAAAAGAAAGCAGAAATCTAGTGCTACACTCACACAACTTCCTCTACCATAATAAAACTTAATATAACTTCATCACTTCACACTCCGATACAGAATAAGAGGCCATATTGCAGGAAGTGTATATTCAGTTATTTAAGTCTCATACAGAGGTGTAATGTGGGTGCCACTTCTTAAATAATTTTTTCAAGAACTGCCTCTACCGTAGTTAGTTGTATATTGTAGTTACTTTTATTATGTAGTTAGTTTTATTATTAAGTTATCAATGTTTTTATGATTATTATTATTTCTTCTTAAATAGTTAAACCTTACTCTCTGTTTCTATATATACATATATTCTTTAGATTAAGTTATAAATAATGTAGATAACCTATATAATTATAAATTAATAAGTACAAATTGTATAGTGCATAAACAGGCCCCTGATAGAAATCCAGGGCAGGGGCCAATAAGTATTAATGTATTAAATAAATAAATAAATAACTGCCTCTACCTGCTGACACCCTAATCCTCTTCGATCTGTCAATCAGTGAATAGAAAGGTAATTAGGTGTATTCACACTTGTCTGAAGTCCAGTACAATGTTGCCAAATACGTACCACAGCACGTTTACTTTACTTGAGAAATGGTCAATGACAGCGGCAAAACTGGGGAAACCCACGCGACTACAAGAGCACCTTTTCTTTGTCGGTGTCTGTGCAGATTTTCGGATTAGGGAACAATGCTATTATATTATTTTGTAGATAGACGATGGTTTGGGACGAGGCCTTCTTAAAATGGCACCATTTAAGATAACGATGACTGGATTCAACATATACTAGCCTTGGGTTTCAACTACCCCTCGGTCATTTTGGCCAAAAAAAAATCAACTAATAGTTGACGTTCTTAAACACTTCGTCTACAACATTTAAATAAAATGGTTTGAGCTAGGGTTGCCACCTTTTTTTAAGGCTAAGGAGGGACACTTAACGAATATATGCAGATCGCCGATCTTCATACCTAAATTCGTACTTGGAACAATGTATTAATAATAGAAAGATGGAATATATTCATTACAAAGCCAAAAAGCTGTGTAACAGTAACACTAACATTAGAAAAGAAAAGATTAGCATGATAATAAAAAAAAACCTGGGCCAATTCACGACTTGAAGCTGTATTTCTTTTTTGATTTGGCAGTTCTAATAGTTCTTTGATCTGTGTCACTCTCACTACATAGTGTTTACAGGTATCTATAACATTTGTAGAAATTATTATTTCACTCTTTATGAGGTCAGCTGAGCACTTGTCTCTGGATTCTGTGCATTTTAGATTCATGAGAGGACAGTCCATCCACAAATGCATTGCTACCAGGAACTAAAGCAGAATTCCTCATATAACTCATCCAAATTAACATCAGATTCTACATTAAGTGCCTTCACAGAGTCTTTGACGGTGATTTCACTGCTGCCAACACGATACATTTTAGTGATGGAACAATATCGATATCTTGATCATGAGTCGAAATTCACAAAATATGCCACTAAGAATAATTTACCGTCTCATATTTTGTTTTGGAATAATTTTGCGTCCCGCAATATAATGCGTCCCGCAATATAATGCGTCCCTCTTAGGCATAATTCGGGACGCTGAAAATTTTCTTAAAAAGCGGGATGTCCCGCCTAATTCGGGACAGGTGGCAACGCTAGTTTGAGCCATTTCTGAGTAAATCGCGAAAAATTAATTTTTCTTCACGTAAAGTGGTGGAAAAAGTAAGACAAAGTCGTCACCAGTATTCGTGTCTCATACGTCAAAGGTATTTCAAATATGAGAGTTTGTTTTTATTAGATTTTTCATTCTTGAGTGTTTTTGTTCACAGAAACACATACACATACAGGTATATTTCTGAGAATTGTTTAGCAGAGAAAAGAAAGTAAAAAATAACTATCCCAAGGACATAGCCTAGACTTTATGTCGATTCAATAAATATCCACCAAGTGAAGGTTGGACTATTTATTGTTACTGACTGCTATACCAATCTGAAACCATTATAATGCATATTGAAACATGGATATGCCTTGAGAGTAAAACTTGCCTGGGAACTTCAATGAGCGATAAAGACACGAACTTCAAACACCTAGTTTCGATTAAAAATGCAAAGCACAGAATATTTTAATATGGGATCTGTATGGAATAATGAAATAAAGCTTAATCCAGGGAGAAGAGAGCGGAATTATTTTCATTGATGTATCCTAGAATCCGTATAGGCTACTGCTCCTAGAATCTTCACCTCTGTAAGAGTTTCCAGCTGTGTTGACCAACATTTTGCCAACAATCCTCCAATAGTTTTTAACAGTAATGACCCAAATTGTTCTTAAAACCACAAAATTCCAACGTTTAAGTCAAAGGAAGGTATTTCTAGATTAATAGTGAAAGGTAGCTCATATAGAAAATCCCTGTAAATTTACTGACTTTTCACGAAAGGAGAGAAAATCGCCACAGCTAAAAAAATCCCTTTCAGTCATAGAAGAGGAAGAAATTTCAAACAATTATTTTTGTCACCATTGTTGTAACATATGGTATATCATTACTGTTTGGGGGGATTATGAATAACTATCTCTTTACAATAAAATATTGCAGCATTTTATTTCTCCTTCAAAATTAAAAATTAGATAAGAAAAAAAAAACACACTTCAACTTATCATCTCCCAAATTTTAAAAAGTGCATTTATTGTGTGGCACTTATTTAAAAAAAAAAAATATTTAATCAAACTAAATGTTTTGGAAGTATTTCAACTGATTGTAAGCTTTAACGGATGTAACAAACAAGAACCATTGCCATAGCCGGCTATGGCATTGAATTGTTCATTCTGACTTCACCCTAGACAGTCTGTTACTAAAATAACTGACAATGACAGATATATTCAAGATGTGACACCTTATGAAAGTATAGTACTTTATAATTTAGTTTTTTTTAAGAAAGGGTATTTTTAATTATTTCTCCAACTATCCGGATCGGGCCCGTTTCCAATTAATCCGGATAATTGGAGTTTCTTCTGTACTATTAAATTTGTTTTCGGTTGCGGAAACTAAAAAATAAAATAAAATAACGAATAAATAAATTAATTACGCGGCAATTTTTAAAAATCGAATCCTTGTTGTCCGACTCAGAACTCTGGTCACTAGTGGCGAACCGGCGATCGGAAATTTCGCGCCCTATCTTATAGAATATGTTGTGAATTTAAGGGTAAATACATCTGAAGAAAGTGCCCACATGAGTATATGAAATGGCAGGTTGGTTTTCACTCTTAACAAATACCTACAAGTAGAATGTGAATAATGTTTGAGTCCAAGGCACACAACATTGTCAACAGCTGTTCCGCATTCTTGGCTACCATGACGATAATCTGATTAAGACGCGAAAGGGAACCATGCTTACGCCTCTTCGTCCATTCTTAACCAAGAGAATTCGCTTCCGAATGTGATGTCACGCATACTTTAGACTTTGTGAGTTCTGCCTCACTGTAAGAAACATAGGGAGAATATTATGTAATAAATTAACCTAGTTGGGATTAAAACTAATTGTTTAATGGTTGGTAGTAGGAGAACAATAGTCGGCCGCGGTGGTCTAGAGCTGCGTTTCTCTACTTTTTTGAACCCAAGGACCCCTAAAATGTTTAAAAAATTTTACGGACCCCTAATTTTAATCCCATTTTTAAAAGTACGCTATATGTAGGCCTATATTCTTAATATTTGGGGTATTAATTGTAGGTCATTATAACTAAATAAATCTAAATACATTTTTTTTTTAAATTTGACGGAAACACAGTTATTGAATTGGGAAAATATTAAAACCGGAGTTTTACATCTTTACTTTCCACTTGCTTCATGATACTTTTTAATTATGTCTGCAGACCATCTGTACCATCTTCGGGGTGGTCCGCGGACCATAGGTTGAGAAGCGCTAGTCTAGAGGTAGCGTGCTCACCTCTAAACCAGAAGCTCGCGGGATCAAACCCGGCCGCGGTCGATGGGTTTTTCTGGATGTAAAAATCCTGGGCACGGAGTCCTCCGGGAGGGACTTTAAACTGGGGGGCCCCGAATCGTAGATTTACGGCACTTAGAGCCTCTGGACAAAATTTCTCGGCCCTTTCACGTCCAAGTAATACCTTAGTTGAGAGGCGATGGGCTTACTACCTGTCCCTCTGCCCTCTCTCGGAAAATAAGCGTAACAAAATTCATATAGGTAACAGAAACCTCCACTTGGAGGCCCCTTTGCCCCAACATAGGGTGCTATAGGGTTCCAGACAGACAGTAGGGGAACAATAATAAGTTATTTATTATTTTTTAAAACGTTTCTCATTGACAAACGATCAGCATATTGAAGTAGCGTTATTATCGCTTAGGGGATCCATCCAAATATTCAGAAATCACCTACACATGACAAAAATTAAGCTGAACAGGGTACTTTCTTCAATTTGATTGTTTTACTTGATTGTTTTAATGTAATTAGTGTATAATTGGATATTGTTCATGTTTTCTTTGCTTTTAAGGCAATCTTTGTTGTGCAGAAACATTAAGTAAATGTAAAACAAGAAATTATTATTGAATTTTCAAAAGTACAGAACCCTATTTTACCAGCTTGAGTAATAGTGTTTTATTATTATTATTATTATTATTACACATTTTTGCCAATAAGACTGTGTTTGAACTTGAATGTTACGTGATTATACACTTCCTTCTTGTTTCTTCTTCCTTTTCTCTTCTCATTCTTTGACTGTGTTCCTCTTTCCTTTGTTCGGTCCATATTTTACCTGTTTTCTTGCTTTCTATTACTTCAAATTTTGCTTCAAATAGTGTTATATATATATATATATATATATATATATTTCTTTCATAAACAATGTTGTAAATATTTTTGAAGTTTCATGAATAGTGTACTTGCAAATTTGTAATATGTATATGTAGTGTATATTGTATATTCTATATATATAAAAAGGTAAAGTGATCCCTATACAGGCCATGGAGACCCAGAGGGTTCCAGGAGGTTGAGGCTCCCAGAATTTTGGACATTAGGCACGTGAAGATGGTAAGGTTATCAGCCTTACGCACCGGCCGCCTTTATCCCCAGGATTTCTCCTGGTACTCATTTCTGTTAGAGGCTGAGTCGAACCCAGGGCCATAGTGCCACCAGAAGGATTAGGCCAATTGAAAAACACCAATGACCTCATCGCGTATCGAACCCGCGACCTTCCGGTTTGTACCACAACGCCTCAACCACTACTCTACGGCGTACCCCCATTCTTTCGGCATATCACATAAAACCAATGAACTCAGGAAGCGATATATTGGGTACCCGGAAAAATATTAAGGTGCGATATCATCAATAGGAGCCTGACACAAGTATAACGGTTACTTAATAACCGGAATAATTTGGAATGGAGGTGTCATAGTGACAAGCTTTCCGGCTCTCTAATCCGGCGAGTTTCGTTTTGAACAAACAGAGACAACTGCCGTATCGCGTTACATCACTTAGCACGGCCTTCTGTGTACACGGAGAAAATTGTGAATTTCTAAGCACAACATTTCACACATCGCTTACGACCACGTGACAAACTGCGTACGTTTTGAAAACATAGCCAACAGCGATTGACAAAAGTAACTTTTTTTTTGCTTTCTCTCACATAGCCTACGTAGAATGGAGAAAGCATTATTATTATTATTATTATTATTATTATTATTATTATTATTATTATTATTATTATTAAATCAACTGTGTTCATACTCCTTTTAGCTGAGAGGCCATATAGGAGTTCGGGATGTGTGTCTATACAGTAGGGTAGGCCATGGAACTATTGATTGTCAATTATTTCTATTATTGGCAAATTTTATGGAGTAAATTTCAACAGATATTAATTTAAATGGACATGATACAATATGAAATGGTGAGGATGATTCGTGGTATGTAAAAATCTAATTCCGCATAATAATGCCTAATGAAGGGAAAAAATTATGTAATTGTTTTTATTTATTTATTACAGCTATATTTATACCTCTTTTAGCTAAGAGGCCATATTAGGAGTTCGGGATCTGTGTTTATACAGTAGGGTAGGCCATGAATCTATTGATTGTCAATTATTTCTATTATTGATGTATTTTATGGAGTAAATTTCAACTGATAATAATTTAAATGGATATGATAAATATGAAATGGTGATGATGATACACGGTATGTAAATATCCAATTCGGCATTTGCCTTTACGACTGAGAAAACTATGAAAAAACCCATGTCAAATTGGCCGGCCACGGGATTTGACCCTGGGACCTCCCGAATTGAGAGCAAGCATTGTGATCGTGACAAAAGAAGAAACCGAGATAATACAGGGGGAAAAGTTTGCTGAGGAATTGTCTATTGCCATTGAGTAAGTGAGCTATTAAGTAAGTATAAAATAACTTATGGCTTAAATGTACATCAGACCATACATTAATTAAAGTATGAATGATATTCTTTTGTTTACCATAGTAACAAGAAACCTACAATTAACGTATTGATGTGAAATTCCTCAGTCACTAAAAACAGTCAGAGCGTGGTGTAGATTTATGAATGCTACAACCGAAGAACCTCAATGACTAAAATCTTAACACGTATATGTGAGAAAGTTTATGCGACATAATTTGCACCGTTCATTTACTTTCTCTATCTGTATCTATGAATAAGAAGCAGAGGAAATATTCATGGCACTCAGGTGCCACGTAAAACAGTTCCAAATGTTGTTATCCACGGTAAAGTAATTGAAACTACAGTAGAACTCCAATTATCCGGATTAATTGGGACCGGACCCGTACTGGATAATGAAATATCCGGATTAATAATAAAAATTGTCATTATTAAAAAAAAAACTAAATTGTACAATATTCTATTTACATAAAATGTCGCATCTTGAATATATAGGTCAGATTCAGATGTTTTGCTGACAAACTGTCCATTTCGTAGACTAAGTTTTGACTTTTCGAAAATAATCGGCCCTGAAAGAGGGTTTCCCAATGCTCGCTGCTGCAAAAACCAAATTGAATACGGCCTAAAAGCGATCCAGATAGTTGGAATTCTACATTATTATGTTACATAGTCGGGTTCATTGGTATTAAGTTTATATTTGTTTATTTCCTTCTATATTTCAATATTTGGTACTCTTTGTCATAAGGCAGCCTATAAGTGTTACAGGAAGATGTGAAAATAAAAAATATATAACCTTTAAAATAACATATTTTCAATGCAACTTTATTTTATGAACATTTTTCATTTGTTTATAATAAATTAATTTGGTGTTATTTATACTGAAATCTCTATACATATAAAAGGCTTTGTCCTAACTGACTGAATGAATGACTGACTGACTGATTGACTGAATGACAGGAATCAACGTACAGCCTAAACTATAACAGGTAGAGACTTGGAATTTTGACAGTACCTTCGTTTCATAATGTAGGTGCTCACTAAGAAAGGATTTTGAAAAATTCTGATTCTAAATTCCAAAAATTAAAAGTTTTTGAAAATACTTAATCCCTTTTTACATAGAATTATCCATTCCAAATCACAGAATATATTGTTGCCAAATGGTATCAGGTGGGCTTGGAAAAAACACATGAAATGCACTTTTGACAAATAAGAGAAGTTATCAAAATAATTCATGTTATAAAATATAAATATTACAGAATGAAATCCACTAAAATAATGGAATCACATAACTTTCTCTACCCTGGACATAGAGAAAACAAAACGAGGTATGGTAATGTGTATATTATTATATTATATCGCAGGTTTTTGGAGAGAAAAGTATGAAAGTGATAATGCTTTCTGTTTAATTTCATCTCCAAAACGGCTTTATGGTAACATAAGAGTGGGAAATTTCCCGCCTCGATATTACAATTTTATGTTACAGGAATTTCTGTTTCTTCTTATTTAAACCTCTACCAGGCTTGCTGTGCACTGTATAAGCGATGGGATGCAAAATTCTAGATCCTCTATGAGCCATAAAAAACTATATCAAGCGTTTTCTGAGGGAATAGTTTGAGTGTAATAAGTCGTTCTTCCTATTTCAAATTATAAATGCCTATATAAGGATCTAGAATTTAAAATTTAAAATCCTTCATAAGCTAATTTCCAATTACAAAATACAAAACCCGGGCGACGCCGGGTCTTTTAAGCTAGTTATATATATAGTATGCATGGGGAAAGCTATGAGATCATGGACCCATAATTGAAACTTTAGGTTGGCAGAATACAATGCATTTTTTAATTATTATTAATACCCTTTTCATAATACGAAGTTATACAGTTCATCGGCACCCAATTTAAAAAAGCGGTGATTATAAAAAATTAAGACGCGAATTCCGCTCACTCCACTCGTTTAATTTTTTTTTTTTCAGTCTTGAAGGGGAAATAACTCAGACACTATATACAACCAATAAGATACGACTAATTTAAGTTAAAAACTAAAAAGCCCCTCATTTGCTTGAGTTAATTTTTTTCATTTTTGGCAAACATAAATTTAATCTATTTGTAAAATAAGAGTTCTGTTTTTGTAATATTGAACTAATGAAATTTCTTTTGTAAAACTTGTTTGTTTTTTGTTTATGCGATATGTCTTTATTATTAACATAGGCCTACATGTTAATTGCTGTTTTTACACATGAAGTTTGATTATCTGGGGGCTTTCAAATGATCTAATTTTATGATTTTGACGTAATGTAATGTAATAAATAAAATCAGGTAAACTTATCTAACAATGTGCCGGAATGCTTTTGTGTAATCAGTGATAATTGCAATTATAGTATGCAGAAAATAAGATATTTTTTAATCGATTTCCAAGTTAGGCTTCCAGATCGATTCATTGAGCTGGGCTTACGGAAGAACAAAGGTCTAGTTTGATAAGCATGTGTGAAGGAATATGTGGGTAGTGTTATTTGCCAAAACTAAGGGTATTGCAACTTCCGAAGCCGTAAACAATATGTTACAATGAGTTGTGATTTGCATTTGATATATTCTTTCTAATATATTACCATAAAATAGGCACTAAATTGGGCATTACTTCGGTACGAGTCAACCGATTTGGTCCAATATCAATAGGATTCTTCCCATGGACGTTATAAATGCGTATACCAAGTTTCACGAAAATCCGATAAAGCGTATTTGAGTTATCTCTCGTACAGACAGACAGACATTTTCCCGTCCACCACACAATCTCATAAAGTACATTCTGGGACATTCAATAAATAAAATAACAATACATTCTTAGGTATAATATTGGAACTCGGACATAATCGAGTTGAAAATTCCTGACTATAGCAAATTAACATGCAGGTTAATTTTTTTTTTTTTTTGCCGCACATGGATTTACTGCACTTTTGTTTGCCCCTACTAGTAAAGAAGCGTCTCCGTGCCATGTAGCTGTTTTAGTCTGACATGCCCTATTCGGGGCTCTTCTGTTTTCAAGGTAGTTGTATCTAGATAACCTTGTCTACTAGTGGCGGTAGTTCCTTCACCCCTGGCGTCCATCTCTGTATAGGATCCAAGGTCCAGAATCCCATTAAAATCTGGACGTCTTGTATGGAGGCTTTCAATTATATAAACTTTATATTATATTGCAAACCCGTGTGAAAACAATTTACAGAAAGCTGAATGAAGTAGCCATGAAATACAATATGATGATTTCAACAACTAGAAATAAAGTTATAGCAGAAGGACAGGTACAGGAATTGGTACTCATAAACAATATTTTCTCCAAAATGTAACATTTTTCGTTTTCTATGTTTTCCGATAGGAAATTTCATAAAGTTTTAAAAAATCTATGGTTTATGTACGTACCTAAATCTAACGTTCACATGCAAAAAATATTTATTGCATAGGGCGTTCAGGTAATACACCCCCGTGCTTGTTGAAGAAATATACATATTTTTCCGAACAAAATATTCTATATTTTGAGTTTTTCTCATTTTGATGTAGCTGGTACCTTGTTGTACACAGGTAGGGGGGAAAAAAAGCGGACCAACTCTTGTAGCTGATTTCAGAGCCTTGTGATACGTAAATAAATGTAAGAGATGTAACGGAAACGTTTGTTTTCACAAACGATGCAAATTACGTGAAATTATTTCTCAATTCAAGCAATTTATCGACTGTAGAACAAATTTCAATACATTCCCTGCTATCCTGTGAATGCCGCTAGGCATGCGCAGTGGCTCATATCGGCAACTTAGATATTTTAGTCGGTCCGCTTTTTTTTTTGTGTGCCTTACCTGTACATACTGCCAATCAAATAGTAGCGCCTCTAATGCCCGGTTTCTACAAACTTGTGAATTACCTATGGGTAAATTATCCATGGATAAATAAGTCCCATTTCAACCACAATGATATAATGAGCAAGGCCTTGGAGTTGTGCAGTTAATTTAATTCAGAAGGCTTTGATTCTCATTGTTATTGATCCTTCAAGAGGTTACATTTTATCCAGCCATCCATGAAAGGATAAATTAACCCAACGATTTACCCTTGGAAAGATCTAGCCCAGTTTGTAGAAACATTTTTTCTGTCATTTTCATATATACCCAGAGGACATTTATCTAGAAACTCGCCACAAGTGTAAGTGATTGCTAACTTTAAATTATTTGTGTTTGTGTGGAGTTATTCTTGTGTAAATTCTGTCCATTGGGTAATTTACCCATAGGTAATTCGCGAGTTTATAGAAACCGGCCATAAGTGATTCTGTGGGTTAAAAACAGTTCCGTGGCTTCACAGCTTAAACAATTTTATATATATATAGCATAAAATGTTAGCATACGATTTACCACAAAGTAATTTTCCCACCATTTTCTGTAGCCTATATCAACAACGATAACTTCTGAAAGAATAAAAATATTGTATTTTTATTGTTGATAGCTACGACCAATGAACACGTTTGTATGAATCAGTTTACCTACTTTCGCCTACAGGGGAAAATCTCAAGTATTAAATTCTTATAATGACAAAATGCCAATTCGCCTAGGCTACACCACCAGAGTTTAAAAGCTCTTCATATTACGATATTCATGAGATTTATTCTCAGATGTTCACAACTAATACGTAACACCCGCTATTTATCCAGTGTGATTCCTGTCACAACACAATGCTCAAGAGAACAGTGAACCCTGAGAAGACATTGTAAATAAAGCATCCCACATCCGAAGAGAAAACAGTTTGGAGAAGCACCGATACCATATTACAGATGCCAGCAGCAATGTAGATATGGAGAAGGTCGTATTGTGTGCAAATACAGCGCAGGGAAAGTCAATGACAATTACTGTGCATGGCCGCCTCTGTAGGGTTCTGAGTATATTCTTTAAACTGTTTTTGCACGACGTAACTAATTAGTGGTACTTAGGGAATATTGTTGCCGTGGATCGTAAGTTGACATTCCCACACGTTTTGAAAACAAAAGAAACCTCAGTGCTGTAAAAATGACGAAAAGCACACGTGCCGTAAGTAAATCCATCATAATACAAGCGTTTATGGAAGACCAGAACCAAGGCCCCCCCCCAGTTTGTGGCGACCTTAACAGGACAAATATTCGGTCCCCATAACAACCAACACATGCGAAGCACTTTCTGAAATATAACATCCATCTTCAATAGTGTATACTAGCTTAAAAGGCCCGGCGTCGCCCGGGTTTTTTTATTTTGTAATTGGAAATTAACTTATGAAGGACTTTAGATTTTTAAATTCTAGGTCCTTATATAGGTATTTATAATTTGAAGTGGGAAGAACGACTTATCACACTCAAACTATTCCCTAAGAAAATGTTTGATATAGCTTTTATGGCTCATAGAGGATGTAGAATTTTGCATCCCATCGCTTGTACAGTACACAGCAAGCATGGTAGGGGTTCAAATAAGAAGAAACAGAAATTCCGGTAACATAAAATTGTATTATCGGGGCTGAAAATTTTGTTTCTCACTCTCATGTTACCATAAAACCGTTTTGGGAATGCAATTAAACAGAAATACAATATCACTTTCATACATCTCTTCCCAAAACATATTACCTTACCTCGTATTGTTTTCTCAATTTCCAGGCTAGAGGAAGTTATGTGATTGCATTATTTTCGTGGATTTCATTCTGTGATATAATAATATATATATTACCATACCTCGTATCGTTTTCTCTATGTCCAGGGTAAAGAAAGCATTATTTTCGTGGATATTGATAGTTCTCTCATTTGTCAAATTTATTCTACTTTCATTTTTTTTTCCAAACCCATCTGAGACTCACTGGCAACAATATGTCAAATGTGATTTGGATTCGATAATTCTGTGTAAAAAGGGATTAAGTATTCTCAAAAACATTTGATTTTTGGCATTTAAAATCAAAATTGTAAAAAATCCTTTCTTAGTGAGCACCTACAATATGAAACGAAGGTACTGTCAAAATTCCAAGTCTCTACCTGTTATAGTTTAGGCTGTACGTTGATTCTCTGTCAGTCAGTCAGTCAGTCAGTCATTCAGTCAGGACAAAGCCTCTTATATATATAGATACATAATATATTTGCAGCTAATAACTCAACTAATATAATTAAATTGATACAAGTAATCATCATGTGAAAAATAGCATGCAATACTCGTTCCGTAAGCGCATAACGGATCTCGGAAATTTTCAAACTCTTTCCTCGATCTGTAAGCAGCGCTTAAGCTTGTATATTATAAGTTTACTAGCATGTGCCCGCGGCTTCGCCCGCGATAATTATTTCAAAAATTAAAAATTAAGAGCATAATACTTAAATCATTATATTTATTAACACCTAAATCACGTGGACTACATACCACGATTAGATAGCGTCGCCTGGTAAAAACGACCTCAGATTCGAGTTCCTAGGCCCGGAAAACCCCTGTATAGTGAGTTTCGTCCAAATCGAACAACGTTTGACCATATTTAGGCTAATATTGATTATCCCTATAATAATAATAATAATAATAATCCTCTTCGGTGTAGGTTGAAAATTTCACATTATGTTTGCGTGCCTTGACATTAAAAACAAATGAATCGACCAGCGTGAGCTACAACATTCAAGAGATCGCGATGCTTTTATGTCGAAGGTTTGACAAAAATAGCCAAAGCCTAGTGTAATTGATTTGTATTACTGAAAACTCATGCTTCGAAAACGGAATAAATACACGTTTTCTGCCCGTTTTTCACTCATAACTCACGAACTAAAGCGAAAATTAAAATTCCGGCTTCGAGGTGCACATTCCGACCCTTTAGTCCGCCTATGTATCAAATTTCAGATCTCTGCGTTCAGTAGATTTCGCTGGGCATCGCGGACAGACGGATGACAGACACTTCCTTTTATTAATATAGATTTTATGGTCATTAAATGCCTTGCCCTAATAATTACGTTAGTCATTTAGAAATAAGTGGAAGAAATTTAATTGAAACAAATGAAAGGTAAAACATTATAAAATTTGATTATGATATTAAATGTTATATATTAAAAATTTGTGTGTAATAAATGTGTAATTTCTTTTCTTTGCAGGTATGTCCAAAAGCTGTGACTACGTTAAGGAATATTGTTACGACCAAATGTGAGTACCTCTAAATATATGACAAGGAGTAGAAAGGCTGGTTAAGCAAACTTACTGCTAACTGCCAAGTCAACATAAATATTGCACAGTTCTCTCCAGGCGTATTCGTTCCTTCTGTAATCACAGATGTCATTCAACGTTTTCTTATGCAAAATTCTGAGAAAAGAAATCCGTTAACAAATATTATTTGGTTAGATTTATATTTACAGGAAAATGTTAAGCCACACAAATCCAGGGCAGATGGAACAATAGCAGAAGTGCCCTAAGCGTTACGCCGGTTGTCGATCAAGAGCTAAGCTAACCTAGCTTAGCTTAGCTCACATACAGTGAGGGATTTCATAAATAGTTGTGCCGGATTTCATATGTAGTTTTGTCGGCACAACTACATATGAAATCCCGCACTGTATGTGAGCTAAGCTATACTAACTTAGCTTAGCACTTGGTCGACAACCGGCTTTATCCAGCAATAGATTAAACTCCTGCCAACTGGTTCTTACAGTCAATTTCATCGACAGGGGGTAAATATCAGAACTGTACAAAATCTATTCCATTGACGGATAAAGAATAAAATCAGGTAAACTGATATAGAAAAATGCCAGAATGCTTTTGTTTAATCAGTCATGATTGCAATTATGATATGCAGAAAATAAGTTATTTCTGTAATCTATCTCAGAGTTAAGCTCCAGATAGATTCATTAAGCAGGGCTTACGGAAGAACAAAGGTCTAAAGTTTAATACTTCACCTTAATTCAAACTCGTAAATACACTGGTCTTGTGGTTAGCGTCGCTGACTACAGATCCGTCGGTTTGGGTTCGATGCCCGGTACCTCCTCGGATTTTTCTGAAGTATGGAGGTCTGGTAGGGGTGCACTCAGCTTCGTGATTCAAATTGAGGAGCTACTTGATAGAGAAATAGCGACTCTGGTCATGCAACCACCATTAACGGCCGTGGGTGTCGGCATGCTGACCACATGCCCCCCAATCCTGCTATCTGCCTATGGTAGATGACTTAGATTGCTTATTTCAGTTGGCATGTCTTAGAGTATAGTAAGCAAATTTGCTAACTAGTTTTTCAGTGCTAACATAGCGTAAAATGTTAATTTCATTAGTTCAATATTTAGACATTTTCCGGGGTCTTCCATGCCCCCCAAACCCTCAAGCACTTTCGACTCTCCCCGAAATTATTTTCTGGCTACGCCACTGGTTCCTCTAGCTCCAGCATCCCACAACCTCCCAGGGAGCTGATCTTATAAGTGTCTAGCCCGGATTCTGACATGTCATCTTTTTATTTATGCTGCATAGACATTGGCAACTTGTGGATAAATCCTAATCATGGCCTGTAGATTATATAAATGCATTTTTATTATGTCATTTTTTGTCACTTTATGCGATTTTATATTTTTAGGGCAATTTTCAATTTTAGGTCATTATTTAGTCATTTTCGTGCCATTTGCTTCCTTATTTAGTCATTTTCATGTATTTACATTGAGTGTATTAACTTTTTTCGCCGCTAGCGGTGCTGTCTTTGAAGTGGTGTTTGTTTAATGCAAGAAGGAAAAATTCGGTGTTGAAGTGTTGACATGTCTCAGTCGGAAGTGAGAATCAAAGAAACGCCAAAATTTTATAAGTTATTATATTACTATTGTTATCAGATTGACTTGGCACCAGAGTCTGCCACTTGCTTGGACTTGAGAGTGCAAACTACTGTTTACCCTCAATAAATAACAATATAATTCGGCAGACCACAAAAGGATGTGCCGAATTTTGACTCACCAGTGCCTCAGTGCCAGTATAAATTTCCGTGAGAAAAGGACATTCACAACATTACAGCTATTTACAGCTTTTACAATTATGTACAAACTAGTCTATAACTTTGTGTGTACAATAATAATTTTTTATAAATAAAATATCAGTTTTTAGGTCATTTTTTATAATTATTAAGTCATTTTTATGGTTATTTTATAGGTCATTTTTCAAACAATTTTAGGTTATCAGTAGGGGCGGATTTTTATGACCTAAAAAATAGGATATATGCATGCATTTATGACCTAAAAAACATTAAAATATGACCAATAAAATTTAAAATATGACTTTACCACTTACACATTGTCTATATTTGTTAAGTTTCATTACAATACATTTTATTAAAATATAGTGTTAATTATTTAAAATATTTTTAAATTCTCAAAAAGTATCATTATAATGCAAAATTTACAAAATATGATATGAAACTTCAAAACTTCTTTATTATGCACCGAAATATGCCAAAAATATTACCTAAATATGCATATTCATACTAAATATGCTACAATAGTTGAAAATTTCCTAAATATGCAGTTATATGCACAATAAAAGCCGTTCCATTTTCACCAGGATGCTTGGAATCGGGGTTAAATTAGTTGGAAACCTGAAATAATGCAAAGGGGAAAAATATGAATTGTCATAGAAATCCACCCCCTAGTTATCAGAATCCGGGCCCTGCTAACAATGATATAAAAATGTAAAGAATAGGCAAAGTGGTTAGTTTACAAACGGAATTCACTTCTAAGTGTAGTCCAGATTGGGCTGAGATTTATAGCTCATTATGACACTTGCAATGTCATACGGAGGATTTAGGTAGCAATATGTAGTCCGTGGGCTTAGAGATGTTTCTTCAATTTAGCAGGAGATAGCAGGTATGAGCGATTTATAGCCTACAAGCAAGCAGTTCCATCTGGACGGAGTAATATATTGTATGTTAATACGGTACAAATATATAGGAAATTATCTTACAAACCGAGACTAATAAATTGTTTTTACATTAAGAAGCCATTTGTGTCACTGCTCCGATAAATTTCAGTGATTTGTAGTTACACAGAGAAATCGTATCATGTTCTCATTATCTAAT
The DNA here is from genome assembly GCA_964059195.1 of Ectobius pallidus. Taxonomy (NCBI): domain Eukaryota; kingdom Metazoa; phylum Arthropoda; class Insecta; order Blattodea; family Ectobiidae; genus Ectobius; species Ectobius pallidus. Next base: position 168,205,509 of record CAXKWD010000006.1, read on the forward strand.
ATCATTCCCATGCCTACAATTTATGGTTCCTTGCTGCGATGATAGATTTCCTTACAAAATGTTCTCCGGGCGAAATATGAAGAGCAGGAATGCAGCTACTAGAAGTGAAAAGAATCGTCTAACGTTACACTAATATTACTCAACCCTTCTAAAATGCGATACGCAAATCAATACTTCCTATACACTGTCTAATGCGTAAAAAGAAGGAAGGTTGAAAGTTGAAAGTTGGTTTATTGTCTTGAATAAATGTTACCGTATTTTACGGACCATAAGACGAACTTTTTTTACCTTGAAAACAGAGCTTTGGTGTTGTAAACAATAAGATAGTTACAAATTTTGGCACGTCAGTGCACTTGTCACAATCGTAAAATGAGGGTAGCTAGAAGCCAGGTATACAATGCTATAAGAATGGAATGTTGAGTTCTTTTATATGAAAGGAGTTGTATCCGCCGGGTGGTTTAAATGAAGGCAATGATCTCTAAACAGCCTCGTTATGCTGAATTCAGGGTTAGAGGGTGTAAAAGTATTTTCAGTCTTTCATGAGAAATCAGTTCAGTTAAAATTTACGCGATACCACCTGTACAGAAGACATTTTCGTATAACGCAGGTTTTAAGTTAGAAGTGATTTTCACTGATTCCATTGTACAAGGTTATAATTGTTTTTGGAATGAAGACTATTATTCCCTTTAAATTTGTTTGTTTAGAATCATATTAAATTTCTTTCCTTTTAAATTTCCAATCTAAAATCAAGGCGCGTCTTATGGTTCGGAGCGTCTTATAGTGCGTAAAATACGGTACATACTAGCAGGTGCCCGCGCCTTCGCACACGATAATAAATTGAAAAATTAAAAATTAAGAGTATAATAATTATTAAAGCATTATATTTATTAACACTTGCACGCGAATCATTAATAAACTGAACCATTAATAATCAATGAAACAGATAAAAATTCCGGCTTTAGAGTACATTCCACGATTAGAAAGGGCCGACCGGGAAAACGATCTCAGATTCGGTTATGCAGTTCCAAAGCTAACTGTGAACACTGATAATACGTATTGTTTCTCAACTGTTTGTTGACAGATGAATATGATGTGAATTTTATTTGATAAGTTCAGTGTAATTTTCAGAAATACTACAATCTTTGAAGGGCAGGAGTGGTTTGTTTGGATTTTTACTGTCCGCGATACTTCTAAGGTTAAACTATCAATATATTATAGCTGGTGCCCGCGGCTTCAGCAGCCATTATTAATTGACTCCAGAGTTTTAAAGAAATTTACACTGGCAGTTTATTAAAAATGTCTGTGGTTCAGAGCTATGAAAATTGTAAGTAAAAATAAAATTAGAATAGTTGTTCATTGTGTTCACTTCACTTAGGTCTTCCATAATAAAGAAAAGGTTTTCCTAATTTTGTATTCTTCGTGAAAGTTTAGACTGTGAGAGACGAACATCGCCGAGTATACCCGATGTCTCACGAAGTGAGGGAGTGAGCACGCTATTTAGGGTCGTTGAATTTTATAAGAGTAGATTAATTTTTGCGTTAAGATGCCACCCGAATGAGCATATATGCACGTGGTCGGAGCAGTTCAGAAATGTATAAAAAATATATTTAATTAATATATTAATTACATTCATTTTCAATACGAGGACCGTCCATAAAGTAAGTTTCCCTGGGGCCGTTTAAAGAAACAAAACACAATTTCGTGGAAATATTTATTGCAACAGATACAGCAAGTGTTCAGCTATTTTTAAACATATTCGCCACCGGAATAGAGATACTTTTCATTCCGTGGAAACAAGTTTGAATACCTGTGTCGGAGAAGTCTGCTTCCTGGGATTCGAACCACTATATGGCAACCATGTCCGCCTCTCTGTCATTCTCTGTCATTTCTTGAGGTACAGGAAAAGTTGGAAATCAATGGGAGCGAAATCCGGGCTGTATGGTGGATTTTTAAACTACTCCCAGTAAGTCTCCTGCAGAAGTTCGACTGGGGAAGTATTTAGACATACAGTAGTAGCTTTATTGACACTCATTACTACGATTAGGCTAAGTTAATTACCTTGTTGGAACGGTTTCAGCTGCATAAGTAGCCATCTTCAGCAACTGAAAAGTTATGATTTAGCTACTTTTGGGCATTTATTTAAGAACTGGTTGGTATATTTAATCCCCTTACGCAGTAGGCACACCAAATCCCAAGTTTAAGTTGGAGATGGTTTTCAACCATCGCCTGTCTCCTTAGCCGAGTTAGGTAAGTTTAGGCCTTAGAGCCGTGATGAAGGAAGCTGCGAGTTTGAGTCTCGCCTTTTGCAGGGTTTGTTGTAGGCCTACATGACAGAAAAATCACATAGAAAACAAGATTCACGAAGTGTGAGAGATTTAGGCCGGTATTCATAATAGGTACCACTGTTTTAATTTGTCACTCATCAATTTCTCACGCTATTTATAAACCCGTGTCGGACTGCTCAGAAAACAATTAAAACAATGATTAGGCCTTCTTACAATATTATGCATTACAAAAGTATATATATATATATATATATTATATATAATTTGTTTCCATCATAAATGTTTTAATTTTCTAACATATTTGTGCAATAAATAATATTTTGACTGTTTTATCCTTTAAGGATAGATGGGTAAGGTCAATTGGAATTATTCAACCACCATTTCATTAAATACCAGAACGATACTTCGTGAACGGGGGAAAAAGATTGTCTGTCCGTCCGTGTGACTGTAGGCGCGATATCTCGATATATCATATTTACAGGAAACTTGGCATATACAATTATAAGTTCATAGAAATAACCCCATCGATTTTGGACTATCGGAGTAACGACCAATCAACGGTCACTTGCTTTTTAAATAGCCATTTTTTATTTCATCAATCGACAAAATCGACTTGGTCAAACTTTCTCAAGAAACAGTAGTTTCTGAACAGTTAAGAATCATATGGTTTTCAAATAGAAAAAAAAAAATTCCACCTGGCACTTTGTTTTATAAGTTTGCCTGTTTTAATTATTATTAAATAAATATTTGTCTTCTATTACCCGGTAAGTTTGCATTTCCTCAGTCGTAAAGGCAAATGCTGAATTGGATATTGGACATCAATAGTTCCATGGCCTACCCTACTGTATAGACACACATCCCGAACTCCTGACATGGCCTCGCACCTAAAAAGCAGTATAAACACAGCTGAATTAAAAAAATAATAATAATAATAAAAAGTTAAATGTTCTTTCAAATTTTAGGCTCAGTTTTATGTAAGCCCATGCCTTTGAGTTTTATTAAAGAAGAAACTAACCGACTTCCCACATTTGCACGTTGCCTCACTGGAAAGAAGGAAAGAAAGAACAAAGTGCCAACATGTTAGAAAAACCGGAAAAAAAATTGAAACCTATGAAAAATTATTCTTTGACAAAGGGATTCGAACCCTGGACCTCCTGCTATCCGTACCAACGCTAATTTAAATTCGGATATACTACTGCAGTACTGGAAGTTCCGAAGGGAAAAGACCACTGGGAAGATCTAGACATACTTGGGAGGACAATATTAGGATGGATTTAAGGGAAGTAGGATTTGCGAGGGATGGTTGGATGGAGTTAGCACAGAATAGGGTTGAATGGCGGGCTCAGGTGAGCGCGGCAATGAACCTTCGGGTTCATATTCCTTTAGCTTGCTGAGGAATTTTCTATTGTCATTGATCAAGTAAGCAAGTACAGTATTTTTCAAATGAGAAGCCAATTTCCTCACCGCCAATCACGTGTACGAGCAAACGAAGTTCCGCTAGCAGTAAGAGTCTTCCCTCCGTCTCGCCGTCTCTGATTGGACCGCGTATCTAAGCAAGGAGAAGGACAAACGGCTTGTCATCTGCAAAACACTGTAAGTAAGTATACTACTACAGTAGGAAAGGTGTCTCCATACCCATGGAAAGAAAGTTCGGTGATCGTACGATCAATTTGTCTGCGAAGATAGCTGTTTAAATGCTATATAATTCCATAAATTACAGCAAAACGCTCAAAAGATGAAAGTGCTGGATACATCAGCGTTTCAAGGCGCCTTATTTGTAAAATTATCTGTGTTGGATCGAATCGCAATGGACTTATTAAACGGGAGCATGGAGAGAGTAAGCGCACAGATCTGTATAAAAATTGCGAACAGGGGAAAGCCAAAGCATGCGAGAGGATGTGTGGAATTACACGTCTGTCAGTGAGGTTAATTACACATGGAGACAATTACGGGTCAGACTGTGACCTTCAATATGGTGCGGGTCCACACGATCATGACCTTACCAGAGTCGTGATCACGGGTTGTTCATCCCAGAATGCTTCTTATGTCCAATACTCTACTTTCATTTGGGATTTATTTTCTGGATAGATAAAAATATGTAGCTGGCATCGTACAAGTAATCTTATTTAATTTTTTAAAAGAAAGATTCAAGAGTTTTAATCTTTAAATGTGTGTCGCCCGATTTCTCACACAATTTATAAACCCGTGACGGACCGCACAGAAAATAGTTAACACATTCATTTATTTCCTTATTTTGTTGTGTAATTTTACAAGAAATGTAAAAGTTCCTTCAAATTGTAAGACCAGTTTTATGTTAAATTATGATATATACAGTCCAGTTTTATTAAAGAAGAAATTAATCTACTTCCCTCATTTGCAGGTTGCTACATTGCCTGAAGCAGTCGGTAATTTTGTTCTAGGGCCCATATCTATATCTACGTCATATTTTTAAAGATTTAGGCTATAGTTTAATAGATTGTTAGAGTTTTATAACTATATTTATTATATTTTTAACAATTTATAGTTTGAGATTTGTATTCAGCCTATCAAGAAATATGGATGTAATCTAAGCTAAATAATTCCATTATATATAAAAGTTCTTCACAGGCTAACAGCCGAGTCAAGGGTTAAAAAAACTCCGAGCTTTCGGACTCCATCTCTGAGTCCATCTTCTGGGAGATCAACCCTTGACTCGGCTGTTAGACTGTGAAGAACTTTTATATATTATTCGCCGAGAAAAATTAAAACATTTTAAATTCCATTATAATTTAATATAAAAAGTTTCAAGTCTAACCCTAAAGCATTATTGGGTAATATACTTACTTACTTACTTACTTGCTCAATGGCAGTACACAATTCCTAAGTAAGCTAAATGAATATTATCTATTTTATGGAACCCGAAGGTTCATTTCCGCGCTTACCTGAGCCCGCCATTCAACCCTATTTTGTGCTAAGTCTATCCAGTCATCCCTCGCAAACCCTACTTCCCTTAAATTCATCCTAACATTGTCCTCCCACCTACGTCTAGATTTCCAAGTGGTCTTTTCCCTTCGGGTGTTCCAGTCAATACTTTTGAGATATGTCTTTCCTCTCCCATGCGCTCAACATGTCCAGTCCACTTCATCCTCCGTGATTTAATTACCCTTACTATATCCGGTGACGAGTACATAGGGTAATATAGGGTTTTATAATTTGTATATCGAATGAACAATTAGTCCTAATAAGGCCAATAATTATACCAAGGAGCCCAGAAGAGGTCTTCCCTATCAGACAAGATTCAGGAGAGAATTCGTGATCTAATTAGGCCTATACGAAGGAGACCACGAGAAGATAAGATTCAGGAGAGAATTCGTGTTCCAGCTATACCAAGGAGACCAGGAAAGGTTTTTCCTTTCAGACAAGAATCAGAAGGGAATTCGTGATCTAATTAGGACTATACGAAGGAGACCAGGAGAAGATTTTCAGATAAGATTCAGGAGAATTTGCTTTCCAGCTATACCGAGGAGATCAGGAGAGGTTTTCCTTTCAGACAAGATTCAGGAGAGAATTCATGTTCTAATTAGACCTATACGAAGGAGACCAGGAGAAGATTTTCAGATAAGATTCTGGAGAGAATTCGGGTTCTAACTATACCAAGGAGACCAGGAGAGGTTTTTCCTTTCATACAAGATTCAGGAGAGAATTCGTGATCTAATTAGGCCTATACGAAGGAGACCAGGAGAAGATTTTCAGATAAGATTCAGGAGAGAATTCGCGTACCAGCTATACCAAGGAGACCAGGAGAGGTTTAACTCTCAGACATGATTAGGAGAGAATTCGTGATCTAATTATAAGAAGGAGACCAGGATAAGATTTTCAGATAAGATTCAGGAGAGAATTCGCTTTCCAGCTATAACAAGGAGATCAGGAGAGGTTTTCCTTTCAGACAAGATTCAGGAGAGAATTCGTGATCTAATTAGGCCTATACGAAGGAGACCAGGAGAAGATTTTCAGATAAGATTCAGGAGAGAATTCGGGTTCCAGCTATACCAAGGAAACCAGGAGAGGTTTTCCCTTACAGACAAGATTCAGGAGAGAATTCGTGATCTAATTATACGAAGGAGACCAGGAGAAGATTTTCAGACAAGATTCAGGAGAGAATTCGTGATCTAATTATACGAAGGAGACCAGGAGAAGATTTTCAGACAAGATTCAGGAAAGAATTCGTGATCTAATTATACGAAGGAGAACAGGATAAGATTTTCAGATAAGATTCAGGAGAGAATTCGGGTTCCAGCTATACCAAGGAGACCAGGAATCTTTCGGACAAGATTCAGTAGACAAGAATTCGCGTGGGTTGAAGCTATGAGAATAACATTGTTTGAGGCATCTTCTTTCCTTGTCGGCACGGCTCGGCGTGCTGAGTGAAACTATTGCATGTATAAGGATTACATCAGTGAGTATAAGAGTTCTTCACGTAACGAGTTCCAACGTTTAACACCAATTATTCCAGTGGCTAATGGGCTCACTTATATAATGGGGATGTCTGACACAAACCACACTAATGTATCAAGTATTGCTTGAAAACCCTTCCGTTGTTACTTTATAAGCGTTTAATTGGATTCTGTGGTTTCCAGGAAAATCTCTTGCTTCAGAATCAACGAAATCACACAAAAAACTGTTAAAACGGATGGAGTAAAACTTGTGAAAGTAGTAATGCAAGGATCATAATAAATCTAAAAGTAGAAATATCTGACAGCGTAATCAAATATTTTAAAAAAAAAAAAAAAAGCAAACAGAATTTGAAATTCGATAAGTCGAGGAAACTTTGATCAGTAGAACTCGCCTCCAAACAAAAAATCTAGGATATGCTCTTCACCTTGAAACGGGATCAAAAAATAAAAATCCTTACACATACCGTTCTTATCGACTTCAAGCGACGTTCATACCAAATTGATTTATCCTTTAATCTAAGAAAAAAATTCGAGAAAGTAATCCAGCTCATTAGAAAAGATAGCAAATGTCAGGAATGACCAATTTTATAAACTATTTGCGCTTTGAACATGAAAATTGACGAACTTAATTAAAATCTACAAAATTGAAAATTATCTCCTCCGACCAATATTAAAATTTGAACAAAAATTTTTAACGTAACATTATAAAATACTAACGGATTTTAATATTATCTTACAGTTTCTCTTATGAATATTATTTTAAACAGGAATATGAAAAGTTTGAAAACATTATGTACGATGATGATAAATATTTTTAAAAATTAAGACTTATACAAAAAAATCGTATAAGTAACTTTTTATTTTAATTCAGCTGTGATTATACTCCTTTTAGCCGCAAAGCTATATCAGGGGTTCGGGATGTGTGTCTGTACAACAGGGTAGGCTAAGGAACTATTGACTGTCATTTGTTTCTATTATTGGTGTATTTTTATGGAGTAAATTTCAACTGATATTAATTTTAAATGTATATGATACAAGATGAAATGGTGAGCATGATTCATGGTATGTAAATATCCAATTCGGCATTGCCTTTACGACTGGGGAACCCATGAAAAGACCCATGCTAAATTGGCAGGCCAAGGGATTTGAACCTGGGATCTCCCGAATGATTAGTAATTTTGTTGCATACATTGTGAACTACATAGTAAAAATATTCAGAGCAATATTACTGTTTTCTGGGAGAAGATAGATTTTGAATTTGACTTATGGCCGGTTTCTATAAACTTGCGAATTACCTATGGGTAAATTACCCAATGGACAGAATTTACACAAGAATAACACCACACAAACACAAATAATTTAAAGATAGCAATCACTTACACTTGTGGCGAGTTTCTAGATAAATGTCCTCTGAGTAAATATGAAAATGACAGAAGAAATGTTCCTACAAACTCAAGCTAGATCTTTCCAAGGGTAAATCGTTGGGTTAATTTATCCTTTCATGGATGGCTGGATAAAATTTAACCTCTTTGTAGGATCAATAATAATTTAAACAATGAGAATCAAAGCCTTCTGAATTAAATTAACTGTACAACTCCAAGGCCTTCCTCATTATATCATTGTGGTTGAAATGGGACTTATTTATCCATGGATAATTTACCCATAGGTAATTCACAAGTTTGTAGAAACCTGGCATTAATAACATGGAAATTGAAACTGAGAAAACAAGCAATAAAAGTTTACATGCAATGACAGTTTAAAACACACGGTACTTTAAATATGGCGTCAGCAACACCATTCTATGCGCCCAAACGGCACAAAATTTAACAGAGTAGTGCATACACCTAAATCCTATTGAATTTCTGTCTTTCGCACTTGTATGGAAAAACAGTCGAGTACCGGTAACTATATTTCTATGAATTATGCCTATTACAAAATATAGATCTCTCTTTCCATGCAGACTTGTTGACTTTATCACGCAAATATGGCTGTTCGTAGATTTAAAACACCGTTCGTACACAGATCTACTGCATATGCGATTTCACTTTGCCTTGAATCAATATATCACTTCACTATTTACCATTTGCGTCGCAATCTATGTACTAGTGTAAGCCTTTTTTACGAAAATACAGCACGCGACAGAACAATGCAAAGGATGCGAGTGAAAGTTAATCCCCTAGCTACTTTATGTTAGCAATGTAATCATACAAAACATGTTTAAACCATGCAAACCGATGTCCCACGATTCAATTTTTTGGTTGAAAAAGTTGTATCAAGTAGCATTTCTATACAATTAGTTCTGGCTATTGACGACTACATTAAAGAGTTTCGCATGTCTAGCGGCATTCACAGGATAGCAGGGAATGTATTGAAATTTGTTCTAGTGTCGATAAATTGCTTGGATTGAGAAATAATTTCACGTAATATGCACGTGTTCATAATGCTTGCGTTCGCTACATTTTTGGTATTCGTAAGTCAGATCATATTACGCCAGCATTTGAAACATTGGCATGGTTTCACTTGGACGACAGAAGAAAATTGCACTCTCTCTGCCTCCTATATCGAATTCTTCACACTTCCTGTCCTCACTATCTGTCATCACGCTTTCAAACTCTTTCATCTCATCATAACCTAAACACTCGGTCCAGGCAATATCATATTCTCGCAATACCTAAATATCATACATCTCTTTACTCATCATCGTTTACAACTTCAGTCATCCGAATGTGGAATTCTTTACCATCTCACATCAAGGACTGCCGGTCACTTTCAACCTTCAGATCGCATTTAACAGCACATATACGTAGTACTTAATAATCTTTTTCATGTCCTATGTTAATTTCAGTTTCCATCACTTAATACTTTTATATAACTCAATCATATTTGTAACAATTAATTTCTTTTTATCATTTAATGTATCTTAATGTATCTTAATTATTCAAGTATATATGTTCTAATTTTTTCTTTGTATTTAATGTTCGTTTCTTGTATTCATGTATATCAGTTCTTTTTTAATTTATTTTTAATCATTATTATTGTTAACATTATGTATTTCATGTTTTTGCCCTGGCTGAGTGGTAGAGAAGGCCTTATGGCCTTAACTCCGCCAGGTTAAATAAATAAATAAATAAATAAATTGCTTGTGAGAACAAACATTTCCGTTACATCTCTTACATTTATTTACGTATCACAAGCTCTGAAATCAGCTACAAAGTCGGTCCGCTTTTTTTTCCCCCTACCTGTACATAATTACAATAAATACTAATAAATATTTAATAAACCAAGTAAATGTTGAGTTGGTATAATGTAACACTAACGAACAAAAGAAAAAAAATTAATTGAATCTTTAAAAAAATCCTGTGTACCAAGTAATTCAGGTAGAAATTAATTTTTGCTGTATAGCATATTTCAACTTAGGACTAAACCCAATTCCTCGCAATTTAATTTATACTATCTTTCAATAAACAGTAGTATTTTGGTTCCAAGCAATTTATAATATTCAATACATAGCAAGGAGATCGTGATATCAGTTTATTTATACTACAGCCAAGTTAATTTACAAAAACAAAGTCCTAAAATTCCCTTGATGTCGTGTTTTTGCCGAAATATACAATACTAGCTTAAAAGACCCGGCGTCGCCCGGGTTTTGTATTTTGTAATTGGAAATTAGCTTATGAAGGATTTTCAATTTTAAATTCTAGGTCCTTATATAGGCATTTATAATATGAAACAGGAAGAACGACTTATTACACTCAAACTATTCCCTCAGAAAACGCTTGATATAGTTTTTTATGGCTCATAGAGGATCTAGAATTTTGCATCCCATCGCTTGTACTGTGCACAGCAAGCCTGGTAGAGGTTTAAATAAGAAGAAACAGAAATTCCTGTAACATAAAATTGTAATATCGAGGCGGGAAATTTCCCACTCTATGTTACCATAAAGCATTCATACTTTTCTCTCCAAAAACCTGCGATATAATATAATAATATACACATTACCATACCTCGTTTTGTTTTCTCTATGTCCAGAGTAGAGAAAGTTATGTGATTCCATTATTTTAGTGGATTTCATTCTGTAATATTTATTTATAACATGCATTATTTTGATAACTTCTCTTATTTGTCAAAAGTGCATTTCAATTGTTTTTTCCAAGCCCACCTGATACCATTTGGCAACAATATATTCTGTGATTTGGAATTGATAATTCTATGTAAAAAGGGATTAAGTATTTTCAAAAACATTTAATTTTTGGCATTTAGAATCAGAATTTTTCAAAATCCTTTCTTAGTGAGCACCTACATTATGAAACGAAGGTACTGTCAAAATTCCAAGTCTCTACCTGTTATAGTTTAGGCTGTACGTTGATTCCTGTCATTCAGTCAATCAGTCAGTCAGTCATTCATTCAGTCAGTCAGGACAAAGCCTTTTATATATATAGAGATTTATCGCCGCACGAGCTGTAAGTCTAATGGGCAAGGACAGTAAAATTATCTTAACTTTTGCACCAAAATGTAGTATTTTCATTTAACGCAAAAAGGCTCCCTAACTTTAGGTACCATTATTTTATTATTTCCAAAAGGAATGTACTTACATTCCATGTAATCTCCTCCCCTCCATAAGCATGCTAATATCCAGTAGTGACTGCCCTACCTGAAAATGAGAAGGGAGTTTCAGCATTAATACATGTTTTGAAAGAGTGGTGGAGACATTTTGAGTTACTAAATTAAATTACTAAAGAATTCCTTTTAGGCATACAATCCGCTCACATATAAATAGAAAATTTCAAATAATATTACAGTAGTTTCAAAATAATATCTTTAGTACAAATATTGGAAATAAAATATAAACCTTTAACTGAACTTAAAGCTAATGAATCAATTAAAAGCACTTTTCCATTCATTAAACACAAACAGGCCTGGATTTTGATGACATGCCATCTTTTAACTGGTACATCATGGACGTTGCCCACTAGTGAAGATATTCTGATCATGACTCCAAAATTATAAAAATGGTAATTTTTAGGGTCTTTTTTCGTCATTTTCCCCATTTTATGTCATTTTTAGAATTGTATGTCATTATTTTATGGTCTTTTATTCCACACTTCATTGTTTAAGTAATTTTTAAAAAATATAAAGTCAACATTTTCTTATTTTGTGTTGTTTTTCGCATTATTTAGAGTTTTTGTGCATTTGCTTACATTGAATATTATCGGAACTCTACCGTATATAAATAAGCATAAATATGAATATGAATGAATATGAATTTATTTGTTCTAAACAACAACTTTACATCAGCCCAAATTTCCACTTTAGAGATGGATCCGTACCTACCTTATGGTTTCTGACGGATCCATTTCAGTGTATTACATTACTAAAATATATCGCACAGCACTTCAACGTGTCTCTATTTAAACGTTAAAGTTTGTTTACGTAAACAACTGGGTCTGCACACTATTCCCGCTGCTGTTAGTTCAAGCCTACACCACTCATTGTGAACTGCCTAGAGAAAATAATCTACGGGGCACTCGCTTACCTGTACGATGGAGACGTGTGATTACTTGACAATAAATAAGCATAAATAAATAGATCTTGTTATAATTTTCATTAGGATACAGAATGAAGGTGTTTGATGTTTGCATTTAACCGTATGTACGAATTAATTGTGTAACAACAATAATGTAGAGTAGACACAAATCTCATGAGTAAACTAGTATTTTCATACACTATTTTGGATTTTTTCCCCCTTAGTTTTTAGGTTATTTTTTTGTATTTTTGAAGTCATTTTTTAAAGTATTTTTAGGTCATCAAAATCTGGGCCCTGCACATAATGTATATTTCACAGGAAGTCAAGAACCCCAGTATTCATTCTAGGACATCTTATTGTAGCCTAAATATGTTGGGGTATTAAGTCCACAGAAAGTCATGTTTCTTCATTAGACTAAAATGTATATGCGATTTTACTCTATAAAGAAGCATCACGAATATAATTAACAACAAATTGACTTCGTGGTTAGAGATCATCTTTCCAAATTAGCTGTATATCAGGGACTTCCAAGAAGTTTCTTCCCGGCAATTTTGAGAAGACTATCAGTTCCTGGAAGTAGTTATTATTAGGGGGCGGATTTCTATGACCTAAAAAATAGGATATATGCATGCATTTTATGACCTAAAAACATTAAAATATGACCAATAAAATTTAAAATATGATTTTACCACTTACACATTATGTATATTTTTTTCAGTTTCATTAAAATTCATTTTATTAAAATATAGCCTAATGTTAATTATTTTAAATATCTGTAAATCCTCAAAAAGTATCAGTATAATGCAAAATTTACAAAATATGATATGAAACTTCAAAATTTCTTTAATATGCACACAAATATGCCGAAAATATGACCTAAATATGCATACTCATGCTAAATATGCTACAATAGTTGAACATTTCCTAAATTTGCAGTTATATGCTCAATAAAAGCCGTTCCACTTTCACCAGTTTGCTTGGAATCAGGTTTAAATTAGTCGGAAACCTGAAATAATGCAAAGGGGGAAAATATGACATGCCATAGAAATCCGCCCCCTAGTTATTATAAAGCGAATTGTCCACCTAACCACAAATTACCTCGAACCAAAAGTTCAATGAATGCAACGTTTACTTAGCCCTTTTTTTCTACAATAGTGTAATATTAATTGAATTCATACATATATAGCAATCCTGTATAAGGTTTTCATACATACTGTTACACATTCTTAAAAAATGTTCCATGTCTTGATGGTGCTGACTTATAAATGTTTAACTATTGTCTTAAAATATACATGGTAGTATAAATTATGATAGTCACATAGTACACATTTACACTTTAAGTAGTGAAATGCTGAAGGTATCCAATTTAAAAATATGAAACCACTAAAATCATATTATCTTATATGTTGCGTAAACATTTCTGAAGAATGTGTAACAGTATGTATGAAAACCTTATACAGGATTGCTATATATGTATGAATTCAATTAATATTACACTATTGTAGACTAAAAATAATGGGCTAAGTAAACGTTGTATTCATTGAACTTTTGGTTCCAGTTAATTTGTGGTTAGGTGGACAGTTCGCTTTATAATAACAAACATTACCACAAACGGAAAAATGAAATTTATCAATCCTGGAAGTAGACTTCTAATCAAGAGGTAAATTTATATCAGCACTGTATAAGGGTACGTATACATCTGCGCTCCTCTTGCGCGCCGTGCGGCACGCGTGCCGCTAGGCACGCAGATGTGTACGGCATTTTGAGGTGCACACGAACCGCTCGCGTGCCGCTCGCCACGATCCGTCTCCTGTCGGTTTTTTCGACGAACACAAAGGATTTCTGATTTCATATTGGGACGTGTTTTTGGTAGTTGCGTGCTGCTCGCGTGCATCTCGCTGAAATTATTTTCACAGCGCTCCGCTCCTCAAGCTTTACTGTACAATTGGCAAATGAAAAAAATATATGAGAGGTTGATGCGAGTCACTTACTCACCTTTTGGGGAAGGATAGGTATACAGATGCAGGAGCTGAGTCAGATGTTGTGTACGTTACTTTGCACTTTCTGAATTTCTTTAAAATTCGCTGGAGAAAATCGATCTTTATGTTTGGCTTCTTCCTTCATGTAGGCCTACTCATAAACATTAGCAATAATTTCGCTACTTTGACTGTGTAGAGTTTTCCCTTTTAGTTTTGACAGTATAGGAGGCATTATCACGTTATTAAATAAATAGCATTCGTTAAAACACTTGCATGCACCCGTGTTGCATGAATTATATAGCAGTGAATTGTCGTCTCCAAACAGAGTACAGGAAATTCGACTGATTGTTTATTGTAACATGTGCTATTTTGCTGACGTGCCTAGCTAGCCCACTGGTCCCTCTCTGAAGGACATTAGTCAAGATTGAATGAGCTAGCTTGTATGTGATATAATCATGGAGTGGTCCGAGGAGAAGATACTGCAGATGATACATATTTACAAATCAAAACCTTTACTGTGGAACCCAAAACATAAGGATCACTACAAAAGAATTTAAAGGAGGATGCATGGAGGGAAATAGGAATGGAAATAAATACGTCCTCAGAAGAGTGCAAGAAGAAGATGTTATCTATGCTCTCTTGTAACCGGCGAGAGAAAATTAAAGTTAACGCCAGCAAAGGTACAGGAAAAGTTAAGTTATAAAATATAAATAATAACACTGTTTACACACTTTTCAACTCTTGTTTAAAAATGGTTTTGTTTCGATATTTAAGCCGTAGACAAGTTTTGCAATTGAGGACTATTTTCAAAACTTGTTTTCTAAGCAAGACAACACACAAAATATTAGGCCTAATGATGAAAGCTAGTGGTTCGCAGTAGGTTCGTCGCTTTCCTATGGAACGCAAGAGGAGCGCAGTGAAAATAATTTCAACGAGCGGCACGCGTGCCGCTCGGCGCGCAAGAGGAGCGCAGATGTATACGTACTTTAAGGTAAGATCAGCCAGATTTCTTAGAGAATTGGACTAAACAAGCAATGATCCGTCAATGTCTGACAGCAGATACAATTAAGCCGTACTTTCAGGAGAAGTGGCATCTCTAATTGCTAATTATTTCTTTCTCCACGATAATACCATGTGTTTTGAAAAGCTATCATTATCATGTCTCATTTCAGACTTTAATAACAATACGTCCGGATTCACTGGGCTTTTCTTAATTAATGATCACTTCCTCATCTTGGCGTTGTTCTCTATTTAAAATGTGATGTGTTAGATTCACATAACTTTCTCTTCATTAAGTATGAGCGATATAACTTTCTCACTTAACAATCAGAAAGAGGCCTTGATTCATTGAGTGCATTAATTGTTTTAACCTCATTTAAAGGTGTTTGTTCACAAGCCTTAGAACCTGAGCTTGTCCGAATGGTGTCTGGCTTATAATTAGGGCCAGGATTTTTAGGTTTTTATAAACCCTGTATTAGTTTCTAATAGGGATGGGTCGATACCAGATTTTCTCGATACTCGATACCGATACATGATTTTTTCCTCGATACTCGATACTTCGATACTCGATACCTTCAACATTTCCAGTTTCAATAAATAGGTACATTAAAAATTAAAATTTTAGAGAACTGTGTAATACCAACTAAATTAAGTCTGCATATTTAATGAGACAAAATTTAATATCATCAGTAGCCTATAATTATTTTTAAACTCTACATTAAAACTAAAATTAGTTTTTTAAACGGTCCACTTACAAGTTTTTGTTAAAAAATACTAGCATTATCACTTAATTGCAGAATTGCAGAATTACAAAAGTATCGAAAAAGTATCGAGCGAGTTTTCTGAAGTATCGTTCGATGCCGATACCATGCAAGTATCGAGGTATCGAAAGTATCGAGGACCCATCCCTAGTTTCTAAACATATTAAAATAGTGTTATTTTACTTTTTGTCATTTTCAGATTTTATTAAGTTTTATTTTAATGAGTACAATATATACCTAATAATAATAATAATAATAATAATAATAATAATAATAATAATAATAATCGTCTGATTATTGATTCAAAAATAATTAATTAATCTGATTTTTTCTTAACATTTCTAACACCCTGTTCCACAAAACTAGAGGAACACTTTTACTGACCACATGCCCCCAATTCTGCCATCGGCAGATGAGGCAGCAGTAGGGTGGTAGGCCTTGTCCCTTCAGCGATGTAGCGCCACGGAGTTTAGTTAAGTCTTCATTTGAAATTTTTATCATAGGTAATCCCACGAGAGTTGACGAGCTTATCGATAGAATTTATCCGATGAAACTCGTCAACTCGAGATGGATTTATTAAGACTATTCCATGAGTCAAAATGTAACGGATTATACAAATAATTAATTTCGTGCTTTGTTGTAATAAAAACAAAACTAACAGCTGCGAGATTACAGCTTACTATGAATCAACCATCCATGAATCGATTCGAGTTACCACGTTGTAAACAGGGCTACCAATGGTGCATATAAGACTTCATTCAGGTAACCTAACAGCAGAACAGAATAAAAGCACACCAACTGGCATGCACCGAATCGATTGTGTTTTTTAGTTTTCGTGCTGTTTAATGGCAATATATGACGTATTAATCACTGCGCACTGATGCTTTCGTAACCAGAAACGAGCAGACGGTTTTACCCGATAAAATGCCATCATCGCGATTCCCACAAGAATATTGTAAGATAAACGACCGTGATTGGTCTAGATCAGACGAATTGCTAAACATTATTGGTCAATATCAAACAGGGAGCGTATGAGTGGAATAGTCTTTAAAAATTATCTACTCTTATACAATTCAACGGCTCTAAATAGCGTGCTTGCTCGCTCGCCCGCTTCGTGAGACATCGGGTATACTCGTCGATGTTCGTCTCTCGCAGTGTAAACTTTCATGACGACTACAAAATTAGGAAAACAGTTTCTTTATTATATAAGGCCAAAATGAAATGAACACAATGAACAAATATTCTAATTTTATTTTTACTTACAATTTTCATAGCTCTGAACCACAAACAGTTTTAATAAGCTGTCAGTATAAATTTCTTAAAAATCCTGGAGTCAATTAATAATGGCGGGCGAAGGCACGGGCACTAGCTGTAAAATATTGATAATTTAACCCCGGAAATATCGCGAAGAATAAAAATCCAAACCAATCACTCCTTCCCTTGAAACATTATATAATTTCTGAAAATTGCACTGAATTGAAAAAATAAAATTCACATCATATTCATCTGTCAACAAACGTTGAGAAACAATACGTATTATCAGTGTTAGGTGGCTTTGGGACTGCATAAAACTTACGATATAATTATTAATTTCTGTAATCTACATACTGATAGGAATGTATTTTGAAGGAAAAAGCGTAAGATATCCAGATAAGTTTCGTATTTAAGCATCATTTTAACCGTGGCAAAGCCACGGGCTATTTTCTAGTTTGAAAACAATACATCTTTGCATGAAATTGAAACAACTGCAATACGACCTCTTGTTCTACATCAGAATTTGAAGTCTAAGCTCGGGTCAGAGAAAGTTATGTGAGTTTCAGACATCTGATTTTTTCAAGTCAACTGCAATGCTTGCGATGAAATAACTGAAGAGCGTTTAAGACGCCCCAAGCTAGATTTACGGACAGGAGAGTGTACGCTGAAAATTGGACGCAAGGGCATGGATTTGGAATTAGCCAGGGACAGAGAAAGTTGCTGAGTGGTAATAAACTTTCGAGATCTCTACGTCACAAGTGATACCACTAAATTGTACGTTTGGTGCGATATTAGCTTACAAACCTAAATAGAATTTTTAAAACTAGTATATCCGGTAACACTACTGACCGGAGATGAAAGAAATAGGATGCACTACTTTTCTCTCAAGTACAACAGCCATGATGAATGATGATGAATGCTGTATAGTATTGACTGATATATTTATTTATTGAATATCCACAATACACAAAACCCTATTTCACCCGAAGGTACATTAGGGTTGGAGATGTCACAAATGTTACTTACAATAGGTTATCCTGATATTGGAATCTGAATGTCTATTATACACTATTTACAATACTGTACAGTTCTTACCAGGCGTAATGTCTACAATAGTCCTACAGTTTCTTATGTCTTACGATATGGTAAGTCTTAAGTTAAAGTTAATTATGTGAATTCGTTTTTATATAAACATAACCTTAAATTATAAAATGTAGATAAGATATTATTGGAATAAATAGCTTAACTAAGCAAGATAAAATAAATTAACTGTGCATTACATTAAGTTAGACAAGTAATACCCCAATGACTGAATAAAAGTGTGAGAGTTAAAGCTTTGAAAATATTCTATTTACAAACGATTGAAAAAGTTTGTGTCCGTTTTTGTCAGCAAGGACGTGTCCAATGGGACTGACATACTCTAAGTCTATTCTGTTCAGACACAAAATAAGTTCAATCCTCTCCAGTTCATAACGTGGACATGTATACAATATATGTTCAACTGTTTCATCTTGCTGACCGCACTTGCAGGTGGCAGTGTTTGAGATCCGAAATCGGTGAAGATATTGCATGAATTTTCCATGTCCAGTCAGAAACTGCGTCAGAACAAAAAACAACATGAAACAGAATGAAGTATCGCTGTTTCGATGGAACGACAAAGGTATTGAATAGTTTATCATGATACTGAGACAGCATAAAGTTTTTTTTTTTATATATATATATTATTATTTATATGATGAATTAACAAAGTTTCTGTTCTCTTCTTAGAACAGTAAATGTAGAAATCTTTTCCAATTTAAATTACTGAAGATTTTAATGAGTGGATAGAACACGAACATATAATTGATAGCATTCAAATTAGATTACTTTAATTCAAGTATAAGATCGACACACATCGAAATTAGATTCTACGACATCTACATCAGAATCGTACGATGCTATGCAGCAATATGAACTGAACTAAGTTCACTATCTGCGTACCACCACATATATTAATTATTTTTTTCCATGATTTAAGAAGAATGTTTCGAGGGTGAGTCAGTAAGTATCCGCATTTTTTGTTTAATCTTTTGTTGGTTGGCTGTTCCGCTATGTGATCGCGCAAGTCGACATGTTGCTCATTTGTCTCCTCTTGTGGAATGTTTGACCGTTATGACTCCACTGGGTGTTGCGCTGTTGCACATTAAACATGGCTGCACCGCTCAGCGTTTGCACCAAAGAAGAACAGCGTGCAGTGATCTTTTCTTTTTCATCTGAATCTGTATCAGGAGCCGAAATGCATCGGAGATTTTCCGCTCGATAAGGGGGCAATGTTGACTTACCCTCGAATATCTATGATACACCCTCGGAGAATACGGGACCTCTGTTAATTGAGGCTACTGAATTCTGTTAGCACACTGCAAGTCGCTCATAAACAATGTGCCCAGTCATAAGTCCACAAATGAAAGGACGTGAAACTAGGCTAGAATTTATCATAGGTAATCCCACGAGAGGTTACGAGTTTATCGATAGATTCGCGACTGCGCAGCAGGAGCGAATTTATCTTATGAAACTCGTAACCTCGAGTTGGATTTATTAAGACTATTTCACGAATAAAATGTAATAGATTACATGAATAATAATTACTTTCTTCTTGTTAGTTTAAAATGAAATCATTAATACTGTCAGTTGTCAGATCACGGCATACTAAACAAATGAACAGTGTCCATAATGGAATACTAATCAATGCTACCAACGTATATTGACAAAATACCGTTGTGAACCACTACAAACGTATATTGATAAAATGCCATAGTTAACCTAAAAATCAAGATACGAAACAAAGACACATTTTAATTCAAGAACGTAATTTTAATATATGAGCAATCTGTTGCATTTCAGTTTCTTTAGGTCAATTCGTACTTACGTTCCTCACAAAACTTTTGGAACTGAATCCATATGCATTTTCTATTTCTTTCGGTATTTTGTGGCCTATCTTCCTTTATAATAATGTCAATTTCGTCAACAGATGCATTACCAAACTTGACTCTGCCATTTCTGTTTTCAATTTAGCGCCGACAATAGATGACGTAATTTTGTATCACTGCATACCGATACTGTTACAGTTCAGTAACGAACAGCGTGTTTTACCCGATAAAATGCTATCCTCGTGATTCCTACAAGAATATTGTAAGATAAACGGCCGTGATTGGTCTATATTCGAGGATTTGCTAAACGTTATTGGTCAATATCAAACACGCGGCATATGAGTGGAATACTCGTAAAAAGATCATTTAAAAAAAGGAAATAATTTGTTTGTTTTTTGAAGACTTTTTGTATTTCTCCTTATGCATGAGTTCCTTATGTCAATAACTTATAAACTATCAGGGCTATTGAGTTAAAATAAACACAAAAATAATCGTAAGTAACATGCAATGAAAATGAAATTCAGAAATAGCCATAAGAAATAATTTTTAATTAGAAAAATCAGAATAAAAAAATAATATCCCAAATTTTTGCAATTTTTTTCAACTAAAGTGATTTTTTTCGGGAAAACGGCCCTGTTACCTCAATTTTTTATTACTGTTTTGTTAATTACCTTAAAGATTAGTTTACCTGAACATACCCTAGGTCATATTTTTGGCATATTTGTGTGCATATTAAATAAATTTTGAAGTTTCATATAATATTTTGTAAATGTTGCATTATAATGATACTTTTTGAGAATTTACAGATATTTTAAATAATTAACACTATATTTTAATAAAATGTATTGTAATGAAACTTAAAATATACACAATGTGTAAGTGGTAAAGTCATATTTTAAATTTTATTGGTCATATTTTAATGGTTTTTAGGCCATAAATGCGTGCATATAACCTATTTTTAGCTCATAGAAATCCGCCCTCTAGTTATAAGTAATTGCCATTTATTGACATAAGGAGTTAATTCATAAGGAGATATACAAAAAAAAAAAACTTTAATAAAAAAAATTATTTCAGAATTTTTTATTATTTTTTTACGATAAATTTCAGCTTGTTTTCAAGTTTTTTCGTTTGTGCACTTTATGACTGGGCACATTATTAGGGACCGGATTTTTAGGTTTTTAAAAACACTGTTTTAGGTTTTCCATTAGGTGAAATAGTTTTTTTTAGGTTTTTTGTCAAAAATATCGTTTTCGGGTAGAAAAATTGGTTTAATGAATTTTAATGTGCTGCACAGGATTCAATACATAATACTTGTAAAGTTTAACTTAACAAAATTGACTTAAATTTGTGTAAACTTGCTTTAGGACAATATTATAGACAATTGAAGAAAGAAAGCATAAACAATCAAAAGAAGCAGTAATAAACTCGATTTCATTTGTTTCGGCATAATTAATACATCATCTTAAACCTCACACTGTGACCACTCAGTATGAATAAGAGGGTAGTAAATAAAGGCCAACAAGCGCTTTAAAACACGGAAATCTATACCCTTGTTCATACACGGCAACAGTGGTTGTTCGTACGAATATTTGAACAGGAATACGCCGGTACTCTTTCACTTTCTCTCTTGATACTGTCCATCCTAGACGACAATGGGTTGAACGAAACGCTGGTGGTATGAATTTCAACCCTATAAAAATTGTCTCCCCGCAAAATATCGATTTCTCAACTGAGAAATTTAACAAAAAAGACAAAAAGTAGCCTAAATTAGATATTTTAGATTATATATCCCGTTTAGGTATATTTAGGTTTTTATACCCGATTTAGGTATTTTTAGGTGCCACAGAATTAATGTGGGTGAATCCTATGATCATGATTCGAAAAAGTGTATGAGCGCTTTTTGTTTTGGAAGTAAGGAAAAAAATAGGTAAAAACCTAAGAATCCGGCCCCTACACATTATATACAGAGACCAGCAGCAATGCAAGTGTGCATTACCTTCCAGTTCAAGATGAGCAGATAAAGAAGTGCCAGTAATAGTAATGCACGATCTGTTAAGCATTATCCTCACGACACCTTCGCTACTCCACTCAACAACTCGTTCATTTATTCAGCAGAATAAAAAAGTAACAAGGATTTCTTAATGCACTGCATCTCTTCTAGGAGAAGGTTGCTGTATTAAGTTTATTGATTCTCCTCGCATTAATTCACGGCTAACAAGTGCTTACTCAATATACAGGGTGTTAATGAATAACACCGAAATATTTTACCTGTGTATAGAGGGGACTTTTTTTTTAATTTTATTTGACCATAGTTGACCCAGAGTCCCACAGCCGGAGGCTACACTACTGGGGAGAATACAGATAATACATAGACTAATATTTACATACAATTTGCTATCTTGGGGTATAGAGGGGACATAGACAAGCAACTTTCATTAGAAGATGTTTGCTCTATGGATTCAATTTTTCCTGTTATGGCATAAAATCTCCCATGGCATGGCCGCCAGTGACTTCTAACATTTGAAAAAAAAAAATGCAAAACAAAAGACTTCGTTGCTAACACTTAACTTGAGTTATGAATAAATTAAAAAAAAACTAATGCAGTGGTGGACACTCATGTGGTTAGTCTATAAAATTTGGAGATTATGAAAACTCTAAATTATGATATAGTTGTTGATGATTGATTAAGAATAAGGCTTTTATCGATCACTAAGAACGCATGAAATCAATTTAATGAAAATTTTATCCCTACTTCGCTTTATTATTGACTTATGAGCACCAAACTGTAATAACTTTAATGCCCTGTAGCTTACACTTTTTACGTCATAGAGCAAAGATCTCCTAATAAAAGTTGCTTGTCTCTAATGTTCCCACTATACACAGGTAAAATATTTCGGTGTTACTCATTAACATCCTGTATATTATAAAATTATAAATAATCAAGTAATCGCGGCCTGGAATCGAGCCCGGACCGCAGGGGTGAAAGGCAGGCAAGCTACCGTTACATCCAGGGTGGCGGGCATATTACAAAATTATGCAATTTCATTAATCTGCTTATTGGTCGATTTCGTAACAAATTATAATCAGGGCCCGGATTCTAATGACATGTCATCTTTTTATTGATGCTGCATAGACATTGCCAACTTGTAGATAAATAATAATCATGGCCTCTAGATTATAGAAATACATTTTTATTAGGTCATTTTTTGTCATTTTATGCAATTATATATTTTTAGGCCATTTATTTCAATTTTACGACATTATTTTGTCATTTTCGTGTCATTTACTTCCTTATTTAGTCATTTTCATGCATTTATATTGAGCGTATTAACTTTTTTCGTCGCTAGCGGTGGTGTCTTTGAAGTGTTGTTTGTTTAATGCAAGAAGGAAAAACTCGGTGTTGAAGTGTTGTCATGTCTCAGTCGGAAATGAGAATCAAAGAAACGCCAAAATTTTGTACTATATTACTATTGTTATTAGATTGACTTGGCACCTGCTTGGATTTGAGAGTGCAAACTACTATTTACCCTCAATAAACAATAATATAATCCGGCAGACCACAAAAGGAAATGCCGAATTTTGATTCGCTAGTGCCTCAGTGTCAGTATAAATTTCCGTGAGAAAAGAACATTCACAGCTATTTACATTTTTTACAATTATTATGTAGCCTACAAACTAGTCTATAACTTTGTGTGTACAATAATAATTTTTATAAATAAAATATAAGTTTTTAGGTCATTTTTTATAATTATTAAGTCATTTTCTTTAAAATTTAGGGTCATTTTATAGATCATTTTTCAAACAATTTTAGGTCATCAGAATCCGGGCCCTGGTAATTATTATACTCTTAATTTTTAATTTTGCAATTAATTATCGTGGGCGAAGCCGCAGGCACCTGCTAGTGTGTTACAAATCTGCAGGTGTACCTTATCGGAGTAGGATGTGAGCTATTTCAGTACCCCTAGCACTCATGACTTAATACAATTGCAAATTTAAACCAATACTGTGCTAAATTACGTATAGGAGCCGCGAGGCTTTTGAACAATTCATTACAATGTATTGAAATATTACCTGATGTCCTTAACATTCATGCGTTTTCTTCATATTTTTACAAAAGTCGTGACATACCTAGATAACAACTTCTACATACAACCGATAGCCATCACAATCTGGCGTCATGATGAAGGACGTTGGAGAACGCCAATCGAATTATAACAAACATTTCTTAATGCTTCCAGGATATTAGATAAATTCTGATTTGAAGAATGTTAATTCACTTGCTATTTAGGTGACTATACCAGCCTTGGAAGAAATTTATTTCCTAGATAGGAAAATAGCAGTAATAATAGTATAAGTAGATTTATTTTCAGAGAACACAATACCCCGTGTTTCAAAATTATAACAAAAGAAATTAACACAACAAAATCAATCGACAAATTTAGTAAATAAGTTAAATATAAAATCTCAAATTGATATATATTTATTTTATTTTATTTCTTCCTGCAACACCTACAGGTTGCCGAAGACAAAGAGTACCCAACAAATATATATGTATACAGTTAAAAAAAAAAAAAATAAAGCTTTAACAATTAGGATATACATAACAATTTAAATTCAGAGGTCATGGTCCTAATCTATAGGCTTTATCATTGTGTTAACTGTTTTCTTCGAGGTCCGGCATGAGTTTATATATTGTGTGAGAAATGCAGAATCGCCAAATAAAGGGTTAATGATTATGTTCACATCATCCATCGATTCATGGACTGTTCATTCATCTACTATTTATTGTTAGGCCTAGGGTATATGTATGTATACGAGATATATGTATGTAGGGTATACGAAACGTAGCCTATGTTTTAGGCCTAACTAGAGAACAATGTTGGAGAGCACCATTCGAATTATAACACGTATTTCTTAATGCTTCCAGGATATTAGATCAATTCTGTTTTGAAGAATGTTAATTCACTTGCTATTTAGGTGACTGTACCAGAAAAAGCCTTGGCTATTGCAAGAAATTTCTTTCCAATATAGGAAAATAGCAGTAGGCCTATTAGTAGCAGACGTAGATTTATTTGCAGAAAACACAGAACCGTGTGTCGGAAAATGATAACAAAAGAAGAAATTAACACAAGAAAATCAATCAACAAAATTAGTAAATTAGTAGAACATAAACAAATCAATTACCGACGAGGTGGCCGTCTTGGACTCGGGAGGTCCGAGGTTCAAATCCCGTGGCCGGCCAAATTGACACGGGTTTTTCATGGTTTCCCCAGTCATAAAGGCAAATGCCGAATTGGATAACTGCATACCATGAATCATCCTCAGCATTTATTCCTGTATCGTATCCATTTAAATGCCGTCGCGGTGGCTCATGCTTAGCGCGTGGGCCTGGCATGCTAGCGGTCCCGGGTTCAATCCCCGGGCCTGGCGGGCGTGTCATTCGTGGTGGACGAAGCCGTGACCTTTGGGGGTTTTTCTCGGGGATCCTCCCGTTTCCCCCTCTCATTCCACCAACACTCTCCATTTCATCTTCAAACTCCCCCTCATAATCATCCCGTTTCCTTTCCCGGTTTCCGGTATACCCTCGCCCCCAGCACCTGCTGTGGGCCTCTCCCGTCCTCCCCGTTGCTTGTGGTCCTGAAGTTGCTGGCTGGTGTGCTGCCAACCTGGGGGCTCTATAAGAGGTACCGAGGCAGCGGCACACGTGGCATGGTAGAGGTATCTGTTGGATGTAGGGGAGTTCCGTGGGGGCTCGCGGTGGGGTCTGTTGTCGAGGGACCGTTGGGCTTGCAAATCATTCCATTCCGGAGGTTGGCACAATGAGCCACAAGGCTGAAGTGCTTAGGGTAGTCCCAACCCGCCTTCCCCCTTCAGGGGCCAAATACATACATACATCCATTTAAATTAACATCAGTTGAAATTTACTCCATAAAAATACACCAATAATAGAGACAATTGACAATCAATAGTTCCATGTCCTACCCAACTGTATATACACAGATCCCGAACTCCTGACATGGTCTCGAAGCTAAAAGGAGTATAAACACAGCTGGAAAAAAAAAAAAAATCAGTTGATAATGCATAATTATAACCTATGGGCTTTAACATTGTATTTACTGTTTTCTTTGCAGTCCGGCATGAGTTTATATATTGTGTGAGAAATTAAGAATCGTCAAATACGTGTATGTTAATCATTAGGCGATTCAACGTCTCGTATGCCGTGATCTTAAAGCTGACAACATAGTAAGAATGTATTTTTAAGCCAAGGCATTTAATGACCATAAAATAGTGAAAAAATGCAAAATAAAAAATGCACTTATGACCTAAAAATAGTGAAAAAATGACACAATATTTAAAAAAAAAAAGAGTGCGTGGAACGCCACGCGACAGAAGTAAAACTTTAATTTATTTTTTGTTTCTTTAATTTTATATTATTGGATTTTTTCAATTTTGCATTACTGGACTTTATAATATTTTAATATTGGGTTTTTGGACTTTATTAATTTTGGATTTTGAACTTTTTAATTTTGGATCTTTTAATTTTTAATTTAGGAATTTTTTTTAAATTTTCGATCTTTGAATTGTTTATTTATTTTTTAATTTTTTATTAAATTTTGGATTTTTGGATGTTATAATTTTTATTTTGTTTTTTTAAATTTTGGAAATTTGTAGTTTTTAATTTTGGATTTTAAATTTTTTATTTTGGATCTTTGATTGTTTAATTTTGGATTTTTTAAATTTTGATTCTTTTAATTTTTAATTTTTTGGACTTTTTAATTTTGTATTTTAGTTTTTTTAATTTTGGATTTTTTCAATTTTGGTATTTTATTATTTTTTTTAAATTTTGGAATTTATTAGGCCTATGTATTAAATTTTGGATTTATGGATGTTTTAAGGTTTAATTTTGTTTTTTTTAATTTTGGAAATTTGTATTTTTTAATTTTGGATTTGCGCGGTAATCAACCTCCGAGTTCCATAAAATAGATAATATACCTTTAGATTGCTTAGGAATTGTCTATTGCCATTGAGGAAGTAATGTCTGAAAAATGTCCTTTGATTACTCCTAATCATTGAGTTGATTGTTTTCTGTGCAGTCCGCTCCGAAACACGTAGTTTTGAGTGTGACTGATTTTGTGACTGATTTCGTTTTAGTGTGACTGATTTTCCAGATTTACCCCAACCGCGAGAAAAGAAGTTTTACTTCAAAAATGACCAATAAATTTTCCATTATTACTTATATTTAGTTTTTTTAAGGTAATGATTTGCTAAAAGCAATTTAACGGATGCTAGTGCGTTATTTATGAATTTAAAATATAAAACACACTTATTTTATTTCTAAAAAAGTAAGTACGTCTATACTACTTGGACACCCTTAGTGAAAAAAAAAATTATTTCTGAACTGACATGCCCATCAAATTTCCCCTAGCAAATATGTACCATTTAAAAGGAAAGACAAAATAATTATTTATTGCTACAAGACAAACTGCTATGGTGTTTACAATGATCCTGAATTAAAATTAACTGTGAACACTTGGTGGAGATTCTCAAATAAAAACTATTTGTACATGGAAAATCTCCTCTCTGCCTTCACTGAAACATGACCTAAAATGCCTAAAAAGATCTAAAAATGCCCTAAAAATGCAGAAAATGACCTAAAAATTGCCTAAAAATGACCTATCTCTTGAAAATGATGAAAAATGCAAAATAAAGCTAAAAATGCCAAAACAAATTGCCCTTATTTAATCAATTATTTCATTATACACAATTACATATATTCGAGCTATCTTTTAGCCTTCATATAAAAAAGATGCAAAATCATCAAATGCCTTGCCCTAGTAATTATTATTTCAAAATCCGTTACATATTGTTCATAGAATAGTCCTAAAAATTCCTACACAAAATGTGAGTAGGGTAATTTAAATCTATAACTGAGTCTGACATAGAAAAAGTAGTGCAATATCAAAAATGTCACTTGTTACTTGACTACTGAAATAACTGTTAAAACAATAAAAGCAATGTTGAAATAGGATTTAAGATAATTCCTCAGTTATGAGACGAATCTCGGGCAATTTTCTGCCTCTGCAGTCCCTGCATATCATCTAGCTCAGGCCTGTCCAACTTCATAAGTACTGGGGGCCAAAATATTTCGACAATTGATGCTGAGGGCCAAACACTAAAAGTTTCATACACTTAAATATAACAGTAAAGTACAGACCAAATTGTTGAAATAGGATTCATTACCAGTAGGCCGAAATTAGAACTTAATGTGAGCACTGAGGATTTTCAGACTGCTTCACTAAAGTATGGATGTTGACTTCTATGTTAGTTGCTGCCAGTCTTAGTAGGTGTAACAAGGAATCATCAGTGAGGAGTTCCTATATTTATTTTTTATGAATTTCGTGTTGGAGAAAGCACTCTCACATAAAGTGCTTCCAAACATTGAGGAAAGCTGCAAACCAAAATCTCTAAGCTGAGGAAACCTGCCGTCTGGAAGTAGCTTGAAAAAGTTGAGCCCTTTTTCAGACCTGGTTTGAACAAAAGGATCAGCCTGAATCCTACCAGTCACACATTTGTGTAAAAATACTTGTCTGATGATTTCGGTTTTTCTTATAATCTTGTAAAATTGCAGCTCTTGAAGCCCCCTCATACTTATTCAATTGTTTTTCATGTGAAGTAATGTAAGGCCTCTTAACATTGTACTCTTTACAAGAAGAACATATTTGCATGCACACAACACATTGCAACTCGCCATTATTATTTGTGACGAAGTAATTGAATTCCCATGCATCTTTATAATTTCTATTTTCCTCTTGTATTTTTCTTTTTTTGCTAATGTTGCTCATGTTTGCTCGGTCTATCTAACAACACTGTCATCTAACAATTTGCACGAACAGATAAAAAAGCGTACGCAAAATTGTGTAAGCGCATAAATTAGAAACAGGCTTGTTCTGAACAATCAAAAACAAAAATTTCGCCCTCCGCGACAGCGATACTGGCGCTCTGAACACGGAAGATTGGATGCTTCTCGTGATCATAAACTTGAACAAATATTCCACCACAGTCGGTAGTATCAAATACTATAGAGACAATACAGGACACTTTGCGATATATCGGGGGACAATATTTTGAGCACCATCTAGCGGCCCAACCTGCTACTACTGAATACGATTGCAGTATCTAGATACATATATGTTAAACAGTTTTTAATAGAAGAGCCGAAATAGCCAGACTCGGCATGTTATGTATAGTCTAAGGGGTATCTACCTATGGCTCAGAATAGCATATTACAGTTTATATATGTTTTGAATATGTTAATTTTGCCCCAAGTTTCTAGGTTGTGCCACCAGGAGTGCTGCAAAATCTGTCCCCTATTTTTCTACCAGTCCGGTATTGTCTCAATAGTATTTGGTAGTATGCAAAGCCCTGCGTCAAAGCGCGAAATTTCAAACCGCGTTTGGTGTCGTATTAGAAATATCCGCGGGCCACAAAACTGTGAGAGCGGGCCGCGGGTTGGGCAGGCCTGATCTAGCTTCATCCCACCCGCGACTTGTTCGAAATGAGTGTGTGTGTGGTTGGTGTGTCTCGTCCTATGTGTTCGTGTTGTCTCTGAGGTGTCCCGGCATTGGACTGATCACTCATCCGGGGAGGCCTTCATGTCCTTAATTTAAAAAAAGTATCATGTGACCCATAGAAGATCCCTTCCACGACAGGTCTCGAATCTGTAAGACCCAGGCGGCGTTGGGCGTCCCTACAAAGGGGAGATAAAATTCAAGTAAATAAGAAGAGTAACGTAATGCAAGTTAAATGAAGAATCAAGGTTTCAAGGTAATTTTTTTCAGATAAGGAAGGAATGAAGTATCGCCCACGAACTATGATGTCCCGCGTGATTTCCTTAACCTCCAGCAGAAGATTCCGGATTACAGCTTACATACTGCCAACTTTCCAAATTTGTTTTTGTTGTATGATTGTAAAAGTCATATATGGAAAAAACCTTTCACCGCGCACAAATTAAATAAAGTAAATTACAAAGTAAACTTAATAACGAGGTGGCCTGCAGCTGATGTAGACCGCACACAAGGCCTCTCCACTCATGACACACATTCACACATGACCTGTGGAGAGGTCATTATTAATGACAATTCTCATAGCACATGAATCGCTCTTCAATTAACATTTTCTATGACTTTATAGCTTATGAATAGACCTGGGCTACTTTGTTCCTTATGAAATAACATGAATTTTTTTTTTAAATATGTGGATGTTTCATGATAAATCACTTACATTTATAGAGTTTTATAGTGCCCTAAAATGCCTATTTGGACCTTTGGAGCCTATTTTACTATTTTAGTGCCTAAAATGCCTATTTTGTACATTTAAAATAAAATTAAACTTCACAACCTTATAATGGACATCCCTCAATGAAAAGCAAAACAGCAGAGGTGGGTTTTTCACAGAAAATTGATTATTCCAAACAACTCTCGCTATAGAAATGCAGACTGACGGGGGAGGGGGGGATTAAGAGGGAAGAACTACTGTGTCAAGTCACCAGTGAAAGAACATCTGTTTTAAGTGAATATAGTTTGTGATGCCTAATTTTGCAGTTAATTCTGTTAAGAATAGGTATAGGCCTACTACGTTTCTTGCAGTAAAAAAAAGACCATGTTACAGTTTAAGTGTATATTGTAATATTTTAAAGTCTATTTTCTATCTATTTACACATTTTAAAGCATATTTTAAGTGCCTATATTCTCTTTTAGAAGCCTATTTACTTGTTTTAGAAGCCTATTTTAGGTGCCTAAAACTAATTTGTTTAGAGCCTAAAATCCTAGGTGTAACTTACACATGAATCAGAGACCGATCCAGCATAAAAGTATGTGAAACCCAGCGAGATAGCCGAGATGGTAACATCTTGGACTCGCATTCGGGGGGGTCCCAGGTTCAAATCCCGCGGCCGGCCAATTTGACATGGGTTTTTTCATGGTTTCCCCAGTCGTAAACGCAAATGCCGAATTGGATATTTACATACCACAAATCATCCTCACCATTTCATCCTGTATCATATCCATTTACATTAATTACTAACTCTAAACTCCGTGGCGCTACATCCCTGGAGGGACTTGGCCTACCACCCGACCGCTGCGTCATCTCCCGTAGGCAGATGGCAGGATTGGGGGGCATGTGGTCAGCATGCCGACACCCACGGCCGTTATTGGTGGTTTTCATGACCGGAGCCGCTACTTCTTTATCAAGTAGCTCCTCAATTTGGAATCACGAGGCTGAGTGCACCCCTACCAGACCTCCCTACCTCAGAAAAATCCGAGGAGGTACCGGACGCTAACCACAAGACCACGCCGGCGGACATTTACATTAATACCAGTTGAAATTTACTTCATAAAATTCACCAATAATAGAAATAATTGACAATCAATAGTTGCATGGCCTTATAATGTATAGGGAATTGACCTATACAATTTAGTTTTCAAGTTCCCCCATAAATAATAGTCACATACTGTTAGAAGAACTTAATAACATTTAGGAATTGATGCTAATTAGAAATTATATTTTAATTTTCATTATATTTTGTAATAACTAAGAATGTATTTGTTTAGACTTTCATCTTTTTTAAATTTCTTTATTTTTAGTTATTTGTATTATATATTCATATTATTCAAGTACTTATGTTTGAATTTTTTCTTTGTATTTAATGTACCTTTCTTGTATTCATGTATATCAGTTCTTTTTTAATTTATTATTAATCATCATTATTATTATTATTATTATTATTATTATTATTATTATTATTATTATTATTATCAATATGTATTTCATGTTTTTGCCCTGGCTGAGTGGTAGAGAAGGCCTTATGGCCTTAACTCCGCCAGGTTAAATAAATAAATAAATTAAATTAATTATAAATTAAAGACAATATCACAAGAGAAATTAACTCTATCTCGCAAGCTGAACTTTTGTGCGTGAAAGAAAATTTCATAAAAAGGTGCCAGTGTTGTGTGGATGCAAGAGAGGACATTTCCAACATCTCTTGTGATGAGGTACGTGGTTATTATCATTGTAATTTTAATTGTAATTATGAGAACCTGAATCACTACACCGTTAGCGGCTTTATTTGCGTAGATATTCCACCCCATCACTCGGGAGTTAGAGCTGTGGCTGCCGCGACGTAGAAGCCCGCATGATTGACACTATTAGTGTACAAAATTTCATGTAAATTTGTTGCATAGTATAGAATGTATCACTGTTTTAATGAAATGTTGTCTTACATATGCGATAACGGCGTATGATTCCACTTAATCTAAAACTGAGTTGAACTGAAAAGGCCTAGGGTCAAAAAATAAAAGGAAGGAATTTAACAAGTACGAAAGATGTTTAAAATACCCATAAATGGAAATTGAATTTTAAGAAGCATTAATACTACCCTACAGACATGTACCACAACTATCACCTTCTGAAGATGAAGGTTTGGATTTCTAGAAGATATTAAAAATGCCCAGGAGGCTCAAGCAGCGAGCACGACATACAGTATGTGTACATCATTTCGCTTTCCTCATGTACCATCATCACCCGTGTCTTCAGGGCTCAGAAAGTAAACCATACATTTCATTCATACCATCGATACCATCTGTCGGCATCTTCTGATCTCTTGTTTCATCACGTGAATGTCCTTGTTAATGTCAATTCATGACGAGCTGTCTTCTCTGCATTATCATATTTTACGCAAATGTAGGACGTACAAAATAACGGAAAGGAACTAATAATGCATTATTTCCGGTACCTCCCATACGTATTTTCTATGCCGAAAGCAAAGGAAACATGTTAAAAATATTTCCTAGTGTTATTAAATCACGAACTCCATGTTTATATGGTAAAGTTTTCTGTTTATCACACGGTACATCTAACGAAAGTCCCTGTAGACATCTCACCAGATCGTTCACCGTTAAGCTTTGTCATGGAAACAAAGCTTACAGATGTCATGTTTTGTATGATACCTTATTCCTTAGGAGCACGAAGAAATTATAATATGAGGACAAAGAAATGTGTTACCAAACGAAAAGGATGAAAATATTTTCTGTTACCATAATTCTGTGGCATGGTTCTAAAAGGGCCAATGTCATAAAACTTGCTTTTGAGATAACTGACTTTGAAGCCTTTATAGACGTAACAATTTTTGTTGAGAACTTCCGATTGGCCTCAAAGGTTTCTGCATTATGTCTATTAATAGTAACAAATGCAAAAATATCATTTTTGCAAGAAATTGACATTGGCCCTTTTAGAACCAAGCCACAGAATTAAGTCTTCACTCTTCGGGAAGAACATAATCTGAGAGTGTTCGAAAACAGGGTGCTTAGGAAAATATTTGGGGCTAAGAGAGATGAAAATGGGGATTGGAGAAAACTGCAAAACGACGAACTCCATAACCTGTACTTTTCACCGGATATAGTGAGGATAATTAAATCACGGAGAATTACATGGGCTGGACATGTTACGCGCATGGCGGAGGAAAGACATATCTCAAATGAATTGACTGGGAGACCCGAAGGGAAAAGACCACTTGGAAGACCTAGAAGTAGGTGGGAGGACAATATTAGGATAGATTTAAGGGAAGTAGAATTTGAGAGGGATGGTTGTATGGAGCTGGCACAGAACATGGTAGTATGGCGGTAAGCACGACAATAAACTTCAGGGTTCCATAAAATAGACAATATCCCTTTAGCTTGCTGAGGAATTGTCTTTTGCCATTGAGTAAGTAAGTATAGTTGAGTCTTCATAATTAATGTAACTATTAGATACTCTGAACCAGCGCATTTAATTTAAGTTATTAAGGGGAAACGGAATAAATAGCTTATCTTTGCAACGTTAAATACAATGTACTTTCCTATGTACCAGGTAGGGAAAAAAATCGGACCGACTAAAATATCTGAGTTGTCGATATGAGCCACTGCGCATGCCTAACGGCATTCAACAGGATAGCAGGGAATGTATTTAAATTTGTTCTAGACAATATAGATAATCAATTGAGAAATAATTTCACGTAATTTGCATTGCTTGTGATAACAAACATTTCCATTACATCTCTTACATTTATTTACGTATCACAAGGCTCTGAAATCAGCCACAAGAGTCGGTCCGCTATTTTTTCCATACCTGTACACAATCCCTGCAATTAGTAATTTATTATGCAACTAGCAGGTGCCCGCGGCTTCGCCCACGACAATTAATTCGAAGATTAAAAATTAAGAACAAAATAATTAAAACATTATATTTAATAACAATTACAGCTAAAACAGCTTTAGAGTGCATTCCACGATTAGAAAGTCTCTCTATTGTATTTGATATTATAAACAAACGAATCGACTAGGGTGAGCTCACAGAATCGAAACGATCAATAAGTCCATTCGATATATTGAAAAAATCGTGATGCTCTTATTTCCAAGTTATGGAAAAAGAAAAAAAAAATGAATCGGGGGGAAAAAAAAGGAAAAGCCACCTGCAATTGATTTGACAATTGAAACAAACGTAGCCTATTACCAAAAACTGATGCTTCCATAGCGCAAAAAAAAATCACGTTTTCTATCAGTTTTTCACTCATAACTAGCGAACGAAAGCGAATATAAAAAAAATCGGCTTCGAGGTGCATTCGGCCACCCTTCAGTCCATCTATGTTTAAATTTTCATATCTCTGCGTGGATTAGATTTCGCTGGGCATCGTGCACAGACAGACAGACAGATAAACAGACAGACAAACACTTCCTCTTATTATTATAGATTCCACTGTCAGTTAAGAAAACACTTTTGCTACCCCTGTAGTATTTCGTCCCGTCTTTGTTACTTAGGATGATGTGTATGTTCTCATCATATTAAACTGTAATGCATTTTTATCTGGGCTGTCAATCCAAAATACTAAGTGAAAGTAAGGACCATATGAAACACAATTATAACGACAATTATCCTTTCTGTTCGTGACGTCTTTAGAAACCTCTGTAATTATTCCGGCAGAGAATCTAATTTTAGTTTCTTATTCTTAGCCACCGCTACTCCTAGGGCGACCTTGGCTTGAAGTCTTCGCTAGCACGCTCCATACTGAAATCGAAGTCACTTTCCGAGTTTAGAAACTATTTAATCCTCACCCCCCCCCCAAAAAAACGAATAATGCAGTATTAGATTAAAGAGGGGTAGTGTAAGCCCTTCGACTTCTCAACATTGCGACTTTAATAGATCTATTGTGAATACCCTATAGGCCTACCCTATTCAAGCAGTCACCACTTTAAATTAATGCTTTTTAATATAGCCTATCATTTTCCTGGGTGATTGTCCAGTCCTGAAGCCGGGGATTTTTCGTTACTGAAAAACACACTACCCGGCCGGGAATCGAATCCTTACCGTCAGGGTGGCGGACATAATGTAGGCCTATTATTACTTAAACTTCGGATTTAAAAGGTCTAAAATTAGATTTTACACACCTAATATAGACTACAGAAAACACGAAATAGGCAAACAAATTTAAAATAGGCTGTAAATTTATATATTAATATAATGTTTTATTATTATATACATTCTATTGCCGTTAATTTCTTTTTAGTTTAATTTTTACAATGCCTATTACCGGTACTCTAAATACAATTCTGGTTCTTATTTAAATATATACATTTTTTATTTATTTATGTCAGCTGATTTTTATACTCCTTTTAGCTACGAGGCCATATCAGAAGTTCGGGATCTGTGTCTACAGTAGGTTAGGCCATGGAACTATTGATTGTCAATTGTTTCTATTATTGGTGTATTTTATGGAGTAAATTTCAACTGATATTAATTTAAATTGATATGATACAGGATGAAATAGTGAGGATGACTCAGGGTATGTAAATATCCAATTCGGCATTTGCCTTTACGGCTGGGGAAACCATTAAAAAGAACATGTGAGACTGGCCGGCCACGGGATTTCAACCTGGGACCTCCCGAATGCGAGTCCAAGACGTTTAAGACGTCGGAGGAGAGAGATTTTAATTTCAAATAAAATAAAATAAATCAGTATATAAAAAATAAATTGCGATATTAAAATATTTGAAATTCTACTCTTGGTTTAAGGTTTAATTACTAAGCATGGAAAGTTTCAGGACAAATGGTTTAGAAAATCACTGTCAGCACTTTCGTCATCCCTTAAAGGAAAAGTAAACTAAAAATTCAGTATCATTTTCTTCATACGGATTGAAAGAGAATGTTTTTAAGAAATGATATTCACTGTTAGAAATGTTTTACACCTTCACATTTAATCACAAAACGAATCTATTTATTGTAACGCGATGGGCGCGTGACGTCACGCTTGACGAAGGCTTGGCTCAGTCTCGCCCGGTGAAAGACATTTCACAGCATTCTGTCTACTGTTACAGTTTTTTAGTGAGTATCTGTTCAAACAATGGTTTATTGTTGTGTTGTGGGGTGTACAAACTCATCGTCGAAGAGTGATAACACACTTAAAATATCTTTCCATCGATTTCCCAACAGAGATAAGTCACCCGAACGTAAATAAGCAATGGCTGATAAAAATGAAAAGAGAAAAATTTGTTCCTACTAAATACAGTACGGTTTGTTCACAACATTTTGAAGAAAATGATACCGAGCTTTTGGTACAGTTACGAACACAGTTATCTGGAGAAACCCCGCAATCTGTTTAAAAAAGAAGTGCTGTGCCATCACTTCTTTTACGTGGGAAATCTGAAACACCGCCAATGAAGAAAAGAAAATCGTCGTACTCGAGGAAGAAGGAAATGAGAGAGTTGTTGCAAGATTTGAATAGTAATCCTTCAGTATCCGGGAATGGACAAATCATGAATGTGGAATCTAGTATTTATGACGAAAATTCAGTTTCTAACAGAGTAGGCGTTCAGTGTGAACTAGGAAATGAAACTTATGTCAATGTTTGCACAGATTCATTCAATGTTTCTTCTAGAAATTGTGATTTAGATAGCTCTTTTAGCATTTCAGAAATTTCTACTACCGCAAAAGATGATTCTGAATCTGAAAGTGACTCTGTTCGTATCTTGAAAAATGTTTTGTTTTTTAACTGTATTAGCTCTAAGTATTAACTGATAACGCCTGGCAACTAGTGTATCTTTATTTATAATAACGCTATCGAATGAGCAATGTCGTGTTATACAGTCTACAACCCCTTCTGTTCACAAATTACTTCACGGTCCCAACAACACACACTTTCGTGGCCCGTTTTCATATGTACACACAGCCCACATTTACACCATTCCGTATTTTCTTTTTTTCCTTGCAACTCTTTAAATAATTCCTTGTCATTTTCTTTTCGTGTGATATTAATTTGTGAATACGAGATTTGTCCTTAGAAGGTAACATTGCAGGCATCTCTATCAACAACAAACACAAATGAGACTTTGTAGTGTATTAGAAACACAGGCGCGAGCATTACAGTAGCTGTTGTCCTGCCAGCGAGTTTGTCAGGAGTGACGTCACAGGAGCGTTTTACTTCACCCGTACAAGGCGTAATATTGGGCACCTGAAGTTCACGAGATCACCATTCGTTTCGTAATTCAAAGCTCCGTGCGATGAGATTAAAATTAGAAAATGGTATTTTTTTAGTTTACCCTTCCTTTAAGGTTAAGCAAATCGTAAGTTGTTACATAATTTGATTCCCACAATTCTGGAATTCCTCAAGGATCAAACTTGGGCCCATGAATTTAAAAATGCTTTAGCTGAAGTTAATT
Source organism: Ectobius pallidus (assembly GCA_964059195.1). Taxonomy (NCBI): domain Eukaryota; kingdom Metazoa; phylum Arthropoda; class Insecta; order Blattodea; family Ectobiidae; genus Ectobius; species Ectobius pallidus. Next base: position 168,243,394 of record CAXKWD010000006.1, read on the forward strand.
TCATTGCTATACCTTGTGTTGTGACCGTGTATTTGATTGTTTCTTATTGGTTTATGTTGAAGGCGACCAAGTCTGCCGTATCTCACGGGAACTCCCGTGTTTTAGTGTTATAGGACGTACATCCTAGATTAACCCTTAATTTGATATTTTACCCTATTTGATACAGTCGTTAGTCTTAAATTTGCAGTAAGAAGATGGAAATTTAATTTGAAGATAAATTTGAATTTAATCTATACCTTTTCAACTTCAAGTTGAGACTAAACAATTTCAAATTGAGACTAAACAATTTCAAATTGAGACTAAACAATTTAAAATTGAGACTAAACAATTTCAAATTGAGAATAAACAATTTCAAATTGAGACTAAACTATTTCAAGTTGAAAATGATCACATTCAAGCTATTACATTTTTGTTCTCATACTATTCAGTATCATAGTGACATCTGTCAACAAGCAATAGAACCACAACAACAATGTTAACTGATCCAAAAGACAATCGGTACAGATCCAAAAGGAAACTGGCAATTGTTTTGCTTGATAACAGTGATTTAAAACAGGAACAAGCTTGAATTGTATCATATCAAATTCCGCTCCGTTATCATGCCTTATATGAAGAAAAGGGAATCTGAAAGTATCAAAAAGCAAATTTGTGCAGTGTACAACAATAATGGCGATTGGAGAGGTCTGGCCAATGCACTCGGGGTGAAGAATGCAACTGCATATCGATGGGTGAAAAATCAAAATCAAGTTCAACGACAACATGGTGGTAAAAGAAGAGAGAAAATTACGGAAGATCATCGTGCCGTCATGACGCGGTATATAGAGGAAAATCCAAGAATGACATTGAAAGAACTTAAAAGAAAATTTGAAGAGGACCATCATGTTAGTGTCTCTACCGAATGTTTACGGCAACATTTGGATGGTTTGATGTTCACATTGAAAGATATTCGCAGAGAGCCAGAAAGAACCAATAGCGAGGAAACTAAAACAAAACGATGTGAGTATGTGCGGCAGCTCTTGGATTATCAATCACAGAACATTCCTATAATATATATGGATGAAACAAATTTCAATTTATTTATTTCACGACGGCAAGGACGTTCTAAACAAGGAACACGTTGCAGTTACATATCAGCAGGCACCCGTGGGAATAACGTCCACGTTATAGGCTGCATTGGCAATTTGGGACTAATTACTCTGAATTCAGAAGAGGCTCTTTCAAAATGGCAGAATGTAATGTATTCGTACGTCAATGCCTGCGAGCAGCTCAAAACAAGTATCACTCAAGTGTAGTGCTGGTAATGGACAATGCCCCTTGTCATCGCAATGTTGAAGCAGTTTTCGCAGATGAAGAATTTAGAAATCATAGCTTGTTGAGGTTGAGTCCTTACAGTGCAATGTTGAACCCAGTTGAGCTTGCGTGGTCCAGTTTTAAAGCTGCTGTTAAACGAAGTTTGTCTGTGCAATTGCCACAGATTTTAGTTGTTGAAGACAGGGGAAATTTATCCCAAACTGAGTATCGTCTTCGTCAGCTAGAAAACATTATGGCAGAAGTCTTAGGTACTATAAATGTTAACAGTTGCGCAAGATATCTAGCTCACATACTTAGATTCGTTCCTGATGCCTTAAACTTGAACGATATGCCTATGTAAGAGATAATAAACTTGTTTGTTAACTTTTCTCCTTACTGCAATATTTTTAAATGTATACAGTATGATAAGTAAACTTCATTATTATGTAAGTTCAGATCCAAGAAAGTGCTCCTAACTTCAATTTAGTTTATTATTTGCTTAAAATTCATTATTCTCAACTTGAAATTGTTTAGTCTCAATTTGAAATTGTTTAGTCTCAACTTGATATTGTTTAGTCTCAATTTGAAATTGTTTATTCTCAATTTGAAATTGTTTAGTCTCAACTTGAAGTTGAAAAGGTATATAACTAGGGCCTATACAGTAATATAAAACAAATTAAACTATAGGCATAATCACTGTGATATCTGCTTTCTTTGCAGTCCGGCAAAGGTTTGTATATTATGCTAGAAAATGAGTCTCGCTAAAGGGTTAATTCTTATGTCGTCCTGATGTAGGTTTTGGAATATTTATGTTCATAAAATAGTGTTTTGTTTCTGTAAACAGCCCCAGGGAAACTTACTTTAAGGACGCGCCTCGTAATACAGTCTCCTCGGTACCTCAGTCCCATTGGAATTGGTGCAGATGAGCAGATGCTGTGTCGTGGTGCAGCAGAGAAAGCGATCATCTCGCGACATCCACATGTCACACCCAGCCACGCCCGGGCACATGACCTTGCCCTTCCCACTGCCAAATAGGTCAACTAATCGCACCTGTTGTTCAGTCTGATTGTGTGCTGCCCATCACGCTCCTTGCGATATTACAGTTATGTTACAGAAACATCGTGTTAACATTTCCATTGTGACGAAGGTCGACAACGTGCAAGAAACGCAACCTCCAAAACGCCCTTTAAGGTGGTATCTCCAGTGTACACATTTAACTGGTACAAAGAGTGTTAAAATGTGATAAGCAGGACCCGGATTCTGATAGCATAACCTAAAAATTTTTGAAAAATGACCTATAAAATGACCCTAAATTTTAAAGAAACTGACTTAGTAATTATTTAAAAAATTACCTAAAAACTGATATTTTATTTATAAAAAATTATTATTATACACATAAAGTTATGGACTAGTTTGAACATAATTGTAAAAACTGTAAATAACTGTAATGTTGTGAATGTTCTTTTCTCACGGAAATTTATACTGGCACTGAAGCACTGCTGAGTCAAAATTCGGCACATCCTTTTGTGCTCTGCCGGAATATATTGTTGTTTATTGACAGGGCCGTAGCAAGGTCCTTCTGCGCCCTTGGCGAGTCTGACAAATCTGCGCCCTCCAATACTGGGGGGTCTGAACGATTTTTTTAAATTTCTGTAAAATTTCTGTAAAATAATATAAAAACACTGATATTAACAAAGAAAACCTAAACCTCGATTTGAAAATGAACTAAGTGTTGGACTTTCAAGGTACTAAAACCTTATTTTCAGACGATTCAACTACTTAAAAAATAATTAATCCATAAAATCTAGAATTTTTATTGCTTGATAAATTGCACCAGTTTAAAGAAGGTGGTATTTTTCATGGTTAATTTTGCGCCCTCTTTATACCTGCGCCCTTGGCGGGTGCCCATCTCGCCACCGCCTAGCTACGGCCCTGTTTATTGAGGGTAAACAGTAGTTTGCACTCTCAAATCCAAGCAGGTGGCAGACTCTAATGCCAAGTCAACCTAATAACAATAGTAATATAATACAAAATTTCTTTGATTCTCATTTCCGACTGAGACATGTCAACACTTTAATGCCGAATTTTTCCTTCTTGCGTTAAGCAAACAACACTTCAAAGACAGCACAGTTAGCGACGAAAAAAGTTAATACACTCAATGTAAATACATGAAAATGACTAAATAAGGAAGGAAATGACACGAAAATGACTAAATAAGGAAGCAAATGACACAAAAATGACTAAATAATGACCTAACATTGAAATAAATGACTTAAAAATATGAAATTGCATAAAATGACAAAAAATGACCAAATGCATTATAGAAAATGCATCTCTACAATCTAGAGGCCATGATTAGGATTTATCCACAAGTTGGCAATGTATATGCAGCATCAATAAAAAGTTGACATGTCATTAGAATTCGGGCCCTGGTCATTATAAAGATCATAATAAAATGTTGAAACATTTGTGGTTTAATTTCTCCTCGGGTGGGAATACAACATAATGTGCAAACACGTTGGGAAAGTGTATGTTTTATTGCAATTACCATAACGTTTTGGTTCTCAGGTAAGATGATCACGTTTCACGCATTGCTTCTGGTCATGCTCATTACGCATTCATTCATTCCAGATTCTGAAATGTAATACCCAAATATTATGCAAGCCACGCCGTATCAAACCTAGGATTACAAGTCTATCTTTACTTTTTCTTCATATTTAAATACATTAATTCATGAGTTGTATATCATGGATTAACCCTTAAATTCATAATGTGCCCTGTAAGATACAGTACTTTGTCTGAAATTTGTATTAAGAATATGGAAGAGAAATTGGAAGAAAAATGCACATTTCATATCATGCAACATTACATGAAAAGGTACTTGAAATAAAGTGTGGGGTTAATCATTGTGTTAACTGTTTTCTTTGCAGTCCGGCATGGATTAGTATAATGTGTGAGAAATGCAGTCTCATGCATTTAAGGAATAAGGAGACTTAATTCGCTACATGACAATAGTTCTGACCACAATAAAAGCGCATCAGTACCTTTCGTCACAGACATTTAGAACGAGAAGAATTAAGGGGCAATTTTAAACGTTTTTAAATTTCAGCTGTGTTTATACTCCTTTACTCTTTGAGGCTATATCAGGAGTTCGGGATATGTGTCTATACAGTAGGGTAGGCCATGGAACTATTGATTGTCAATTGTTTCTATTGTCGGTGTACTTGAATTGAGTAAATTTCAACTGATATTAATTTAAATGGATATGATACAGGATGAAATGGTGAGGATGATTCATGGGGAAACCACGAAAAAAACCCATGTCAAATTGACCAGCCATCGGATTTGAACCTGGGACCTCCCGAAAGTATTGTGTTCGTGACAAAAGAAGAAACCGAGATAACACAGGGGAAAATGTTTCACGATGTCTAGAAACAGAAAAAAAGTGGTTTTGTAATGACATCTGTCTGTCTATCCGTCCGTCTGTCAAAAAGCGTTACCATCTCGGCCACCTCGCTCGGTAAGGGGCTATTTGTCACGCAATTGTTCCATAATTGCAGAATTTCAATTAATTCAATTCAATTTCAATTCAGAGTTGCAATTAATTTCAGGCACAAAAACTGATCTATTTCATCAAATCAAAATTTATTTTGTACGAATGAGTGAGATAGGTACATCAGAGGCACTTACTAAACGTTATTGGTGAATATCAAATACGCTCGTATGAATGGAATAGTCATAATAAATCCCACTCGAGACTTGAATTTCATCAGATAAATTTGTAACTCTCATGGGAAAATCTATGGCAGAATTAGAAAATTGTAAAAGTGAGCTAAAATTAAATTAATATTTATAAATAACTTCGTTTCTATTAAGAATTTTAAAAAGAAGCGCAGCAGTACTCGTTATTTTGTTTATAGCCTGTAATGTAGCCTACCGGCATTTCACATACAAATTATGAGTGATATAGCCTACTTTAACTTCACCTGAATTTGTATAATTAGGCAATAAAAACAATGGAATTATGAATTTTTAAAAACTTAAACTTTACTTGCCTTAAACTGAATACTTACTGATATAATTTAATTAAAGGAATAGGCTATTAAACTATTATTTATTTTAAAACTGATTTCGCGAGCCGCTGATAGGCCTTCTGGGCCGCCAGTTGGATACGCCTGATTTAGTATAATACCTTATTTGTATCACCTTATACCCTCCATTATATATTTAGAAAATAATGCATTGTTTTTAAAAATATACAGGGTGTTAATGAATAACACCGAAATATTTTACCTGTGTAAACAGGGGACTTAGACAAGCAACTTTTATTAGGTAATTTTTGCTCTATGACGTAAAATGTGTATGCTACAGGGCATTAAAGTCATTACAATTCGGTGCTCATAAGTCAATAATGAAGCGAAATAGGGTTAAAATTTTCGTTAAATTGACTTCATGCCTTCTTAGTGATAATTAAAAAGTCATTATATGAATGAATTATTATGATGTAATAATTTAGTGTCATTAAATGTTTTGTATTGCAACATTTATTTTTTAGAAAATACATTCTTTTCTGAGGTCATATTTGGGATTTTTGGGTCATATTTAGTAATTTTCAAGGTCATATTTGCAGTCATATTTTCCACTTTTTTAGGTCATAAACATCCGAACCCTAGTGATAATTAAGAAATTCAAAAAAAGTTATGAAACGAGCAAAGCGTTATTCGTCAACGTCAAATATCGTGATATGAATGGAATAGTCCCCAAAATTGTGCGAACAGCCAGTCAGCTCTTGGACATAACTCTAAGTTAGACCCATCTGTATTAAATACAGATGGTTAATACAGATGGGTCTTACTAATAATCCATATGTAGCATTTATACCAGGAATATATACAGCTGAGGACAAAAAATTACTAATAATCCTTGCATAAGGCTGAATGTGTGCAACGCTTTACACAGCCTAACCCCCTTGTATAAGCTTGATGTAAATAATCAAGATGGCTGATATCCGTAACAGCCGGTCGTTTCGCGGAATTATAATAAACATTGTTCCTTGTTTGTGGGACATATTTCCATAATTTTACCCAAGATTACAGGTTTCTGAAAACAATATAGTGAAATAGTACATTAGATTTTCTCTAGGCAGACAACACACTGCTGTTTGTTCACTGCTCGGACAGATGACGACATTGGCGTTCTGCAGTCCTTCATAGCTGGGGACTAGTAACGCCATCACCAGTGTGATGTGTTTAATGTCGTTTCACATTCAAACCCGGTGTAACCCTTGGCAGTTATGCTGCTTTTGTTAGTAATACGGCTTATGTAGAATTTGCGCGATGATCAACCAAACAACCGTTCAACGCAAATATAAGCAGCCAGGGCCTCGCCCCGGGCGCCGCGACCAGGGGGGCGCCGTGGCAACGGCAAAAATAAAACAACAAAATTTGAAATAATATGTTAGATGTACATAACGTATTTTTTAAAGTTAAGTATAACTGAATTTTGAATATTACGTTGTTTGTATTTATTGAACAAATAAATATTTGACACCAATAACTTTATATTTTCTAAGTTACCCCAAAATAAATATTTGCTCAAAATTGAACAGCTGGCTTTGCCTGTATACTGTTAATAATAATAACCTAATAATAATGCGTGTTTAACCCCATTATGTTTATATGTATTTGATAGTGTCGCGTCACGTCGCTCGCTGAGTGTTTGTGTTTGAATCCTTACAGATAGGTGGAATGTCGGGTGGGTGCACGTGGGATTAAGTTTTTTTTGGGGGGGTGCGCCTGACGAAATCTTGCCCCGGGCGCCAAAAAATCACGCGACGGCCCTGTAAGCAGCTTTTATTGGTAAGGCTGTAAAGGTATTGCACCAAATTTACAGGAAGGGAGGTGTCAGACAATACAGCAGCTGTACAATGAATTAATTTCTCTATAATTAAACAAGAGAAGTCCTGACGCTGACATTCATAGCGGATATGAGTGTTGGATTAATAACCACTTTACAGTGGATTAAGGTCAACAGGTGCTCCCAGTCAGTACAATATGGCGCCCTTCCAAACAAAAACCTCGTTATCAAATTAAATCGCGAATTACTTCAACGGGTCTGTTATTAAAACGTATCCTTCAGAATATAGTTCATGCGAACCTTCGTTAGAGCTCACAAAAACTGGACGAGTTTGAACGTCATAAATAACAATTACTTCATAACCAGTGCTTCCTCCGGCGAAGAGGTTTCCTTGTTACGAAATCACAACAATAAAGTACGCTTGCATATTACACAATGTAACCGCCACTCTAACTAACAATAAGAACTTATTATACTTATCACTAGGGCCCGGAATTTTAGGATTTTATAAAAGGTATTTTAGACTTTTATTTTCGTAAAATAGCCCTTTTTAGGCTTTTTAAACAAACGATTTTAGCCGTCTTCATAATACATAATAATGAACACTAATATTAACACCAAAAATTGTATTATAATTTTGACAGTTTTTGACAGTTATTCTAGTTTTTTTACAAAATAAACAAGTAACTATTCCTTATATTGGCACTCGAAAAAAAGCATAAACAATTGAGATATTTACTCTTTAATGATACAATTTATTCAATACACCACTGAATTCATTTCATTCACAATGACAATTTCTCGTATAACCAGGGTAAAGATTTTTGGTGTAATTTTCATAAGGAGAAAGGAAAAGGTAATCGAAGAGACATGATAAATTAACTCGTAAATGTGCGAGACTACATAGATTTCTCACGCAATATACAAACCATTGACGGACTGCAAGGAAAACAATTAACACAACGATTAGACCCATATTCTATTTCTTGCATTTTACTCCTTAATTTTACATCTACTCTTATACAATTCAACGACCCTAAATAGCGTGCTTGCTCGCCCGCTTCGTGAGACATCGGGTATACTCGGCGATGTTCGTCTCTCGCAGTCTAAACTTTCATGACGACTACAAAATTAGGAAGGAATACCGTTTCTTTATTATATAAGGTCTAAGTGAAATGAACAAATATTCTAATTTTATTTTTACTTACAATTTTCATAGCTCTGAACCACAAACATTTTTAATAATCTACCAGTGTAATTTTCTTAAAAATCCTGGAGTCAGTGAATAATGGCGGGCGAAGCCGGGGGCAACAGCTGTAAAATATTGATGGTTTTATCTCTTGAAATATCGCTGATAATAATAATAATCCAAACAAACCATTCCTTCCCTTGAAACATTATATAATTTCTGAAAATTACACTGAATTGATAAAATAAAATTCACATCATATTCATGTCAATAAACAGCTGAGAAACAATACGTATTATGTGTTCACAGGTTCTTTGGAACTGCATAATCGATTCTGATATAGTTTTCCCCACGAGTAATACAGTTTAGAAGGCAGTGGTTTTCCCAGGGGGCGCTTTCATGTCGTGGAATGTACTCTAAAGCAGGAATTTTAGCTGTTTCATTAATTAATTATTAATGGCTTAGTTTATGAATGATTCGCGTGCAAGTGTTAATAAATATAATGCTTTAATAATTATTATACTCTTAATTTTTAATTTTTAAAAGAATTATCGTGGCGAAGCCACGGGCACCTCCTAGTGAATTTACAATTTCTCTTCAAATTATTTTCCGATCACTTTATTACAAAATTACGACAAACTACTACTTCATACATAAGTATAAGACAAAATTATAATTTTAAGGGTAAGAATAGTTTAAGCCAATGATTTGCTATGCAATTTGCTAAACATTATATCGTTATTATTGGCTTAGTTAATCGTAATAAGTATAGCGGTAAATTCAATGTTATGTTAATAAAGAATATTAATATCACACATATTTTATTATGAATACATTTAATTTGACAAATTGAATACCACAATCTTCATTGCAGTGTAACTCATAACTGCCTGACTCATATAATTAATAAAATCAGGTAAACTGATGTAAAAAGTGCCAGAATTCTTTTGTTTAATCAGTTATAATTGCAATTATGATATGCAGAAAATAAGTTTTTTTTTTTTTTAAATTTAATTCCCAGTAAAGCTCCAGATTGACTCATTAAGCAGGGCTTACGGAAGAACAAAGGTCTAAAGTTTGATAAGTATATGTGGAAGGAACATGTGGGTATATGAACACTGTTGTCATGAGAACTGACTTGCATTTGATAAATTTTCTAATGTATTACCATAAAATGGGCATTACTCCGGTACCGGTCAACCGATTTGGTCCAATATAAATAGGCTTTTTCCCATGGATGTTACAAATTCGTATTCCAAGTTTAATGAAAATCCGATAAAGCGTATTTGAGTTATCGCGTGTACAGACAGACATTTCCCGTCCACCACACAATCTCAGAAAGTACCATTCTGGCACTTAATAAACTACCATGTAGTCAACTAATGTATACTTACACATTCTAAAGACGGTACCATACATTTCCTAGTTTTCAGGAAGAATCATAATCTAAATCTATAATAGTCAAAACCACACTAAATTGGATTTCATAGCTTAATGACTACGATATAAAGACAAGGCTCTGGAAACGTTTACCAATTCGATTTACCTCATAGACAGGCGTAATTTCTTAAAATAGCGCGCCAATTGAAAATGAAAGGAGTTGTAAATGACGACAGTTTAAATAAGTTGACCCTGGCCACAAGTTAACACATAAAAAAGTGTAAAATTAATCTCTGAACTTAGAATATATTTGCCGTTCATTGGCTTTTCAATCAGTAAATATATATGACGGCATTGTGTTAACAACTTTCTACCCACATCGGAAAGCATTGGTCACATCCACCAATTAGGCAACTGACCACGAGCCCAAGTAAATATAATTTCAATGCAGTAGAAGCTGTCGCCATATAATTTTACTGTACTCAGATGTTATAACTTATATTCAAACAATAACTACAGCAATTACATGATTTACATTCAGCTGATGGATAAACTGTAAATTCGTGAATACTTTAAAGCATAAGCCATCCGCTGTTTGTAGAAACTCTGTCTTACCTGGTAAACAACAAAGCTTTGAATCAGGTTGAAACAACTGCCCCTTATTAAGTGTCAGAATGGTACTTTATGAGATTGTTTGAAGGACGGGAAAATGTATGTCCGTCTTTCTCTGTCTGTACGCGCGATAACTCAAATAAGCTTTAAGTTATTGGATTTTCATGAAACTTGGTATACACATTTATACCGTCCATGGGAGGAAGCCTATTGATTCTTGACGTGTACAGGAGTAATGCCCAATTTAGTGCACGTTTTATGGTAATATATTAGAAAGAATTTATCAAATCCAGATCAGTTTTCATGACATCATATTCTTTTACAGTGTTCATATACGGATTTGGAAGTTGCAATACAGGTAGCTTTGTCAAATAACACTACCCAGACATTCCTTCACATTGCTTATCAAACATTAGACCTTTGATCTTCCGTAAGCCCTCATTAAGAATCGATCTGGAGTTTAAATCTGAAATCGATAACAAAAACAACTTTTTTTTGCATATGATTAATTGCAATTATCACTCATTAAAAAAAAGCAGTCTGACACTTTTATACATCCGTTTACCTGAATTTTTAACATCAAAATTCTATTGTTTGAGAAGGTGTTTTTAGGTTCTGATAGACCTTCCCTGGTGTCGTATGTCGCATGTCACTAGAATTATTTATAGAATGGAAGAAACGTTCTAAATGCCTTAATTGAAAAAAAAAAAATAAGTGTGCGTGGAACGCCACGCGACAGAAGTGAAACTCCTTTTAATTTTGGCTTTTTTAAATTTTGGATTGTTGGACTTTTTAATATTTTGGTTTTTGTACTTTATTAATTCTCGATTTGGGATTTTTAAATTTATTATCTTTATTTTTTTAATTTTGGATTTTTTTTTATTATGGATTTTTTAAATTTTAGATATTTTTTTTTACTTTTTAGATTTTTAATTTTTGATTTTTAAATTTTGAGTTTTGGAATTTTTATTTTTCGATTTTTTATTTCTTTAATTTTGGATTTTTGGATTTTTTAATTCTTAATTATTTTTTTTTAATTTTGGATATTTCGATTTTTAATTTTGGATTTCTTATTTTTTTAATTTTGGATTTTTGAACTTTTTAATTTTAATCTTTGAATTTTTTATTTTTGGAATTTTTTGGAACATCGATTTTTTTTATTTTAAATTTTTAGATTTTTTAAATTTTGGATTTTTTAAAATCCTGGATAAGTCTAATCAATGAGTTGATTGTTTTCTGTGCAGTCCGTTCCGTCACACCTCACTAATTTCGTGACGATTTTTGGTGTTACACTAATTTCGTGACGATTTTGAGCGTTACACAAGCTCTCGATTTACCCCTACCGCGGCTAAAGAAGTTTCACTTGAAAAATAGAAAATGAGCTGGCCTACTAAATAAATGATACAGATAAACTAATCTATTTGACATAAAGGCGAGGACATGTGTGTTAGCCTGGAGTTTCATTTCGCCGTTGTATCTGGGAGCGCTAAAAGAATAAAATATGTATATTTAGAACTTCCGTCATTCTGTACAATCTCCAATTATCTGTTCGCCCGTGTTGTATGAAAACACTACCTTGTAAGGAAAGTGAAAGAATCACTCACATCTCAGCTGAAATAAAAACAGACAGCTCAAATGAAAGTCCTTCCTGCGTGTGAAGTAGTTTCCATGCAGGCCAAGAATCTCGAAATGTGGAAGGACAGAGGTTGGTTCTGCCTCAGTCTCAAATGAATCAGAAGGGCCCGGATTTTGATGACATATCATTTTTTAATTGGACATTTTCCACTAGTGTAGATATTCGGATCATGTCTCCTAGATTATAAAAATTATAATTCTTACGGTCTTTTTTGGTCATTTTTCCCCATATTTTATTTTAGGTCATTTTTAAAAATATATAAAATCAGGTAAACTGATATAACAAAGTGCCAGAATGTTTTTGTTGAATCAATTAAAATTTTCAGAAAATAAGATTTTTATCAGAATAAAATTGACCAGCGTCAGCAGAACTAAAGATTTGTGATATCTTGACAATCGCGCACTCACATAAAAATAAAAAAATAAAATAAAACAAATCCATGTCCAAATAGACCGGCTCCGGGATTTGATCCAGGAACCTCCAGAATACGAGTCCAAGACGTTACCATTTGGCCAACTCAGTCAGTTTGGCGGTCTAGTTAATAAGCATAAGTGAAAGAATAGTGTTATTTATCAAATCTAAAATTTATTCCAACTAGAAATTCAGTGGAAAATAACTCCGCTAATTATTTCACAACAATGCACCTTCTGTATATAACAGTATTCATGTAGTGCTCAATTTCAACTAGAACAACGAAGTAAACAAACATCTGACTGCATTGCATCAAAGCCCTCAATGAGAGAAAAAACAAAGGAAAAAAGAAAATGCGGCATTGTATCTCAACTGTTTGTTGACAAATAAATATGATATGAATTTGATTTGATAAATTCAAGTAATTTTCAGAAATTATATAATTTTTCAAGGGAAGGGATGGTTTGTTTGGAATTTTATTGTTCGTGATATTTCCGGGGTTAAATTATGAATATTTTACAGCTGGTGCCCGCGGCTTCACCCGCCATTATTAATTGACTCCAGAATTTTTAAGAAATTTACACTGGCAGCTTATTAAAAATGTTTGTGGTTCTTAGAGAAGCTATCGATAGAATTCATTGGTGTAAATAAATAATGAAGAATGAAATCCACAAAAATTATGCACAATGTGATGCAGTCACATGACTTTCTCTGCCCTGGACATAGAGAATATCATTTTCTCACTTCACATTTTGATGTAAAATAAGAGGTCGTATTGCAGGGACAGCTTAATCCAGCTGTCTCAATCTGAGAGTGTGTCAACGAATAAGTTTTGCCGTATCAGAAGTCGGTAAAAAATTCTATCCTCTCATACGTTATTCACAGCTGTAGGCTTTTTATTTTTAATTGAGAAATATGGATGTTTATCATAGACCCTAAGCACGTAAAAGGAGACAAAATAGAATGGAACATTTTTAGTCCTATACGCGCAATATATTATTATATCCCAGGTTTTGGGGAGGAAAGTAGGAAAGTGGTATTGAATTTATTTTTCATTTCAGCCCCGAAACTGTTGTACTCGTATATAACATGAGATTGAGAAAGAAAGTATTCTGTCAAGACAGTACAATCTTATGTTAACGGAATTTCTGTTTCTTCTTATTTGATCACCTACCAGGCATGATGTGTACAAGCAATGGCGTGCAAAATTCTACATCCTCTATGAGCAAAACAAGCTGTATCAAGCGTTTTCGGAGGGAATACTTTGAGTGTGATAAGTCGTTCTTCCTCATTTCAAATTCTACATACCTATTTAAGAACCAAGAGTTTATAAGTTAATTAATGTTGAGACAAATCAAATTAAAACATTATACAAAACAAATTTTGCGTTTTACATTGAAGTTACAACTTAATAAAAGTTCCTCTCTTACTCCAGTATTGAAATCACCAACATTTCTCATCTGGAATACCTTCATAAATTAATTTCGAATGCCAAAATACAAAACCCGGGCGACGCCGGTCCTTTTAAGCTAGTTAGTTATAAAACAAACATGAAAATGTTATGGCAGTGGAAAATGTTTATACAGTATTAGCATACAACAGTGGTGAGCAGTATTTCAGAACATTCCATTACGAACTGACGATGTACTGAAAAGTGTGCACATAATAGATTAAGTAAAATACGATCTGGTCTTCCGATGAGTAACTCCTAAGGCCTAACATAGGTTGCAGTTGATGGACATGTGTTGTTTATGACGGCAAGAGAACAGGTGACTTGAGGCCTAGACTGGGTACGAGCTCAGGACAACAAAAGTTGTCTTGTTCCGTTACTAGTGCAAGGCCGTCCGGTAGAAAGAAAGAAGTTTATATATCAGCTGAGCAGCTCCTCGCCCCTAGCGTCTACCTGCCTGCATTTCAAGGATTTCATATCATACATACGTGAGAACGCTGCTCTCTTTGATCTGGTCTTTTAATTAATTTTAATATCCAACTTCATTAGTTAGGTAATAGGCTAATAATCTGCCCCCTTTCAATCTCTTAGTTTAATCCCTCCCCGATGTACAGACGATTATGCGGCCCACGCCGCCCGGGCCTTACAGGACCGCGACCTATTGGGACCAATAGTACGGTAGTTTATGTGCGCATTAATGATTATTTTACGAAATTTGCATAGCTCCACATCTATCCACTTGCAAATCAATCGTCCTTCCCAAGCCTCGTTACATAAAGAAATATAAAACACATCCTGCTGAACAAAATTCCCCCAAATCGACGTCATTTGCTACAGTAAATATAGCCCTAAGGAACCGTCGTTCAACTACTTAACGAACATAAACAGTCATATACCCGGCCGCATGCATACAAGGCATTCCAGATTAGAAATGTTGGTGATTTCAATACTGGAGTAGGAGAGGAACTTTTATTAAGTTGTAACTTCAATGTAAAACGCAAAATTTGTTTTGTGTAATGTTTTTAATTGATTTTTCTCAACATTATTTAACTTATAAGTTCCACTCCTACAAAGAAAATAATGATTTGTCGCATCTTAAAGGTTGATCAATTATAATCTAATATAATATTTGAGCTCGTGTTTCCGTGTACATCCAACTCACCTATTAACAAGACAGTATTCAATAGTGAAATTATTGAAGGTTGCCTTGCTTGGTTTGTTGGTTTACCATAGCAACCGGGAGAAAAAAAGTATTGTTGAAATCGATTTTTTTTGCAATATAACACATCAATTTGTCAATCGCTTCGATTTTGTTAACCCGCTCTACTTGATTCATTTGTTTATAATATGCAGAGCTGATTTTTTATATATATAGATGGACGGAAGGGGACCATGAATGCATGCATAAATGGGAAAACTTTGAATTATTTTGACGGTTTTTGGGAACTCGTATCTGCGGCCGTTTTTGTTTATGCATGATTTAGGTAAGATTAATGAATCTGTGGTATGTTTGGAATCCGTATGCCCATTTGATAGCACAATATACGTTTTATTCTTTTAATTATTTACACACTACATAAATCAATAAAATTAAGTATGAAATTATTTATTAGTGCTATTTATGTAAAAACTATGCCAGAGTTGATAAATACTGTATAATTTTTTAATTATGTTTCTATTAAATAAACAATTAAAATATCTAGCAGTTGAAGTCGCGTGTACTTGATAATATTTGACTTTATCGCAGTTATGGATTGGAGAGGCGTACACAATGTTTAGAACCGAATGTCTTGTTAATTGCAGCCGCTCACAATTCAAGCTCTGGAAAGTAAAGTACTGAGTGAATAGAAGATAAATGTTATAGTTCAGACCTTGGTTACTTGTTTGAACTGGGAAACTTTAACGACGCCATATGTTTTCGAAGGCACTTTGCCATAATTTGTTTCACGATCGTATTACCGTGCTATATCTTTCATTTATCGTTCTTCACACCCATACATAAAAACACCTGTTCCACAAAACATGTATACACAAGAAATAGTGATCGACTATAAAGTGGGCGCTATGTCCGTATTTCTTGGTAATTCAGTGTTGTAGACATCGCAAGTTTATTAGAAAACAAATGGTTCAAGTGGCTAGGAATTTTTTTTTTTTTCTGCTTATTAAATTGCTGTAACTTTTTTGGTGTATTTTTATCTTTTGTGTATTCTTATCTTTGTATCTTATGTTTCAATTATTTTGTATGTATGCAATGTATTTTTGGCATGGACATTGTAATTGGGTTTTATACCTGTAATGTTCATTATTATAAAATAAAATAAAATAAAATAAAACATATTGTACAAACTCTCAATATATACGCCTTAAGATTTGTATTTTTTAGGTAGAATTTATTGAGCCATCAATAACGGCCGTAATCATGCCTTTTGCCTGGGGCAGATTTCGCAGCGTTCGGATGGCAGGCCAAGTCCCTCAAAGGGATGTAGCGCCATGGAGTTTAGTTTTTGTCGGCCGTGGTAGTGTAGAGATAGCGTGCCCGCTTCTGTATCCTAAGGTCGCAGGAACAAACCTGGCCGCGGTCGGTGGATTTTTCAGTACACAACAAATCTGAGCACGGTTTAAATTAGTGCCCTAGACAAAATTTACCGGCCCTTTCAATAAATACCTTAGTTTCCTGGTAGTGTTTGTGAGGCCATGGACTTACCACCTATGGTCCCTCCATCCTCTCATGGAAAATAAACAAAATTAGCCTAGGTACTGAATCCTTAAATTGGAGGCCCTATGCTACATCCTAAGGCGATGAACTTACCGCCTGTCCCTCCGTCCTCTCATGGAAAATAAGCGTAACAAAATTAGCCTAGATACTGCAATTTTCAATTGAAGGCCCTATGCCCCTTCCTGAGGCAATGGATTTACCACCTGTGGTTCCTCCGTCCTCTCATGGAAAATAAACAAAATTAGCGTAGATACTGAAACCTTCAATTGGAGGTCCTATGCTCCATCGTAGAGGTCAGAGGAAAATCAGATCAGAGTATTCGTTTATACTCTGATGCTGGAGAAAAAATTATTCCAGGGTCTTGGAGAAGTTATAGTAAATGACTTGATATGTCAGTATCAGTATGTCCTTAAAGTTACAAAATGTGTGAAATAACGATTTTAGGATACGTAGAGTGTGATGTGTAGCTAAATATTGAATACGATTAGCTACGATATGTGGAGGTGAAGATTGGGGGATTTGAAAAAGAAGAGAAAGGGAATGCATAGACCTTCTTTCATAGACATGGAGCCAGAACAGTCTTAAAAGTGAGGGTAGGGTGTGCATAATGAAACGGATTGGTCGCTGAAATCAAAATCCTAAACCAAAATCAAGGAATCAGAAGAAAATTCTTATGAAGATACTTTACCAGACCCGATAAAGTTATGGCCTTGGCGGACGTCCCGCAGGAATAGGTTCAGAGAGCTAAGGAATATACTTATAAGGAAAGTTATTCGGTTCGTTGTGTGTGATAAATGCCCTATCATCAGATACTGCAAGATAACCCATTTGAATAGGAATGTCTCGAACGTGTTTCAAATACAAGATGCAGCTAACAACATAACATTCCTCCCTCCGTATTGGGAGGTCTCAAAATCACTGTGGTTGCTGGTCTAATGCTTCCAATACTTAACCACAATAAGAATCTACGTCTGCTATTTTATGAAGGTATTTACACATGAGAAAGGTTGATAGAACAGAATATAAGCATACACAGAAGAACGATTTGAAAGCTATGATTGAAATCCCGAATTTTTCTGTACAATTCTTAGGTTTTAAACTATTTTGTTCCTTGCTAGCTTCTGTGATATTTTACGGACTGTTTTTATTTTGTATATAAAGTCATATTTTTGTAATTTTTGTGTCTTGGTCATATTTTGGCCATATTTGTAATTTAACATCACATTTCAGGTATATATTCGGTAAAAAAGCATAATTATACAGTGTACGTCATACATGGTCCAATTAAATTTGAAGTTTATTTAATTAATATAATGTTTATTCCAAATTAACAGGTTACTTAAATTAATGCAATTTTTCATATCTTATAGGGACACGCAAGATCTACAAAATGTTAGGCGTATTTGGAGCTGATTAAGCGAGCAAACTGAAGAAAATTCTTAGAAGTTAATTACAAGTAAAACTGTAAATCATCAAAATTAGTTAATAAACTTATGATCTCATTAAAATCGTGTGATGTGTTTTAAATTGGAACATTTATTTTTTTCAAAACACGTTATTTTATTAGGTCATATTTAGAGTTTTTGGGTCATGTTTTGTTATTTTAAGGGCATATTTGCAGTCATAATTTCCACTTTTTTTAGGTCATATACATCCGAACCCTATTCATAACCTTCTGACCAATATGTGTAAGGATTTTTATTTTTTGATACCGTTTAAGATTGTGGTCGTTTTAATGGTTACGTTTTATGTAATGTTCAGCTGCATTCAACTATTCTAGCCAAAGGCTTCATGCTATAAAAATTTCAAGACTCCGTCCAGTAGAAGTGTAAAATGTTCTACAACTCTGCCGTTTTAACTGGTTAAGAGCAGATTGTAGATTTTTTTTTGCGCGAGGTCTACAGTTCACGTAGAAGCTTTTTCTCGCAAAGAGGGGACAAGTCAGTAACCCCAGACAAAAGCAGAGCGCGTTGCATAAGCTGCGGGTGACCCATATTATTCACGACTGCAGTAAAAGGGCAGTTGCCGTCACAACTAGAGCAAATATTTGCTGCAAATTGTGGAGCACAATAACGTATCGGATCAATACAAGCATTGCTTCTGGCATTACTCTTACTTTCGCCTGCTCGATTGTTCATACTGGATGCAGAACCTTCAAATTCTGCAGAAGTAAACCACGAAATATACTTTGCAATTAACACATAATGGATGACTCGTCGACAAACAAATATATTTTTACTAAACGCTCTGTAAAACAGCTGTTTGTTGGACTGTTAACACGCCGAAAAGTAGCACTTTACCAGTCTAGGCCGGTAAAGTCGTCATGGAAACTGAAAATCTAGATGGCAGTGACCAGTAATAATAACCGCAACACGGGTTGAAACAAATTCTTGACCAAAAAACTACAAATGTAAGGCAACATTGTTTCTTTACGTTAGTCAGAAACTTTACAAGGAATTTTTACAAAACACTAAAAACACATATAGGCCTAAGCCAACATAGCTATATTATTCATAACTGTAGGGTTCGGATGTTTATGACCTAATAAAGTGGAGAATATGACTGCAAATATGACCTTAAAAATGACTAAATATGACCCAAAAATTCCAAATATGACCAAATAAAAGAATGTATTTTTTTTAATTTAAAAGATTTAATGACACTAAATTTTTACATCACATAAATTCAATTAGATAATAACTTTTTAACAATTTTACAGGTGATTTACAGTTTTACTTGTAAAGAACCTCTATCTGTTAATGTTTCCAGAAACCATTGCAAATATGAACTCAAAATATTTTAAAAAATGTCTATTGGAAGTTGTTAACAAGGAGGAGGAGGAGGTAACTGTGCTATTATTTGCTATTGTCCCTTCACATTTGAGTTACAGTAAAACCAAAATATTCGTGACTCTTTTTCGGGGGAAAAAAAAATTAATTCGACAATTTAGTGCACATACTGCATAGGCCTAATTGTGCTCTTTTTCCGAATTTATAACTGAAATATAACCTTAAATTAAAAATATGACTGAAATATGACCAACACCATGAAAATGGCCAAAATATGACTTTATATGCAAAATAAAAACGGCCCGATTAAGATAACAAATGTGCAATTCATGTTTAATTTGTGTTTGCGGCGAGAATGGAGGTCAGGATAAAAATATGACATGTCATAAACATCCGAACCCTCTTCATAAGAAACCTACACTGCCATCTACATCCGCATTTCGTATTGATTCATAGCATAGGATTCAGGCGGCTGTGAGAATATGGCGTCAACAAAAGGCTGTTTATGCCTTTTATAATTATTTAAACGGTATTTTTATTTCATTTCATATAATTTACAGGTAAAATATTTCGGTGTTAGTCATTACTAGACCTGGGATTTTAAGGCAAATGCCTATTTTGTTCCTTATGAAATAACATGAAAATTTCTAAATATGTTGGCATTTCATGATAAATCACATATATTTATAGAGTTTTATAGTGCCCTAAAATGCCTATTTGGACCTCTGGAGCCTATTTTTACTATTTTAATGCCTAAAATGCTTTTTTTGTACATTTAAAATGAAATCCAACTTTTGTAACTTTTACAATCATTTAATGGGCATCCCTGAATGAAGAGCAGAACAGCAGAGGGTGGGTTTTTCACAGAAACTTGATTTTCCCAAACAATTGTCGCCAAAGGAATGCTGACTGACGGGGGAAGATTCGCTCAGAACAACAAGTAGCAGGTAGCCTATATAGTAAGAAGGGACATACTGTGTCAATTTTTCATATAATCCAAAACTGCTTTTGATAAATGTATTTTTAATTTTGCAATTATTTATTTTAAGAATAGGTATAGGCCTACCACGTTTTTTATAGTGAAAAAAGATCACGTTACAGTTGAAGAGCATATTGTAGTATTTTAAAGTCTATTTACACATTTTTAAAGCTTATTTTAAGTGCCTATTTTCTCTTTTAAAAGCCTATTTACTTGTTTTAAAAGCCTATTTTAGGTGCCTAAAACTATTTTTTTTAGAACCTAAAATCCCAGGTCTAGTCATTACCACTTTGTATTAATTTAACATTTTATGGAATGTCAAAATGGAAAAATTGGGTTTACTTAATAGTTTTAAGCACATTTTATTCTATATATGCCTAGTGCATTAGCCAGTTTTATAGCGCTTGAGCTATAAGTGTAAAATTGCATTCAAAATTCCGTTCAAGACAGTCAAATATTTGCTAATGCAACTACAAATGCTAAGAAGGTCAACCAGTAGCTGCCACCTAACAATTCACACATGTGATCTTTCTCTTGTACAAATTTGCAAATTTCTCTCGCAGACCTCGACCACTACGCTACGGCGTACCCTAAGAAGCGATGATGATGATGATGATGATGATTAGTGGCGGATTTCTATGACCTAAAAAATAGGGTATATGCATGCATTTATTACCTAAAAACATTAAAATATGACCAATAAAATTTAAAATATGACTTTACCACTTACACATTGTGTATATTATTTTAAAGTTTCATTACAATTCATTTTATTAAAATATGTCAATTATTTAAAACTAGCATGTGCCCGCGGCTTCGCCCGCGATAATTATTTCAAAAATTAAAAATTAAGAGCATAATAGTTAAATCATTATTTTATTAACACCTAAATCACGTGAATTACATACCACGATTAGATATCGTTGCCTGGTAAAAGCTATCTCAGATTCGAGTTCCTTGGCCCAGAAAATCCCTGTATAGTGAGTTTCATCCAAATCGAACGATGTTTAACCATATTTAGGTCTATGGTGATTATCCCTCTTCCGTGTAGGTTGAAAATTTCATATGTCTACGGGCCTTGACATTCTAAACAAATGAATCGACCAGCGTGGGCTTACAACATTCAAGCGATCGCGATGCTTTTATTTCCACGGTATGACAAAAATAGCCAAAGCCAACTGCAATTGATTTGACATTGAAATGTATTACTGAAATCTGATGCTTCGACAGCGCTAAAATCACGTTTTCTGCCAGTTTTTTACTCATAACTCGCGAACGAAAGCTAAAATTAAAAATTCGGCTTCGAGGTGCATTCGCCCACCTTTCAGTCCATCTATCTTTAAATTTTCAGATCTTTGCGTTCAGTAGATTTCGATGGGCATCGTGGACACACAGACAAACAGCATGTGCCCGCATGTGCCCGCGGCTTCCCCCGCGATAATTATTTCAAATTATAATTATTAACACCTAAATCACGTGGAGTGCATTCCACGATTAGGTAGCGTCCCATGGTAAAAGCGACCTCAGATTCGAGTTCCTTGGCCCAGAAAACCCCTGTATAGTGAGTTTCGTTCAAATCGAACAATGTTTGACCATATTTAGGGTTGATTATCCTTCTTCCGTGTAGGTTGAAAATGTCATATGTCTGTGGGCCTTGACACTCTAAACAAATGAATCGTCTAGGATGGACTTACAAAATCAAGCGATCGCGTTGCTTTTATTTTCAAGGTAGGCTATGAGGTATGTTGACAAAAATAGCCAAAGCCATCTGTAAGTTATTTGATATTGAAATTTATTACTGAAACTGTTGCTTCTAAAACGCAAAAAAATGCACGTTTTCTGCCAGTTTTTCACTCATAACTCACGAACGGAGGCGAAAATTAAAATTCCGGCTTCGAGGTGCACATTCCGACCCTTTAGCCCGCCTACTTATAAAATTTCAGATTTCTGCGTTGAGTAGATTTCGCTGGGCATCGCGGACAGACAGACAGACGGAAGACAGACAGACGGAGGACAGACACTTCCTTTTATTAATATAGATATCTGTAAATTCTCAAAAAGTATCATTATAATGAAAAATTTACAAAATATGATATGAAACTTCAACATTTCTTTAATATGCACACAAATATGCCAAAAATATGACCTAAATATGCACATTCATGCTAAATATGCTACAATAGTTGGAAATTTCCTAAATGTGCAGTTATATGCACAATAAAAGCCGTTCCATTTTAACCAGGATGCTTAGAATCGGGTTCAAATTAGTCGGAAATCTGAAATAATGCAAAGGGGAAAAAATATGACATGTCATAGAAATCCGCCCCCTAATGATGATGATGATGATGATAGTAATAATAATAATAATAATAATAATAATAATAATAATAATAATAAATAACAAGAGAAGCATGTGTTCACAATCCTCGTAAAATATAACTTGAATTATTTTCATTACTACACAGACAACTATTTGTTAGATCCGCACGGTGTCTTTTGTCTTTCGATACCTGCAACATGACACGACATTTTATGGAGAAAGTGGCGTGGAATTAAGATGTGATGGTTCAGATTTCCGGCAGTAATTTGTTTCACAGCAGTGTCTCTGTTTTTATAAACGTTACAAGTGTACCGTCATCACAAATTCCTCTTACTTGCAGAATTCTTCATTATAAAGTCGAGCTGTTACCTCAAATTTCCAGCTCATTACACCGAAGCTTTCTAAGACACCGCGATTACTGTAGAAGAGAACGCATGTTTCACTCCCCAGCATTTATAACTAGACTTCGGACTTTTAGGTCGGTAAAAATGCTGTTTTAGGTACCTAAAATTGGTTCTAAAAATTACAAAATAGGTTCAAGAGATCGTAAAATAGTCTCTTATAAAATCGTTAAGTTGCCAATTTTCCGAAATATCTCAATTGCAATGCAGAATATTATATGTATTGAAGTCACCATCAAACAATAATCATGATAAAACACAGATATAGGCCTATGGTACACAGAATTATATAGACCTTTTTCTACCATGACAGTGAAAACCTAATCCCTGCACCCAGAAGCTAGGCATATCATACTAACATATTCAACCCCATTTATCCCTCAGTGAATCAGAGTACTACTTTTTATTTTTTATTTATTTATTTATTTATTTATTGGATGTGGGAGTCGGAAGAAAAACACTACATTTTCTTGGGAATTCCAAGGAATTTTTCTACTGAAGACGAAACATTTCTTACTATTTTACCACGTCACAAATGTGTCATGTACTGCACATTCCGAGCTAAAAAAATTAGTACGAACCGAAAATAAATCCTAAAATTTATAACAAAAAATGACTTATTTTGAACTTAAGAGAAAAAACAAGCAAAAAGGCAATATTAGGCTCTAACGTAAAAATAGGCTGCTTTAGGTCCTATAAAAGTATCAGTTTTAGGCATAATCACACATGAAACATGCATATACAAGTTTTCGTCCATATATCACGTAAGGATTAAAATAGGTTTTTACCTAAAATCCGAAGTCTATTTATAACTAATATTTAACATGACCTCAAATACCAGATGACATAGAAACAGAAAGCCCAAAATTAAAAAGTTAGCATTAGGAATCAGCCATACAGCTGGTCGTATCATCAAAAAGAGTTCACACGGGAAGAAATCCATGTAAGTTGTTTTTATTTATTTATTTAATTCAGATGTGTATATACTCCTTTTTGTGGTTAGCGTCGCTGACTACAGATCCGTCCGCCCAGGTTCGATCCCCGGTACCTCTTCGGATTTTTCTGAGGTAGGGAGGTCTGGTAAGGGTGCACTCAGCCTCGTGAGTCAAATTGAGGAGCTACTTGATAGAGAAGTAGCGGCTACGGTCATGGAAACCACCATTAACGGTCGTGGGTGTCGGCATGCCGTCTGTCTATGGTAGATGAGGCAGCGGTCGGGTGGTAGGCCTTGTCCCTTCTGGGATGTTAGCGCCAGGGAGTTAATTTAGTATATACTCCGTTAACCTCTTAGAAGAGGCCATATCAGGAATTCGGGATCTGAGTCTATACATTAAGGTAGGCCATGGAACTATTGATTGTAGATTGTTTCTATTGTTGGTGTATTTTTATGGAGTAAACTTCAGCTGATGTTAAAATAAATGGATATGGTACAAGAAGAAGTGGTGAGGATGATTCGTGGTAGCCTATGTAAATATTCAATTCGGTATTTGCCTTTACGAGTAGGGAAACCATGAAAAAATCCATGTAAAATTGGCCGGCCATTTTCAATTTTTTTTTAGGGGTAAAAAATTTAAAAAATAACTTCTTGGCATTTTTCCATCGGCAAGGTGTACAACAACTAATGCTGAAGAAATTCCCGACTTATTCCCTAATTTTCATTGATAATTTCATAAACTTCCGACCAAAATATGATTATGAAGCACTTTCTAATAACTGTGTAAGAAAAATTACAGGATTATACATACTTTAAATAAGAAAAACTTTTAGTAACAAAAGTAATTGCAAACAATAATTGCTTAGGCTATAACAGATACAAAAGTGAGGAACAGTAAAATAAATACAAATATACCTTCATATAGGCCTATTATTGTCTAGAAGTCTTTTTGATCCCACTTATTTTTTCTTCATCAACTTAATTTGTTTATCTAGAGCAGCTGCAGCTTTTTCGGACTCTAAGAGTAGTTTTCTTTTCTTTTATTTTCTTCTAGTTCTTATCTTCAGCTATACAATTTTTAGAATTTTCCCGGATATTTTAACAAATTCATTGGCTTTTCCCGCATTTTCCCGACCATACGAAATTCCCGGCTTTTCCCGACCAGGATTTCTGGTCGGTTACAGGCTGCAAACTAAAAGTCTGCCAAATTTCAAGTTTCTGGTTCCTCTGGAAGTGGATAAACGTTAATTAGTGAGCCAGTCAAACATGACGGTAAATGTAATGTGGGCTAAAATAAATCACCAAAAAGAAAGTTTTGTTACAGACATGCAAAACTGTTTCGGGAGCACGAGAGGTGAGACTGTGTCAGGGTTAGTGCCAGTACCACCGAGACAAATTGCAGACTACGTGCGTGAGTACAGAAATATATCACCAAACTTTCACACGCAACACATCAGATGTTACTTCCTACTGCCAACATACGGATATCCATTCACTAGTCTTCGAATAAATGGTATAAAATATATTGCACGTACTTTCTCATATGTAAGTGTTATTAAGTTTCTGGGTGGACGACAAAATATATAAAAAGAATAATAATAAACAAATGATAAAGTTATTACCACAAATTAAGAAAGTAGACGAAAAATAATACTGTCAACATTCTCTTCAATATTGATGGTCTAGGAGCGTATTGAAGCGTCCTATCAATATTGACGAATATTGATAGAAAATTAAGCTATAAATTTGTAAATTTTCAATTTTTTAGCTCATCTAGACGAGGGTAGATAGGCCTATTAATATCATTGAGTGACTACAAATCAGTCAAAGTTTATTTTTTGAGGGAGTATTTTATTATTTTTTTAAATTTGAACTTTTAAGATTTATTTCGCCGGTTAACTTACAGGCTAAAAACTATAAAAAAAATATGAATCCTTAATAACTAACCAGACCATGTCCGCCAGGGGAACCTTTCTATGAAATATAAAATCCCCCTTAGCCGGACCGGGAATCGAAGCCAGAACCTCATAATTAGTAATAAGCAGGGCCCGGATTCTAATGACATGTCATCTTTTTATTGATGCTGCATAGACATTGCCAACTTGTGGATAAATCCTAATCATGGCCTCTTGATTATAGAAATGAAATTTTATCAGGTCATTTTTTGTCATTTTACGCAATTTTATATTTTTAGGGCATTTATTTCATTTTTAGGTCATTATTTTGTCATTTTCGTGTCATTTCCTTCCTTATTTAGTCATTTTCATGTATTTACATTGAGTGTATTAACTTTTTCTGTTTTCGTCGCTAGCGGTGCTATCTTTGAAGTGTTGTTTGTTTAATGCAAGAAGGAAAAATTTGGCATTAAAGTGTTGACATGTCTCAGTCGGAAGTGAGAATCAAAGAAACGCAAAAATTTTGTATTATATTACTATTGTTATTAGACTGACTTGGCACCAGAGTCTGCCACCTGCTTAGATTTGAGAGTGCAAACTACTGTTTACCCTCAATAAACTACAATATAATCCGACAGACCACAAAAGGATGTGCCGAGTTTTGACTCACCAGTGCCTCAGTCCCAGCACCTGCTAGTTATGTACAAAGTAGTCTATAACTTTGTGTGTAATAATAATTTTTATAAATAAACTATCAGTTTTTAGGTCATTTTTTATAATTAGTAAGTCATTTTCTTTAAAATTTAGGGACATTTTATAGGTCATTTTTCAAACAATTTTAGGTCATCAGAATCCGCGCCCTGGTAATAAGAAACTCTGGTCACTAAACCACGAGGCTGGTCTCTATTCTTTTATTCGTTATTAACTATAATATTCAATACAAATATATTATGTAATATATTAATTTGTTTTTATGAACAGTACTATTTGTAAAAACTGTGTCTATGCTGTAAAAGGAGGATGGCATTAAAATAGTATTATCATTATCATTATAGGGCAAGGCATTTAATGACAATAAAATGTGAAAAAATTAAAAATTCATTTATGACTTAAATATAGTTAAAACATGTCATAACATTTTTTAAAAAATTCAATAAATTTACCATTATGACTTATAATTAGTTTTTTAAAGTAATGAATTGCTCAAAGCAATTTAATAGATGACAGTGCGTTATATATGAATTTACAATATAAAACGTACTTCTTATTTACTAAAGAAGTAAGTAAATTTATACCACTTGGACACCCTTAGCCGAAAAAAAATCTGAACTGGCATGATCATCAAATTTCTCCCAGCAAATATGTGCCATTTAAAAAGAAAGAAAAAAATTATTTATTGCTACAAGACAAACTGCTGTGCTGTTTACAATAAACCTGAATTAAAATGAATTACAAACACTTGGTGGAGATTCTGAAATAAAAACGATTGTCTGTTGTCTGAAAGTAACGATTTGTACATGGAAAAGCTCCTCTCCACCTCCACTGAAACATGACCTAAAAATGCCGAAAATGACCTAAAGATTGCCAAAAAATTACCTATCTCTTGAAAATGACGAAAAAGTCAACATAAAAAAAGCAAAAACACATTTCCCTTATTTAAATCAATTATTTCATTATATACATTTATATATATTCGAGCTATCTTTCAACTTTCATATAAAAAAAGATGCAAAATCATCAAATGCCTTGCCTTAATAATTATTATACGGTGACTCTACAACGAAAACATTTAAGATTAATAAGATTATCCGTTTGAAATAGATTGGCTGCAACATACCAACACATAATGGGCGTGTTTTTCTTTCAATATTGCTATCAGAAACCTAATTCCTAAGCAACAGAAGGTCATTGCACATTATGAATAAATTTCACGTAATGTTAATAAAAGCCCATATACAGCCAAACGCTTAGGAATTTAGAGCAGCCTTCGTCATATAGAGACAATTGCAATGAAATGACATAGTATTAATGTGAAATTCTTATTTTTGCAGGTGAGTGCTGAAGGTCGATTTCAAGGGTCACGGTCTCGATTCTCTAATCGGTAAGACTGCATTCCATAGCTTTTGTTACCAAGTGCTAATAGTTCTCGAACTACCCATTAGGGGAGTGGACATATCTAGAATTAAGAAGGGAAAAAAAGATAATTGGCTTATGCTAGAAACTTGATCTAGTTATAGCTGCTAAGTGAAATGATTTCACGATTTTATTTTTTCACTATGAATTTTAATTAAGGACAAATTGAAATAAGTCACGGCATTCGTTCTCAAATCATACGTTGCACATTCTCAATGCGTTTGACCTTACATGTGCAACTGCATATTATGCTACTATACTTCAATGAATAATTAACTAGCTTAAAAGACCCGGCGTCGCCCGGTTTTTGTATTTTGTAATTCGTAATTAACCTATGAAGGACTTTCCATTTTAAAATTCTAGGTCCTTTTATAGGTATTTAGAATTTGAAATGAGGAAGAATGACTTATCACACTCAAACTATTCGCTCAGAAAAAGCTTGATACAGCTTTTTTACGGCTAATAGGGGATGTAGAATTTTGAATCCCATCGCTTGTACCTGGTAGGGGTTCAAATAAGAAGAAACAGAAATTCCGGTGACATAAAATTGTATTGTTTTTGCGGAATATTTTATTTCTCACTCAAATGTTACCATAAAACCGTTTTGGGGATGAAATTAATCAGAAATGTAATACCCCTTTCATACTTCTCTCTCCAAAAACCTGCGATATACTAATATATATATATATATTTTTTTACCATACCTCGTATTTTTCTCTATGTCCAGGGTAAAGAAAGTTATGTGACTGCATTATTTTCGTAGATATTGATAGTTCTCTAATTTGTCAAATTCGAATTTCATTTTTTTTCCAAACCCATCTGAGACCCACTGGCAACAATATGTTTTAATATCAAATGTGATTTGGATTGGATAATTCTGAGTAAAAAGGGATTAAGTATTCTCAAAAACATTTTGGCATTTAAATCGAAATTTTTCAAAATCCTTTCTTAGTGAGCACCTACATTATGAAACGAAGGTACTGTCAAAATTCCAAGTCTCTACCTGTTATAGTTTAGGCTGTACGTTGATTCTCTGTCAGTCAGTCATTCAGTCAGGACAAAGCCTCTTATATATAGGCTATATAGAGATTATTCCCCCAATGTACCATTTACTTACTTACTAATTCAATGGCAGTAGATAATTCATCAGCAAGCTAAAGGAATAATATCTATTTTATGGAACCCTATTCTGTGTTAACTCTATCCAATCATCCCTCGCAAATCCCACTTCCCTTAAATCTATCCTAATATTGTCCTCCCACCTACATCTAGGTCTTCCCTTCGGGTCTCCCAGTCAATATTTTTTTTATATATGTCTTTCCTCCCCCATGCGCGCAATATGTCCAGCCCATTTCATCCTCCGTGTAAGTATAGTAATTACCCTTACTATATCCGGTGAAGAGTACAGGTCATGAGAGGAATTTCTCTGCCTATCGGAGGTAGATATATGTTTTTAACTGAAAATGGAGTGGGTAGTAGGTACAAAGTTGTATTTTGAACTTGTTTTATTTTTATGTATTGTGGAGTTTGTTTATGTACCTTTTATATGTATATTATGTTTATGTTGATGTACCTTGTTTATCTTTGACGGCAACTACACAAGTTAAACTTGTAATTGGTTGAAAATAAATAATTCTAATTCTAATTCTAATTCATGAAGCTCGTCGTTATGCAGTTTCCTCCAGTCCCCATTTTCATCTCTCTGAGGCCCAAATATTTTCCTAAGCCCCCTGTTTTCGAACACTCTCAGATTATGTTCTTTACGAAGAGAAAGCGACCATGTCTCACAGCCATAATTATAATACAACCGGCAAGATAATTGTCTTATAAATTTTTATTTTTAGATTTCTGGACAGAAGACGAGAAGATAAAAATATAATATATCAGAAGTACATAATACAAATATTATATACATCTCAAATTACTTTTGTGTTTGCTCTGGTATTGAAAATATTTTTCTTGAAAGTTATTTTACAATAAGAGGCTAACATAAACATGGAGGTTTGGTTCATGTGTGTGCATTATTGGTACAAGATACAAGTGACAGGATATGCTACTTTGTAATTTAACCATCCAATGAATTACGCTTTTTACTAGTACAAAAATGTAGCTTACGGCCTATTTAATTACGAAATTACATTCTTCCTAAGTTCTTTACAAAGACATGTTAATGAAAATAGTATTTTTGGATTCACGGGCCCTCAAAACGTGTATTTATGTTAAAAACTAGACTTCGAATTTCAGGTAAACACAATACTTCCTTCCCCTATAGCAACGTTTCTCAACCATTCTGAACCCGAGGACGTCTAAAATGTCTAAAAAAAATTACGGGCCCCTAATTTTACATCCCATTTTTAAAAGAAGACCTATATTCTTAATATTTGGGGTATTAAGTATAGGTCATTATAACGAAACATGTGAAAAAATTTTACTTCTTTACTTTCCACTTGCTTTATGATATTTTTTAATTATGTCTGCACCATCTTCACGGACCACCAGTGGTCCGCGGACCATAGGTTGAGAAACACTGCCCTATAGTACCTTTGGTCCTCCCACCTACGTCTAGGTCTTGCAAGTGGTATTTTCCCTTCGGGTCTCCCAGTCAATATTTTTGAGATATATCTTTCCACCCCCATACGTGCAACATGTTCGGCCCATTTCATCCTCCGTGATTTAATTACCCTTACTTTATCCGGTGACGAGTACAGGTTATGAAGCTCGTCATTATGCAGTTTTCTCCAGTCCCCATTTTAATCTCTCTTAGATCCGAATGTTTTCCCAAGCATCCTGTTTTCCAACATTCTTATGTTCTTCCCGAAACAAGTAATTTAACGCAGATTAAAGTAATAGTAAATAATACTAGCGGGCTGCAGGGTGCCTCATAGTTCTGGTGAAGGGAACAGTGAAAGCAATCCATCAGCCTTCATTATGTCAAACTTAGGGTCACACTACCAACCTAATCACGCCTTTCCAATATCGTTATTGCACACTACTTCTATTCTTATAATACAGGGTGCCACATATCAGATGGCACAGGTAGGAAGCTAGTGTCCGGAGGTATGGATATGAAAAAACCTGATGTGAAAGTCACATAACTTCCTCTGCCCAAATAAAAGTTTCGCTTCTTAGTATAGGCCTATTATGTATGACAGTTATATCCACGCATGAGAGAGGAGAGAAATATCTAAAAAAATATTGACTGCGAGATCCGGAAGGAAGAGAACACTTGGAAGACCTAGACGTAGGTGTTGAGGACAACATTAAATAGATTTAAGGGAAGAAGGATTTGCGACATTTAGGCCTATGGATGTGAGACATGATCGCTTCCTCTTCGGGAAGAACATAATCTAAGAGTGATCGAAAACAGGGTGCTTGGGAAAATATTTGGGTTTAAGAGAGATGAAAAGGGGAACTGGAGAAAACTGCATAACGACGAGATTCATGACCTTTACTCTTCACCGGACGTAGTAAGGGTAATTAAATCACGGAGGATGAAATGGACTGGACATGGCGGCCGAAAGCACATAGGTCTCTTCAAGAATATTGACTGGGAGGCCCGAAAGGGGAAAAAAACACTTGGCAAACCTAGACGTAGGTAGGAGGACAATATTAGGACGGATGTTAGGGAAATAGGATTTACGAGGGTTGATTGGATAGTTAGGTCAGAATAGGGTTGAATGGCGGGCTCAGGTAAGCGCGGCAATGAACCTTCAGGTTCCATAAAATAGATAATATTCCATTAGCTTGCTGAGGAATTGTCTATGGCCATTGAGTACGTAATTAAGTAAGAAAGTACTGGTAGGTAAGTAAGTAAGTAAGGATTTGCGAGGGATGGGTGGATGGAGTTAGTGCAGAATACGGTTGAATGGCGGGCTCAGGTAACCGGGTTCATTAAAATAGATAATATTAAAATATAAAATGCTTAGGAATCGTCTATTGCCATTGAGTAGGTAATTGATGGCATTCTTTATCACGCACACTCTGTATGTGCAATTGTACTCGCATAAACAAGGTGTAGTTATGTAAGTTTGCAATATGTCTTGGCTTTATTGTGTTATATATGCTACTATTCCAATCGGGCGTGCAATAAATCTCTGTTACCAAGCTGGAGATTGTCGCTTGCTTGTTGAAAGGGAATGTATCAGCTGCTTAGATAAGCTAATAAAGACAAAACAAAACTACTGCTACTTAAAAAATAACATCTGTGCTTTCGAAACCTCTAGCCAATTATTTGCAGCGATTGTGTGCATTTATTAAGTCCACTGCTGACGAACAATGGGGAGTAGGCTCTGATTTGAAAGTCTATCTAACATTTCAGTTTGATATAAATCAAGTTGAGGCTTTGTTCTGAGATATAGGTCTACCTTCATCAATATGCGATTTGGAATAAACTTGCCACTATCACACACTACTTTCGTATATGTGACATTTAGAGACAAACATATTTTTCTTGGATGATGGTTTCACGAATTGTGGTTATTAAGTGCCAGAATGGTACTTTCTGAGATTGTCTGTATGCCGGGAAAATGTCTGTACGTGTGTCTGTACGCGCGATAACTCAAATACGCTTTATCGGATTTTAATGAAATTTGGTATACTCACTTATAATGTCCATGGGTCGAAGCCTATTCATTTTGGACTAAATCGGTTGACCGGTACCCGAGTAATGCTCGATCAGGGGCCTAATTTGTGAAAATATTAATAAAATGCAATTCAGTTCTCATGACAACAATATTGCTTGTAGTGTTCATATGGGCCTACGGCTTTGGAAGTTGCAATACACTGACATATAAAGCATGACTTATGTAAAGAATATAAGACTTTATCTAGAAGTTATGAATATAAAATACAAGTTTCAGATTTTGAACTATTAACTCCACCTGGCACTTGCTTGCATCAGTTTACCTGATTTATTGTATTTTAAGACGTCTACCGGGAAAAAGACAAAATTATCTTGAAACCTTTTCTTGTACAGTAAGTACTATATCATATTAAACTTATTGGTCAATATTAAATAATTATGTGTTTTATGAATAGAATGGTCCTACAAAACCTGTGCCGCCCATCAATCACCTTCTGGATATAAAATTTGCCCTCGGAACTCTTTCAGATGGAAACCCTAATTCTATCTGTAGGCTACATAATTGGCGGATACAGTCCGAATGAGATAATGAATGAAATTAAAAGGAATCTTAAATGAATGACAACTCAGTGAATAAATAAGATAAGAGATGTAGGCCTAAAGATGCATGTTCCTAGCAGCTGGGAATTATTTAATCTCTCTATATATAAGAGGCTTTGTCCTGACTGACTGACTGACTGACTTAATGACAGAGAATCAACGCAGAGCCTAAACTATAATGGGTAGGGACTTGGAATTTTGACAGTACCTTCGTTTAATAATGTAACTGCTCACTAAAAAAGGATTTTGCAAAATTTTGATTTTAAATGCCAAAAATTAAATGATTTTGAGAATACTTAATCCCTTTTTACACAGAATTATCAAATCCAAAACACAGTTCGCATGACAACATATTGTTGCCAGTGGTCTAGGATGGGTGTGGAAATAAATGAAATGAGAGTTTGACAAATGAGAGAAGCTATAATTCATATTATAAATAAATATTAAAGAATGAAATCCACGAAAATAATGCATTCACATAACTTTCTCTACCCTGGACATAGAGAAAACAATACAAGGTATGGTATATACGTATATTATTATATCGCAGGTTTTTGGAGAGAGAAGTATGAAAGTGATAATTGCATTTCTGTTTAATTTCATCCCCAAACGGTTTTATGGTAACATGAGAGTGAGAAATAATATATTTCGCAAAGACAATTACAACTTTATGTTACCAGAATTTCTGTTTCTTCTTATTTGAAACCCTACCAGGCTTGCTGTGTACAAGCGATGGGATGCAAAATTCTACATCCTCTATGAGCCAAAAAAAAGGCATAACAAGCGTTTCTGAGGGAATAATTTGAGTGTGATAAGTCGTTCTTCCTATTTCAAATTCTAAATACCTATATAATGACCTATAATTAAAAAATCGAAGTCCTTAATAAGATAATTTCCAATTACAAAATAAAAAACCCGGGCGACGCCGGGCCTTTTAAGCTAGTTATTACATCATGTAGCATCTGGTGATAGCACCTATCATGGGGTGAGGTGCGACCCCGTTTCCATGCAGACACTTGCTACACCGTCCAGTCTAGTGAATGTAAAACTTGACCGCTCTGTTTACATGACATTTACTATAGTTGGAAGTTAATTGCACCGAATACAGAGCGCATGTTCTGGAGGAATGCCAGCGCTTGTGACGAGCATTAATGTACATTAATTCGCATGTACTGGATGGATTTAGGACAACTTGTAATCCTAATGTCATTCTGTACGTCGCTTACAGGTAAATACTTTCAGAAATTGGCTAACAACTCACATGTGGTAAAAAATGTTCAACAAACACCGTTTAAATGTTAGGAAGAGTGTAATATATGAAAACGTTTTACAATCTATAGAATATTATTAATTTATTATTAACTAAAACTGAACTCCGTGGAGCTACATCCCTTGTGAGACCAGGCCTACCGTCCGTCCGCTGCGACAATCAAATAGCAGGATTAGGGACATGTGGTCAGCATGACGACTCTCAAGGCCGTTAATGATGGTTCCTGTGACCGAAGCAGCTACTTCTCAGTCAAGTACCTCCTCATTTTACTTCTAAATTACAATTTCCACCTATGCTCAATATTCAACACATTAAAAATCTAACCTACTTTAAAAAACATAGCTTACTTAATAGGCTATAGTCTACATACATAAGTAGCATAGGCTACTAGTCTAGAAATATAGAAACTTGTGTACAGGTAGGGAAAAAAGAGGACCGACTAAAATATCTAAGTTGCCGATATGAGCCACTGCGCATGCCTAGCGGCAATCACAGGATAGCAGGGAATGTGTTGAAATTTGTTCAATGTCGACTGTTGACTTAGCCCATTTCGAAACCCAGAATATGGTTTCTAATTGTATTTTTTATAACTGAATATATTAATTATTAATATTATTATAAAATAATAACGCAAATTATATTATATTCAGCTACAAGAGTATGCCGCTTTTTTCCCCCCTACCTGTACGTACATTAAATTAGTGAAGGGTATTATTAAGAATTCTTAATTTAATGTAGGTACACAATTGTTTATATTTCTAGTCTAGTAGCCTATGCTAATTATATAAGTTGCCTATAATAAGATTTTTTTTTAAGTAGGTTACATTTTTAATGTGTTGAATACACAGGTGGAAATTGTAATTTAAAAGCAAATTCTATAGCTCAATAGGGAAATGAAAATAATTTAAATACCTCTTTATATGTATCACGAGGCTGAGTGTACCCCGTTCTAAACATCCCTATCCCTTAAAAATCCGACAAGGTACCGTGAATCGAACCCGGGCCTGTGGATCCGTAGTCAGCTACGCTAACCATGTGACCACACAAACGGCCGTGAATTAATTATTATTAGTATTATTTAAGATGGGGTATACCGTGGCGCTATTTGTTGAGGCACTGTGCTGCAGTCTGGGAAGTCACCGGTTGATTCCCTGATCAGGACGTTGATGTATTTTAATTGGCTTAAATCTTTTCGTGGCAATAAGTGAATAATTGTTATTAACGTTTAAAATACCCTCTATAAACAAAGAAAAATATAAAAATATTACAATACGTTTCTTTTCAAATAACATTACATGCAGATGAATTCGTGTTTTTTTTTTTTTTTTTTTAATGATGCCGGTGACTGATAATTTTTATAATTGTAGACAAGTTTTTAGTATTACAAAACAGGATGAATGAATAAATTTTTAAAGTTCCACAAAGTTAATAATTTATTATGTTTTAATAGCTTTATTTATACTCCTCTGAACATCAGTCTCAGACATCAGGTTCTGTGTGTAAACTAGTAGGCCTACACCTATTGGTGTGCATCTGTTTTCTATTGTTGATGTGTTCACGGCGTTTATTAATTTCAATTTGAATATGATACAGAATGAAATAGCAGCGATGCGTTACAGTAAGGAAATATCCAATTCGGCACTTACTTTAACGACTGGGGAAACCATGAAAATCTCAATTCAAATTGGCCGGGCACGGGTTTTGAACCAGGAATTTCCCGAATGCGAGTCCAAGACGCTACCCTCTCCGCCATCTCTCTAGGTTAAACAAATTATTATTCCAAAAAATTTTAATATTTTTTCGTGTTTACGGGTATATATATTTTTATTTTTAGGCTCCACGTTACAGGTCTTGTAGATTGCATAATCTATTTTTTCATCCTAAAAGATAACACAGTCTCCCATATGTAACAAAAGATTACCCGAATGAGCAAGAATTCAGTTCAGTTATTTACATTACAAAATTAATGCACAATAAAATAAGAATACATCAAATAAAATATAAACCTAACTTGAAAATCAATACCTAGAAAAAAAATTAAAAAAGAAAGAACAGAAAATATACAAACTGGGAAGAACAAAATTGAGATCCTGAGTTATAAACAGGGCCCGGATTTTGATGACATGTCATCTTTTAACTGGTTCGTCATGGACGTTACCCACTAGTGCAGGTATTCTGATCATGACTCCTAGATGACAAAAATGGCAAATTTTAGGGTCTTTTTTGGTCATTTTTTCCAATTTCTAATTTTTAGGTCATTTTTAGAATTCAATGTCATTATTTGGTCATTTTTTTACCATCTTTTATTCCAACATTTCATATTTTTTAGGTCATTTTTAAATTTTAAAGTCATTATTTTATCATTGTGTGTTGTTTCTTGCATTATATGGAGTTTTTGTGCATTTACTTATATTTAATATTATGAGAACCCTAATTAACCATAATTAAATAGATCTTGTTATAATTTTAATTTGGATACTGAAAGACGGTGTTTACTGTTTGCATTTAACCGTATGTGCCAATTAACTACGTAATTACAAGTCTACGTAATGGGGTCAAAAACATTAATGTAGAATAGACACAAATCTGATGAATACACTAGCATTTTCATATACATTTTTGGGTCTTTTTTATTAATTTTTGGGTAATTTTCCTATATTTTCCAGTCATTTTATAGCTCATATTTTATGTATTTTTAGGTCATTAAAATCCGGGCTTTGGTTATAAATAATAAAATCGTTCCATATATAGCCTACCTACTAATAACAGAGTGAAGTAAATTATAACCTATGAATAAGACTTTTTATGAACTTATCGAATTTTTTGTTGCTCAAATTTACTATTTCTGGATATGATCTATATTACTATTACTATTTGTAATAAACTCGTAGTTTTTTGCATATCGCCTGAAAATATATATTTATGCATCAAAGAAACAATGAGCAAATAAACATAACCATACAAAATACACGAACTTTTTAAACTCTGGTAAAATACGCTATTTGCCGCGGCCTTCATGCCTTTCAATTCAACACTATTTTGTAAACGATTGTAAAAGAGTGGAATTAGATGGTATGATACCGTAGAATTTAGGAATAATGCATAGTCATAAAACAATTCCCAGCATCCAAGAATCGTGATAAAGCCATTATAAATTACACTTCTAGGAATCAGGATTCTACGACTGATGTAAGATATTTGTATGAGCAATTTTAGATTAAAAATAATCATGTTCCATCATAGCTCCTTCTTGAAGGACGAGAAGGGTTTACAGTCATAACTCATAAGATTAGCTTAATCGCAATGGGAACTATATAGTAACTGCCTCCGTGCGGAAATGTTATACAAGGGGGAGTCCAAAAATAAGTTTCCCCTGGCGACTGTGTACTACAGAGATGTGGATGAAAGACAAAAAATATAATGAGTAGACTTCGGATTTTAGGTAAAAACCTATTTTAATCCTTAAGTGATATATGGACGAAAACTAGTATATGCATGTTTCATAAGTGACTATGCCTAAAACTGATACTTTTATAGGACCTAAAACAGCCTATTTTTACGTTAGAGCCTAATATTGCCTTTTTGCTTGTTTTTCCTCTAAAGTTCAAAACAAGTCATTTTTTGTTATAAATTCTAGTGTTTATTTTCAGTTCGTACTAAATTTTTAGCTCGGAATGTGCAGTACATGACACATTCATGACGTCGTTAAATGGTAAGGAATGTTTCGTCTTCAGTAGAAAAACTCCTTGGGATTCCCAAGAAAATTTAGTGTTTTTCTCCCGACTCCCACATCCAGTAACAAAACAAACAAACAAACAAAATCACTGAGAGATATAAGGGGTTGAATATGCTAGCGTGCGTAGCTTCTGTTATGGCAGTAATACAGGCCCTTGTAATAGGTCTATATAATTTTGTGTACCATAGGCCTATATCTGTGTTTTATCATGATTATTGATTAATGGTGACTTCAATAAATATAATATTCTGCATTGCAATTGAGATATTTCAGAAACTCGGCAACTTAACGATTTTATAAGAGACTATTTTACGATTTTTAGAACCTATTATCCAATTTTTAGAGCCTATTTTAGGTACCTAAAACAGCATTTTAGCGACCTAAAAGTCCGAAGTCTAATAATGAGACATTAAAAATAAGACGTTCCTTTACTTTTCCACATAATTACCACGGCTTGGGTCGCTTAAATCCTAAAAGGGAGAGGTAAAACTAAGGTAAAGAAAGAAAGAATTACCACATACATTGAGACATCTGTCATACCGCTTTAGAAGTTTCAAAAAGTTCTCCAGGAAAAATTCACATTTTTGTCTTTCATCCACACCTCTGTACACATCGCCAGGGGAAACTTATTTTCGGACTCTCCCTCGTGCAATATGCTTTACTCTTTCAACCCCAATTTCGGGTTTAAAAAAAAGGTTAACTACTGTAGGGCCCGAGTGTTTATGACATGTCATATTTTCTTCTAGATCTTTATTTCAATCACAACTAGACCTCGGAATTATAGGCAAATGCATATTTAGATCCTTTAGGAAAATGTACAAAGCCAAAAAAGCCCCACATCATGAGCTTCGTCCAAATCATTCAATGATTTCCCATTTAGGCGTGATTTCATGATCCCCTTCTGTCGACCTGTTTTAAAAATTCAAATCTCTGCGAATCGTAAACAAACGAATCAAGATAGCAACCGAGCAAGGCCATCTTGAATTAATTTCACATTTGAATACTGTCTTTCTACAACAATCGAATTACTCGTGTGATTCTTATGGAACGTATTTCGTCTCCACGAAAACATTTTATTTTTGGCATTAAAAATCAAAATTTTGCAAAATCCTTTCTTAGTGTGCACTTACATTATGAAACGAAGGTACTGTCAAAATTCCAAATCTCTACCTACTTCGATTCCCTATCGAAGCAGTCAATCAGTCAGGACAAAGCCTTTTTTATAGAAAGAGATGTCACATTAACTCACTCACAATTGAAATACTTCATATTTATTTATAACATGAATTACATTGATAGCTACTCTAATTTGTCAAACTCCCATTTTATTTATTTCCAAATCCATCTGAAACCACTGGCAACAATATGTTGTCATGTGAACTGTGATTTGGATTCGATAATTCTGTGTAAAAAGGGATTACGTATTCTCAAAAACATTTCCTTTTTGGCATTTAAAATCAAAATTTTGCAAAATCCTTTCTTAGTGAGCACTTTTATTATGAAACGAAGGTACTGTCAAAATTCCAAGTCTCTACCTATTATAGTTTAAGTTCTAAGTTGTTTCTCTATCAGTCAGTCAGGACAAAGATAGAGATTTCAAAATAGAACAAAAGGAGTGAAGCTGCGAATTTGGTTGATGGTACAAAACAGGATGGTGTCATTTTCCAATGCCAACTGCATCATGAACTTCATGGCAAAGGCAATCACTGATAACCCTGTATTACTATGGTGGGCCAAGGTCTCAGAAGTCGTGTCTTTTAGCGTTATCGTACACAAAATTCGGCAGGTGGTCAAGGGCAGCATCTCTGTACTCTTTCAGCTCGAAACGCGTAAATTTCTTAAACTTGCTTCAGTTCCAATTATTGTAACTAAATATGACGAAGACGAAATATTAAGAAATGGTATCATAATCCTAAATTTCGCTCTGATTATAATTTACCTAATTTGTGATTTTAAATTCTTTTCCCAATAAAATGAATTACAAGGTCATCTCTTCAGATTTATTTTTACTAATTGAAGATATTTTCTACCAGCCTGGATGCAGTAATTCCAAGGTACTAGCGGCTATCACAATTAAGATAAACAAATTGTCCAAGGATGATGTCTTCGTCAATTAGCCTACATAAAGCTACTACAGGATTAATAACATTCCTTAGAAATCATCTATATCCTAGCTCTGAACCATGGCACAAGAATACTTTATTTACTTATAGCTGTTTGTCCCAGTACATATTATTAATCTATTAAGTGACAGAATGGTAGGCTACTTTAAGAGACTGTGTGGGGGCGGGAAAAGTCTGTCTGTCTGTCTGTCCCTTATGCGCGGTAACTCAAATACGCTTAATCGGATTTTCATGAAACTTGGTATACGTATTTATAACGTCCATGAGAAGAAGTCTATTGGAATTGTAACAAATCATTTTACCGGTACCGGAGTAATGCCCAATTTGGTATTTTATGGTAATATATTAGAAAGAATTTATCAAATGCAAATTAGTTCTCATGGTAACATATTGTTTTACAGTGTTCATAAGATTATCAAATGCAAATCAGTTCTCATGGCAATATATTGTTTTACAGTGTTCATACTGTATACGACTAACCGAGCTGGTCGCGATGGTAACGTCTTGGAGTCGCGTTCGGGAGGTCCCAGGTTCAAATCCCGTGACCGACCAATTTAACATGCGTTTTTTCATGGTCTGCCCAGTGGTAAAGGCAAATACCGAATTGGATATTTACATACGATGGATCATCCTAACCATTCCATCCTGTATCATATCCATTTATATTAATATCAGTTGAAATTTACTCCATAAATATACACTAACAATAGGAACAATTGACAATCAATAGTTCCATGGCCTACCCTACTATATATACACGGATCCCGAACTCCTGATATGGCCTCGTAGCTAAAAGGATTATAAACACAGCTAAATTAAAAAAACAAGAACATCTAAAAAAAACATGCATGGCAATTCTAAGTTGTTGCTGATACAATTTACTATAAATATCATGAGTACCTATCGAAGAAATTTCTCGGTTGTCGTGTTACAGTGAACCAGTTATGTGAAAGAACAAGTTGAACTGTTTAATGCACACACACTTTGAAAACGTATGTAATCAGCTGTGCTTATACAAGAAGCTGATTTATAATATCGGATTTCCAGCGCAAGTTTCTTTTGTAATGGCATTAATGCTTGTCTAATAGTGCTTAAAGACATATAAAATATGTTCCTTCACCATGTCTCTTATGTTTGGAACGAGTTTACACCTATAGCTAGACAAGATAACGTTTTAAGTGCAATATTTATAATTCATATTTGAAAAAATTACGATTGAATATGATCGCTACCATCAAAACAGGCTGGATATTATTTTTCAATCATGAATCATCCTCACCATTTCATCCTGTATCATACCCATTTAAATTAATATCAGTTGAAATTTACTCCATTAAATACACCGACAATAGAAACAATTGACAAGCAATACTTCCATGGCCTACCCTACTGTACAGACACAGATCCCGAACTCCTGATAAAGCCTCGAAACTAAAAGGAGTATAAACACAGCTAACACACATATATATATATATACACATGTTTAATACTAATAATAAAATCTTATGATTTTTTTGTCTTTAATTTCTTTCATCGTCCACCGCTGTGGCGTAGGATATGCGTTCGCTCCTCTCACGCAGCGGGCCCGGGTTCGATTCCTGGTCGAGACAAGTTACCTAGGTGGGGTTTTTTTTTCCTAGAATTTTTCCTCACCTGTAAGACAAATGTCGAGTAACATTAGGCCCTTGTGGTCCCCGTTTATCATCTGGCCGTCATTATCATCTTCATCCCAGCCTCGCCTTGTTTGGAGTGTGTGTGTGAATGGTGTGTCTCGTCCTATGTTTCCGTGTTGTCTCGGAGATGGACCCGGCATTGGGCTGATCACTCATCCGAGGAGGCCCTCCATATGTATGTGATCAACAGATAAATCCCTCTCCTGACAGGTCGCGGCCCTGTAAGGCCCGGGCGGCTTGGGTCGCTTAAATCCTAAAAGGGAGAGGTAAAACAAAGATAAAGAAAAAGAACCATCCTCGCTATTTCGTCCTGTATCATATCCATTTAAATTAATATCAGTTGAAGTTTCCTCCATTAAAATACACCGACAATAGAAACAATTGACAAGCAATAGTTCCACGTCCTACCCTACTGTACACACACAGATCCCAAACTCCTGATATAGCCTCGAAGGTAAAAGGAGTATATAAATAAATAATCCCTTATAGGGCAAGGGCCTCCTACCATGGTAGGGCTGGCTCTGTTTTACTCTCCCAAGGTGAGCTATTTCCTTGGAGAGTTGGGTTTTTGCCTCCTGGTGGGTTAAGACCTATATATTAACAACACTTTCCTAGGACACTGTTTTCCTAATGAATTAAATGCTCTATCATTTGTTTTCAGTTCACTTTTTCTGTGACCTATCCTGAACATCTCGTTTATGCCTCCTCCCTGAACTCTTCTTCCTTTCCTAGATCACTGTTTTCCTAATGATTTAAATGTTTTATCACTTGTTTCCAGTACACTCTTTCTTTGGCCTGTCTTGTCCATCTTATTCCTAACTCCTCCCTGAATTCGTCCTCCCATCTGCGTCGAGGTCTGCCTCTGCTTCTTTTACCCTTCCTCTGGTCCCAAACAGTTGTTGCATACGCCCATCTTTCTTGATTCATTCTGATGACGTGACCTCCCCAATTCCATTTGGTTTTTCTTGCAACAATCGCTACGTTTTCCAGTTCACTTCTTTTTCTTAACTCCTCAGTATATAGAAGAAAAATGTTTAATAACAATAATCAAACATTATGATTTTTTTTCTTGAATTCCTTTCACCTATTTTTATTTTACCAAATGACTAATACGAAACTTCTGTAATTCCTCAAAAATAAAAAGGGGTCCACATCTCTGAAGTAATTGGGAAGCACTGTTCTAGTGAGTTTGATGAACT
The DNA here is from genome assembly GCA_964059195.1 of Ectobius pallidus. Classification (NCBI taxonomy): domain Eukaryota; kingdom Metazoa; phylum Arthropoda; class Insecta; order Blattodea; family Ectobiidae; genus Ectobius; species Ectobius pallidus. Next base: position 168,286,568 of record CAXKWD010000006.1, read on the forward strand.
CTCCGGAGTACGTGACACGGAAAAAAAAATCCTGGGGATAACTTGCGACATTTTAGCGCTGAGCTAATTGAAATAGGAGTGAAACCAGCTTCTATTTAGCAATTAAGTTCACAGCTGGTATTACACTTAAAGAGTATGTCTACACTCATGTTAATTGTTAAAATTCATAGCTGAGAGTGATTCTAGCACCAGCAAGAGAACGCGTCTAGTGAAAGAAGACGGCCCGGGGCCAATCTCATTATGCTTGTATGTAAATACGCATGGTGTAATATCCAGTTTGACATCGCTATTTACAGTACCAAGGTTCACAATATTTCATATATCACCGGCATTATATAACTGTAAGAGCCTGTTTTTGTAATTACAGATGCTAATACGGGAGTCACAGCGGCGCTTGTCATTATCATAGAATGTTATGTAATGACTTTGATCTGGATCTCGCTGCACTAGACATGCAAGTCTTATATAAAACTTTTATAGCGCGGGTATAACAAGTGTCAGTAATGTCAAGTGTTTTCATCAGGTTTGTTCGCAAAGCAAATCCGTGACCGCTTGAGAATTTGTTGTCCAGTCTGTAACTTACCCGTGATTTGCACTTTGCGAACGGTTAGAAGAATTTGGAATCGATAGTTTCTGCGTTTAATCGATATGATATGCAAATAAAATATATATTTCCCTTTGACATGTTATAAATGCAATATACATCGACAATATAATCTATATTTTGGGAAACTTTTAATTATCTTCCATTATTCATACATATAAGTAGCCTATGTTTATAAATCTGGCTCAATGTTATAGGAGGGAGGAGTCAGGCGCGTGAAAATAGGTTACTGCGCATGTCTCTGATAACAATTCATGCTAGAGCCTGCAAACTTTTCTTATAGTACAGAAACTGTCCGTGAGAGCTTTGCGAACAGAAGATTGAAATCAGAATCACGGATTCTCGCTTTGCGAACGCGTGTGGAGAAAGAGCGCATGCGCGAACGATATGTTCCTGGTTTCTGACTGCTTTGCGAACAAACCTATTATGAGTAAGAGAGAGACAAAACCATGGGTGGCATTTAATCCCAGGACTCCGGGGTTCAGTATTAAAAATCTGATGTGAAAGTCACATAACTTCCTCTGCCAAAATAAGTTAGCACTATTCACATACCCATGTACAGAATCGCAAGGCACAATTTTACGCTAATTATGCTATAATAGTATATTGCGATACAAGTGCCGTAAGCGATGCATACGGATCGAGGAAATAGTTTGAAAAAACTAGGCGCGAGCGCCTCGTTTTTTCAATTTTCCGACATCCGTAATGCGCTTTCGGCAAGAGTATTGCATGCTATTTTTGCACGATGATTATTTATATCAATTTAATTATATTAAATGTGATATTGCCTGAAAATATGATGTATATACATTCTTGAAGATAGATGTTTATTTCAGAAAGTGATTCGCATGTGTTTGTTGTTATGGGAACCGAATATTTGTCCTGGGGGGCCTTGTCCATAAAGGCTTGTATTATGATGTGCCGTAAGTAAATTCTTACCGCACATAGCAACAAGATTGCGTGTGGGAATGTCAACTTACGATCCACGGCAACAACATTCGTGAGTACCACTAATTAGTTAAGTCGTTCAAAAATACCTTATAGCCCCTTTTTTGAATGTTGCTATTAAAAACGCAGGCTATGGACAAACAAAAACAGAAGAAGAAAAGGCAAGTGACTGCAAACGTCTATTGAACTTTCCGCCATTATGAATAATTTCCGAAATTTATCGAATATTTCCCTCAGATATTTCTTTACTGTAAGCATGGCCAACAATAAATCTGTCTCACTTCAGGTGTTTATATAGAATAAGGGGCCGTGAATGTCCGCGTATTGACTTGTTCACCAGACGAGACAGAGTTTCTACAAACAGTGGGTAGCTTACAACCACCCTTCAGAGAATTTTTTTGAAAAAAAAAAAAGTTTCAAATAAAAGTTTTAGCTCTTAATTTAATTACTCTTAGTATATTCAGCGAAGAATACAGGTTAAGAAGCTCGTCATTATGCAGTTTTCTCCAGTCCCCATTTTCATCTCTCTTAGGTTGGAATATTTTCCTAAGCCCCCTGTTTTCGAATACTCTTAGGTTACGTTCTTCCCAAAGAGTAAGCGGCAGATTTCTTATAGACACCTTTTCAAAATAAGCTCTGACTGCTATTTTTGTTTTAATTCAGCTACGAGGCCATATCAGGAGTTCGGGATCTGTGTCTGTACAGTAGGGTAGTCCATGGAACTATTGACTGTCAATTGTTTCTCTTATTGGTGTATTTTATGGATTACATTTCAATTGATATTCATTCAAATGGATATGAAGCAGGACGAAATGGTGAGGATGATTCTTGGTATGTAAATATCCAATTCGGCATTTCCTTTACGACTGGGGAAACCATGAAATAACACATGTCAAATACGCAATTAAACCTGTGACCTCCCGACTGCGAGTCCAGTCCAAGACGTTACCATCTCGGCCACCTCGCTCGGGATCATTTCTTATAACACTCGAAATAAAGCAGTACAGTATCGTCTCCATACTCCTTATGCTCAAAAATGTTTCGTTCGTTCCCTTCTCACATTGCATAATTTGGGGGGGGGGGAAATGTATAGACCTATATAAAATTCTTTATAATTTTCTATATCTCTTTATTAAATTTATAACTTCCCATTGAAGTTTAAATTATATTTTATATTATATTATACATTTCGTATTTAAAATGAAATTTAGCTTTAAATGCACTGAATACTTAAGAAATTGCTTGTTTTCTGATCAATCTCAATAAAGTTCCATAATTTTTTTTTTGTTAAGGTTACATAACGACGGTTGTATACTGCCCTTTATTCCTGCAACTGTCGCCGACGTTTCGGCGCAGAATTTCTCTCACATGCAAGTAAATCTGCACACACAAGGGGGAAAATAATGGTCTTGCGAATACGTCGGTTCATTGGCTTCCTTAGCAAGGCTGCACTATAGTGTTGATGTCCTCTACGCACAGGAGAAAGAAACAACAGTGAGATGTTACGTAGTCGTGGCCGGTTCAAGTTACATAATCCTGGTTTTTGTCTACGCTTGAATATTCATAGTGGGAAGTGCGAAGGCACCCACACGGCTACTGTCTTGTCTTGGGAGCAATTATTTATGTCTGCCGCAACAAACTGCAGTACCACAGCAATTAACTGCTTAATCAAGTACGGAAAAGCATTCTTCCCTCTCAAACTACTGCAAACTACTTCCTGAATTTCATCAAAGCGTTTCTGACACTACTCCATACCAGGGGCGGACCCAGAACTTACTGAAGAGGGGGCCGACAAAAACGAAAGTTTGCAATTAATGAGGGATGGAAAATCCTTTTTTTTTTTTTTAAATGAAATGCAAAATGATGAGTTTTTAGGTCCTTCGATCCTTATTACCAGATGAAAAGTCTTCTTGCCCAGAGTTTTAGTTCTGTTGAGAAATGTATAGGTATTATATACAGAGTGCTTCAGAAAAATGTATACACACTTTGAAGTGTCATAGAAAATCTATTTTCCGTTCTACAAGGTTAAATTTCTGGAAATGGATAGCTTAAAGTCCAATTTTAAAAATAAATTACTTTCTGGTGAAAATGGATTAATGTTCAGATGTTCAAATGGTGGCCTCCAGCATCAATACATTTCTGAGTACGAGTCACCACTGATTCCGTACATCGTACCAAAGTGTCCAATGAGATTTCTGCGCACACCGCTTGAATCTCATTCCAAAGTGTGTCTAAGTTACGTTGTTTACGTTTGTACATATATTTTACTGTGCCCCTTAAGAAGAAATCCAGCAGCGTTAGGTCTGGAGAGCATACAGGAAACTCGATTGGCTCCCTGCGTCCTATCCACTGCCTTGGCAAATTTCGATCCAGATATGTTCGTATGTCCCTATGATAGGGCGGTGGGGCGCCATCTTGTTGGTAATAAAACCGTATAATGCACGAATGGTAGGGAATATGGAATGAGCAAGCATTGTTTGGTACTTTTCATTGTTGGATGATTATGGCACGTTTGTTGGACGATTGTTGAATCTATTCTGCTGCCATCTGTTAAAGAAATATAACATTACTTTCTCCCAGAAATTTAACCTTGTAGAACGGGAAATACATTTTCTATAACAGTTCAAAGTGTGTATACATTTTTCTGAAACATGCTCCCATGTTGGGGCGAAGGGCCTCCAAGTGGAGGTTTCTGAATTTTGTTACGTTTATTTTCCTAGAGAGGGCAGAGGGACAGGTGGTAAGCCCATCGCCCCCTTAACCCCCCTCCGGAAACTAAGGAAATTTTGTCCAGAGGCTCTAATTTAGGCTTGGAGTTCTTTTACGTGCCGTAAATCTACGACATCGACTGCGGCCGGGTTTGATCCCGCGACCTTCGGATCTAGAGGCGGGCACGCTACCTCTGGACCACCGAAGCCGACATAGGTATTATATAGTGCATAAAAATTAAAATAATTATTTAAATATGAAACTTTTTACTTTTAAGATTAAGAAATAGTTGACAAGAAATCAATTATTAGTCATTTGAAGATAAGGAATTGCTGTTTTGTGGGGTGTCTGATACAGGCCGTCTATAAATACTAGTAAACTTGCCTTTAGCCAATATCCTCAGTTTGAAAAAGGGGGAGTATATAAGTGCTTTTATTTTTGTTTGTATTTAATTAACTATGGAACTGATGACTGTCAGTTATGTCTGTTATTGGTTTATTTTATGGAGTAAATTTCAACTGATATTAATTTTAATGGATATGATACAGGATGAAATGATGAGGATGATTCATGGTGTGTAAATATCCAATTCGGTATTTGCCTTTACGGCTGGGGAAAAGATGAAAAAACCCATGTCAAATTGGCCGGCCACGGGATTTGAACCTGGGACCTACCGAAAGCGAGTTACCATCTCGGCTACCTCGCTCGGTGGGGAAGTTTATTGAACAAGTATATTGAAGTTGATTAAAAACTCTTTTTGAATTTTAGTGTACCGTACTTATTGGTAAAAAAAAATTAAGCAATTTCGTGTGGTATAGTTATGTATTAAAGAATGTATTGTAAAGGTGTTTGAATATTTCTTAACGTACAGTCGGTCAAATAAAAAACGTCGGGACTCGTATGCAGTTAAAATTAAAGTTTTATCGCATTAGTTCACAAGTTTCCTATAAAAAACATAAAATACAGGTCATTTTCGGAACATATGAGGCCATGCGACAGGAGGGAAAAAATGAACAACGAGGGAAAAATGAACAACGCGGAAAGCGCAACACACGATATTCAACTTAATGTATTGTCATAATTCATTTTACTTTGTTTCATCGCCACATACAAATGCTAAAGTGAGAGAAAGTATAGTTAGGGCTGTAATTGACCTGCATTTTTCGGCCGCTGAAGCAGCGAGAAGGTTCCATATTTATGAAAGAGCAGCTCAGAAGTAGGAACGTCAATATAATGCGACCGGAAGTTTTCATAGGAAGCGTGGATCTGCGGAAGGCCGCGTATTTCGACGCTAGATTGGTTGCAGAAGTTGAGCGTAAGTTATTGATTTTGCACTAGAAGTACCGGTATTATAAAATAAAATCTTAAAAAAATGCTCCTTGAATAAACACATTCCTCGCGAATCTATTAATTATTAATATTATAAAAATTTGCAACCAAGAATATGGCGGATTTGAGGCATATAGCCACAGCCTTCTATACATGTTTGTTTTGGAACAAAACTGACTAAATAATCAAGAAAATACATGGATAGACAAGAGGCGTGTGTGAACCTAACCTTAAGTCTTCCTGTACATGCGCATATGCTCGTTCGTGATACTTAATCAAATACCACCCGACGTTTTTTATTTGACCGACTGTACAAGATCTTGTGGTGGGATATGGCTTGTAAAGGAACTGACGCAAAAGATATTGAGACCACTGTCTGTGATGAAAACATGATTATTTTCGTTCTAGTTTACAGTAAATTATGGCAATATTTAGGCGGCCCTACGACCTTCTAACTCAAAACCTTAACCCATAAATTAATAATTTATCCTACAGGATACAGTAATTCGTCTTCAATTTGTAGATGGAAAAGTAATTCCAAGAAAATCAAATTTTCGTGCAAAATTACAGAATAAGGTAGACAAAAAATTGAACTTGGGTCTAATCATTTGGTTAACTGATTTCTATGCAGTCCGGCATGGGTTTATATAGTGAGCAATTGAGTCTCATGCAATAATCTTACCTCATGCTCAATTGTTTCATAACAAAGAGAACTGTAAAATTGAAGAGAGTCGAAATGCGTGCTAAAACGTGGGTTTTGAGCGAGAGATAATTTTCAGTTATCAGCAATCAGACTGGGTGGTAAAACTGTTTAGGCTCTAGCTTGTTTTCCTTACTAAGCGGATTCGATCCCGGATCAGGTCAATTACATTTTATGTGTGCATTCCATGTAGGCTAATGTAGATTTAAGGAGTATAAAGGAACAATCGTCTAGTTAAATAACTACATCAAACAAACATCGTACAGGCTTTTCGGTATCAAGAATATTGAAGAGTGGAATGCTACCAAAAATTTTAAGGTTGCTGGAAAAATACTTCATCCTCTAATATGCATTGTTTTTTGTGTTATTCTATAAGAAACTAATAATAATAATAATAATAATAATAATAATAATAATAATAATAATAATAATAATTAGGGCAAGGCATTTGATGATTTTGCATCTTCTTTATATGAAGGTTAAAAGATAGCTCCAATACAAAAAATGTGTAAAATGAAATAATTGATCAAATAAGGGCAATTTGTTTTTGCATTATTTTGCTTTATTATGCATTTTTCGCCATTTTCAAGAGATAGGTCATTTTTTGGCAATTTTTAGGTCGTTTTCTGCATTTTTAAGTCATTTTCGGTATTTTAGGTCATTTTTTGCATTTTAGGTCATGTTTCAGTGGAGGTAGAGAGGAGCTTTTCCATCTCCGCCAAGTGTTCATAGTCAATTTTAATTCACGTTTATTGTAAACGCTAAAGCAGTTTGTCTTGTAGCAATAAAGAATAATTTTTTCTTTCTTTTTAAATGGCATATATTTGCGAGAGGCAATTTGATGGGCATGCCAGTTCAAAAAGAATTTTTTTCGCTAAGGGTCTTTTAGTAGGCCTATAGATTTACTTACTTTTAGTAATAAAATAAGTGTGTTTTATATTGTAAATTCATATATAACGCACTGTCATCCGTTAAATTCCTTTTAGCAATTTATTACTATAAAAAATACAAAATAAAAATAATACTGGAAAATTTATGGGTCATTTAAAAAAAAAAAAAAAAAAAAAAACTTTCCTTTTTAAACTATTTTTAGGTCATAAATGCATTTTTTATTTTGCATATTTGCACTTTTTTATGGTCATTAAATGCCTTGCCCTAATAATAATAATAACAATAATAATAATAATAATAATAATAATAATAATAATAATAATAATAAAGCATCCCATTTGCCCCGTACTTACAAAGCAACTTCTCCACCAACAGATTAATGCGGGTAGTCTAAACTAATTTGTAAGGCGTTAACAGTAAATGTAGTATCGTACAGAATTGTAAAGTTTCTCAACATTATTGAACGACGGTTGTTTGCTGCAGTTTAGGCAGTGCTGGTTTAATGAATTTCGGGCCCCCCAAGATTAAAGTTCGGGGTCCCCTCACGTTTATTGCAAATTTGTCAAATCTAACCTATTTACTATGTGATGTAGATATTATGTAAATTTCCATTGATAGTTTAGCTTCACAAACTACAAAAGAGTTACTATCGCAATGTTAATTTTATGAAAATGTAATAAATAAAATTTGTGTCTATAATTTACTTTTTTTCTGCGCTAGCATTTTAACACGTTTGTGCAAGATATTTTTCCACCATTTATTTATAAATATACATTTACTGTACTGGCGTAGATTTACCCTGAAAAACTAAATGAAAAAATATCAAAACATCTTAATCTAATTGTTTCAAAACAAACCTCAAAAGTCTAGATGGATATATGCATTCACGAACCACAGACTATTGTCTCTGTTGGACATTTTATGAGAATATTACAGCAGAAAGCTTCCTCTGACACTGGGACACGAACCCAGGACCTTCGGTTGTCCGTGCCGCCGCTCTACCAACTGAGCTAACCAGTGTTCACTTAACAGCACGATATGGAACCTCTCTCCTATGACCAATTGCCCTTAATGGTCTACCTCACTGAAAGACAAGTTATATCATATGTAGTACTGTGAGGCGTCATCTTAACTAGCCTTTTACCAGTTTTTTCCTTTGCAAGACGGCAACGAAGGGGCCTTTTTGAGCTCGGGACCCCCCGCATCTGCGGGTCCCTTAAACCGGCCCTGTATTTAGGTCTGTAACCGTTGCCAATATGTTGAATTGTTTGTCCCATACGGATTCACTCACCTCGCGATCAGTTATCAGCCTAACCCTTTTAAGGCCACACTGAATGTCTAACATACATATTTATTAAAACTACTTATTATGGGTAGAACTATAAAGTCAAAGTTTTCACATAAATTATTAAGCAATACTGACTGCTGTATAAATGGTGACGAAGTAGCTGGACACAATATAGTGGCAATTATTATATCTTTTTCTTTTGATTCGGGTTAAGATAAACCCGTGTCGGACCGCAAAGAAAACAAAAAGGCTCATAGTATATTTCTTGTTTCCTTATTCCGTAATTTACATGAAATTTAAATTTTTGTTCCTTTTTCTTTTCAGTCCTTTTAATACAGATTTAAGACAAACTACCGCATCCAAAAGGATACATGATCAATTTAAAGTTTAATTGTACGACCTTTGTTTAGTGGATTTTTTATTTCGTTAAACACTAACCAACTCTTGAAATATTGAATTTTTAACATTCTATATAGGCTTACAATCCTTTATTAACCCATTAGTACTCACCGCCAACATTTGGGGGCGCTTTACAGTTGAACTCATATTTTATCAAACAGGTTCTATTTAAGGATCTACATTAATTAACCCTTACATTTATAAAGTATCCTATTGTCTGGGGGTACGCCGTAGCGTAGTAGTTGAGGCGCTGCGCTACAAACCGGAAGGTCGCGGGTTCGATCCCCGATGAGGTCGTTGGAGTTTTTCAATTGGCTTAATCCTTCTGGCCCTGGGGTCTACTCACCCTCTAACAGAAATGAGTACCAGGAGCAATCCGAGGGGTAAAGGCGGCCGGTGCGTAAGGCTGACAACCTTACCACCTTCATGTTCCGAATGTCTAAAATCTGGGAGCCTCAACCTGCAGGAAACCTCTGGGCCTCCAAGGCCTGTAGAGTGAATACTTTTATCCTATTGTCTACAGTAGATTGTCTTAAATTTGTAATAAAGTTGTGGAAAAGGAATTGCAAGAAAATTTAATTCGTGTAAAATCTACATTATATTTTGCTCTGTAATCCGTTTCTAACCTATACGGCTGCTCTAAATCTATAAGCAGTTACATCATTAGACTTTAGATTAGACATCACAGGTCGGTTTCGTACCTTTCATGCCCAGGAGAGAAGGCAAAAGCAACAAATTGTGATTGGACGATCGATTGATTGGTTTCGTAGAATTCATAGCCAAACCACTAGCTAAATTTTAGCTAGGACGAGTTGATATTTAAATAATAATGTATAAGAAATAAAGTACGAGCCTAATTACTGTGTTAACTGTTTTCTCTGCAGTCCGGCGTGGGTTTTTATATTGTGTGACTCGAAATAAAAATACTGTGTGTTCAAACATTAACTTCATTAATGTGCCCTGATTTAAAATCCTCGTTACAATAGACGGACATGGAACCAGCAAGAGTTGTACCTGAGGAGGGATAACACGAGAAAGGCGTTGTGAACTGCTCAGCGCTTGTTACTGTGATATATGGCGGGAAACACCGGATCCATTACCAAGCTGAAATGTTTAATGGAACGGAATGGTTTTATGGGACAAGTGCTTAGCTATGCAGATAACACTAATCTGCTTCCAGACCAGTGGCATCATTTCAAGTACCGTAACTTTCAAAATCAAACTGGGAATCCCTTCGCTACGTGGTGAATAACATGTCCGTTATTAAAAAAACATACAGAAATGCTACTTTAATCAAATCAGGCAAGGTAAACATCTTAATTATAAAGGATCAAGTGGATTTCAACTACTTATTCCCTTAGGGGAAAAATCCAACACCAGATATGTACTTTCCTTCTGTCTGTCTGTCCGCGATGTTCAGCGAAATCTACTCAACGCAGAGATCTGAAATATTAAACACAGACGGACTGAAGGGTCGGAAAATGCACCTCGAAGCCGGAATTTTAATTTTAGCTTTCGTTCGTGAGTTATGAGTGAAAAAAGGGAAGAAAACTTGCATTTTTTCAGTTTTCAGTAATACATTTCAATGTCAAACCAATTACAGTTGGCTTTGGCTATTTTTATCATACCTTGGAAATAAAACTTTCGCGATAGCTTGTATGTTGTAAGCCCTAAATATGGTCAAACATTGTTTTATTTGGACGAAACTCACTATACAGGGGTTTTCTGGGCCAAGGAACTCGAATCTGAGGTAGCTTTTACCAGGCGACGCTATCTAATCGTGGTATGTAGTCCACGTGATTTAGGTGCTAAGTATAATGATTTAACTATTATGCTCTTAATTTTTAATTTTTGAAATAATTATCGCGGGAGAAGCCGCGGGCACACGCTAGTAGGTAATATAACGACAGATCCAGATTCATACGCCGTTTTTGACCAATAACGTTTAACAATGCCTCGAATATCGACCAATCAGAGTCGTCTGTCCCTGAAAGATAAGCGAGGATTCAATTTTATCTGATAAAACGTAAGCTCGTTACTGAACCGTCACAGTATCGCCAATGCAGTGATTACTAGACTACGTCATCCATTGTCGGCGCTAAATTGAAAACAAAAAATCCCTTTAGGGAGGCCTACAGGCTGAGGTAGATTTCGAAGTGCTAAATCTCGCCTTATATGAGAGCTATCGAGAAACTAGTTATTGATTTGTAGAGTACTCATCAAGAGCTTTTCAACGATACCCCATAAGAAGTGCTTTCAAAAATTTCGAATTTCCACCCCCCCACCAACCACCCCCACTCGTACCCCCAAAACTTCCGAATCGTTGGTGTCAATGTGAACGCCATAGGGAGTACTCAAATTTATTCAAACAAAGTTTTCCTCTATACTTCATAGGGGCCGAGATATAAATTTAGATTTACGGCACGTAAAAGAACTCCAAGCCCAAATTAGAGCCTCTGGACAAAATTTCTCGGCCCTTTCACGTCCAAGAAATACTTAGTTTCCAGAGGGGGGTTGCGAGGCGATGGGCATACCACCTGTCCCTCTACCCTCTCTCGGAAAATAAGCATATCAAAATTCGTATGGGTAATGAAACCTCCACTTGGAGGCCCCTTCGCTCCACCTGGGGATCACAGGGTAACATACATACATACATTCTGAATTCTTAAGTGCACACGGAAAGATTAACTCTTACTTTTACCGATTTAAAATAAAGGAAAGCCCAGGATGTACATGTGGTGCACCAGAACAGACGGTGGAACATTTTTTATTTGAATGTACAAACTTAAAGAGTGAACGGGCAGATTTCAGGAACGCTATGATAAGAAATCATGGAAAGTGGACGTTTAATGAACAAAAATTAATGAAAGAATATACAAAAGAACTCACAGACTTTATAAAATCAATAAAATTAGACAGACTCTAGACAGCCAGTAATTCTAGTTGGAAAGTTCCGGTATATAATAATCAGTAAATACAATTGAGAGTATTCTAGTGATAAAGCCATCGATAATAAGTAGAAAAATGTGAAGTTAGTATAAGTGAACATGCAACTAATTGTTATTTTGAGGGCAATAGGGCATGTAGTGTTACAGATATTGTAATGGAGCATGCTGTAAATAAATTATGTTAAAAAAAAATACATACATAGGTAGATGGCAGGATTGGGAGGCTGTGATGAGCATGCAGACACCCACAGAAGTAATTAATGGCTTTGGAAGATATTACAGGTAGAGGAAATGTGAGAGTTTCATATAATCTCTTTTATAAATAAAAAGTTGCACTTATAGTAATGAAATATTGTCCTGTGTACCCCCTAAGTTAGCAGGGATATCTGTGTTTATAAAGTAGGGATTTAACACGTGGAAGCAAACGACACTTGTGCTGTAAGGACGAAATTGTTTCTGAGCCATGACGTGATAGATTCGGATTAGTACGTGAGATGATGAAAGTTTCTCTTAAATCCCACAACTAATGGGTAATGATACACCAAGGTCAAAAACACACTAACCATTAACCACACACTAAACAATTTCACGGAGTATCAAGGTTAAAGGCAAGTTTCTCACGATCCATGGCAAGAAAAGAGGCATGCCAATAGTTATCTTTAAGTGTTTGCAAATAAGTGCTAATAAATTAAATTAAATTGGAGTTAAAGCGAATAATTATTAAAAGATTAATGGCAACGGAATGGACTTTTGGAGGGATATCTAGACGAGAAAGAGTCAGAAATGAAATCATCACGAAGAAAATGGATGTCACAAATTCGATCACTGACTTCGTACAAGAAAAATAGTTCTTATGGTATTTTTTCGTGCCCACCCTTACTCCCGGAGTGCCAAGCAATTAAGCCTAAACCTCCGGTCAAACCAAATTTTGGTAACCATATGTGATGTGTGTATACCTATTGTGCCCTTATGTAGGCTACATCCGTAGGGGATGTTGATGGTGTGACTTGTTTGGGCTGTGTACATGTGTCTTTGTATTTTGGCGCAGGATAGACCTAAGTGCGGATCTAGGTCTTATGTGCAATATTTCTCCAAGTGTGTTTTTTTTTGTGCCCACCGTTACCTCCGGAGTGCCAAGCAATTAAGCCCTAACCTCCGGTCAAAACAAATTTTGGTAACCATATGTGATGTGTGTATACCTATTGTGCCCTTATGTACATCCGTAGGGGATGTTGATGGTGTGACGTGTTTGGGCTGTGTACTTGTGTCTTTGTATTTTGGCGCAGGATAGACCTAAGTGCGGATAGGTCTTATGTGCTATATTTCCCGAGTGTGTAGTTCTTATGGTATGAACAAACAAAAAGGATGTCAGAGGAGAGACTACTACGGAGGATTATGGAATGGAACCACCAGGAAGAAAGAAGAGAGGAAGACCGCTGACCACATGGGTATAAGGAATTCAGACATCAATTAGAAGAAGAAATTTTGTAAAGAATTTTTTTGGACAGATAGACACAAATGGACAATAAAAGTTAAATTACATATGTAGTCTAATCTTGGGTTACCGGAAAATGTAAATTAAACTACATTGTAAAACCGGATAATAAAAAATAATAAAGCGAAGTGGCAACAAAAGCCTAGCGCCGCTAAACAATACCTTAAAACAAAGTAAAAGTTCAAACACTTTTTCTTGAGCTTTCAAAAAGTTATTCCTTTATCTCCATTCACACACACATATAGCGACGCAGTCAAAATTATAAACCATCATTTGAAAGTCGAAAATAAATGTAACTTTCAGTGTTAAAAGATAAAATAAACTTAATTACTAGGGCTATACCGATTAATCGATTAAACATTTAATCGTCGGTCAATTACATTTTCCGATTAATCGGTTTGGTCGAATTCTGAAAAACGTTTTTCGAGAAATGGGTCAAATGACCAAACTCCTTTCTCTCGCTTCTCCGGCCTTGGCACATCATGTGTCATTCAGCCTGTTGTGTCCAAAAAATTCCTGTTATTCAGAAACCTGAAGGGTAGTTTAGTCAACAAACTCGTGTGTCTCAAGTCTTGACTGAAAAAGTAACCGGAAATGTGAGTTTTGTACATATTTTTTCATTAGTTAACTAATAATTCAGGATTTCTTCTGATTATCTGTAGTGTAGTAGTTATTAAACGTGTAAAACAATATTCAATGTACACTTTGGTTTCGTTTAAAATACCGACCTGTTTGTCGATTAATCAGTCGATTAATCGGTCGATTAATCGATTAAAGTCAAGCGTTAACTCGATTAGAAATTGTAATCGACTTTCAGCCCTATTAATTACCGTATGGCTTATGCAAGAATTATTAATTTGTTTTTACTTTTATATCTGTAAAATTTTTATTTTCATTTTTACCTAAGTTCTACTGTTTATATCACTTTATTCAAACAAGGGAAACCGTCAGAAAAAGAAAGTTTTTTTTTGTTAATAAAAAGCCATTTGCAAATATCCTGTTGACTACCGCATAGGCTGTTATCGTTCATAAGTATCTATAATTTTCGAGTCATAAATGACAGAAGAAGAAGAAGAAAAAGAAAAATAATGTTAATCTTATTTCCTAGAAAGTACAATGGGCAAAGTGAATGGTGTGATAAACTAGCACCGATCAGCAATAAATCAGAAATACAATTCATTTGCATAACTCTGGGAGTAAGCCACGTAACTAATATACAGGGAGTTTATGAATAGCACCGAAATATTTTACCTGCGTATAGATGGGACATAGACAAGCAACTTTTGTTAGGACGTATTTGCTCTATGACGTAAAATGTGTAAGCTACAGGGCATTAAAGTCATTACAATTTGGTGCTCGTAAGTCAATAATGAAGCGAAATAGGATTAAAATTTTAATTAAATAACCTCATGCCTTCTTAGTGATCGATAAAAACTTGATATTCAATCATTCTTCAACAGCTGTATCACAATTTAGTATTTTCATAATCTGAAAAATTTACAGACTAATCACATGACTGGTCTCCGCTGTATTAGTTTTTTTCTTTTTTTAATTCATAACTACAGTGTTAACAATGAAGTTCCTTTGTTTTGCATTTTTTTCTAATGTTAGAAGTCAGTGGCGGCAATGCACTGGGAGATTTTATGCTGTTACAGGAAAAATTGATTCCATAGAGCAAAAATCTCCTTGCTTGTCTCTGTCCCCTTTGTATACAGGTAAAATATTTCGGTGTTATTCATTAACACCCTGTATAAAAGTACGTCATAAGTTAGCAGTAAAGTAATAAACTTAGGTCTCCGCGATGGAAACTGACTGTCACGGAACACGTATCTTGTATTGTTAAAACAGAGAATTTGGTGCATACAATGCATATGAAACTTGGCGAACACGACTCAGACTTCTTTGATAATCAGAATAAACATGTCACGATTTCAAATGTAGCTTCAACGAGATGAAAAAATGGAGACAAGAAACCCCAAGACCTTCAGATGGTGAGAAAATGTTCGTAAAGAGGTTACCAAAGCACCTTGATAAGCTTCAAGGTCAATGGTAATTTTAAATATGCTCTATTGAACGTTTTTGGTCTTCTTCTTTAAACTTGAATGTTATAGGATGTATCAAAACAATCCTATAACATTCTCTACAAGTTAGTTCATATACACTTACGTCGTAACTACGAGTATAATTGTTTTCGAGATAAAAAGCTGCTGGATATCACTAATTAAAAAAAAAAAAAAATACCTCACGTTTTTCGTTAAATTTGTCTTTCTAACTATTCAGCCGTTCGTTTTACAGCAAAGTCGTCAGGAAAAGAGTTGTAGAGCATTAAATTTCCTTTAAATAGCCTATGTATATAGATATTTAATTTATCTTCAACAATACAAAAGTGTATATGAACCAACTTAGAAAATTGTCAGCTTTAATTTGGTATATGAAAGTTTTTCCATACGACGCACCGTTTTCAAGATACAAGCGAAAAAAAAAAAAAAAAAAAAAAATAGGCCTTTTACACCCCCTCCCCCATGAAGTGTAAGGAGTAGGGCCGGGGACTTTTATTATGTTTATCTCCTAACTACCACCAACACATTCCTGAATAAAAAAATTCTCCCCCGCACCATGTCCTCTACAATCCCTTTGTTGACTGGGCTATTTCCGTCACATGCGGTTTTAGCAAGTGGCCCTCCATAAGACCAGTTTTAAAGACGTTCACACGTCAAACATATCCACGAATAATTTTCACTTGTTATTCAAGAACATTTGAAATTAGGAAATACAATTCCCTATATTTGGAGGATAGTGACCTTTCACTTTATGCGGACGATATGATAATGTTTCATAACCACACATTCCTGTCAAGCAGGTGTTGTGGGCGGCAGCTTCACACGCGACAACACAGTAGGCCGTGCGAAGATGTGCGGAAATGACAGCGTCCTTGACAAATAACGTCTCGATGGGATTAGCGTATGAAGTGTTATTTATAAGGTCAAGACAAGTACTTTACAGAGGCTACTGCATGCTATAAAGTGTAGGATTTGCTCTAGTGCTGTAAGTGGAAACGTCGTAGCTTCAAATTTATTGTTATTTACGACTATTTATATCGCCTTGAACTTTACAATCATGAAATAACCACGGTAAATTTATGGTAATATGCGTATTTACAATCGTAGCAGTATAAAAGGAAATATGCATTTAACGTACGTTACAAAAAAAATACGGTGTACAGTGCATGACATTCACATAACTTTCTTGAAAAGAAATTCTCCACGATGTCCGTCCCATGGGAGAAAACAGGAAAAGCAACAAGTTTACTAAGTTATTTCTAATTCTTTCTTGGGAATCAAAATTTTCCGGGATTATGAACCATCAAATGGGTAAAGTATTTCTTTACAACTGAATACTTCCGACATTCAATTCATTTATTACCAACCATCCTGATCTAAATAGCTTAAACAACAAACAATTTAGGTCTAAAATTAGAAAATTTATATAATTATTACTTCTGTTATCTACTAATACTGTTATAACATTTTTCATATTAAACTTTAAAATTTGAATAGAACTTAATTCTTTGTTTTTTACTAAAATTGAACAAATAAATTGTTATGTATTATTATTGTATTACCTCGTACCTTTGTATTGTAAATAGAACATGTTCTAACCTATTATACATCATTTTTGTCATACTTCTCCAAATTATGTATTGCTTAAGTAATTGTTTAGTATAAGTATTTTTTTTTTCTATATATTGAACTGAACCACCCCCGAACACAAGCTCTGCTTCTTCGGGTGGTGTATCAACTTTTGTATTTTTCGTGTAATTTGGAAAAATAAATTGTAATTGTAATTGTAATTGTAATTAATTAGAACTAAGTTTGTTAAATAATTTTGGACCCATAACCGTATGGCTGTTTTGTTTCTTGGATAACCTACAATAAGGAATATCCAATATATATTTCTGTATAGTATCGTGGCATGTATTCCGAACTTTAAAAACGTTCAGACGAAATTTAAAAATAAAATAAAAATCAGCAGGAAATGTTCAAATTTAATGCTGATATGATTCCAGCTTGAACAAATGATGGTTTACAGCGAGCTACGTAATGACAAACAGTAATGCCGGTTGTCGACCAAGAGCTAAGCTAACTTAGCTTAGATTAGCTCACATACAGTGAGGGATTTGATATATATATATATATATATATATATATATATATATATATGCATATTAATTCCGCTGTGTTTATACTCCTTTTATCTGCGAGGCCATATCAGGTGTTCGGCATGTGTGTCTATACAGTAGGGAAGGCCATGGAACTATTGATTGTCAATTGTTTCTATTATTGGTACATTTTATGGAGTAAGTTTAAACTGATAATGCGAGTCCAAGCCCATCTCGGCCACCTCGCTCAGTCTTCAGCTTATTACTGACTTAAAAATGGCAAAATAGGCATTACGAGCATAAGCAGATGGTACATTGTTTACTAAATTTCTACGCGGAAAAATACATTATGTATGAAATTTTGTCCTCACATTTTTAATATAGGTTTGTGTATGAAAGCAAATGAGACTTATTAGTTATATTAAAATGAGGCAGTATGACACACGAGGAAATATCGCATGAAGACTGGAGATAACATCTAGTCATAGAAAGTATCAACATGGGTGTAATCTTGGAGCCCTGTAAACACGGAACTGGAGCGGACTAGGTCACGGTCCGGAAGTCTGATCTCACACGTAATGCACTTACATAACAGTACGAAATAATAATAATAATAATAATAATAATAATAATAATAATAATAATAATAAAATCAGGTAAACTCATGTAACAAACTGCCAGAATCCTTTTGTTTAATCAGTGATAAATGCAATTATGATATGCAGAAAATAAGTTATTTCTTTAATCGATTTTCAAGTTAAGCTCCAGATCGATTCATTAAGGAAGCATATGTGAAGGAATATGTGGGTAGTGTTATTTGTCAAAGCTAACTGTACTGCAACTTCAAAAAGCTGTAGGCTATATAAACACTGTAAAACAATATGTTGTGATGAGAAAAGATTTGCATTTGATAAATTTTTTCGAATGTACTACCATAAAATAGGCACTAAATTGGGCATTACTCCGGTACCGGTCAACCGATTTCGTCCAAAAACCAATAGGCTTCTTCCCATGGACGTTATAAATGCGTACACCAAGTTTTATGAAAATCCGATAAAGCATATTTGAGTTATCGCGCATACAGACACACAGACGGACGGTTAGACATTTTCCCGTCCCCCACTCAATCTCATAAAGTACCAGAATGTTTCTGTTTCAGTGATAATTGCAATTATGATATCCAGGAAAAAATTATTTTTGTTGTCGATTTCCGAGTTAAGCTCCAGATTAAGCAGGGCTTACGAAAGAACAAAGGTCTAGTTTGATAAGCATATGTGAAGGAATATGTAGGTAATGTTACTTGTCAAAGCTATTAGTATTGCAACTTCTAACGCCGCATATGAACACTGTAAAACAATATGTTATCATGAAAACTGATTTGCAATTGATAAATTCTCTCTAATATATTACCGCAAAATAGTAAATTGGGCATTACTCCGGTACCGGTAAACCGATTTATTCCAAAATCAATACACTTCTTCCTGTGGACGCTATAAATGCGTATACCAAGTTTCATGAAAGTCCGATAAAATGTATTTGAGTTATCACGCGTACAGACACACGGACAGACAGACAGACGGATATTTTTCCATCCATGCGCATAATCCCTGGCACTTAATAATAATAGATAATCTAAAATAAGCAGAGAAGCTGAAGTTATTGTGTGGTGCTTTTATTTGGTAGCTGTGTGTGTTATCAGAAACACCCAACCGTGGAGCCGGGAGGCTGAGTTCTGTAATTAATTTGACAATCCACAAGATATATGCTGTTCCTTTGCTAAGGAATTATCAAGATGAAGCCAAAAGTAAACACACTAGACTACCCACGTATCTGATGGAAACAATTCAAAGCCACTAACAGCGCAAACTCTTCAACAGATCTATGATTAGCAATCGTTCCCCATTAACTTGTTCAACTAAATTTTTCTTTCTTGCAGATCCGTCGGTTTACAACTGAGGTTTAAGGAGAAGTACTTGAAGCCATGAAAGAAATTGTTCTGTAAGATCCATCGTCAATACCCAAACAAATAAAGTATAATATTATGTTCCTGAATTCTTAGAGGCATTACTTCTCCACATCCAACTTCCGCATCAGAAATCCAAGGGATCTGCATTCTGCTTATGTTTATTATTGCGTGTTGATTATTCAAATATAGAGTCGGATGTTTATGACATAAAAAATTGGAAAATATGACAGCAAATATACCCTTAAAAATGACATGACCCAAAAATCCTGAATATGACCCAATAAAATTAACGTATTTTTAAAAAATAAGGGCCCGTATGACGACCTCCAGATATCGTATTTACCTACCAGATAGAGAACCTATCTGGAAGTTGGCCAAGAATTGCGTATTATGGTCTCCTGACAAAGTCTGTCTGGGAAGACAACTTCCAGATAAGCTAGCAGCAGGATGGAGTGGCTGACAAAGTACTAACTGCTAGTTAGGGATCTTGGTTGAAACAAGATGGCGCAAGCCGAAAGCTTCCTAGCCATCTGAATTTTAGAACTGATGCCGGAAGATTTAATTTACATAAAATTGTCATTTTATGCTCACATATGAATGAAATAGAATTGAACAAATAGATTAATGCACTTAAAACGATATGTTGTTATGTAATTTAATTGTACAAATACAAATCCGAGCTGACGCGCCTAGCGGAGAACTACCGAACTACAACAAACACACCTCTCTGCTCAGCGATGTAAGGACCATTTTACAAATTTTTACTGCGTTCTTGCCGGTAGCAGATCAGCGGTGGTATTACACGGCATCTTCCAGTTAAGCTATCTGGAAGTCACGTATCTGGAGGATTTGTCAGCATGTGGTAATACAGGCCCTAAATGCTCAAATTTAAAACGTTTAAAAGGCACTAAATTCTTACATCACATGAATTCAATCAGGTAATCACTTTTTAACAAATTTGGTGATTAACAGTTTTACTTCTAATTAAATTATCTTTTAAAAGAATTTTCTCCTGTTTGCCGCTTCATCAGAGCCAAATACTCGTAATATTTTGTAGATCTTGCGTGTCCCTATAAAACATGAACTGCATTAGTTTTAAAATTTAAGTTACCTACTGATTTGGAATAAACACTAAATTAATTAAATAAATTTCAAATTTAACTCGACCATGGTCAGCATAATTGTGCTCCTTTACCGAATTTATAACTGAAATATGACGTCAAACTCAAAATATGACCAAGATCACAATATAACATTCCTTTAACTTGCTTAGGAATTCTCTATTGTCACTGAGTAAGTAAGTATATATTAAGTTCAATTAGTTCCGATGAAAACTGCAGAATTTATGTAGCGTTACATATTTCTGGGGGGAAGGGAAGAGTAGGAACAGAGTCTATTGAATTGTAATTTCAATTTGATTTACTAACAATTTTGAATAGTTATTCTTATTAGCTGTAAACCCAAGGCTTGGAAAATTTCACATCAAACACAGGAATTGCAGCTCTGCATTGAGAACGCCTGACGTGTTCGGTTATACTACACGTAGTACAGCGAAGCAGGAGAAGTTGCCGGACGAAATCAGGGGCATACGATTATGCTTCCAAGTCACGTCGCCTGCACAGAGTTGTTTAGACAACACGCATTGCACAAATGCTAGTGAAGTGGCAGATGCATCGCGGCGTTTACTTTCTCTACCCTTAACATAAAGGAACCTCACTGCGCATGAGCGATGATTGTGCACAAAATTGCGCTGTGCAAGATGGAGAAATTACGTTGAAGTTTTCAATATGCCTAAAGTGAAAGCTCATCTGGAAGTGGGTAAACATTAATGCCAGTGAGTGAATCAGTGAGTCTGCCATGTGGCTTTATATTAAGTTATAGAGATTTCAGGAAGGAAAATCCTCTTTCCTCTGCAAATATTACTGTACTTAAAAATTACTGCCAGTCGTTCTCAAAACATTTACTTAGCCAAATATGCTGGCAAAGTCATCAGATTTGTGCTTATTCTACATTTATGTTGTTCAATTATAGGCTTGTAATTAGTTAATTGGTACATACGTTAAATGCAAACAGCAAACACCGTCTTTCAGTATCCAAATTAAAATTATAAAAATCAGGTAAACTGATGTAACAAAGTGCCAGTATGCTTTTCTTAAATCAATAAAAAGTTTTCAATTTGCAGAGAATAAGTTATTTTTGTTATCGATTTCCGAATTAAGCTGCAGATCGATTCATTAAGCAGGACTTACGAAAGAACAAAGGTCTAAAGTTTGATACTTAACCTTAATACAAACTCGTATACGCTGGTATAAGACATTCTTAAAATAATTATGTCAACTTTTCGCAGAATACACTGGCGAAGAACTCCACTTAATGTATGTAGGCCTAATTATTTCAGAGTTTATATCTTGTTAGAGTTTACTAACTTGTAAATAAATTTAGAATATTAAATTGTTGATTTCTAGGTAGCTAAATTCTTTTATAATTTTAGGGCATTTTAAAAGAATGTTTAGGTCATAAATGTCTCAATTATAGGCCTAGTGATTTTTTTGGTAATTTATAGGTCATCAAAATCTAATCCTAATGATGAGTAAAGATATGTACTGTTCGTGCCACTTTAAGAAGACCTCGTCCCAAACCATCGTCTATCTACAAAAGAATATAATAGCATTGTTCCTTAATCATAAAATCTTCACCGACAAAGAACAGGTGCTGTTGTAGTCACGTGGCTTTCCCCAGTGTTGCCGCTGTCATTCATCACTTAAGTGAAGTAAACGTGCTGTGTACGAATTTGGCAACGTTGTACTGGACTACAGACAAGTGTGAATACACCTAATTACCTTTCTATTCACTGATTGACAGGTCGAAGAGGATTAGGGTGGCAGCAGGTAGTGACAGTTCTTGGAAAGAAAGTCTTTTAAGAAGTGGCACCCACAATATGATGCTTCGGTATAGTGGCAATATGATCGTGCCTAGACCGAGCCTAAATATCTGTCATAAAATGAGAAAGAACCGAATAAATACATATACATTTATATGGGTTTAGGGAACATGGTAATAGAAATTATAATAACAGAGGCAATCTACCAAATTAGCCACTGTTGTGTAAATTAATGTACATTACTGTGTAGCCATGGAAACGGGAAAGTAATACTTAAAAATAAACTTTATTACAATATTGTATGGCATTTGTTCATTCGGCGAAAATGTCAAGTTAAACCACTATACAAAGGAGCAATAAAGTTAACATCTTGATTTTTAAGTCTGCCGTGCAATTGAAACACACAAGACACAACCTTAAACAATAAACAACACAATTGTTCGATCACGACCTATAATAATGTATTTTTAAGGGCTCTATAAATACACTACAACTACCTGGTGTAGCCGTTGTTGCACGGACTTTGCGTAGGGTGAAGAGACCTAAGGTATGGTTTGGTTTTATGGTTTTTAAGTGCCAGATTTGGTAATATCTAAGAATGCTTGATGAACGGGGAAAAAAAGGTTGTCCGTCTGTGTGCCTATTAGCGCGATATCTCGAAAACGCTCTTTCATATTTTCATAAAACTTAGTAGGGTACACACATTTATAAAATCTATAAAAATAACACATTTTTTAAAATCGTTTGTAAGGTGTTTATAGTCTCTTTAACCCAGGTGGTCATATCGCGACTTATAAATTATGTTCAAAAATAAATAGCCTACATATCATTGGATTACAAAAGGGAGAAAGCATTGAAATAGATGAAATTATTACACATTTAGATTTCACTTAGATTAGAGATGAAATTAATGAGGGATAGTGTAAGCCCTTCGACTTCTCAACACTATTGTGATACCCTATACCCTATTCTAGCTTTTTGGGTCAGGGAACTCGAATCTGAGATAATCTTAATTACCAATCGTTTCATTCGTGTAAGATAAGGTTCATGAATCTGTGGTTCGGTTTTAATCTTTTCGTTTCGAATCTGTATGCCCATATGGCGGTATAAGATTCATTTTAGTAGTTTTTAGTTATATTAGTTATATCTCTCTCGAATCCTATGCCCCCATGTTGGGGCGAAGGGCCTCCAAGTGGAGGTTTCTGTTTACCTATGTGAATTTTGTTACGCTTCTTTTCCTAGAGAGGGCATCGCCCCTTAACCCCTCTCCGGAAACTAAATAATTACTTGAACGTGAAAGGGCCGGGAAATTTTGTCCAGAGGCTCTAATTTAGGCTTGGAGTTCTTTTACGTGCCGTAAATCTACGACACGGGCCCCCCAGCTTAAAGTCCCTCCCGGAGGACTCAGTGCCCGGATTTTTACGTCCTGAAAACCCCATCGACTGCGGCCGGGTTTGATCCCGCGACCTTCAGATTTAGAGGCGGGCACACTACCTCTAGATCACCGCAGCCGACATATTAGTTATATAGTGATATTATATGATATTACATAGTTATATTTAGTTATATACAACTATTAAATATATTTTTAAATATTACTATGCATTTTATGTAAAAACGATATCAGTGTGAGTAAATTAATGTTATAATTATTTTTCTGTTAAATAAATGACTTAAATAAAACATCTAGCAGTTGAGTAAATATTCGCGAGCGAAGCCGCGGGCACCTGCTAGTACGATATATTTACGCGACTTTCAATAAATGTGCGACTTACAACATTTAATAAAATGCCTATTTCAAACTCGAGATTTACATTTAAAAATATAATTTGTTCACAAAAAAAAAAAAAAAAAATCGCGGTAGGAAGGAAATTTCGCAAAAAAAATACAAAATTTTGCTTTATTTCGCAGATGTAAAACGATAATATTTCGGCCTAGAAAATTTTTATAACCAAAAAATTTAACTTTATCACTGGTAACAACCACAATTCGTAAATCTGTCATTCACGAAAACTAAGGATCTCTAATGCCGGTTGTCGACCAAGAGCTAAGCTAAGTTAGTTTAGCTTAGCTCACATACAGTGCGGGATTTCATATGTAGTTGTGCCGACAAAACTACATATGAAATCCGGCACAACTATATAATGAAATCCCTCAGTGTATGTGAGCTAAGCTAAGCTAAGTCAGCTTAGCTTAGCTCACATACAGTGCGGGATTTCATATGTAGTTGTGCCGACAAAACTACATATGAAATCCGGCACAACTATACATGAAATCCCTCACTGTATGTGAGCTAAGCTAAGCTAAGCTATCTTAGCTCTTGGTCGACAACCGGCATTAGAATTGCAGTACCACTGTGGTCGGGATAGGCTGGTGATGGTATAATCAATGTGTTGTCCCGCAGGCACATTGCGAAGAAGCTGTCTGGTAGCATTTCTTCTGTACGTCTTGTTCAGTATAACCATAGTAATTTGTGCCAATATTACACAAATTAATTTGCATGGGCTCTGTTTTAACGTTGGAATCACTGTTAACTTGTTATTTACTCACTGAACCCCTTAATTGTTTAATTAGTTAAGAGCGAGCCCCACTTTGCAATGCCTTCATTTCTAATAATTACAATAAGTAAAGTAAAGTGTTCCCTATTACAGGCCCAGAGGGTTCCAGGAGGTTGAGGCTCCCAGATTTTTAGACAATCGGCACGTGAAGGTGGTAATGTTGTCAGCCTTACGCACCGGCCGCCTTTACCCCCAGGTTTACTCCCGGTGCTCATTTCTGTTAAAGCCTGAGTCGACCCCAGGGCCATAGTGCCACCAGAAGGGTTAGGCCAATTGAAAAATTCCAGTGATCTCATCGGGGATCGAACCCGAGATCTTCCGGTTTGTAGCGCTTCGACCACTGTGCTATAGCGTACCCCTCTAATTACAATGGAGCTTTGATTTATAGGCTATGTCGTATCATTTAGAAAATGTGTACAGTAGAATGTCAGTCATCCGAACTGTCAACTATATCAGAACGGTCTCCTTTTTATATACAGGGTGTTAATGAATAACACCGAAATATTTTATCTGTGTATAGGGGAGACATAAACAAGTAACTTTTATTAGGAGATTTTTGCTCTATGGATTCAATTTTTCCTGTTACAGCATAAAATATTCCAGGGCATGGCCAACTCTGACTTCTAACATTTGAAAAAATGCAAAACAAAGGAACTTCGTTGTTAACATGGTAGTTATGAATGAAAAAAACTATTGCAGTGGCAGTCAGTGATGTGATTAGTCTGTAAATTTTGCAGATCATGAATACTTTAAATTATGATATAGCTGTTGATGAATGATTAAGAATCAGTTTTTTTTATCGATCACTGAGAAGGCATGAAGTCAATTTAATGAAAATTTTAACCCAACCTCGCTTCATTAGATCAAGTTATAAATAATGTAGATAACCTATGTAATTATGAATTAATAAGTTGGGAATTTTATAGTGCATGTAGAGATCTCTCATAGGAATCCAGGACATGGGCCAATAAGTATTAAAGTATTAAATACAATAAAAAATAATATTAACCACCTCGTGTTCAAAATTTAAACAAAATAGATAGAGCAGTTTTACAAAAATTCGCCAAAAATGAAAATTTCTTTATGTAAAGTGGCATTAAAAATAAGAGAAAGTCGTCGCCAATCTTCACGTCACATACCCAGAAGATGCCTAACGCAAATATAAAATTGTGTTTCTATATGATTCGAGCTAGGCTGTTCACATTCACACGTTTATAAAAGTAGTTATTATTATTATTTTTTATTTTATTTATTTTCCCCCTTTCGATTAGGCCAGCTTAGGACCACGTGAAACAGTTGTCTTCTTCTTGTCTTCCCAAAACGTCTTCATTCTTTCGCGATGTTGCTGTTTCCGTTCTTCCGTCCATTTACTTCCCGTTTTCTTCTTGGATTTCTCTGGAAATTCGCCATCAAATATCGCTTTCCTAAACTTTTCTCTGTTTTATTATTATTATTATTATTATTATTATTATTATTATTATTATTATTATTTTATATTGAGGTGACCTTAAAGTATATACTGTACGTATGTATATTGAAAACGCGCCATGGAATTTCGGAGCTGAACACAATATTTCACTTGCAGTGCCTGTGGTTATGGGCGGAGGAAGTAAAAAGACCACCATCCGGAAATAGGGGAAAGTATTAAAGATATTCCAACCACACACATATGGCACATACAACTGATCGGAATAGTATAAGGTTGCAGAAGAATAGGCGGAAAGCGGCACTCCCAAAGCAGGCACAGATATAGTTACACATATTCACGCATAATGATCGTCATTTTGCGTGTGCCCCAACTTTCACCGGGCTTCCTTATGTGAGACGTCATTTGCACAGCTAATGGATTTACACCTGTAATTGCAGCCATCTTACGAGGTTATGCAGCTAATGTCTTTATTTTACATTTCAAATAACGAAGATACAATCATTAAATGCTAATGGTAATGTTCAAATCGTGCAAAGAACGGCGTCGTATAGCCAGGTTTGTCTCGTTTCAGACGGTACTACAGTGCTATAAATGTTTTTCTACCGTAAGTAAAACAGCAATTTTATTACTCGCTAAAACACTATTTATATTTATTATTACTAGGGTTGCCTTCTTATTCTGTTTATTTCCCTCGTTCTTATTTAACTAGTGTTATCCATTGGCAGGCCTTGGTTTATAGCCTACTAGTTTAAAAGACCCCGAATAGCCCGGATTTTGTACACGGCAACATTCCCCCCCCCCCCAAAGTAAGGCAATGGTACCGTGAGATTGTATCATTGAAGAATGTGTCATTTCCAGTACATGGACACGTCAAATGATGGCATTGTGACGTATGGATACACAAACAGAGGCAATGTAATTCAGTTGCGAGTCGTGCAGAATGGATGTGACAAGATATACACAGCGTTCTTAGCCCAAAACAGCAATTTCCGAGGGAGAAATGCCAGGAAATACCCCAAGAAGTTGATGGAAGCTTTGAGGAATAATGCCCATTCCGTACCGAATTTTAAGGGAACATGGAGTGGGTATGTGAGCTTTCATGCTTCCAACTACCGCAGTACTTTCTAGTGGCACATTGACGACATCTCAGGATGTTTATGGGTGCCTGGCTGTCTGCAATATACTTTCTAGTGGCACGTTGGTGACATGTATGGTTGATTATGGATGTATTCGAATTATCGTTATTCAAGCCTTAATGGACAGTTAAAGGCAGAAATTTTAAGGTGTGTATAAATCCGAAACTAAACAATCTACTTGACCTATGTAAATCTGATACAAACAATACTAAAATATTTTGAAATTGTACATATTTCTTCTGCTTACCCTGTAGACGATCATATGAAATTTCATTATATATACTAGTATTTCAAGGCGGAACCAATCAACCCCATTCTGGACCTATTAAGGGGGGGATATACAGCTTTCGATGCTGAAAAAAAAAAAGGTGAAATTTCATTGTTATTTTTCTCAGCAATGAATTGTTCTATAGCCTTGAAATATGACACGCTTTATATTGACTAGTTATACAATTGCACACTATTTTCAGAATTAATTTATTATTAGTTTATGGGTAATTATCATTACAAATTGGCAGCCAAATTTTGTGCACTGAAGTGCCGTTTCCCTGTTAGGCTAATTTTCATAAATACCAATATTTCTTACTGATTCTTTTTTCTATCTATTTGTATGAAAAACATAATCTAGAATCTTTGAAATAGGCCTATCTGCAGTATAAATATATGTTTTTAAATAATTCATCACTTGTTATTTATTTAATTATTTCTTAGAAATTTTTACATCCGAAATAGTTTTTTTTTTTTTTTTTAAATAAACTATTAAAGTTACATCAATGATTCTAGATACTGTTGCTCAATAATATAAAATATACTTGCATGCAAAATTTCACTGCAATATGTTAATAAATGTTTGAGTTATGGGGGAAACGGCACTTCAGTGCACAAAATTTGGCTGCCAATTTTGCAATGATAATTACCCCTTAACTGTAATAGTTAAATTAATTCTGAAAATAGTATGCAATTTTAGAACTAGTTAATAAGAGCATGCCAGATTACAAGGTTATAGAACAATTCATTGCTGAGAAAAAAAATGAAACTTCACCTATTTTCCAGCATCGAAAGCTGTGTGTCCCCCCTTAATTTACTAGGCCAACGTTTAAATATTAAGATTAAAATTTAATTTAAAAGCCTCTCGAGTGGCAGTCAGAAGCTCAGAACACTGGACAATGAAGATGATGATTAAAATAAAAACGCAAACCAGTTTCACAATAGATTTGCCATGATGAAAAGCGCCTTTGTGAAAAGCTAATGGTAGTGGTGATCGAACACTTAACCACAATGATTCAACAGATTCCGTTCAGATTGGTTCATTAGCTTTTAGCCACTGATACACCGAACATCTGTGCGAAATTTACGATTTAAATGTGTCGGCATGATAAATGATAATACGTTTCAGCAGCTATGACTGAGAATTAGGGCGACCAACTGTTGAAGGAAGGAATATCTTCCTCCAAAACTACAAGGGAGCATCAAATGAAAACGGCAATTAATTTTTTTTCCCACTATTTTACTGCAGGAAGAATGCTTGCTTGTTCTTTATTTTTCCACATAATCCCCTCCCAGTTCAATGCACGCCATTTGATAGGAAGTGCTTCGATACCGCGGGAGAAAAATTATTTTGGTTGATGCAGAGACCACTCGTGCACTGCCGATTGGAGGGTTTTTATCAGACTTGAGCTTATGCCCTCCAAGGTGCTCCTTTAATGGGCCGAAGATGTGGCAATCTGATGGTGCCAAAGCGAAGGGGATTGCTGAGTGCAGGTGTTTTGCTTCTACATGATATCTCAAAAGTATTGACTGGGAGAGCCGAAGGGAAACGACCACGCGGAAGACCTAGACGTAGGTGGAAGGACAATATTGGATAGATTTAAGGGAAGTAGGATTTGCAAGGGATGGTTGGATGGAGTTAGCACAGAATAGGGTTGAATGGCGGGCTCAAGTAAGCCTGACTACGAGAGACATGAATAAGCTAGTTATGTAACAGTAAAACAGAAAACGCCAGTTTCGTTGTTCTGTGGCTGTAATGACTTAAGTGTAGGCCATAACTTTACATGAAATGTCGAATATAAGGGCGATTTATTATAAAGCAAATTATGGACAAGAATTGGAAGAAACCAATGTTGTTTATAGACCTATTACTTAATGATCATTATGAAATATTATTAAATATAATTATGTATTATAAGTGAGACATTTAAGAAAATTGGCAACTGAAATGGAATTAACGATTTATAATAGAGCCTATTTTCAGATTTTTTAAGCCTATTTTCTAAAAATTTAGAACCTATTTTAGGCACTCAAAATTGATTTTAGCAACCTAAAAGTCCGAAGTCAAGCAATTAGAATGAGGGCCTGTTTTACGATTTTAGAGCCTATTTTCTAAAAACTGAGAACCTATTTTTAGGCACCTAAAATTGAATTTTAGCAACCTAAAAGTCCGAAGTGATTACCATGAGGGCCTGTTTTCCGATTTTAGAGCCCATTTTCTTTAAAATTAAAACCTATTTTAGGCATCCAAAATTGAATTTTAGCAACCTAAAAGTCCGAAGTGATTACCATGAGGGCCTGTTTTCCGATTTTAGAGCCCATTTTCTTTAAAATTAAAACCTATTTTAGGCATCCAAAATTGAATTTTAGCAACCTAAAAGTCCGAAATAAGTGTTTAGCCGACGGCATGTTTTCCGATTTTTACAGCCCATTTTCTAAAAATTTAGAGCTATTTTAG
Source organism: Ectobius pallidus (assembly GCA_964059195.1). NCBI lineage: Eukaryota > Metazoa > Arthropoda > Insecta > Blattodea > Ectobiidae > Ectobius > Ectobius pallidus. The sequence continues at coordinate 168,316,733 of CAXKWD010000006.1, forward strand.
CAAGCTAAAAATCCGAAGTCTAGTGATTAGCATGACGGCCTGTTTTCCGATTTTTAGAGCTCGTTTTCTAAATATTTAGAACCTATTTTAGGGACCTAAAATTGAATTTTAGGTGCATGTCTAGTGATTACCATGAAACATGGCCTCCTTGGAAGACAGCACAAACTTAGGGTCTACATGGATGGATAATGAACATGCCTATGTGATAGGTAAGACTTCCATATTAATCCCATTGCATAATTTAGACACGTGTAGTATGGGTAACTTCCGTGTTGGAGACTGTATTGGGGAAATGCGTGACTATGGGAGCTCAATCGTATGATTTCATCATTTTAATTGAAGGTTCCAACGCATAATTAAACCCAAGATATGTGTGTTTCTAACATTCACATAATGTGTAATTACAAGCAAGATTCACCTTTCTTCAGACCCCAAAGCTAGAATTACCCACAGTGCCGACATTTGAAATTTGCGTGGTTCCTGCACGAAATTAATACCGCAAGCTATGGTACGAATTCGCCTTCATCTTCAGCTAATACAGTTTCACATTCACTTACTCAATGGCAATAGACAATTAATAAGCAAGCTAAAGGAATATTATCTATTTTATGGAACCAAAGATTCATTGCCGCGCTTACCTGAGCCCGCCATTCAACCCTATTCTGTGCTAACTCCATCCAACCATCCCTCGCAAATCCTACTTCTTTTTACATCTATCCTAATACTGTCCTCTCACATTGTCTTCCAAGTGGTCTTTTTCCTTCGGGTCTCCCAGTCAATATCTTTCAGAAGTGTCTTTCTTCCCCCATGCGCGCAACATGCCCAGCCCATTTCATCCTCCGTGATTTAATTACCCTTACTATATCCGGTGACGAGTAGGCCTACAGGTTATGAAGTTCGTCGTTATGCAGTTTTCTCCAGTCCCCATTTTCATGTCTCTTAGGACCAAATATTTTCCTAAGCCCCCTGTTTTCGAACACACTCAGATTATGTTCTTCCCGAAAAGTAAGCGACCATGTCTCACATCCACATAATACAACCGGCAGGATAAGTGTCTTACAAATTTATATTTTTAGATGTCTGACTGAAAGTATGTTCAGTTCCGACTTTGATCACAGATGACAAGTGTTGATCAGTCAACCTTTATCTTAGAGAACGTTTTATTGATTTCTTGAAGGACAATACCTGTTCACACTCACAATTTTTGTGGTAAACTTTCTGAAGTTTTTAAACTTTTCAGGAAAGAACAAAGAAACCAGGTTAAAAGCCGAAACGAAATTAGGCCATATTATGAGGGCCGCAGGTGTGCTTGCAAAGGCCCGCGAGTCAAGTTTGCATGCCTGGCCTAGACAGTAACAAAGAAGAAAATGAGATGTTTAATTGCCTTTTGTCAAATATTTCTTTTCTTTTATTTTTCAGGTGAGTGGAATGAAGCTCTGAACTCTCAATTCTAAATCCAGGAGCTACAGCTAAGTAAGTAACTAAAACAAAATCTAGATCTAGAAATCTAGTGGTGGGATGACAAAATATTTATGTTTTAATCCCTTAAGGCCTCGTTTCGCAAAGATACCTACTCACAAAATAAAATGTTTCTACCACTTGTTTGATAAATAACTACTTTAGCACTAGTGCCATAATGTGCAATTCTTACTTCAAGACACCGTTAGAATAGTGGTTGAGACGCTGCTCTCGGAAGGCCGCGGGTTGGATCCCCGATGAGGTCGGAGTTCTTCAATTAGCCTAATCCTTCTAGTGTCACTATGGTCCTGGAGTCGACTAAGCCTATAACAGAAATGAGTACCAGGAGCAATCGCGGGGGTAGAGGCGGCCGGTGCTTATCACCTTCACGTGCCGAATGTTTAAAAGAAATCTGAGAGCCTCAACCCTCCTGGAATCCTCTGGGCCTCCATGGCCTGTAAAGGGAGAACTTTACTTTTTTTTTATTTTTTATTTTTTTTTATTTTATTTTTTTTAACTTACTTCAATAATCTTGGATTAGAATAAAATAAGATATCAGATGCTCAACAAGATATACGAGTATTTTGTGTCACCTAGGCCTTTTGGTGTTATCACACCATCTTCAGTGCATCTTTTGCTGGCTTGGAGCTCCAATAATTAAAATAAAAAATAAAAATGCATTTCGTCACCCTCATAAAATCACTGTTACGAAACTATCTTCTACGGAACTATGAGAAGATGCCCTGAAGATGGTGTGGTAACACCGAAAGGCCTAGGCGACACATCTCTTATCTTATTTACTTATTTTTATTTATTTTATCACATTGATCGAGCTCAACGGTATTAAGCATGTATTTTAATAAATCTTGGATTAGAAGTTCTGTTTCTAATTCAAACTGTCTAAAGATTAGATTCAATTTCTCTTAAGCTTATCAATGGGGCTATGTTAAAGATTCAAACACAGTTATTTTGAAATGCGTTTAGAATGGCAACTACATGAGCGGAATTTAAGCTGAAATTAGGAAGTGACCTAAAGCAAAAGAGACTTTCACTGGTGAAGTGATGGCCAGTGCAGGATTTTGAGGCAGGCCGCCGCGCAGGTGGGAAGGAGTATCCCATTTCTTACACGCGGATCGACTGGCCCAAGGCGCTTGACATTACTTGCGAAGAAACAATTAAAAAGAGCGTTATTTATAGTAAGCTGATTAGAGCGGAGGTTCAGCACAAAGGAAGATGGATGGAGCTCTGATGTGGATTTCAGAATCACTTTCACTCTAGCATTTGTTTATGGTCGGAAGCTTTGGAGAGCGCTTGCTACTTTATTCGCATTTTCATTCAAATACACAGTTTTATAACCAGAGCCCGGATTTTTAGGTTTTTATAAACCCGGTATTTCTTAGCCTAAATTAGAGCCAAAATGTCTCGGCCTTTTCACGTCCAAGTAATACCTTAGTTTCCGGAGGGGGGTTGAGAGGCGATGGGCTTACCACCTGTCCTCTGCCTTCTCTCGGAAGATAAGCGTAACAAAATTAGTACAGGTAATGAAACCTTCACTTGGAGGCCCTATGACCCACCATAGGGGTTATAGGAACACGTCGTAAACCCTGTATTAGTTTTTAAACACACTATCATAGCTTTAATTTGGTTTTTTACAATTTTCACGATAGTTTATTTAGGTTCCATTTAATAAGTAGGCTTACAATAAACACAATGAAACAAATATAATAATTTACTCTATGTGTACTTATTATTTCCACGGCTTTTACCCACAAAACTATAGGAACGCATTTTGCTTAATTTTGAACTGTTCCTAGTTTATAGAACACAATTAAATTTAGAATATCCACTGTCATTTCAAACTCCACCAAACAAACCCACTAAGAACGGTATTCAATTAATGGACCAAATGTTAGAATACTTTACTTTCTTTGCCTTCCTGAAGCAAACACTGTAAATATAAGCTTCTTAAAATTGCCTTTCATTTGCTTCTGAAGATACTGGAGATTTCGGTTCACTAACGATTTCCTTTATTGAGCCAATGGGGTAAAAGAAATGACAAAATGAAGAGAGAGAAAAACACTTGTACCGTACCATTTTTATTAATCGAACCAATCTCAATATGTCTTGATTTAAGATTAAAAATTCATTCTTCAAATAATTGTTCGAATTCTAAAAGTTGTGCATGCCCCTCCATTCCTAACTTTGATAAAGTGAAATATTTAGGTGTTATAATTGATCAACATTTAAGATAGGACAAACAAATGTATTACATAGGCCTATTTAATAAAAAGAGCGTGTGTATATATATACACACACACACACACACACACATATATATATATATTTGTTGTCCTTCGCTCATTTCTAGAAGTACATGATTTAATAACTAAACTCCGTGACTCTGCATCCCTGAAGGGACTAGTCCTACCATCCGACCGCTGCAACATCTTCTTTAGGCAGATAGCAGGATTAGGGGCATGTGGTCAGCTTGCCGACACTCAAGGTCGTTAATGATGGTCTCCGTTCAAGACCTTCTTACATCAGAAAATTCCGAGGAGGTACAGGAGATCAAACCCAGGCCTGCAGTTCCGTAGCTAACCATAAGACCATGCAGGCGGATAGTCTACTTATCTTTAATACAGTACCTTATCGTATGGCATAAATGGATGGGGAGGAGCTTCGAAAATTATTCTTTCTCCATTAATAAATTATGCTTTAAAAATGTATTAATGCATTAATATTTATCTACCTAACTCTCTTCACATCCGTCTGAATTAATATTTTCAAAATTTAACGTACATAGTATCTATCATATAATATTTTCAGAATCAATAATAGAAATTCATAAGATACAAGATACAAGGAAAGGTGATTGCGGAAGGAGAGATCGTTTTAACTTCTTCAGGAAAATAACCTTCTAAAAAGCTTCCGCGGTACCTAGCATCGCGAAGAGAGAGGATCAAAGCTGCCGAAGGTAGACCCCACAGAAGAAGTCATCTTGGCCACTGCTAACTCCTGGTCACGGACGAGCGAAGAAAGTACCTACTCCTTAATCACCACGGCCGGTAATTATAAAAACTAACGTAACACGCTCTGGTGATGAGATTCTTAAACAAATGATGAGCACAGAATCCGAGTTTAAAGTTCACGAGCTCACTACTGCAGCGATGCTAAGATTCACTGCTCTGTAGCAATTAAGAATGCTGGGTGATTGTGAGATGACCCAGGGCCCGGATATTTAGGTTTTTATGAACTCTGTACGGATTTCAAATAAATTAAAATTATTTGACATGTTTTTTTCATCCACTACCATATTAATTTAAGGGGTGACGGTGGGAAATTTACAATTACATATTTGCAGTTCCATATCTCCTACATTTTGGGACATATACTGAAATTTTAAACACATAATTAGGAAGATTTTATCTGCTTTTGGTAATTTTTACAACATTTTAAAATAATTTTTAATTGTGTAGTGAAATTTCGATTTTTTTTCGCATTTCTATCTTTCGGCACACATTTTTCCTACATCCAAATAAAAATGTTCCATTCTCTCCACAGAAAAATGATCCACACTAATAGGGACACATTTAAGTGCAGTAACTATCTGACACATTGTTTTCAATTATTCTCTATGATTTTTTTAATTTGACAACTTTTTATTTACAAAATTTTCCAAGATCTCTCATTCATAATATTGTTTATATTCTTTACACTGAAATTCTGTTCCACTTAAATGTGCAAACTGGCCTCGCAGCTAAAAGGAGTATAAACACAGCTGAAAAAATAAATAAAGGCGGGAAAAAGATAATGCTTAGGCTACAGAGTATAGCGCGGTTTAACTTTAGCTACAAGGTGTTTCGCACGGAAAAACTGTACGCCTAGCGATATATGTGCCTATAGGTAGATGACGCAGCGGTCGGGTGATAGGCCTTGTCCTTTCGGGGATGTCGCGCCACGGAGTTTAGTTTTTAGCGATATGAAATCTGTTGTTCAGTATAGTTCGCAAAAATCTCAGAGTTCTTTGTACTGTAAAGAACTATCTTGCAAAACTCTTCCTGGACCTAATTTAGCATTCATACTTAATTACACTAGTTCCGCCCTTCAGACGCCAGGAGGCAGTGTTGTAGTGATGTGAAATTCGCTACGAACTGTCATTACCATTCCATATCTTAGATCTCTTATAATGACTTTCGCTTACGATTTGTCACCATGTAATTTTACATTATACGGCAAATTCTGTAGAGAAAGCAGCAAGGACATAAAAGTAAATGATCTAGGAAAATTCGTTATATTACAGATCTCATAATTCACTTAATTATCTCAGTTTTATCTTCCCCTTGTAGGCGGCCCACGCCGCCTGAGCCTAACAGGACCGCGACCTGGGAGGGATGGAGTTTCTATGGACAACATAATACTATTTTGACCAGACAAGGACACAGAGGGCCTCCCCAGATGAGGGATCAGTCCAATGCTGGGCCACCTCCGAGACAACACGAACACACCGGATATAGTAAGGGTAATCAGGGAGGATGAAATGGGCTGGACGTGTTGCGCGCATGGGGGAGGAAAGATATATCTAAAAATATTGAATAGGAGACCCGAAGGGAAAAGACCACTTGGAAGACTTAGACGTAGGCGGAAGGATATTAGGATTGATTAGGAAGTAGTATTTACGAGGGAAGGTTGGATGGAGTTAGCACAGAATAGGGTTGAATGGCGGACTTATGTAAGCGCGGCAAAGGACCTTTGGGTTCTATAAAATAAATAATATTCCTTTAGCTTGCTGAGGAATTATCTATTGCTACTGAGTAAGTAAGGCCCGGTTTCTATAAACTCGTGAAATACCTATAGGTAAATTATCCATGGACAAATTAGTTCCAGAATCACCCACAGTGATATAATGAGCAAGGCCTTGGAGTCGTACAGTTAATTTAATTCAGAAGGCTTTGATTCTCATTGTTTAAATTATTACTGATCCTACAAGAGGTTAAATTTTATCCAGCCATCCATGAAAGCATAAATTAACCCGACGATTTACCCTTGGAAAGATCTAGCCCGAATTTGTAGGAACATTCTTCTGTCATTTTCATATTTACCCAGAGGACATTTATCTAGAAACTCGACACAAGTGTATGTGATTGTTACCTTTAAATTATTTCAGTTTGTAAAAGTTAGCCTATCCTTGTGTAAATTCTGTCCATTGGATAATTTACCCATAGGTATTTCGCGAGTTTATACAAACCGGGCATAAGTAAGGTAGCAGAATTAGGAACAACTAGTGATATAAATACGAATATTCTTACTTCTGTAACCAGTTTTTGTCCGGGCCATTAAAAATCATCTCAACACTCTCCGTTATATTATGTTCATCAGTCTCTTTCTTATGTCATTGTTAATGGCAGGCCAGCCACCAATTTGAGCAGAACTTACGTAAGAATTAACGAAAGTACAGTCATCAAAAAGGACCGAGATAAGCCGACACACTCACATACTTGACTACTAACCTAGTTACTGTTTTTTATCCACATATCTCGCTTTGATACTGCAATATACATATAGTGGGTTGTTTTCTTGAGGCATTTGCTTGACTTTCTCGGTTGTAATATCTGTAATTCATGACTTAATGTCTATTATGCTTTGTTAAATTACCTTTCTACTTGTGCTCTTAACATATAATTGGCTGGACATGCGTTATCGTAGCATAACGAAAGGTGGGGCCGTGCGCAGAATAATTGCGCAAACCACTAGACGGTATGGAAAATAATACTGTCTAGTGCAATGAACTTTGAAGTAATGGCGAAAACATAGTCTCACGAAAAATAGGGTAAAATGACAAGAAACCAGAATTTTCTGACAAGTAGGCCCTAGTTTTCACGAGAATCAGGGACGTAGCCAGGAAGACAGCCCGAGGGGCCAAGGTCTCCGAAATTAAAGGGGGGGGGGGGAATCTGCGAAAATACATGAAATGAATACGGTAAATGTATATAATAAATTAATAGGATTTAATTTGACTGGTGAAATTCTCGTTTTATTGGAATAAACTTGGCTTAAAACAATTATTTTACAATCTGTAATAATAAGAGGAAGTGTTTGTCTTTCTGTCTGTGCGCAATGCCCAGCGAAATCTACTGAACGCAGAAATCTGAAATTTTAAACGTAGATGGACCGAAGGGTGGGCGAATGCAAGGCTTGTAAACTACAGAGGTAGCGTATTCCGGCGAGTTTATAGGACAGGGGGTTGCGGCGAGCAGGCGAGTGTGTGACGTCACAAGATTCCAGATCTCGGAATTTTCAGTTTTTACTCAGTCTAGAAAATCTTACACCGCGTGATTAAACTCGTAACCTTTAATTAACCCGTGGTCGGATTCCTGTGAAATTTATACAGAAATAATCTACACACATCAGCCCTACTGATGGTTAAAACAGAGCCTTAAAAAAGCGGACACAAATGTTTTTATTTCATTTTATAAACATCACCCGTTACACAAAATTCATGGAGGGAGATGCAATTTTCACTATGCGACAATTTTTTGTATTTTTGTGTCCCGAAAAAACTTCAAGCGAGAAAGTTTTAGTGAAATAATTGAATTTTAATACAAATGAAGTTCCAGCCCCATATCTCGAATGGTTTACGAGTAATTGAGTGGTAATTATTCTGGGCGCTTCAAGGTGTCAGAATGATTTGGCGCTGACAAAGCTTCTACCTACTGATCTCGGCCGCTTGACCGCAGTCTTTTAGAATAGATATTACCAGTACATACTGTTTTTAATAATACAAATGGAAGGTGCTTTAGAAAGTGCAATTAACTGAACCATTATGCCGGGCCAGATATGTGCTGTGGCAGTGTGTAACAGTAATTTTGTAGATTGTAGAAAACAGCTAAGATGTGAACTGTTCTGTTATTCAAGTTACTTAAAATGTTCTTCTGATTCTACAGCATTTGTCTTTAAAATCTTGTAAAAATCTCCCAAAGGATCTAGATTTGAATAGAAATTATATAATACAGGTAGGCCTATATAACAGCTAAAGGGTGATTTGTTCTAATATTTTGTTGCCTAGAAAATATTCCTCATTCTAGAGGTTATGTTAGTATAATTTGATGAAAATTTGTTAAAGAATGTATCCTATATTTGTATAGAAATTGTACCTTATAATAAGGGTAGAAAACAACTACGGGAATTTTTATGTATCAATATTAACATGTACAGTACTAATGTTATTATTACATTGCGTAGACTATTGTAGAGTATTAATTTGTGTTAATATTGTAATCAAAGCAATACATTTATATTAATAATAATTTTCTCCGGGTTATATGGGGTAAGTTATGTAGGTAATGATTGGTGAAACACGGCCAAAAGTGTACATCTGTATACAAATTATGTGACGACAGAGATAATATAGACCTAATAAACTAAGGGATGGTTTGTGAATTGCAGGGCAGGGAAACTTTCATGAGCAGCACAACGAAAAGAGGCGCAGGATCTTTAAAATCGACGTCTCAACATAACAAAAAGGACACAAATTGCTTCGCAATGCATTCTACATAAATCACACAATATTTCAAAGGATTTTTCCATGAATTTTTCATTAAAAATTATCATCGTCTTGCCCTAACTATAACCCGATAGCATGCTCTTAAAGCCTCGGCAATTCAATTTTAACTGTAATACGTTTTCATGTTGATAAATTATATTAAAATATGAAAAGGGCGTAACAAGGTATTAAACTAATAAGGCATTTGATAAGGTAATTAGAAATAAAAGTTACTAGCACAAATGATCAAAAAATAAAATAAATAATTCAACAAATATCTAAATAACAGTAGTGCAGATTTACAAGATTAGGAAAAAGTTTAATTCATTCTTTTTCCCCAGCGGGTCAATCTTTCAGTATGGGTACAAGTAGCCAGTTAATATCCTTTATTATTGAGTCCACGATTAAAATATTTAAGGATTTTTACGTAATTGCTAGTAGGCCTATTTTATAGAATAAAAAAGACCTCTGTACCGTTCCGATAGCCTTATCGCCTTGAGTAATTACCACTCTATTACTCGTAAACCATTCAAAATATAAACGTGGTACTTGATGTATAATAAAATTCAAATATTTCCCTAAAGCTCACATGCTTGAATCATTTTCTGGTCACAGAAATAAAAAAATTGTCGCATAGTCAAATATGGTTCTTCCTGAACATTTCACGCTCGTCACAAATCACTCCGACACTGAAGCGCATGGAATAATTACCACTTAATTACTCGTAAACCATTCGAGATATGGGGCTGGAACTTCATTTGTATTAAAATTCAATTATTTCACTAAAACTTTCTCGCTTGAAGTTTTTTCGGGACACAAAAATACAAAAAATTGTCGCATAGTGAAATTTGCTTCTCCCTCCATGAATTTTGTGTAACGGGTGATGTTTATAAAATGAAATAAAAACATTTGTATCCGCTTTTTTAAGGCTCTGTTTTAACCATCAGTAGGGCTGATGTGTGTAGATTATTTCTGTATAAATTTCACAGGAATCCGACCACGGGTTAATTAAAGGTTACGAGTTTAATCACGCGGTGTAAGATTTTCTAGACTGAGTAAAATCTGAAAATTGCGAGATCTGGAATCTTGTGACGTCACACACTCAAGTGCTGCGATTGGTCTATCCCGGAATACGCAACCTGTATAGTTTACTGATCTTGGGGCGAATGCACCTCGAAGTAGCACGCCTGCCTTCCACTCCGGCGGCCCGGGTTCGATTCCCGTGTGTGTATGTGTCCTTAGGTTTAAGTAGGTAGGGGACTGGCGCACCCCGGTAACAAATACGCTGAGAATATCCTCTTACGGGATCACCAGGGGTCGCTCGCGAACCTGAGGAATAACTTTTAACTTAGATAAAACCCATCACCTTCACATAAAATATTGTGTATCTTATTGGTTATTTCTGGACGAGTTACTAGATTCCACGAAAAAAGAAAGAAAAAATAAACACGATTAGTTTTATTGTTTTTTGCACGACGTAACTAATTAGTGGTACTGACGAATATTGTTGCCGTGGATCGTAACTTGATATTCCCGCAAGCAATCTGGTTGCTATGAAAACAAAAGAAATCTCCGTGCGGTAAAAGTTACAAAAACACAAGTGCCGTAAGTAAAACCATCATAATATAAGCCTTTATGGAAGACCGGAATCAAGGCCCCCCAGTTTGTGGCGACTTTACCAGGACCAATATTCGGTCCCCATAACTACCAACATATGCGAATCACTTTCTGAAATATAACATCCATCTTCATCAGTATATAAACATCATATTTTCAGCTAATATCTCAATTAATATAACTAAATTGATATAAATAATCATCGTGCAAAAAAAAAAAAGCATGCAATACTCGTGCCGTAAGCGCATAACGGATCTCGGAAATTGAAAAAACTATTTCGTCGATCCTCTTTCCTCGCGCAGCTTACGGCACTTGTATCGCAATATAGGCTACTATTATTGCATTTAGGCTATACACTTTTAGCTTCGAGGCTACATCATGATTTCGGGATCTGTGTCTGTACAGTAGGGTAGGCCATGGAATTACTGCTTGTTAATTGTTTCTGCAGTCGGTGTATTTAATGGAGTAAATTTCAACTGATATTAATTTAAATGGATATGATTCAAAATGAAATGGTGAGGATGATCCAAGTTATGTAAATATCCAATTCGGCATTTGCCTGTGTTTGACTGGGGAAACCATGAAAAAACTTGGCCGGCCAGGGGATTTGAACTTGGGACCTCCCGGATGCGAGTCCAAGAAAAATTAATTGTTGCATATCTTGCTATCTCTGAACGAGTTTGAAGATTCCTTTAAAAAAATAATAAATCTTCTATATTAATAAAAATTAATTTACAAAAGGGTTGTTGCCGCATCACTTGAGAACGGCTCGACCGATTTGGCTGATTTTTTGTTTTGTTGTGATCGTAATTGTCTGGAGAAGGTTTGTATGAAAGAAAATTTTTGGAAAATCCAAGGGGAAAGTCGGAAATGTGATGAAATGAGGCAAAGTTAGACAAAGTTAGAGAGTTCTGCTGTCAATTGTTTACATAAAAAAAAAAAGATTTAAAAAATTGAAGTGTGACAAAAGAAGTGTGACATTCACAGTTTGAGAGTTCCACTTTCACATGTTTTCATAACGAAACAAACAAAAACAAAAGTGAGTTTTGCAACCAAACCAAATCGAAAGTGTGTTATCCATTCATTTTGAGAATGCAAGTCCGTGTAAACAAATGCACGTGATTTGAACCACACCACCCATCATGCTACTAGACAATATAGTGTGGTATTAGATTTTATTTTTATAACAGTAAAAGCTCATAAAATGTGACGAAAATTTTTTAAGATAACAATATCAACTTATTGCAAATGTTTCAATGTATTGCGAAACGTGGCATTCGTGATATAACCCTCCAGTTTGCGAGAGTCATTGTTGTGAATAATGTAAACATACAAATTTCAGTGAACAGTGAAACATGGTGTTTATAATTTATAACCCAGTCTGTGAGAAGCATTAAATATAATGACTGAAATTCAACCAGGCCCAAGTGGCATAATTAAATATAAGAGAGGTAAATCTTTGCGAAGTGGACAGAAGGAAATTATATTGAATGTGTTTAATGGGTTTAAAAAATATATATCCAGCACTTGCAATTGAGGACGTTGTAAAATTGACATCTGTAGCCCCAGTATTGGGCTGACCACTTATCCGCGGAGGCCCTCCATGTCTTTGTCTGGTCAGGAAAATAGGCCTATGTATGTGATTCTCTCCCTACAGGGCGCGGCGTGTGTCGCAAAGACGTCCCTACAACGGGAGAAAGAAGGGCATTGACACACATAATGATGCATTATAATTTGCATGCATATATAGTGCAGTATAATATCAAACCATTGTTTTCAAATAAATCTTTAATTACAATCGTTTCGTTTTCTCCTGCCATGGCGTTGACGCGAGGAAAGCAGCAGTTTCAGGGACATCGAGTGGTACGATCTTTCGTTAGGATTGTTCCTTCGTTCCTTGCATACATTGGGTTTTGTTCTATGGCTCCGACGCAGAACGAGAACTAAACATATTCTGAAATGTTCATTAGTTCCGCATAGAAAAGTGCTGAGTTCTGATGAGCCTGCCTCATCACTCAATCCTTTCCATACGGTGAAACAAGATTTATCTGTACAGTTAATTAGTCTACAAAGATAAAATCCGCCGCAGTACAAAAGAAAAGAAAATGCTTTCCATTTCTAGAACTGTCTATACAATAAGTCATCTCCATGAACGAAAAGAAACTTATTTTGTAATATACCAGTAGGTGCCCGTGGCTTCGCCCACGATAATTGATTTAAAAATTAAGAGTATAATAACTATTAAAGCATTATACAGTGAGTCCATTTTATGAGGAAACCTCGCATCACTGCCGCATTGCCGCGCTAGCATTGTACAAAGCATAGACCCTACAAGCGGTTAGTTGCTTCGGTGTCTTGTAGTGTCTTGTAGTGAGACGCTTGTCTATTGTTGTGTGTTACGTAAGACAATAATCGAAAATGTATACGGTTGAACAGCGAATTTATTTGGTGGAATGTTACTTATTGAGAAATAACCATAGAATGGAATCACATAACTTTCTCTACCCTGGACATAGAGAAAACAAAACGAGGTATGGTAATGTGTATATTATTATATTATATCGCAGGTTTTTGGAGAGAAAAGTATGAAAGTGATAATGCTTTCTGTTTAATTTCATCTCCAAAACGGTTTTATGGTAACATAAGAGTGGGAAATTTCCCGCCTGGATATTACAATTTTATGTTACTGGAATTTCTGTTTCTTCTTATTTAAACCTCTACCAGGCTTGCTGTGCACTGTACAAGCGATGGGATGCAAAATTCTAGATCCTCTATGAGCCATAAAAAAAAACTATATCAAGCGTTTTCTGAGGGAATAGTTTGAGTGTAATAAGTCGTTCTTCCTATTTCAAATTATAAATGCCTATATAAGGACCTAGAATTTAAAATTGAAAATCCTTCATAAGTTAATTTACAATTACAAAATAAAAAACCCGGGCGACGCCGGGTCTTTTAAGCTAGTTCAAATATAAAATTTCGTTTGGATGGGCGATTTCGTTCAGATCAGGGGACCTTAAAAATGCATTATGTTGAAAAAGCGATACGGAACTTCAGGGTCGAAGAGATTCGTACAGTATTTTCTAAAATAAGACAGCCTCTTCTCACTCCACCACCCGAGAACTGAGGTGACTTTAAGGAACAGTTTCACAATGTGTCCTCCTAATGGGGTCACTTAATGTTTGCTAATCCCAGAGTCAGTGTTTATAGAGAGAACATATTCTTCTGATGTGGCGATGATGACCAATTTTAAACCTGGTTCAGAAAAAGGACGAATTGCTTTTATACACTAACACAGCGGGTGCAACTATTCAACACGGCACACGACACTGGACCGAACAATCCGAAAAATGACAGAAATCTGACATTGTTGCTTCTAGGCCTTTAATGAGGGTCGCCTATTGTTTAGTGTTGCCTACAGTTAAGCAGTAGGGATGAAATGTTATCTGAAGCTTTCATGTTTTGCAAAAATACTATACCATTCCAGAAACTGCAAAAGGTAAAGCGAAAGTCTTGTACCTGTTTTCGCAAGTTCGTGTTAATGGGCCGGCCTTCGCGTGAACACATTGAACTCTGCAGATACTCCGTGTTATTTATCAGACTAGCTTTTAGATTTAAAATAAAATAAAAATAAGTTTACAGTTAAGTGTTGCATAACCATCCACAATACGCGCATGAGTCCTGCCTACTTAAAAATCATGACGACTAATTCTATGGAACTGCCCATTCAGGTTTACGAACGCAGTGACGTGTAAATGAACAAAACGAAAAACATACTCAAGCATGAGATATAAACAACCTTAGCTCCCACATTAATCCAAAAATGAATTTAAAAATTTTATGATACGCTTTCATAAATTTCTCTAACCTCAGCAAAGCTTACATAATTATCTTACGTCTCATTTTAGTAGGCTATAAAATAACAGGCCGCATTGTAGAGAGTGGGTATTCGGTTATCTCGTCTCTCATCCTCATATAAATGTGCAAGACATAAAGCCTGAGTTTAAAAAAAGGTGGGTAGCTTATAACAACACTTGAAATAATTTTACGATAAAATTGCAAATAAAAGATTTAGGATTTTGATATATGTAGTTTGTGTCCAAAACTTAAAATTGTTGGAGTTGTTATCGAAAAAATCACAAAGGGCGTTTTATCTGATATCTCTATATATATATATAAAAGGCTTTGTCCTGACTGACAGGAATCAACGTAGAGCCTAAACTATAACAGGTAGAGACTTGGAATTTTGACAGTACCTTCGTTTCATAATGTAAGTGCTCACTAAGAAAGGATTTTGAAAAATTCTGATTTTAAATGCCAAAAATCAAATGTTTTTGAGAATACTTAATCCCTTCTTACACAGAATTATCGAATCCGAATCACATTTGACATTAAAACATATTGTTGCCAGTGGGTTTCAGATGGATTTGGAATTAAATTAAATGGAAGTTTGACAATTACAGTTGGCTTTGTCTATTTTTGTCATACCTTGGAACTTAAACTTTCGCGATCGCTTGAATGTTGCAAGCCCTAATATGGTCAAACATTGTTTTATTTGGACGAAACTCACTATACAGGGGTTTTCTGGACCAAGGAACTCG
The DNA here is from genome assembly GCA_964059195.1 of Ectobius pallidus. Lineage (NCBI taxonomy): Eukaryota > Metazoa > Arthropoda > Insecta > Blattodea > Ectobiidae > Ectobius > Ectobius pallidus. Next base: position 168,331,946 of record CAXKWD010000006.1, read on the forward strand.
AATCTGAGGTCGCTTTTACCAGGCGATGCTATCTAATCGTGGTACGTAGTCCACGTGATTTAGGTGTTAATAAATATAATGATTTAACTATTACGCTCTTAATTTTTAATATTTGAAATAATTATCGCGGGCGAAGCCGTGGGCACATGCTAGTAAGTTATATACAACGTAACTTGTTTGGAAATTGAAATAATATAAATATACATTGATTAAAACACTATTTCGATTCGGTGAAAGCTAGTTCGTGTGCTTTTATTCTGTTTTGCTGTTAGCTTACCTGAATTAGGTTAACTATGCACCATTGGTAGCATTGGTCACAATGTGGTAATTCGAATCGATTCATGGATGGTTGATTCATAGTATGCCGTGATCTCGCAGCTGTAAGTTTAGCTTTTATTTAACAAAGTACGAAAGTAATTATTATTTGTATCACCCGTTACATTTTTATTCATAGTCTTAATAAATCCAACTGGAGTTTACGAGTTTCATCAGATAAATTCGCATCCTTGTGTTCTTAGCAAGCATAGTATAAGATACACGACCGTGATTGGTCGATATCCGAGGCATTGCTAAACGTTATTGGTCAATATCTATCATGCGGCGTATGAGTGGAATAATCGCCTTAAATCACAGAGCCAGGCCCGACGAGAGGGAGGGGCAGCCGGGGCCGCATCCCTGGGGCCCGGCCGACCAGGTTTTAATTTTCACTTTCTAAATTTACTCTAAAATAAAAATGGTTATAAGTCAATAAACAGCTTAAGTCATGTTTTATGTGTTTATTTCATTTGCATTGTCTTGTCGTATAACGGTGACACGGAATTAATCAGTTAATCTGAAACGGATTATTCTTGAAGAAAATTGCTATTTTTGAAAAGTAGAAGCAGAAATCTTTTTGGACTCAACAGTAGGCCTCACTGACGTTCGGCATTTAAAATCATAATTTTCAAAAGATTAAACTGGTACATACAAATAAAATTGTTCCTAATTAGAACATTTTAATGTATTTTTCCCAATTTGTTCCAAAATCAATAGGCTTCGTCCCAAGGGCGTTATAAATGGTATACCATAAAGCGTATTTGAGTTATCGCGTTACAGACACACGGACAGACAGTCCTGTCTACTAGGCAATCTCATAAAGTACTGGTACCATTCTGGGACTTAATAATTATGTAATATCATTGCACAATCTTTTTGTTGCATCTAATATATAAAATCGAAAGTGTGTATGTATGTATGTTTGTTCCTTATACAAATCTACATTTCTTTACCAATTTACACGAAATTTTGCACACATACCCAGTTAAGCCCGGGAAGTATAGCTGTCAACATTAAAATTCAAACAAATCAGTCCTTCCCTTGAAAATTATATAATTTCTGAGAATATTATGCAAAAAAAATGAAATCCCATTCAGTTGTCAAGACAACAGTTCACATGGGGCTCTGGACACTACATAATAATTTATTATAATCCTCCATAAGTTAATTTCAAATTACAAAACACAAAGCCCGGGCGACGCCGGGCCTATTCAGCTAGTACATTATAAAGGGCGAGTTGGATAGTGAATCAAATATTTGACTGGGGCCCGGGAAAATTTTTCACTGGGGGGCCTTGCTTTCTTTCCACGGCCCTGCATAGAGCTAAAAGCTAAGATGGTCATTTAGTTCGTATACCAATGTTTGTGTCTACACATACGTTTTCGTTGTAAGGAATAAAGCCCACAAACTCTTCCTAATCATTACGAAGAATACGTTAAATGTAAATAGGTTAATAAGAATATTTCTACGAAAGCTAATGAAGCAAGCGCTGTGTAATTATTGTAGCATTTCGGTATTATACAACAAGTACCGAGACCTAGTTTCCAATGGAGTTAGAAATTTGCAATGCTAAACATAATGTCATATGACTACTTACGATAGTTGTAAAGTTCTGGTAAGAAATCAGCTAAACGTCCATAGAAAATCCATACCTGAAACAAGAAAAAAAATCTGATGTGAAAGTCACATAACTTCCTCTTCCCAAATGAAAGTTAGCAGTATTCACATAACCTTGTACAGAATCGCAAGACACAATTTTACGCTAATTATCCTATAAACACCTCTTCTTTCAATGATGCGACTAAAAGCGCAGGCTATATAACAAACTTAAAAAAAAAAGAACAAGTGACTGCAGACGTTTATTGAACTTTCCGCCGTAAAATATAATTTCGGAAATTTATCGAATATTTCCCTCAGATACTTCTTTACTCTATGCATGGCCAACAATACATCTTTCTCACTTCACATTCTTATATAGAATAAGAGGCCGTGAAAGAGCGCGTATTCAGTTGTTCATCACGCAAGACAAACTTTCAACAAACAGTGGGTGAACAGTGGGTGGCTTGTAACTACCCTCAGAGAATTTTTTCGAAAAAAAAGTTTCAAATAAAAATTTTAGCTCTCAGTAAAAGGAACACATGTGCAAATTTTAAAGAAAATCGTTAGAGCCGTTTTCGAGAAAATCGCGAAAAACGAAAATTTCTTCATGTAAAGTCCCCTTAAAAATAAGAGAAAATAGTCGCCAATCTTATCCTCACATCTTCAGAAGGTACCTGACCCAAATACGAAATTTCGTTTTCATACGATTTTCCGTTTTGGAGCTAGAGTGTTCACAAACAGACAGACAGATATGTTCCCAAAAATAGTATTTTTGGATTCAGGGGGCCTTGAAACGTGTATATATGCTAAAAACTCAACTTCGAATTTTGGGGTCGAAAACAATACTTCCTTTACCTATAGTACCTATGGTACGGGCAGAGGAAGTAATAATATTTATAAAAACCTGCTGTTCACGGTCAAATTTTTCGTTCAATTTATTGCACAACTAATTCCACCAAAGTTGTCAAATATGTCTCTTGCTAACGTAACGGTAAAATTTTTCATAAAATGCAAACCAGCAAGAGGTTGTCCCTCTGTAGTGTTTTTTTTTTTTTTTAATTCATCAATACAAGAGGTAATTTCAGAACGACTCCACGTATGTATGTTTTTATTCAGTGCTTACAACGTTTAATACTTTCAAGTGGAGTCTGTTCCACGTGTGTGAGCTGTGATGTATGGAGGGGGAGTTGCAACCTATAATCTAAAGTGTATTACTTGACGTGTGCAAATTAACCACAGCAATATTGCTTTGAGGAAGCACGTTTCTGCGTCGTGATGCTAAAATCCTGCGACTGTTTACTTTGCCACGCTGTTTATGGAAACAGTAATAAATCCCACGTACACTACGTGTGTTATAATTAAGCGCACGTTGCTCAACACAAGGCTAATGGCAGTATAGGCCTACTAGAGGTGCCATTCTCGCTTGATGGCCAGAACTATGTTTCCTATTCTCTATCCCATTTAAGAACGATCCTGTTCAAAACAAAGAGGCGTGGCTGTCATAGCCCATACGTGAGAACGCACGTGTTCACCGTGTTTATGTTAGTTTGTTTATTCTCAGTACAACTCATCCGAAGGGTCGTCGTGAACAATGAATCCTTTGTTTTGTTTGCTAATTGATATACTATAATGATGAAGATGCCAGTGAGAGTTTGTTATTTCACGTGTAAATGTTGATATTATTGTTGCATGAACTTACGAACACTCGTTAGCCACACCCTGCTAATGGCGCATGCTAATGGCATGCGTTTTGTCACATGATGCGAATTTTCCACGAACTATCTGTGAGTTCTCCTCCCCTTTGTTTTGACTAGGATCAAACTAGAATGGGATCAATTATAACGGTTTACGACATCGACATCCATACATTATACATGACATCAGTTTTAAATGAGAATATTATAAGAGGAAAATTCCTCTAACACTGGGATTTGAACCCAGGACCTTTGGCTATCCGTGCCACTGCTCTACCTACTGAGCTAAGCCAGAGTACACTTCACAGCGCCAGATGGAACCTCTCTCCTATGACAGATTGCCCTTAATGGTCTACCTCACTGACAGACAAGTTACATCAGTACTGTGAGGCACACTAATTAGGGTTTTTGTGACCGGGCTTCCACTGTTATTGCACAGTAACATTCACGATAGATATATGCATTCATGAACCACAGATTATTGTCTGTGTTGGACATTACATGAGAATATTATACGAGAAAATTTTCTCTGACACTGAGATTTGAACCCAGGACCTTTGGCCATCCGTGCCAATGCTCTACCAACTGAGCTAAGCCGGAGCTCAATTCACAGCGCCAGATGGAACCTCTCTCCTAATGGTCTACCTCACTGACAGACAACTTATGTCATATGCAGCACTGTGAGGCATACTAATTAGTGATTTTTGTGACCGGGCTTCCTCTGTTATTGTACAGTAACATTCAAGATAGATATACAGTATATGCATTCATGAACCACAGATTATTGTCTCTGCTGGACATTACATGAGAATATTATAGGAGAAAAATTCCTCTGACACTTGGATTTGAACCAAGGACAATCAGCCATAGGAGAGAGGTTCCATCTGGCGCTGTGAAGTGAACTCTGGCTTTGCTCAGTTGGTAGAGCAGTGGCACGGATAGCCAAAGGTCCTGGGTTCAAATCCCAGTGTCACAGGAATTTTTCTCCTTTTATATTCTCATGTAATGTCCAACAAAGACAATTATTATGTGGTTCTTGAATGCATATACAGGGTGTCCACCAAGTAATGCTGAAGAAATTCCCGACTTATTCCCTGATTTTCATTGATCATTTCAGAAATTCCCGACCAAAATATGATTACAGAGCACTTTCTAATAACTGTGTAAGAAAAATTATAGGATTATACATACTTTAAATAAGAAAAAGAAGAAAAGAAGAAAGCAATTTTTGGCAGGAAAAGTTTATCTTCAAGAGCAGCTGAGATTTTTTGGAAGCTGGCAGAAGGTAAAATTATATTCATTTTCACCTGTTTCATGTGTGCCATAAATTTTTCGAATTTTCCCGGATATTTTAACAAATTCGTTGACTTTTCCCGGATTTTCCCAACCATACGAAATTCCCGGCCTTTTCCTGGATTTTCCCGACCAGTGGACACCCTGATATATATTCCTCAATTTTAAAGTCAAAGGTACGTAAATTCCAATCCATCATTCTAAAAATATTTTGGAAAACTCTCACATTTTGCTGGCCATGGAATTTGAAACGCATCTTCCAGAAGAAGAGTCTAATACTTCCGCCATCTCGCTCGGTAAACAAGAAGGTAATTTTTACGTAACCCCGAAGAGCTTCTTGAATTACAAAGGTTATTAATGTGAGACCAGTTGATTAGGAATGTCCGAAAGAATCCAAGCAATCCCATTTCAAAAAATTACTTAGTCAATTCGAAGCTGGCAAAAAAAGTGGTTGTATTCACTGCTCTAAGCTATACATAACGATTATGCCATTTCATAATCAAACGAGGACGCATAAAAACATTTTTAATGTTTTACCATAACTGGTCGCCTTGTTCTACACATATATATCCTATTAAAAGAATGCAATCAATGGAAACTCGTTCTTCGGCGTGAGAATCCATTCCACCTGCCAGAGATGAGCAGCCCAGTCTCGCTGCTGACATGCTGGTTCCCAGTGAACGCCGCTTAATGTAATCGCGGATAATATCAGTCGGGTAATATTATCACTAAATATGACCACATAAAAGAACGTAATTTCTAAATATACATGTTCCTATTTAAAACGTTTAATGACATAGAATTATTACATCACATTATTTCAATCAGATTATCACTTTTTAACAATTTTGCAGGTGATTCAAAGTTTTATTTGTAATGAACTTCTAATTTTAAAGAATTTTATTCTCTTTGCTCGCTTTATTAGCTCAAAATAATATTTTTTAGACCATATAAAATAAATTTGCCTATAAAATAAATTTCAAATTTAACTCAACGACATAGTGCATATACTTTAAGTTATAACTGTGATCCTTTACGGAAGTTATAATTGTAATATGACATTCAAATTATAAATATGACCAAAATATGACCAAGACCACAAAAGTGACCAAAATATGACTTTATATGCAAAATAAAAACGGTCCGATTAGGATAACAAATGTGCAATTCATGTTTAATTTGTGTTTGCGGCGAGAATGGAGGTCAGGATAAAAATATGACATGTCATAAACATCCGAACCCTAATTATCACTTTTATGAAGTCCGGTACGGATTAATACTGCTACATTTAAAAAATGCTGTTTGTTGTAATCAAAGATTCGGTTTATGTTACCACTTACGGCTTTATTTCCAAGTACTGTATTCATTCAAAATTTCGTTTTTAAGGGTTTCGTTTCTAAGTCAACTGTATTGTGTTGTACTGGAGCTAGCAATTCTGTTCCCAGCTCACAGAATGACCAGTTCATCCCTCGCAAAACCGACTTCTCTTAAATCTACCCTAATATTGTCCTCCCATCTATGCCTAGGTCTTCCAAGTGGTCTTTTCCCTTCGGGTCTCCCAGTCAATATTTTTAGATATGTCTTTCCCCCCATGCGTGCAACATGTCCAGCCCATTTCATCCTCCGTGATTTAATTACTTTTACTACATATATCCGGTGACGAGTACAGGTTATGAAGTTCGTCGTTATGCAGTTTTCTCCAGTCCCCATTTTCATCTCTCTTAGGCCCAAATATTTTTTCTAAGTCCCCTGTTTTCTAACACGCTCAGAATATGTTCTTTCCGAAGAGTAAGCGACCATGTCTCACAAGCTTATAATACAACCGGCAGGATAATTGTCTTAAAAATGCTTATTTTTAGATTTCTGGACCATAGGCGTACCGAGGGGGGGGGGGGGATTTTGGGGGTTTGAACCCCCCCCCATTGATTAAAAAAAGGAAAATTGTATAATTTTTTTAAGTCTGTCCATAAATTACTTAATACAAGTATAAAGCGTGGGAAGCTTAAAACTCGTTATTTTGCATCTTAATTTTTAAAATTTTCCGGGGGAGGACCCCCGGAAGCTTAAAACTCGTTATTTTGCGTCTTAATTTTTAAAATTTTCCGGGGGAGCCCCGGAAGCTTAAAACTCGTTATTTTGCATCTTAATTTTTAAAATTTTCCGGGGGAGGGCCCCCGGACCCCTCTCTCCCTGGGGGTATTCCAGACCCCGCGGATGTTATAACCCCCCCCATATGGTCGGCCTGGTTACGCCTATGTTCTGGACAGAAGACGAGAAGATAAGAGTTTCTTCTGAACTGCATAAAAACAAACATTTTCTGATTTGAGTCTACACTTAACTTCTGCCTTAATATTATTTGTATCTGTAATTATTGCTCCCTTATACTTGAATTTATCAAGTTAAAAGTAGCTAAGGAAAACTTTTTTGTAAAAATTTCGAGCTTATCGCTGTTGTAAAAAGAAATGCGTTCCTTGGAAGCAAAAAAACGAGATGACGAACACCACTTTGTCAGTCCCGAGAACAGAGTAATTTAGTAAGCGAGTAGAGTGACGGTAATAAATGAGGCGAATATCTGAATTATGACGAAACTCGGGTTACACCAGGTCACGCTGTTACATCAACTGACCACAGTGCTGGTAATTAACAGAGTACATATTGTTCAAACACGGCAATAAATTCCTTTTCTGCACGAGCAATATTCATTCCCAAGTGATTTACCACAGTCAATAATCCGTCAGAAATTTGGCAATAAAATTGCACAACTTCGCCCAGAGAGTGCCATAAGTTCTCAGTTTTCTAACCATGTCTCAGGGTGTCCAAACGATAAAATATTTACATAAGCAGAGATGCCAACTGCTACGGAATTTCCGTAGTTTCTACGATTTTCTTGAATTTGATACGGCAATACGGAAATTGTACTGAATATTACGGATTTTACGAATCCTAGTACCTATTTTTTAAATTTATCGTCTCTCCCGCGAACAACAAAAAAGTTAATGAATGTGTCAGCAGAGGTGCCAACTGTTATCATGAAAAATAGTTTGTAAAAGAAAACACCCGTTGTGTTGGCGACATTGTACACTACAATCTTTGACGTGTGTTTTAACCAAAGAAGTTATATCTTACAGTTATAACATAATTCTAGTTATAAGATCTTTGGTGTTAAAATATTTTCTCTTTTTGATTATCACTAATGCCGCTGACGACTGCCGACGCCGTTGCTTGCTAGAAGTTTTATTGAGTGTTGCAGTTCAAGTAGAATATTGAGGAAATATGTCGTATAAACGTAAAACCAGTGATGAGTCTGATGGCCAAAAATGAACTGCGGCAAATCAGCAGTATACGGAAGAGTTTCCTTGTCTCGGACCTTCAAAAATTTCACTGAATCACGTATTTTGTGAAACCTGTAGTTGTGATTTTTCGGTTAAACATGGAGGACGCGATGACTGTAGACGCCATGTGATCTCAAAAAAGCATGAAGAGTACAGACGCGTCAACGGACAGCACAAGAAGACGCATATATTAATTTGCCCGAGACATCGAGTCCCCCCCCCCCCATCCGATTAGACTCAGACTACTGATAACCACCTTTCAAGGTTGGCATCTCTGCATAAGTGTTCAACAACTTACTTAGTAAGTGCCATAGAGAGTGCCATAAGTTCTCAGTTTTCTAACCATGTCGCAGGGTGTCCAAACGATGCAATATTTACATAAGTGTTCAACAGATTACTTAGTAAGTAAGCTCCTAGCTAGGTGGCGAAGTTAGTATCGCGCTGGCTATCTGTGCACAAGGTTGCAGGTTCGAACCCGGCCCATTTATGTGTGCATAAATGTGACAGGCCCATGTCAGTAGAATTACTGACATGTAAAAGAACTCCTGCGGGACAAAATTCCGGCACACCGGCAACGGTCACAGGCCTAAGTAGCAGTATATCCCGTCGTTAAATAACCATATATCAACCACAGCTGTTGCGTAGAGGATGCCTCACTTAGCGGGCCCGAGTTCGATTTCTGATCGGGACAAGTTTCCTAAAACCCTAGACGAGCTAAGAAAGAAACCTGAAGCAAACAAAAAACAGTATGTCTGTCTCACTCTTAAGTCATACGAGTAATGTGCTAGAGTGAGACGATGTACTGGTTTTTGTTTACTTCAGGTTTCCTACTTAGACTTTAGGTGCGGTGTTTTTCCGGAGTTTTCCCTTTCCTGAGGCGAATGTCAGGAAACTTGCGGCCCAAGGTCCTCAAACATCAACTGATCACCATTATCGCCTTCATCCCATCCGCGCCTTGTTCTTTTTTTTTTAATTCCTTCCTGTTATTACTGTAAATGATTGTAATTGGTTGTATTTTTAATAAATTGTATTTTTAGTTTATGTATTTATATATTTCAACTGCGGGAGCATTCGGGTGGCGTCATAATGAAAAAATGTGAAAAAATTGTGAACAAGTCTTGCACTATGTACGCGTAAATTTATTCAAGGCAGAAACTTTCAATCTCTTTCTCAATATCTCTATATATATAAAAGGCTTTGTCCTGACTGACTGAATGAATGACTGATTGACTGAATGACAGGAATCAACGTACAGCCTAAACTATAACAGGTAGAGACTTGGAATTTTGACAGTACCTTCGTTTCATAATGTAGGTGCTCACTAAGAAAGGATTTTGAAAAATTCTGATTCTAAATGCCAAAAATTAAATGTTTTTGAAAATACTTAATCCCTTTTTACATAGAATTATCAATTCCAAATCACAGAATATATTGTTGCCAAATGGTATATGATGGGCTTGGAAAAAACAAATGAAATTCACTTTTGACAAATAAGAGAAGTTATCAAAATAATTCATGTTATAAATAAATATTACAGAATGAAATCCACTAAAATAATGGAATCACATAACTTTCTCTACCCTGGACATAGAGAAAACAAAAGAGGTATGGTAATGTGTATATTATTATATTATATCGCAGGTTTTTGGAGAGAAAAGTATGAAAGTGATAATGCTTTATGGTAACATAAGAGTGGGAAATTTCCCGCCTCGATATTACAATTTTATGTTACAGGAATTTCTGTTTCTTCTTATTTAAACCTCTACCAGGCTTGCTGTGCACTGTACAAGCGATGGGATGCAAAATTCTAGATCCTCTATGAGCCATAAAAAACTATATCAAGCGTTTTCTGAGGGAATAGTTTGAGTGTAATAAGTCGTTCTTCCTATTTCAAATTATAAATGCCTATATAAGGACCTAGAATTTAAAATTGAAAATCCTTCATAAGTTAATTTCCAATTACAAAATACAAAACCCGGGCGACGCCGGGTCTTTTAAGCTAGTAATTATATAAGAGGCTTTGTCCTGACTAAATGAATGAATGAATGACCGACTGACTGACTTAATGACTGACTGAATGACTGACAGACAGACAGAGAATCAACGTAGAGCCTAACTAAAATAGGTAGAGACTTGTAATTTTGACAGTACCTTCGTTTCATAATGTAAGTGCTCACTAAGAAAGGATTTTGAAAAAAATTGATTTTAAATGCCAAAAATAAAATGTTTTCGAGGATACTTAATATATCTTTACGCAGAATTATCAAATCCAAATCACATTCCATTATAGTTCACTTGACCTCAGTCTATTGTTGACAGTAGTCACAGGTTTGGAAATAAATGACACGGGACTCTGACAAATTACAGAAGCTATCTATATAATTCATTGGTGTAAATAAATATTGAAGAATGAAATCCACGAAATAATGCACAATGTGATGCAGTCACATAACTTTCTCTACCCTGGACGTAGAGAATACCATACGAGGAATGGAAATATGTATATTATTACATCCCAGGTCTTTGGGGAGGGAAGTATGAAAGTGATATTGAATTCTTTTTTTTAAATTTCATCCCCGAAACGGTTGTATGGGAACATGAGAGTGAGAAATAAAATATTCCACAAAGACAATACAATTTTATGTTACCGGAATTTCTGTTTCTTCTTATTTGAACACTTACCAGGCTTAGTGTGTAGAAGCGATGTGATGCAAAATTCTACATCCTTTATGAACCATAAAAAGCTATATCAAGCGTTTTCTGAGGGAATAGTAGTTCGAGTGTGATAAGTCTTCTTCCTCATTTCAAATTCTAAATACCTATATAAGGACCTAGAGTTTGAAAATCGAAGGTCCTTCATAAGTTAATTTCGAATTACAAAATACAAAACCCTGGCGACGACGGCCTTTTAAGCTAGTATATGTATAATATACACTAATCCAACGAGAATAAGGGGGTTTGAAAGGATATTGTGTTCAAGTCTATCATCTCAACTTCCCAAGCCATCTGGTATTTAGCGGCGATTGTTCCAAAGCATTCTGCAGTAATTATATTGTTATCGTTCCATCTTAATCGCAGAATTGACAGCAGGTGTAATGCCTCTTTCAGACACAAGGTCAATCCGGCTGGTTTGCGTTCATGATCAGATATCTGTAACGTTTCGAAACTAGTATACAAATGAAATCAGGATCAGATATGTATTATTTTTGCTTAAACGTAATAAGGCGAAGGTTATTAATTATTCGTTCACAGGTTGCCACTAGAATCTGATGGGATGAAGGCTTTCAGAACTTTGCCCCAGATTTGCAACCCGACTATACTTTAGAATTAGATTTACTTCGTCCGTATTGATATTGAACACGTCATTTAACTTACATACTAAAAACTACATTTACAATAATACTGGTTATCAAACTTAAACCTTATTAAATATAGTTAGATTTGACAAATAACACTACCCACATATTCCTCCACATATGCTTATCAAACTAGACCTTTCTTCTTCCGAAAGCCCAGCTTAATGAATCGATCTGGAGCTTCACTCGGAAATCCATTTAAACAATCATTTATTTTCCGCATACCATAATTGTAATTATTACTGATTAAACGAAAGCATTCTGGCACTTCGTTACCTCAGTTTACCTGATTTTATTATTATTACTATTATCATCATCAAAGGTACTATAGATAGTGAAATTCCATAACAAAATGTCATATAAAAACCATATAAAACTTTTGGAGCAGATATCTTCTGAGATGTAACCCGAAGATTGATGTCGACTTGCTCTTAATTTATTTCAAGTCCACTTTAAACTAATAAAATCACTTTTACTATATTTTCTAAAAGGCTCCAATTATTTTGTTTAGATTTGTGCATGAGGTGCTTATACTAAAAGCTAAAACCTATATTTGAAACTTTTTTTTGTCAAAAATTCTCTGGAGGGTAGTTATAAGCCATTCATCATTTGTTTTACAATGTTCATATCCAGCTTTGGAAAGTGAAATACAGTTACCCACACATTTCTTCACACATGGTTATCAAACTTAAACCTTTGTTCTTCCATAAGCCCTGCTTAATGAATCGATCTGGAGCTTCACTCGAAAATCGATTACAAAAATAACTTATTTTCTGCTTATCATAATTGCAATTATCACAGACCAAACAGAAGAATTCTGGCACTTTGTTATATCAGTTTACCTGATTTTATTTTGTTCCGATTCTAGCTTACGGTACCTTAATTTTGAGGTTAACGAAGGTCATAGGCCCTAAGCGTGGCAAAAGAACTAAATACATGTTAACTATCAGCGATTGAATTGGGTTATTAAAATAATTGATGTAAATTGTGACGCGGAATAAAATCAAGGGCATAGGCTACACCTCGCCACGCCTGTCACATTAATTCAGTGTTTAGAAATCAGAAAGGTTAGCACGGCCCCATTCTAATTCTCATCATTTCCATTACAATCGATTTTAACTACTGCATATCGATACTCGTGAGTGAAAACCCTCTTCATGACAAGATATGAACATAAAACAACCATTAAATTGTGATTGACTCAATAAAATCATGGAGCAGTTCAAAGTAATATAATGCAATTAATTTTTTCTCAATAAAATGAACCACGACGCATGCGCACAATATCATTTTTCAGTGAAATGACAATGAGCGCAGGCGTCGTGGTACCTGACAGTACATTACATGGCTGTAATTATTAATTGCTATCAGATCCCCGCGGCTTCGCCCACGATAATTAAGTGTACATCCTTTCTAAAATTATAGTTGTCTATATTATTATATACATGAACTAAAAAACTAAACTCCGTGGCGCTACATCCCTGAGGGGACAATGCCTACCACCCGACCGCTGCGTCATCTACCATAGGCAGATGGCAGGATTGGAGGGGGGCATGTGGTCAGCATGCCGACACCCACGGCCGTTAATGGTGGTTTCCATGACCGGAGTCGCTATCAAGTAGCTCCTCAATTTGATTCACGAGGCTGAGTGCACCCCTACCAGACCTCCCTACCTCAGAAAAGTCCGAGGACGTACCCGGGATAAAACCAGGGCCGACGGATCTGTAATAATAATAATAATAATAATAATAATAATAATAATAATAATAATAATAATAATAATAATAATAATAATAATAATTTGTTTATTTATCCTGGCAGAGCTAAGGCCATTTGGCTTTCTCTTCCGCTTTGCCAGTCAAAAAATTACAGTTAAAAATTCAATTAAGTTACTTATAATTAAATAAAAGATAGTTGAACCAAAAACTAAATTAATTACAATTAAGTTAGAAGATAATATTGAATAGAAAATTAAATACAAAATTAGATTGAAAATTTTCTAAATTACACTCTAAGAAAAATTAAGACAGAAATAAAAATTTAAATTACATTATCCTGAATTAATTTACTGATTTTTCTATTGAATTGTCAGCGACGCTAACCACAAGACCACGCGGCGGTCATGTACATGAGATAAGAGTTCTAATAAATACAGATTTACAACAGTCAAAATCTCGAATTTAATTAATAATATTTGCCTCCCCCCCCAAAAAAACACGTCTAAAAATTCTAGCCATGGACATAAGTGTTAAATTTCCCTGCTTGAGAAGGTAGCATTTGAAATGGTTTCTTACACGGGAGTGAGATAGTGTCATGAATGGGAAGGTTCCACTTGTGCCCACACACTCGCATCACGAGATGAATGGGTCTCTTCAAGCGTTGCAACACTACAGGTGGAAGCTGTACCACATCTGTCAAATATCGTGTCAAGAAACCTTATTGCAAAACCGCTGCATCTTCCCTAGAGCTTTCGCAATTGGAGAACATAACAGAAGACACTGTTAACTCTTTGGAATAAACTATGCACCACACTGTATTTTAACATAATGAAGCTTGGTGAATCTACAGTAAAACCTGTTTTTATTGACACCAAATAAACTCAGGTAAACTGATGTAACATACTTTTGTTTAATCATTGGTAATTGCAATTATGATATGCAGATAATAAGATTTTTTTTTGGATTTATTTCCGAGCATAGGCGTAACCAGGTCGATCATATGGGGGGGGGGTTTACAATATCTGGGGAGTATGGAATACCCCCCAGGGAGAGGGAGGATCGGGGGTCCTCCCCCGGAAGAATTTAAAAATTAAGATGCACAATAACGAGTTTTAAGCTTCCCACGCTTTATACTCGTATTAAGCAATTTATAAGCAGACTTTAAAAAATTGTACAATTTTATTTTTTTAATCAATTGGGGGGGGGGGGGGTTCAAACCCCCAAACCCCCCCCCCCCCCTCGTTACGCCTCTGTTTCCGAGGTAAGTTCCAGATTGATTCATTAAGTAGGGCTTACGGAAGAACAAAGGTCTAGTTTCTTAAAATCAGATAAAAATTGTCCAGCATCAGCAGAATTATACAGATTTGTGATATCCTAACAATCGCACACTCACATAAACATACAAAAAGAATGTCAATTTTCAGGGCCGCCACCCTCGCCACCAAGGGGAGGGGGCTACCAGCCCCAAGAGACCCGGGCCCGAGCCCCGTGTCGGTGATGTGACATGACTTTATGGAAAAACTGGAAAAGTTTGATAAAATGTTCTTTTACACAAGTAACGAGAAGAAAGCTCCACGGAGAAGGGAGGAGACAATTGAACGAGGAAGGTCGGTAGTCAATGAGGGGCCCGCGACCACTATAAGGCCCGACCCCGAGATGTGGCGGCCCTGTATTTTACCAGCATATAGAGGGTACACAGACAAGCAACTCTGTTAGGAGATTTTTGCTCTATGGATTAAATTTTTTCTGTTACAGCATAAAATCTCCCACAGTATGGCCGCCACTGACTTCTAACATTTGAAAAAATGCAAAACAAAGGAACTTCGTTGTTAGTACTGGAGTTATGATAAAAAAAATAATACAATGGCGGCGAGTCAAGTCATTAGTCTGTAAATTTCGCAGATTATGAAAACTTTAAATTATGATATAGCTATTGATGAAAGATTAAGAATCAGGTATTTATCAACCACTAAGAAGGCATGAAGTCAATTTAATGAAAATTTTAACCCTATTTCCCTTCATTATTGACTTATAAGCACCAAATTGTGATAACTTTAATGCCCTGTAGCTTACACATTTTACGCCACAGAGCAAAAATCTCCTTAAAAAACTGCTTGTCTATGTCCCTTCTATACACAGGTAAAATATTTCGGTATTATTCATTTACACCCTGTATTTAATTTGTTTGTCCCATCTTAAATGCTCAGCAATCGTAAAGCTTTATAGTAGTTAAAGAGTGGAGGGACATCCACAATTTAAAAATAATTACTTGAATTATGAATTTTTAAACTTAAACCAGGGCACAGTTGTACTTGATTCAATCTAGTAACCGTTAACACAACTTCAGTAATTTAAACACCAAACATAACGACTTAGTTTCTAATTTCAATTACATCTCGCTGTCCTTAAAAAAGTAATAAAAACTCGCAACGAAAGAATAACAGCTGTCCAGTGCAATTCAATGTTGCATAAAGCACGATTCTCACAGGCAATAAAATGATGCAATACTTGAAGGTAAAGATACCACACTTCTCTGTCACTCTTCCGGATACAATTAAACAGTCTGTTAATCTGTAATTGCAGGAAGTGAATTTGTCTAGACAAGCCGGGAAATTAGGATGATTATCTAGCTCATGAATCAGTGGCCATTCCAGTAAAAGCGTGTGTGAATTTTCAATGAATCGCAAGTGTCTATCCTCATAATTTTAGCGTTTTATTTTTATCACTTTCATTTTTTCGCAATTGTTTTCTATGTCAATTCATCAGGGAAAAAACTGAAACATCTTCATGTCTGTAGATTCTTTGATTAAAAAAAAAAAAATAAGGGAACCCAATAGACATGGGAAACCCCTATCTCTATCATGTGTCTTATGTAGGAACATTTACTACTAAAGTATTAGGCCTATAGGTAGAATGTTCATATTTTCAGATTGTCATATCTGCATTAAAATACATGTTCTGATTGGAGCATTTTGTAATACCCAAATTGTTCAGGTTTTATTTCTTATTTTTTGAAAATTTTAAGAAAACAAAAAATAAATTAAAAATTATAAAAACTAAACTAAACTCCGTGGCGCTACATCCATGGAGGGACTTGGCCTACCACCCGACCGCTGCGTCATCTCCCGTAGGCAGATGGCAGGATTGGGGGGCATGTGGTCAGCAAGCCGACACCCACGGCCGTTAATGGTGGTTTTCTTGACCGGAGCCGCTACTTCTCTATCAAGTAGCTCCTCAATTTAAATCACGAGGCTGAGTGCACCCCTGCCAGACCTCCCTACCTCAGAAAAATCCGAGGAGGTACCGGGAATCGAACCCGGGCCGACGGATCTGTAGTCAGTGATGCTAACCACAAGACCACGCCGACGAACTATAAAAATTATATCTTCATTTAAAATGATCAATGGTCCTACATTAAATAGGTCTTACATAATCCTACGAAATAACCATAAAAAACACATCTTCATTGGATATATAGTTTCTGAGAAAATGTTCCTTATATAAAGGACAATTTAACACTCTACAGATAGGGAATTTCCACGTCTATTGGAATTCCCTTAATCAATGGGTGCATATAAGCTGCACATGAACAAATGAAGATGTGAAAATAATACATAATTATATGTGTAGTAAAAAGTGTCAGTGATAATTGCAATTATGATAGGCCCATACAGAAAAGAATCACATTAGGAATATTGATGCACAGGAACGAATAAGAAAAAAACTCACATTAAAATATATTGTAGATATCGGTATCTATAGACTGCACAATATAATATCAATATTCAACGGCTAGTTGTGTTTTAAATCTTTTATTTACACTGACACCGTTATGAAGAAATTAATCAATCAAGGCGGCTAACAATATCAAATCACGATTGGCAATTTGTTACGTTATGTTTACTATTATAGTGTGGGCCATGCAATAAATAATATTGTAGCGTTTTATATCCACATTGATATCGTCGTTATTTCGGTAACGCTCAACCGAACTGGTCCAAATTCAATAGCCTTGTACCCATGGGCGTCATAAATGGGTATGCCAAGTTTCATGAAAATCCGATAAAGCGTACTTGAGTTATCGCGCTTTTGTAATATATTACCATAAAAATAGGCACTAAATTGGGCATTACTCCAAAACCGGTCAACCGATTAAGTCCAGTATCAATAGGCTTCTTCCCATGGACGTTATAAATGCCTAGGCCTATACCAAGTTTCATGAAAATCCGATAAAGCGTATTTGAGCTATTGCGCGTACAGGCACACGGACGGACGGACGTACAGGCACACGGACGGACGGACAGACAGACAGACAGACATTTTCCCGTCCCCATACACAATCTCATAAAGTACCATTCTGGCACTTAATAATTCTACATTATTATCGTATCTCCTTTTGCTCGTATGTATCTTATTAAGTGCCAGTATGGTACTTTATGAGATTGTGTGGTGGACGAAAAAATGTCTGTCCGTCTGTCTGTCCGTGTGTCTGTACGCACCATAACTCAAATACGCTTTTTCGGATTTTCATGAAACTTGGAAAACACATTTATAATGTCCATGGGAAGAACCCTATTGATATTGAACCAAATCGGTTCACCGGTACCGGAGTAATGCCCAATTTAGTGCCTATTTTAATAGATTATGGCGCCTTTCTAACAGAAAGGCGCCATCACTCAAATACGCTGTATCGGATTTCCATGAAACTTGGTATACCCATTTATGACGTCCATGAGAAGTGCCCTATTGAATTTGAACCTAATCTGTTGACCGGTACCGGAGTAAAACCCAATTTAGTGTCTACTTTAAAGGCGCAATAACTCAAATACGCTTTATCGGATATTTATGAAACTTCGTATACGCATTTATAATGTCCATGGGAAGACGTTTATTGATATTGGACCAAATCGATTGGCCAATACCGGAATAATGCCCAATTTAGTGTTTTTATGTTAATATATAAGAAGTCGCGATAACTCAAATATGCTTTATTGGATTTTCCTGAAATTTTGTATACCCATTTATAATGTACGTGGAAAGACGTCTACTGATATTGGACCAAATCGGTAGACCGGTACCGGAGTAAAACCCAATTTAGTGTATATTTTAAAGAAGCGGTAACTCAAATACGCTTTACCGGATTTTTATGAAACTTGGTATACACATTTATAATGTCCGTGGGAAGACGTCTATTCAGAATGGATAAAATCGGTTGACCTGTTTCGGAGTAATGCTCAATTTAGTGCCTATTTTATGGTAATATACGTATTCGGAAGAATTTATTTAAAAAAATGAAAATCAGTTATCTTGACAACATAGCCTATTGTTTTACTGTGATCTTATAAGGCCTTGGAAATTAAAATACAGGTAGCTATGACAAAAAACATATTGATTTACATGCGCTTATCCAACTAGACCGTTAAAATGATCCAGGTGGCCGAGATGGTAGAACTTTCTTCTTCCGTAAGCCCTGCTTAATGAATAAATCTGGAGCTTAACTTGGAAATCAATTAAAAAATATATATATATATTCTGCATATCATAATTGCAGTCATAACTGATTAAACAAAAACATACTGGCACTTTGTTACATCAGTTTACCTGATTTTATTTATGTTACGGTCAATCTGATTATTCAGGGCAGTTTTCATAATGCTTGGTCATTATAAATAATGACCGATAAAATCAGGCAATTTAATAATTTTATGACAATCTAGGGTAATTTCTTACACTGCCTGGTCAATATTAATACTGCTACAATTTCTCTGGTCGCTTTAATAAATTGACAGCAATTTGGCAACGTGCGTCTGGTGTGATTCTCCCTAACCTAACCTAACCTAACCTAACCTATGTAACTCGAAATGTCACCAAAATGGAAGCTGCTCTAATAAATAAAAACTCTTGGATTTGACATTTTGTGTGTATATGTATATATATATTTTTTTTTTGTTCGTTTGTTTTGTTAGGCATACGTATTTTTCATACTTATTTACTTTAATATAATATCCTCTTATTTTTGTATGTAGAGAAATATGAATAACAATTATCTCAAATTGCCCATTCAATTTCCATAATGCCCAATTATTTACATTGACCGTATCATATATACTACAGGTATGAAAATGTTGCAGTGTTTAGTCCTTGTGAAAGAACATAAAAAACAAGTGCACGTAAGTACGATAAAATGAAAGTGATAAAAAAACGATAAAATTATGACGGTAGACACTTGTGATTGGTTGAAATTCCAAATATTCTTACACTGCATTGGTCACTGATTCATGAGGTAAACAGCCAATGATACTTTATAGGGTTATGTGGAACAAGCACATAACTTCTGGTGTTGTAACTTTGTGGACTTTTGTAAGTAACTGGATTAAAATTCATGAGTCGTGGTAAAACTTATGGACTTCATCCTGACCATCTGGGCAGATGAGACTGATCCTGCATATTCAACAGCCCGGCGTTGATTAACTGGCGAAATGATAATTAAAACACATGTGGCGTTCTCCGGCAAACAACATAAAGAGACGGATGACTGTCGTATGACCCTTAAGTCACTCACAACATTAAAATGATATTAACCACAACAACAATCGTGCATGACAGTACTTCCTGTAGTTTCTAATTGAGAATAGGTTATAAACACTAACTTTTACATCAATATGCTGTCATAAAACGGAATTAGAAACACATGACAAGTTTTAACTGCCTGATATTTCATTAGTTAGCTTTAAAATAGAATTTGAAAACAATGGCATAGTTGCGACATTGATTTCCTCTCGTTTATGGCTCATAAAACTAATTTTTCCACCCACTATAGCAGCGTTTATCAACCTATGGTCCGCGAAGATGATGCAGATGGTCCTCAGACATAATTTTAAAATATCATAAAGCAAGTGGAAAGTAAAGAAGTAAAATTGTTTCACATATTTCGTCTTATGACTAGGGACCGGATTTTTAGGTTTTTAAAAACACTGTTTTAGGTTTTCCATTAGGTGAAATAGTTTTTTTTAGGTTTTTTTGTCCAAAATATCGTTTTCGGGTAGAATAATTGGTTTTATGAATTTGAATGTGCTACATAGGATTCAATACATAATTAACGCGTCTTCTTACAACACAGTGTGACCACTCAGTGTGAATAACAAGACAGTACTAAAGGTTAAGGCAAACAAACCCTTTAAAACACAGAAATCTATATCCTTGTTCATGTACGGCATCAATGGTTGTTCGTACGAATATTTTAATAGGAATACGCCGGTACTCTACACTTCGTCTCTTGATACAGTCCATCCAATGGGTTGAACGAAACGCTGGTGGTATTAATTTCAACCCGACAAAAATTATCGTCTCTCCGCAAAATATCGATTCCTCACCTGACAAACAAAAAAAGACAAAAAAAAGTAGCCTAAATGAGATATTTTAGGTTTTATATCCCGTTTAGGTATATTTAGGTTTTTATACCCCATTTAGGTATTTTTAGGTGCCACAGAATTAATGTGGGTGTATCCTATGGACATGATTCGAAAAAGTGTATGAGCGCTTTTTGTTTTGGAAGCAAGGAAAAAAATAGGTAAAAACCTAAGAATCCGGTCCCTACTTATGACCTATACTTATTATCCCAAATATTAAGAATATAGGCCTTCTTTTAAAAATGGGATGTAAAATTAGGGGTACGTAATTTTTTTTTAAGACATTTTAGAGGTCCTCGGGTTCAAAAAGGTTGAGAAACGCTGCACTATAGTATTTTAGGAGGGAGAATCAAATCAAAACCGCAATTCTTTTCCACTATTTAACTGCAGGAAGAATGCTTGCTTGTACATTATTTTTCCACATAGTCCCCTCCCAGTCCAATGCACTTACGCCATCTGATAGGAAGTGCTTCCATACCGCGCGAGAAAAATTATTTTGGTTGACGCAGTAGCCACTCGTGCACCGCCTATTGGTCGTCTTCATCAGACTTGAGCTTATGCCCTCCGAGGTGCTCCTTTAATGGACCAAAGATGTGGAAGTCTGATGGTGCCAAAGCGAAGGGGATTGCTAAGTGCAGGTGTTTAGCTTCTACATGATAACGCCCGTCCTCATGCTTCTCGTACAACCATGAAAACCATCGATGGCATTCGCTTCAAGTGCTTCCCACATCCGCCATACTCGCCAGATTATTTATTAAGTGTCATTATGGTATTTTATGAGATTTGGACGGGATAACGTCTGTCCGTCCGTCCGTGTGTCTGTACGCGCGATAACACAAATAGGCCTACGCTTTATCGGATTTTCATAAAACTCGGTATACGCATTTATAACGTCCATGGGAAAAGCCTATTCATATTGGACCAAAATCGGTTGACTGGTACCGAGTAATGCCCAATTTAGTGCCTATTTTATGGTAATATGTTAGATAGAATTTATCAAATGCAAATCAGTTCACATGACAACATATTCTTTTACAGTGTTCATATACGGCTTTGGAAGTTGCAATATAGGTAGGTTTGACAAATAACACTATTATTTCACATATCGCTTATGAAACTCGACCGTTAAACTGAACGATATGGCTGAGATGGTAACACCTTGGACTCGCATTCTGGAGGTCCCTGGTTCAAATTCCATAGCCGGCCAATTTGACTTTTTTTTTGTATTAGGTGAGTGTGCGATTATCAAGATATTACAAATCTGTATAGTTCTGCTGATGTTGGGCAATGTTAATCTGATTTTGTTTTTTTAACTAGACTTTAGTTCTTCCGTAAGTCCTGCTTAATGAATCGATCTAGAGCAGTGGAAGTCAACATCGTCATGTAATGACGTTTGTGGAGCAAGTGCATGCGAATCCCTTGTGTGTGACGTCAGCAAGAGCGCACGGTAGTAAGGGTATTTATAATACGCTATATCTAGGTACCAGAGGGCTGATTCACTTGTATTCACATTACGATGGCTAGTAACTCGACAGCGGAGGCAACTGTTTTTCTGTCGGTTTGGGAAAATCTATTCTTATTTGTTCAACATGGAGAGTGTGCAAAGTGCTTATTGTGTGATAAAGAACTGCAGTGTATTAAGAAATTTAATTTACAACGGCATTATTCTTTGTATCACGCAAATGAATATGACAAATTTCAGGGAGCGGAACGTGATGAACTGCTAATGGAGTTGAAGGAAAGGGCTGATGTTGAGGATTACCAAAATAGCGAATCTTCTGTACGTCTCAGCTATAGAATAGCCCTTCATATAGCCAAAAAACTGCGACCATTTACGGAAGGGGATTTCGCTAAAGAAGTTATTGTGATGGCTGCAGAGGAAAAATGTCCACAGTTGGTAGAAGATTTTGAAAAAATAAGTTTATCTCCTAAGATTATTATGCGGCGTATTCAGGATATGGGTGTAGATGTGCAGAAGCAATTAAGTGATACTGTCTGTAAGTTCGTGAATTACTCGTTAGCTGTCGATGAGAGTTGCGACGTATCAGACACTGCACAACTTGCCATTTTTATTAGGGGAGTGGATGACAAGTTAAATATTATAGAAGAACTATTAGATTTAGTCCCTCTTAAGGATACTACAACTGGACTGGACATATTTAAAGGTGTTGAGGGAGCTGTTGAAAAAGCTGGCTTGAATTGGTCGAAACTTGTGTCTGTGTCAACAGATGGAGCACCATCTATGGTAGGAGTCAATGTTGGACTTGTAACCCGGATGAAAGAAAAACTTAAATTACTTTCTGACGCAACAAATGATTTAATTTCTATCCACTGTATTCTTCATCAAGAAAATCTGTGCGCTAAAAACATCAAGGTAAAAAATGTGATGGAGACAGTGGTAAGAGTTACAAATTTCATCCGATCTAGGGCTCTTAGACATCGACAATTTAAATCGTTTCTTGCAGAATGTGATAGCCAATATGGTGATATCCCTTATCACAGTAATGTACGATGGTTAAGCAGAGGTAAGGTCCTAGATCGTTTCTTTCATTTGAGAGAAGAAATATCACTATTCATGTCTAGTTTAAATCAGCCTATTCCTGAATTGCAAGATAAAAACTGGGTGTGTGACCTAGCCTTTCTCGCTGATCTCACAGGACATTTAAATGACTTAAATTTGTCACTTCAAGGCAAGGGCCTCATCATCACAGATATGTATTATAGAGTAAAATCTTTCAAATTGGCTTTAGCTCTGTGGGTAGAACAATTTCTGGTTGGAAATACGGATCACTTTTCAAAGTTAACCCAAGTACGTGATCCTGATAGTGTTCTCTCTGCAGAATATGTGTTAGTTCTGCAAAACCTACTTCTTCAGTTCGAATCGAGGTTTCAGGATGTGGAAAACCTTTCTCCATTGTTTAAACTTTTTGCTACCCCATATTCAGTTAATGTCAAAGACATACCTTGCCGGTATCAGTTGGAACTGCTAAACTTGCAATGCGACGATCTGTTAAAGGACAAATACGAACGTAAAGTGGACTTGGGTGACTTTTACAAAAATTTCTCTGCATCCAGATTCCCGAGACTTTATGCACTTTCTGCACGAATGTTATGTATGTTTGGATCGACATATGTAGCCGAACAGTTTTTTTCACTAATGAAATGTGCAAAGCTCAAGTCAAGAAGTACATTGTCAGATCATAATTTAACATGTAGTCTTCGATTAAATATTACTCAAACATTACGTCCCAACATTGATAAACTTGTGAAAGAAAAAAGAGACAGGAAAGTCAGAAAATTGTTACCGTAATCTTGTATCATCTAAGTTGCAGGCGAACTTGTATGGTAATTAATTCAGTTAGTTTTTTTTATTATTTTTATTGCAGTGAATTATGTTAAATCAAATAACAGTGTTGTTTATTTTTGTCATAGAACATATATTTTGATGAAAGGCAATTGTTCTCAGAGCAGAGAATAATATGTTAAACTACTGTGTTGTAATTAATCTATAACCTATAAAAAAAATCAATTCTTGTTTCATTAACTCGGAAACACGTGTTACACAAGTTCTAACCCCCTAAATCTCCGCTGCCCGCAATACTCATGCCCCTCTCTTCCCCCCTGTTCACTGATGCCACCATTTCACATACTCCTCGCAGAGATATAACACGAGCAGTGAGAGCAGTAAGCAGTGACGTCACAGAGCAACCTTCTGTCCTCCCCTGATCTAGAGCTTAACTCGGAAATCGATTAAATTTTTTAAAAAACATAAAAAATACTTAATTTTTTGCATATCATAACTGCAATTATAACCGATTAAACAAAAACATTCTGGCACATTGTTACCATCAGTTTACTTGATTTTATTTTTAATGTAAGGGGATCTATAGATGCCTTCCTTCCAACGCCCTGATTTCAAGACAGCCACTTCTGAGGTCATGAATATAGCACTCTGATGTCTAGTATAGTGGAACAACAAACCGTATCTCAGAGGAATGCCAGACGGGTATGACACGAGTGTAATAACTGGGCGAATCGAGTGAAAGTGAATGCTTGGTAATGAGAAATATGACATTGTACCCCGAGATTGTCTCCATGGACCATTGCTTACATTCCCTCGAATTCCACAGATGTAGTTCCGATCCAATGCATAGATTCCAATACAGAGAAATGAGTATTGCATGAGCCAGGGTACGAACCTAACTTCCCACTTTCAATAACGTTTATTGACTCTCCCAACTCCAAGGCAGCAAAAAATCCGTGTTTGAAAGGGATTGTGTACATTAATTAATATTGGCTTGACAGCGAATTGCCTCGAATTAAATAAGGCTTTAGCTAGTCTACTTTTTATGTCTTATCTTATTTCATACGTAATTAATTTCTGATTAGTCTTTGACAGTTTGAGTGTACCTTTTTGCAAAAAATAAAATTAAAATCCAGGTGTTTTCTATGTGCAAAATCATGCTCGAATCTCTGTTCCTAGTTAATAAGATAGGCAAAAGACTTTCTTTTTTATCTAGCTTTATTTAAACAGCTTACGTATTACCGCGTGTTTAAGATTTTTAGGTAGGCAGGTAGGCCGTGTAACTATTTATATGCGAATTTTTCTACTTCCTTCTACTCATTTTGAGTGATTCTCAATTTTGGTTATCAATATATATCGTCGTTCCACCGCTGTGCCTCAGGGGATGGGTTCAATCCTCTCACGCAGCGGGCCCGGGTTCGATTCCTGGTGGGGACAAGTTACATAGGTGAGGTTTTTCCGGGGTTTTCCCTCACCTATGAGACAAATGTCAGGTAACTTTAGGCCCTTGTTGTCCCCGGATATCAACTGGCCGTCATTATCATCTTCATGCCCATCCTCGCCTTGTTCTGAGTGAGTGTGTGTGTGTGTGTGAATGGTGTGTATCGTCCTATGTGTTCGTGTTGTCTCGGAGGTGACCCCGCATTGGGCTGATCACTCATCCGGGGAGGCCCTCCATGTCCTTGTCTAGTCAAAAAAGTATGTATGTGATCCAAAGATAATCCCTCTCCCGACAGGTCGCGACCCGGTAAGGCCCGGGCGGCTTGGGTCGCTTAAATCCTAAAAGGGAGAGGTAAAACTACGACAAAGAAAGAAAAAGAAAGAAAGAAAAAATATTTATCGCTTATGAGTTAACTTATGGTGACTAATTCACTCATATGCCGCGTGTTTGATATTGACCAATAACTTTTAGCAGTTCCTCGGATATAGACCAATCACGGCCGTTTATCTTGCGATATTCTTGTAGGAATCGCGAGGATGGTGTTTTATCGTGATAAAATCGTCTGCTCGTTACTGGAGACGCGAGTTTCAGTGTGCAGTGATTAATACGTCACATGTTGCCATTAAACAGCACGAAAACAGATTATTTTATACAACATAACTTGCTTAGAAATTGAAATAACAGAAATGTACATTGATTAAGAACACAATTTCGATTCGGTGCAAGCCAGTTGGTGTGCTTTTATTCTGTTCTGCTGGTGTTAGCTTACCTGAATGAAGTCAAAGTTAACTATGTCATATATGCACCATTGGTAGCACTGGCTATATCATGATAATTCGAATCGATTCATGGATGGTTGAATCAGAGTATGCCATGATCCTGTAACTGTTAGTTTTGTTTTTAATACAACAAAGCACGAAAGTAATTATTATTTGTATAATCCGTTACATTTTTACTCCTGGAATACCCTTAATAAATCCAACTCGAGTTGACGAGTTTCATCAGATAAAACTCGTTAACTCGTCAACTCTCGTGGTATTACCTATGATAAAATATTCCATCCGTTATTTAGATTATAAAAATAATAAAAATACTGCAAATTTGCCAAATGTGTCTGCTCGTATAAAATTTGTGTAATCTGTCTGATTATTTTTATATCTGTGACGTGTTTATAAAGCGTAATAAAATTCACTTAGGTATCAGAAACCTCCAATTAGAGGCCCTAAATCCAAACAATAGGAGACATAGGAAACTAGAGAGATATGTTAAGCCTACAGAAAATTAGTTTCTGAATTTTAAATTTATACATAAGGTGTTTTTGTGCTTTTCAGAGTTCGGAACTCAATTTTTTTATGGTTCTCATGGTATAAGTTAATTTTTAGAAAGTTTTTATTCATCTAATATATAAAGTGGAATGTGTGTTTGTGGATATGTGGGTATGTATGTATGTATGTATGTATGTATGTATGTTCCTTATACAAATCTACATTTCTTTACCAATTTACACGAAATTTTGCACACATACCCTGTTAAGCCCGGGAAGTATAGCGGTCAACATTAAAATTGAAACAAATCTGTCCTTCCCTTGAAAATTATATAATTTCTGAGAATATTATACTGAAAACAATGAAATGCTGTTCGGTTCACATGACAACAGTGAATTGTTTACTGTGATTACATAGGGCCTTGGCAACTATATAGCCTAATGCTGGACTTTAACGATTTATGATTCCATCGATGTAATATATTGGCGAAAATAATTACTGAAAATGAAATCCACGAAAATAAAGCACAGTGTGATGTAGTCACATAACTTTCTCTGCCCTCGACATAAGAAATATTTTCTCACTTCACATTTTGATGTAGAATAAGAAGTCGTATTGCAGGGATAACTTAAGTGTGTGAGTATGCTATATCAGAAGTCTGTAAATAATCCTTTCCGCTTATACGCTATCCATAGGCTTTGTATTAGTTGAGATTTATCATAGGCCCTAAGCATGGGATGGAACATTTTGAGTCCTATGCTCGCAGTTTATTATGACCCGGGTTTTAGGGGAGGAAAGTATGAAAGTGATACTACATTTCTCTTTTATTTCAGCCCCTAAACGGTTGTAAGATGAGAATGAGAAATAAAATTTTCCGTCAAGCCAAATACAATTTTATGAAATTTATGTTTCTTCTTATTTCAACCCCACCCAGGCATGATGTGTAGAAGCAACGGAATGCAGCATTCGACATCCTCTATGAGCCATAAAAAGCTATATCTAGCGTTTTCTGATGGAATAGTTTGAGTGTGATAAATCTTTTCCTTCATTTCAAGTTCTACATACATATTATATAAGGACCTAGAGTTTCAAAATCGAAAGTCCTCCATAAATTAATTTCAAATTAAAAAATACAAAGCCCGGGCGACGCCGGGCCTTTTCAGCTAGTTTAAAATATTGTATTCATGTTTGTTAACCACATTTTACATTCAATAAAATTCCGTACACCTTACACAGAATCATGCAAGTATTTGATCATTTTGAAAATAAAAGACTTTCGACCCAGAAGAAGTAATACATCACCCAAAGATGTTAATAGCTACTAATGGAATGGAAGACAAACACACTCAGTATACAGATACGTGCCAGAATGAATTAAGTTGAAGGTGACATTCTCTTCAAGACTCTCGAGTTATTATGAAGGTGAAAGCTTTCTGTAAATATATTTTCTTTGAGGACGTAAAGCGTGTGAAAATTAATGTGTCATTTAAGTTAATTATTGCCGTGCTATTTCCCTGGATTTATGGATGAACTAAAAGTTGCTCAAAGACATGTATTTCCATTAACGGGGGCACAGAAATTATTTGTGTTACAATGTTATTAGTGGCAGTAATAATGTTAACACCATTTTATTTAGGTAAAGATGTTACTGTTGATAAGATTATGACAAATCAGCCAAACAATCTTAAACTTTTCTGGTGTGGGTCCTATCCACATTCCATAATTTAATCTACTCTTATACAATTCAACGGCCCTAAATAGCGTGCTTGCTCGGCCGCTTCGTGAGACATCGCGTATATTCGGCGATGTTCGTCTCTCGCAGTCTAAACTTTCATGACGACTACAAAATTAGGAAGGAAAACCGTTTCTTTATTATATAAGGCCTAAGTGAAATGAACACAATGAACAAATATTCTAATTTTATTTTTACTTACAATTTTCATAGCTCTGAACCACAAACATTTTTAATAATCTACCAGTGTAATTTTCTTAAAAATCCTGGAGTCAATGAATAATGGCGGGCGAAGCCGGGGGCAACAGCTGTAAAATATTGATGGTTTAACTCTTGAAATATCGCTGATAATAATAATCCAAAGAAACCATTCCTTCCCTTGAAACATTATATAATTTCTGAAAATTACACCGAATTGATAAAATAAAATTCACATCATATTCATGTCAATAAACAGTTGAGAAACAATATGTATTATGTGTTCACCCATGGCCTCCTTTATAGGTTCTTTGGAACTGCATAATCGATTCTGATATAGTTTTCCCAGGGGGCGCTTTAAAGCCGGAATTTTAGCTGTTTCATTAATTATTAATGGCTTAGTTTATGAATGATTCGCGTGCAAGTGTTAATAAATATAATGCTTTAATAATTATTATACTCTTAATTTTTAATTTTTAAAAGAATTATCGTGGCGAAGTCACGGGCACCTCCTAGTTTAATATAATACAATTTAAGAAATATTTAAACATTAAAACATTAAAAGTAATATCTTTTCACTCAACAATTTTCTCGGTCGAATTCTAGGACACTCTGAATAAGGCTTTAAAGTAAAACACGAAATTTCGAGTCTGAAGACTGTAGTCAAATCAAGAATTTTAGTCACCAAATATATATAATTCGTTGTTACTTACACATAAAATAATACATCATATATCGCTTGTAAATAAGCAAAATATGAAATAAATAAGTAAATAAATAAGTAAACCGAAATATCCCATCTCGGACGTTATAAATGCGTATACCAAGTTTCATGAAAATCCAATAAAGCGTACTTGAGTTATCGCGCGTACAGACACCCGTCCAGACATTTTCCCGTCCACCACACAACCTCAGAAAGTGCCATCCTGGCACTTAATACCAGCTCACGATTGTAATGTCAATAGATATATAATAATTATGGCAAGGCAACCATACCATAAAAAGGTGAACCATAGGCAACCATAAAATAGTGAAAAAAATGCGAAATAAAAAATGCATTTATGACCTAAAAATAGTGAAAAAAATACCTAATATTTTTTAAAAATGAGCAATAATTTTTTTATTATTACTTATATTTAGGGTTTTAAAGTAATGAATTGCTAAAAACAATTTAGGCTAATTGCTGATAGTGCGTTATATATATATATTTAAATCTATAATATAAGCATAGTTATTTTGTTACTAAGAAATAAGTAAAATTATTCTACTTGGAACCCTTAGTGAAAAAAAAAAAATCTTTCTGAACTGGCATGACCTAGCAAATAAGTGACATTTAGAAAGAAAAAAAATCTTCATTGCTGCAAGACAAACTAAAATTAACTATGAACTATTAACTATTCGGAGATTCTCAAATAAAAACGATTGTCTGTTGTCTGAAAGTAACGATTTGTACATGGAAAAGCTCGTCTCTTATCTCCACTGAAACATGACCTAAAAATAGCGAAAATGATCTAAAAATTGCCAAAAAATGACATATCTCTTGAAAATGATGAAAAATGAAAAATAAAGCAAAAAATGCAAAAACAAATTGCCCTTATTTAATCAATTATTTAACTGTATATATATATATTCGAGCTATCTTTTAACCTTCATATTAAAAAAATGCAAAATCATCAAATGCCTTGTCCTGAATGAATAATCCATGGAAACAGGGAGATGTTTTTTTCTCCATAACAGAAGATGCTTGGGAATAACTTTCAATTTGTTTTCACTTATGAGAAAACGTGAATGACAATGGCATTGAAATTAACGCGATTCGTTACGGTGGTGCGTGCGCGCATTGGAAAGTGTGCGCAGTAGGAAGTGGAAGGATGCCACAAGGGCGGATCGGCTCCTCCCTTTGCAAATTGCTAATGACAATATGAAGAAGATAACTTTCGATATTGTTTCCGCCAGGAAATGCGACATGGTCTGAATAACTGCATTTCTCCTGATGCACTTTTCCTACGCAGCCATTTCATAAAATATGGGAATTTTTCCCTCAAAGAGAGATGTTATAAAACTAGTGTAATTGGAAAGTCAAATAAAAGTTTAAAACCTAGAGTTCACTCAATATTCAGGAATTATGTGTATTTGAAGTTGTTTCCTGTATAAAATTTGTCGATTACTTATTTATTGCATTGTAGTTAATTTTGTTGACATTTATAGCATGATTTCAACACTCGTTAAAACTAAGTAGTCAAGAGTAAAATCAGCTATGTCCTGTTTGATTTGAGAAAATACACTTCTTAAAGTACAATTTGGTATAAGATTAACTTCAAAAACTATATGTGGTTAATTACTATGTAAAGTAGCAAAAAGTGACTTTTTGTCCCAGCAATTTTAAAAAATATAAAGTAGTTTTTTCCTCAGTTTGTGTTGTTTGTGGTATTATATGGAGTTTTAATGCATTTACTTGTATTGAATATTATCGGAACTCTAAATATGCACAAATATACAAATATTGTTATAATTTTAATTTGGGTACAGAAAAGACGGTGTTGCTGTTTGCATTTAACCGTATGTACCAATTAACTAATTACAAGCCTATAATTGAACAACATAAATGTAGAATAAACACAAATCTGATAAATGAACTAGTATTTTGATACAAACTTTTGGGTCTTAGTTTTTAGTTTTTGGAACATTCTTTTGTATTTTTACAGTCATTTATAGCTCATTTCTTTAAGTATTTTTGGGTCATCAGAATCCGGGCCCTGATAATAACCCTAATTTAACAACACAATCCGCTAGGGCCCACAAATATCATTATACGGAGGACTGCATAAACAAGTTCTGACGAACAGAAACGACAAGTCACTACAAATAAGTTGACAGAAGTTAGGTGTACAAAAAAGCAGAGGTACGAAAATGACGCAAGGTAAAAGTGTTATGTAACAGACTAGCGGAATATCGTGCAGAATTACAAATAACTACCGGGCTTTATTAAGCCCGATAGCAGATGTTTTGCCACTGCATTGCAAAACCCAAAACGCTTACGACTGCAGAAGCTAACGAGCTAGGGTTTTTATGAGATTCACATTTTTTTTGCCTTATAAGCAGTTTAGGTGAAAGATGGGTATCAAGGCTTCAATGGATTTATGGAGCCGCTTCCAGCGCTATTCTCCAAAAGCGGCGCTTTGTAGCAACTCCATGATGTGAAGTGTTTTATTTCATCACAAATCAGCAAGAGTCCTTTTCAAATCTCAATGCTAAGGTGATAATGTCAGAAGTTATATGCTATATGAGCTACATTCCACTTTGATGAGCTTACAGGTAGCAACTATTGCTATGGTTGAATTCGTGGTTGAATTCGTGGAATGCGGACTGAACATCCATCTTGTCGAAGGAACGAGGAAGTGGCGTATTTTCAATTTCCCAAACACACAAACATGGATGTAACATAGTTTACATTCCGTATCAGAGCAATAAAAAGTAAACACAGCTTTGCAACATCTGTTTGCGAACCTGTGATGAGCTATCATAATGTTTATAATTGCCTTGTCCTCTTCCCTGCCAAAATCAAGTCCTTTATTACATAATTGAATAACAGGTGCAAAAAGATTATGAACTTCTTTAATAAGAATCCAATAATAACAATGGAAACCATAGATATATGAATATGCATTCATGAACCACAGATTGTCTGTGTTGGACGTTACATGGTACTGTAATATCATAGGAGAAAAATTCCTCTGACGCTGGGATTGAACCCAGGACCTTTCGCCAACCGTGCCAATGCTCTACCAACTGAGCTAAGCCAGAGTTCGCTTCACAGCGCCAGATGGAACCTCTCTCCTATGACTGATTGCTCTTAATGGTCTACCTCACTGAAAGACAAGTTATGCCAAATGCAGCACTGTGAGGCAAACTAATTAGTGGTTTTTGTGAACGGGCTTCCACTGCTATTGTACAATAACATTCAAGATGGATGTATGCATTCATAAGCCACAGATTATTGTCTCTGTTGGACATTACATGAGAATATTATAGGAGACAAATTCCACCAACACTGAGATTTGAACCCAGGGCCAGGAACTCTGGCTTAGCTCAGTTGGTAGAGCATTGGCTCGGATAGCTAAAGGTCCTGGGATAAAATCCCATAATTGCAATTATCACTGATCAAACAAAAGCATTCTCGCACTTTATTATATCAGTTTACCTGATTTTATTTTATTTATAATTGCAGGCTCTACTTATCTTAATATTTCAAGCTATTGATCCATATTTTCGTGATTTTTTAACACTTTTAGTGCCCTTGTGAGCATAAAAAACACTTTGGGCTCGTGAAACCCCATGGAGTTTTGAGACATGCCGAGGTAGGTAGATATGTAAGCTTACATGAACCACAGATTATTGTCTCAGTTGGACATTACATGAGAATATTAGGTCCTGGGTTCAAGTCCCAGTGTCGGAGGAATTTTTCTCCTATAATATTCCCGAGGTAGGTAGCCTACTCATATAGATAAAATGATATTGATTAATGCAAGAAAGTACGATGCACATAAACACAAGAGAACAGGTTCCCCACATTGTAAGAGCGAATGGATAAATAAGCACTGCATTATGCAAACGATCAATATGCATCCCATTAACCGGACTGCAGTCACAATCCGGTTTTATCGCAACAAGAAACTCTGATTTTCATTAGGTGCATTCATCAAACATATACATTGTAAACTGCGTTTCGGAAATGGCTACGGCATTTCTCTGTAGCCTAAATGCTAATGTTAGTAATCTAGAAACCCCCAGTATTCTAATAAGTAGAGCCCGGATTTTTATGCAAATTGCATGTTATTTTTTATATATTTAAAAGTATGCGTAAACGATATATTTTGTCTTCCGGACAATTTGACCAGTATTTGTTAATGCATAGAAATGCATATTCCCGGGGAAAATGCATATTTTAATATATGATATTTCGGGCTCCTAGGCATCCTGAAACATGAGAATATTATAGGAGAAAAATTCCTCCGACACTGGGACTTGAACCCAGGGTTCCTGGGTGAGTATTATGATATTATATTACCATATTCCTGGGTTCAAGTTCCAGTGTCGGAGGAATTTTTTTCTCCTATAATATCCTCATGTAAAGTCCAACAGAGACAATAATCTGTGGTTCGTGAATGCTTATGTAACTATCCTGAAACATGTTTTCTTGGTGTTATCTCGATTTTTGTTACGATTATAATACTCCCCCATAGTATTAAGTAGGCCTATAACTAATGCGTCGGCCGCGGTGGTCTAGAGGTAGCGGCACGCCTCTAGATCCAAAGATCGCGGGATCAAACCCACCCGCGGTCGATGGATTTTTAAGGACGTAAAATCCTGGGCACGGAGTCCTCAAGAATGGACTTTAAGCTGGGGAGAGGGGCCCGTGTCGTAGATTTACGGCACGTAAAAGAAATCCAAGCCTAAATTATAGCCTCTGGACAAAATTTCTAGGCCCTTTCACGTCCAAACTACCTTAGTTTCCGGAGGTGGGTTGAGAGGCGATGGGCTTACAGCCTGTCCCTCTGCCCTCTCCCGAAAAAAATAAGAGTAACAAAATTAGTAAGGTAAAGTGATCCCTTTACAGGCCATGGAGGCCCAGAGGGTTCCAGGAGGTTGAGGCTCCCAGATTTTGGACATTCGGCACGTGAAGGTGGTAAGGTTGTCAGCCTTACGCACCGGCCGCCTTTACCCCCAGGATTGCTCCTGGTACTCATTTCTGTTGGAGGCTGAGTCGACCTCAGGGCCATAGTGCCACCAGAAGGATCAGGCCAATTGAAAACTCCAACGACCTCATCGGGAATCGAACCCGCGACCTTCCGGTTTGTAGCGCAGTGCCTCAACCACTACGCTACGGCGTGCCCCCAACAAAATTAGTATAGGTAATAAAACCTCCACTTGAAGGCCCTATGCCCCACCATCGGGGTTATAGGAACAAGTCATAACCAATGCCAGGAAGTAAAAAGTGATGAGTTTTTAATAATAGGCTGGTTTATTTTGAAAATATTCGAAATCCCTCTCTGATAGGAAACTCATCCTCCAGTTAAATCTCTCGGAAAGGCTCTGGATAGAGGCTGGTTGGTTGGTAACTTATACGGTTATTTAACGACGGGGATTTACTGCAACCTAGGCCTGTGACCGTCGCCGTTGTGCCGGAATTTTGTCCTGCAGGAGTTCTTTTAATGCCAGAAAATCTACTGACATGGGCCAGTCACATTTATGCACACATAAATGTCATCGACTTGGGCCAAGATCGAACCAGCAACCTTGGCGAATAGAGGCTGAATAAGCTAAGATTTGAAATATTGGTTTACTTGATATTTTTCTTAGCGATGAAAGTTAAAAAGGCGGCGGCCTACTCTTCGATGACACTTCAAGATAAAAATATTGCCTCAGAGGAAATGCAATGTTTTCATGCACTAGAACACGTGGAAACCAAATATAGCCTTGAAGCTGCCTCTTTGTTCATAACCGCTTCTTTATTCTCAAGGAATCAAATCTTCCTTAGTCAAAGCGTCAAGCATAATACACAGTGTAGAAGCTTACATTAGCCCAGATTCATAAACACTTATAATAATAATAATAATAATAATAATAATAATAATAATAATAATAATATTATTATAATTAATATTATTATTATTCAACTATAATGCAGGTTGAAAAGAAAATTTTGGAAATTGCAGAAGAAAGACGCTTGAAATGGTATGGACATGTACTCAGAATACCCAGAGGATAGAATGCCCAAGAAAATTTTGGATTGCAAAGTAGAAGGAAAAATAAGAAGAGGGAAGCCCAAAGAGTGTTGGATGGATGGGGTGAAAAGGAGTATGGCGAGAAAAGGATTAAGTGAAGAAGATGCTATGGACAGGGACTTATGGAGGCAAAGATTGTTGTGAGATGAAGGAAAACCATTTTATTGTGGAATATTTCTTAATAAAATTATTATTATTATTATTATTATTATTATTATTATTATTATTATTATTATTATTGACATAAGGATATTAACTAAAACTGTTAGTGTTGTCTGCCTTGGTGGCACAGTCAGTATTGCGCTGTTTTTCTGGCACAAGGTTGCGGGTTCGATCCTGGCTCAGGTCGATGGCATTTGTGTGCAATGTTTCCATGCACTAGAACACATGGAAACATAGCCCCGAAGCTGGTTCATTCAAAATTCATAAGCGGTCATGAGGTGATTTACCAAAAGTTATTATTTTAAGCAGGGACGATGGGCTTACCACCTGTCCCTCTGCCCTCTCTAGGAAAATAAGTGTAACAAAATTCACATCGGTAAACAGAAACCTCCACTTGGAGGCCCTTCGTCCCAACATGGTGGCAAAGGATTCGAGAGAGAGATTATTTTAAGCAACATAATAACTTAGATAATGATACAAGTTGAGTTTATTATACCCTATACACGAAACAATTTTAATAACACTTTCAATATTGTAGAATAGATATCTACAAAAACATAGGAACCAAAATTTTTAACAAACTACCATACCAAATCCTTTCTACTATAAGATGCCTTTTTATTCAGTAGATGAATATATGACCTAATATCATCAAAGAAACATGTCTGTTCCTCCCTTGCTCTGTAATTAATTCTGCTATAAGGTCAATATCATCTACCTTTTGCATAGGCGTAACCAGGCCGACCATATGGGGGGGGTTATAACATCCGCGGGGTCTGGCGAGTATGGAAGGAGAGGGGGGTCCGGGGACCCTCCCCCGGAAAATTTTAAAAATTAAGATGTAAAATAACGAGTTTTAAGCTTCCGGGGGGTTCTCCCACGGAAAATTTTAAAAATTAAGATGCAAAATAACAAGTTTTAAGCTTCCGGGGGTCCTTCCCCGGAAAATTTTAAAAATTAAGACTCAAAATAACGAGTTTTAAGCTTCCCACGCTTTATACTTGTATTAAGCAATTTATGGGCAGACTTTAAAAAATTATACAATTTTCCTTTTTTTAATCAATGGGGGGGGGGTTCAAACCCCCAAAACCCCCCCTCGCTACGCCTATGACCTTTTGTATGCAGTCCTTTTTTTATTAAGTGCCAGAATGTTACTTTATAAGATTGTGTAGTGGATGGGAAAATGTCTGTCTATCCGTGTGTATGTACGCGCGATAACTCAAATATCGGATTTTCATGAAATTTGGAATACGCACTTATAACGTCCATGAGAAATGGGTCTATTGATTTTGGACCAAATCGGTTGACCGGTACAGGAGTAAAGCCCAATTTAGTACCTACTTTGTGGTAATACATTAGAAAGAATTTATAAAATGCAAATCAGTTCTCATGGCAACATATTGTTTTAGAGTGTTCACATAAGACTTTGGAAGTTAGCTTTGACAAATAACACTATTCCTCACATATGCTTATCGAACTAGGCCGTTAAACTGAGCGATGTGGCCAAGATGGTAACGTCTTGGACTCGCATTCTGGAAATACCCGGTTCAAATCCTGTATCCGGCCAATTTGACTTTTTTATTTTTATGTGAGTGTGCGATTGTCAAGATATCATAAATCTGTATAGTTCTGGTAATGCTGGACGATGTTAATCTGAATTTTTGTTAAACTACATCTTAGTTCTTCCGTAAATCCTGCTTAATGAATCCCGGCAAATATGTGAGCATAAAATAATGTGACAGGCATTTAAAAGAACTCCTGCAGGACACACTTCCGGCGACGGTCGCAGACATACGTTCCAGTGCGTCCTTGTCGTTAAATAGCAATAAAACCAACCACAAAAAAATCCTTCTTAAGGGGAAACCTTTCTTTTCAGGATTTATTGCTAATCACATGTGTATATTCACTAACTCTAAACTGCCAATTAAGACATCATAAGATTATCTATGAAATTACCTCTTAATATACACTACTATTTATAGTGGGTCTATAAATAAAACGTACTTTTAACCAATTAACGTATTCAAGTCAATTCTACTTTCAGCATACTCTAGTTTATGTATCCTCTCTATAAGCAAAGTGAAAAGACTTGACTTTTTATAAGATCGCGAATTAATAAATATTATTTATGTGTGGGTATTTCAAAAACATGCATACAGGTCCGATGCGGCAGCAAGGAACTGAAAGTGCTGATTTATGTCTGATTGCCAACGTTACAGTTGGCTGACTGCTCAAATCACTTTCAATTTCTTGTACGTAACGCGGAATGCCATAAATACAGTTCTTAATGTTAAATGACCCGTATGCTTGCTTACTCTTTTGTTGCGATGGGCATCGCTACATGTGTTTACACGTAAACAAGTGCACTTCCGGTGAAGTAACATTAATGAGAGTCATAAACGCATTTCCGCTTAATGCTTGCCTGAAAACTCTGATATGCCACACTCGCATAACTTTCTCTACATTATATATAAAAATAAATCCCAATCTTAAACAACAGAAGTACGTACTAAGGTTAATGAACAAATCCAATAAGAGAGATAAAGGTCGCAACGTATGTTCATAAAGAACTGAATATTGACTGTGAGTAATCTGAATATATTGGAAATAATAATGTACATTAGAAAAACGTAGAATCCTACAAATGTAGAAGCAATACTCACGATCATAATACCAGATACAAGGACAACCTAGACAACGGCTGTATCGATTTTCTTTAGATTTTGCATATGGGTTATTTATACTAAGAGCTAAAACTTTTATTTGGAACATTTTTTTCGAAAAAATTCTGTCAAGGGTAGTCATAAGCCACCCACTCTGAATACGCGCTCTTTGCAATATGGCCTCTTGTAACGGCAAATTCTACGAAAACAAAATGTTGTATTTGGGTTAGGTACCTTTCGGGGATGTGACACGAAGATTGGTGACGACTATTTCTTATTTTTAAAGGAATTTTACACGAAGAAAATTTCGTTTGTCGCGATTTTCAAACGATTCCGCCTAAAAGGCGTAGAGGAAGTTGGGTAAAGGAAGTTATGTGAGTTCCACATCAGATTTTTAAAAGCCAAATGAGAGTAAGAAATCTAATGAACACGTTTATTTTCTTTTCAGGGAGCAGTACCTGTTCAACGTGTTCGAGGTGATAGTGTCAACTCTGGAGTCAAAGCTTCAGAGGATAGAAAATCTGGACAAAGCAGTGGAGCATCTGATGAGGCGAGTAGAGATGCTGGACTCCAGAGTGACTGACAACATCGACAAGACAGACTCCGTCATCTCCAAGTTGAGGACGCTTGACCTCAAGCTCTTCCACCAAGACGGAGAAGACGGTCGTGACCATCACAGCAACAATGCTAACTTAGGTACTCCTCGAGTGTCGACCGCCTCTGATGCCGACGGCCATGTCGCTGACACGCTCGACATGAGGCTAGTCTCCCTCGACCAGAAAGTCAGCGACATCGACAACAAACTGGTGGGTCTGAAGAACCAACTCGACACCAACTTCCTACCGGCTGATGACATCAATGCTGAAGCAAGCGAGAAGAAACCCATAAGTATGAACGTAGTGGACATTACGAAAGTGTTGAACGCTGAAGTGATGACGCACGTTTCAAGAGAACTTGAAGGCTTGAAAACAGCGACCAGCAACGTTGACAGGAAGTTACAGTTTCACATCAACTTGGTTTCAGAAAATTTGGGTAAAGTACTGAACCTAGTGTCAGAGGTACATGAAGCAGTTGTAGAGCCAGAGAGTGTGCCCGTACAACCACAGATATACAGAAACAAAACAATTATTCCAACCGTAGCTTCAGTAAAGAGCAGCAAACTTGACATGCTTGTCAAGCAGATGCATCCTATCCTCAGCGTATCTGAGAAGATGGACGAAGTTTGGGACGTAGTTGTGGGAACCAAGAGTTCTGTTGATGATTTGGTGCCAAAATCAGACGAGCTCCTGACTCAGACTCAGAGGCAAGAACGTGCTATCAGCGATATTCACGCAGATCTGAGGACAAAAGCTAACAAAATCATTGCTAACTTGGATCTGGTGGAGAAAAGGCTGAAGAAACAAGAGGATGATGTAGCAACCCTTGCTCAAAGGCCGGTACCTGCCGAATTGCTGTTGGATCCAACCATTGACAGGCTTGTGGAATACGACCCTAACAGGTACTCGGTAGTAATGCCTCAAGATGACATTACGATAACAGAGCCACCGTTACAACAGGCTGCATCGCCTTCAGTGATGATCACGACGCCAAGTAACCACGTGACACAGACCTCCACCTCTACCTATATCTCCAGTAGTTCTAACAGCATCTCTCCACCCAGCACATCTACCCCAGCATCTTCCTCAACGCTGGGTGTGAACAGGGGCACTACAAGGAGCCGAGGAGTTATATTCCCCAGCGTTAAGAACAAGCCCTCCCCTGCAAATACCACCTTCACAACTGACCTCATCGCAAACATCAAGGATGTCAAGGTGAGTACATGACAGCCTGAATTAAAATGATAAGGGGGTAGTTGCTGAAACATCTATTTTCTATATTTTGAAAGCAACATAGTCTAGAGTAGGATTACTCCCACAACGTCTCTGGCCTTGAAGACTAACCCAGCCAGCGAGCTTCTCCTTACGTCTCGTTACCAAGATGCGCGGATTCGCTCCGCGTAAGATCAGTGACCTACTGCTAGGCAGAGAGTAAAGATCATGGTCCACGTTGCCAGTGGTAGAAAATACTGTAATAGTTGAGTGGAGGGATAATGCCGCATAGACAGAGACAGACAACACGTGGAGTGAGGAAAGCCAATCAGGGTGCAGCTACCTCCCCTAGCCAGGAACTCTACGAGCGGTGAGACTCGCTCCTAAGGTATATACGTAAAAACCCAGAGACGTTGTGGAGGTAATCCTACTCTACTTGTTGCTTTGCACATATGCTCATGGTGTAATACGAGGCGCGTCCATAGAGTAAGTTTCCCTGGGGCCGTTTACAGAAACAAAACACAATTTCATGGATATATATTCCAACAGATACGGAAAGTGTTCAGCTATTTTTCAACATATCGCCACCGGAACTGCAACATTTGTCATACTGTGGAACCAACTTTTGAACACCTGTGTCGTAGGTGTCTGCCGCCATGAATTTGAACCACTGTGTGACGGAACATCTCCGCCTCTCAGTCATTCTCGGTCATATCTTTAGGTTTACGAAAAGATGGAAATCACTGGGAGTGAAGTCCGGGCTGTTTAAACACCTTCTAGCAAGTCTTCTGCAGAAGTTCGGCTGGGAGGTGTTTAATCGTTCACCCTAAAGCCCGGACATCGCTCCTAGCGATTTCCATCTTTTCCTGCATCTCAAGAAATGACAAAGAATGACAGAGAGGTGAAGGTGGTTGTCACACGGTGGTTCAAATTCCAGGCGGTACACTTCTACGATACAGGTAATCAAAAGTTGGTGCCACGGTAAGACAAATGCTTCAATTCAGGTGGCGAATATATTGAAAAATAGCTGAACACTGGCTGTGTCTGTTACAATAAATATTTCCTTGAAATTGTGTTTTGTTTTCGTAAATGGTCTCAGGGAAACTTTCTTTATGGAAGCGCCTCAAAGATAATGTTGTGATGAAAGTTTATTTTGAGTTATTCAACAATTAATAGCTCTAGTTTCGGTCCACGTCTGTATAATTCTAATTTTTAAGATCCAGGTTTAGCCAAATGTACTTATGGAGTCGTTAAATCTAGGTTTAAAAAATAATATAAATTATTAATTTCTGTCCCTTTTATTTATTTTTGCCACTTTGTATGATCCGTCTTCTGGCACTACCATCATGGCAATCACTAGAGTCATCCTATTGCTCTCAGCTTTTGTCTTTCTCCCCTAATACTTTTTCATGATATTTTGTCTACTTCTTAGTTTGAGATAAGTCAGGATAACATTACAATTCAATAAACATATGCCTATATAATTGTAACACTGGAACTGCTACCGAGCACGAACTCTTTCGAGGTTTAAGGGCCATCCTATGAACTACGAAATAAAAAATTATAAAAAAAAAATAAATGCATAAATACCATCGGAAAAATGTCATATTTCAAAATGATACTTGTCACACAATTTTTTAGTAGAATGCCGGAATTATTTTAATAGGACCAAATTAGTTTTATTTCTTTTCTACAAAAGGAAAAATTTTAAATATGTAATGCATGTCTTAAATTTAAGAAAAATATCAAATTATCGGGGAACTTATTTTTATTGTAGAAATTACCGACGCACGGTAACAAAAAAATCAGTTATTTTATAATACCCTAAAGAACTTACAATAAAAAATTCAAAC
The DNA here is from genome assembly GCA_964059195.1 of Ectobius pallidus. Lineage (NCBI taxonomy): Eukaryota > Metazoa > Arthropoda > Insecta > Blattodea > Ectobiidae > Ectobius > Ectobius pallidus. The sequence continues at coordinate 168,373,873 of CAXKWD010000006.1, forward strand.
TCCTTGCGATAAATTTGTAGAAGTTAATTAGTTCTGGATATTTAAAAATGCCGTAAAAATAATAAAAAAAAATGATGAAATTACTTAAAAAATTTGCATAATATTTAAATGAAAAATTCTATAGGTCTATACAGCCTCACTATAAGTACCCAGCCTAAGAAATGATTTTTTTTACTTAAACTAGCTTCGACATAACTTTTTAGGAATAAATCTCCTGAAGCTAGTTTAATTATGTCAAAAATTATTTTTGCATGACTACGATTTAAACATTTTCAGAGTTTTTTTTTTTTTTTTTTTTTTAAATGAGAGATTACGAGGAGTTAGGTGATAGATACTTTTATTTGCGATACTATTCCTCCTACAATATAAATCCGTGTCGGACTGCAAAGAAAATAGTTAACATAATGATTAGGCCCATGGTCAATTCCTTACCACCTTATTCTAAAAATGTACATGGAATTAACATTATCTTACAATTTCTTTTCCTTCATTTTAATAGAAACCAAGGAAAAACTACTACATCCTGTAGGATACATTGTTATTTTAAGGGTTAACTTTCCTAATGTAATAAATTGTAGTCTCAACATTTACAAGCTACAATTTTGTTTCTTATACAATAAATCAAAATCTACCAAATTTACAAACTGTAAAAATTCTTTTAAGTTCGTATGGTATATGGTCGGTTGGTCTTTGTGGCTATATAACGATGGTTGTGTACTGATATGCAGGCCTGCTGCCATCGCTCGGATCCTTTTGTTCATCCGAGAATTGATTCAGTCGACTGGACATTCGATTATTTATTAAGTGCCAGAATGGTACTTGACGAGGTTGTGTGAGGGACGGGAAAATGTCTGTCCGTCTCTCTGTACGCGCGATAACTCAAATACGCTTTATAGGATTTTCATAAAATTTGATATACGAAATTATAACGTCCATAGAAAGAAGCCTATTGATATTGGACCAAATCGGTTGACTGGTACCGGAGTAATGCCCAATTTAGAGTGCCTATTTTATGGTAATGTATTAGAAAGAATTTATCAAATGCAAATAAGTTCTCATGGCAACATATTGTTTTACAGTATTCATGCAAGGCTTTGGAAGTTGCAACACAGCTTTGACAAATAACACTACCCACATATTCCTTCACATATGCTTATCAAACTACACCTTTCTTCTTCCCGTAAGCTCTACTTAAATGAATCGATCTGGAGCTTAACTCGAAAATCATTTACAAAATTAACTTATTTCCTGCATATTATAATTGCAGTTATCACTGATTAAACAAAAGCATTCTGGCACTTGGTTACATCAGTTTACCTGATTTTTATTACACGAAAACAGATTATTCGATTCTGCCCAACACTAATTCAAACTCAGTCCTTGAGGATCTTGACATATTAGGCTGCCAGCACGTTTAAGGTAGTGAAATCTGCAGCTCTAACAAGGAACCTTTCACTACCCTCATATCGAAACATGCCTCAATATTTTTACTGGGTCATCTAGATGCTGTAAGAAGTCCACGCTCCAAAAATTAGCTGCTGGTTTCAACTGCAAGTACCCTAAATCGAACCTGGGAAATGTCGGGTCGAAGCAGTGAAGTGGGAGAAGTTGGACAACCCTTACCGCCAGTTCGAAGTTCCGGATGCACGGAGACGATCGAGCGTCCCTGTTATTGTCTAGCCGGGTCGAAAACAAAACAGAAGTGACTATTGTTGATGCAGTGATCAAAACACAAGTTCATGCGGCGGCACCATGCACAGCAAATAATTCAGTCGCCGATAAGCGATGGCGATGTTTGTTTTGGTACAGAGCTGTCAGCTATCTAAATGTTTACGAGCAACACGAGGAAGTGGTACAGTCACTATAATATAACACATAATTTTAATTGAAATAACTAAATAAGTACGGTATTGCTTACATCTACTCTTCTTCAATTTCTTCAACACCAGACATGACATCGTCTTCCGTTGGTTCAACCTGATATTCCGCATATTCATGATCATCAGCATCATCATCATCATCATCATCACTGCTTTCCATACCATTGTCTTCTATTATAATCCTTTCAATTCTTTCCTCCACGATGAGGTCTTTCTCTCATTATTCCTGTTCAATTTCTTCAACGCGCCTACATACATTTTCCCATTCTGCTTGGCCGAGTTCTTGAAATCTTTGCCTACACAATGCTTCTACGTCATTTGTTTTAAATGTTGTATTCCTGCTTGTAACACATCTACTCTTATACAATTCAACAGCCCTAAATAGCGTGCTTGCTCGCTCGCCCGCTTCGTGAGACATCGGGTATACTCGGCGATGTTCGTCTCTCGCAGTGTAAAATTTCATGACGACTACACAATTAGGAAAACCGTTTCTTTATTATATAAGGCCTAAGTGAAATGAACACATTGAACAAATATTCTAATTTTATTTTTACTTGCAATTTTCATAGCTCTGAACCACAAACATTTTTAATAATCTACCAGTGTAAATTTCTTAAAAATCCTGGAGTCAATGAATAATGGCGGGCGAAGCCGGGGGCACCAATATTGATGGTTTAACTCTTGAAATATCGCTGATAATAATAATCCAAACAAACCATTCCTTCCCTTGAAACATTATATAATTTCTGAAAATTACACTGAATTGATAAAATAAAATTCACATCATATTCATGTCAATAAGCAGTTGAGAAACAATACGTATTATGTGTCCACAGGTTCCTTTGGAACTGCATAATCGAATCTGATATAGTTTTCCCAGGGGGCGCTTTCTAATCGTAGAATGTACTCTGAAGCCGGAATTTTAGCTGTTTCATTAATATTATTAATGGCTTAGTTTACGAATGATTCGCGTGCAAGTGTTAATAAATACAATGCTTTAATAATGATTATACTCTTAATTTTTAATTTTCAAAAGAATTATCGTGGGCGAAGCCATGGGCACCTCCTAGTTCTTTAACATCTCCCCAAATTGACTCAATGGGGTTCAAGTCGGGTGGTAGGGTGGAAGCCTTAAAACCGAGTGGTTATTTTCTACCAATATTTGGTCAATTACGTAGGTTTTGTGCAGTGGCGGACGCAGAAATTTTTTTCGGGGGGGGATTTGAATAGGTAGAAAGAATACTAAAAAAGATTAATCAACTTACATATACAATTAGTTTATAAAACTGGCCACTTAGAGTACATTTTTTCAAATTTCGGGGGGGGGGGTATGTAACCCCCCTATCCCCCCCCCCTGCGTCCGCCACTGGTTTTGTGTGCTGGCTTATTCGCTAGGATTAGATAATATATTTTATTAATGTCCGAAGGTTTGAGGAACTGCCTTCAAACTCAATCGTATTTCGTAGTTTCGTCATCAGTCTCCTTATTGTTGGTGCAGCCTTTTCATCTCTATAGAATTTGTATATGGTGCGACGAATTACTCATTTGTCGAAGTCATTAATGTCTGTTATCCTTTTTGGAACATTGTTTTTCCCCAGGTGTCCCGAACGACCTTCCATCCTCTTCTTGTGTTTTCCTGTCACGTAAAATTCGATAAACAGGGGTGTTAGAAACTTTGGTGCTGCAGCAACTCTTTCCTGGACTTTTTTAAAATTTGTTTAAAATACTCGAGTGTAACACATAACAAACAGTGAAAGAAACAGAACTTCAAAAAGAATTTACAAAGAATATTTTTGGACAACGGACTGTACTGTACCCTGTAAATAGCAGGAAGGAATTAGCGTCACGTGCGTGCGTGGGCAGAGGGGATTCACAGGTCTCAAGGACTCACTCTCGCCAGTCAGGGTTGTCCAGTCCCGTCTCTAGATTACCATGTTATATTCCCTATCTTCACCAAGATATTTGCAAAGCATTTTAAGGTACTTGCAGTTGAAACCAGCAGCTAATTTTTGGAGCGTGGACTTCTTACAGCATCTAGATGACCCAGTAAAAATATTGAGGCATGTTTCGATATGAGGGTAGTGAAAGGTTCCTTGTAAGCAACAGAATGCTCTGTATATTTCACCGCACGTGCACTAATGATGTATAATGTCAGTTAACACAGTTAAGTGAAAACAAAACATAACTCATTGTCTCAATCTGTTATGATTGCGTAATGGCGAGAGCTGTAGTGTCCTGTGAAGACTGCCCAGTCAAAAAAGCCGCCTAGGAAGAGACTGATCAACTGAATAATTACAGGGTCATATAACAGTAAACACAATGTTAACTATAGTAGGCCTAGAGTTTTTCATTACATACCCACGCTTCCTTTTGTTAGGAGGAAAATTCTGCCGACAGCTCAACCCATGCTCTTTATTTTTACCGCACCAATCAGCTAGTTACCTCAGCCAATTAATATCTGAGAATGTCCTGTGGCGGCTGTGACAGCTACTCGTCTACTCCACATGCGGGGTTGCAAGATCTAGTGATTATAGCCATCGACCAAACAAAAATCATAATTACAATAACACAGAAGCAAACAGCCCGCTCAAAGCACATTTCCCTACTGGCTTATGACCATGACTAGGGTTAGGGTGTTTATGACCTAAAAAAGTTGAAATATGACTGCAAATATGACCTTAAAAATTACCCAAAAATCCTAAATATGACCTCATAAAAGAACGTATTTTCTAAAAATAAATGTTCCAATTTAAAACGTTTAATGACACTAAATTATTACATCACATTAATTCAATCAGATAGTTGAATAAAAACACTTTCTTCAACGCACTTTATTTACCTTGTCAACACTCTGCTGATGATGCAGGAACACCACCTGCGAAACGGCCGTCCAGAAGTTTACTAACAAGTAAGGTAAATAAAGTGCGTTGAAGAAAGTGTTTTTATTCAACTATTTGTTACACAGCGCTAAAGTCGGAAACAAGAATGAATTTCAATCAGATAATCACTTTTTAATAATTTTGGTGATTTACAGCTGATTTACAGCTTTACTTGTAAAGAACTTCTAATCTGTTAATGTTTCCAGATACCACTGCAAATGTGTTAAAACATGTCTATTGGAAGTTAAGAACAAGGAGGAAGAGGAAATTGTGCTATTAAATGTTATTGTCCCTTCACATTTCAGTTACAGTAAAGCAAAAATATACGTGACTATTTTTCAGAAAAAAATTTAAGTCGACAATTTAGTGCACATACTGCATAATTATGCTCTTTTACCGAATTTATAACCGAAAAATCTGATGTGAAAGTCACATAACTTCCTCTGCCCAAATAAAAGTTAGCAGTATTCACATATCCTTGTACAGAATCGCAAGACACAATTTTACGCTGATTATCCTATAAATACCTCTTCTTTCAATGATGCGACTAAAAGCGCAGTCTATATAACAAACTTTAAAAAAAAGAACAAATGACTGCAGACGTTTATTGAACTTTCTGCCGTAAAATATAATTTCCGAAATTTATCGAATATTTCCCTCAGATACATCTTTACTCTATGCATGGCCAACAACACATCTTTCTCACTTCACATTCCTATATAGAATAAGAGGCCGTGAAAGAGCGCGAATTCAGTTGTTCATCACGTAAGACAAACTTTCTACAAACAGTGGGTGAACAGTGGGTGGCTTGTAACTACCCTCAGAGAATTTTCTCGAAAAAATGTTTCTAATAAAAGTTTTAGTTCTTAGTATAAGCAACCCATGTGCAAAATTTAAAGAAAATCGTTAGAGCCGTTTTCGAGAAAATCGCGAAAAACGAAAATTTCTTCATGTAAAGTACCCTTAAAAATAAGGGAAATTTGTCGCCAATCTACGAATCACATCTTCAGAAGGTACCTGACCCAAATACGAAATTTTGTTTTCATACGATTTTCCGTTTTGGAGCTAGCTTGTTCACAGATATTCCACACAGACACACAGACATGTTTCCAAAAATAGTATTTTTGGATTCAGGGGGCCTTGAAACGTGTATATAGGCTATGCTAAAAACTCAACTTCGAATTTTGGGGTCGAAAACAATACTTCCTCTACCTATAGTACCTATGGTACGGGCAGAGGAAGTAAAATTGACGTTAAATTACAAATGTGACCGAAATATGACCAAGACCATGAAAATGACCAAAATATGACTTTAAATGCAAAACAAAAACGGTCCTATGTGGATAACAAATGTGCAATTCATGTTTAATTTGTGTTTGCGGCGAGAACGGAGGTCAGGACAAAATATGACATATAAACATCCGTACCCTATTTATGACTTACAAGAACGAAAAATGGAGCGACAGAACGCCGAAATTTGTTGGGACCGGAGTTTGGCCTATGGTCGAGGGCTCCAGAGATGGCCGGAGGGCCAGTTCAGCGTCCCCATATCCGACCAACTTGAAGAGCCCGCTCTAGAGTATTGACGGTCCATCTACGTAATTCACTCGGCAAATATAGGAATATACATGTTAATGAAAGTAGAAAGTAGGAACAGGCAGGCGGGTGATACATCAGACTGTGCTAGCGGCTCTGAGCTTGACTGACTTCGCACTGACCAATTAACAAGTCTAATAGATAACACTGCTTTTCATTACTAATAGCTGCTTGCAACTTCTCTCAATACCGGTAATAGCATTTTAATAGTTTCCTGACAGCTTCTACAGCAGAATGGCCAAACAGTAGAATTAAACGTCAAAATGGCCAAACCGAGCCAGGTGGCCGAAATAGTAACGTCTTGGACGTGCATTCGGGAGGTCCCAGGTTCAAATCATATGGCGGGTCATTTGACGTGGTTTTTTTTATCGTTTCACCAGTCGTAAAGGCAAATGCCGAATTGGATATTTACATACCATGAATCAGCCTCGCTATTTCATCCTGTATCATGTCCATTTAAATTAATATCAGTTAAATTTACTCCATAAAATGCACTAACAATAGAAGTAATTGACAATAGTTCCAACGCTTACCCTACTGTATAGACACAGATCCCGAACTTCTGATATGGCCTCTTAGCTAAAAGAAGTATAAATAGGCCTACAGCTGAATTATTATAAATAAATAAAATATAAAATAAAAACTTTATAATGTATATTTTATTTTTATTTCAGCTGTGTTTATACTCTTTTTAGCTTCGAGGCTATATCTGTGTCTGTATAGTACAGTACATTCTGTGTCTGTACAGTAGGGTAGGCCATGGAACTATTGCTTGTCAATTGTTTCTATTGTCGGTGTATTTTAATGGAGTAAATTTCAACTGATATTAATTTAAATGGTGAGGATGATTCATGTAAATATCCAATTTGGCATTTGTCTTTACGACTGAGAAAACCATGAAAAAACCAATGTCAAATTGGCCGGCCTCGGGATTTGAACCTGGGACCTCCCGAATCTTTATAATTTGTTCCATCGATAAAGTCGTAACCTCTCGTGGGATTACCTTTCATAAATTCACGAACAATGAATTACTAAAGCACGGACTACCACATATATATATTCTAGAGGAGAACAAATACTAGAACTGTGTTTGCTTGATAACTGAACTAATGTCTTTAAAAAAATTACAATACTAAATAAAATCAGGTAAACTGATAACAAAGTGTCAATATGCTTTTGTTTAGGCGTAATCAGTTATAGGCCTAATTGCAATTATATCGGCTACCTCCCTCAGTTTAACGGTATAGTTTGATACGCGTATGTAAAGGAATAGTGTTATTTGTCATAGCTAACTGTATTGTAATTTCCAAAGCCATATATGATCACAGTAAAACAATGTGTTGTCATGATAACTGATTTGCATTTCATAAATTCTTTCTAATATAGGCTATTACCATAAAATAGGCATTCAATTGGGCATTACTCCGGTACCGGTCAACCGATTTGGTCCAATATCAATACGGTTCTTCCCATAGACGTTATAAATGCGTATACCAAGTTTCATGAAAATCCGATAAAGCGTATTTGAGTAGAGACAGACGGACAGACATTTTTCCGTCCCGCACACAATCTTTTAAGTACCAAAGTGGCACTTAATAAATATAAATAAAAGCCAAATACAAACTACTTTTTTTTTTACTAGGCGAGAATATAATATGGACTAGATGTGCAGTTAAAAGATGACATGTAATCAATATCCGGGCCCAGGAAGAAATTATTAAAAGAAACTAAACATTTTGGAAATGTTTCAATATCGCGCTGGACTCCATATACGAGTACGAGAATGCACTTTTCTAATGAAAGATTTAGTTATTCATCAGATGTGTCTATTCTAGATTTATGTTGTTGTTCAATTATAGGCTTATAATTATTTATATACGGTTAAATGCTGACAGCGAACACCGTCTTTCTGTATCTAAATTATAATTATAACAAGATTTATTTATTTATGCTTATTTAGAGTTCCGATAATATTAAAAAAATGTAAGTAAATGCACAAAAATTCTATATAATGCGTAACCTGGCTAAAAATGACCAATAATTACATTAAATTCTAAAAAAATATCTAAAATACACTGGAAAAAATGACAAGAAATGACGCTAAAAATCACTATTTTTACAATCTTGGAGTCATGGTCAGAATATCTGCACTAGTGGGCAATGTCCATGATGTACCAGTAAAAAGATGACATGTCATCAAAATCCGGTCCCTGGAGGGAATTATTAAAAGGAACTAAATATTTTGGAAGTGGACGCCATATAAAATGCACTTTTCTAATGAAAGAACTGAGAAGTGAACCAGACATACGTGCACAAACCGAGGAACAAACTTGATAAGAAGAAGGAAAGTGACAAAGCTACAAATTTCACGAAAGTAAAAGGCATGGAAACGTTGTTACGGTGCCCTGCTCATGATAGATGTGAAGTCGGCTCCAGTGAAACAACTCAACTGGAATTCCTACACTGATTGCTTCGATTCCATGGATTCCATACAAATCATCATAATATATTTAAATCCAGTTTCTAGTTTTAATTATCTTGCTATTATTTATATGGTAAAAAGGGAAATTCAGATGCTCGTAAAACAAGACTTATATCCAATATCGCCGTGGGTGAGTTGGTAGTTGGACTGACAGCCACCTAGAAGGCCGGGGTTCGTTTCCCGAGGATTTTACAGAGATGTAAAGTTTCCTTCCTGACTGGGTGCTTTGTTCCCGTTCCCATTCCCAATGTCCTTTGGTCGGGCCATAGGCCTCCCCCCCATGGCTCTGTCGCAGGGTCTCTGGGCCAAACAATTCATCTTCATCATCATCAAAATCAGGATAGGCTATCCACAACATGCGTTCGTGAAAGGGTAAAATGGCTTTATTACGAAAAATATTACGACAAACCCTCACATGACTTTCTTTATCCTATAAATTACACCAGAAACTATCCAGATTCATTTAAAATGAAACACCATCTCCAATAGCGAACATTCCCCTAATCTCCAACAATGCAATTTAAGGGAACGCCATTTACAAAGAAGAATCTAATAATTTTATGTTATTTCGGATCATAAACGTTGTATAACAAAATTCTCTCCGTCTATGTAAAGTTCCAGTTTACGGGCTGAGCTGAAAAGAAAAGGTGCTAGACCGTTAAGGGTAAAGAAAAAAGATGATATGATGCTTATTGAGAAAATCACCAGACGTTACTGTTGATCTTTTCCCTTTTTGTTAAAAAAAATCCATTTACGTCATTTTAACCACATCAGATACTAATTCTCCTACTACTATTAATAATTATATTATGGTGTATCTATTAATAATTTTACAATTTAAAAATAACATAAATAACTATTTCAGCATTGCAAATTTGGTCCATAAACTAGATGGTAAATCAATGCAACACTAGGCTTCTTCAAAACGTTACTTACAACCTTCTTTTCTCTCCATTCGTTAAACACAGCGAAGAATTTTGCAATATTACTTGCATTTTAAAAAAGTCCAAGAGATATATATCCATTTCTTTATAAATAGCCTTGCTTAAAAGGCCCGGTGTCGCCCTGGTTTTGTATTTTGTAATTGGATATTAACTTATCAAGGTCCTTATATAGGTATTTAGAATTTGAAATGAAGAAAAACGACTTATCACATTCAAACAATTCGCTCAGAGAAAGCTTCATATAGCTTTTTATGGCTCTAGAGGATGTAGAAGTTTGCATCCCATCGCTTCTATCCACCAAGCCTGGTAGGAGTTGAAACAAGAAGAAACAGAAATTCCGGAACATAAAATTGTATTGTCTTTGCGAATATTTTACTTCTCAATTTCATGTTTCATTTTTCTCGCTCTCGTTTCGGGTCGTACTTCCTCTCCCCAAAAACCAGCGATATAATAATATACATATATTACCATACCTCGTATTGTTTTCTCTATGTTCAGGGCAGAGAAAGTTATTTGACTGCAGCACATTGTGCATTATTTTCGTGGATTTCATTCTTTAATATTTATTTATAACATGAATTACTGTATATTGATAGCTTCTCTAATTTGTCAAAGTCCTACCTGAGACCACTGGCAACAATACACTGTTGCCATGTGAACTGTAATTTGGATTTAATAATTCTGTGTAAAAAGGAATTAAGTGTTTAAAAAGATTGATTTCTGGCATTTGAAATCAATATTTTTTTAATCCTTTCTTGGTGAGCACTTAGGCCTACATTACGAAACGAAGGTACTAACAAAATTGCAAGTCTCTACCTATTATAGTTTAGGCTCTACGTTGATTCTCTGTCAGTAAGGATAAAGCCTTCTATATATAGAGGCCTATAGAAATAAAGATACAGCCTTCCCCACGAAGTTTATGGATTTTCAACTGTTTTACAGTGGTTTGTTTCAACAGTCTTGTCAACCGTTACAATGTGAAATTACCAATGTTTGCAATCACTATTCTAAGCAAGGCCGCTAATTTAAGAGCATACGAGTATTGTGGGAATAAGGTTGAACGGAATGAATATATTATTAAACAAACATTGCATTGATGATTGATTGATTGATTGATTGATTGATTGACTGAATGGGTCTTGTTTGAAAAACAGAGTTGAGTAAGCAATCGTTCGAACACTTTAATTGATTACGCCCAACACTGATGGGGAATAGATTATAAAAGGGAGAGTACCAGGACAGAATTTGTAGAAGAACGTTACGAAATGCGATGATAATCCATAACACACAGCCCACAAAGTAGACAGGTATGACTTGTTGGATTTCATCTTGGATTGCCTGATTTTATCTTTACTCCATTCAACGGGCAGGTTAAAAAAAGAATGTACCTTAATCGTTTTGCGTCATAATGCGTATTATTTTAATGGACTCACATGTCTACCTGCGTGGTTCATATCCGTCAGAGAAAGTGATATGTGTGTTACATGAAGCTGGTGTTTCTCAACAGTTGGTACGCGTACCCCTGCGGGCAATTAGAGAGGATTAAGCAAACGATTTTTTGTTGAATCATAATAAAAGTACAATCTCATATCCTTAATTATGTCCTTGCTGGATACCTCAGCATTCACAAATAAAATAAAACACATAAAAAAATATGTATGTATATATATATATATATATATATAAGCATTCACGAACCGCATAAAATAAATATATAGTTTAAAAATAGTTTAAAAACAATATTGGTCACAGACTTCAAAGGAATCGCTTGATTATAAAGCTGGTGTGAGCTCTGTTTTTATTCTAAGGTGAACCCAAGTGTGTCGATTACTCATAACCAGGGTTAGGATTTTTAGGTGCAAATTTTAAATGAAAAAGGGAAGGGAAAAGGTGCTAAAATAAGGTAAAAAAGGGAACAAAAAGGTGCTATTTTACTCAAGTAATTCAAAAAAATCTATCTTCTATTAACAGTTATTGAGTTGCGAAAAAACACATCAAATCATCACTCACCAGAAACAGTAAAATACAGGAAGCTGTTGTACTTCAAGACATTGAGCATCTCTACATTTTTAAAAATAAGCCTGTTTCTATTAGGACATAGAATGTCTTTGTACATGCTAAAGCTTCTTTTGACATCCACAGAAACCAGTGAGGCAAACTTTGTATTCACTCGGAATGGCAACTCTACACATGTGGCAAATTCCTCAACATCCGGATTTTTCTGAAGACTAGACTCAAGTTTGTCTTTAGCAAAGCCCTCTAACTGGTCCCTCACTGAAGTGAAAATATCCCATTGTTTTTCCTTTTCGAGATCTTGTTCTTCCAATTGTTTGATAGCTGCAGTCAAGTACTTGTAACCATGGACACAAAATAGTTCTGTCTCCAAATTCTGTATTTTTCCGGTAGCAGAAGTTGTTGGGCCTTGGAAATCGCACCTGCATCTGCTGGATCCAGTGAAAGCACAAAATCCTTAATCTTGTCAAAATTCTCACACAACATAACAGCACACTGAATCCATGATCCCCAGCGAGTAATGACCGGGAATTTTGGAAGGGGGAGGCCAGTGATTTCCTTGTAGGCAACAACACGACTCGGAGCTTTCTGTAGAATCTTCTTCAGGGCAGAGATGTATTCATTTGTAATGTCTTATTCATTCCTTATGGATTCACAAACCCTGTGAAGGGCATGGACTAGGCATGTCACATGCTTTAACTTAGGGAACAAAGGTTTCAATTGGTTAATTGCTGAAACCATGTATGGAGCCTGGTCTGTAACCACCAGAAGAAGTTTTTCAAATGCGATACCACTTGGCCACAGGTTTTGACAGAAGTCCATGATTGATTGCATTATTGTACTGGCGTTGGCTTTCTCCAGTTCGTACATTTTAAACAACATGGGCTTAACGTTCTCCCCTGATAGGGGAAAAACTAAAATGTTCAAAACATATCGTTCCATTGAGTCTGTAGTTTCATCCAATATGATTCCCACATCACAATCAGTCACTTTCTCCTTGATGGTTTTTATGGTTTCTTGGTAAACAGGCTCCATGTAGTTTCTTCTTATAGTACTCTCATCAGGCACTGACATCTTTGTGTATTTTTCAAGGAATCCTTTGAAAGTCGGATGGTTTACCTTATTGAGTGGAATTCCCGCTTGTGTAAGAGCAGCACATAAATCAATGTTGAATTTCTTCAAATTTTGAGTTTTCGATGAACACTGTTCAATCGCATTCCGTAATAAAGGTTGTCGCGATTTATTTGCTTGAAGTGTCTTGTTCTTTTGATGCTTAGAAGTGGAAATGTGTTGTTTGATGCGGTCTCGCTGGTGTTTTTCATCTAACAAAATTCCTGAATCGCAAATGCTACACCGTATTACAGTTCCATCTGTTTCTACGGAATCTTGTTTGAATTCCTGAGACAGAGAAAATAACCGGACTCTGGACACCTTAGGCATGGCAAAAATACACTCATTTAATCACAGATTTGCACTCACGATCAACAGACTACTGACTGGTGAAGTCAAGAAGATGGAAATGAGAGAAAGAGGATTTACGTATACACAATATTTTTTTTATATTAAATTATAATTTGGTGGAATGAAATACGCATTTCAATTGTAGCAAGCTATTTGTTTCGGCAAAGTGAAAGAGGATTTGCGCGCACACACAATATTATTGTTGATGGAATGAAATATGCATTTCCATTGTAGGGAGCTATTTGTTTCGGCAAAGTGAGAGAAAGAGGGTTTTCGCCGTCACGGTGGCTCATGCTTAGCGCGTGGGCCTGGCATGCTAGCGGTCCCGAGTTCAAATCTCTGGGCCGGCGGGCATGTTATTTGTGGTGGACAAAGCCGTGACCTTTGGGGGGTTTTCTCGGGGATCCTCCCGTTTCCCCCTTCATTCATTCCACCAACACTCTTCACTTCAACTTCCTTTCCCCCCTCATTATCATCCCGTTCCCCTTTACTGGTTTTCGGGCCAGCTCCTGCTGCAGACTCTGCTGCGGGCCTCCCCCGTCCTGCCCCGTTGCTTGTGGTCAAGAGTTGCTGGTGGTGTCCCGTACCTTTGGGGCTCTCAGAGGGACCCTGGGTTAGTGGCGCACGTCATGGTGTGCTCCGTGGGGGCTGGTGGTGGAGTCTGTTGACAGGGGGGCCTTAGGGCATGCACATCATTCGTTTCCTAGGGGGTGTACAATGGGCCCGCCTATGAGGCCTACGTGCGCGAGCCCGTCAGGGCTCAGCCCCTGAGCCGATAAGATAAGATAAGATAAGATAAGAGGGTTTTCACGCACACACGTATCATTTTCTGTTGTGGCAGGTGTGCTTTCAGTCCCGCTTTTACTGGAAATAAAATGGAATGAAACTCACAAGTCATTCATAACGCTTTATAATGATAAAATGCACTCTAGAAGAATATTGATAAGCTACAGTATATGAAAAAGGGGAAGAAAGGGGATTATGGGCACTGTTGAGGAAAAAGGGGTAAAAGGTACCAAAAAAGGGAAAAAAGGTGCTACAAAAATGTCTCCATTCTCGACTATAGATAAAATCTCACACTGTGGTATCTTTCCGAAGAGCTTTAATTTACCCTACGAGAAAAGGTGCGCACCTAAAAATCCTAACCCTACTCATAACATTGATATAAATGTTTTAAATATTATTTAACAGTTCTGAAGATGGCATACCATATGCCGAAATGCATATACAGTAGGCTATACAGGTTTCGCTTTACGCACGATTACAGTCTGGCTTCTTTCCACAAACCGAAGTAGATCGTACATAACCCCATTGTCTACTCGAGGTCATTGTCAAGACGCGGCACCGAATCAATGTTGTGTGTTCGTATTGAGAAAATGTAAGTTAATAAAATGTAGTCGAAAGAAGGTGAAGTTGCAAAAAATCCGTTGAGACCTAAAAAATAGACCATTAAGAAAAAACCGCCGAAAAGGGCAAAAAAGGACAAACAAAAACACCATTTTCTGGCCGACAGGTGACCCACAATGAAAATATATTATGGTGGGCTTCGTCTACGGACAATCGAAAGAAATTATTTTTTTCTCAACTTCCTACTTTTAATGGAAAATACGACTGCAAATATGACCTTAAAAATTACTAAATATGACCTCATAAAATAACTATTTTCTAAAAATAAAAGTTCCAATTTAAAGCGTTTAATGATACTAAATTATTACATCACATTAATTCAATCAGATATCACGTTTTAACAATTTTACAGTTTTATTTGTAAAGATTTTCTAATCTGTTAATGTTTCAAGATACCACTGCAAATGTGAACTGAAAATATTTTACAAAACATGTCTATTGCAAGTTGTTAACAACAAGGAGGAAGAGGTAATTGTGCTATTACTTGTTATTGTCCCTTCACATTTCAGTTACAGTAAAACCAAAATATTCGTGACTCTTTTTCGAAGAAAAAAAATTAAGTAGAATTTAGTGCACATACTGCATAATTGTGCTCTTTTACCGAATTTATAACTGAAACATGACGTTAATTTGCAAATATGACCAAGAACATGAAAATGACGAATACATGACTTTATATGCAAAATAAAAACGGTCCCATTGGGATAACAAGTGTGCAATTCGTGTTTAATTCGTGTTAGCGAAGAGAACGGAGAGCAGGATAAAAATATGACATGTCATAAACATCCGAACCCTAATCATCACATTAATAACCAATTTACTCGTATATGCTCCAAAAGTTTGGGAACAATCTTTAGAATCACCCTAAATTTATTCTATATCTCCCCTACATAAGGCATATTAAATATCTCTTCCTGTGCCCAAGATTGCGGATTCGATCCCGACCCAGGTCGATGGCATTAATGTGTGCATAAATGTGACAGGCCTGTAGATTTACAGGCATGCAGAGATGCCAACCTTGAAAGGTGGTTATCAGTAGTGTGAGTCTAATCGGATGGTGGGGGACTCAACGTATCGGGCAAATGATGCAAGTTCAAACACCAACATGAACTAAACACAGGCCTTCCGTATACTGCTTTCGATACTGCTGATTTGCCACAGTTCGTTTTTGTCCATCAGACTCGTCACTGGTTTTACGTTTACATTACATATTTCCTCAATATTCTACTTGTACTGCAACACTCAATAAAACTTCTAGCAAGCAACGACATCGGCAGTCGTCAGCGGCATTACAGTGATAATAAAAAAGAGGAAATATGTTAACACAAAAGATGTTATAACTACAATAATTATGTTATAACTTTAAGATATAACATCTTTGGTTAAGACACACTCACGTCAAAAACGAAAAACGAAAAAATTTAAAATCGATATTGGGATTCGTAAAATCCGTAATATTTGGTACAATTTCCGTATTGCCGTAGCAAATTCAAGAAAATCGTAGAAACTACGGAAATTCCGTAGCAGTTGGCACCTCTGGGCATGTAAAAGAACTCCTGCGGGACAAAAATTCGGCACACTGGCGACGGGTATTCAGGCCTAAGTTGGAGTAAATTCCCAGTCGTTAAATAACCATATACGAACTAACCAAAATATCTCACTCACCACAAACACTTACTTATGCAAGAAGTATATGGCAGTACTTAATGGAATACTGGAACCCTAAGGGCTCAGAAAAGTTTCAGAGAGTCTAATGTTGACGGAATTAATACACTCTAGAAAAGAGTATCAGCTGTAACATCATTTCAAATTCCAGCAGGTCATACGCAACATGTCAGATGTATCTGCATGGTAGGCGTAGAAAGATAAGCCAAATTCGCATCATATGGTGACTACTTGCTGGCTAAATTTATGACACTTGCACGACCTTACCTTAAAAGGAATTCCAGGGCTTATTTGAATTACTTCTGTTTCTATTGCTTATGCTAATTATGTAAGGTCCGCAGCCTGTCTGTTTCTCTGTGGCGCCGACCTATGATCTAGATCAAGTTTTCCGGTAAAAGTAAGAATTATTTGCGTTATAAAATTTTATAACCGTACCACGAAACAGAATTATGAGCTCTCGCTGCAGAATTACTTACACTACATTCATCATGTTAGGATTAAATTTTACACTCATTAATCAACAAGCTTTGCGGCTGAGGTAAAAGTACTTGAATTTCATCTTTGCCAACGAGGGGTTAACGTCAAGTGAAATGGGAAAAATCCAGCTTATACCCCCGTTAATAAAGTAGATTTGAATTCAACCTCATACGTCTAGGCCTAGGAAAGAATAAGATAATTCGATAATAAAAGTAATTCTTAGAGACTGACATTAAAAATTGAAAATATGAAATTTACCTGCAGGTCAATGTAGGCTACAGTAAAAGTTTAGTATTTTCAGACTTCTCTCAATGAGCTTCACCTGCCTCTTGTAGGGAGAGAGTTTTTATGGATCACATACCAGGGTGTCCACCAAGTAATGCTGAAGAAATTCCCGTCTTATTCCCTGATTTTCAATGATCATTACAGAAATTCCCGACCATAATATGATTACGAAGCACTTTCTAATAACTGTGTATGAAAAATCATAGGAGTATACATACTTTAAATAAGAAAAAGAAGATAAGAAGAAAGCAATTTTTGGAAGGAAAAGAGCAGTTGAGGTTTTTGGAAGCTGGCAGAAGGTAAAATTGTATTCATTTTCACCTGTTTTATGTGTGCCACAAATTTTTCGAATTTTCCCGGATATTTTAACAAATTCATTGACTTTTCCCGGATTTTCCCGACCATACGAAATTCCCGGCCTTTTCCCGGATTCCCGGATTTTCCCGACCAGTGGACACCCTGACATACATACTACTTTGACCAGACAAGGACACGGAGGACCTCCCGGATGAGTGATCAGCTCAATGCCGGGGCCACCTCCGAGACAACACGAACACATAGGATGATATACACACTTATTCCAAACAAGGTGCGGATGGGATGAAGATGATAATGACAGATGTAATAATGATGCTATTCGGGAACCACATAAACAATAAATAATGTAAGACAGAGAGTTAAAACCCTTGAAAACGGAAATAAAAAGATGAGCGGTTTACTATTAATAGTGGAACCTCGAAATTGACCCCGAAACTTAAAAACGGTCTACTTTTTGACTGCTTGAAAATAAATTAGCAAATGTATATTAATATTCTTGAAAGAAATTTAATTCTCTACAGCTTCCTTTCTCGCGAGTTTCCTGTAAAATGGAAGGAAAAAGAGTTGGAAGGACACGTTTAACGTAAAACGTGAGGCGCTACAAATTTTCCTGCAAGTTTTCCTTTTTCCATTGGCTCATTTCTCGGAGACGGTAACACATAGAGATAAATATGAATGCACCAGTGTGTAGGGAATTTAATAAGCTTTAATTTTGAAACAAATAATATTTTATGTTCGACGCACCGTTTTCGACATATTTTCCAAAAACTGGAACGGACATTTGAGTCGCCCCCCGACCCGCGCCGCCTGAAATCGGTGGGAATTTATTAAGTGTTGTTTAGGGGACCTCCCCCTATACATTCACGAAACTTTTGGAACTACAAAATCAACTTTTCTGGTCTAATTTGACTAGGCTATGAGGGAAATCCCCGGAAACTTGTCTCGACCAGGAATCGAACCCAGGCCCACTGCGTTAAAGGAGCGACTGCCGTGGTATAGGTAACTCAGTTTATGAACTGCAATCCGGTTATATATCATGCAGTTTCAAGGTGGCGAATTGACATTGCGGTCATCATATGTGGCAATTTAGCTGTCAGGGGGTTTATATCAAATGTTACTAATGCCAATAACGGTTTCGCACCAATATGTTATACTTAAGTGCACCTCTGTGACAAGATACGCTTAGACGGCCATTATTTTTGTACAGCTGCAATGAAGGGGCCTGGAACATGTTGAAATAAATCACAGGCCTATACGAAAGCAGCCTTCTGCAGGAGTAAGTAAAACAAAGAAATGTTCTTATGAAGGATATCTATCTATCTTATTTGAAAGATAAACTTTGACATAGGGACCGAATTTTTTGGTTTATAATGGCTGATTTCGCTGTTAACTTCCTTCTATTTCCGTGGATATTTCGTGAAGTAAGATATTTGTAGTATTTAGGCCACATATTAAGGGGCGACATACAGCTTTCGATGCTGGAAAATAGGTGGCAAGCTCTATGATAACTAGTTCTACAATTGCATACTATTTTCAGAATTAATTCAACTATTACAGTTAATGGGTAATTATCATTACAAAATGGCAGCCAAATTTTGTGCACTGAAGTGCCGTTTCCGTCATAACTCAAAGTAACGTATTGCAGTGAAATTTTGCATGTACGTATATTTGATATTATTGAACAACACAATCTAGAATCATTGATGTAACTTTAATAGTTTATTTTTAAAAATATTTCTGATGTTATTTTTTTTTTAAATTAACAAGGGCTGAATTCTTTTGTTAAAAATATTTATACTGCAGATAATCCAAAGATTCTAGATTATGATCATATGATATTTAAAAATAGATAGAAAAAAGAATCACTAAGAAATACTGGTATTTATGAAAAATAATAATTTAATTAATTAACAGGGAATGAGGTCAGGGCTTTAGGGTGGATGTTTCAACACCTCCCAGCCGAACTTCTGCAGGAGACTTGCTAGGTGTTTAAACATCCACCCTACAGCCCAGACTTCGCTCCCAGTGATTTCCACCTTTTCCTACACCTAAAGAAATGACAGGGAATGACAGAGAGGCGAGATATTTGTCATACAGCGGTTCAAATCCCTGGCGACAGACTTCTACGACACAGGTATTGAAAAGCTGGTTCCACGGTATGATAAATGTTTCAATTCCGGTGGCGAATATGTTGAAAAATAGCTGAACACTTGCTGTGTATGTTTCAATAAATATTTCCTTGTTTATGTAAACGGCCCCAAGGAAACTTACTTTATGGACGAACCTCGTAGCTAAGGAAGGCTGTTTTGTAAAATTTCGTCCCTAAGAGCTAAAAACAAACAACGTTATTTGTCAACTTGCTTTTGTTGGTGTCTTCTTGGAAATATTATTTATGAAACCCACTTGAAAACTCAGAAGTAGAAGAAGTTTGTCTTCTGTCTCTGGTTGTTTGTCATGTAAACGCCGTGTGTTCTTGTCAGTTTTGCGGATGCTGCACGAAGCTGGAGGGGGCATGAAATTGAGAAGGGCGAAACTTAGAAACCGGTCCTTGAGATATTCTATAAAATATGCGCTTTATTTCACGGGAACTTTTTTGTACGTGGCAAGAAAACGTCATGTTTTGAAGTTTTGAAAATCTGTTAAGCAAGTTGTATATCCTACCTTGTTTGATGTGAGAAATTTGTCTTCTGCGTATATTTGCTTTACCGTATAGCTGACAGTACCTGTAATTAGGCTGTCCAGACCAATTATGCTTAGATCCTTCAGGCATATCACCCGTAACAAATTGTTCCAATGTAAAACTTTTTATTGGCAAACTTATCATATGTTTAACTGATGTGTTTTTATCATGGGAAAAAAACTGCAGTACAGCATTTCCTTATTGTAAGAATCATGTAGCAATTAGTTAACATATCACTGAAACACTGTTAACAGAACAAAGACTCATATATCTTATTTTTTGTGTTGCGTATTTTGCCATTGGCACTACCTGACCCCAATCTGAGGCAATCACATAAACTTAGAGACAATAATTTTAGCTTTAGCTTGTGTAGTAAAAGTCCCACTTCTTTATAATTTATGGATAAGAAAATAAAAATGTAAAAAGAAAATCTGATGTAAAACACATAACTTCCTTTACCCATGTAAAGATTTTGGCTCGTAGTATAACATATTAAAATACATAAAATACCATTATATTACATGTGAGTGTATATAGATTAGGGTGTCCATATAATGTTTATATAAAAACGGGACATATTATTTATTTTGTACAAAAAAAACCGGGATATTTAAGGAAAATAGGGGACAAAAATTTGGGAATAATTACAATTTACCTTTGACTCATGGACACGAATTATCCCAAATGACTTCTTAAGTTTCTTCTGCAGATAATTTATTCCACAGAAATAGATGCCTCGTTCTCACCGTACATTTCACTTTTATGTATTCTATCAAGAAGTGCGTTTTTTCTTATAATTTATCATAAAAGTCAGCTCATATTACTTCATTAAAGTATGTTTTGACAATGAGCAAGACCTTGGCCAATCGCAATCACAAAAAAAAGGGACATTTGAGTGTCCCCAATAAAACTTTCGGGACAGCGGGACATTTTGTAAAAAAAGGGATTGTTCTGGGAAAACCTGGACGAATGGACACCGTAGTGCAG
The DNA here is from genome assembly GCA_964059195.1 of Ectobius pallidus. Taxonomy (NCBI): domain Eukaryota; kingdom Metazoa; phylum Arthropoda; class Insecta; order Blattodea; family Ectobiidae; genus Ectobius; species Ectobius pallidus. The sequence goes on from CAXKWD010000006.1 coordinate 168,394,947, forward strand.
ATATATAAGTCGTTGCCACGTTTCGAATCGCATCCCCGAAGGATACACAACCTAAATGAAATAAGATATATTTCACTCAAGTAACTTTCCTTACTAAAGTGTAGGCATTTTACATTCTGATATACAATTAGAGGTGGTATTCAGTTGTTTCTGCCTGATGCAAATATTTTTCATTGTTCACCAGGTAAGAGGGGTACGCCGTAGCGTAGTGGTTGAGGCGCTGCGCTACAAACCGGAAGGTCGCGGGTTCGATTCCCGATGAGGTCGTTGGAGTTTTTCAATTGGCCTAATCCTTCTGGTGGCACTATGGCCCTGGGGTCGACTCAGCCTCTAACAGAAACGAGTACCAGGAGCAATCCTGGGGGTAAAGGCGGCCGGTGCGTAAGGCTGACAACCTTACCACCTTCATGTGCCGATGTCTAAAAATCTGGGAGCCTCAACCTCCTGGGACCCTCTGGGCCTCCATGGCCTGTAATAGGGAATACTTTACTTTTACTTTACTTTACACCAGGTAAGACCTAGTTACCGGTACGATGAACGGAACCTGGCTTATAACTACCTTTCACAGAATGTTTGGGGGAGGGGGGGGGATGTTACAAACAAAACTTAGAATGAAATTACCTAGTCGAAATCACTTGTGTCGAATTTTACTATAACAAATGTTAGAAACACTTGGAACTGATGGGTGACCAGTCCTGTATTATTTGCTGTGAGTATATTTCCATCCTGTTTCAACACAGAAACTATTTAAAGATGTAATCAGTCTAGACATGTACATTTCATTCGACGTTGAAATTAATGTGTTTCGGCAGCCTATCCATTAATTTGTTGCCTTAACAAAAAACTGCGTTGTTTTAAGATAAGAAATATGAACTAGGATACAACCAAAGAGTCTGCCATTCAAAGTGAAATAGGCCTCATAAGTCTTTTAACAGGTTGGACTCGTATATCTTCCAAATGAAAAGAAATGAAGTTGAACGGCGCTTTTCGCAACTGCAGGCCCCGTAATCTTGGCTTCAAATCTGAAACAAGTTGTTAGTGTAGCTGCAGAGGATGAGATGAGCAAGTGCTTGCTCTTGCAAATTGCTGTGCCATTCGCAAACACAGGTAACTTAAAACTCCACAGTGGCGAGTTGTGATTTCGTCAGTTTTCTAAATATTATTATCAGGGCCCGGATTCTAATGACATGTCATCTTTTTACTGATGCTGCATAGACATTGCCAACTTGTAGATAAATCCTAATCATGCCCTCTAGATTATAGAAATACATTAGGTCATTTTTTGTCATTTTATGCAATTTTATATTTTTAGGTAATTTATTTCAATTTTACGTCATTATTTTGTCATTTTCGTGTCATTTGCTTCCTTATTTAGTCATTTTCATGTACTGTATTTACATTATATATTTTCGTCGCTAGCGGTACTGTCTTTGAAGTGTTGTTTTTTTGATGCAAGAAGGAAAAATTCGGCGTTAAAGTGTTCACATGTCTCAGTCGGAAGTTAGAATCAAAGAAACGCCAAAATTTTGTATTATATTACTATTGTTATTTGATTGACTTGGCACCATAGTCTGCCACTTGCTTGGATTTGAGAGTGCAATAAACAATAATGTAAATCCTGCAGACCACAAAAGGAAATGCTGAAGTTTGACTCGACAGTGCCTCAGTGCCAGTATAAATTTCCGTGAGAAAAGTCGCCAGTGCCTCAATGCCAGAATAAATTTCCGTGAGAAAAGAACATTCACAACATTACAGTTATTTACAGTTTTTACAATTATGTACAAACTAGTCTATAACTTTGTGTATACAATAATAATTTTTTATAAATAAAATAGGCTATCAGTTTTTAGGTCATTTTTTTTATAATTATTAAGTCATTTTCTTTAAGATTTAGGGTCATTTTATAGGTCATCAGAATCCGGGCCCTGATTATTATTAATCTTCTGTTTAATAGCTCTCGATATTGGATGAGAGAAATACAAACTTACGAGGGTGGATCGAAAAGTAATGCGCAATAATTTTTTTTACAAAAAGTTTAATAGGTACAATTACAAACAAAGGCACACATGAAGGGACATCTTTTGTCTGTTTTTCTATATAGTCGCCAAGTTTCTCAACACATTTCTCCCATCGTGATATCAGTTTCAAAATACCCTGTTCATAGAAGTCCGTTCGGTTGGAGTATAGCCATCTGCATCTGATGCAAAGCGTTTACTGGCCAGGAATTTCTTCAGGAAGGTGTAGTGTGATTTTTATGGGTTAAAGGGCACGACCCTAGTGAAATTCACAGGGACATGCGAGACGTATATGGGGACGACTGTATGGACCATATCAATGTCTCCAGGTGGTGTGCATTCTTCGAAGATGGCCGTGATAACCTTTCATTTGTTTGGTAAAATGAAGTTGTCCCTACGTGTGTGCATTTGTTTATAATTGTACCAATTAAACTTTTTGTAACATACATATACATATATATGAGCCCCTTAAAGCCCAAGTGGTGTAACTCACATTACTGCTGTTCTGAGATATTGAAGGTTTTGTCTGTCACCAAATGCATGGCTTTATGGACAGCATAAAATTGTGCTCCTACCTACAGGGTTGCTATGCAAGTTATGACTTGCACCATTTGCGCTATTAATAGAAGAACACTTTCTGAATAGGATCCTGACCATAACTAAAAAATCCAAAAACTGGAGTTACACCACTACTACCCGCGCGCCACTTCTTGAGCGCTGGATTTACGGGGAAGTGAGGGCCGGGGGGAACAAAACAAAGCTATTCCGCCAGTCTTTCTGCAGTGTTGTCAACCAAAGAAATGACGTTTCAGCAGAATCGCGCGTATGGTATTTTATGTAGTGACTTTAATATACAACGATTTTAATGCAGTCCAATAATATAACATGGTGACGGTATTGCGTAACAATTAATTACACGTCATAAGCCTTTGGTTATCAAATAAGTCATCAAATAAGAATATTATGCATAATATAGGTTCAATATTTTTACACTGGTTGACTAATTTTAAGCATAAAGAAGAGTCTTAGCAGAACATGCTTCACCATTTCGTGTTTTAAAACGTAAGAGAGGTAAGGCATCTAAAAGTGGAGAAAGCTGTAGGCCTAAGCCTAATTTTAAACGTATTTAATACAAATTGTGAAAAGTTCGCTCAACTTTCAGTCCATGAAATTGACATCAGAGTTCACGGGATCGTCAGAAATTAGCAAATACGGAATTCTTAAAGAGGTGAGGAAAGTGTTGGATGTACAATGAAGTATTTGTGAAATCAGCAGTTCGAAAGATTGTATTTTTTCCCCATAACTCGATGCGTCAGAAAAGATAATGTCAATAAATAAATAAGAATCCTGAGACAGAATGAAAGCTTACTATTGAAGCCACTAGATGTCAGGGTGTATAGCGTACTTCGTGTTTCAATGTTGTCAGATTAACCTACGAAGTTGAACGAAACCTACCGAATGAGGACTAGGGAGCCGAGCGCTCAAGAAATCAACAATAGAAAACGATGCAAATCAGTAGTTGCATGGACTTGTATACACTCAGAACCTGACTCGTGAAGTAACCTCGATATAAAGAGTAGAAATAAAGCTGAATTGAAAAATGATAAAAAAAACAGGCGAGGAAATAATATTAAAAATGTATATATTGTGGGTGCCACTTCTTAAAGACTTTTTCCCCAAGAACTGCCTCTCTACCTGCTGCCACCATAATCCTCTTCGATCAGTCAATGAATGAATATAAAGGTAATCATGCGTGTTCACTCTCGTCTGGAGTCTAGTACAATGTTGCCAAATACGTACAACAGCACGTTTACTTCATTTGAGAAGTGGTGAATGACAGCGGCAACACTGGGGAAACCCACGCGACTATAAGAGAATCTGTTCTTTTTCGGTGTCGGCGTCCGTGCAGATTTTCGGATTAGAGAACATATTCCTTTGTAGATAGACGATGGTTTGGGACGAGGTCTTCTTAAAATGTCATGAACAATAGGTGAATGGATTATGACGAAGGGAATCTACCAACCGCCACTGAAGTTGGGGTAATTTTGCCGCCTCCGCCATGTCAGTTGTCTGCCTGTATTGCAATCTTTTGTTATGGTAATGCGGGAGCAATGAGGTTACATTATATTAAGTCCCCAGCCTTGCATTAGGAAAAGACTAATTGAATGGCCAGGCAGCTTTAAGCTAAACATGGCAATTGAATTACCATATCAAGAGAAATATGCAGCCCTGCCTATCAATCCTCAAACCACACGCTTATTCTAATTGATTTATAAAGAGTACTTGCATTCATATACCACGAAATTTGTTCTTATTATTAAAATACTTTGTTCAGTATTAGATTAGTATTATTATTTATTACTTTATTATCATCATCGCCATCATCATCAGTAGAACTCGGAAGTTCAGGCATTTATTTGGTTAGAATAGACAGGTTAACAGGCACTTAAACTACTGAAAATAGGCAGTAATATAATTAAAATTTATTAAAAGTAAAAACAGAGAGTAATCCCACTCTTCATTAATGAAAATAGATATCTAAGACTGCTTGGAAACGAATAAAATCAGGTAAACTGATATAAGAAAGTGCCACGATGCTTTTGTTTAATCAGGGATGATTGCAATTATGATATGCAGAAAATAAGTTATTTTAGTAATCGATTTTCGAGTTAAGCTCCAGGACGATTCACTAAGCAGGGCTTACGGAAGAACAAAGGTCTAGTTTGATAAGCATAGGCAAAGGAATATGTGAGTAGTGTTATTTGTCAAAGCTATCTGTATTGCAACTTCCAGAGCCGTATATGAACAATGTAAAACAATAGCCTATTTTATCATGAGAACTGATTTGCATTTGATAAATTCTGTCTAATATATTACCATAAAATAGGCACTAACTTTGGCATTAATCCGGTACCAGTCAACCGATTTAGTCCAAAATCAATAGGCTTCTTCCCATGGACGTCATAAATGTGCAGTGGCGTAACGAGGGGGGTTTTGGGGGTTTGAACCCCCCCCCCCCCCAATTGATTGAAAAAGGAAAATTGTACAATGTTTTTAAGTCTGCTTATAAATTACTTAATACGAGTATAAAGCGTGGGAAGCTTAAAACTCGTTATTGTGCATCTTCATTTTTTTAAGTTTTCCGGGGGAGGACCCCCGAACCCCCCATCTACCTGGGGGGTATTCGATACCCCCCAGACGTTATAACCCCCCATATGGTCGGCCTGGTTACGCCTATGTAAATGCGTATACTAAGTTTCATGAAAATCCGATAAAGTGTATTTGAGTTATCACGCGTACAGACAGACGGACGGACATTTCCCGTCCACCCATAGGCGTACCGAGGGGGGGTTTTGGGGGGTTTGAACCCCCCCCCCCCCCCATTGATTAAAAAAAGGAAAATTGTATAATTTTTTTAAGTCTGCCCATAAATTACTTAATACAAGTATAAAGCGTGGGAAGCTTAAAACTCGTTATTTTGCGCCTTAATTTTTAAAATTTTCCGGGGAACCCCGGAAGCTTAAAACTCGTTATTTTGCATCTTAATTTTTAAAATTTTCCGGGGAAGGACCCCCGGAAGCTTAAAACTCGTTATTTTGCGTCTTACTTTTTTTAATTTTCCGGGGGAGGGCCCCCGGAAGCTTAAAACTCGTTATTTTGCATCTTAATTTTTTTAATTTTCCGGGGGAGTACCCCCTGACCGCCCTCTTCCTTGGGGGTATTCCATACCCCCCAGACCCCGTGGATGTTATAACCCCCCCCCCATATGGTTGGCCTGGTTACGCATATGCGTCCACCATATACTCTCATAAAGCACTTAATAAAAAAACAAACTTTATCATTGTCAAACATATTTCTCGAAATACCCTGCAGTCGAAATCAGTCGTTTTATTTCACCTAATGATGCGATAGGTACCGGAAATGATCGGTGCATGATCAACAAAGGGCGATAATTAAGTGATTGAGTTCAGCTCCTTGTAAAATATAATAATATCTATAATGTGGAGCTATCTAGATACGAGGTGTCAGGTAGAGGTTTAATTAGGAAATAAGCAGTCTGTTGGAACTGGTTCTTGTTACTTATGAGCACTCGCGGATATTCTGAGGCTTTGAGAGAAAAACAGAGCCTCAGGCTGACTTGCACAATCTCTTGGTGACACCATATGAAGATGGACATTCGCTCATTATTGTGGAGATGTGACACACACCTGACAGCTAAATGTCTGCATCTAGACTTATTCTAAGTCGGCGACACCCGTGGTACATTTGTAGGTAAATACCGTTTTGAGTTCCTCGTTCATTCTCAACTGGTTTCATGAATGCAAGTTCAATGGTTTATTTAAAATAAATTTCTGTAACACTTAAAGCTTATTGAAACACCCTGTATATACGCAAACCAAAACGGTTGTAAGTATACGATAACAGAAGCAAAAAAGTTCCAGCAAACATGGGTCCACAAACAAGCCAATTGGGATATTTATTATTATTTTTTTTTAAAGATCGTATATATATATATACATACACATTTATTTATTTATATTTATTTGTTTATTTACACTGAATTGTAATAAACAAATGAATCAATCAAGGCCGGCTAGTAATATCAAACCAAAGCAATATCGACAATTTGAAACGTTATGTTTAGAATAGAGTGGGCCATGCAATATTATTGGAACACAATAAGTTATGCCCATTATAATAAGAATTAATGTTTATAAGCTGTCAAGTGAACAAACAATACATTTTATGTAAAGTACCAGCTGTATAGAACTTCTGGCATGTCAGTAAATTAGTAGGCTATATTAGGCCTATTTCTACTGACAAAAACCGATACATCAGAGCTTGCCTTGTTTACCTTAGTATTAATTATTTCGCATATATAACAGTATTCATGTAGTACTCATTTCAACTTGATCAAAGAAATAAACAAACATCTGACTGCATTGGAGTCAAGGCCCTCAATGATTAGCAAAGCGGCATTGTAGTATAGTCATGATTTCCCACTTAAAAAGCATGCGATCTTTAAGTAATTGTTACTCCGGTAACGGTCAACCGATTTGGTTCAAAATAAATAGGTTTCTTGCTATAGACATTATAAATGCGTATACCAAGTTTCATGAAAGTCCGATAAAGCATATTTGAGTTACAGTCACACGCACGGACGGACAGACATTTTCCCGTACCGCACACAATCTCATAAAGTACCATATGCGCAATAATTTGTGCGGCAAAATAACGAGTAGGCCTATAGGGAATATAAGGCTTGAAATACAGATATCATGTGAAGAAACAGTTTTATATATTACCGATTGTTCGCGAACGGCGGAAATAATTGGATTGGAGTTATATAAAGGCGCTGTCTTTTATGCTACAGATAATATCAGATAATGGTGTAATGATAGACTGGAAAGCCGTTAATCGATGTTACATATGTAAGAGAACATAGGTGTTGACCCTTGGTTAAAATGGGGGCGTAATATTCGTGACATAACCAGATCAGCGTGTTTGAACCTCAGCCAAAACACAGGGAATGATTGATTCATCACCTCCACGTGAGTTATTGTGGAGGAGGGACCGGCCAACGTTGTTTGGACTTGCGCTTTGGGCGTTAGCGAGTGGGAAAATGAATTTCCTACATCGTATTAGATTTGACTAAGCGATTTTAAACATTCGTAGGTTCTCCAATGTATACTTTACTATTTAACTGACCAATCCAGATTGACAATAGGGGGGATTTCAACCAAACTCAAGTGTCTATCGTCATTACCAGGGCCCGGATTCTGATGACCTAAAATTGTGTAACTTAAGGGTATTGTAAAGTGTCTAAGAACAAATAAATCATATATCATCATCACACATTGGGTCTAACTTTTGTTTGCCTATAACTACTGCCGCAACCTACATATCTCATTTTTTTTTTCAAATTCGGTGTCACCTGTGGCGCAGATTACATACCCATTTTATATATCCCACTATCGGAAAGAAATGCATTAATGATTTAATCCTATTCTGTGACATAGTATGTGATAGTGTAATATAGGCTTAGAAGATCGAAAAAGGGAATGAGGAAAGATGAAGAATATTTCTACAGTATTGAACTCTCGAATTCTTGATTCCCAGTATTTAAATAAATAAGTAGGTCAGCCTTATTTTCCAAACAATTAGAAAGGCTTGTGTTTATTAATTATTATTGTAGTAGGCTGTGGGCAATGCATGATGGATTGTTTTTTGTGCAGGGTTACTCTTGTGTGGATCTGCTCAACGCCGGTATGAAGGACTCGGGAGTCTACTATCTGCAGATCAGAGGCACCACGTACTGGTTCCTCAAGGTATACTGCGAACAAGAGGTTGCAGAAGGAGGCTGGACCGTAAGTAATCAAATATCACTCATTTACTTTAGATTGCCTTAATGGAAACTCCAAGTAATATGTTATGTTTGTAGTCTAAGTATATTTTAATTACTTTTTAGTGTTATTTGTCGTTTTTTATCGAATGCAATTGACAAAATACCGAGCAAGGTGGCCGAGATGGTAATGTCTTGGACTCGCATTCGAGAGGTCCTAGGTTCAAATCCCGTGGCCGGCCAATTTAACATGGGTTTTTTCGTGGTTTACCCAGCAAATGCCGAATCGGATATTTACATACCATGAATCATCCTCACCATTTCATCCTGTATCATATCCATTTTAAATTAATATAAGTTTTGACAATCAACAGTTCCATGGCCTACCCTACCCACTGTTCCATGTGCTATTTAACTTTTCTTAATAAATAGAAATAAGTAGTAGGCTTATAACTTAGGTAACGATTTCTTGTTTAGGTTGACATGTCTTAAAGAGTATAGTAAACATTAGGGATGGGTCCTCGATACTTTCGATACCTCGATACTCTCAATACTTGCATGGTATCGGCATCGAACGATACTTCAGAAAACTCGCTCGATACTTTTTCGATTCATTTGTAATTCTGAAATTCTGCAATTAAGTGAGAATGCTAGTATTTTTTAACAAAAACTTGTAAGTGGACTGTTTAAAAAACTAATTTTAGTTTTAATGTAGAGTTTAAAAATAATTATAGGCTACTGATGATATTAAATTTTGTCTCATTAAATATGCAGACTTAATTAATTTAGTTGGTATTACACAGTTCTCTCAAATTTTAATTTTTAATGTACCTATTTATTGAAACTGGAAATGTTGAAGGTATCGAGTATCGAAGTATCGGGTATCGAGGAAAAATCATGTATCGTTATCGAGTATCCAGAAAATCTGGTATCTAGTAAACATATTTACTAACTACTTTTTTCAGTACGATATTAAAATGTAATTTTCATCAACTTATTTTAATATTTCAAAATTTTCCGGGGGTTCTCCATACCCCCAAATCCCCCGGCACTTTCGACCTTCCCCGAAATTATTTTCTGGCTACAACACTGATCTGGTCTATTAGCGACATCAGTCGAAACTATGATGAAACAAGAAAATGCTATTTTAAACCACGTGAGATACCAACATACGAGCATTTATAAATAAAGGTGGTTCAGTTTCAGCCACACCTTAGAAATTCATTTCCAACGAGGAAACACTAATGAAGTGACAAAAGAAAAACAAATTTAACACTTCCAGACCTCAAGCCTATGTCTTGTTTGCACAACTTTCTTTTCCACTTGGTTCTGTACATATATCCAATCACAAATCAAACAGATTCTTACCTTGTAAGCTTCCAGCAGTCATTGGTTCCGAACACGCTGGCCGCTCCCACCTTGGTTTTCACCTGTAAAAATAAAGTGATGATGTTGATATAATTGAAACACATAACTTCCTATGCCCAAATAAAAGTAATGATTATATTACGCATGACTTTGTAGTTATGGAGTCTTTAAATTTAAAAAAAAAAAAAAAAAGTGTGCGTAGAACGTCACGCGTCTTTTAATTTTTTATTTTGGAATTTTGATTTTTTTAAATTTTAGATCTTTGAATTTTTTATGTTTTGGATTTTTAATTTTGGGTTGTTTTATTTTTGAATTTTGTATTTTGTATTTTTGAATGTTTTGATTTTGAATGTTTGGATTTTTTATTTTTAAATTTAGGATAGGCCTAAGCCTAATCATTGAGTCGATTGTTTTCTGTGTAGTCCGTTCCGTCACACCTCAATAATTTCGTGACGATTTTGAGCGTTTACACAAGCTCTCGATTTACCCCTACCGCGGCTAAAGAAGTTTCACTTCAAAAACTCATATAACTTAGATTTTCATCCCTTTTAAATTAGGTTTACCTTTTGGTACCTACTACTATTATGATAACTTATCTTTCATTATTAGGCCTATAATTATTTTTATATCAATTGAGTCATGCCTGTACTCTCAGTTTTTGTCTTTTCCACTATTTTGTCTATTTACTTTTAAGGTAATTTTAGGATAAGATTATATTTCAATAATGTAAAACATGGAAATAGGCTTACAAGCATGGAACTGCCCTCCGGGCACGAGCTCCTGTCTTTTGGGGTTTCAGGACCTTACATGTTATCTATGTATTCATGTAATTTTCAAATAAAATAAAATAATTCTCTTCTTGTAATTGGTTCTAATAATGAAGAGAAAGTCGTTACCACAGCGCATCGCATCCCCGAAGGATACATAAGCCAAATAAAATATGATCCAATTGTTTCAACCTTACGTTTTACGAAAATATTCATGAACAAGGAAGATTCAACTTGCGTGTGTACCAGAAATTCGCAATCAGTGGACCACTTACTGTGAGAGTGTGAACTACTGAACTCGGAAAGAGCTCAATTCAGAAAGCACATCTTGGAAACTTTTAAGTGTTGGCCCGTTGAGAAAAGTGAACTGATACAAAAAAATCTAAAGCAATTCGTACAATTTGTGAACAAAATAAATTTTGAAGCTCTACAAACAAACCAAATACATAATTCAGGATAATATTTGCAAGTGTACATATGTAGATATTTTTGAGTAGTTAAGATAAAAGGAATGCATGTAGTATTGCTGCATTGCAATGGAGCATGTTGTTTAATAAAGATAATAATAATAAAATAAAAAAAATAAAAAAATAAAAAATAAAAAAAAAAAGGCTTTCAAAGACGGCTTCCTAAAGTAGATTTTCCTAGTAAAGTTTAACTTTGTAGAAAGTCATATTTATTTATTTACTCTTGAAGATTTGTCTATCACTTTGGAAAGTCGAGATTTGTCGATATTGTTCTAACGTTGGCAATCTTACCAACTTCCCTCTAAATAAATTATGTTTACAGACAGTTGAAATTGTTAACTAAACAAAATAACATTGATGGGCGAATTACATTGTTAAGTGCATCTTTTGTAGTCTTCCATTTTTATAGGGCCAGGATCCCTGAGGATGAAGGCAGCGTGGCCCTCTGAAACGTCCGAGGAAATCGGCCTTCAAATCTGGCTGTCAAGCCGAGAACCCTTTATTTAATTTTTGGGATTTGTTTAACGAAGCTATTATACAATCTCGGGCCAGAATTAGAGCTATGCCTTAGACCTGTTTCAATATTATATTTAGGTTAAAAAAGTGGGCAAGAATATATGCGTCTTCGTGTAGTAAAACCCAGAAATATGTCACGTGTTTGCTTCATTTCAAATTATCTATATAATAAGAGGGAATGTTTGTCTGTGCGCGATGCCCAGCGAAATCTACGTACTAGGCTACACGTAGAGATCTGAAATTTTAAACATAGATGAACTGAAGGGTGGCCGAATGCACCTCGAAGCCGGATTTTTAATTTTAGCTTTCGATCGCGAGTTATGAGTGAAAAAAGGGCAGAAAACGTGCATTTTTTTGTGCTATCGAAGCATCAGTTTTCAGCAGGCTAATACATTTCAGTTGTCAAATCAATTGTAGGTGGCTTTGCCTACTTTTGTCATACTTTGTAAATAAAAGCATCGCGATAGCTTGAATTTTATAAGCCCACACTGGTCGATTCATGTGTTTATAATGTCAAGGCACGCAGATATCTGACATTTTCACCCAGACGAAGAGGAATAATGAATATGGGCCTAAATGGGAAGAGGAATAATGAATATGGGCCTAAATGGGAAAATACTCTTCGATTTGGACGAAACTCACTATTCAGAAAGTTTTAAGGATCTATCTATATAAAAACGAATGTATGTCTGTTTGTCCTTTACGCATTACTACACCATTCATCCAATCGCCATGAAACTTTGGGGAAGTTGTTGAGGACACTCCCGTGAAGGTTTGTGGCATAGTACATTTTTAATTTGAACTTTAGTTTGCGAGTTATGAGTGAAAAAACGGGAAGAAAACGTGCACTTTTTGCGCTTTCGAAGCATCAGTTTTCGGTAAAACATTCCAATTGCCAAATCAATTGGAGATGGCTTTGCCTTTTTTGTCATAACTCGGAAAAAAAAAGCACTGGGATTTTTTAAATATATCGAATGGAATTATCGATCGTTTCGATTCTGTGAGGTCACTCTGGTCGATTCGTTTGTTTATAATGTCAAATACAATAGAGACGCTTTCTAATCGTAGAATTCACTCCAAAGACGGATTTGTAGCTGTTTCATTACAGTTATTAATCGTTTATTTTATGAATGACTAGCATGTGCCCGCGGCTTCGCACGCGATAATTATTTCAAAAATTAAAAATTAAGAGCATAATAGTTAAATCGATATATTTATTAAAACACCTAAATCGCATGGACTACATACCACGATCAGATAGCATCGACTGGTAAAAGCGATCTCAGATTAGAGTTCCCTGGTCCAGAAAACCCCTGCACAGTGAGTTTCGACCAAGTCGAACAATGTTTGACCATATTTAGGCCTATATTGAATATCCCTCTTCCGTGTAGGTTGAAAATTTCATACGTCTGCGCGCCTTGATATTCTAAACAAATGAATCGTCAAGGATGGACTTACAAAATCAAGCGATTGCCCGCGATAATTGTTTCAAAAATTAAAAATTAAAAATTAATATTGATTATCCCTCTTATAATAATAATCCTCTTCGGTGCAGGTTGAAAATTTCATATGTCTGTGTGCCTTGACATTATAAACAAATGAATCGACCATCGTGAGCTACAACATTCAAGCGATCGCGATAGTTTTATGTCCAAGGAATGACAAAAATAGCCAAAGCCTACTGTAATTGATTTGACATTGAATGGTATTACTGAAAACGATGCTTCGAAAGCGCAAAAAATACACGTTTTTTGCCCGTTTTTCACTTATAACTCACGAACGAAAGGAAAAATTAAAATGTAATATGCCATAAACCTTCCCGGGAATGCACTCAACAACTTCCCATGGTTTCATGGCGATCGGATGAATGGTGTAGTAATGCATAAAGGACACACACACACACACACATACATTCATTTTTATATATATAGATTCGCGTCTAAATGTTAATAAACAGTATAATGTTATAATTATTTTGCTTTTAATTTTTAATCTTCGAATTAATTATCGTGGACGAAGCCGCGGGCACCTGCTAGTAGTAGGCCTAAGTAAAAACTCACGAATTTCTTTCTAATGACCTGCAACCAAAATCCATTATACTCGTATTTCCAGAAAAACTGCTATATAAGGTATCCTGACAGCAAGCCGTCAGAGATAAATTTCAATAGATTTGCATGTTCTGATGGTTTCACTTTCGGCGACTTCTCATTTAGTTTTACTCGGGTGGATCTCTAAATTAACGCTGTTTAAAATATTAGCTGACCCTACAATTTATTCAGATTAGCTGTCCTTTCTCCTGCGTAGGCCATCGCTATAGGACTTCGAAATAATTCAATTTGCCAGCGACTTAATTATCTTTAAAATCTTAGCTCTTGACGGTCTATCGCTTTCTACACCGGCCACCAAGTCTTTCCATAACAGATACCATCAACATTTAACGAGAGGATTTTTTTATTATTATGTCTGGCCTACATGAGGCCTGCAAATACACCGAATAACATAGAAAAATAATGCATTCAAGCATCTATAAGTGTTGTATACAGAATAATAATTAGAAGATACAAAATTATTCAGTTTAAATGAAAAATAAATGAAACTTACAGACCATATTCATTATAAATTAATATCAGTTGAAATTTACTCAATAAAATACACCAGTAATAAAAACTATTGACGAGCAATAGTTCCATGGCCTACCCTACTGCAAAGACACCGATCCCGAACTCCTGATATGGCCTCGCAGCTAAAAGGAGTATAAACATAGCTGCATTAAAAAAAATCCTATTTTTGAAGTAAAACTTCTTTAGTGGCGGTAGAGAGTAAATCTGGAAAATCAGTCACACTAAAACCGTCACGAAATCAGTCACAATCAGTCACGAAATCAGTCTTACTTGTTTCGGTGCGGACTGCACAGGAAACAATCAACTCAATGATTAGGAGTAATCAAAGGAAATTTTTCAGACCTTACTTCCTCAATCACAATAGACAATTCCTAAGCAATCTAAAGGTATATTATCTATTTTATGGAACCCGGAGGTTCATTACCGCGCAAATCCAAAATTAAAAAATACAAATTACCAAAATTAAAAATTATAACATCCAAAAATCCAAAATTTAAGAAATAATAAAATAAAAAATTTAAAAATAAAAAAATAAACAAATCAAAGATCGAAAATTTAAAAAATCCAAAATTAAAAAAATCAAAGATCCAAAATTAAAAAGTCCAAAATCCAAAATTAAAAAAGTCCAAAAACCCAATATTAAAAAGTCCAATAATGGAAAATTGAAAAAATCCAATAATCAAAAATTGAAAAAATAAAAAAATAAAATAAAGTTTTACTTCTGAATATCGATAGTTGGAATAAGAACAATAGTACTTTAATGAAAACCTGTACTTTAAAATATGTCATAATAGTATAACGAGCTTATAATGGCATTGTAAATGAAACGAGCAACGCAAGTATCTTAATTGCCGTTAAAGGAAAGTTGGATACGACTGTTTTTGTTTGACCATAATTAGTCCAAATGTTTAAATTTTGAGATTTTAGATTCAGGGCGCCATGACCGTCGTACCAACTGGTTCTTGTCTTGTATGACTAGGGGGCGGATTTCTATGACCTAAAAAATAGGATATATGCATGCATTTATGACCTAAAAAACATTAAAATATGACCAATATAATTTGAAATATGACTTTACCACTTACACATTGTGTATATTTTTTTAAGTTTCATTACAATACATTTTATTAAAATATAGTGTTAATTATTTAAAATATCTGTAAATTCTCAAAAAATATCATTGTAATGCAAAACTTACAAAATATGATATGAAACTTCAAAATTTATTTAATATGCCAAAAATATTACCTAAATATGCATGTTCATACTAAATATGCTACAATAGTTGAAAATTTCCTAAATATACCGTTATATGCACAATAAAAGCAGTTCCGTTTTCACCAAGATACTTGGAATCGGATTTAAATTAGTCGGAAATCTGAAATAATACAAAGGGGAAAAATATGACATGTCATAGAAATCCGCCCCCTATCTATGACAAATGGCAGATCATGTCGTCGGACAAATCGAAGCTTCCTTTTCGTAATTTTCATGAAACCATGTCATTTTGACAACACTACATTAATTCATTTTAGTATGATATTAAAATTAACACGAACAAAATTGATTTTTAATACAGCATATTTATTACGCAGATTTCAGCTGCTACCCTCAAAGTCTCAAGATCGTTCGGTGTCCGATAATAACACAGACCAACAGCCATTTTGGTGCCTTAGAATTTATAACTATTCTTGGGTATATTTAGGTCACTGATGCAAAATGTGCCATTAGTTTTGCACTATCAGATTTAGTTTTGTGAGATTTGGTATCACCATTATGCATATTATCCCATTTTGCGTTTGATGTAAATAAAAACAGTGCCTATTTTTAGCTTCTAAATCATGTGAAGAAAAAAGCAACACCCTAAGATTACATTAACTTTACAATAACAATATAACTTGGGGTCTTTCAAAAAATTGATATTATCACATACTGAACGGTCGTTTATGACTTATGAGCTGTCAATTAGAGGGCCAAAAAATAATCCAGCTTTTAGTTTTTCTATACTTCGTACAGTTTTCGTCCTACGTGTCCAAAGTATGGTCAAGAACCTTCACTATTCTCTGTCCCATTTAAGAACGATCCTGTTCAAAACAAAGAGGCGTGGCTGTCATAGCCCGCACGTGAGAACGCATGTGTCACCAAGTTTAATGTTGTTAATTTGTTTATTCTCAGTACAACTCACCCGCAGGGTCGTCGTGAACAATGAATCCTTTGTTTTGTTTGCTAATTGATATACTATAATGATGACGATGCCAGTGAGAGTTTGTTATTTCACGTGCAAATGTTGATATTATTGTTGCATGAACTTACGAGCACTCGTTAGCCACGCCCTGGTAATGGCCCATCCTAATGACATTAACCAATCACGTTTTGTCACATGATGCGAATTTTCAGCGAACTCTCTGTGAGTACTCCTCCCCTTTGTTTTGACTAGGGTCAAACTAGAATTGGATCAATAATAGCTATATTATCAAGGAAGATTTTGTTTCGCTACACTAAGAGTTCACGAATGAAATCTAGATAAAAGTAGAGCTGGTAGAGAAAAACTGTTTACATATTTGGAATAAGCTCACTAAGTATAGCCAAAATCCGGTAAAACATCTGAGACACCAAACAAAAAGTTCTTTTTTGTTGGTCTGTGTAATCGATACCACACCAATGTTGAAATGAAAAACAGTGTCGAAATGAGTGTCATTATAATACCGTTACTTTACACGTAATAAGCGTATTATAGTATGGTCGAAGAAAAAGATTTTGTTATGTCACACGTAAGAACAAAAAGTAAAAATATTTAGAAACTGTCGCGCCAAATACGGAGGAATAGTGAAAATGATTTGCCTTAACAAGAAAGGTGATGAAAATACATCATAAGATTCATAAGCCGTCCAGCCTCACGAAGGAAACAAGAAATCACCAACCTATAAAGCTAAAGAATGTACCTTGTAAACGTTATGGATGTGCCATTAATGGTAGTGATGATTCCTAAGTAAGCCGAAACCAGTCATTAACGCCCATTATTTACACCGGTGCTGAAAGAATTATTAGTCACTATCACGTTGAATGTAAACTTTTTTTTTTTTTATCGGGTAATTTAGTTATCAAGAAATTGCGATTTTCGAATGCAAATTACAATGCCATATAAAAACACGTTTCGCATGTAACGGCGCCGCTTACATAAATCCTGGGTCGAACTATAATATTCAGGAAACATGAGGCAAAACATTTGTTTCGGAAATAATTACCAAATTTAAAATAATGGTCCCTATTAGCAGAACCTGATCCGGCAAACTTCCGACCAAGATATTTCAACACATCAGGACACTGTTTCATAGAACTTGCTAATAATATTAGTTAATAATATTAGAACTAATAATATTATTTATTAGTAGGGACCGGATTCTTAGGTTTTTACCTATTTTTTTCCTTACTTCCAAAACAAAAAGCGATCATACACTTTTTCGAATCATGTCCATAGGATTCACCCACATTAATTCTGTGGCACCTAAAAATACCTAAATGAGGCATAAAAACCTAAATGTACCTAAACGGGATATAAAACCTAAAATATCTAATTTAGGCTACTTTTTTGTCTTTTTTGTTTGTCAGTTGAGAAATCGATGTTTTGCGGAGAGACAATTTTTGTCGAGTTGAAATTAATACCACCAGCGTTTCTTTCAACCCAATGTCGTCTAGGATGACAGTATCAAGAGAGGAAGTGTAAGAGTACCGGCGTATTCCTTTTAAAATATTCGTACGAACAACCATTGTTGACGTCATGTGAGGTTGAAAGGACATTTTCTGCCTTCAAATGTATTCTAGGAGATAACAGGAAGAACTTCACAGTCGAGATTCTTGAAAGATATTTAGTGATATATTGTAACCAGGAAATGTGAGACAATCTTATTTTCACTGCTTCTTTTGATTGTCTGTGCTTTCTTTCTTCAATTGTATAGGCCTAATATTGTCCTAAAGCAAGTTTACAGAAATTTAAGTCAATTTTGTTAAGTTAAACTTTACAAGTATTATGTATTGAATCCTATGTAGCACATTCAAATTCATTAAACGAATTATTCTACCCGAAAACGATATTTTGGAGAAAAACCTAAAAAAAAACTATTTCACCTAATGGAAAACCTAAAACAGTGTTTTTAAAAACCTAAAAATCCGGTCCCTATTTATTAGTTAACAAAATCTTGTTTCATAGAGATATGAACACTACTCATAAAATCTCTTCACTAATATTATTGGTTCATTAGTCAGTTGTTTGTTTTACCCTGTTTCATAGAACTTTTACACTCATATTATTAGCAAATACATAATAATATTAATTATTACTTATTATTATTAGTCTTCTGTTTCATAAGAATATTTTCTAACATTTGGGATAATACAATCGCAAGATTTTGTCTACCCTAAGTATAGACGATGTGATTTTCTTGCTTTACATTCGCATATACCGTGGGTACATTCAAGACCCGCTTTCAGGTACTTTGAACTCTGAGCAAAGCTTTGTATAAATGCCACTTTCATTTTTTGCCCCTACCTTTTGGGTCACAGCCCCCACCGAGCGAAGCGAGTATAGGCTATAATACCTAGATGAATTGATAAGAGAGGTTTTTGCCAACATGGCACTTAATTATAGATTTTAATTCTAGCTGAATACGATGGAAGAAACGAAATCGGACACGTAAATAATATATTGGAATATACAGAGTGTTGGTTAATAACACCGAAGTATTTTACCTGTGTATAAAGGGGACATAGACAAGCAACTTTTATTAGCATATATTTGCTCTATGGATTCAATTTTTCCTGATACAGCATAAAATCTCCCAGGGCATCGCCGTCACTGACTTCTAACATTTGACAAAAATTAAAAACAAAGGAACTTCGTCGTTAACACTGGAGTTATGAATAAAAAAAACTAATGCAGTGGCGGCTAGTCATGTGCTTAATCTGTAAATTTGGCATATTATGAAAACTCTAATATATCTTTTGATGAATGATTAAGAATCAGGTTTTTGTTGATCACTAAAAAGACACGAAGTCAATTTAATGAAAATTTTAACCCTATTTCGCTTCACTATTGACTTATGAGCACCAAACTGTAATGACTTTAATGCCCTGTAGCTTACACATTTACACATTTTAGCAACTCATAAAAGTTGCTTGTCTATGTCCCCTCTATGAACAAGTAAATTATTTCGGTGTTATTCATTAACACCCTATATATCTTAACATAAGGTGTTGAATTGCCACACCAAACTGGTTTCATGTAAGAGTCAAATTATTCATTTGCCTTTGACACTGATACTGAGTCAGTAAAAACCTATGTTTATACAAAACTTTAACTAAAAATCTCGAAATATGCCGAAAACAAAAACAGAAGTCAACGTTAAACTATTAACAGACTTAAAACAACGTGGGAGATGGACGCTGGAAGTAGATGACCGCTAAATGCTTTTGGTGTCAAGGATACAAAGCTTTGTTTCAAAATCATTTCTTTACATACATCTGAAGGCTCTGTGTAATGCATAATAGCATCCACTTTCTTATACAAAACAAATACCATTAGTACAACAAGGAAAGGTCCATTAGCACTTCCTAAGTCCTCTTGAAACGATGTAAACTGAATGTATTAATCAAAGCAAAAATATATATTTTATTAAGTGCCAGAATGGTACATTATGAGATTGTGTGGGGAACGTGAAAATATAGTCCGTCTGTCTGTCTATCCGTCCATATGTCTCTACGCGCGATAACTCAAATACGATTTATCGGATTTTCATGAAACTTGCTATACGAATTTGTAACGTCCATGGGAAGAAGCCTATTTACTTTGGACCAAGTCGATTGACCGGTACCGCAGTAATGCCCAATTTAGCAACTATTTTATGGTAATATATTAGAATTTATCAAATGCAAATCAGTTCTCAAGACAACATATTCTTTTACTGTGTTCATATACGGCTTTGGAAGTCGCAATGCATTTAGCTTTGACAAATAACACTTCCCACGTATTCCTTCACATATGCTTATCAAAATAGACGCTGAACTGTGTGAGGTGGCCGAAATGGTAACGTCTTGGACTCGCATTTTGGAGGTCTATGGTTCAAATGCCGCAGCCGGCCAAATTTATTTGTATTTTTTATGTGAGTGTGCGATTGCCAAGATATCACAAATCTGTATAGTTCTCCTGATGCTGGCCAATTAAAAAAAAAAAAAAAAAAAAAAAAAAAAACTAGACTTTTGTTATTCCTTAAGCCCAGCTTATTGAATAAATCAGGAGTTTAACTCGGAAACCGATTAAAAAAAACATATTCTGCATACCTATGATAATTTGCAAGCAAATACCAGATAAACAACCGATATGCGAGGGACTGGCGAAAGTTACTGTTCAATATCAAATGCGCGGCGTACGAATGGAATAGTCCTAACAAAATAGTGACTTAGAAAATGAACGATAATTGAAACAACGCAAACAAAACTGATACTTTAATTCTGCACGATATAAAGTCTTGACAACTTAATACAAAGTGTACTAAGCAAAGCAAGATCAAATACCCACCGGTACGTGATTATTTCATTTCTCATTTGACGTATCAAAACACGCGATTTAAAAACGAAATTTATAAGCACCTACAGGGGCATTTAACCAGAAGGAACCGTGATAAATTCCTGGTGCTATCTTCTCACATAAACTGGGGGTATAATTAAAACTTCAAAATCTAACGCGGTCGTGTCGTCGGCAAATATTAACTCATCGTCTTCCTGTTGCCTGAAACGTTTCTGGAAGTATTTCCCATTTCTAATCTTGGACGATTTGCATTTTAGGAAATGTATAGCTTCATGAAGTGTTAACTGAGATTGGTATTAGTTGGATCAGCACATTACACAAGGCTGCCCTAAATCGTGATCCGCCAAAGGGTGGAGGCGTATTCAACATGAAACCGATGTCCCACTGTGCTACACGGCCGATTTCGTGCAGAACTTATAGAAGCTAGTGATATCCTTCCCTCATACAGAGTGCGGTTCTCTTTTTATCGGATCTACGTACATTCAAAATGGTTCCCATACTGTCGGACGAGAAATAAAAACCAATCGACTTATGCTAACACATTAATTTACTTTCGCCATCACATCTTTCTTTCTAGGTAATCTTTCTTCTCTCTACATCAGCAATCCTTGCGGTTTAAAAACTTACATGTTTTTCTACCGATAAGTTATAAGTATACAGTTATAAGTAGACTTCGGATATTTAGGTCGCTAAAAAATGGTGTTTTAGGTACCTAAAATAGGCTCTAAAAATTGGAAAATATGTTCTAAAAATCGTAAAATAGTCTCTTATAAAATCGTTAAGTTCCAATTTTCTGAAATATCTCAATTGCAATGCAGAATATTATATTTATTGAAGTCAACATTAATAAAAAATCATCATAAAACACAGATATAGGCCTATGGTACACAGAATTATATAGACCTATTACTAGGGCCTGTATTACTACCATAACAGTGAAAATCTAATCCCTGCGCCCAGAAGCTACGCACGCTAGCATATTCAACCCCCTATCCCTCAGTGATTCAGAAAAGTTTTGTGTGTGTGTGTGTTAGTGGATGTGGGAGTCGGGAGGAAAACACTACATTTTCTTGGGAATTCCAAGGAATTTTTCTACTGAAGACGAAACATTTCTTACTATTTAACTACGTCACAAATGTGTCACGTAGGCCCTACTGCACATTCCGAGCTAAAAATTTAGTACGAACTGAAAATAAATGCTAGAATTTACAAGAAAAAATAACTTATTTTGAACTTTAGAGGATAAACAAGAAAAAAGGCAATATTAGGCTCTAACGTAAAAATAGGCTGTTTTAGGTCCTATAAAACTATCAGTTTTAGGCATAGTCACTTATGAAACATGCATATACAAGTTTTCGTCCGTATATCTCTTAAGGATTAAAATAGGTTTTTTCCTAAAATCCGAAGTCTAGTTATGAGTATAGGCCTAATCGTCAATTATAACTGGGTAAAATATTTTTTTATATAGGCTATTCATGACAATACCAGGGCCTAATGCCTGAGGTGAAAAACTTTTTAATGTAATAATTATTGTACGTTGATTTTTTTTTAAACGTTTGATACATCTTGTAATACAAGGTAATTTACATTTGGATGTTTTTCTTTCTCTTTTATATTTATGATAGTAGTTACCCTTATATCAAAATATTTCTGCAATTTAATATACTTTGTGGATACTGTTTACAATAAAAATTATATACCACCACAAACGGTATGAAGTTTATCAATTATGAATTACGTTGCCAAAGCAACGACTGGCTAAAACAAAGAAAACCGAAACCAATGAAAGTGGTGTCGGAAATTCCAATTATATCCATAATTTTCGGATAATTCCGAAAGCTTTCGAGTAAATACGAATATTCAGTCTACTTGTTCATGTCAAAAGTGATATTAAAATTGATTTTTTGTTACAGAATATAAAATAATAAATCTAAGTAAAATAACAGTATTTCAAAATTGAATCTTTCTCCCCCCTCCCCTACGAATACTGGTTGCCAATGGCAAACTGCCGACCGGAAATTTCATGCTCTGGTCTATTATATGGTTTTCAAAAGATAATGTTATGTTATTAATAGGGAAGTTTATATAAAAAAATAATGTTAATAATATGCTAGTGTTAAAATATGTACAAGACTTGAAAGAAGTAACAGACAATTTATATTTATAGTTGCATCTTTTGTTAGTTTTGCGTTAATGCATATTATTTGTTTGATGTTAAAATATTTGTGAATATTTTATTAATATGTAACATTTTAAAGGAATATTTCTGACAGATTTTAAATATTGTGCATAGGCTATCTCTGTTAATTCAAACAACTTGGCTATGTGAATGTTTTGACAAAACTCAACATATACCAAAACATAAATTGTTCAGAAGATTTCTTTAGTTTTTATTAACATATAGAAGATAGGAACCTTGCTTATTGAGGCTTCAAAATGAATTGGTTATGTTGACTTTTCTTATGTTCTTTTTCACCATCTTAAAGATCTCATTTCAAAGCAACCATTAAAAAAACGAATTTGGCAAAAAATGGAGGTGTTGAGTTTTGTCAAAACGGTCCTCAATAATTGTCAGTAAGATATATAGCCTAATGTTTTCGGAACTAATTGTATATTACTAAAGCGACGTTTCACTTCAATTTCAATTTACTAATTTTTTGCTTTTAAAAAAAGTTTTAAATGTAATTTATTCAACTTGTACTTTTTTATATTTATAATGTAATTCAGCTAACAAAAGAACGCATTCGGCAGGTTTCAGGTTCAAATCCCGTGGCCGGCCAATTTGACAATTTTTCATGGTTTCCCCAGTCGTAAAGGCAAATGCCGAATTTGATATTTACATACCATGAATCATCCTCACCACTTCATCCATTATCATATCCATTTAAATTAATATCAGTTGAAATATACTCCTTAAAATACTCCAACAATAAAAACAAATGACAAGAAATAGTTCCATGGCCTACCCTACTCTAGACACACACATCCCGAACTCCTGATATGGCCTCGTAGCTAAAAAGAATATGAACATAGCTGAAATAAATAAAAAAGAGCGGATAATTTCGGGCCATAGTGATCAAATTTATATCTCTATATATATAAAAGGCTTTGTCCTGACTGACTGAATGAATGACTGACTGATTGACT
The DNA here is from genome assembly GCA_964059195.1 of Ectobius pallidus. Classification (NCBI taxonomy): domain Eukaryota; kingdom Metazoa; phylum Arthropoda; class Insecta; order Blattodea; family Ectobiidae; genus Ectobius; species Ectobius pallidus. The sequence continues at coordinate 168,418,771 of CAXKWD010000006.1, forward strand.
GAATGACAGGAATCAACGTACAGCCTAAACTATAACAGGTAGAGACTTGGAATTTTGACAGTACCTTCGTTTCATAATGTAGGTGCTCACTACGAAAGGATTTTGAAAAATTCTGATTCTAAATGCCAAAAATTAAATGTTTTTGAAAATACTTAATCCCTTTTTACATAGAATTATCCATTCCAAATCACAGAATATATTGTTGCCAAATGGTATCAGGTGGGCTTGGAAAAAACAAATGAAATGCACTTTTGACAAATAAGAGAAGTTATCAAAATAATCCATGTTATAAATAAATATTACAGAATGAAATCCACTAAAATAATGGAATCACATAACTTTCTCTACCCTGGACATAGAGAAAACAAAACGAGGTATGGTAATGTGTATATTATTATATTATATCGCAGGTTTTTGGAGAGAAAAGTATGAAAGTGATAATGCTTTCTGTTTAATTTCATCTCCAAAACGGCTTTATGGTAACATAAGAGTGGGAAATTTCCCGCCTCGATATTACAATTTTATGTTACTGGAATTTCTGTTTCTTCTTATTTAAACCTCTACCAGGCTTGCTGTGCACTGTACAAGCGATGGGATGCAAAATTCTAGATCCTCTATGAGCCATAAAAAACTATATCAAGCGTTTTCTGAGGGAATAGTTTGAGTGTAATAAGTCGTTCTTCCTATTTCAAATTATAAATGCCTATATAAGGACCTAGAATTTAAAATTGAAAATCCTTCATAAGCTAATTTCCAATTACAAAATACAAAACCCGGGCGACGCCGGGTCTTTTAAGCTAGTATGCTATATGAAACGAATGCACGTCAGTCTCGGAGTCAGTTTTTCGGTCAGGTCAGTAAACGTGTCACAGTTAGGCCTATGAAAATGACATAAAGACTTGAATTAATATTACATACAACGACACTGATTTGGGTGTGGATTTTTCACCCAGCAGCAGGAACCAGTTTGTCAGTGCGCATACTCTAGTTAACGCCACTCATTACTCGTGCAATTTGTTCAAATAGGTGCCGACAAACCAGCATGGAGCTACAAAATGAACAAGAAAACTGAATACAAGGAAGGAGGCCTGAGTTTGTGTTAAACTCGGGCATTCCCGCTGAGTAATCGGGAATCTCACAGCGTATAAATAAGTTGGCGTATAAGTCAAACGTACAAGCTCTCAGCAATCTATCATATAGACAATTTAATAACTTATAGATACCATGGGCGTATCAACCAGGACACTCAAAGGACACAAGTATCCATGCTCAATTCCTATATCTGTTCAACAGTAGGAGAAAAGTATAGTTCTTTCCAAAACATTACAGTCTCTTCTCACTCCACCGCCCGAGGACCGGGATGACGAGGGTCGCTTATTGTTCGTTAATCCCAGAGGAAGTGTATTTAGAGAGTACACATTCTTCTGATATGGCGGAGATGGTCATTTTTACGCCTGGATCGGAAAAAAGACATATTATAACTAGGGTTTGGATGTTTATGACCTAAAAAAGTGAAATATATGACTAAAATTTGCCCTTAAAAATGATTAAATACGACCCAAAAACCATTGCCATTGCCTCTCGCAAGATAGGGATGAAGGGACAACACAATACCCAGTCCTAGGAAATAATTTTTTCCATACTAAAACATTCCCGCTGCGGCCGTGAATCGAACTCAGGCCACCAGAAAATCAAAGTTGTATATCTTCCCTTAACTTAGGCTTCATTTCTGAAGAATAATCTCCAGTAAAAAACAATGAACCTAGCAAGTTTTGTGTTTCAGGTTATCCAAAGGCGAGATGATTTTGGTGAACCACGGGAGAACTTCAACCGAGATTGGGCTGATTACAAGAACGGCTTCGGAGATCCTGCCAAGGAATTCTGGCTTGGAAATGAGAACATCTATATGCTCACCAACAACGAAGACTACATGCTCAGAGTTGAATTGGAGGACTTTGAAGGCAATAAGAGGTAAGTTGTCAAATTTGTACCAAACTGATGTTTAAAAAAGATTTATGACAGGTTTCTATAAACTTGCGAAATACTGTACCTATGGATAAATTATCCATTGGACTGAGCTTCATAACCTGTAGGCCTACTCGTCACCAGATATAGAAAGGGTAATTAAATCACGAAGGATGAAATGGGCTGGACATGATGCGCGCATGGGGGAGAGGAAAGACATATCTCAAAATTATTGACTGGGGGACCCGACGGAAAAGAACACCTGGAAGACCTAGACTTAGGTAGGAGGAAAATATTAGAAAAGATTTAAGGGATGTAGGCTTTGCGAGGGATGATTGGATGAAGTTAGCACAGAATAGGGTTGAATGGTGGGCTCAGGTAAGCGCGGCAATGAATCTTCGGTTCCATAAAATAGATAATATTCCTTTAGCTTGCTGAGGAATTGTCTATTGTCATTAAGTAAGTAATTAAGTACGGTATAAGTGAAGGTGATACAGCGGCGATGAATCTTAAGAAATAAAATATTTAATCTGGCTTTTACCCTTGCAACTGGGGAATATACGAAACCGCAAGTCAATTGGCCTGCCACATTCAAACCAAGGGCCTCCCTAATGCACGTAGGTTTATGCGTTGACCACCTAACTTAATAAATTCTTATGTTAATGATTTTATCTGAACATCACTGCTCTTTAATAAAACAAAAAGTGTGCGTGGAACGCCACGCGACAGAAGTGAAACTTGTTTTAATTTTTGGATTTTTTTCAATTTTGGACTATTGGATTTTTTCGATTTTGGATTGTTAGACTTTTTTAATATTGGGTTTTGGATTTTTTTAAATTTTTGATGTTTTAATTTTTTTATTTTGAATTTTGGATTTTTTAATTTTGGATTTCACCTCGCCACTAGCTCGAAGCAGTAATAGCCCCCACTCAATGCCTGCGCGCTCCCGTTATTTTTTTTAATTTAGATTTTTTTATTTTTTAATGTTGGATTTTTAAATTTCGGTTTGTTTGGATTTTTTTAATTTTGGATTTTTAGATTTTTTAATTTTGGATTTTTAGATTTTTTAATTTTGGATTTTTAAAATTTTGGATAAGCCTTATCACCGAGTCGATTGTTTTCTGTGCAGTCCGTTCCGTCACAGCCCCACTAATCGTCACAGGCGATTTTGAGCGTAACAATTTTGTGACGATTTTATCCGTTAACGCAAATTTGGGTTAGCTCTCGATTTACTCCTAGCGCGGCTAAAGAAGCTTCACTTCAAAAAACCAGTAATTACAAAATCTTTCATGTGCAGGCTATGTTACTTCACAGTAATTCTTCATCAACTTTCTGATCTAAAACTGTTCGCCTGCAGGTCATTAAGGTAGAATGTCATGAACTTAATTTCCCAACTTTATACCACTACGTCATCTCTCATACCGGTCGCGCATTATGCCATTTTAATGTGATTTATTACGAGAATAAAATTAAGAGTATCTAGATCAGCGCTTTCTCACCATCAAAATAAGGACATAAGCAATTCACATTAAACTTAGTTGCAATACGACAAGTTGTTCGCCATCTTAAAGAGAGATGTAAGTAATCAATTTCAAGATGTTCTCAAATTGTAATGCGTTTAACCTCATCAAAAAGGATGATCCTTGCAACATAATAGAAAGAAAACGCGCTAAGCAAGATGATCTTAATGAACGATTCGTACGCAATAGCCTCCGTATATAGCGGCTAGCCTAAACGTGACAGATGATTTGTAAAGTGTACTTGCAGGATTAATCGCATCACGTGTGATCAAGGAGATCTAGTCTCATCCTCCTTTCATAACGTCTCAATGCAGTGCTGAACTGTAAAGTTGCACAAAAGTGCACTCGAGTCGTGAGAAATGCATTGCCACATACTTGTGTCAATAAACTCGTGTTCCAGTCAGGGGCGAATCTACACCTTTTCAACCTCAATTTCGGAAAAAGTAATTTCAATTTCGGAAAAAGTAATTCCAATTTCGGAAAAAGTAATTTCAATTTCGGAAAAGGTAATTCCAATTTCGGAAAAAGTAATTTCAATTTCGGAAATACGAGGGCTATGAAGAGGGTATAGTAAAGTTGGTATCACGCTAGGACAAATGACTCAATCGGAGCGAGATTATGTTCCAAATAAAACAGTTTTGATTTTCACTGTGGTTTTCATTTTATGCCCCCATCGAATGTTTTAAAAAATAGCCCTCGTATTTCCGAAATTGAAGTTACTTTTTCCGAAATTGAGATTACTTTTTCCGAAATTGAAATTACTTTTTCCGAATTTGAAATTACTTTTTCCGAAATTGAAATTACTTTTTCCGAAATTGAGGTTTAAATGGTGTAGAACTTACAGAAGGACACAAACTGGGGTATGTGGGGAGGGGGGTATGAGTCCAGGGGTACTCCCCGGAATTAAAAAAAATCTGCAAAATTATAAATATAAGCGTTAATGAACCACGTATTATTGTCTCTATTGGATAATACATGAGAAAAATTCCTATGACACTGGGATTCGAACCCAGGACCTTAGGCTAACCGAGCCACTGCTCTACCAACTGAGCTAAGCCAGAGTTCACTTCACACTGCCAGATGGAACATCTCTCCTATGACTGATTGCCCTAATGGTCTACCTCACTGACAGACAAGTTATGTCATGCAGTACTGTCCAACAGAGACAAATAATCTGTGGTTTATGAATGCATATAATATATCTATCTTGAATGTTACTGTACAATAACAGTGAAAGCCCGGTCACAAAAATCACTAATTAGTGTGCCTCACAGTACTGCAATATGACATAACTTGTCTGTCAGTGATTACAGCCTATACCATGATCTGTCTTTGTTTAAATTAACTCACGACCGCGACTGTTTGAAACTGTTCCCGATTTTTTTTTTATATCTGTACGTCAAATTTACCCTGTTAAAGCTGATTTCCACAACATCCCCTAAAATATCCTTTTCCGCTTTGAAAAGACTAGAGATATTTATGCGTTCTAAAATGTCCTAGAAAAGACATAATCATACGTACATTGCTGAACTCTAAGTGGGGCCCTACATAGCCCTAGCGAGGAAAAGTCGAATTTAGATAATGCTTGTGATGAAGAATTTATAGAGACTACTAGCTACGCCCGCGATAATTAATTCAACAATTAAAAATTAATAACATAATTAAAACATTATGTTTATTAACAATTACACGCGAATCATTCATATACTAAACGATTTATAATTATAATGAAAGAGCTAAAAATCCGGCTTTGGAATGCATTCCACGATTAGGAAGCGCCGTGTGGGAAAAACGACCTCAGATTCGAGTTCCCTGGCCCAGAAAACCCCTGCATTGTGAGTTTCGTTCAAATCGAACAATGGTTGCCCATAGAGACCTATATTCATTATCCCTTTAGGTTGAAAATTTCGGATGTCTGCGTGCCTTGACATTATAAACAAATGAATCGACCAGGAAATTTCGCGATGCTTTTGTTTCCAAAGCCACATGGAACTGATTTGACCATTGAAATGTATTACCGAAAACTGATGTTTCGATAGCCCAAAAAATTCATGTTTTCTGCCAGTTTTTTACTCATAACTCGCGAACGAAAGCTAAAATAAAAAATCCGGCTTCGAGGTGCTTTCGGCCACCCTTCAATCCATCTATGTTTAAAACTTCAGATCTCTGCGTGCAGTAGATTTCGCTGGGCATCGCGCACAGACAGACAGACAGACAGACAGACAGAAAGACGTACACTTCCTCTTATTATTATAGATTAGCTAACTTAGCATGTTGCATTTATCAAAACTTCCGGTACTATCTTCGAATAATTGTAAGTACCGGTAAATAACGGCCCGATTCAGAATTGAACCTTTGTCACTAGCCTCAGAATTCTGGTCGCCAATGGCGATCTGGCGACCAGTAATTTGCGCACAGCAGCTGAAAAGTTAAATTGAATAAAGCCCAGTTTTGATGAGTTATTTCAGAAATGAAACATTCCCATGAGTTGCAGTGCATGACCGACATAACTTGAGCTCAGCGTGGAGCGGCTCAAAACCAGTTTTTTTTCTTTCTTGCTTTTCATCTGCAACCTCTTAATTCAAGTGGTCTTTACCAGCTAATTGGCTTTCTTTCTCCTTGACATTCTCAGTGCAATACACAGGCTAATACCGGCACCATGCCAATGACATCGATGTAGGAATTTTCTTCAATGCAAAACGAAATACAATATGTAGAGAATCTAATGTAGCCGGCCAGATTTTCTGGTCCAGCAGAAGATATATCAGCAATATCGAAAACAGAATTTAATATATTTAGCTGTTTAGCAAGAACAAAAATCTTACTACCTAATGAATAGACCTGGGATTTTAAGGCAAATGCCTATTTTGTTCCTTATGAAATAACATGAATTTTTTTTAAAATATGTGGACGTTTCATAATAAATCACTTACATTTATAGAGTTTTATTATGCCCTAAAATGCCTATTTGGACCTTTAGAGCCTATTTTACTATTTTAGTGCCTAAAATTCCCAGTTTGTACATTTAAAATAAAATTAAACTTCTGTAATTTTTTTAATCTTATAATGGACATCCCTCAATGAAAAACAGAACAGCAGAGGTGGGTTTTTCACAGAAACATGATTATTCCAAGCAACTGTCGCTAAAGGAATGCTGACTGAGGATTAAGGGGGAAGGACTATTGTGTCAAGTCACCAGTGAAAGAACATCTGTTTATGTGAATATAGTTCGTGATGGCTAATTTTGCAGTTAATTCTGTTAAGAATAGGTATACCACGTTTCTAGCAGTAAAAAAATACCTGTTACAGTTTAAGTGTATATTGTAATATTTTAAAGTCTTTTTTCTGTCTATCTACACATTTTTAAAGCATATTTTAAGTGCCTATTTTCTCTTTTAAAAGCCTATTTACTTGTTTTAAAAGCATATTTTAGGTGCCTAAAACTAATTTTTTAAAGCCTAAAATCCCAGGTCTACTAATGAACCAATCCCCAAGTTCGTCATTAAAATTATAATATAGTCTGCATTAATTATGGTTCGTTATCAGACATACAGGGTGTTAAAAATGTTCCCATTACAAAATTCTAGGGCTTGTTAGAGGAGGCTGAGTAGATAACGTAGATCCCTGTCAGGAAACGTACCGTTTGTGTGCTGCAGGTAGGCCTACAACAATTTCAAAGTAAGCTTTTAAATCTTCCGCTTCTGCGATAGTAAAGTAATAATTATTCACTAACAGGTGCCCGTATTTATTAAATCAATCGCCAGATGTTTTTAAATAATTTATTTAATAGCACTAACTAAATCATTTTATTTATCAACACTTACAAGGAAATCCATAGGCCTATAATATAAAGCCAAATGACTGGCTGACTGACTCACTGACTCACTGACATAAATGTTTGCCCACTTCCAAATGAGCTAGAAACTTGAAATTTGGTACGCTTAAAGCTTTTAGCCTGTAACTGACGGAAAAATTCCAAAAAGATAATTTTTTTTTAATTTGTCCCCCTAAAAACACCTTGAAAAGGGCGGACTCCCATGACAACAATATTACCTACAGTGTTCACATAATTTATTATGTACTGACAATAGTGTCCTCCAAAATTTTTGGTTATGCTATACCTCTTAACACAATTACATGTGATTATATAATTGTTATATTAATGCGTCCACAGGTATGCCCAATACACCCACTTCAAGATCTACTCAGAAGCAGAATACTACAAGCTGGAGATAGACGGCTATGAAGGTAATGCAGGTGACTCTCTAAACGACCCATGGTATGGCAGTAACAACAGTCCATTCTCTACGTACAACAGGTATGCCACCTAGTAACTAACTAAGTCAACTAATGTCTAAGGCTTCTCGTCTATGATGAGTGAAAAACTGTTCCAGATGAGTGAAAAAAAATCCCAATTTGACAATAGTAAATTTCATTATGGTTGGGAAACCTAATAAAAGCTGTAAAAAGAGTACGGTATGACCATGTACTGTAAGGCGACCACTTGACTTGTCTCCCAAAATAATTATATCTCTATATATATAAAAAATATATTGAAAGTTTACACAGTGAAGCTATATTATTCAGGATATAATACTGAGTTATACTTTTTGTATAAATACCTGAACTAGTTTCGAAGACCATCGTCATTCATAATCATCAGATTAACACCAACTGCCTGCTGGATGTTTGTGCTGCCCACTCAGGGAAGTTTGCTGCATTTGGCAATGAGACATTCATCTGTGTCGAAGTTCATGAGATGTTGTTTATGTTTATGGATGAATATCCTCTCCCAAACCGAAAGTTCCTTGTAGCCTTCGACACATTTAATTAATTAAGTGAAATGCGTCGAAGGTCACAAGGAACTTTTGGTTTGTGAGAGGACGTTAATTAATTAAATGCGTCGATGATCACAAGGAACTTTCGGTTTGGGAGAGGATATTCATCCACAAACATAAAGAACACCTCCGAACTTGGACATTCCATCAGCTGTAGATCTTAGCGCCAAATGCAGCAAACTTCCCCAAGAAGGCAACCAAACATCCAGCCAGCAGTTGATGTTACTCTGATGATTATGAATGATGATCTTCGAAACTAGTTCAGGTATTTATAGAAAAAGTTAAGTATACGCGCTAGACCCAACTCAATATTATATCCTGTATATTGATATACAGTATATTTCAAGAGCAATTTCTATCAAAAACGGGACAGTCCTGTGTAAAACAGGACGAATGGTGAACCCTAGACTTGACATATTTCAAGTAGGGATGGGTCCTCGATACTTTCGATACCTCGATAGTCTCGATACTTGCATGGTATCTGCATCGAACGATACTTCAGAAAACTCGCTCGATACTTTTGTAATTCTGCAATTCTGCAATTAAGTGAGAATGCTAGTATTTTTTAACAAAAACTTGTAAGTGGACTGTTTAAAAAACTAATTTTAGTTTTATTGTAGAGTTTAAAAATAATTATAGGCTACTGATGATCTTAAATTTTGTCTCATTAAATATGCAGACTTAATTAATTTAGTTGGTATTACACAGTTCTCTCAAATTTAAATTTTTAATGTACCTGGAAATGTTGAAGGTATCGAGGTATCGAGGTATCGAAGGTATCGAGTATCGAGGAAAAAATCATGAATCGGTATCGAGTATCGAGAAAATCTGGTATCGACCCATCCCTAATTTCAAGTTTTAATATACCTACCTGAGCCAATAATATTCTCATTGGTCTGACACGGAATGTAACATTTTCCTTACAGAACAAGCAAACAACTAAATATTACAGATACGATGCAGCATAAATGTCTGTCAATGTGACCCAGACTGAAGCATGACGTAATCAAGACTTGTTCAACAGATAAAACATCTAATTAACAGCCTTGTTCACACGCTAAAATTCACCTTTATTAACCTTGACATTTCAAAGCTCAATTCCAAGAAACTTTCTTTAATGAATGTAAACTTTAAATTCACTGAAAAGGTGAACTAAGACAGACTCAAATTGCATGTGTTTGGTCATTTCTGTATTAAGGCCGGGTACATGTTGGAGCCATGATGAAAGATAATAGCGACAAGTGCATGAAAGAATGTAGCGTTCGTATTGGACTAATGATAAAAGATCCCCAGCATTCAGATTATACTATTAAATTTGACAAGACTGTTCATATTTCATATATCTGAGTTAATCTAAATAAAATACACGACATGACAACATAATGTTTGTTGTGAATAGGCCTACATGATATATGGAAGTGAATATTGAAACGTTTGACTACACGCAGTACCGTACGTTAGCTGAACAGCTGATTAATTAATATTTAATATATAATACAACCCCAAAGAGGAAAACTCATGCAAGGGGTGACAAACATACATTGGTTCAAAGGAAAAAATTATAATACATAAGTTACTACAATTATCTTAAGGCTATAACCAATTCACTAGTGACAAACATACTACAAACCACACAAAAAAAAAAAAAAACCTGAAATATACTGATCAATTTTGAAATATGCATTTTTTGTACGACTTCACAGAAATATATTATACGCATAACTATCCTGCTGACTAAAGTGACAATTAAATAAAATTAAATGGAGACTTTGATAATCCGTTCAACATCTCATCTCCCAGCTTATCACAAGGAATAAATTATTTCTTTGTGCCAGTGAATTGTCTCAAGGTATATAAGGTTAATTAACTTATTGTTGACTCTTGTTTATTGTGATATATTATTATTATTTTATTATTTGACCATACTGTAATATGCTATGTTTATTATATGTGACATAATATCTTCATGGCATGGATCCACTAAAGTACAGGTTTTGAATATGGTGTGTACTGATTCATATCGAACACAGAATAATCTTGAAGTGTTAAGAGCAGCAAATCAAAGTGCATAATAAACAACCTGTTTTAAAAATAAAATCAATTCTGTTCACTGCAGTATGGCTACATCATAATAGTAATTCTCTATTCATTCCGTAGATCTAAAATTAGTCTTACAACTATCAGATGCGGAATTTTGTCAATTTACAAATAAGTACTAGGATAGGCATGTATATACCATTCAAATTACACATGATTGAAATATGGCCTTAATGAGATCTCAGTCATTGGCTTAACAGTAGGGACAAGAGGCACAGTCCCCCAAAAAATGCATCAGTTTTGGGTTTCTTATGGACTGGACAGAGAGCTACTATGTATCATAGCAGTCGCTGCAATCAGAGGATCGGAGCCTATTTAAAGAAATAATTTATTTGGTACTTAAGATCGTATTATGTGACCTGGCAATTGTAGGTTACCATATATTTACTATGTTATTTAGCTACCCTTGAAGCATAAAGTGCATGAAAGAATCTAGCATTCAAATTGGACCAACGATAGAAGAACCCCACCATTAAGACAAGATTTGACAAGATTGTTTATATTTCTTATATCTGAGTTAATCTAAATAAAATACATGACATGACAACATAATATTTATATAATTATTGTGAATACAATATATATGGAAGTGTATATTGAAACCTTTGACTACACACAATTCTAAAATATAAAAAAAATAAAAAAGAAGAAGAATATTGTATATAGACGACTAATAAAGGAAAGACATGCTAAGACTAATAGAAATTACACTTAAAATACAGTAGGCTACCGGTAGGTATGGTTTTCCATATTGAATCATAATGTTCAGCCAAATGGAACTCTGATAAATTCACGGTATACGACATTGATGATTTTCAATGTCTAAGGGCCTTTTCACACTGGGTCACTTGTGACATTCACCGTTTTTGCAGTGAATACATGCGGGTCACTGCTAGTATTGTGCCAATAGTAGTAAAAAATTATAAAACATTTGTCATCGCTTTTGACATCCCAAATGGCAGGTTGACATTCCACTTCACTTATAAAATCTTCAGTACTAATCAAATCTAAACTCATGGCTGGATAACTAGATTCGCTGAGCTCAACTATACAACTGAACTATACTCCGGTATATAAAACTTGAATGTGTTGACAATCTGAAAATGTGTGACCGTCACTTGTGTTCCATTGTGAATGCTCCAGTTAAAAGCAATGCTTCTCTGGCAGAAGCATGTGTTCGGAGTCGACATTGCAGCATCTCTTGTGACTGAGTGGGTCACCGCTTTGCTCCAGTATGAAAACTCTAATTTAAACTAATATATCTTGACCGTCACAAGTGTCCCAGTGTGAAAAGGCCCTAAGACGGTACAGCCTGATCAATAAAGAAAGTTTACTCAAAAGGTTCAAAGTGTATACACCAGTGCCTAACTAAGAGAAAGAAACATTTACAGCATCATGATGAAGCTGAAGAAAGACAGATTCATAATACCTATGTATAATTGCAGAGATAACGACAGGTCGAGTTTGAACTGTGCATCCATGCTGAAGGGAGGCTGGTGGTGGAAGTCATGTGGTAGGGGGCTCAACGGACTTTATCTCAACGACCCTCAAGATCTTACAGCAAGACAAGGTAAGATTTGCATTACTAACAGTTTGACAGGTATGATAATTTGTTTGCAATATTTGGGGAATGCTACAGAGCGATCCGTTTGGGAATGGATAAAATAAAAACACTGTAAAATACGAAAGTTGTCTCCGCTGGGTGGTTTAAATGAAGGTAATGACTTTTGAACATTTTTGACCCGTTACATTTACCACATGCCGAATTGAGGGTTCGAGGTCATTCTTTCAAGAGAAATCAGTTCACCTGTACAGAAAAGATTTTCATACAATGCAAGTTTTAAGTTAGAAGTGATTTACACTGATTCCATTGTACAAGGTTATAATTTCTTTATTTAATGGAGTATATTATTCCCTTTAAAATTTTTCGTTTAGAATTACATTAAATTTCTTTTCCTTTAAATTTCCATCCTAAGATGAAGGTGCATCTTATGGTATGGAGCATCTTATAGTCCGTAAAATATGGTATTTTTAAATAGGACATCTATCAAAATTCTAAGCTAGAATGATAGTCAAAACGAAGAGGTCAAAAGCTCCATGTGTGACCTCTTCTGTTACAACAAGTTGCATGACATCGTTAATTATCAAAGCTAAAATGTCTGGTATTTCTTTCAGGAATTGTGTGGTTCCGCTGGAGAGGATGGGACTACACTCTGAAGAGAGCCGTCATGATGATCAAGCCCAAAGGAAGCATCAGTACAACAGCATAACACAAAATTACTTAATTTAAAAAATATCTAAATTAAAAATCAAAACCCTCCTACAAGAGAAGTGCAGTTCATACTTTTTCCCAATTTGAAACTCAACACACCAAAAAAAGAAACACAAACCAGTGAGGACTTAAGCTAGGAGATGCACGGAGGAGGACTCGAACCCATGACAGGCTGGCATGATAACATGTCTAGCTTATTTATAGAGGCTAATAGGGCAAGAAATGCAATTCTCTATATGCTATGTTGACCCTGATTCTCATGACGTAACATAGCTCAACCATTCACTGTGTTGTTAATGTAAATAATGAATGATTGAGTCATGACGTCACTGAAGGAGATAATTTTCATTGGACCATTTTTCTTTAACAAAGTATGAAACAGGGCCTCTAGGTGTTCAATGTTAAAGTTATTATTGTAAACAGTATTGAATTGATATTAATTAATGTTGACACTGCCAACAAGGGCACTAAAAACATTCCAGTTCTGGTATCAAATAATACCACTGATGCCTGAGATAATAATTTAAGTTGCATTGCTGTAAGTGGAGACATACAAGTTTGGGTGTTGAAGAATAGGTGAAATTCATTTTTTTCTCAACCTCTTAATCTGACATGCTCTTTATTGACTACTTCTACAATTGCATACTATTTTCAGAATTAATCAAACTATTACACTTACAGATAATTATCGTTACAAAATGTCAGCCATGTTTCGTGCACTGAAATGCCGTTTTCACAATAATTTCCACAAATATCAACATTTCTGAGTGATTCTTTTCTCCTATCTATTTCTTAATGTCATATGAACAATACTATCTACAATGACTAAAGAAGAGAAGTAAACCATTTATTATAAATAGAAATGAAGCCGCTTGCTTCTTTGCAAGTTACCATAGGACACAGCTTATCAATTCTAAATATTTTTAATATAAAAGAAAATTTTAAAAACATTCTATTCACATTTTTTAAATATTTAGACCTATAAGTTTACTGTAGATATTCCAAAAATTTTAGATGATGTTCATATCATGATGATGAGTGTTCTTCCCGAAGGCAGGACTAGACCCAGGGGTGAAGCCGTGGGATTGATGACCATGACTCGTCTAAGGTGATTCAGGAAAGGGTGATACTGCAGTGATTTGCCATTACCCAGTCCTGGACCGAGGAAGGAAATTTCGGTGAAAAATCCCCAACCCAGCTGGGAATCGAACCAGGGCCGCCAGGGTGGAAGGTAGTCATCCCACCAACCCACCCATGGCGGCAGACCTTGTTCATATGATATTTACAAATAAATAGAAAAAAGAATCACTCAGAAGTATTGATATTTCTGGAAATTATCACAAATTCAATGCACGAAATGTGGCTGCCATTTTGTAATGATAATTACCCTAATTGAAGAGCGTTTTTTCAAAAGCCGATATCTACATGAAGTATAGTTTTGAGATATTCAATTTTTTTTGCGTACACTTGAAACTTTTAAGAATTTTTATCTGTGTTTTTGTTATAACAAAGTACATGCTAACACCTTTATGGTATCTATACCTTTATTTAGAGAAAAATAATGTAGCATTGTTTATATTAGCTCAAAATATTCAAAGTTTTTACAAAATCCGATATCTGCACAGGACAATATATTGCATCTGCAGATTTAATGTTTAACTGTATATTACTAAAGAGCATATTTTGCATTTGTTACAAGTGTTATATCTCTGGGTATATTTTCAGGCAATTACAAAATGTATATGTCACATCATATAGATGTGCAGCTCATATCGTGTCGTTTTTCTTAAGAAGTACAAACATTATTCCTCTATAAATATTAACATTCAATGTGAATACATATCACAGAGCAACAAGATTACTTCAAAACAGAAATACTATTGAATAGAAACATTTAAGAAACTCAGTGGTCACCTAAAAAATGCAGCTATACCTAAAAACAAGTGATTGTTGATGAAGGATCCAGAATAAATCTGAATATTGATTTCAAAACAGTAGTAAATCTATTGTTACGTGGACCATCCATAAAGTAAGTTTCCCTGAGGCCATTTATAGAAACAAAAAATTACAAGGAAACATTTATTGCAGCAGATACACGAAGTGTTCAGCTATTTTTCAACATATTCGCCATCTTCGCCTCTCTGTCAATCTTTTTCCCAGCCGAACTTCTGCAGGAGACGTTGGGAGGTGTTTAAACATCTACCCTACAACCCGGACCCCGCTCCCAGTGATTTCCATCTTTTCCTACACCTCAAGAAATGACAGGGAAAGACTGAGAGGAGGAAATGTCTGTCACACAGTGGTTAAAATCCCTGGGGACAGACTTGTACGACTCAGGTATCAAAGTTGGTTCCACAGTATGACAAATATTTAAATTCCGGTAAGGAATATGTTTTTTTTTTTTTTTTTAAGAATTTTTATCTGTGTTTTTGTTATAACAAAGTACATGCTAACACCTTTATGGTATAGCCTGTCAAAATCTATACTATTTACAAATTTCTGAAAATATTTTAAGTATTTATTCACTAGTTCTCTTTTATCTGCTGGCCAATGTCCCCCTAATCTAAGGATGTTTGTTTGTAGTGTTTTTCTTTCATTTTTTAGCACTTCGCACTCGAACAAAATATGGTCAATTGTTTGAATGTTTCTATTGCAGATGCAGGTCGGGTCTTCAATTATTTGGAACCGGTGTAGGTATGCGCCAAGTTTGCCATGTCCTGTCGTTAACACTGTGAAGTTATGTGTGAGGGTGATTTTTAGCCGTAATCTACAATGTACAGTAGGAAAGAAGGCTTTTGTTATAGCACCTTTGGTTGTAGCTTGCCACTCTGTTTCCCACCTTTCCAAGCAATTGGCTTTTAGAGTTCTTTTGACCGCGCTTAATGGTGTCCTGTTGAAAAACAGCTGAACACTTCCTGCATCTTTTGGAATATACATGTCCACGAAAATGTGTTTTGTTTCTGTAAACAGCCCCAGGGAAACTTACTTTGTGGACGCGCCTCGTACATAGCCTACTAAAAGAGTTCCATTCATTTATTTCTTGCAGCCATCACATTTGCATAAAATGCTTTGGCATCATCAGGGATTGAAAAGTACTGCATTAGTTTTTCAACATCCCGTTTTTTCCGACACATGGTTTACTTTGGGAAATTCATTTTTTTCCGCAAACACTTTTAAGTCTTTAACACCTTTTTTTAGCACTTCATATTCAATGTCTGATCCAAAATAAATAGAGCGGAAGAAGCAAATTTCTCTTGTAGCGCAAGAATAGTGTTGCTGCCGAAATCTGAAATGACAATAATGGGATCTCAATGCCAGACATGAAGCCTTCTTAAAATCCCGTATTTTCCAGTCTTGACCAAGCATTTCTACCGTTATATGTTACTTCATTATGTCGCAGTTTAGGACAAATAATGTCATCTTTAAACCTCTAATCGTTCCCTAATCTCCCAAATACCTGATCAGGTGTCATGTAACTATGACCAGGTACCAATGATTAATGCAATGGTCAGTGTTGCCACATGAAAAAATTCACCTTTCCTTTGTTTGCCGCAGATATCGGATTTTGCTAAAACACCTTAACAGTAGATATCGGATTTTGCAAAAACTACCGTTTTTCTACAATTTCTGAGTGGAGTAGGCATCGGAATATGAAAGAACCAGTATAACCATTGGAAAGGCAGCTACTTAAACTATACGAAACAATATATATCTCAATTTCGTCAAAACCTGCAGATATCGGCTTTTGAAAAAACGCTCCTCAATTGTAACAATTTAATGAATTCTGAAAATAGTATGCAATTGTAGAAGTAATCAATAAAAAGCATCTCAGATTACAAGGTTGTAGAGCAATTCAATGCTGAGAAAAAAAATGAAATTTGCCTTATTTCTAGTACCGAAACCTGTATGTTCTCGCTTAAGTGAATAAATCCATCTAATGAAGTGTATGTATGAACAATCACCGTGCAAAAAGGAAATCGAGGGAAGACATGGCTGAAAAGTAATCCAACCATGAAGCACAGAACTGGCTTAACATTTCCTAATTTTTATGTTTTATAAATAATTCCCCCCCCCCCCAAAAAAAAAAATAGTTCAAATGAAGTTCCTTTTCTTAGCAAAATGTTATTCCAACTATTCTTTCTCTGGTTGTGAAACAACTTCAACAAACTGACAACTTTTGTCTTTTTTTCTCTTCTTAGTCAGTTACTAATATAGCCTATTTCTCACCTTGAATGACATCTATTTAACTAACAATAATTCACTCCTTCTACAGCAATGACCATTTTTGACAAAATAAGGCAACTGCATCTCATCGAGGGCTGTCCGGTACAGTATTAAGTTTTAGCAGTGTTTTCAATTTTTTTGTTTCAGTTTGTTGTTTGAGTTTAACATAATTTCTTATTTTCAGTTTTGTTAAGAGTTTTGCTAACTTAAAAGATAGATGATAGGCCTATACAGGTATACTTAAATTGTTTTATTAAGGTTCCTTTTTTTTTGGCAACCTGCCAGCTTTCTCGTTACCTTCTGAACCATTGTATACTTATGTTCTTATTTAACTTATCAAGTATTCTGAAGCTGTTTTTGCATTCCATTGCTCTTTTATCTCGGACTGACTAATTCTATGTTAAAGTACGGTAAGTCATAGCTGAACTGGAATTACAGAGAGTTCAAGAGTTCATATGCAGGAATAGCTGTAAGTGTAGCTTACATTTCACCATGTCTGGCACAGTTCGATAATAATTAGACCTGGGATTTTAAGGCAAATGCCTATTTTGTTCCTTATGAAATAACATGAAAATTTTTAAATATGTGAACGTTTCATGATAAATCACTTACATTTATAGAGTTTTATAGTGGCCTAAAATGCCTCTTTGGACCTTTAGAGCCTATTTTACTATTTTAGTGCCTAAAATTCCTATTTTATACATTTAAAATAAAATTCAACTTCTGTAATTTTTACATTCTTATAATGGACATCCCTCAATGAAAAGCAGAACAGCAGAGGTGGGTTTTTCACAGAAACTTGATTATTCCAAACAATTGTTGCTAAAGAAATGCTGACTGACGGGGGAGGGGGAGGATTAAGGGGGAAGAACTCCTGTGTCAAGTCACAAGTGAAAGAACATCTGTTTATGTGAATTTAGTTCGTGATGGCTAATTTTGCAGTTAATTCCGTTAAGAATAGGTATACCACGTTTCTTGCAGTAAAAAAAAGATCATGTTACAGTTTAAGTGTATATTGTAATATTTTAAAGTCTATTTTCTATCTGTTTAGCCTACACATTTTTAAAGCATATTTTAAGTGCCTATTTTCTCTTTTAAAAGCCTATTTACTTGTTTTAAAATACTATTTTAGGTGCCTAAAACTAATTTTTTTAGAGCCTAAAATCCCAGGTCTAATAATAATACAGCGAATTATTCTTGTAAGCCGATCTAAGTGTTTGTCAATATATAGCTACTGTCCGTTTCTGTCTTCCAAGCCCACGAAGCACTAAGAAGGTTTTATAACAATGCAACAGAATTTTTTCTGCCATCTCTTCCCTTCATTTACCCTCCCTAACTTTAAGAACAGGGTTACATGGCAAACTCTGCTACTGCAATGCCCGATATCAATGTTTTAAAATTGTGTACAGAGTTTCCACTTTACAATACCTTGTGACACCTGCTCGACACACAGACTTCAGTTGCGTTCATGCACGTTGAACCTGTATGAACGACATCTCTGGACTTGACAAAGCAGGGCAGGTGTCACGATATTTATACACTACCCTCATCATGATGACCATGGCTATTGGATGGAAATTGTTGGAGACTGAACACAGAAATAACTTTTTGGTGGTTCAAACGACGTGACCAACAATTTCTATCTGATGCAATTATATTTATATACTTATGTCCAATGGCATTTTCTAACTTACGAATTCAAGAAAACTGCATTTATTAACAAAAAAACATCAGCATATATCAGTTATTTTGTAACACGTTCTTTTACCAACAAGAAGATTACTTTTGCTTCTGCTCGAGCCAAACTGAAGATAACTTCCAGTACCTAAATTCCATTGAGAATATGTTATCAGAATACTTTTTTCGATACACACAGCACTTTTAAGAGGATGTCATGCATTAACAAGAATTCCTGAAGTTATAAACAGTGTAAGTTACACATTCTGCACAAAAACTTGGAATTTAATTAATTAAATTATGAGAACATTCTTATAAAAAATTAAATGCATAAAAAATTAAAAATTTTATCCATTCACACAAAATTGTTGCCATGGCCATCCCATCGATTAGTGGGGCCTGGGGCGAAAGTAAATTGCTGGGCTGGCCAGATCTGAAACATTTGGTCCGATAATAATCAGCCCGACTTTTCCAACCATAACATAATGTTAAAAGTTATTTGTGAGTTCACTTATGAAAACCCTTTGATATTCCATGTTTTTATTTTGTAGTTTTCAAGGCACCCAAATTTAGAGTTCAGTAATCTATAAGTCCGTATCTACTCCACTTGGATTTTACGAAAATGTTTCTTCGAATAGCGCTACAGAGCATTGCTGATGTTATTAGTGAACTTTGCAACATACTAAAAACTCTATGGTGCTACATCCCTGAAGGGAGTAGGCCTGCCATCCAACCATTGTGTCGTCTACCTTAGGCAGATGGCAGGATTCGGGGTCATGTGGTCAGCATGCTGATACCCACAAAAAAAGCCACAATTCTAAGACTGTTGTCAGAGTCTATTACTCACAAGCAGCAGTTCCTTTTCCAAATTAAGGAGACCGGTACCTGTTCACACATCTCTTAAATCAATCCAGATAAGTAACTCAACTTCTGTATGTTTTATTTTTTTAATCATTACGGAAATTATTATATATTTTTTTTACTCTCTGCTTGGGCATCTTTTTGAATTTGTTTGTCATTTTATTGTCTTGTTATTCATGTAAAAGTGTTCCCTATACAGGCCATGGAGGCCCAGAGGGTTCCAGGTGGTTGAGGCTCCCAGATTTTAGACAATCGGCACTTGAAGGTGGTAAGGTTGTCAGCCTTAGGCACCGGCCGCCTTTACCCCCAGGATTGCTCCTGGTACTCATTTCTGTTAGAGGCTGAGTCGTCCCCAAGGCCATAGTGACACCAGAAGGATTAGGCCAGTTTAAGAACTCTGACCTCATCGGGGATCGAACCCGCGACCTTCTGGTTTGTAGCGCAGCGCCTCAACCACTACACTATGGCGTACCCCCTTGTTATTCATGTAGTGTATAGTAATTGTGAAAAGTAACCCTAAAGTTTTTAGATCGGAAGTAAAAGGGCCAGTAATGCAATATGAAGTACTTCTGAATAGAAATTTACAAAAATCATATCGTCTGGATGAAAAATTGTCAGTAGCTGAGAACTGTTTGATAGAGCATGAAAAAAAGGAGAATCTGCATGTTCTATCAGAGAGTTTTTTCTATGGAATTTATTCCGAATATAATTTCTGGTTTATCTAGTAAGTTGAAAACATCAAGTTGTATTTGTTATGGGTATTTCTAAAATAAAACTAATAGGCTTCATAATAAAAGTAAATATATAGGATCAATAAAATTAGGTAACATGTAAAATATCTTTACCTACAAATTTGGTCGCTACTATGATAGTTTCATAAAAATGATTTTGTTCGATCATACTGTAATACACTTATTACATGTGACGTAATAGTACAGAATTTCATTAAAACACTGTTGATCAACTATCAATAAATATAGTTGGTTTATGTATAGCGTAGAGCTTTATCACTGGTACTCACTACTAAATTGTGGTATTTTGTTTACCTGTTGGAGCGCTTTCAACCACATGGAGCGGCCATCTTCATCTTCCGTGGTGTTGTTGTTGTTGGGAAGACATTTCTGGATAACTGTATCGTACAGCGCGTGTCTTCCCAACAACAACAACAACAACAACACCACGGAAGTCAGTTGCTGAAGATGGCCGCTCCATGCGGTTGAAAGCGCTCCAACAGGTAAACAAAATACCACAATTTAGTAGTGAGTACCAGTGATAAAGCTCTACGCTATACATAAATCATTAAGATTATCGCTACAGAATGGACAAAACTCAAGAATATAGTTGGCTATGCAGTACAATCTTCAAGCCTTGAAAGCAGCAATTCAAACTGCACAAATCAATTTTGTTCGTGTAATTTTAATATTGTACTAAATTGATTTTATTTTGCATTTTTAAGGGCTGTGTTCACCAACATGGATAAAATTTCTCGGTACTGTGGATAACAAAAACCACAATTAATCCATTATCTCAAATAGTAAACCTTTCGGGTATCATCACATAGTTTGTCATCTTGGTTATCAAAAGCTTGGTTTTTGTCTACTACCGGTCTGACCCTCAAAATTTTTATAAGAGAAACCAACGTCATCTGGCATGTGTTGCGCAAAACGACTGGGAAAAATTACTTGCGTCCTAGCGCTAAATGCACACGTGCAATAGCAACTTGAAAGCTTCCCACACGCTGTCTCTTGTTAACAGTTCTACAAATAGTCACTATAAGTTTCACTATTTATGGGGGGCGTGGCACATAACAGATAATTCCGTTTTACCCCTGAATATTGTGCAGAAATCAATGTTGTCATAGATGTCCAAGTATGACATATGTTCCTTTATCCATCTAGGGCACCTTATTATGTGGCTGGTGAAAAGCAAAATGAACGGTATTGCAGCTTTTCGGTCTAAAAACCAAGTTCAAACAGATTATCGGCATTAGTGAACACAGCCCTTAATGTGCAATGCTTTGAGGTTAAAATACCAAGAGAAGCAGCCCTGTTCCCCCCACCTATTGCAATAGCTGATCACCACGGTAGAGAGGCGTTTGTTTGACGCATATAAAAACTCAGAACTTATATAAATTTGATTACGGTCGAACAAAATTATTTATATGCAATTTGACTACAATGACAATTAAGACGCTCGTATGAAAATTATGAAATGAGTGCATCTTAATGAACGTCATTATAGGCCCCAATATAGGTAACAAATATAGTAGAACTCTAATTATTTTAACTCCAGCTATCTGGATTGCCTATTACCCTGATCGCTTTGAGGCCATATTCATGTTGTTTTTGCGGCAGTGAGCATTGGGAAACCCCCTTTCAGGGTGGATTATTTGCAAAAAAGAAATACTTCAGCCGACAAATTCGACAGTTTGTCAGCAGAACAAATGAATAACTATGTTCAAGTTGTGACACTTTATGTAAGTACAGTACTGTACAATTTAGTTATTTTTTTAAGAAATGACCTTTTTTCAAGATTTATCCAATTATCCAAATATCTGATTATCCGGATCGGGTGCAGTCCAAAGTAATCTGAATAATTGGAGCTCTACCGTAGTTTGTTTTTGCTGTTCACATACGTATTGTAAATGCCTCAATATTAAGGAACATTGCTGAGTGGTAACTGTTTATCGTTCTTAATTAACAGACATATACCGAAGTGGAATAGTCACCCTAAGTTATTGAAAAGAGGGAGCAAACAACTTGTACAAAAATTTAGAAATGTGGTAAATATATGTACTTCATTTACAGAGCCAGCAACAAGAATTTTTCTTCCATTTACATGAAAAGGCAGTTCTGATGAAAGGGATTTTGCTGTATAAATCTAATGGACATTTGTACATTTAAGCCTACGAGAGGAGAGACACAACTGTTATATAATTTCCCATCAGATTCTGAGAGTGGATGTTGGTTTACATTAATTGAAATGTACATTGCCGTGTTACTACTGGTATGTAATACATTTATGTGAAATACACTCCATTTTGTATATTTTCTCCAGTGTAGTACATTTTTTAAACCTACTCATGCTACCCACTCCATAATGTCTAATATAATATTTGAGCTGGTGTTTCCGTGTAGAGTGTATTCAATTGTGAAATTAATTTAAGGTGGTCTTACTTACTCAATGGCAACAGACAATTCCTAAGGAAGCTAAAGGGATAGTATTCATTTTATGGAACCCAAAGGTTCATTGCCGCGCTTACCTGAGCCCGCATTTCAACCCTATTCTGTGTTAACTCCATCCAACCATCTTTCGCAAATCCCACTTGCAAAATGCTAAAATACAAATTTATAGCTAAAAGTTAATTTTAACTGCACTTTTTTTTATGTAGCTTCAAAATAATACAAATAAAATGGTACAAATAACAAACTGAACTATAAAGCAAATTATTATTATTTTTTTTTTTTCAAAACACTTTGGCTTGGAATTTAACACTTTTCTCTGTTTCAAATTAGCCCACTTCTAGCAAAAGCAGGGTGGGGGAGGGGGACTATACGATCATGATGTAAGAATTTCCTTTCGCATTTTTGCGAAAGTGGCTACAATTTCTTTCACATTCTGAAGTTTACTTTTGCATTTCGTGAAAAATGTGATCGTAGCTTAAACCCTTGTATGCATGCAAGAAGCAAGCTTCTTAAAGCTATGGATATGAACAGTGGCGTAGGAAGGGGGGTGCGGGGGGTGCGGGCCGCCCCGGGTGCCATCACCCAGGGGGTGACAAAATAAAAATGTGTCTTTGTAAGTAATAATCGCTCAAGGGAATTTAAAGAAAATAATAATATGATTTACAACAATTAAATAAGCTTAACAACTTTCTACAAGTCAACATGCGTATTGAAACTTCTTTTAGTTTTAAATTCTGTCAACAGAACTGGCCGCTGTGTTGATACAATAATATTATGGTTACGGGAGGGGTGTTTATTTCTGTCGATGCTTGTCTCTGCAGTTTTATTAATTTAAATGAGACTTCAACAATCGGTGATTATATCACTTTAAAAGCAGCAACCAATTCTACCCGCGGTGGCAGTCATGACTTTGATGAAAATAAACTTCCAATGTGAGTTGACTCCGAAGTCTCCTTCAATCTAGATTTTGAACTGGGATGTGCGCATATTTAAGAATAGCTTATTAATAATGCAGTTCCGTAAAATAGTTACATTACTTGTTTATGAAATTTATTAGGATCAACCTAACAAAAATGATGTAGGCTATAATTCACATAACTTCCTCTGCCCAAATAAAAGTTAGCCTCCCCTTAAAAATAAGAGAAAGTTGTCGCCAATCTTCGTATCACATCCCCAAAAGCTACCTAACCCAAATACAAAATTTTGTTTTCGTACGATTTTCCGTTGCAAGGTGCCGTATTGCAAAGAGCCCGTATTCAGAGTGGGTGGCTTATAACTACCCTTCAGAGAATTATTTCGGAAAAGTGTTTCAAATAAAAGTTTTTGCTCTATAAGCAACCCACGTGCAAAATTTAAAGAAAATCGTTAGAGCCGTTTTCGAGAAAACTTTCTTTTTGTAAAAATAAGGAAAACTTGTCTCCAATCTTCGGTTCACATCTTGAAAGGTATCTGACATAAATACAATTTTTTTTACTTTTATCAAAATTCATCTTTCCAAAATTCGAGATTTCGCTTGGAAAACAAAATATAAAAAAATCACTCAAAAAATAAAAGTTGCACAATTTCGGGAGTGTATTTTGGCCTAGATGCTCGCTTTATTAAAGTACTCTAGATTAATAATAATAATGATAATAATAGCATTTATTGTCGTTTAACAGTACAATGTACTGCATATGCTTGATATGCATGTCTTTCCTTCTAACAAAATTGGCTGAATTAGGTTAACTATGTCTTATATGCACCATTGGTAGCACTGGTCACAATATGGTAACTCGAATCGATTCATAGATTGTTGATTCATGGTATAGGCTACCATGATTTCGGAGCTTAGTTTTGTTTCTATACAACAAAGTAATTATTACTAATTTTGCATAATCCGTTGAGTTTACGAGTTACATCAGATAAATTCGTTGCAGCTGCATCCATCGATAAACTCTTAAATTCTCATGGGATTACCTTTGACTATCCAAAAAATAACACTTGGAACTGTTCCATCTTTTAATAATTTAAATGGGGGGGGGGGGTGACAAGAAATTTTCCGCACCGGGTACCAAATAATCTTGCTACGCCACTGGATATGAAAACCACCTCCTTGACTATATGTGATATATAGCTTAACTTACAAGGGAACTGTTAATGAGCTCATATAGAAACTCGCTTTCAAATTTGCTGATAGAACCTGTAAGCTGTAAGCTCATATACCAAAAACTAGCTGATTTTTTAAATTGGCAGTCCCTGAAAAGTTGACAGAAATTTGAACTAAAACAATTGGGGAATCGGTAAGTAGTACAGCATTGAGTTGGTCAGCCCTGAATATTATACAAGTGAACTTAGTAGATCACAGTGCACCGCTATCTAGCTAGCAAGGGATGTCCAAATGCTACTGGCTAGTGCTTTACCATAACATTTCTATCGGTATCAGTTATAAATCACTGTGGTATTTAGGGAACAATCTTGGGATACCATACCACCTTTGGTTTCTTCCTACTTCCTTCACTTATTGTCACGCACCTCAATTCCAAAATGATTCTTGAGTGTAACGCAGTCCAAAGGTTGTGCAGCAATCTACGAGGGTTGCCCAGAAAGTAAGGCACCACATTTTTTCTTCTTCAACAATTATTTATTGAACACAATGAAACTTACGTGCAAGAAAGAATTATGTTTCTTCTACACTCCCTATTTTTCCATGTAATCTCCTTCCCGTTCTATGGCCTTCCTCCAACAAGACACAAGGGCATGTATGCCCTGTCGGTACCACTCCTTGTTCTGGTCACTAAGCCATTTCTGCACATTTCTGTCACAATTCTGGACAAGAATGCTTCCCCCTCAGCTGAAGCTGTCAATCAGTAAAGGAAGTGTGGATGCAATCATCCGTCCTCTTGATTACTCAAATGTGTATGCACGATAGGTCTTACGGTGGACACAAATTTCTCAGAAAAAACATTACTTCTGAGTTGCTGAAACATTTTTGAAGTTGAG
Organism: Ectobius pallidus; assembly: GCA_964059195.1. Lineage (NCBI taxonomy): Eukaryota > Metazoa > Arthropoda > Insecta > Blattodea > Ectobiidae > Ectobius > Ectobius pallidus. The sequence continues at coordinate 168,444,389 of CAXKWD010000006.1, forward strand.
GGGGAAGCGTTCTTGTCCAGAATTGTGAAAGAAATGTGCAGAAATGGCTTCGTGACCAGAACAAGGAATGGTACCGACAGGGCATACGGTAGCTGTGTCTCGCTGGAGGAAAGCCATAGAACGGAACAGAGATTACGTGGAAAAATAGGAAGTGTAGAAAAAACATCATTCTTTCTTGTGTGTAAGTTTCATTGTGTTCAATAAATAATTGTTGAAGAAAAAAATGTGGTGCATTACTTTCTGGGCGACCCTCATAATTGGCTGATGGAAATCTTTCACCTCATCGATTCTCATATCAATACCACCAATGCCAATTTTATAAGCTCTTGTTTAGATCATGGGCAGAGCCGTTACAATTTTCCACGTTTTCACAAATTTGTAGTTAAGGGGCCGGGAAAAGGTATGGGAGTAGGAAACCCGAGTATTATTTAAAGGTAGGAGCAGCAGCTAAGTTGTTAAGGGCTCAGATAAGAAAGACTGAGACCCAGTATCACATTAGCAAAGAAAAAAATAACTGAATGCCATAGGTGTGAGGGAAATCCCTCCTTGGTAGAATAAGGTCAATTGCGATCATGCCATTGTAGACTGATTTTCGGAATTTGTTAATTTAAAATTAAAACCTTCCTCTCCCACCTGCCAACCGAGATTGAAACCTTCATAGAATACCTCATTAGAACCTACAACCTGGAGACCAGGTATGCCAGTATGCAGAAAAAGCAGCGGAAGTGAACCCCACATTCTTAAAAACCACAGCAATGACAGATGACCACTGGAGTGGAGCCCAGTTCAACATGCACCACAAGGACAGCGCTCAATCCATCATCGCAAATGCATCAAGAACAGATACCATAATATTTCAAATGAATATACCTACTACGTGGCCTACTACCTTCCCCTAGCCATGCTATCACTTTGCATAGCCTTCAACAGCCTTTCCCCTCACAAGCTCATCAACGCCGGTAATGCCATTTATGTTAAACAGCACTGTGCGCTATTAATTGTACCAATATGAATTAAGACCCTTGTAAGTTCTCTCTCTCGAATCCTATGCCCCCACGTTGGGGCGAAGGGCCTCCAAGTGGAGGTTTCTGTTTACCTACTGAATTTTTGTTACGCTTATTTTCCTAGAGAGGGCAGAGGAACAGGTGGTAAGCCCATCGCCCCTTAACCCCCTTTCGGAAACTAAGGTATTACTTGGATGTGAAAGGGCCGAGAAATTTTGTCCAGAGGCTCTAATTTAGGCTTGAAGTTCTTTTACGTGCTGTAAATCTACGACATGGGCCCCCCAGCTTAAAGTCCCTCCGAGAGGACTCCGTGCAAAGGGTTTTTATGTCCTGAAAAACCCATCAACTGTGGCCGGGTTTGATCCCGCGACCTTCAGATCCAGAGGCGGGCACACTACCTCTAGACCACCGCAGCTGACCCTTGTAAGTTACCATATTACAATCATCTGAGCCTCTTTGGCTTACTCAGGACCTGCCATGTGACCCTTGGGGAAAAAACAATATTAGGTCGCGCACTAGGCTCCTCCCACCAACTAAAATGGCAACTATTAGGTGTCTCAGTATTTGAACTACTACCAACGCCATCTATTGTGGGATATGTGAAACTGGGAAAAAAAATTAAATACTTAATTTCAGCTTTATCCTCTTATTCTCTACTTTTTCCACCCTCTTCCTCCCTTTCTCTCACCTCCTCCTCGGCCTAGCTACCTATTTGGGACCTACTCCTAACCATAAATTTTGGATCGACCGGGATTCAAACTCGTGACCACTAGCCTTAACCACTATACCATATGCGATTGCTGAACGGTGTAGGGAAAATTCGTCGAAGATTCCAGTTTAGAGTGCATTATAGTAAATGAGAAATAACTGTTTTGATGCAAGGGTCATTTCCGGAAATTTTTTTATTTATTTTGTGTACCGGTACGTTTGATATGGTGCAAGGGTCATTTTAGTAACACTGTGATTTTGTATATTTTTATGCATAGGCTATATGATGAAGGGTACAATAGTGAGGCATGTGTGCAAGGCTCGGAAGTGAGGGGAAGCAGCCAGCAGGCAAGAGTGGGTGGAGGTTGGCTGTTTTACGACATAAAGTTGTCTTTTGCTGACCCTTGCACCAAAACGGCTATTTCTCATGTATTAAAGCTCTATAAACTTAAATAGGCTACTGGTAGATGAATTATAGTTAATTATAGAATTATAGTTAAACTTATTAAAGTGATGATATTCCCAGTGGTACTGTATGCCAGCGAAACTTGGACATTAAGAACGGAGGAGAAAAGGAGACTTGATTCCTTTGAAATGTGGGTCTGGAGAAAGCTACTAAAAGTATCATGGATCGAGAAAAGGACTAACTTATCCATAATAAAGGAAGTCAAACCGGACATGTAACTAGAGGCAACAGCAACTAAGAATAAATTAATGTATTTTGGTCAAATAATGAGAAAATCTAGCTCCTTGGAAAAAGACATTATGCTTGGTATAGTGGACGGCAAGCGTGGTAGGGGTAGGAGAAGAACAAGATGGCATACAAAGATTAGTAAAGCAACTAACCTAGGTTGGGAAGAAATTTTAAATGTAGTGAAGGACCGGGTTCGATGGAAGAAGTTGGTGAACATGAATGTCAAAAACAGGAAAAGACATTTCGAATAGACACGGCTGGCAACCTCACTGCTTTGGAAATCCTTTCGGATCACCAGGGGTCGTCCTCGACCTGATGGACTACTGCTACTACTAGATGAATTTTTCCTTCACCGCTCAGCAATCACTTGTGGCGTGTTTAAGGCTATTAGCTATGGCGCTGGTGCCCACAGGTTCATATACCAGTCGATGCGTAAAATTTACTGTTAGGAATAGGTCCAAAATAGGTAGGAAAGATGACGAGGGCGTAATAGAAAGGGAGGAAGGAGAAGGAAAAGGAAGACAAGAAGAGAAGAAAGGAGAAATCATTTTTTTCTCCATTCCACCTTCTAAGTTACCTACTAGATGGCTGGTTGGTTGGTATATATGGGTATTTAATGGCGGGGATGTACTGCAAATTAGGCCTGTGACCATTGCCGGTGTGCCAGAATGTTGGCACATTTATGCACATATAAATGCCATTGACCTGGGCCGGGATCAAACCCGCAACCTTAAGTTATGACGATACTAACTGCGCCACCCAGGCCAACCCTACTAGATGGCATTGCAAAGTGTTCCCAGTAGTTCAAATCGCACCACTAGACGGGTCCCTTTGGTGATAGGAGTGGGGAACTAGGGTGTAGCAGATTCTACAGTTTTCCTGAAGTTTGTAACAGATTAGGTTATGTTAGTTTAGTTTAGTGACAAGCAGTTCTAGCAACAACACTATAACCACAGTCAACATCGTCATGTTTCCTGCAATGTTTCACGATGAGATTGATTCTACACACCGTTCCCTGCCTCACTCAACATCATGAAACTACCTGTCGACTCTTGTTGAGTAACCAGATTAATTTACAACATTTTAGGTTATACAAGTCCACTTATTCACGAGTTTTCTTTCACATGACATATTTTTATTTAAAAGTTGAGTTTATATATTAACTCTACAGGTTCTAAAGAACATTACCGGTAGCCTACAATCTCAAATATGACCGTTTTTCAGGTTTCTAAAAAAAATGACAAAGCGTGCAAAGTATCGTAGCATCCCCGATAATAAATTTGAGATAAGTTATAAATTATATTACACAATTTTGGCATGCAAATCTTAATTACAGTAGGCCTAGTCCTACTGGAACTTCACGAAGCGAAGCTAAATTCGAAATTCAAGTTAAAAAAACAAATCACTAACCTTATTACGATGACTTCTCTGGATTGACCATAACACTATAATGTTGAAATATTCTGGATATCCTTTCAAAACACTATTCCCGACACTAAAAACACAAAATCACCCAACATTGAATGTATTTCTGTATCCCGCGCGAGAAATACAAATTAGTACTAACGGAAGTAACACGCGATTTGAGCGACATCTTGCGATAAAAAAAACATGACAATTACGGGATTACCAATATAATAAAAAAAATAGCGTGTTTATTTATTTATTTATTTACATATTGTGAATGATGCTAAATCATTAAGTTTAAAGTCAAGTATTCAGAACCATTTCATTATCTCCAATTTGGAGTATTTAATTATGTAGCCTACAATATACAAAAAATGTCGTGTATTTTTTTTTTATTTTTGCCGAATTATATTAGGTTTGTTCCCAAAAGTCAATTCTTACATATTCACAGCACACAAAATAATTATGCAGTCATTACTCGAAATGTCCCCATCTATCCTTACAACTTGAGATCTGTCCCCGACATTTTGAAAGAGGAGTGGGGTCTTACTATTATCACCAAAATTCGACTACCCTTAAACAATTCACTCTTTTCTAATTATACTGCGGAACTGATAGCCATTCGACAGACACTCCTATCCATTCAAATACAACAAGCCCACATATTCATTTGTTCTGATTCACAAAGTGCTATACACAATATTACAGCCTTACAACGTAACCCTAGGAGTGGATGGTGGGAGATTAATTGTAAACACAGTATACACAAACAAAGTTATACGCATCACAATCACTTCACTCTCCTTTGGATCCCAGCACATCAAAATATTGCAGGCAACGAACTCTCTGATACACAGCATTCCGACGTTCCACGCCACACACTTTTCTTCCCCCTAGCAAAGACATTGCATGCCACTTAATAGAAATCATCAAACATAGACAGCTATGTTACTCGCCCAGAAATTGCCATTATTTCAAGATTAAAATTGAAAATGGCTCTCCACCCAGTTATCTACACAAAATTTGCCAGAAAGATACTCCCCTATGTGACTGTGGAGCCGTAGGGGATATAAATGATATTCGTCGTTGATACTGCAATACGTCGTATGTAAAAAAATTGCCATTTTAATTTTAGTGCTTTTGTGATCAAAATGATAAGACCTACCCTCTTGTAATTTTAATTTTAGTGGTCTTGTAATCAGAATTAAGATGGCAATTATTTTACATACAACATATTGCAGTATCAATGATGATATGTTGCTGGGATGTCCTCTCTACAAGGAACAAATCAATCAACTTTTTTTAAAAATTCATAAGCATGGGCCTTGGCCTGTTCACTCACTTATACACAATGATGAAAACCATATGAGCCGAATTTTACATAAGCAAATTACGAACTGCAAAATGAAGCTTTGATTTCACCACTATCAACACTAATTCCCCCTTTTCATAATCATTTTTTTTCTCCAATACCCACTCCTCAGACGACAGACGTTGGTAGCCTGCAGTGCAGCAGAGCAAAACGTTAAATAAACCAAGTCAAGTGTAGATGTTGCACTGTTTCATCTTACTGCAAATATAATTCTATGTGTCACAACAACTCCAAATCTGAATTCGGATCATTGTCCATGGAATCATTTCTCCTACTGGAGCTAAGAAACGTAATAAAAAAATGTCATCCTATGAAAGCTCCAGTTCCAGATTCTATACAAAATTCACTGGTAGAGTTTTTCATTACATACCCAGGCGGCTTCAAAGGAATAAACCAAAGTTTCTTTATGTTCATTGATCCGACCAATCAGTCTTGATTTCCGCTTTCCAAAACAAAAGCGTCGATGCAACATTCTTTCATTGTTATCACTGACCTCAGTTCTTCCCTTGATTTAACCAATTCACATGTGTTATTGTTTACTGTAACTAACTCTTGCAAACCCGCTTTTGAAACCATGCGGAATAGACAAGTAGCTGTCACAGGACATTCTTAGATTTTGAGTGGCTGAGATAATTAGCTGATTGGTGCAATAAAAATAAAGAGCATGGATTGAGTTGCCGGCAAACTTTCCCTTCTAAAAAAGGAAGCCACCTGGGTATGCAAAGAATAACTGGACTATACAACATCTCCCTCTGTCAGCATTGACTCATCTTTGCAAAATTTTAAATTCATGACTCCATTTTAGCTACTTCTCATCTCAATGGTAAAAAGGTACTATTATTGGACTCCCAAAACCTGGAAAGAGTCCACTATATCCTGAAAATTTAAGGTCAATCACATTATTGAACACAATGAGCAATTAATTATTATTAAAAACAGTGGCATACCGAGGCTACTTGGTGCCCGGGGCTAACTAGATGGTAGTTGCCCCCAACACTAAAAGGTTCAAGGTTCAATTAATTTAATTTAAACACATTTTAATGTTCACAATTATTTATTTTTAATAAGTAACGTATGTTACTTTAACATATTATAAAGAGAAAAATATAAATGAAATAAAACTGTAAGAAATATAAGGTTAGTTTGTTTGAAAAAAAATAAAATAAAGAGAAAAGAAGTTTCAAAGTCATAAAAAAACTTTAAAATGTGCCTTCCTAGCCTTGATGGATGCAAACTTGTTTATAATAGAGTTGAAGTAGCAGCCGTACATCACGTTCAATTGATAAAATTGCTAAATTACTTAGTCTTTCTTTCGCCCGTACACCTTAAACTTTTCCTGTGTGTTCGACGCCCACGACCTATTTTGTATTGTCTATAAACAGTTTAAAACAAAACGTTTATTTCATTTCTAAATAATATTACTGCAGTATTTAACAAAGTAATAAAGAAAATTTGACCAATAAAACCGTATATTTTTCCTTAAAATTATTTTTCTTAAACTAAAAAGAGGTGTTTTTCAATTTTGGCATCCCCCACTTTACGGTGTCCGCCCAGTTGGCCCCCCCCCCCACCCTTGGTACGCCACTGTTAAAAAATATTTTGAAGTTAATTTCCGACAGTAATGTCTCAATACGCAATTAACAATTCATTGTAAGTAAGAGGAACATAATATGTTATATTTTATTATATTATAATAGTATAATGTTGATTCTAAATTAATAGTAGGCCTAATTTATTTTAATTTATTTTATTTATTTACGTCCTCGTGATCATTAAAATGATATGGGACTATGTATGTTCAATATAATATAATACATGTTAGACAGCAAAAGCACAAAATATTCCAAACAAATTAACAATTTGAATACCATTTCTTAATATGGACATTTTATATTTAGCAAGAACTTCCAATTTTACTTTGTGAGAGGGCAGCACTTGAAAGAGGCATATTTTGCTGCCATCTATTTACGGAAACGTAAACTTCTAGAATCAGAGAAATCAACTTTACAAGTCAGCTTTGTATTTAGTTTAGTCCTACCTTAGAGGGCAGCACTTGATAGAGGGACGCGCGTGCCATCTGCTAAGAACAGCGTAAACTTCCAGAATTAGTCGACACATTCTTCTTGAGAGGGCAGCACCTGACGGTCGCTCTCAATGTCTAGCTCTGGAAGTTTACGCTGTCCTTAGCAGATGGCAGGCGTGTGCCTCTATCAAGTGCTGCCCTCTCATGGAGGGCTTTTTATGCGCCGCTTAATACAAAGCGGACTTGTAAAGTGGATTTTCTACGGGAACATTCACCTAGTAGAATAATATAATGGCTTATAATTATTAAATTTATATTGGATTTATGGATACGATATTTTGTGTAAAGTGTTTACAATTCAGACTTTAGAATTCAAGATATTGTCCAGACATTTGTTGTGAATAAAATCAGAAACTGGACTTCGGACTCACTTTTCATCCTAAATCATTAAAAGTGAAGCATTGTGGAACACTGGATCACTGGAATCTTTCTTGCAGGTATTTTTTACTATCTTATTTTTCACAGTTAACCTTTAACCACAATTGTGAACGTTTCAGACACTAATATAGTCATGCCGTCCACATAACCTCTAAGAAAAAAGGAATATAATTATATCAGGACATATTTTAAGTTGTGTGAATTTAATCATGTTGTATTCTTATCTTCTCGTCTCCTGTCCAGAAATCTAAAAATAAAAATTTATAGCACAATTATCCTGCCGGTTATATTATATGGATGTGAGACATGGTCACTTACTCTTTGGGAAGAACATAATCTGAGAGTGTTCGAAAACAGGGTGCGTAGGAAAATTTTGGGGCAAATAGAGATGAAAATGGGAACTGGGGAAAACTGCATAACGAATAGCTTCATAACCTGTACTTGTCACCGGATATAGTAAGGGTAATTAAATCACAGAGGATGAAATGGGCTCGACATGTTGTGCGTATGAGGGAGGAAAGACATATCTGAAAAATATTGACTGGGAGATCTGAAGGGAAAAGACCACGACGGAGATTGGAGGACAATGTTAGGATAGATTTAAGGGAAGTAGGATTTGAGAGGGATGGTTGGATGGAGTTAGCACAGAATAGGATTGAATGGCAGGCTCAGGTAAGTGTGACAATGAACCTCTGGGTTCCATAAAATAGATAGGCCCTAATATTCCCTTAGCTTGCTTAGGAATTGTCTATTGCCATTGAGTAAGTAGGTAAGTAAATAAATAAGTATTCGTTGTTATTCACTGGACACAATTAACTTACATAGTTTTGAGAGCGAAACATAGTTTTCTTATGGCACTTCTTAAAAAAAATGTTGTTTTAGATTGTGAGTTACAAATTCAAAAGAAAGAAAAAAAAAACAAATTCACTAAGCCCACATATTTATTCTCTATTCAGTATATGCTACAGTTTTAAAAATCTGCAGATGTTCTTACATCGGTCAGCTGACATGTATGAATCGGTGTCATGATTACTTTGAATTCATTCTTCATTTTCTGTATTGGAAAATTACCTGACATATCAGTTGAAATGTTGGCAAGCATATTTCAACTTTCGGTTCGATCAGATAATTTATTTATTTCTCACATAAGAAAGACCCATATTGCTCTACGTATTCCACTCTTAGGGGTTGGTTTCCATGATTAGGCAATGCACTATATTTGTTTACAGGAAAAGAAGGTTCAAAATTGGTGATTGTGTTCTTCATAAACTATAGAAACAATACCCTATCATAATTTAGTTTTTGTGGAAAGTGTCCGAAACGCTGGGAAAATGAGAATGAAGACGTAACATTTCTAACCTATAAATGGCAGTCTCTGAACAGATAATGGCTGTTGGAAGGCAGGAATTACGACTGGCAGTGAGTTGCACATGGGTCACATGTTCCAGAATCTTGAGGCTGTGATTGTAAACTTGATCGTGATCAACACTAATATCACTGTTCCTAACCTAACCTAGCTCTACATGTCACTAACACTTATATCTAAAGTGACCAACCGTCCCGTATCATACGGGACCATCCCGTATTTCAAGGTTATGTCCCGTTAAACTTATTACATTGGTTGGGACGCTTATATGTCCCATATTTCAATCGTCCGTCCCGTATTGTCCCGTTTTATTGTATGGATTTCATTTTACCACCTTATTACAAAAGGTAGCAAACATTGAGATCAGAGGTATTTTAATAATAATAAAATTAGTATGACACACAATTTGCATCATTGTGTATTTAGTGGTATTTTAGAGTTACGACAGATAACGGGAGAGAAATTTGGTGTTACGGTGGCCTTATAGTTGCTCTAATATTAGTTATTGAAAGATTGATCAGAATGTTCCAGCCAGTGAAGTCATATTTCCTTAGCGAAGAAAAATGCCCAGTAGTCATTAAGAATAATTTATTTGAACAAGAATCAGCCGAATCGTGGCTCTACTTTCTTCATAGTCAGGCAGAAATTTTACCACAGTGCAACTTTGAAAATTGAATCTCAGAAAATCTCAATGACAGAAGTGGCTGGAGTAATAGGTGACTTGAGAAACAAGCTAGTATCCAGGAAGAATGAAACTTTTCTATCCCTGCATTCTTCAAATTAATAAAGTTTTTAAGCCTACGTGTAGAAAAAAATGTGTCCCGTTTTCAGACTTTGAAAAAATGGTCACTTTACTTATATCAGTATTCTTAACCTAACTGTCACTTACCTAGAATCGGAAATTGGTATGTAGTGAGAGCAAAATTGAGCAGATTGCGTAATGAAGAAAACTAAGTTCACTTTGAGCTCATGGTATAGATATAAACACAGTTGTGATGTCTGTGGAACCATAGTATATAAATAGAAAAACACCAAAGAAGCAGATAATGCAACCATTCCCATCACGTTTTAACAGCACATTGAAGTTGAGGAAGGTAATGAAAGTGAGATAACCACAAGGTCAAAATCAAGGAGGGGTAAAAAGTAAAAGAAACACTCTGGTTCATGGGATGTCACAACTGTAGTTGGAGGTTAAGTTTGATTTTCCTCTCCCACTGATTAATAATTTACGCTGTTAAGAAAACTCATATATTATAAGAAAATTTCTCATCCCAGAGGAAGATAACATAAAGAAAAGGCCTATTTGTAGCTGATAATATATAATGATTTGACATTTTTTTAAATTGATCACTCATTTCACATTACAATTTTCCATACCAATAACTGCTTCTCTTTGCCGAGGATAGTGACTTACTAATGGGATTTATTACTGACATTAATACAGTTCAAATTAGACTTTAAAAATGGCAAGCCTAATAGTGCATGTGGAATTTGTGGTGGACAAAATGGGATCGGAGCAGATTTTCTTGGTGTGGTCCTGTTTCCCCTGTCATATATCATTCTACCATTCCTCCATTCATCATACTGTGACCATTTGGTTGCAAGAAAGGAATTATTATAACTTGCATTGATAAAAAAAAAGATGAGTAATATCAGAATAAAGGACAGCAACTATGAGAGTGGATTGAAAAGTAACGCACAATAATTTGTGTACAAAAGTTTAATAGGTACAATTACAAACAGATGCACACATGAAGGGACATCTTTTGTCTATTTTTCTATGTAGTCGCCAAGTTTCTCAACACAGTTCTCCCATCTTGATACCAGTTTCAGAATACCCTGTTCATAGAAGTCCGTTCAGTTGGAATATAGCCATCTGCAGACTGCTGTTTTCACTTCTGCATCTGACGCAAAGCATTTACCAGCCAGGAATTTCTTCAGCGAGGTGTAGTGCGATTTTTGTGGGCTAAAGGGCATAACCTGAATGAAATTCACAGGGACATGCATGGCGTGTATGGGGATGATTGTATGGGCCGTAGCAATGTCTCCAGGTGTGTGCATTCTTCGAAGATGGCCGTGATAACCTTTCATTTGTTTGGTCCCATGAAGAAAAAACTATCATTTTAGAAGAAGTTTATTTATTTATTTACGTCCTGCAAGATCAGTATACACAGAGGTGCCAACTTTTAAAAAAACATTGGGTGGGCTCAAAATCTTTAAAAAAATTAATAATTATAGAATTGTATTAGAAACGATTTCAGTGTTAATAACAATCATTTTTATACTTAGTAATTCAACCGTCAAAAAATAGATTGTGTAGCCTAATTAACGGAAATCCTTCAAAGTTTATAGTCGCATTTTTTTAAATTTTTTTTTTATCTTAGATAACTATTAAAATAAAGTAAAACATAGTCTCACCATTATGTACCACGGCGTGTTGCAAACGTGTTCTACCTGTAGCAGCACTTTTTGTTTCACTTTCACTTGTTCGTATATTATCACAAACTCCCGAATTATTCGACAAGCTTGGTTTATCAGTGATAGATTTCCGAACCGAATTTTTATAAACAATATCCGGGTACTGATCGTGGGTATTTTCTATCCGCGGTCGTTTGATCAGAAATTTATCCATGATCGATAACACGTAAAAAGAACAACAGACACTAGAACAATGTTCACGTCTTCTGAAATTAGTTTCAACTGATTCCTTCCGGGGCTGTGAACAGTGTTGCCACTGAGATCTGACTGTCTGATTTTTTGGGGGATTTTGTATATAAGTCGAAGTGTCGTTAAAGATGATTTTGCCATGTTATAATAGACAATTTCCACCCTTAAGATACAATAATCGAAAGGAGGAAACTTTGCTTCAGGAAACAGATGGCTGTGAGTTAATTTATGGACTGAAACATGAGAAAACTAACAACTACATAAGAGTATAATATGTTTTCGTTTTCAAAAGGAAAGAGAATATTTTAAAGCACTTAACCACTACTTGGGTGGCACCAGATTCTGTAACATGGACTAATAATAAAATTGTCCCTGTCTGCAACCTAAACCGTCAACTTAAAACGACACAGATACGACTGTCCCCTCATTCTCTCATTTACTTAAAAACAGCCCTCTGGACCCACTGTCTCATTAACTAGAATCTGACCAGAACTAGAAGCTCCTGCTTTGAGACAAGATGAGATCATGTTACGCTTGAAAGAATAGCTCGATTTTCGTTTTTCACTTATTCAACAACGAAACCACCTATTTCTGGTAGTAGTAGTAGTATTGGTAATAATAATAATAATAATAATAATAATAATAGAAAATTTTGAAAATAATACTCGGGGAAATTATTGGGTGGGCTCGAGCCCCATGGGCCCATACAAGTTGGCGCCACTGAGTATACATGTAATATTTATGTAATATGGTTAAATGAGATAACTTAAATGCTAAGCGATACACTGTAGATCTAAAAAATCAACATAATACAATTCAAAATAATTCAATAATCTACAAGTAATCTACCAAATAATACATGATATTATAAAACGTAGAACATTAGGTATTTAATTGATGAGCCTTTGATGGAGTTGTGTGTATAGCTTAGTGACTAACACAGACATGATTGCAGTATTCCTCAATATTAGAACATCAGAGTTATTATATGTATATAATCTTTCTTCAACATTACAATCTGTTCTAGAATGAACAATAAGTAATAATGATGCAAGAATGAACATGTTACAAATATAGCCCAGTGGCTAATATTTGTAAAACATAACAAATTTGTTTGACATTTAATTAAATCTGTAGATCAAGTCCAAAACTCTATTTCTATTGAGCCTACACGTGTTTGTCCCATTGTTCAGGAGATTCACTGCATATGAATTGGGGTGTTTGTTTAGACGATTCTGGTAGGTCATACTGTATTTACTTATTTCTTGTTTTACTGTTGGTATTTCAAGGTCTTGATAAATATATTTGTTACTGATATACCAGGAAATTTTACCAATAGTTCGTATCGTTTTGGATTGGAAACGTTCTAGAATTTCTATGTTGGAGTTGCTTGATGTACCCCAAAGTTGAATTCCATATGTCCATATTGGTTTAAGGATACATTTGTAAATTAGAAGTTTGTTCGTAGTTAACAACTCTGACTTGGGTCCTAGGAGCCAATACAATTTGCTGAATTTTAGATTTAGTTGTTTGCGTTTGGTACTTAGGCCTATATGCTTTTTCCAGGTCAAACGACGATCAAGATGGATACCCAAATATTTAACTTCTTCTGACTGAGGTAGAGTCTTACCATTGATTCTTACTGGAGGGCAAGTGCCTCGTCTTAGCGTGAAAGTTACATGTAGGCTCTTATCTTCATTAATTTTTATTCTCCATTTTTTAAACCAAGTCTCCAATTTAATTAGGTAATCTTGTATGTGTTGTGATGCTGTGGTTAAATCTTCATGGACTGCTAAGACTGCTGTATCATCAGCAAAAGTGGCTATAGTTGTCTGTACATCTATGGGCAAATCGGCAGTGTACAGTAAATACAACATAGGACCAAGGACACTTCCTTGTGGAATTCCAGAGTTGATAGGGTAGAGATCCGATAGGCTGTCTTCAAATTTAAATCAGAGTTATTAGTGTATTATTTATAGAGCCAGCAAACTATGGATGGATTAAGTTTGTCGTGACCTTTTTCTCAATTCTGCCTGTACAGATAGCAGTATATCATTTGACACAATTCAATATTCTGTGTAATGTAGAAAGAAGCACACTATTGTGAATTAATGTGACAGTCCTATGTCTGTAAACTTACATGCAATTAAAAGAACTCCTTTGAGACAAAATTTTGCTGGCACAATGTCAAAGGTTACAGGCATGAATAGTTGTACATATGCGTCGTTAAATGGCCATAATTATGGTCAGCAAGTTAATGCTCTATTGGAAGTCGAAATATGCATGCAAATGTGATTTTAAATTTTAAAATATGCTCCAGAACCAATACTTAAGTAATTTCAGTGATGGGAAGTAATTGAGTAAAAGTAATCGGATTACAGTAACAATTCCTTTTTTGGTCCCATTTACTTGTAATCAATGCTTTTTTTAAAATGTAATTTCTACTTGTAATTTACTTCTGGAAATAAAATTGTAATTGTTACAATTTAGTAGTTGTTAGTATTAGTATCATTCTCGCTTGCTATATCATCATCACTACTGTTTGCAACTAATATCCAAATTAGAGTTAATATTAACAAAAAGTTACTCAATGTTTCCAAAAATGTTCTCATTTATGTGTTTTTTGTTTTGTTTGTTCTTTAATAATTTGGGCTTGTCCCAAAACAAACCAAAAACAAGGAATTTTTAAGTACTGTCATTTTGTAAAGTAATTGTAAATGTAATTGTAATTTTACTGATTACTTTTTGAAAAAGTAATTTGTAATTGTAATTAAGTAAAATGTCTCTCAGGTAATTGTAATCCAGCCCAATTACTTTCTTTTTGCACTTTTCCCATCACTGAGTAATTTTAATACTTGACGTTCTTTTGTTAGGTGAATTACATTTAAAAATTACAAAAAATAGTAGAAGTTGTATACATTATATTACATAACTTAAAATTCAATGCAACAAATTTTAGTAAATTAGAAACTAATGAAGCAAAACTTCGCTTTAAAATTATACAATCAGTATATTTTTTAACAGTAAGTACATTTGTGCAATTCTACACCATTTAAATATGAGTCTAAATCAGTATTATTGTATTAGTTAAACCTTTTAACATCAACTCTATAATTCAGGTGGCTTGGAGATTCAGTGGGCAGCCTAATGGCGGGTCTAAAACGCTGTGTGTGATCATTTTTATCATAACATCTGTGACAAAATATTAAATAATGTGAAATTTATTAACAATAACACACTTATGTGCTGTTCAGTAGAAAGGAAGATGGGCGATTCTGATGGTGAGTTCATCAAAGCTATATATGAACTGGCTAGTGATGATAAAGACTGCCGGCGTGATCTTGTGGTTAGCATCGCTGACTACGGATCCATCGGCCCGGGTTCGATTCCTGGTACCTCCTCAGATTTTCTTGAGGTAGGGAGGCCTGGAACAGAGTGCACTCAGTCTTGCAAGTCAAATTGAGGAGCTACTTGATACAGAAGTAGCGGCTCTGGTCTTGGAAATCACCATTGACGGCTGTAGGTGTTAGCATGCTGACCACCTGCCCCCAATCCTGCCATCTGCCTATGGTAATAAAATTGACATGAGGATTATCAATTACATAATCCAACAAAAAGACGGTATAAGTGAATTACATGAGAAAGTGAAAACATTAAGTGAACAGTTGTCTTTGACTACAGCTATTAACTATTATATTTATTCCCAGTGTTTGAAACCTACAGACAATAAGTGTTCCGTTATTGTTAATGATGAAAGTGATCTTGCAATTGGTACTGAGAATAGTAACTCCTTAGCTCCTGTCGCTACCGATAACACGATTGTGAAAATTACAACTATATCTGAAAGTAATACTTCTGAAATTGTAATCAATGACAATCAGCAGGGGTCATCTTCATATGCAGCTGCTCTCCAACATAATTCAGAAAATATAACTGTTATGTCTTCCATATGATAAAGCATTCTAGAAATGGCAATGGTGCTTAATTAGCTTGGGAACTTCATTCAATGCTGTTTCCCCCACGTAGAACAAGATTAGTGGGGTGGGAATTCAATGCACATGCTGTCGCAGTGGCTCATGTTTAGCATGCGGGCTTGGCATGCAAGCAGGACTGGCTTCAAATCCCCATATCATTCATGGTGGACGAAGCTTTTTCTCAGGGATTCTCCCATTTCCCCTCTTATTCCACCAACACTCTCCACTTCACCCTTGATCTCCCCCCTCAATAATATCCCGTTCCCTTTCCCTGCTTTCCAGAAAGCTGCAGCATTGGCTTTGGGACTCTGCACCATGGCTTGTGGTAATATGGGTTGCTCCTGGTGTGCTGTGCACCTGGGGGCTCTCTGTTGTGCCAGGACCCTACAGGTTCTCTTTGAGGGACTGGGGGCATGGTGCATATGGTTAGTTTTTAGGTTCCTGCTGGATATAGGTTAGATTAGATTAGATTAGATTAGATTCTTTATTCATCCTTAGGCATAGAGATGCAATGGATTTCGTCAGGGTTACATATATAGACTTAAAAGCTAGAGACCTTAAAGCTAAATGTTAGAGACATAGAGACTTAAAATGCTAGAAGCTTATTCTAAAATCAGAATTCATACACTCATCCATGGTATAAAAAGGGTTATTTACAAGGTACTCATGAATTTTACATTTGTAGGTACTGTCTGATACATCTTGTGATTTGGTTGGGTGTTTGTTAAACAACCTGATGCCCATGTTAACGTGGTTTGACTGGCTTTTTGCTAATCTACAGAAAGGTGTATCGATTTTGCTCTTATTTCGAGTGTGATAAGTGTGTACATTTTCTCTGTGAACAAAAGAACTCAAGTTTTTCTTAACATTAACTAGCACATCCAACACATAGAGATTAACCACTGTAAGAATACCTGTATTTACAAAGAGCGGTTTGCAATGGGCAAGATATGGAGATCCTGTTATAATTCTGATTGCTTTCTTTTGAAGCAATAGTATTTTGTCTATCTTTGAGCTCTGGCCATATAATAATAATCCATACTGAACTATACTTTGGAAGTAGGCAAAGTATGAGTTCCATGGGGGCTCGTGGTGGAATATGCTTCGGGAGAGGGGGCCTTTGGCATGTCACTCATCTCATTACCAGGTATTGGTGCAATGGACCCGGACTTGTGGTCTATGTGCTTAGGGTCTCTCCTAACGTGCGTCTCCCCCTACCAGAGAGGTCAGATTCATGAGACGCATGCATTCAGTGCACATATCAGGAAAAGATTTTAATTTTTATGTAATATGTAAAATGGACAAATTTCTTAACATAACTAAAACTCTGAGAAAAAAGAGACTCTAGTGGGAAATTTGGAGGAACCATCCAGAGAACCTAAAAAGTTTTCATTTTGCAATTAATTTTTTTAAAATTCCCGGGGAAGGACCCCGGACCCCCTTTTTTTGGGAATTCCAAACCCACAAGAATTGGAAACTTGACCCTTCCTTTCAGTAAGTTCTGGATCCACCCTTGGATGATATGAAAATAAAATATTCTAGGGAGGAGCTTTGGTATTACTTGTAAAAGGTTGTTACCGTTACATATTGTAACAGTTACAAAGTAACAGTTACAAGAAATATTCCCGATCTTTACTTGACCCGTCGTGTTGCGTGGTCAGTAAGAAAGATTTCTACTAATTAAATAATTTTCTCCACAGCCATGTATTTAATTCCGCAGTTTTATCGCTTCTTATTCCAGCCTTGAAATCATTATGCGACTTGTTCCACTTGCGACTATATTTTGTCACCTATAATCTCTGGCCAGATGGTAGTCCGCCATGTTGAATTCCCGCCCATCCTCAAACGTTCTGTTCGGTAATGTTTTATAATAAAGCCATCTTTTTCAGTTCATTTCATTTATTCGCTCATTGGCAGACCAAGTGTGGAAGATGAAATAATTTCTTACATAAGAAAAGTCTCTTCGAAGAAATATACAAGAATATAAACACCTTTGGAAAATGGCAGCAGTAAGAATTTTTGCATGTAGTAGGCCTACAGCAGTTTGTGAATCTAGTTAATCCGTCCTATCAATGATTAATAAGCCTCAAAGACCTACCATGACTCACTCATGAATGTGTATTTCCTGCTTGAGAAGAACAGAAAACAGGACATGAAAATGGAATAGGTTCTGAGAAAATTCAACCTTTGGAAGACGGGAAAGATTCAGCTGTAGGCTATTATAAGATTTTTTTTTGGACATAGGTATATTAAAGTAAAGCTTGGGTAAACTGACCAGATGTCCTCATTTTGGCAGGACAGTCCCCCTTTGGGCGGAACATAGAAATCAAGTTTTTAAAAAAGTAAGTAAATTAATTTATATTCTATTTATGGTCACTGCTGAGATATGGAATCATGGACGTCGGCAAGGGGGGGCAACTGCCCCCCTCTGGATTGCCTTATGGATTCATTTATTTGTGGTACTCTTTGTCAACCTACAGTTGTAGCATGGAGAATAAAAAAAAATTGAATTACTTTATAATGAGTTTAGCAAGTATTAACTAATTATAACTATAATATGTATTTATAATAATATCTCACCAAAGCCATTGCTCAAAAGAGCGTATTCTGTTACCTTAAAAAACTTTGTAGCCTCGTCGAATACAGCTTGGGTTCAAAATAACGATCCGGTTAACTAAGTGAATATTAATGTGTTTAGCCTAATCATTTGAAATTGTCCGAAATTGATTTTGATCCCCCTTAATAAAATTCCTGGCGATGCTGCTGTATGGAATCTTGTTATAGGGTAATGAAAGAGAAACTATACAGATAATTTTCAAGTTACTGTAAGCAGAAGTAAGGTAAATCATATATAGGCCTACCACAAGTTCCAGGGAATACTTTTACTTAGTAATATTATTTATTTATTTATAGTTTACCCAACAAAGAGACGGGTAAACTACATGTGAAACAGTACAGTCAAGATAATGGAAAATAAGTTACTTCAATTACGTATATATAATAACTAGCAGGTGCCTGCGACTTCACCCATGATAATTAATTCAAAAATTAAAAATTAAGAGCATATATTAATTAAATCATTATAGGTTATTTAATAACACTTACACGTGAATCTTTTTCAGTTTTTTTTCTGACTTTCACATCATAATCATATTAAAGTGGTCCATCTCCATCATTTAATTATACAGTGTATTTATGCAGTCCCAATCCAGTTTAGTGAAATAATAAGGATTTTTTATATGTCTTATTTTTTTCATTTACAGGAGGTCCAACTAGAGGAAATATTTGAATACCCGGTGAATAAATTCAGTTAAATAACTTATCACACCAAGGAACGCACAGGAGGCAGACAATCCACATCAAGGGAGATTGTGCAACGTGTATAGGAAGCAACTGAACACAGTCCTCATGCATCAGTAGAGAGTTGGATATGCCTCATACCACGCCTGGAAAGTGTTACTTTTCACATTGAAAAACACGTTTCTCATTTTCAAGTCCTTTACATGCTGGAAGATGAAGATTATGCAGCTCATGAGGAAATGTGTTTTGATTTGTTTGAGGCTACTAATAAGGAAGCATTAATGCAACACATTTCATTCAGCGATGAAGCATAGCCCACATTCTCAAGATCTCACACCTTTGGATTTTTTGGCTTAGAGGGTTTATTAAATCCAAGGTGTATACAATGGGTGGTATGCATAAAATGGTATAGATACTTTTACTACACTTTTCTAAGGCAATACTAAGATTAGTATGAATAAAAACCATGGAAAAAGCCTTTTTTCTTAACATAAAATCAATCTTATAGGCTGTGATTAGATTTTCCTTCGACTCTTAGAATAAACTACAAATTGTATGCATAATTTGTAGTAACTTATAGAACTCTGCTTTGTAGGGTTTACTACGAAAAATCGTAGCATGCATCGTTCATGGCTTAGATTGCTTAGTGAATGGTTGGTGGTAATTTGAATGATTGAGTTTTTACAGATAAGAGATAAAAAGAAGTATAAAGAGCTTCATAAGTTACTGTTTATAAGAAAACTGATAGATTTGAGAAACAAAATGTTGAATGGTTGAGTGATTATTTTATAGGTTATAGCGGTGAAAGACAAGGAGTAGCCCTACCCTCCAAACAAAATATGAGGATTACGTTTAGATACGTGGCAGACTTAGGATTTCAGAATGGAATAGGTGAAGAAGTAGGGGTTCACCAGAGCATTGTTTCAAAGGCAGTCACTTTTGTAACGGATAAAATTACAGTCAAAGCCCATATATGGATCAAATTTCTTTCTACGAATGAAGGTTTGTAGACTTTCCTTTTTTGGATGTATGTTGATAGCCGCATTTTGATGTGGTTCAAAATCAAATCAAATCATAAATGCAGCCATTTGTACTTATGAGAAACCTTTTGCTTAGGTAACAAAGGCACGACTTAGGCAGGCTTTGTGATGGGGAATTTAGAAACTAGATGAAAATATAATCAAATTTATGGTTAATGCTTTCTTGTGTCAATGACAATTAAGCTCAGCATTAGGGTAGTCGCGAATATAGTAACAGAAATACCTGAAGAGTGCAAAATCGATTATTATCGCAAAGTAAACCTAAGCTAGGCTAGCATCACTTTGTAGCAGAAGAATATTGTTTATGCATATGTTACAAAGTTTATGCTTTTCCTTTTACCTTTTCTTATAGGTAAAGTAAGAGCATTGACTACGATTTTATTCATACCGCCCAATGTCTTTCAGGATCTCTAAAATCATTACTCCAGCTATATTAGAAAATTATTTCTGAACAACAAGGGAATGATGGGAACAGCATTTTGAAATGCTTGGTGGTCATATCAAAATGCATTAAACTATAATGTAATGAGCATGTAAAACAGGATGGTTAAGTTTTTTGTTCAGATTTACATTTTTCTTTGAAATTGGATCAGGAATTTTTAAACACACTGCATTTTAAGAATTATAGACCTTCAAAACAACTGCCTAGCTGAAACTAGCATTTCTGCTAGAGCGTACAGAGAATATGCTGGTGTATTTCATCACATGACTAGCAGGTAAGTTAGATGATGACATACCTGGCTATTGTGAAAATTCAAGAAAAATGGCAGGATAGCCGTTTAGTGATAATAGGTTTAAAAATGCAGGGAAAATGGAGCTGGTCCAGTTAAATTCTCTGTGATAACTATGGTTCGGATGTTTATGACCTAAAATAGTGGAAAATATGACTGCAAATATTACCTTAAAAATGACTAAATATTACCCAAAAATCCTAAATATGATTTCATATAGAATGTATTTTCTAAAAATAAATGTTCCAATTTAAAACGTTTAATGACACTAAATTATTACATCACATTAATTCAATCCAATATTAACTTTTTAACAATTTTATAGGTGATTTACAGTTTTACTTGTAAAGAACTTCTAATCTGTTAATGTTTCCAGATACCACTGCAAATATGAACTGAAATATTTTTAAAACATGTTTATTGGAAGTTGTTAACAACAAGGAGCAAGAGGTAATTGTGCTATTACTTGTTATTGTCCCATGACATTTCAGTTACAGTAAAACCAAAATATTTGTGACTCTTTAAAAAAAAAAAAAAATTTAAGTCGGCAATTTAGTGCACATACTGCATAATAGTTCTCTTTCACTGAATTTATAACTGAAATATGACGTTAAATTTAAATATGACTTAGATCATGAAAATGACCAAAATATGACTTTATATGCAAATTAAAAACGGTCCGATTAGGATAACAAATGTGCAATTAGTGTTTGCGGCAAGAATGGAAGTCAGGATAAAAATATGGCATGTCATAAAGATCCGAACCCTAATGATGACTATGGGCCAAAATTGACTTCATGGAAACATAACTAGAGCCTACATAAGATGTAATGAAATCTTAATTTGAAGTAAGTAAGGTAAATAAAACGCTCCGAACAGTTAAGTAGCTGGTTCCAGATCATATTGGAGATAATTTCTTTTGTATAAATTTATTCATGAAATTATGATGTTCATTTAACTTTGACATTCAATATCTTCTTTTTTAAAAATGGCATTTCGATGCCTATAGACGAAAGAAATTCTCTGTGAAAAAGATTCAAAGTTTGTGAGTGTATAGTGTCATCGATTGTCTACAACCTGATAGAATTAGTTCCCTGTTCTCTGCTTTGAGCTGCCATTTGTAGCTAAATATTTCAGGTGATGTATTGCAGCATGCATTAAAATGCATTATAACGCTGCTGTGTTGAGATGATATGTGTTGGTGTAAACTTCAAGAAACATGTGCTGTGCTCTTGTTTTTATTTATTTATTTAACTAGTATGCCCCAATGAGCTAACAGCTCAAAGGAGGGGCTGACCTTTACAAAGAAGCTGACAGATTAATTATTTGCAATTGTTTGTCTATTTATGATTACAAAGGAAATCTGCAAATTAATTGAGCACCACTAGCTTATACAGTGAATAATGTTAGCATTGAAACGGTTAAACCCTTATAAGAAAGTATATAATTCCATACTAGCAACTAATAATAATGCAAGTACATGAATACTTGTACTAGTGTATGAAATACTCATAAATGTAAAGATGATAAGAGTTTTTGCAAAGTGTGAATTAGGTATGGAGAGAGGTCTTATAACCTTAACAATGCTGCATTGCATAAACTATTTTTTTTGTTTTACTATGATTGTTATAAGTACAGCAGCACCCTGCTAGTCCAAAAATCCGAACAGTCCGAACCCAAATTTGGAATCACTATACACCATCTTACTAAGCTGGAGTGCTATAGGACCACTCAGTGGAACTCCCCTCTGTCTTTCTTGCAAAAACCATACAAAAACTGCTTCATCAGATTTTGTCAACGTCTGAAATGTTTATGTATGTGTTCCTTGATTACCTTCTCAGTCACCATTCCACAAAATTGGTCTATCTTGAATCAGTTTTTCTTCCAATCACTTATCGTTGCTTCTCTGGCACTGAATTCAACAACAATGGAGTTTGATTACAAAAATAGCACTGCATGTTACAGCAATTGAGTACAATTAACTTGTAGACTCCATATATATGCCTAATTATGTAATTATAAATTAACCCCATTAATCTGAATTTTTGTTAATCCAAACAGGTTCCACTCGTGATTAGTTTGGACTAGCGGGGTTCTGCTGTAGTTTATTGTAGTATCAAGGTGCAAAAAATGAACATATTTGTGTTAAGACTAGTTTACATGATGAAATTAGGTTTCGTAACTAAATTTTGCAACCGTTTTTTACTTGAATGCACAAGCGCGAGATGCTTGGCGACAATGTGTTACGACACTATGCAGCTTCGGCTGATTCCAGCTTTTTACAAAACTATGATAGTAAATTTAATATTTTACGCATATTTAGCTTGTTCGCATTTTGTGGAATGAAGTGGGGAGTGAGGAAATTGTGAAATGCCTGGATTCATACGTGTTTCAAACATGTATGTGGGATTTTAACAACTTGAACTTCAGAAATAAGATGAAACATGAGGTTGCACTGGAATTATTTTTCAAGAAAATAGGTGTAATTAGTTTCATGAAATCACTTTCATGAAAGTGGTTATAAAACCTAGTGTCTTCGTGTAAACTAGCCTTAAGAAAAATAGCTGAATACCGTTACATAATATCATGAAAATATTTTGTATTGAAATTTGACAGGTATAGGTTATTAAAATACCCGTCAGATACTGTTGAGCTCGATCAATGAAATAAAATAGATGTTATACCAGCTGCTCAACAGTAAAATACAGTACACAATCCAGCATGTGAAGAAACATACATTTTAGTAACTGACCTATATATTTTAGTTAAGTAACTTCATTGTTTTAAATAAAAAAAAAATGACTACACACACTGTGTAAATATATAACATAGCAACATTTTATCATTCAATTGACTCCATTATGATCTATTAATTATATTTGATTTTAATTGTATAAACGGTTAAAATATTTTATAACGATACTGACTGAACACAATCGAATATATTATAAACAAGGCATATAGGCCTACATCTTATACAGGTAAACATGCTCATAACTAATTGAAAATAATTTACGGTCCTATTCTTTCCACTATACTTTTATTAAATAATAATATAATATAAACAATGACACTTATTTACAATGTCCACTATTGTAAATAAGTGTCATTGTTTATATTATATTATTTTTTAATAAATGCTCATAACTATCATAAGGTTAAAATATTGTAATTTCGGATGCCCTGAAGATGGTGCAAGCGCACCGAAAGGCCTAGGCAGCGGATTATGAAATAAATTATCGCTGAGCAGCTGGTATCACATCAATTTTATTTCATTTTATTTCAGGTAGCCTATAGGTTAGGTAAGAATGAGCTTAAAGCAGAAGTGGGCAATGACACCTCCAGCCTATGCAATGCAGAAGGAAAAAGTCATGAAGTTATATGAGGGCATGATGTTATAAAAAGATCTTTTCTGCCAGATTGTTACAAATAACACATGTAGGCCTATTTTAGCTGCTCACTGTTACAAAGTTTCAATTGAAAAGTTTTGTTTGAAAATTGGCATTCTTGCCTCATTCAGAAAGGCGAGATTATTTTTTGTTCCAGGCCACAACAAAATCTTCTAATTGCTAGGAAATTCTGGTTTCTGTATATGTTATTACATTTTAAGGTAAGGACGATGAAGTAAAGTAAAGTAAAGTGTTCCCTATTTAAAAAATTACACACACACTAAAATCTTAAGACAGTGGATAAAAACAGCACATACATAACCGCTACGTTTCGACCGGCACCAGCCGATCTTCCTCAGGCCTGAGGAAGATCGGCTGGTGCCGGTCGAAACGTAGCGGTTATGTATGTGCTGTTTTTATCCACTGTCTTAAGATTTTAGTGTGTGTGTAATTTTTTAAATAAGTGACACAGTTGGAAAGCTTGGACTTCATGTGTTTTAAAGTGTTCCCTATTACAGGCCATGAAGGCCCAGAGGGTTCCAGGAGGTTGAGGCTCCCAGATTTTCAAACATCGGCACATGAAGGTGGTAAGGTTGTCAGCCTTACGCACCGGCCGCCTTTACCCCCAGGATTGCTCCTGGTACTCATTTCTGTTAGAGGCTGAGTCGACCCCAGGGCCATAGTGCCACCAGAAGGATTAGGCCAATTGAAAAACTCAACGACCTCATCGGGGATCGAACCCGCGACCTTCCGGTTTGTAGCGCAGCGCCTCAACCACTACGCTACGGCGTACCCCCAAGGACGATGAAGTAATAACCTGAAATAGGGGTCAACTTTGTACCGCTCATTCAAATGTGTTTTTATGTTAGTAAAAATGTTCCAGACATTATGAAAGAACCACAGTTAAACCTCCTTATAACGAAGATCGATATAACGATAAACCTGCATTTAGCAATATTTTCTCTGGTCCTGGCAAATTTCCTACCTTTAAAATGTTAAATTTCTCTCAATACAACGATGAAGCTTTTTTTTTTACACCCTTTTACAACAATATTTTGATATTTGAATAAAAACACTTTCTTAACGCACTTTATTTTACCTTAGTAAACTTCTGGACGGCCGTTTCGCAGGTGGTGTTCCTGCATCATCTGATGATGCAGGAACACCACCTGCGAAACGGCCGTCCAGAAGTTTACTAAGGTAAAATAAAGTGCGTTAAGAAAGAGTTTTTATTCAAATATTTGTACACAACGCTAAAGTCGGACACAAGAATGAATATTTTGATGTTAAATTGCTATTGCAAACCATTATTTTAGCCCTATGAATCGGAGCTGGTATCAGATTAGGGTCCATCCCATTCGTTAAGATTCATTTTCTGGGTGCGTGATAACTGTAAGACCTACATTCGTTATACATTTCAAAAGAGAAAGGTTGTGTATGTGGTAGAAAATAGGGTCACTGAGGGTAAATCATACCTTTCATGTGCAGAAACATCTACAGTGAGTTCGGTTGCTACTTCAATATGCACATATTGTGTAGTTAAAACACCATTCCGAGCACATGGTTTTATTTCTGCCTTAGCTATAGGGCGAATATACTTTTCTTCCCTTTTCCCACCCTCTACAAGCTTAGAATTTTAAGATTTAGATTTGTGAACAATTATTTTTCGCTTTATACGTCTGTTCCTTAAATTATCCTATAGATTATAAAGTATTATGCTTATAGTCTTCCTAATATGAGGTATTAACTGCCCCTCAATATAACAATAACCCCCATATAACAATACAATCTGCTAGGTGTCACAAATATCGCTATAGGTTTGACTGTACAATGTCTTCAGCAAGAATCCTTAATGCTAGATGTACCATTTTATCACTGAATTTCTATCGTATTTTAGCTGCCTTCTGTTAGACCGAGACAAAGTGCCAATTAAAACCTATAGGCATGCAATATACTTTTGTTGAAAAGTGACATTCCTGCCTCATTCTAAAGAGTTATTTTTAGTTCCAGCCCACAATCATATAATAATAGAGAAAAAAGCGCACATTCATGCAAGGATATGAGTATTTTTAAGGCTTAGCCCTGTGGGCACTGTTCTCACTATATGCTACTAGTGATCTTGTTCTTGCAGTACACCACAGGATGTGGTATCTTCCACACGCTTTCCCGCACAATAGGCATATAAGGTATTGTAATTGTTAGGAAAATCCCATTTCTTTAAATGACAAAGCGAAAGCTGATTATTTTAATCTATTTTTAAATATAAATTGTTCAGTTTTTTATTGTTTTCAAAATTCAAAATTCAATGATCTGCGCAGTTTTTCTAAGAAGGGTTAGGAGCATAGTGGGAAAGTCCGACGGTATAAGGTCATGAAGTCACCAACGCCGTCGTAAAATAAGAACAACAACAACAAAAATGCTTTTCAAATCTGTGTATTTCAAATTTTGAAGCTTCCCATCAGGCTTTTGTTTTATTTTGAAGAAGTAAAAACGAATAAGTATCCTTAATTTATAGTTATATGTAATATGAAGCCATAATATGTATTATGGGGTAAATATGTAGGCCTATTATAAAACTTTAATATATGACTGGTAATTAAAAGATTTGCAAGGATTCAATCGTTATATTGGTACACGGTTAGGGCTATCACACACAGAAAGGTACTGTATGCTATGCTATGTCAAGCTAAGCAGTACTGCAACACGAGATGGATGCTAAGCTAAGCCTGGCTGCGGCACAAGTACGAAAATGCATACCGGCACTAGTTAAAAAATGTTTAAATATGTTATTACATAAATTAATATTTAAATTCAAGCTTTCTTTGTAAACATACAGTTAGAAATGGTTAGAACTTACAGAAGTCCATTAACCTATAATATTTATGTTTTTATTAATGTGTTTAAGTTCAATTATATTATATTTCTAACCTTTAATTACTGTCACAGCAATCTGTATTACCACGAAAAAGATGAGCAATGTGTTTGAGGTAAGAAAATAAGATTGCGTTTATTATTTTCAATACAACAATCTATTTAGTCTGATAGATGCCAAAGAAAACAACTCCTCGGCGATCTGTGAAATGTACCATAGCTAAGCTGTCCATATGTGCCATCCTATAAAAAACTGCATTGGAGCAACTTTTCAGCATAGCATAACATAGCTTTCTATATGTGGTAGGAATAGAATTTGTAATTAATGTGTGACTTGAGGCTGTCCCGGTGTTGAGAATGAATTATTGTTTCTTGGGCTTCCAACCGGGTGAGTTTGAGGTTTGTTTTGGGGCCACATTGTTGCAGAGGCCTTGGAAATCCAGATCCAAAGCCGAAACTTCAATAGGGATGGCAGTCTGTCTACAACTTAGTCGGGCCTGGAAATTAATATTGGCAACTCTTACTCCCCAAAAAATTAGTGGTCCTGATAAGGACCAATTTCACATCCAAGAACATTATTAAACTCTATTTTCCCTTCCCGACCAATCAGAACTCTCCATTTAATTATTCCATTTTCTGATTTTCCTATTGGCCCCCCACCCGTTCTACTATATCCAATCTTTTCCTTGAAACAGTTTTTTTTTTTTTTTTTTTCCAATGCAGCTTATTTCTCCCAGAAGAAGGCAGCAGAGATAGCTGTCGAAAGCTTGTAACCAAAGCTGCAACTCACCCAGTTAGAAGCCCAAGAAACAATAATACAATTTGTAATTACATAAAAATCCAGTCCCTGGTTAAAAGGTTATGTTGCACTTTCACGAATAAATAGTTAGAAACAATAGGCCTTAACGTCTGTTTCTTAGGCAAGTATAGGCCTATTATTTTGGAATAGGCCTACCGTTTGTAGTAAAACATATTCTCGACATTTAATCTCATAGTTGTTATGAACAAAACATGATGGAAGCTTTGTTTGCCCCATTAGTTAGCTCTAGAAATATAAAACACTTGTGTAGCCCTAATTCATTTTAATTACAGCAGAATTGTTGCAGCTTCTGGTCCTGCACGTTGTTGCCATTGTTTGAAAGAGAAAGACGCCTGCAGGTAAGAATAAACATCTATCAACGAAGCAGTTACGTTTTCAGGAGAATTCATATCAGACCCATAGCCAAACTTTCTTTTCGGTAGTGCTTATAATAAAGCCATTTTCAACTTAGTTAATTTATTCACCCATTAGCATTCTACGCTAAAATAGGCTATGAAAGTTGCAAAGAACTTCTTACATATGAAAAGCATTGAAAAATATCTTTACTTTGGAGGTATAGGTTATGTAATATGAATAGAACGCTTAACATTTTAGCTGTCGTAAGAACTTCTGCATATACGAGCAGCAGGGGTATAGGTTATGTAACATGAATAGAACGCTTAACATTTTAGCTGTTGTAAGAACTTCTGCATGTACGAGCAGCAGTTTATGAATCTAGTTTCTCTGTCATAACAAGAATTAACAGGCCACATAGATTTACCATGACTCACTCAAGAATGGCTAATTTAGTATATTTAGCATTTGAGAAGTGCAGAAAAAAACACCAAGAAAATGGGAAAAGATTCTGAGAAAACTCAACCTTTTGAAGGAAAGAAAGATTAGCTGTACAAGTGTAATTTTTGGATGTAGGCTCTTGTTTTCAAGAAAGCTTAACGAGATTTTTGTGCTCTTAAACACTTCTTGTACTTTAAATTGGAGAAGGCCTACTCTCCACTGCTTACATTAGTGCCCCATAACAAACAACTTTCATTTAACATTAATTGTGCTTAGTATTTTGCAGTTCATGAATTTTTCTAACTCAATATTGTTCTGTAACATAACCGTACTCCATCCTGAGAAACATTCCCCCCCCCTCAATTGTGGCTATGGGCCTGATTCAAATCGATGTACTGTATTAGAATTCCTTGTGAAAACTGGGATCTGATCAGGCTGAATTCATACTCAGTTTCATGAAAACCCGCTTTCACATTAATTTTAATCGCTAAATGCATCCTTGTCGCCAATTAATCCTGCATTACTGTATCGAAAATGTCATGAAAACATTCATTACCAAAGTGTATTGAGATAGATTTGAATTTTCATTAAAGTATAGGACATTTATTTTAATTGCTTCCAAAAATTTTGGGCTGCCACAATGATGAAGCACAGCAAATATAAATGTTATAATTATTTATTATAAAGTACATAGTTTTGTTACAGAAATATACAATAAATATTATAAACATAAGTAGAAAGATATATTATTTAGTATTTGAACAATAAGTATTTCAAAACAATAATTTATGTTTTGAAAGAAATCTAACCTAATAGGACTATCTGAAGGTAGGATCTCTTAATCCAGAGCAGTGTCAAAATATAAAACTTTTCCAATATTATTACAATAATAAATAAACGACATGAAATGGCACAAAATCCACGGCATTCGATAATTTATAAACATAAATGCAAAATAGTTTTTGTTTTGTCAGTTATTGCAATTACACTAACAGTTTCTCTATTAACACCGGTGGTGCGATTATGCGACCCTACCTTTAGAAGCTGGAACCATGGCATGCGATAATATATCGGATGTACGACTTCGCTTGTACAACGTACGATAACGCTTTAAGAACGTACGACAATTTTCCTCTGGTATTGGTATCGGCCATCCTGAGAGGTATTACTCATATGCGTTTGTTTGTAGTTCCAGCTTCTGACGATAGGATCACATTATACATTCTGACATCAGGCGCAGCCATTTGTTCATGGGTCTTTTGACTAGTATTGCAATTGTGATGATGGATTCATAAAGATAAGTGGAAAATATTTTTTTTGTCAATTATTGCGATTCCACTAACAGTTTCTCTATTGACACCGATGGTGCGATTATGCGACCCTACCTTTAGAAGCTGGAACCATGGCATGCGATAATATATCGGATGTACGACTTCGCTTGAACAACGTACGATAACGCTTTAAGAACGTACGACAATTTTTCTGGTATTGGTGTCGGCCATCCTATGAGAGAGGTATCACTCATATGCGTTTGTTTGCAGTTCCAGCTTCTGACATCAGGCGCAGCCATTTGTTTATGGATCAAAGTGGATATTACGCGCATTCCTCTATTGAGATGATGGATTCATAAAGATAAGTGGAAAATAATTTTTTTGTCAGTTATTGCGATTCCACTAACAGTTTCTCTATTGACACCGGTGGTGCGATTATGCGACCCTACCGTTAGAAGCTGGAACCATGCATGGCATGCGATAATATATCGGATGTACGACTTCGCATGAACAACGTACGATAACGCTTTAAGAACGTACGACAATTTTTTTCTGGCATTGGTATTGGACATCAGATGAGAGGTATTATAGTCTTCTGTTTGTAGTTCCAGCTTCTAATGGTAGGATCGCATAAGCGCACTACCATAGTCAAAAGAAAAACTATTTTAACTATCTTCATTTGTTCTTCGATTTTACTCTATCAATGATCTATCGATAGTTTACAGTAATTACAATCGATAGTTACAAAATGTGTCTAAAATATGAGAGTGCAGAAATATTTCAAGTATTTAAAGTATTTCGACAGGATAAATACGGTACATATAAATAAAGAGAACTGTATAAATTAAGTGCGTATTTATTATTTTATTAATCTTATGTTTTACATGATTATCGTAATAATTCAAATAGGTGTTACAGGCAAAAATAGGACAAATGGAGTAGCCAATCATTGTATTAAAATTCGATGTCGATATATCTCAGCTAAAGGGTTGCTCTTCACATCGCCTTGCAGTGTTCTTAATTTCCTTCTTCAGCGTGTAGCTTTATTAGACCTGTGTAAAATATAAAAGAATAACAAAATTAGCCGTTTTAAACAAGGGGACCTACAAAATTACGGTTTTTTGAAAAATCTACCTATTGGGATCGGAACCATGTCATGATTTTTGAAAAATTCTTTCATATCTTTACGTTTCATGCCTCCCTAAGTACGAAACCACCGCCCCTTCAAAAAGAAATTGTGATTTTTTTTGCAGTTATTATTGCGGGTTTGTCATGCCAAGAAGAAGAGTGCTACGCAGCGACAGTAAATTAATCCAAAAGCACTTCGAAATCTACCTTAGCCTGTAGGCTTGCCCAAAAGGATTTTTTTTGGTAGATTTCGAAGGGTCCTGGGTTCAAGTCCCAGTGTTGGAGGAATTTTTCTCCTATAATATTCTTAAAAGGAGTATGTTGAAACACAGCTGGAAAAAAAAGTATTCTTCCAAGTAGGCTATAGCGTTAAATTATTGCTCACTTGCAAGTAAAATACATAGGCCTACCGTAAAGGGACAAACTCTTGAATGAGTCACATATCAAGGGGGGGGGGGTACACATGTCGACAGAAGACTTGTTAAGGCGACTGTGAAAACAATCCTTGATTATTTCAACAAATTCAAAACTGTAATATAGAGCCGATTTTTGGGGGGGAGGGGAGGGGGCAAGGTAGTTTCTGTCCCCAAACAATTAGAAGTAGGAGCGTGCCCCTTTAATATTTAAAACATTGGTGTCATATGTGACGACTTCATAAGCAAGAAGAACTTCTTCTTTCCATTAATTTAACCTCTCCATACGGCAGAGGGCCGGAGTTCGATTCGTAGTTGGGACAGGTTATCTAGCTGGGGGGTTTTCCTCATCTGAAAGACGAATGTCGGATAACATCAGCTGGCCGTCATTATCATCTTCATCCGATCCACGCCTTGCAGAGGCGCAACGAGGGGGGGGGGTTGGGGGTTTGAAACCCCCCCTCATTGATTAAAAAAAGGACAATTGTACAATATTTTAAAGTCTGATTATAAATTAATTAATACGAGTATAAAGCGTGGGAAGCTTAAAACTCATTATTGTGCAACTTAATTTTTAAAATTTTCCGGGGGAGGACCCCCGAACCCCCGATATGGAATACCCCTCAGACCCTTCGGATGTTATAAAAAAAGTAAAGTGTTCCCTATTACAGGCCATGGAGGCCCAGAGGGTTCCAGGAGGTTGAGGCTCCCAAATTTTTAGACATCGGCACATGAAGGTGGTAAGGTTGTCAGCCTTACGCACCGGCCGCCTTTACCCCCAGGATTGCTCCTGGTACTCATTTCCGTTAGAGGCTGAGTCGACCCCAGGGCCATAGTGCCACCAGAAGGATTAGGCCAATTGAAAAACTCCAACGACCTCATCGGGGATCGAACCCGCGACCTTCCGGTTTGTAGCGCAGCGCCTCAACCACTACGCTACGGCGTACCCCTTTCGGATGTTATAACCCCCCCATATGGTCGGCCTATGACGCCTTCTTCAGAGTGAGTGTGTGTGTGTTACGTCCTACTATCCCTGTTGTCTTGGAGGTGGCACCGGTATTGAGCTGATCACTCAACTGGGGAAGCCCTCTATGTCTTTTTCTGGTAAAAAGGAATGTATGTGAAACATTGAATCAGCCTCTTCCGACAGGTCGCGGTCCTGCAAGGCAGGGCAGCGTGGGTCGCATTAACGTCCCTACAACGGGAAAAGTAAAAGTCAGGGGAAAAAAAGATTACTGCTAGGCTTAAAGACCGTGCAAAATGCGAAGAATGGGACATTTTTTTATTTTTTAATTCAGCTGTATTATTTTACACTCTTTTTAGCTTCGAATCTAGGCTATATCAAAGGTTCGGAATGTGTGTTTATACAGTAGGGTAGGCCATGGAATTAGTGCTTGTCAATTGTTTCTATTGTCGGTGTATCTTAATGGAGTAAATTTCTAATGATATTTAATTTAAATGGATATGATACAGGATGAAATGGTGAGTATGATTCATGGTATGTAAATATCCAATTCGGCATTCGGAAACCATGAAAATACCCATGTCAAATTGGCCGGCCACGGGATTTGAACCTGAGACCTCCCGGGGCTATTTGATTGGTCATGTGAGCTTTAACATAGACGAAGAGAATTAAATGGCTCGATCAAAGCGCGTGGGAGAATTAAAGATCCGTCAGCTGTTACATACATACTGGAAAGGGGGGGGGGGAAGAGACAAGTGGAGAGGAGGGGGAAGTATGACTCAGAGCGTAATCACTTCCTGCTAAATGGTGCTTGCAGTTACGTGTTACACGTCATGAAGTGAGTGTGTCTGTGTGTGTTTGCGAGGGGTGTGTGAGGTGTAAATAAAACATCTTGCGTCGTGTTTTACGAGCCATGGGGAGGTGCGCTTGGTTCCACTGCTGTCGGAGAGAGGTGAGGCAAACAGTCACATGTCTTCAGACAGTTGAAGATGGATTCCGTAAGCTGACAATTCAAAACATACATGGGCGCCCATACCCGGCCCCCCCTGCCCCCGGGAGCCCCCCCCCAGCTCTCAGGGAAATGAAAAAATGTATAATTAATAATTATAGGCAATTATTTGAAAGTCAGTAGAGATATAAAAAGTTTTACGAAGTTTTACCAAATCAACAACATGGAAGCAGAATCCACAGTGAATTAGGAAAGGAGGGTACAGGGGGTCCGGACCCCCAAAAATCAAAACCTAAAGTTCTATTTTTGTATTTAAAAATACTTATTAAATTAAACAAGTTTTGTTAATGTTTCAAATATGATATAACAGTTATTTTGTTTTCGTAACATAATGACTTAGGTAACGATTTCTTGTTTACGTTGGCATATCTTAGAGTATGATAAACAAATTTTCTAACCAGATTTTTAGTGCGAAAATAGCGTAAAATGTAATTTTCATTAGTTCAAAATTTAAAAATTTTCGGTGGCTGAATCCCAGACTCCCCTTTCTTGGGGGGTATTCCATACCCATACCCCCCGGCACTTTCAACCCTCCCCGAAATTATGTTTTGCCTACATGATTGTTGCACTTATTATTATTATTATTATTATTATTATCATCATCATCATCGTCATTATTATTATTATTATTATTATTATTATTATTATTATTATTATTGTATTGTACCGTATCATTACTATAATGTTACAAAGTGGCCCAAGAAGTTAAAGCGACAACAAATAAATTAATTTAAAAAATGCCCCCCGCCTAGAAAATATCATATGGGCGCCCTTGAAAACATAGGTAGTACTTTATTTGGTAACATATTACTAGAGACCGGATTTGTATGCATAATCAAATAATAAAATGCAAGCATGCATGACTAATTTTAAAAATATGCACCATAATATGCAAAAACAAATGAACAAAAATCAAATAAACCATTTTTGGGGGGATAATCTTATTACTTCAGTGAAGAAGGTTTCATGCAATTAAAATGTCCTTTCTACATCGCATGATGTCACATGTGCATGTGAAAAACACCACACTTCTTCAGTGAATCAGATTCATCCGGGAACCTTTTGTTTCAGTTTTTTTCTTCTATGAAACTCCGAAGCTCCACATTATTCAGTTTCAGATTCAGGGGTTCCAGCGTACATATCCACCTATCCATCCATCCATTTATAAATAAATAAACATAAATAAAAAATATAAAGGTTGGTTGCAGAGACTTTTTAAGTACCAGTAATTATTGACTATCTAAAGGGGAAAACACAATATAATACCACATTTAAGAGTAAAACATGCACTTTTTCATTTAAAACGTAAAATATGCATTTTCCCCGGGAATATGCTTTTATATGCATTAACAAATACCGGTCAAATTGTCTGGAAAAGTATTACTTACAAAATATATCATTTACGCATACTTTTAAATAATATAAAAAAGAACATGCAATTTGCATACAAATCCGGGCTCTACATTTTAAAAACAGGTGAACTCCCTTACAAAATTAAATTATTCAGTTTAAATTTACCAAAAAAAGTATTAATGCAAATACAATACAAATTGTAATAATATTAACAATTTAACAAAAGTGATTCATACCCGAAAAAGCAAAATGCTCGGGGCCGGTGCAGTTCAATTCCAAAACTTTTAATTATATAGCCTATAGCCTACCGGCGTCGCCCGGATGTTGTAGGGCCTATTTTGCGTGTTATTCAAAATTAAATTATGAAGGACTTTTGATTTTCAAGCTGTAAGTCCTTATATAGGGATCCAGAGTTTGAAGCGAAGAAGGACGACTTATCACACTCAAATTATACCCTCAGGAAACGCTAGATATGGCTTTTATCGCTCATACAGGATTTAGAATTATGCAACCCATTGCTTTTACACACCATGCCTCGTAGGGGTTAAAATAAGAAGAAACAGAAATTCCGGTAACATAACATTTTACTGTCTTTACGGAATATTTTATTTTCCACTTTCATGTTGCCAACGAAAATCAATGCCACTTTCACACATTCTTGCCCAAAAATCTAAGACATAATTTACTGTTCACACAGGATTAAAACCCATCGTAGACTGAGACAACTGAAAACGCCCTCCCTTATTTATTTCGCTTTTATCTTGAAACCTACTAGTTATACAAAGAAATGTTTTAACAACAAATGTACATTTTAATGATCTCTACAACTTTATTGTGGTAGGTTTTCATGTGCCGCCTACTGTAATGGAGACAATCTAGAAAAATTGAAAATAGATAAGAGTAAAGTAGGCCTACCCCTTAAGTCATTTTTGCAGAGAAACGGATACAGCCAATTATTAGTCATAGATAAGAGTTTCAAAATTCACAATGTTATTAAAATCGCTAGAGCCAATATTTAAATAATTTTTTTTTTCATGAAAAGTCCCCTTAATATTTCAGTTATAAAATCCTAATTGTGGGCGGTTCGATAAAATTTCGAAAAAGTCCTTAAGGCTAGTTTACACGACGAAATTAGGTTTCGTAACTGAGTTTCGCAACTGTTTTTTACTTGAATGCGCAAGCGCTAGATATACTGGCAACAATGAGTTACGACACTACGCAGTTTCGGTTGATTCCAACTTTTCACGAAACTATAACAGTAATTTTGATATTTTACGCTTATTTAGCTTTTCGCGTTTCGTAAAATGAAATGGGGAAGTGAGGAAATTGTGAAATGCCTGTATTCGTACGTGTTTCAAACATTTACATGGGATCTTAATAACTTGAACTTCAGAAATAACATGAAATGTGTGGTTGCATTGGAAAGAAAATGTGTGTAATTAGTTTCACGAAATCACTTTCATGAAACCTAGTGTCATCATGTAAACTAGCCTTTAGTTCAAAAAATGAAGTAAATACAATGAACCGTTTACCCGCTGTGCGTGTCCACAGACAGACAGACGGACACACGTCATTCCAAATACACTTTTTTTTTCGGTTTCTAGGCATCGTGAAACATGCTTTCCCGGTGTTATCTCGATTTCTATTTTTTGTCATGATCAAAATACTTTCTCTATACTACGTAGGCCTATATGCATCAAAGTAAAATGGAGCAAGCAGAACGGGCAAACAAAATCGAAGCGATCCACAATTTGATGCGCTAGGTTGAAAACAAATTCTCGGTTGCTATGGTAGCAAAGCAACGCCAACTGCAATTAATTTTACAGTTTATTGAGATGTAGCCTACTAGGAAGCTATTTCTAGCGTTTTCTGATGGAATAGTTTGAGTGTGATTAATCTTTTTCTTCATTTCAAGTTCTACATACATATTATATAAGGACCTAGAGTTTCAAAATCGAAAGTCCTCCATAAGTTAATTTCAAATTAAAAAATACAAAGCCAGGGCGACGCCGGGCCTTTTCAGCTAGTTAATAATATTAATGAAACAGCCAAAATTCCGGCTTCAGAGTACATTCTACGATTAGAAAGTGCCCCCTGGGAAAACTATATCAGAATCGATTATGCAGTTCCAAAGGAACCTGTAAACACATAATACGTATTGTTTCTCAACTGTTCATTGACATGAATATGATGTGAATTTTATTTGATCAATTCAGTGTAATTTTCAGAAATTATATGTTTGAAGGGAAGGAATGGTTTGTTTGGATTATTATTATCAGCGATATTTCAAGAGTTAAACCATCAATATTTTACTGCCCCCGGCTTCGCCCGCCATTATTCATTGACTCCAGGATTTTTAAGAAATTTACACTGGTAGATTATTAAAAATGTTTGTGGTTCAGAGCTATGAAAATTGTAAGTAAAAATAAAATTAGAATATTTGTTCATTGTGTTCATTTCCCTTAGGCCTTATATAATAAAGAAACGGTCTTCCTAATTTTGTAGTCGTCATGAAAGTTTACACTGCGAGAGACGAACATCGCCGAGTATACCCGATGTCTCACGAAGCGGGCGAGCGAGCAAGCACGCTATTTAGGGCCGTTGAATTGTATAAGAGTAGATTAGCCAAACTAGTAGGCCTACTCCAATAGCGAAAAAAAGCATGTTTTCTGGCATTCTTTTCGCTCGTAACTCCCGCACGAAAGCGAAAGTTAAAAATCCGTCTTCGTGGTGCATTTCGACACCCTTTAGTCCATCTCTGTATAAAATGTCAGATCTCTGCGTGCCCTAAATTTTGCTGGGTATCGAACACAAACCAATGAAAAACAGACGAACAACCACTTTCTCTTATTATGTAGAAAGAACCTTTAAACATTATATTAAATACGAAAATTTATCTACATATTCAGTTTAATAACTTAACTACCGACAACTGCAAATTGTGAAATTTTTTGGAATTTTTCTCAAATGGAATTTCTTTGTCACTCGAGTCGGTATGGTTATCACAGCCTGATATTAGTTGAAGGAAAAGTGACATGTTAAGAAAACAATGGAAGCAATTTGCTTAAATAACCCGTACTTGTGAATATATTTAACTGTCTGGTAGAATAAAATATCGTAGTTGTCAAAGATTAGATATAGCATGTCACAAACTTTTTCCTATTCCGTTGACTCGTTTGCAAGGCGATAACGACCGGACTTTTACGTAACACAGGAAAGTTACAAGTAGTTTTTTTCGAGTATCAATTTTCTACACTATGCTTTTATCTTAGCCTAAATAGTTCTGAGGTAATACAATCAGTGGCGTAACTGAAGGCCCCACAAACCCCGCGTTGGGAGGCCCGAGTTCCTAGGGAGAACAACATCAAAACCAAAGGAAGGTAAATACTTACTTACTAAATGGCAATAAACAATTCCTAAGCAAGCTAAAGGAATATTAACTATTTTATTGAACCCGGATGTTCATTGCCGCGCTTAGAGCCCGCCATTCAGCCCAATTCTGAGCTAACTCCATCCAACCATCCCTCGCAAACCCGACTTCCCTTAAATCTATTTTAAAGGAATATTATCTATTTTATGGAACTCGGAGGTTCATTGCCGCGCTTAGATGAGCCCGCCATTCAATCCTATGCTATGCTAACTACATCCAACCATCCCTCGTAAATCCTACTTCCCTTAAATCTATTCTAATATTGTCATCCCACCTACGTCTAGGTCTTCCAAGGGCTCTCTTCCCTTCGGGTCTCCCAGTCTATATTTTAAAAATGTCTTTCCTCCCCCATGTCTAGCCCATTTTACCCTCCGTGATTTAATTACCCTTATTATATCTGGTGAAAAGTACAGGTCATGAAGCTCGTAGTTATGCAGTTCCTAAGCACCCTGTTTTCGAACACTCTCAGATTATTTTCTCCCTGAAGGGACCATGTATCACATCCACATAATACAATCAATAGGATAATTGTCTTAGATTTCCGTAGAGAAGACGAGAAGATAAAAGCTTCTGAATTGCATAAAAACAAGCATTTTCTGATTTCAGTCGACACTTAACATGTACCATTATATTATCCAAATAATATTCTAAAACCTGTATACGTACAGGTGATTACAATCACTAATCAGTATTGATTTTCGGATTAGGGAACAATTCCTTTGTAGAAAAACGATGGTATGGGAAGAAGTCGTCTTAACATGGAATCCACAATAAGAGGCAATGCATAAGAGAAGAGATTGATTAGAGCAAACCTTGGTTACAGTTAAATTTCTAACAGAAATCAGGGTTCCAAACAGAAATGTAGGCTTAATAGGGGTTTTTCTCAAAGAAAGATCCATATCGGTCCCAAATTTCCACTGATACAAATCCAATAAAAAGAAGTGTTTAAAAATATATTTCAAGTCAGTGGATAAAAGTTAAAATCACTACACAACGTTTCAACTCTCCCCTGGAGTCTTCCTCAGGTGACTTGAAGATTAAGAGTTTCGTCATGGTAACCATCAATAAAAACACTGTTTCTCAAATGTCTTTCTTTCCAGTTCTTTGGAATGTCAAACATTCCTTCCTCTATGCATTCTGCTGGTGGCTGGGGAATTTTTAACACTGGAACTTTCCTTTTCAGTCTCCTCATTACATCCAGCCATTCGTCCCCTATATCAATAGGTATGATGGTGATATAGGGGACGAATGGCTGGATGTAATGAGGAGACTGAAAATGAAAGTTCCAGTGTTAAAAATTCCCCAGCCACCAGCAGAATGCATAGAGGAAGGAATGTTTGACATTCCAAAGAACTGGAAAGAAAGACATTTGAGAAACAGTGTTTTTATTGATGGTTACCATGACGAAACTCAATCTTCAAGTCACCTGAGGAAGACTCCAGGGGAGAGTTGAAACGTTGTGTAGTGATTTTAACTTTTATCCACTGACTTGAAATATATTTTTAAACACTTCTTTTTATTGGATTTTCTCAAAGAGTTGCTTCCTTAAATGTTCAGCATTTAAAAAGTTAATTAACATATTGCCATTCGTTTAGTATATACTAGGAGGTGCCCGCGGGTTCGCTCACGATAATTAACTGAAAAATTAAAAATTAAGATTATAATAATTATTAAAGCATTATATTTATTAACACTTGCACGCGAATCATTCATAAACTAAACCATTAGTAATTAATGAAACAGCTAAAATTCCGGCTTCAGAGTACATTCCACGATTAGAAAGCGCCCCCTGGGAAAACGATCTCAGATTCGATTATGCAGTTCCAAAGGAACCAGTGATCACATAATACGTATTGTTTCTCAACTATTTGTTGACAGATGAATATGATGTGAATTTTATTTGATAAATTCAGTGTAATTTTCAGAAATTATATAATTTTTCATGGGAAGGAGTTATTTTGTTTGGATTTTTATTGTCCGCCGATACTGCCCGCGGCTTCGCCCGCCATTATTAATTGACTCCAGGATTTTTAAGAAATTTACACTCGCACTTTATTAAAAATGTTTGTGGTTCAGAGCGATGAAAATTGTAAGTAAAAAAAAAAATAGTATATTTGTTCATTATGTTCATTTCACTTAGGCCTTATATAATAAAGAAACGGGTTTCCTGATTTTTTACTCTTCGTGAAAGTTTAGACTGCGAGAGACGAACATCGCTGAGTATACCCGATGGCTCACGAAGTGGGCGAGCGAGTGAGCACGCTAATTAGGGCCGTTGAATTGTATAAGAGTAGATAAGCTTATAAATAGCCCATTTCGATAGCAAATTAGATAATTTAAATGAAACGCAAAATACAGTAGCCTGGTAGTTAATTCAAAACGACGCGACGTTAAACGTTTGGAAACATTGAAGACGTAGGCCTACAGGTAAATAATTCTTCATTGAAATAATATATATATTGTTTGGCATGGTCTAGGCCTAAGTTATCTGATGATATGTTTGTGTTTGCCTATTACTCCAGGCTATTTAGACGGATTTTAGTGATTTTTCATAATAGCATTCGAGGTAGGTCACGTAGGCCTATGTTTTTTTTCTTTCTTCTTCCGAAATTGGTTCAATAGTTTGTATTCCTGAAGTTTTGGAACGCAGTGTTTAGAGCAACAGCAAACATATCACATCCCCAAAAAGGTACCTAACCCAAATATAATCTAACTTATCTTAGAAATCACATCACGTGCGAAGATCGGCACAAAATTTAATGCAATCGTTCTTAAATAAACAGTAGTCCCACAGTGTTGTACAAGACTATAAAACACGCAATAAAGAGACGGTACCAAGTAAGTGATTAATATTCCTGCAATTTCTACATGAGCTTGTTTTTGCTGGTTCTGAATTTGTCAACTGTTTGCGTTAACTCTTTTGGCTTCATAAACAACTCCTTAATTTGGCAGTTGGCCGAGATTTTAATAGAGTGTCTACAAAGTTGTGTTATGTAATTCAGTCGCAGGGAAACTAGTGCAAACATTAGTGTATCACTACAACGCTCTCGTGTACAAGGATATACACCAAACACTTGTGTAATTCACAGTGAGTACTACACTTTACCTTACTTTAAATGTTAAGAATTTAAAGGCACGTAAAATTTGTAAAACCCTTAAATGAATATCTATACAGAGTGTTAATGAATAACACCTAAATATTTTTCCTGTGTATAGAGGGGACATAGACAAGCAACTTTTATTAAGAGATTTTTACTCTATGATTTAAAATGTGTAAGCTACAGGGCACTAAAGTCATTAAAATTTGGTGCTCACAAGTCATTGATGAAGCGAAATAGGGTTAACATTTTCATTAAACTGACTTCATGCCTTCTTAGTGATTGACAAAAATCTGATTCATCAACGGCTATACCATAATTTAGAGTTTTCATAATCTGCAACATTTACAGACAAATCACATGACTGGCCGCCACTGCATTAGTTTTTTTTTAATTCATAATCCAGTGTTTGTTTTGCAATTTTCAAATGTTAGAAGTCAGTGGCGGCCATGCCCTGGGAGATTTTATGCTATAACACAAAAAATTGAATCAATAGAGCAAAAGTATTCTAATAAAAGTTGCTTGTCTATGTCCCTCTATACACAGGTAAAATATTTCGGTGTTATTCATTAACACCCTGTATATTAACTTTGGGCAATGCCATTTTCTCGCTTCACTCTCACGCATTTATTATATTGCGGGTGTGTACATTCAGTTGTCTCAGCCTTATGGAGCATAAGTCAAGGCAACTTTTTTTTTTTCTCAAAATAAGGCGATGGAGCCATGAGATGTTGTATGTCATGGGAGAGTGTGGCTGTTATAGTATATGGACACATTATTTGATAGCATTGTGATGTACGGTATACGAACAGAGGAGATGGTAATTTAGGTGTGAGTCAGCTGTCGTGCAGAATGAACGTGACAAGATGTGAATAGCATTCTTACATTATCCGAGGGAGAAATACCACAGAATACCACAAGGAGCTGATGGAAGCTTTGGGGAATAATACCCATCCATTCTGAACTTTAAGGGGACGTGGAGTGGGGCTGTGTGCTTTCATGCTTCCAACTACCGCAGTACATTAGAGTGGCACGATGCAGTCTCGTATGAACATTTATGGATGTCTTTTTCCTTCACTATCCTACATGTAGTACCCATAATCTATATTGCATATTCTGTCCTTTCAATTGTAAATTTTAAAATGGTTCCATATTTTCAAAAGCAAAAAATAATTGTCATGACTTATGCACTATCCCTCGTACAAAGCTGCCTTGTTACGTTTTAAGTGTCAATTTCATGCTCGTTTACCTTCAATTTCACGCGATGGCCGCAATGGTTAAACAGTAGTTACCCAACATTCTTTAGATAAGTCGTTCCAAACTCCTCGCAAAACGTTCTTTAAAAAAATACTAAAATTCTGTTCTCACACAAACGTAATGACAAAAAAAAAAAAAAAATAGATACTCAAGCATCAATTTCAAGTAAAATACAACGCATACTATATTAACTAGAAAATTAGCAAGAATACGTCTTGCCGATCCTGTACATGTGGAATTATGTGGGTTTAATGTGGATTCAATGTAGATTCATGTGGATTAATGAGACATAAATTTACCTAATAAAGTCATTACGTTATGCTCGACGATAAACTGCAATTTTGACCTTGAACTTAACACTGAACTATGATTTGAAAATGAACACTGAACTATTGAACTATGATCTGACATATGGCCATACACATTCGAAATGAAACCATTAAAACGTACCACAGATTCATGACCTTACCCAAATCATGCATCAACAATTACAACGATTGATAATTAAAAAGCTAAAACCCCGGCTTCAAGGAGCATTTTACGATTAAAGTGCGCCTAAGGGAAAAAAGACCTCAGATTCGAGTTCCCTAGTCCAAAGAAGCCCTGGATAGTGAGTTTCGTCCAAATCAAGCAATGTTTTCCCATTTAGGCGTGCATTTATGATCCCCTCTGTCCACCTATGTAAAAAAAAATATCTGCGAGTCGTAAAGAAATGAAGCGAGATAGCAACCGAGCAAGGCCATGTTCAATTAATCTATATTAATAAAAGGAAGTGTCTATCTGTCTGTCCGCGATGCCCAGCGAAATCTACTCAACGCAGAGATCTGAAATTTTATACATTGGCGGACTAAAGGGTCGGAATGTGCACCTCGAAGCC
The DNA here is from genome assembly GCA_964059195.1 of Ectobius pallidus. NCBI lineage: Eukaryota > Metazoa > Arthropoda > Insecta > Blattodea > Ectobiidae > Ectobius > Ectobius pallidus. Next base: position 168,487,767 of record CAXKWD010000006.1, read on the forward strand.
GGAATTTTAATTTTCGCTTTAGTTCGTGAGTTATGAGTGAAAAACGGGCAGAAAACGTGTATTTTTTGCGATTTCGAAGCATGAGTTTTCAGTAATACAAATCAATTACACTAGGCTTTGGCTATTTTTGTCATTCCTTCGACATAAAAGCATCGCGATCTCTTGAATGTTGTAGCTCACGCTGGTCGATTCATTTGTTTTTAATGTCAAGGCACGCAAACATAATATGAAATTTTCAACCTACACCGAAGAGGATTATTATTATTATCATTATTATTATTATTATTATTATTATTATTATTATTATTATTATTATTATTATAGGGATAATCAATATTAGCCTAAATATGGTCAAACGTTGTTCGATTTGGACGAAACTCACTATACAGGGGTTTTCTGGGCCAAGGAACTCGAATCTGAGGTCGCTTTTACCAGGTGAGGCTATCTAATCGTGATATATAGTCCACATGATTTAGGTGTTAATATAATGATTTAACTATTATGCTCTTAACTTTTAATTTTTGAAATAATTATCGCGGGCGAAGCCGCGGGCACATGCTATCTTAAAATAATAAAAGGACGTGTTTGTCTGTCTGTCCACGATGCCCAGCGAAATCTACTGAACGCAGAGATATGAAATTTTAAACATAGATGGGCTGAAAGGTGGGCGAATGCGCATCGAAGCCGGATTTGTAATTTTAGCTTTCGTTCGCGAGTTGTGAGTGAAAAACTGGCAGAAAACGTGATTTTAGCGCTGTCGAAGCATCAGATTTCAATAATACATTTCAATGTCAAATCAATTGCAGTTGGCTTTGGCTATTTTTGTCATACCGTGGTAATAAAAGCATCGCGATCGCTAGATTGTTGTAAGCCCACGCTGGTCGATTCATTTGTTTAGAATGTCAAGGCCCGTAGACATATGAAATTTTCAACCTACACGGAAGAGGGATAGGCCTAAATATGGTCAAACATTGTTAGATTTGGACGAAACTCACTGTACAGGGGTATTCTGGGCCAAGGAAATCGAATCTGAGGTCGCTTTTACCAGGCGACGCTATCTAATCGTGGTATGTAGCCCACGTGATTTAGGTGTTAATAAATATAATGATTTAACTATTATGCTCTTAATTTTTAATTTTTGAAATAATTATCGCGGGCGAAGCCGCGGGCACATGCTAGTTCACAATAAAATTGAACACAGGCAGTCTTGTTAATAGGCGGCGTTGGATGTTGCACCGTCAGAGCCGGGAAGCTTTAATGTATATAGATATAGACCAACGTGATAGTCAATAGCTCTCACAAAGTAAACGTTGAAGTTCTTTCGATTAGTTCCAATCCAGCCTTTTCATACAGCTTGAATATACTCAGAAGTATTGATACTTGTGGAAGTTATCAATCAATTAAACGGCATTTCAGTGCATGAAACGTGGCTGCCATTTTGAAACGATAATTACCCATAACCGTATCAGTTTGATTAATTTTGAAAATAGTATGCAATTGTAGAAGTAAAGAGTAAATCAAAATGCAAGATTGTAGAGCAATTCGTTGCAGAGGAAAAACATAATGAAATTCACCTATTTCTCACCTATGAATTTCACCGAAAGCTGTATTTCCCCCTTTGCTGAAAACTTGACACGAAATTAGGATTGAAGATAATATTCCCTGTACCTGTAATACAGGAAGAGGATTCTCGCTTATCTGACAACAAAGATTTTTGCAAAGAGTTGTAATGGCAGAGGCAACAGGAAGCCTTCTATATTTAGTAGGTATTCTAAATCGGATGGCGCCACGGTTTAGAAGGCGTGGGAGTTCATTAATATCGAGGATATAAATCTTGCTATCTAAGTTTAGGGAAAAATTAGTACGAGGTCTAATTATAACACAAACATCCTTCCACTAGCAATCTTTCAGCGCATCGCCTCTACAATACACCCTCCCTCTATACAACTTTGTATAGGCTTCTAAGTTTCTAACGTGAAAACGTCTGTAAGTTCGGTCTGGCATAATGGTATCCATTCGTCCCGTTTTACCCGGAACAGTCCCGTTTTTTGACAAAATATCCGGCTGTCCCGAAAGTTTTATTGGGACACCCAAATGTCCCGCTTTTTTCTGATTGTGATTAGCCAGTGTGTTTCAAAGTACATTAATAAATGTTACAACAGTGAAGGTCTTGCTTATTGTCAAAACATACTTCAATGGAGTAATATGTGCTGACTTTTATGATAAATTATAAGAAAAAACGCACTTCTTGATAGAATACATAAAAGTGAAATGTACAGTGACAATGAGGCATCTGTTCCTGTGGAATAAATTATCTACACCAGTCTGCAGAAGTTATTTTGGGTAATTTATTTTTGAGACAAAGGTAAATTGTAAATATTCCTTAAATTTTGTGAATTTTTTCCCCATAATTGTCCCAAGTTTTTTACAAAACAATTAAAATGTCCCGTTTTTTAATAAAAATTATATGGACATCCTACTCTGGCAGCCAGGTCAAAATTTACGAAAGTATTTATTTTTAATTGTGGAAATTCTTAAATGTAGGTTAAGAGGTTAAATTTAAAGCAACTTTACAATTAAACGTAGCCTACTGCGGTGTTGTATGCATAAGTTACTGCCTAGAAATTCTCCGACCAGATTAAAATATAACGAATAAAGGAGGTGTCTTCATCACTTTTGTAGGAGGTGATAAAGTAAATTTGGTAAAGATTAAATAATGTGTGGTCCAAATAGAAAGAAAGGCAAAAGAGCTACGAGTAGAACTCCAACTTTCCGGAACGCTTTGTGGTTTTTGCAGCAGCGAAGATTGGAAAAACCTCTTTGAGGGCCGATTATTTGCGAAAAAGCAAAACTTTTAGGCCAACAAAATCTACAGTTCGTAAACAAAACAACTGACTCTCAACGATATGTTCAAGATGTGACACTTTATGTAAGTACAGTAGCCTACTGTACAATTTACTTTAAAAAATACGTTTTTTCATGATTTATCCAATTATTCGGATATTAGATTATCCGGTCCCAATTAATCCGGATACATTTTGAATACGGGGGTACGCCGTAGCGTAGTGGTGGAGTCGCTGCAGTACAAACCAGAAGGTCGCGGGTTCGATCCTCCATGAGGCCGTTGACGTTTTTCAACTGGCTTAGGCCTAATCCTTCTGGTGGCACTATGGCCCTGGGATCAACTCAGCCTCTAACAGAAATGAGTACCAGGAGCAATCCTGGGGGTAAAGGCGGCCGGTGCGTAAGGCTGACCACCTTACCACCTTCATGTTCCGAATGTCTAAATCTGGGGGCCTCAACCTTCTGGAACCCTCTGGGCCTCCATGGCCTGTATAGGTAACACTTTACTTTACTCGACATTTTGAATACAGACTTTTTTGGAAATTGATTTTACTTTTTATGAAATTGACATTGAAAATACATTAAATAAACATAACTCTACAAGTTGCCTGTCTCCTTAGCCGAGATAACTAAGATCTTGGAGCCGTGGGTAAGGAGGCTGTGGGTTCGAGTCCCTCCTCGTGCATGGGTGTTTGTGAGTCATACGGAAAACAAGGAAAAAGTACAAGGAAAAAATATTAAAAAAGCAGTAAAAAAAGCCTGTTGGCTAACCTATCTGTGGAAGAACAATGTGCCAATCTTTTATTGCTTCCCTCGGGTGCTCTGCTCCCACCCACACTTGCTAGGACTGGATTTATAAGGCACAACTAGAAACTAATTTTTACATGTGTTTCCACCAGGCAGGAATGCCTCTACAGTTGCCAACACTAAACTTTATTCTTGGAAAACTGCGTTATGGCGAATGAAACCATATAATCCCATTATACAGCATTGAAATAACCCCATGTGTAGTAATTAAATAGGGAGTTCGTATTTAAAAGCAGTCATTTTGCTCTAGTGTGAGGATGGCTCTCTTTCGCAATGTAAGTACTGTACCAGAGTTTCTGTTTCATCATCTTTATTACACTTCGACTGTCCAAGGTAATCTGTTTCTTTTGTTCTGTGATATCTTCTGAAAAAATATTCTGTGTATAAACGATTATGTTATTAGTCCAGTCACCAGATACTTTGCCTGGAAAAAGGTCCGAAGTTAACGATTTTCTAATATGTTGTATATGGGTATTCTGTGGTGTAAAGTCCAAGTTTTCCAATTCCAATTCCAATTACAGCTTTCGGTGAAATTCATAGGTGAGCTTCATTAATTTTCTCCTCAGCAATGAATTGCTCTACAATACTGCAATCTGACATACTCTTTATTGACTACGTCTACAATTGCACACTATTTTAAAAATTAATCAAACTGTTACTGTTTCGGGTAATTATCGTTACAAAATGGCAGCCACGTTTCGTGCACTAAAATGCCGTTCCCGTGATAATTTCCACAAATGGCAATATTTTTTAGTGATTATTTTTTTCTACCTGTTTCCGAACATCATATGAACATCATCTAGATTCTTTGGAATATCTTCAGTATAGGCCTAAGTATTAAAAAAAATATATTTTTAAAAAATTTTAAATTAAAACATATATATATATATATATATATATATATATATATATATATATATATTAAACAAATAAACTATTAATGTTAAATTAAGTAGATAGTGTTGTTCATATGATATTAGCAAATACACAGAAAAAAAATCTGATGTGAAAGTCACATAACTTCCTCTGCCCAAATAAAAGTTAGCAGTATTCACATATCCTTGTACAGAATCGCAAGACACAATTTTACGCTAATTATCCTATAAATACCTCTTCTTTCAATGATGCGACTAAAAGCGCAGTCTATATAACAAACTTAAAAAAAAAAAAAAATGACTGCAGACGTTTATTGAACTTTCTGCCGTAAAATGTAATTTCCGAAATTTATCGAATATTTCCCTCAGATACATCTTTACTCTATGCATGGCCAACAATACATCTTTCTCACTTCACATTCTTATATAAAATAAGAGGCCGTGAAAGAGCGCGAATTCAGTTGTTCATCACGTAAGAAACTTTCTACAAACAGTGGGTGAACAGTGGGTGGCTTGTAACTACCCTCAGAGAATTTTCTCGAAAAAATGTTTCAAATAAAAGTTTTAGCTCTTAGTATAAGCAACCTATGTGCAAAATTTAAAGAAAATCGTTAGAGCCGTTTTCGAGAAAATCGCGAAAAACGAAAATTTCTTCATGTAAAGTCCCCTTAAAAATAAGAGAAAATAGTCGCCAATCTTATCCTCACATCTTCAGAAGGTACCTGACCCAAATACGAAATTTTGTTTTCATACGATTTTCCGTTTTGGAGCTAGCTTGTTCACAGATATTTTCCACACAGACACACAGACATGTTTCCAAAAATAGTATTTTTGGATTCAGGGGGCCTTGAAACGTGTATATATGCTAAAAACTCAACTTCGAATTTTGGGGTCGAAAACAATACTTCCTCTACCTATAGTACCTATGGTACGGGCAGAGGAAGTAATAATCACTCAGAAATATTGATATTTATGGAAGTTATCAGGGAAACGGCAATTCAGTGCATGAAACGTGGCAGCCATTTTGAAACGACAATTGTCCATAACTGTAACAGTTTGATTGATTTTGAAAATAGTATGCAATTATAGAAGTACAGTAGTCAATAAAGAGCATGTCAGATTGCAAGACTTTAGAGCAATTCATTGTTGAGGGAAAAAAAAATGAAATTCACCTATTTCTCAAACCAATGAATTTCATCGAAAGCTAAATGTCCCCCCTTAAACTATACACAGATCCTCTAACTGGAGCGACAGCAATGTTGAAAAGGAGATCTTTCCCCAGTTCTTAAGTCACCCAAAACTGACAATCTTGGGGGGGATAGTGTTCATTACTAATAGGAGACTTTTGAAAGCGATTAATCTGGCCAAGTGTCGATATTGCGTGCGGGTTTCGACGCATGCTGTACATTTCCGATCTTCTTTTAAAAATAGCGAGTAGGATGGAACACACTCTCTGACCTAACAAGGGACCCCTGGGGCCCTCCAGTCACAAGTATTTTTAACCACATTTCCGGAAAGGAAACCCGCTTATTCTTGTGCTGCCTCTTTGAAGGTCATTTTTATACTCTGACGTCTTGACGGCTTCATCGCCGGCGTCGCTCAGAATAGAGAGGATTGACCTCAGAAGTTAACATTATGGGTAGGGCAAGGCATTTGATGATTTTGCATCTTTTTCACATGAAGGTTAAAAGATAGCTCAAATATATATTCAAATGTGTATCAAGAAATAATTGATTAAATAAGGGCAATTTGCTTTGCATTTTTTGTTTTATTTTTCATTGTTTCGTCAATTTCAAGAGATAGCTTTTTTTTTGGCATTTTTAGGCCATGTTTCAGTGGAGATAGAGAGAAGATTTTCCATGTACAAATCGTTACTTTCAGACAACAGACAATCGTTTTATTTTAGAATCTCCGCCAAGTTAATTTTAATTCTGGTTTATTGTAAACACCGTAGCGTAGCAATAATAATTATTTTCTTTTTAAATGGCGCATTTTTGCTAGTGGTAATTTGATGGGCATGCCATTTCAGAAAGAATTTAAAAAATGTTTTAGCAATTCATTACTTTAAAGAAAATCTATATTAATAAAAGGAAGTGTCTGTCTGTCTGTCCGCGATGCCCAGCGAAATTTACTCAACGCAGAGATCTGAAATTTTATACATAGGCGGACTAAAGGGTCGGAATGTGCACCTCGAAGCCGGAATTTTAATTTTCGCTTTCGTTAGTGAGTTATGAGTGAAAAACTGGCAGAAAACGTGATTTTAGCGCTGTCGAAGCATCAGATTTCAGTAATACATTTCAATGTCAAATCAATTGCAGTTGGCTTTGGCTATTTTTGTCATACCGTGGTAATAAAAGCATCGCGATCGCTAGATTGTTGTAAGCCCACGCTGGTCGATTCATTTGTTTAGAATGTCAAGGCCCGTAGACATATGAAATTTTCAACCTACACGGAAGAGGGATAGGCCTAAATATGGTCAAACATTGTTCGATTTGGACGAAACTCACTGTACAGGGGTATTCTGGGCCAAGGAAATCGAATCTGAGGTCGCTTTTACCAGGCGACGCTATCTAATTGTGGTATGTAGTCCACGTGATTTAGGTGTTAATAAATATAATGATTTAACTATTATGCTCTTAATTTTTAATTTTTGAAATAATTATCGCGGGCGAAGCCGCGGGCACATGCTAGTAAGTAATAATGGTAAATTTATTGGTGTCTTTTTAGATTTCGTATCAGTTTCTCAGAATTTTTATGTTATTATGTCATTTTTTTCTGGTCATTAAATGCCTTGCCCTAAACAATCAACCAAGGTAAGGTTGGGCTACGAACGAAAATTATCGCAGTAAGTTTACAGACTTAAATGGCGTTTTTAAATAGTTTTTTTTTTATTATATTAGTTTTACGGGAACTTTTAGACGTGTGAAAGAATAATAAATTATTAACATTTCTAAAAACGTGATCAAGTTATGCAATAAAATGTACTTTAGGGTGCAAACACAATTTCACGAATCTATCACGACGTTTATCGCTCATTTCCTCAAAGCTGTTAAAATCATCACTTCCATGCCTTGATGGGCATTTTCCCAGGGCAATAAACCTAAAAAGCATGGGCGTCCGCAGAAATTTTGTCAAGGGGGAAAATGAATAAATTGTTGCGACCATCACCATCACTATGCTACTAGCACTACAACAACTTTATTATTATTATTATTATTATTATTATTGTTATTATTATTATTATTGTTATTATTATTATTATTGTTATTATTATTATAATCATCATCATACACATCCTTCACTTACTGTAGGTACTGGATACAAAGAAAAAATCTAAATCTAGTACACTCACACAATTTTACAGCGATATAAAATATGATACTTCCGTTGCCTTCCCATCATTAACGTAAAATATTGGCTAGAAATGATTTTAAGTTTAGTGAAAGTAATTATTCCTACATGCTTATACAGTATTTAAGGTAGTCAATTGTGATCAACTCTTTTTGCCCAAACAACTCCAATTACAAAATGTGGAAATTTAAGCTTCTCTTCCCATTAATTGCTTATTGTCATTTACTTTAGAGATTTATGTGTAAACAAAATTTCCCTTCCGGACAGCCATGCTAGAAAGGGCAGCAGATTTTTGAGGGGATAATCTTTCATACTATTAAAAAAATAGTATTATACTTATAAAACAGAATATTGTATCTCAAGACTTTTTAGGGCGCTGATAAACAGTTTATTTTACTGCTATGAAGTGTGCTTTTCAGAATATTTTAAATTAGTACCTCCATTTCATTCATCACTAGAGCTAAACTACTAATTGTATTATTTTTATACATGACCATCTCACTTTCCACATCTGAAAAATTCACATACTAGAAAGTGCACAAAATATGACACTCCACGGTCATAAGCTCATAACCTTTTAAATTTTGTGTGGAATGACCCAACTACAGATTTTGCAGACATCAGAGATGGCTTGAGTAAACATAAATGCTACAAACTTTTTTTTTGTTACATTTGTGGGGTAGTCCATAAAAAATATCATATAATATTGTATAATATAAATACAGTTCGGATGTTTATGACCGATAAAGTGGAAAATAAGACAAATATTCCGTTAAAATTGATTAAATATTGCCCTAAATATGACCTAATAAAATATTGTATTAAAAAAAAAAAATGTTCCAATTGAAACGTTTAAAGGCACTAAATTCTTACATCACATGGATTCAATTTGATAATTACTTTTTAACAGTTCTGGTGATTTACAGTTTTGACTTGTAATGAACTTCTATTTTAAAAGAATTTGCTACTGTTTGCTCGCTTAATCAGCTCCAAATACTCCTAATATTTATGGACCTTGCATGTCCCTATAGAATATGAACAATTGTGTTAATCTTAAAGTTTAAGTTAGCTATTAATTTGGCATAAAAATTAAATTAATGAAATAAATTTCAAATTTAACTCGACCATGTAATACATACACTGCATAATTGTGCTCCTTTACCGAATTTATTAATGAAATATGACGTTAAATCATAAATATGGCTAAAATATGACCAAGACCATAAAAATGACCATAATATGACTTTATATGCAAAAGAATACGGTCCAATTGGGTTTACAAAAGTGCAATTCGTGTTTAATGTGTGTTTGCAGCGAGAATGGAGGTCAGGATAAAAATATGACATGTCATGAACATCCAAACCATAAATAAAATATTGTAAGCCCTCTGCTGCTGTTTAAGTAAATTATAAAAATTGTATGCAGGATAGTTATTGACCTGACCTAGTATTTTCCTACAGACTATAACTTAAATGTAGCCTGAAAGAGGCAAATTTAAAAATACATAAACAAACTTACCAAATGCTGCAAAAGTGGAGTCCTTGGTGAATTGAGGTCTTCCTTAGCAAACAGGCAAGGAGTGCTCATAAGGATGGATGGTCAAAGAGAATGTGTTGGCATGGTTCAGGTTCAATTTAGGGAATACTGAAATGAAAAAGTAAAGAGAAATATAAAAATGTGTATTAACGCTTATACAAAACATAAAGCACTTAACTTGTATAATTCTTGTACTTCAGTACTTCCCCTAGCCTTAACTCTGCCAAATTAAATTAATAAAAATAAAATCAAGTAAACTGATGTAACAAAGTGAAAGAATGCTTTTGTTTAATCAGTGATAACTGCAATTATGATATGCAGAAAATAAGTTATTTTTGTTATCGATTTCTAAGTTAAGCTCCAGATCGATTCATTAAGTAGGGCTTTCAAAAGAGCAAAGGTCTAAAGCAGCGGTTCCAAAACTTTTTTTGTCCTGGGACCCACCTTCACCTAGAAATTTTTGAACAATTGCATTGATTTTAAAGTTTAAGTTATCTACTAATTTGGCATAAAAATTAAATTAATGAAATAAAGTTCAAATTTAATTCGGCCACGTAGTACATACACTACATAATTGTGCTCCTTTACCGAATTTATAACTGAAATATAACGTTAAATCATAAATATGACTAAAATATGACCAAGACCATAAAAATGACCAAAATATGACTTTATATGCAAAATATAAACAGTCTTATTAGGATAACAAGTGTGCAAATTGTGTTAAAATTGTGTTTGCGGCTAGAATGGAGGTCAGAATAAAAATATGACACGTCATGAACATCCGAACCCTAGTTATTAAACATCCATTATTCAAGAATTGTTTGCTGAAATTTAAAACTGAAGATTGAAACAGAAGAATATTTGTATTAATTATATAAATTTAATGAAAAAACATTGTATTATGAATATAACATTTGGATTTATCTAGTAGAAATGATTATTAATATATGATAGGAAACTAACTTATTTTATGATTGCCATTGTGTAATATCAAGCTGAACATGATTTAGTGCAAGCATCAGATGATCATGCACAGTCACTACATCTTATTAATATTCTCAATTCACAATGAGATTCCTTATGAATATTCAGCAGTCACACCCATATCAGTCTCTCTCATTCCTTATTGGCAGTTAAAAGTGTGTCAGTCATTATACACTTGCCAGCTCTTGAGATTCACAATGGTCAAAACTGTGCACTGGGGATTCTGGGAATATGGTGAAGCATGACAAAGGCATATTTTATTAGCTTGCTTGTTAATTTGTCAGAGGAAAGCATCCAAAAGCAATAAGGAGGCTACAATATAAAAAGATGTGTTTAAAATTATTACAAATTCAGTGGATAAATGTAAAAAAAAAATTAAAACACAACGTTTCGACTCTGCCCATGAATCTTCCTCAGGTGACATCTCAAACAATACTGATCATAAGGAAGATTGATTTAAGTCATGGTAACCATCGATAAAAACATTGTTTCTAAAATATCTCTTTATCCAATATACACTGTTTATAATCCCTCCTGAAGGATTTCATACCCAGAATGTTTACACCTTAAAAACCATTAATCATGGCCTGATTTGAACCCATGGCCTTCATATCCAGAGGCATGAAAGCTACTTCTGCACAACTACGGCCGACACAGCCAGTGGCGTAGGGAAGGGGGGGGGGGGGTCCAGGAAGTTCGGACTCCCCCAATCAAGACCTAAAATTCTATTTAAGTTATTTAGCTTCATTTTGTCAAATATTTAATTATTTTATTTAATAATAAAATACTGAACTTGTAAATGTAGGCCTATTATTTCCATTATTTGTCATCATATCTGTTATTTCCACTGTTCCATATTTTGCTTAACTTTTTTTTATAAATAGTAATAAGTATTATAACTTAGGTAACAATTTCTTATTTAAGTTGAGATGCTTTAGAGTATAATAAACAAATTTGCTATCTAGTTTTTCAGTGCTAAAATAGCGTAAAATGTGATTTTCAATAGTTCAATTTTTTTTTTAATTTACCCCCCTATCTTGGGGGCTATGAAATACCCTCCAAACCCTCCGCACTTTTGACCCTCCCCGAAATTATTTTCTGGCTATGCCACTGACACAGCATAAGTAGAGAGCTTGCAATTGTTATGTTCTCATTTAACTTATGTTTTGTTTTATTTACCTAGGTGGAACTGGGACTGTCAACGAGTGAACAAGAAGGTACCGACAATGAAGGGTTCGCTCAAGATTGGTTTGAAGAGGATTATGACCTCAGCAACACAAGGCGAGAAGCTGAGGCCTTGCGCTTACAACAGCTACAGATTGAACAAGAGGTGAAATACAATGTCCTGGTTTTTCACTCATGAATACCTTTTGTTTTGTTTTAAGCAGAGCCTTCATAAATTTATTATTATTATCCACTCGTTATGGAAGTTCCAGCCCATGTAAGCAGTAAATCCCTATCATTCTGCCTGTATTGTTATTTGATTGCTAATGCATTATGTCAGTCTTCTCCCATAATAATCTACTTTCAGCCGTCATATGCATTTCATGATGTGACACATAGGAGGCTTCTAAATTACTCACCTGGCTAGCAACCTGAGAACAGTATATTCAGATCACACGCCAAGAAAACCTGAAGTCATCATGATACACAACAATGCCTCTCTCAGAGTGAAGGGTTATATTATAAATCCTAAGTTTTGCCCTACACAGAAAAAATTTGCAATAAGTTGATATGATTATCTTAATTTTTGTTGCATCTTATGAGCTCTTACTGTTATAAAAATCAAATGTAGTACGGGATTATACGAGGGCTATTTTTTTTAACCTCCGCCTAGTCAACAGCAGTTGAAAGGTTAGTCTGGAACCTGTGACATTTTTCACTTGGGTTTCAATTACTAAAATATATCTGTTATTTACAGATCCAACAGCTCGAACAAGCACAGGAGCACCTTCCATACTTCTACTACAGAGAGATACCGAATAAGCCACCTCCGCCATACACACCACCAGGCCAGACCACCGGAACCACACCAAGCAAACAAGAAGAGGAAGAATGTCGCATCATTCCTTCCAAGTCTGAAGAACTGACATCCCTTGTACTGGAAGCAGCAAATCACCTGTATGGCATTATTGCAACCGGAGGGGATCTAGTGTCATCTCAAGCTCCACCAGGGTTTTATGAAGAAAGCTCATCTGTCGTGTGTGAAGTGAAAAGTTCTAGCAGAAGAATATTTAAGAAAATGATCTTTGATCTAACAAAAGACATAGTGAAAGATGTTTATTCTTTGCAAGGGGGGAATTCGTGCAAACCTTGGGAGTGGCCGACTTGCTCACACAGAAGAATGATGTCTTTGCCTCATTCCAAAGAAGCGTTACAGAAACAAGTGTGCAAGGAGATGTTGGTTCTTTTTGGAGTCACTCCTAAAGTACAAAGAGGCAAAAATTTAATATGCTGGAGTCGTAAAAAGCGAGACATAGTGGATGAAATCCTCATGAAAGAAACACATGACGAGGATGCTGAGTGGAGTAACTATGAGGAAAGTGAAGTGATCGTAAAGAATGAAATCGCATTAGGAGTGTTGGATTCGCTGATCGATGAAACTGTACAAATTCTTTTAGATATCAGGAAGACCAGGCTCAAGAAGCCTTAAGCTTTTAACATGAAACTTGTCTAGTCAACCCTCAATGAAACTTCAAATAAAGTTACCTACTTTAATAAATTTTAATTACACATATCTAGGTACATAATATTCTGCCAACGGTCTTTAATAAATGTTTATCATTTTCATCATAATTCTGATTAACATTATTGAGTTTACCCCACCAATTTTGCAATGATGCAAATTTATAGAAAATATTAAGAATGTGGTATGAAGGTAATGAAAGAATCCTGGGTGGTGCCTTACTTTTGAAGCTCAAGAAAACGAGATTTTAGTAAATTCAGCTATTTTTATATAGATCATGCATGCTTGTTGAACAGTGTCAATACATGAGAGATTAGTGGGAAATATTGAATTCTTCAGTGAAACAAGAGAAGACATTTTAGGACTTGAGCATTGTAAATAGTGAAAGGGTAAATAAATGAAAATAAATTATGGGGTCGATGATTGCGTCCTCATATATAATATTTAATTCAGATATTAACTAGCAAAAATTGGTTCAATCTGCGGTACCTCCAGGCAAAATGAAATATTTTCTTGCAGTAATTGCACTATCTAGACCACACAATTATTTTGCCATTTATGGGAATCTGTACTGTGATCTGTTAAAAATATTATAAATAATTATCAATTTAAGTCCATTAAAAGGGACTTGCCTATTAATATCCTATTTTCTTACTTCTTTACCTAGGAGATATTTTAATTGGTGATCATGTTCAAACAGTATACAGATCAGTAAGAAAGTACAATAACATGAAATAATGTGAAACCATTCTCCTATTTTTTTAAATTTTCTAACATTTTTACTTTATTTTTTTAACAAAATCCACATGTAACTTACCGGATATACATGTTTACAAATTATATTTTGTTAAGTTGTTATATTTTTAGAATCATTCACTAGAACGTCTTAAAGTTGGCTTGTAAATTTTATGGAATCATATCAAATATAAATAGTCTGGGTTATTTTATCTTACAGACAGTAAATGTAGTCATTTTCAAAAAATGATTTTAAAAAAGCAGCCTTGAGTTAATTTTGAGTTAATTTTTCAAGTGCATGGGTGTTTACAAATGGCTATCAGCTGTTCATAATGCAATGCCATTTGAACAGTTAAATTTACATTGTTTAGATAATTTTTTTTAAAGAAAAATATGCTAGAAGTGGTTGTACAAAATATCACGGTTTGGCGCAGTCATACTGTATAAAGCTAATAGAATGGGCAGAGTAATGTGATAGTATGTACAACAGATTAACCGAATCCTATTTCATTAAAATTAGTGCTCCAAGAATGGTGAACGTTTACTAAAAGCCAAGATGGGTAATATATTTCAAGCTGAGCAAAAAAGGTATCTTTATTTGAAGTTTTCATGACCAAGCTCAATGCTATCAGACAATATGTCATTTAATAACATAGTCAAATCTGTAGCAGGTTGTGACTCTTTTTCTGGTCAGTATTCATCAGTTGTCATATGCATAAGTCGGGTTTCTGGTCCAATGGATTTAACAATACAAGAGTCATAAATATAACAATGCTGACAATTGCCATGAGTTTCCAAACACTTATAAACACAGTTTCATAAGTTCAAATACAAAAAGTGATTAAGTCTGTAGTAAATTTGAGTACCTAAGGTAAAGATACCTACACCGCTAATGCTATGAAGGAAAATGGTGTATACAAATCCCTGCCGATTCTCTGTGTGCTGCTACTGCACTTGGCGATAAACGTTTATGTAGGTTGAACGCTATTTTACTCTTTATGTAACCAAATTTTAAATAATTTCAATATGTCATGATTATGTTATTTTAAAATTGTTTCAGAAATTAAACATCAATAATCCCCTGAAATTAAGTGGAATAGGCCTATTACAAAGAATCTGCTTATTACAAAGCTGGATATTTTCAGAATGTATAATGATTTACGTAACTTTGTTAAATAGATAGATAGCAAGTTAAATTGTTGTCATTTGTAAGTACCTGAAACCATTGTTCCAGAAATCTACCAATAGACTGGTTTATAAACTGTATATACACTTCTTCCATTCCACACAAATGTTCCACTGCATTTCATAACAATTTTGTGAATAATTTTCTGCACTTTCACATTTTCACACTTGATTCTCACATAAACAGAGCTCAGGTAACAGAAGGTCTTAAACCCATTGTATATAATGTGTTTACCTGTATAAAGTGTCTCAGAAAGAAAAGAAAATTTGTTAATTCCTGTGCACTCACCATATATTAATACACTTTTTGAGATCCCCTGAGTTTAAACGTAGGCCTACTATTTTCCAGAGGGGAAAAAGTCAATGTCTGTGTCTGCAGCATAGAAGAAACTGAAAAATTCTATCAAGCCAAAAATTTGTGATCTTCTGGAGATGCATAGTTTGCTACATTTTGTAGGATTTTAGGCTTTCAGTTACTTTGCTAAAATTAGCAGAATCTATCAGTTTCAGATTTTTTATCTAAGCTCCCAGTAAAATTCATGTGTGTCCTGTCGCCTAAAGGCTAGTGTACAGATGATGTTAGGTTTCATAACTATTTTCATGAAAGAGATTTCGTGAAATTAATTGCATCCATTTCCTTCCAAACAAATTCCAGTGCAGCCACATAATTCACATTATTTTAGAAGTTCAATTCATGTGTGTCCTGCCCATAAATATGTTTGGACCGCACATAAATCCTATAATTTCATAATTTCAACACTTCTTTACTACATTTTCAAAAGTTGACCAACATGCATATAACCCGAAAACTCACTATGGTTTCGAGAAAAGTTGGAATAAGCCGGAACTCTGCATTGTCGTAACTCAGTGTTGCCAATACATCTTGTGCAAGTGCATTCAGGTACAAAACAGTTGCAAATCTTAGTTACGAAATGTAATTTCTTTGTGTAAACCAGCAGCCAATTCTAATTTTTTGGACAATTTTAGACATATTTAAGTTCACTTCAAAATAATTACATATATATTTACATATTTTGTAGATTTTCAGTACTGGTACATACAAAACATTTCTCTAGCGATGAGAATTGGCAGCTAAGGTTGTAATTTGACTATTTTCTTTGGATATTTGTGAAATCTTCTGTTTATGTCAACTACTTTCCTGTGTTCAAACAATAGATGAATCGGTAAAAATAAGCTTCAATTATGCAGCATAGTCATGAAAAGTGGCTGAGTCATGTTAGTGGAGTTTTGTGGCACTACTTCTGAAACCTGAGCTCTTCACATCAAACTATTTTCATGTTCATTAATACTTGGAACTCAAGGAAACATATAAGTGCCAAAACTGTACAGTATTAGACACCTAAGATTATTTATTTTTAAAGCAACTACTGTAGTTATTTAACTTTGTAGCACATGTTCTTGAATGTAAAAATGTTCAAATACATATAACTAAGTCAGAAGGGCTTTTTATTAATGACATGCATGAGTAATCGGACCACGTTATGCAGAATGGAACCAACCCTGAAATTAATAAAACCATAGTAGATGCTAAATTATATATCTATATTGTGCAAACTAACCAACCCTTCTCTTCCATTTGTATGTCATCTACGGAGCAAACAAAAACACCTGAAAACATGCAGGTGGCGTTTTGTTTATCTTGAAATGCTTCTTTCTCAGTTTAAAAATGATGTGGATTGGTTCCTTTCTGCATCGTTCCATCGATAATCCAAATGTTAGAATTATTACTTTCTAGTTTCAGGCAACGTTATTATGGGGTACACATAATGCGATTTTCACAGACTGTGAATGCTATTAAATTTGTCATAATGCTCATTATTCTCAGAGTTTTCATTAAAAATGATAGTAATACAGTGCTTTTTTTCTAAGAAAAAAGAGGTGGTGGTACTGTGTACCATTGTATATCGTCAAAAATAAATAGGTCTAAATTTAAACGGTGCAAGGTTTCGTATTTGCCACACTTAACTTCTAATTTCCCACGCTTCATTTTTTATTTATTTTGCCATATTGTGCATAGAGAGTGTCACATGACTTCCAAAGAAGAGAAGCAGCACTCTTGACTTCTCTGGAAGTGATTTAACATTCTCTAAGCACAACATCACAAAATAAAGTGCAGGAAATTTTAAATTAAGTGCATGAAATTCAAAATCTTGCATTTGATTACATCTATATTCTGCTCCCGAAAGATTAAAAAGAGATGAACCTTGCACTGAATATCTGCCCACAGTTTACCAGGAGTGTGCTGTGTTGATACCATATCTTTCGGACCACGAGATCCATTTTTTACCTTGAAAACAGAACCTCAAATGTGGGGTGCATCTAATGGTCCGAATAAACTAAAAAAAAAATGTAATTATGGTAAATATGGCTGGTTATACCAAAATCATAAACAAGATGATGTATAATGATAAGTTAGTTGCAAATTGTGGCATAGACAGTATATCAGTGCACTTGTCACAATCATAAATATGAGGGTAATGTGAAGCCAGGTATACAATGCAAAAAGAAAATAATGTTAAATTCTTTCATATGAAAGGAGTTATATCCATGGGATGGTCTAAATTAAGGCAAGGGCCTCTAAACAGCCTTGTTCCGTTACACCTACCCTATGCTGTATTGAAGATGAGAGGGTGTAAAGTATTTTCAGTGTTTCACGAGAAATCAGTTGTCAGTTGTTTGGTAAGGGAATCTTAGTTCATAATATTATTCCATTATAGAAAGTTATGATTTGTGTATGGAATGAAGTATATTAATCTTTTTAAAAGTTTCCGTTTAGAATCACATTAATTTTTTCCCCTTAAATTTCCATCCTAAAATCAAGGTATGTCTTATGGTCTAAAGCATCTTGTAGCCCGAAAAATATGGCACTTGTTTTTTTAATCTATTTCCCAGACACATCAGCCCCCTTCTAGGATATGGGACAAGAGTCAAGCGAGAGCCAGGTAACTTGGAAGTGAACACCAGCATAAAAATAGAAATAAGAAAAAATTTCGGCAAGTAAACACTTTGCGACCCGAGCGGCTCCCCTTTCCATCGGCCCGGTTGCCTTCTCCGCCAGGCAGGCTTCCCCTCCGCCTGCCGCACATCTACCCCGCTGCCGGCCGCTACTAAGCGCCGGTAATGCAGCTTCCTGTGTTAAGCCGCAGCTTACTCTAATGATTGCCTTGCACCATACATAATATTTCACAATGTTTAAAAACGATTATAAAAACAAAATAAAATTTCACGAATTATATTAAAACAATACCCTTGTACCAAACATCATATTTCACGATCTTTAAACACCGATTTGAAAGAAAAAAAAAATTCACAATATATAAAAAATAGAAATTTACATAATATTTCCCAATTTTAAAAAACGCTGTGTTAATTGATGCAGAAAAATTCCCTTGCACCAACACTACTCTTTTCATAACAAACAAACCATCTCAAAATTAGAAAACCCGATTCTTGCGTTAACACTCGCTAGCGCCAACTAAATTAGATAACTAAAATATACCGGAACTTCCTTCACTGCTCAACTGCCTTCGTAGCGTAACGGATAAGTCTCTTGGCTATGATGCTAAGGGTCATGCGTTCGATCCAAAATTTACTGTTAGGAATAGGTCTCGAATAGGTAGGTAGGGTGAAGAGGAAGAGAGGAAAGAGACGGGAAAGGAAGAGAAGAAGAGAATAAAGTAATAATAAATTATTTTTCTCTTTCACCATTTCCTTACTAGATGTTGCCACCGTCGCTACTTTCCTAGTAGTTCTAATGCTGCCGCTAGGTTTCTCGTAGTGGTGGGGGGCTCGGTCGGGTCGTAAAGTGTTATTTTCCCAAAATTTCTATATCAGAAACAAAGAAGACATGATGAACTTTGACACCTAAGGACAATGGGCCTCACCTCCAGATTTACTAACCGATGATGAGAGGGCGTCATTAGAGTACAGCTGACGATGAAGTAAATTACTATTGAAACAAGTTCTCTGTTAGTGAAATTTTGTGTATTTCTTACAAATAATTCAATCTCTGTATTAAAGTTTAACATAGCTTCACTTCTTTCAAATTCTGTTTCAATCAAATATTTACATTAAGTAAACAATAACAATCCGAACCCTGACATTTCTAGGTACCCTGTGATACAGTAGTCTCTTTCACAGTCCTACCAACCATGAATGGATTCAAACAACTAAGCCTCATAGCTGAAATGCAGCAGGTTAGATGTGGCAGCATCCATAACTCCGTACAGCTGGAATGCCGAATCTGGTTTGGAAGCATCCTGAGCAACATTAACGCTAGATTGTTGGTCAGTTGCAGCACCAATGACATCCACTGCTTCCACAGTGGGGCTGTAGTTTATCACAGATGTGCCTGTATTTGGAAAATATCCATCTTATTCTTGAAGATAACAGTGTTGTTTCATTTGAGTGACAGGATAATTTTATCCACAAGACCAGGAACTATGGAACTGGAGAAGTTGGAGAAGTGGGGGAAAAGTGGAAGGTTGATGGTAGAATGAAACTGTGATTTATACAAGACCTGATATAAAGAACCGTACTAATATATATATTTTAAATCATCCTGTATACATGGAAACAACGGGTACAGTAGAACTTAAAGCATCAGAATTATGCTCAGTGTTCAAATAAAGCAACAAGTCAATGGGAAAATCACAGTAAATATGGAAAATCCAGTATGGACATGCAATTTGAAAAAAAGTTTATGGTAATCACTGACTTTCATGCACTCAAGTTTCTGGCCAGTTCAAGAAATTTAAAAATGAAAGGGAAGAGGTCACAGATGATTCAAAATCCAGCTAGTATTGCACATAACAAACTGAAGTTAATATTGAAAAAGTTGGTTTGAAGATATCACCTGAGCATTAAAGCAACTGCTAAAGGACAGAACAATAACCAGATCTACTACATACAGTGTCATACAGCCTGAAGAGTTGGGTGATCATAAAAAAAATCAAAATATGGATGAAAAAATAAATGATAAAACTCGATGTGCTATATCACACACCAGTGTTCAAAAAGAGTTCCCACAAAAGTGCCTAAAAGACCAGTTAAACCGATGAATATATATTTGACCCTAGTAAATCGAACGAGAGTATTAAAATAAACTTTAAACTAATCAATAAATAGAAAGGGAAGCAAAGGGCAACACTGTACTGTAATCATTGCTCCCATACTTACGGAACGCTTACAAAAAAATCAGTCCAGTTACTTTATAGACAGACCTCATAGGCTTTGAAATTCTTCCAATATTTCACTTCGAAAAGATTCATGAAAGGCAAAAACTCAACAAAATCAGATATTTACAAAACCCACTACAAACGAGATGTGCAAAGATTGATCCTATTGAAACAAAGCATACATAAATACTAAATAGAAACATATAGGAATATGAAGTACGGATATATGGAAAAAACATCAATAAGGGTGCAATTTGACAATGTAATCATAAAGCAGAACTGGAAGCTGTATAGAGATAACTAGATGGAGAAATATTTCCATGCAACAGAATATGAACAATCTATAGCTCAGCAACCGTGAATTATGAGAAACTGGAGGCCTCCCCTCGCTGCTCAGGCCATCGTGTTACAAGAGCTACTGCTATTTGTTCCTGCAATGGACATGTCTTCCCCACACTGTGCTCTACAAACCAATAAGAATTAGTTTCATGCAAGACTGCCAGATGGTGAGTTAACATTCTACTAAAAGCATTCACAGCATAAAAATCCATAAGTTAAGCATACTGCAATGCGCTCTTGTGTTAAGAATTCAGTCTGGCAACACTGAACTGCCCTAGTGTGCACCTAGGAATACTTTTTCCTGCATTGTAATTAGTACATAGCACCTGATATGCGCCGACAGCACCAGTGGCCCAGAGCTTTACAAAGGCATGCTGAGCAGTACAGATTTAGTCAGAAAATACAACAGACTCTTTTGTAACCAGCAAACCAATTTCAATTCAAACCAATTCAAAGAAAAAGATGTTACAAATGTGGACACTTCTGAAAGCTGCATTCATATGTAACAGGGAGAAGGAAACCCAGCTGATCTCAAGGTTAGTAGAGATAGTAATAAAGTGCCCCATGCTCATATTATATAATATCAAATAATTTTTATTTTATTTTAATTGAATTATTCACTCTGAAGAATCTGATATAGAATTTAGTTGCCTGGAAAGTGACATTGCTGATAGTGATAGTGAGGCCAAACATTCAGAAGGTGGAAGCAATCCCGGCATTCACAAAGCTACAGGTTAAGTTATATAAAAAAAAGTGTGTTTTTTATTTTATAACTAAGGCAGATTTTTTCCTGGTGGCTGGTTGTATGCGTGAACAGATGACTAAACAAAGTGTAGTGGGGGTTGTCACTCATTGGATTGGGTTAGGAGGGGTAAATGAGTACAGCGGTTAACAGTTCAGTTAGAAAACATTTGTCTCAGTTTGCTTTAAATGGGTAGCATTCATAACACATGGGACGGTTATGTTTTACATAGCACTTTACACATACCATGGCTTTTTAAATGTTGCATAACAACTAATGCATGCACCTCTTCATTTCCTTGTTTGTGTTACATGAACCTGTCCTATAAGACTGAACATATTTTTGACACTGGCCACATGAGAAAACCAAACCGTACAATCACTGAATATTTTTCAAAGTGATTTATCTCAAGTATCCATTTCCAAAACACTTAGTATAATATACAGTTACTTTCGGTAACAAAACGAGTATTTTCAGGCTATTAATTTAGGCATTTTTAAGACCACTAATTAACCTATTAAGTTATCAAAATACATGTTCAATACTTTTGAGTTGATCAATGAAATAAAATAAATATGATACCAGTTGCTCAACTAGGATATATTTTGTGATTTGCCGCTTAGGCCTTTCGGTGTCTTTACCATCTTCCGGGCATCTTTTGCTGGCTTGGCATTCTAATAATTAAAATAAAAACTGCATTTTTTCAAATTTATAAAATAAAATAAAATTGATAAAACCTCATATACTCATTAAGTGTTAAAGTATGTAGGCTATAATTCATGGTAACTTATATTCATCATCAGGGGGCGCCGAATTGAAAATATTGTTTGGAGCTAGAATTACTGGTAAATTTTTAATAGTTATACATAAGCCTTAAACAATAAAAACTGAAATGTAGAGGGAGGAGAAAGTACCTTGCCCCTAAAGTCAATGCCTATGTTCACCACAAAGATTAAAGTTCATTAATTTAAAAACTGGACATTTTTTAACCATCATTAGTCAAATAATTGTTAAGCAAAAGGATTAAAAAATCCTTCTAGCATCTTGCTGTGTTATCTTCCGAATACAGTGACACATTGACAAGTAGAATTTTCAGCAACTAAACAGATGGCTTTGCAGTTTTTAATAGCTTTGCCATATAACTTTGTAATTTGTCTATGTCAATAAAACATGAATGAAGTAAGTGTCACAAAAATTGACTCAATTCTTATATTACTATATTAGGAAACTTCACTGTTACAAACTTCCTGTAATAATTAATATGAGGGCTGTGATAGGGAGTAAATAGCATAACAGTTATATTTATTTTCCTCTTACCTTGAGCTGGAGTATTGGAAGTATCAAGAGCAGACTCCGGCAAGATCACAACGTTACTGAATGCAGTTTGAACTCTATCCCCCAGATTGACACTTATGTTCCCCAGAGGTTCAAAATCCCCTGTAGATGTCATCACAGATATGGTACCAGTCGGCTGAGTTGAGCTTTCTGCAAGGCTGGTTATCACTGAAATTTAAAAAGAGAATTATTATTCAAACAAGCCCTCTACTTGACCATAGTCTTGGATTAATATACCAGCATTCATATTCCAATAGATTAGTATACAATAGGCTATATCTGTAGACATTATCTTAGCATACTAAAGAGAAAAATTAATCTGACATCAGGACTTGAGCCCTGGGCCCTATTTATGTAACTCATTTATAAGAATATAAGTTGTTGTCACTGGATGAGTGTACAATCGAAGGTGAAGCCACTGATCGTGCTGAAAAATGAAGACCATGGCAGCTGCAGTAAGCTGAAGGATAGTCGCTTAGAATAGAACAATAAGAAGTGGTCTGATCTGTATAATTAGTTCATCCTACGTGTCAATCCATGTGTATTAGTTCACAACCATTAAAATAAATACAACACATATGGTAACCAAATCACAACATGTTATCGTAGAAAGTCAAACACAACAAGTTATGGCTTTCCACAACAGGTTATGATGACCAGGCAGCCGTAACATGAAAAACTCCCACTACCATTTATAACCTACCAGAAGGGGTTGATGATGGTAACTCCAGGATATGCAGAACTTGCTGTGCAGTGTTTCCGGTTAGCATATTACCCCCAGTTTGGCTTGCTCCGGTAGAAGCCAGCATGATGCTCTTGTTCTCATAGGTTGGCTTCTGCTGCTGTTTGCTGGTGTTGGACTTTGGCTTGGACTGTTTCAGCTGTTGTTGTATGTGTGCTTGCTGTTCTAGGAGCAGTCTCCGAGCCTCTAATAGCTTCTCCCTCTGCAGCTCCAGCTGTAGTGGACACAGCGACTCTAGTTCTTCTCTGCTGGGTATGTGAATACTGGCCACATCCATCCCCACACCTGGATCATCTTCATCACTGTCTGACCTCACCGCCTTGTCTCCTGTACATATAAGAGAATCGAGGATGATTACATAAAAAGAAAGGTACATGTTACATGTAGGGTGGCCAGACGTCCGGTGGCCGGACTGTAAGGCTTTTTGCTAAGTAGTCCTCCATCCGGCGCAGTTTTATGCCGGACATTGATTTGTCCTCCTTTTCGAGACTCTGATGGATCGGTAAAGGGTATTAATAAAATTTGTATTTTCCCGTATGTTCCTGCCAATCCTAAGGTTGGCACGCTTGTCGATACTATCATTTGTTTAATTGGTGCCGTGGAAAAATCTGAATCTATTCCTAACGTTGGCACACTTGTCCAAACGATGATAGCATACTATCATATTTTGTTTGGTGCAGTACGTGGCATTGGCCGTACTGTTGATTGCTGTTCAAGTCTCCATTTGTATTGTACATTCTTTGCAGTTTGTTGTGTTTTTCTTCAATTACCAGAATGCCAAAACGAAATACTTCTTTTAATCCTCAGTGGGTCAAAGAATTTCGGTACATTTCAAAAAGCAGTAAAGCAGTGTATAATTATTTATTTTATATAAATGCAGTTATTAAGTAAAATTAGTCAGGGTTATACTATGTAATATCTGCTGTTTAGCCATCCATGCCCGAAGTTTTATACTATGCTAGATTACCAAAGAAGTGTCCTCCTTTCTGACATTTTAGAAATGGCCACCCTAGTTAGGCTACATCAGTATAATCGGCAACCAGGGGGTGTGTTTGAATAGATATGATGGTGATATAGGTGAGGAGTGGTTGGATGTAATGAGGAGATTGAGAAGGGAAAATTCGGTGATAAAAATTCCCCGGCTGCCTGTGGAATGCATAGAGGAAACAATATTTGATATTCCAAAGGAATGGAAAAACAGATATTTAAGAAAGAATGTTTTTATCGATGGTGGACAAATGAGTTACCATGACGAAACTCAATCTTCCTTACAATCAGAATAGAATGAGGTGTCACCTGAGGAAGACTCAAAGGTAGAGTCAAAACATCGTGTTTTAACTTTTTAACAATTATCCACTGGTTTTGAAATAATTTTTAAAACGTCTTTTTATTGTGTTCAAAATTTGATTTCGGAATTGTTTGAAACTCTGTATGTAATTACTAGCAATTTCTGTGTATGTTTTGTTTCTAAAAACTTAAATTTAATGTAGTATAGCAATAAACTGAAAATTACTTTTATTTTCTTGCATTATTTTGAAATTACAAGGAAAAAGTTTAATATTATGCTTTTTTTTGGAGGCCAGGGATCAAGAAAGTTTAAACCTGGATCGAATCTCTGACATAGTAAATTAAAATGTAAATATAAATACTGCAATGTAATAAGTAGTGGAAAAGAGATAAGGTACAAAGTACAGAAATGAAAAAACAGAGGCAAGTTTTCAAGAAGGTGTAAAAGAATTGATGCAAATTCAAATAAATAATTTGCTCCTACTATTTTATTACCTGTAAGTTTGTTCTGATTTTCTTTGTCTCTGGGATGATCTCGCCACCATTTCTTCAGACCATGTTCCGGTGGTTCTCTTTCTCCTTGGGTTCTTCTCATTTGTTCATTCACTAAACAGATTGTAGCATAACTGCAACCTACAAGAACAATAAGGTACAATACAATGTGAAATCGTAAACCAACCATCAAGGGGGAACTGCTGTGGGGACATAGTTTTCAAAGTGCAAAAGACAGTAATAAGATTAATTCATGAAAACAATATCACTGTAAACCAGCCTTCAAGATATTAATATGACTAGGAAATAGCAGAGTGAAGTGTTAACATCTGTAGAAAGTACAGAAATATGCACACTAACTTCACTATCAGGTATATTTACCCAGAACGACTGTTTCAATGGGTAAATATACCTAATAGTGTGGTTAGCGTGCACATTTCTGTACTCAATCTTTCTACAGACAGCCTTCCAGAGTCTAAGAACATAATAATGGTTATATATATATATGAATTCATGAACCACAGATTATAGTCTCTGTTGGATGTTACATGAGAAAATTACAGGAGAAAAATTCCTCTGACACTGGGTTTTGAACCCAGGACCTTTGGCTATCCATGCCAATGCTCTACCAACTGAGCTAAGCCAGAGTTCACTTCACAGCGCCAGATGGAACTTCTCTCCTATGACTGATTGCCCTTAATGGCCTACCTCAATGACAGACAAGTTACGTCATATTCAGTACTGTGAGGCACACTAATTAGTGATTCGAATCTCGGTGTCAGAAGAATTTTTCTCCTATAATATTCTCATTTCTTTACACTTGCCTAAATGAACATATGTGTGCCAGTCTAAGAAAATATTACCACAGATGTAATGTAAGATGTCTGAAATCAATGAAAGCCCAAGGCTTTTCATTAGAAAACTATTTTTCAACAGTAGTATCTTTTCATCCATTTCCTGCTCATGCTATCATGGTGGAAATTTGAATTTTCTGCACCTGCATCTTTTTCCTTCTTTGCAGTCACGTGCGTCATTATGTTAAGCCTCTAACTTTGATATATTCGTTACTGAAGACATGATATAATCACTTTTGCTAGTCAAATTTCACCAGTTCAATCTTAAGCTGTGTATTTATTCCCAAATGAATTCTTAATATTGACTATTAAATAGCTGTTATTAATTAATTTATTTTAATATAAGTAATGTTTATATTAAGTGCTACAGTTGAAAAAATAATATGCAATACACATGCATTAAGTGTATTGGAGTATCTCGGATATGTAAAAAGACTCACCTTCGGCTTATCTTTCAAACTCTAGTTCGATTCTCCAATGATGATGCACTAACCTCTCTTGTAACATAATATACTAAAATGTAAATACAACTGTGGGGCAATAGACCCATGTGAGACAAATGGAGTAAAGTTATGCTCACCTGTAACCATGGAGATGAATTTGTAGCAGTTGGCTTTGGTGCCTCCAGAAGGTGTTAACATTTCCGCCAGCACTCGCCTAGCTTCACGCTGCCCCTTCTTTGCGGTGGCTCTCCAGTCCTCCAGCAGCTTGGAATGCGTCAATGCCATGGCCACACATTTGTCATTACAGCAAGGCTCGTTCACTAATTCAGAAACTGGCTTCAACAGTCCCCTAGCATTCTTCCCAATTGTCCGTGATATTCTACAGCTCCTGATGAAATGGTAATATACATTTACAGTGAAATCTCAGTATAAAGTTGCTGCATCAGAAAAACAGGTGCTACTATACTAGCAGGTGCCTGTGGCTTTGTCCACAATAAATGAGAACAAAAAAATTAAAAGCAAAATAATAAAAACATTATATTTAAAACAATTAATAATTATAATGAAACAGCTAAGAATCCAGCTTTGAAGTGCATTCCACGATTAGAAAGCACAGCTTGGGGAAAACGACCTGAGATTCGAGTTCCATGGCCCAGAAAACCCCTGCACAGTGAGTTCCGTCCACATCGATCAACATTTGACCGTTTAGGTCTAGGTTCATTATCCCTCTTCCGTCTATGTTGAAAATTTCAAATGTCTGTGTGCAATGACATTATAAACAAACGAATGAACCAGGGTGAGCTCACAAAATCGAAGCGATCATTAACTCCATGCGATATGATGAAAAATTGAATGTTATGTTTTTATTTCCGAGTTATGCCAAAAAAGGGTAAAGACACCTGCAATTGATTTGACAATTGAAATGTATTACCGAAAACTGA
Source organism: Ectobius pallidus (assembly GCA_964059195.1). NCBI lineage: Eukaryota > Metazoa > Arthropoda > Insecta > Blattodea > Ectobiidae > Ectobius > Ectobius pallidus. The sequence goes on from CAXKWD010000006.1 coordinate 168,515,146, forward strand.
TGCTTTGATAGCAAAAAAATTCACGTTTTCTGCCAGTTTTTCACTCATAACTTGTGAATGAAAGTAAAAATTAAAAATCCTACTTTCTATGTGCATTCGGCCACCTTTTAGTCCACTATGTTTCAAATTTCAGATTTCTGCATGCAATAGATTTTGCTGGGCATTGCCCACAGAGAGACAGACAGATTACAAACAGAGAAACACTTCCTTTTATTATCATAGATTCTGAAAACTATGTTATACTGAAACAAGAATGCTGTCAAAACTAAAGATGAAGATCTCATCACCAAATGAAGCACACTTCCACCAAAGGGCAACACAAACGCCCAGACGGCAGTTGGTGTTAACCTGATGACTATGAATGACGAGGGTCTTCGAAACTAGTTCAGGTATTTATAAGCTAAGTGAAGTATAGTGCTAAACACAACTCGGTATTATAAAATTAAAACCAAGCCCCTATTTCACAAAGACAGAAATAAAGAATGCAATCAGTCATTGAAAATAAACAAAGCTATTTCACATACCTGGTTGGAGATGTTTTCAGTCGTTTATGCAGGAAATTATTGGAGTACAAAAGAATTTTCTGAACTCCTCTCTCACATAAGTGAAGTTCAGTTCTGAGATAAGCTCTGTTTTTCAAAACAAAGTCTTCAAATTCTTTACTTCTCCTTTTCTGAACTCCGCGAGATGTTTGCTGCTTTTCATTTCTCTCTTGCTCTGAAGTTGTATCTGTATTATTCTGTAATTAATAAGATATCACATATAATTACTGTGGAAGTGTACAAAGTGAAGTTAAATAATTCCGGGGTGCGCGGGCAAAGAGAGTTAAGTCCACCATCCTCAAAAATTGAGATGTGTCCATAGAGTTATAAATAAAAATGTTCTCTACATTTGTGTTAAGACCAGTAAGTCACATTCAGAAACGTATGGTAGTTATGAATGTGTGCCTCATGGGTTCATCCATCTCTACAGCTATGTTGGGCTGGTATAGTGTGTTAAGTCACTCTAATTCTCAGTAACAAGAAAGTGGACTTAACTCTCTTTGCCCGCGCACCCCGGAATTATGAATACATGAGTGGAGATTTTATGCAGAGAACTTCACTAAAAGTGGAAAACTGACTGGAAAATTGTTTTGAGAAATTCATACTCTATTATAGTTTAGGCTCTATACTGATTCTCAGTAAGTCAGTCAGTCAGGACAAGGCCAATTATACGGTAGACATAGAAATGTATTGTAGTATGGGTGAACAAAATGTATTTTATAAAATTAACATACCACATTTTTATTTTGTCCAGTCTTCAGTTTTACTAACTGCCTGGCATCATTTAGAAGAGTTAATAAATGTGAGGCCCTCTCTTCTTTTCCAGCTTCATTTTCATCTATAGACATAGAAAAAAATAATTGTTTCACTGAAACGAATTGTTCATTAACTAGCGATGGAATAAGTTATTTATTGCAAACTACCACACGAATACTATTCTGGACGATACAAAGCACGAAATATGGAATGAAGCAACATTCTGGAATAAATACTTACCTTGTCCATTAATATACTTCTGCAAACATTCACAAGGCATATTTTTGAATGAAGGGCAGTAAAGTCGACGAGCATCTGAATTCTGAAGAGATATGGCCAAGGATTCGGCAAATTCAGCAGCTTTTTTTACATAAGCATCTCTCTCTTCTTGTGTTGGAGCATCCTGTAAGGAACAAAATAAAACAAATGCATCCAATTTAACCCACTTAAGCCCATCGCAACAATAATGCAAATTAAATATCTGCTTCAGGGTATGATAGAAAGGACGGGGGCCAATAGGAAAATTAGAAAATGGAAGGACCGATTTCACATCTCACATCAATAAAATCACTTTTTCCTTCCCAACCAATCAGAACTCTCCATATAATCATTACATTTTCTAATTTTCCTATTGGTCCTGCACCTGTTCTAACATATCCTGTCTTTTCTATTTATGAAGCATATATTTTCCAATGCAGCTCACTTCTCCCAGAAGATGGCAGTGAAGATAGCTGCTGAAAGCCTGAAACAAATCCTCCAACTCAGCTGGTTGGAAGCCCAAGAAACAATAATATATTCTCAACACCAGGAAAGCCTCAAATCACATATATAGATCCGATGTCTCATGACAGTTAATCTCTTACACTACACACAAAATAAGCCTCTTCACTCCCACATTTGTGAACTCAAATAAACATGTGTGATTAGTAAGGGCAATTAAGGACTTATTTAATAAGGTGTTATTTTAAAACACCATATGCTAATGGAACTTTTATAGGCTACAGTGAAGCAATATACAGTGAGTCTCAGACAGATTGGTGCCGCTTGTCGCGCGCCGTGTTTATCTTGTGATGACTCAACACTACCTGCGTCGTGGCCAGCTGTGTCCCCGCAGATAAGTAAACAATTCCTGCATAGCCTGCAGTTGAGCATTGTTCTCGTGTTGTACAGACGTGAAAGTGTTATTCGGTAGTTGTCACAACTAAAAGAAAACATTAGGATAGAGATTAACTCAATAATAACGGAAGAACAATTAATGCGTATTAATCGGAATTTCCTATCACGATGCCAAAAATGTGTGGATGTAGGAGGAGGACACTTCCAGCATCTCCTGTAATAAGGTAGGTGCCTATTTTCGTTATTTTCAAACTTATTTAATTTATTTTCATTGTCACGCACGGACAAGTCAGTCAACTGCCGGGGAGTTCCTTTGCCGCATACCGGGGATAGGAGCGTCATCTGGGGGGACCCCAACGCTCGGCGCGGCGGAACCAATCTGACTGAGACTCACTGTACTAGGCCTATGTTAATTAAGTGAGATGGCATGTATGTTAAAGAATGGATTAAAAGTAATACTTAAACCGGTTGATTTGACTATATGAGAAAAAATCTTCATCCAAAGAAATAAGAATAATTTAGTAAATTTTTACATGCCTAAGGAAAGGGACCTTATCTCCAGAATGATCCATCCTACAGAGTCATCTATCAGCCCAACAACGGACCCAGCAGTGGACCTCATCTGAGGATGCAAACAAGTCGCTTGTGAAAAAGTGTTACATGTAAGTAAAACCCTTAAAAGTGAAGTTGAGTGACAAAATAAGGTTTTTATAACTTGGCCTCTTCACTGTGAGTTCCGCAAACATTATGTATGATTAGAAGTCTAAAGTTTTTAAATGTCAACCATCTCGTTTAATTAACAAGGTTACTTTACTTGAATGAAAAAGTGAACTGCTTTTATGGGTGAAGGTCTCACCTTTTTATGTTTTTCTTGCTTCTTGTTTTTCTCCCTGACCATAGCTAGTCCACAGGCATTGCACAGAACTAGCAGCTTGTTTGTAACAGGATCAATCACTTTGCGAGGTCTGTATTTCTTTCTGGACTGCACTCTATGGCTTCGAGCTGGATTGACAACAAATGATGAATGACACTTATCACAGCTGAATGGCTTTCCAGCGGTTTCTAGCTCAGCAGAAAAGTCTGTGACAGGCACTGAAAAACATAAAATTGCTATCAATAACAACAAATTAAATTAGATATTCCTCATGAAGAATCAAGAGATAATGGAACTTAATACAGTGAAGCAACAAATTATGTAATTAACTAAGTTGTTGACGTCCTGCATAAATGTAAAGAAAAGTGAAGCCTAAAGTGTTTAATAGTCAACAACTTAGTGTATTACATAGATATTCCTTCCTACAGATAATCTCCAAGTTCAACAAGAATGAAACCGCTCTTTTACACTTTAATACGAATGGTAAAATAGTGTATTTCACTATGTGACTTTCCATGGGATATTTTTTAAAAAGCAGGATATTAAAGATATTTTCAAACCTATGTGCGGGCTGCAGGATAAGGTGTTAAACATGGAGTGTCCTGCAAAAAGCAGACAGGCGGTAGTTTCGATTTAAAGTCAATTTGACAACTGTAGGCAATTATGCTTTTTATATTTAGTACTAAATCTGTGCACTTTGCCTCTTTTTACAGGTTCCCAGGGAAAACTTGACAATTAGTTGAATGTACAGTAATTAAATACAATCTTGTAAGTCCTATTTGAAATGCTTAAAAACTTGTGCACAAACAGCAATGTATTCAAACCTCTTTATCACATTATGTGCATTACTTTGGTTGTAAAAATAACCTTAATCTATGTGAAAAGTGAGTCAATACAAAGACTGAGGTACCAACTGAAACATATTTGTAGAGATATTTTACTGAACATATTTATTTAGTGCATTTACCATCTTCCATACATGTACTATTTCATGGGTCATGAACTGTCCACATCCCTTCTACATAAGACATAAATGGGTCTATTTCTCCTTATATTGATTTATCTCCTTCATTAACCTTTTCACTGCTACCATATTATTCTCAGTGCAAACTGGTGGTGCTGAATTAAATAGCAAATTTCTTTTGTAATCATAAATGAACAAACAATTACAAATAATTTATGAGTTTCATCCATAACAAGAGCACAACAAGTATTTGTTGAGACTCAGAATGATTTACATAGCCTGCATGTCGTCACAACACAACTAATTAACATGTGTTTCAATGGATGGTGCAATACATCATCCAAAATTTTTTGGCTACAGATGGCAGCCCAATTCAGATAACAGGGAACTGATGGTGACAGGAAGTAGACAACAGATTACACTATATGCTGACACATTTAGAATCCCTCTCACTGAAAACATCTTTCATCCATTGGCATGCTAAGTGGTGTATTGGATGTAGATGTAGATGTAGTTATCTCGTTCTGTAGATCCTGTGTTGAGTGGGACTCAAGGATATAGAACACGTCAGATTACAATATACAAGCAAGTAATAAATAATGATATATAATATACTACACTATAAACTTATTCAAACTGGAAATACTCATCCATATTGTAGAAGGTGTGAGTCATTAAAAATTTCTTGAGAGATCCTTTGAAGGATTTGCTTTTTCTTTGAATACATAATAATTTAATGTTGTTTGGAAGCTTATTGTATATCTGTATTGCGGAGTAATAAGCGCCATTCTGAAAAAGTTTTAATGCATTAACCGGTCTATGTAAATCATTCCTGTTTCTAGTAATATGTTCATGAACACTGCTATTAGTTTGGAATCTCTCAATATTGTCTACCATATAACACATAACAGAGTATATATACTCCCCTGTGAGAGTGAGGACTTTTAATTTTTCAAAGAGCGGTTTGCATGATTCTCTCCTTTTCTTTCCACACATTATTCTAATTGCTTGCTTTTGTAGCTTAAATATTTTATCCCTATGGGTCGAGTTACCCCAGAATATGATTCCATACTTCATTATCGAGTGGAAATTTGCAAAATACACCATGCGTAAGGCATCCTGTTTTAAAACCTGATTCAGGACTCTTAAGGTAAAGCATGCTGAACTTAGTTTTGGAATTATCATTTCAACATGTGACTTCCAGTCGAGATGTTGATCAATTTGTAATCCTAAAAATTTGATATTACTAATTTCTTCTATGCTTTGTGTTTGGTAATTAATTACAAGGTTTTGGGTACATCTTTGTTTTGTTCTGAATTGAATAAAGTGGGTTTTTTCGATATTAAGCGTCATTTTATTGGCTTGGAACCATATATTTAATTCGTGAAAAGCCTTTGTAGCTACTCTTGCCAGTTGTTCCTGGGATTTTCCTGTTACAAAAACACTAGTGTCATCCGCGAAAAGCAATACCTTTGTTTCGTCACTTAAGTTATGTGGCAAGTCATTGATGAAAATTAAAAATAGCAAAGGTCCTAGTATTGATCCCTGTGGTACTCCACTTCTAACTACTCCTAGATTAGATTTGTTTCCATTTATTACCACATTTTGAGTTCTTTCAGACAGGTATGATTTGAACCAATTCAGTGTTAAATTATCTATTCCATAATGTTCCAATGGATAAATGTGTCCCTAGCATGGCTAGCAGTGATGCATGCTGACGATTGGCTGTAGCAGTGAAAGGGTTAATTAAAGATTTTGTAATTCTTCATAACAGAACACTATCACCTGCTTAATTGCTATGAACCGACTCTATTTTCAAAGTCAGTTGGTACAGTAGGCTACATCAAAATACACTTCTTAAACAAAATATATGTATTAAAATTTACAATGGTATATATAATGAGTTCTAGATATTATTATATCAGTCAGTTCATTTCATCAAAGGAATAGTTTTCTTTTTCTGTAGCAGTAAATTGAAATTACATATTGTGGCCTTACCTTCTGGTATTGGTAGAAATCTCTTCTGTTTTCGAATTCCTTTCCTCCTCTCTGGCACTTTTTTGTTTGAAACATGATTTTCTGGAGAATATGGTCTCTTGACCTTTCGAATCCTAGGAGCAATTAAAGTGGCTTCATTGTCTTCGTTCTTTGAAGCAGTTTGATTCTGAAATAAACACTACAATAGTATTACCTTCATAAAACTTACTAGCTCTGCAGCCGAAAGCTTGGATTACACAAGCATTTTCACCCAGTTGGAATCCCGAGAGACCATCAAATTAACTAGATGGACCCACCACTAATTTCATCAGATACCATTAAAGCTTAATGATACTTAGGACAGAAAGTTAAGAAAACTTACCAGAACAGCTACGTGATCCTGCAGTGCTGGTAATGCAGCATTGATTGCAGTGCTGGTAGAAGGCCAAACATTAACACTGACAAATTCTAACACTGTGACGTTACCAAGAGTAGTACATTCTCCTGAAGTTACTCTCTCAGTAACAGGAGTCAAGCTAACAAATGGCAAGTTCGCAGATGTTCCTGTTTGCTCAGGTACCATATCAGTTGTACCAGAACATTCATTGTGACTGGTGATGACAGAGCAAGGCACTGGAAAATAAAAAGTTACATTTTGTTAGTTCATCAGATAGATCATGATGGTGCCAAAAATATATTCTAACATCGATCTTCTACTAATATTAATAAATAAATACATAAGGGGAGCTCGAAAGAGCATTAAAATGATAATTTAATTTTCGCTGTACTCTCTAATTGATCGTGTTCTTTTTTTACAGTTCACTATGTGATACCATTCGCACTTCTGATCACACAGCGAGCACACACATTCCTCGTTCGGTTGGTGGAATCTTTTGTTTGTACAGATCTTGTGATGGAAGCCGTGGGTTGCAAGTCTCGTAATGACGTGTCTTTGGTCCTGGCAGGCCTTGGTCCACTCCCGATCCATCATTGCGCTTGTGCCATAGAAGTCTGGGTCAATGTCCTTTCTATTGCTTATTCTTGACTCAAGATGCGATTGGTAAGGGCCGGTTGACGGCAGCATAAATTGCATTCTCAGTTCCTCCACAAAGAAACTTTCCCTTGTTAGCTCATAAACGATCCTTGAAGGAGCGTATATTCCAACTCCTAAGGCTTTCTTGAGGTATTTTGCCTTCAAACCTTCTAGTCTTGCAAGGTCGCTGCTTGTTAGCTTTTCCCAAATTAGCTCTATCCCATATGATGCTATTGGGGATATGACTGTGCTGAATATTGTACTAATATTTCCTTCTATGCATATGAGATTCAATGTTTAATGCATTAATTAAAAATACATGTTCAAGATTGACAGATTGTATGCTTATGCTAGAATAAACAATTAACCCCTTCAAATCAGTTAGTCTAAGGCCCGGTATTATAAACAAAGTTGATCTTTGGATTAAGTTAAACCTAATCTTAAGATTAACTCTAGTTGCCGTTTTATAATGTTCTGGTTAAGTTAAACCGTAGTGAAATGGTGTTGGTAGACCAATAGAAGACGAATTGGCCTTGGAAATAAAAGAAAAACAATAAGATCTGCTAATTTTCTTGTATTTGTTTGTATATTGCGACGAAAATGACTGACACAAATAGTTCAAAACGTTGCCAAAACTTTTCATCCAATGAAATACAATCGTTAGTATATTTAGTTCGAAAGTATAGTGAGATCGTAGAATGGAAAATCTAAATCTAAATTGAACTCAGTTTTGTTCAGTGTAAGTTAAGTTTATTTCAATCACAGCTAAAATAAGAAGCTATTCATTGCTCATAAAAATGATCTTGTATTAGCATTTGTCTCACAGTACAACCTTCTCTCTTTGGACCTACAATAAAATACTTTACGTTCCGGAAAGTAATAAAATAAGTTTTGTCTCTTCTTCTCATAGCATGTTGTATCCGAAATCAAATTTGTTGATACTGTCCTATCTTGTTTTTATAGTCATTTTCATTAAAACAATTATTACGTCTTAAACTGCAGATTAAACGGTAGAAAAGGTCCAGTTAGGTTAAACTTAAGATTAACTTGTAGTTATCGTTTATAATACGCAAAAATCTGAAAAACTGAAGTTTATACTAAAACTAAAGGTTAAACCATGATTATAATACCAGCCCTTAACAATTTAAACTTACTAATAAACCTCCAATTCATTTGACTTCCTAAAACTCATGCAGAAGCTCCTATTTCTGGTCAATAATTTTGGCTGGAAGGTGTAATTAGTTTGGTCAAGTTAATTCTGTTAGTGGAAAATTTCATTCATATTGAAAATGTTGTGCAATTCAATATAACTTGATTTTTTATACTATCATCTCTATTCACTGTTATAAACTAAAACTAAACTCTGTGGTACAACATCCCTAAAGGGACAAGGCCTACCACCCGACCGCTGCGTCATCTACCACAGGCAGATGGCAGGATTGGGGGCATCATGTGGTCAGCATGCCGACACCCACGGCCATTAATGGTGGTATCCATGACCACTACTTCTCTATCAAATAGCTCCTCAATTTGAATTTGAATCACGAGGCTGAGTGCACCCTGTTCCAGACCTCCCTACCTCAGAAAAATCCAGGGAGGTACCAGGGATCGAACCCGGGCTGACGGACCTGTAGTCAGTGATGCTAACCACAATTTTAGGTACATGTCAGTGAAAATGTTTAATTCTCTTCCGGTTGCTACTAGAAATTTAACTTTTAAACACTTTAAACTCGGAACTCAGTAAACCTCTTAGTCACATATGCAATTGTTCATTAGAAAATGGAATATTTCCAGAAAGACTTAAGCATGCTATTGTTAAGCCCCTCTTTAAAAAAGGTGACAAAAATCTACCATCAAATTACAGACCTATATCACTCTTAACCTCATTTTCAAAAGTTTTTGAAAAAGTCATGTACAACCGCATAATACACTATCTTAATTTGAATGACATTCTTACTTCATCTCAGTTTGGATTTAGAAGTGGCATGTCCACTGAGAATGCTACATTTCAACTTACTACAGAAATGTTGGAAGCGTTAGATAAAAAGAAATATACTCTGGGAATTTTCTGCGACTTAGCTAAAGCATTTGACTGTATAAATCATGAAATATTACTTCAAAAATTGGATCATTATGGGTTCGATAATTTAACACTTAAGTGGTTCAAATCATATCTTTCTGATAGAACTCAAAAGGTAATAATAAATGGAAATGAATCTAACCTAGGGATTGTTAAGAATGGGGTACCTCAGGGATCAATACTGGGACCTTTGCTCTTTTTAATTTTCATTAATGACTTGCCCTATAACTTAAGTGACGAATCAAAGGTATTGCTCTTCGCAGATGATACTAGTGTACTTGTAACAGGAACGTCACAAGAACATTTATCAAGAATAGCTACAAAGGCTTTTCACGAGTTAAACACATGGTTTCTAGCTAATAAAATGACACTTAATATTGATAAGACCCATTTTATACAATTTAGGACAAAAAACAGATGTATCTCAAATCTTGAAATTAATTATGGAACACAAATCATACAAGAAATTAGCAATGTAAAATTTTTAGGACTGCAAATTGACCAAAATCTTGACTGGAAAACACACATAGAAATGATAAGTCCAAAACTGAGTTCAGCATGCTTTGCTTTAAGAATTTTGAATAATATATTAAAACAGAATGCATTACTTATGGTATATTTTGCATATTTTCACTCGGTAATGAGGTACGGGATCATTTTCTGGGGCAACTCTACCCATAGGGAGAAAATATTTAGATTTCAAAAGCGGGCAATAAGAATAATATGTGGAAAGAAAAAAAGGGAATCTTGTAAACCGCTGTTTGAAAAATTAAGAGTCCTCACTCTTACAGGGGAGTATATATACTCTGTTATGTGTTTTGTAGTGAATAATATTGATTTTAATAACTTCTTCAAGAAATTTAAATTAACTTTGGCTAGTGTGATAAGGGAAGCTAAAAAACGAACTAATCATGATTACATTAAAAACTCTAACAATAAAATGAAAGCGTCATGGAACGTAGTCAAAAAAGAAACTACCAACATCAGGAAAGGGGTTGAACCAAACATCACCCTTAACAACAATTCGCACTGTATCTCTGATCCCATAAATATTGCTAATTTCTTTAACACTTACTTTGCAAATATAGCCGAAGACCTCATATCAAAAAATACTCACAACAGATCATCACACACAATTCCATCCTCTTTTCCTATAAATCAGTCTTCAATGTTTCTTGCCCCAACAAATGAAGGCGAAATCATCAATATCATAAAAAATTTGAAATCTAAACACACTTCAGGAATCGACGACATACCTGACTCTCTTGTCAAAAAATGTTCACAACTGATTATCCAGCCCTTAACTCATATCTGCAATGAATCCCTCAAAAATGGAAATTTTCCGACATGTCTAAAGACATCTATAATAAAACCCCTGTTTAAAAAAGGTAAAAAAGATAATATTTCAAACTATAGGCCCATAGCATTAGTATCAGTATTCTCTAAAATATTAGAAAAAATTTTCAACTCACGCTTACTAAGTTTCCTTGAAAAGAACCAACTATTATCTGAGTCCCAACATGGTTTCAGAAAAAATCGTTCTACAGAATCAGCCATCTTCAAATTTTTGTATGATGCCCTTAAAGCTGTTGACGAGAAAGAATTTACTTCTGCCATATTCTTAGACCTCTCCAAAGCATTCGACTTAGTTGACCACAAGAAACTCCTACTAAAGCTTGAAAATTTTGGAATTAGGGGGTTGCCAAATAAATGGCTTGAGACATACCTGTGCAACCGCCTTCAATTAACAGAAATTAAGCATTCGCAAGACAATGTAACTAGTTGCTATCGCTCCAATCTATTAAAAACGAAGTTTGGTGTCCCACAGGGTTCAATATTAGGACCTATCCTATTTATACTTTTTGTCAATGATTTCTGTCTGATTGATCCCAACTCAAGCTCAATTTTATTCGCAGATGACACAAATATCCTGATTAAAGCTCCTCATGAAAGCGCCTTTCTAAACTCCATAGATATCACTACACACCAAATTACTAACTACTTTTCATTTAACCATCTTGTTATTAATCTAAATAAAACCGTCTGTATGGACTTCCACTCGACTCGAAACAATAAACACTCCACTCAAATAACACTCTGCAATCAGACAATTGAGAAAGTTGAATGCACAAAATTTTTAGGACTATGGATTCAAAATAATTTACATTGGGATATTCACATTGATGAAGTAAATAAAAAGCTCTGTAAAGCCACCTACTTAATGAGAATTTTATCCAACTGTACTAGTAAGGAAACTCTCAGAATAGTTTACTTTGCATACATCCACTCTCTCCTTGCATATGGGTTAGCATTTTGGGGAAGATCATCTTCAGCTATTAAATGTTTCAGAACCCAAAAGAAAATAATTAGAATAATGGAAGGGCTAAATTCAAGAGCTTCATGTAAACCCCTATTCAAAAACCTCGGCATCCTCCCACTACCATGTTTGTACATATATCAAAGCTTAATGTTAATTAGTAAAACTACAATAGATGGCCACTCTCCATTTGTAAAAAACAATGAAGTACACTCGCACTACACCAGACACCGTTCTGATTTTTATTCACAACACCACAGAATCACTCTATTTCATAAAGGAACCTTTTACTCTGTAATTAAATTATATAACAGTCTTCCAAAGCAGCTCAAATTAATCCACCAAAAACCCTCATTCAAAAAATCCCTTAAGGCATATTTGATAGACAATTGCTTTTATTCAGTTGAGGAATACCTTACAAAAAATGCATAGGTACTTTAGATTCATCTTGCAATTATTATAAACAATAATATTTCTTATTATTTTAGCTTAGTCTAGTTTAATTATATGTTGACTTGTCCAATATCAAATTGTACGTTGTACATAGTGATTCTCAGGACCAATAAAGAATTTGAATTTGAATTTGAATTTGATAAATTTCAAACTAATTTTAGTGTACATGGACGTACTACCAGAAACATGAATGATCTACACAGACCAAATAACTCGTTAAAACTCTTTCAGAAGGGTGCGTATTATTCTGCAGCACAGATATATAACAAGCTTCCAAACAACATTAAATTATTATGTATTCAAAGAAAGATCAAACCTTTCAAAACAGCTGTCAAGGAATTTTTAATAACTCACACCTTCTACAATTTGGAGGAATATTTCCAGCTTGGATAAATTTGGCAGCTTGCAGTTTCTGTAGACCTATATTATTGTTATAACATGCATGTATTTTTTGATCTGACGTGTTCTATTTCCTTGAGCCCCGCTCAACACAGGATCTACAGGACGAGATATCTACATCTACATCTACATCTACAGTACTGATGAAACTAAAACAAATCTGCTTATACAAAAATGATGAATTTTTTGAGGTAGCCAAAAACTTTAAATAATCTTTCAGTACCTACTATTTGACCTACACATTGCACTTTTTATTTATTTATTTATTGTTTTGTAGTGTTGTATTGATCCTGTATTTCTTTGTATCTCTTTGTATTTCTAAAATTATTCTTGTACCCTTGTACTATAATAGTTTGTTATATTGTATCCTATACCGCATAACTGCGGTCAAAATGGATTAAATAAATATGAAATATGACCATGTCAGCATTCACTGTTATGGTATAGAGATAATCTGCAATCACCTCACAGAACACAATCTAGCAAACATAAAGAGGTCAAAGACTGCTTAACTCAAAAGGCGTTGTGGCTGTCCCAGCCACCACCTTCAAGGCTGGTATATGTACTAACGAGAGAATCCTTCTTAATAGAGGAGTTAAAGATCCTATACTAGCTTCCATCCATTAAAGGAAGCTCAGAACAACTGCAGAAATGTCAAGAAGAACGGGAAAGTATCTGGGCAGAATTTTATGCGATAGAAACCACGGTCTACCATCAGTGGATGCAGGCCAGATATGTTCTAACACAGCTAGTGACACAAACAGCAGAGCATGGGTTTCATTGCAAAGTGTGTGCCACTAAATGCATGTGTGAACTATGCAAACAGTTGTATGACAGATATAATATTTTGACGTGTACGAAAACAAAGAAACTATAGAATATAACAAACAAAATATAGATTATGTAAATTACGTAGTTTTTTCTTTGTTATTCAAGAACGGTGAATAAAATACTCTTCTCTTAATTATACCAGTAATAGTTTAACCACTTTTAACCACTATTTTTTCTTATTTCCCTCTCATAACCAAAGTAGATGTTCTAAAAGTATTCGAAGCAAGTTCAGATGATTTAAAAGACGTACTGAAAAGAGACATCTACGAAATTAGGTTATTCACTTAGGAGAATCCAGAAAAATAATCAGTTTCACACTTAGTGAATTGTGATATTGCTCAACACAGGTACACAACAGAAAAAACGTACAGCCAATTTCTTCCATTCCAGCTTATTTATTTTTTGTTTACGGCTAAATTCCAACGTAATTTCTGTATTAATAAAATATATAATTCCAATTCATATTTCACAGCGACCATATTAAAATGTTCATTGATTGGTTCCTGCTACAGAATACCATAGCACACACTCCGGAAAGCAAAGAATATAGTGCTTCAGGAACATTAGAAATTGTAGCAGCAATGGAAGAAGAACACACATCGTGTATCAATCTGTGTACCAACCTAGCATAGTAAGAAGAAAATTTCTCTTGACCTGCAATCAGCTTTTTTTTTTAATGGTTTCGGGTTCGTTATTACATGCAAAGGTGGTTTAATTTTTAATAACCGCTTCTGGAACACTAGAAATTGTAACAGGAATGGAAGAACACGTATCGTGCATCATTCATTTCTCGTCCTAAAATCAGCTGTATTTTTTAATGGTTGTTAGGAAAAATGGCGACCAGCATACTGAGGCAATTAACTAAAGGTTTCGGGGTCGTTACTACATGCAAAGGTGGTTTAATTTTTAATTTATGGGTTAATGTTCGTAGATGTACTAACAAAGTCAATTATTTAGTGGGTAAAAACTGTCAATATTATGTTCCAGTTCTATGCTGAAAAGCCTTTTTTTTTATATTTTTTTTTAGCAGACTATGCTCATCCTACTTTAATGAATTTTGATTATGTTGTTTTCAGTTGCCTTCGAGCTTTTTTTTCTTTACGATTATTTTAACCAAATGTTTGGTTTTACTATACCCTTTCTTAAATTTTATCTAACCTTTCTGCCATCTGATAAATTATTTCAAGTTTCTCTTCTTACCCAACTGCAAATTAAGTACAATAAGCTTTATTTGTGATACATAGAAATAACAGTTGATATTTATTAAATCTGAATAACAATGCAGGCTTATATTTGCAGGATATGGAGGACCTATCGCACCAGCGTTTTTGAGATTCACACATGCAGAAACCAGCACAGAAAGCAGACGTAAGCATTGCATAAATGTCCTAACAGGTTCAAATCCCTATTTATGGCCCTATGGGTAATTGTAAATTAATCCCAGGTGTCAATTTGCAATTCCACTCTTTTGTTAAGGGGATGGTAATGCGATAAATTTGAGTTTCGGGTAGATGAGAATTTAAATAATAAAGGTACCGGTACAACTTTATTTCACTACCTTATTGTGGATGCTTCTAAAGCCCTCCCATATTTTCTTTATTATATTAACAAACCACAATCCTCATGAGTTAAAATTATTCAAAATTACTGATACCAGTACTAAATTTAATAATTTAAGTTACCACGAAATATAATTAGCTGTCTATACATCAACATGTACAGGTAGGACTACATAAGATCAGTACCGGCATAGCCTATAATGCAGGCGAGGATTTATAAAATTTAATGATTAACATATGCTGTTATTGGTATAAAAAGTTTCATCAGCAAATATGAGTAGTCTGATAATATTATAGGAGAAAACAGAGACAATAATCTGTGGTTCATGAAAGCTTATATATCTATGAGTAGTCTGCCTTTAAATGCTAGATTTGTAACATCATCGATGAAGATCAAGAAGAGTAGCCGATGATTTTACATCACAAAGGACATTGAGTCATTTGATCTCATCTTTGCTGAGATAATTTTGAAACCATTGTAAGGGAATTCCTCTTATGCCAACATAGAACAATAATTACCCCAAATACCATTATTAAGGAATAGGTATTCCCTCACATGATACAAAAGGCAAATGTGAGAATGAAAGCTGTCATGTTGAATGACATATAAAGGATGATAATAAGTAGTATATACAATATGGGGTAATCCTATACAACAGGGATGGCCAACTTCTTTACTTACGATATATGATATATGTTGATGTCATGGGCCACACATTTTTTAATGTAGTAAAATTATTTATTAAAATGAAGCACATATTGAAGAAAGCGCTTTTTTGATAAGTAAAATTATTTATTAAAATTTAGAACACATTAATGAAAGCACATTTTTTAGGTGCATATATTGTTAAGATGCAGTTCACATTAATGAGAGCACAGTGGACGTTCGTGGGGAGTAACAAGTTCACCAAAGTCAGTTTCCAAAAATGCCAATATTTTTTAACAAGTCCTGAAGTTGGGCATTGGTTTCTGTTACTTTGTGCAGATTTACTGCCTCTATAATAGAAAATGTGGATTCATACAAGTACATGCTTCTTCCAAAACTATCTATAACATGAAACTATAATATTCAAATACACGTGATCCACTGAAAACAATTTAGTTTTATTCTTGAATATATTAAACGGTAGAAATGAGGACCAACATGACAGTTTTATGAAACTATAAATAAAGCAATAAATATTTTAATTGTATTAATTGGCTTTGACCATTAATGGCCGTGGGTGTTGGCATGATGACTCCCACATGTCCCCCAATCCTGCCATCTGCCTATGGTAGATGATGCAGTGGTCGGGTGCTAGACCTAATCCCTTCAGGGATGTAGCGCCATGGAGTTTAGTTTAGTTTAATTGTCTTTGTCCTGGGCCGCACCACCAGTTGGCCATCCTTGCTATATACCATATAGGTCAAGGATTAATTTTGTTTGAGTAATGTTTGCACCTATATTAAAATATAACGCCAAAATATTAAACTAAATATCAACATTGTTCTAAAAAGTCACTAACTCCAAAAATCGCTATTTTGAGTTACTGTATATATACTACTACATTGATGAAAGGATGCTTTATAGGCAGGTAGAACTCACTAACTGATATCCTGACCAATTTCCAAGTAACTAATACTTCTAGCATAATGAATAGAGGAGAAAGTGTGATGACTGAGGTAGTTCACTGGTTCCGCCGCTAGGTAGCAGTTACTCTGCTTGTGAGTCGCGGGAGCAAGATTACTACGGGCGGTATAGGAAAAATTGCAAACATTATTAAACAAAATAATACATTAATCTATTTCAAAATGACTCGCCTTATCTAAATTGAATTGTTAGATACTTCTGACAATTTTCGGGCTGCTTTACACGTCTTGGAAGATCTCATCTCCAAAAATAAACATGGCCGTGTGTAACAGTAATTTCTCAGATTCCAAGAAGCTTGACCGTAACATTTCGTTCCACATCTTTAAAAAAATCGAAGATGTTCACAAGCAATGAACAATTATATAATATAGGTATGAAACAGCTAAGGGATGATTTGATCTAATATTTTATTGCCTAGAAAATAGGGTAGATGGTATGTTAGTATAATTTGATGAGAATTTGTTAAAGAATGTACATTTGTATAGAAATAACAACGTATAATTAGGGTAGAAAACAGCTAAGGGATATTTTATAAATTAATATTAATATTACATTGTATAGAATATTACTGAGTATTAATTTGTATTAATATTGTATTAATAGAAATATTATTTATAATAATATTAATTTTCTCCTGGCCGTATGGGGTAAGTTATGTAGGTGAAACACGGTCAAAAGTGTAGATATGTGTACAAATTATGTGAACAGAGATAATATAAACTAAGGGGTGGTTTGTGAATTGCAGGGCACGGAAAATTTCATAAGCAGCACTACAAAAATAGGGCGCGTGATCTTTAAAATTGGCGTTTCAACATCCGATAAAGACGCACATACACAAAAATTGTTTTGCAACGCATTCTACATATATCACACAATATTTCAAAGCATTTTCCCTGATTTTTTCATAAACAAATTAAATCCTCTTGCCTTAACTACAGCCCGCTATTTGCTCAAACCCTCGACCATTCGCCGTTCGCTGTAAATTATGTGCATCTTATGTTGTTAAATTATATTATTAAAAAAAGGAACAAGATATTAAACTAATAAGACATTTGTTATGATAATTATACATAAAAATTACTAACATAAGTGAACAGAAAATATGATAAATAAATAATCCAATAAATGCATAAATAAAAGTAGTGCAGACTTACTAAGTTAGAAAAAAGCTTCATTCACTCCCTTCCTCAGCGGGTCAATCTTGCAGTATGGGTACAAGTAGTTAGATAATATGGTATTATTATTGAGACCACGAATAAATTATGTAAATTTTTTTACGTTATTGCTGGTATTTTATGGAAAAGATGCCTGCTAATACCTCAATACCATTCTGATAGCTTTAGCTTTAGAGTATTTACTATTACTCGTTAACCATTATAGATATATAGGTGGTACTCAATTTATAATAAGATCCAAATATTTCACTAAACCTTACACCCTTAATCTCTTTCTGGACACAAAAATAAAATAATAAATGTCGCATAGTCAAATTTGCTTCACCCTCAACATTTCACGATCGTCCCACATCATTCAGAGAGCTGAGCGCCCGGAATAATTACCACTCAATTACTCGTAAACCATTCAAGATATAAAGGTGGTACTGAATTTAAAATAAAGTTGAAATATTTCCCTAAAACTTTCTCGCTTGAAGTTTTTACGGGACACAAAAATGAAAAAAATTGTCGCATAGTCAAATTCCGTTTCACCCTCCATGAATTTTGTGTAATTGGTGATGTTTATATAATGAAATAAAAACATTTATGTCCGCATTTTTTAAGTTTCTGTTTTAACCATCAGAAGGACTGTGTTGTGCAGATTATTTCTGCACAAATTTCACAGAAATAGGACCAAGGGTTAATTAAAGATTGCGAGTTTAATCATAAGATGCCAAACTATCATGACCCAGCATTGAGAAGTTGAAACGCAAACGAAGGTGCTGCCAGTGTTTCGGTGGACCGCCGCTCTCCCTATACCTACCATTGTATTAGCGGCGAAGTCATCACACTTTCTCATTCTATTCATTATGCTTCTAGTTTACCAAGTTCATATATGCAATGGTTTATTCAAACTTTAAAACTGCTGTATCTCAAAACTAAGATTTTGGACTTAGTGACTTCTGCCAGAACAACGACAATATATAGCCTATCATGAAAACAAAAATGTCCTTGATAACAATGAGAAAATTAACTATGAAACACAATAACAAATACCAGTCTAATCATACTCAATTAAAACTAGACCTACACAATGCTCACCATAAAATTAGTGGTAGTGACCCAAGGAACCATTCACCAAATGTTGGCCAGTTTTTGGATGAATGACAAGTATTAATTATTACAGGAAGTTTGTAACAGTGAAGTTTTCTAATGTAGTAATATAAGAATTGAGTCAATTTTTGTGACACTTCACTTAATTCCTCTTCTCAATTCTTATAATATAAGGAATCATAAGTGTTCAGAAACATATTCTGGATGAGATTAACCTGGCAGAGTTTTGAAGGGATTTTTATTTTTTGAAACCACATGTGGACGTTAATTTCTATTTAAGGTACATATTAGGGAGAACAGAGAAAACTAAACAATATATATTTATTTACAGCTACAGTACGGAAGTTTGATCCTGTACAGAGGTCTCAATTGACTGATTTTGGAAAGTATGTAGCAGAATGCTTGCCAAAATATGTGCAAAAAGTTCAGCTGACTTCAGGAGATGAATTAGAGGTGCTAATAGCACCTGAAGGTGTGTTACCAGTGTTGCAATTCCTCAAGGACCATCAGAATGCTCAATTTGCGAGTTTGATTGATATTGCTGGAATGGATGTTCCTTCCAGGAAACACAGATTTGAGGTAAAGTTCTTTATGGTTAACGGTGGGTTTTCAGTATTATCTTGTTACTAGTAGGTGTCTGCGGCTTCACCCACGATAATTAATTTGGAGATTAAAAATTAAAAGCAAAATAATTAAAACATTATATTTATTAACACTTGCATGCGAAACATTCATAGGTCTAAACTAAACGATTAATAATTAATGAAACAGTTAAAAATCTTGCTTTGAAATGAATTCTATGATTAGAAAGTGCAGCATGGGAAAAATGACCTCAGATTCGAGTTCCCTGGCCTGGAAACCTCTGCATAGCGAATGAATCATCCAGTGTGGACTTACAAAATTCAAGCGATCACAATGCTTTTGTTTCCAATGTACAGTATGACAAAAATAGGCAAAGCCACCTGCAATTGATTTGACAATTGAAATGTATTACTGAAAACTGACGCTTCGAAAGCGCAAAAAATGCATGTTTTCTGCCCGTTTTTCACTCATATTCGCCCACCCTTCAGTCCATCTATGTTGACAACTTCACATCTCTGTGTTCAGCAGATTTCGCTGGGCATCATGTACAGACAGATAGACAAACTTCCTCTTTATTATATAGATATTATACAGAGGAAAATTTGACCTCAGCAAGAATTGAACCCTGGTTTCCAGCTTGGTATACAGATGCCCAAGGGACATATGCACCAATCCTATTCCAAATATTCCTCTAGACAAGGGTTCTCACCTATGGATCGTTATTAGATTGCTAAGTCCCTGGATAAGTCATGGGATTCACAAAAATCTATAAGTAATAATTTATTATGTTCCTAAATAATCTGTTCTACTTTTGAAAAATATGTCTTTAAACCCTTTCAGAGCTAAATTTATACACAATACGGCATTCATCATTGGGCATTAAGTTTGAAATTGACTAGGGAAAATCTGTGAAGTACCTGTTTTCTATAAAGGAAAATCCTAACACATGGATTAACATTTTCACGTTTTACATAATCATAATCTCTGTTTTTATACAATTTTTGAGGCGATGCATTTATACATCAGTAACAGTGAAAAGGTTAAATGTTATTTCCTTATGTATTGAATATAACAGGCACCTGTTTTTCGTAAAGCATTTTACTGAAAAATCACAGACTTGGTAAAAAGATGCGGAATTGATTCACTTTTAAGCAAAATCACAAAATAATTGATGAAATTACATTAATTATATTGGAAGAAATTTGAAGTTGGCAACCTTATTGAATCATTGAAGAGGAAATGTGACAAAAATTGACAGTCGATGTTTCAATCAATTTCACAAGCTAATGACATAATATTCTGAAAACAAGAGTTTATTAATTGTATTTTTCAAACAAACCAAGCTGCATAAAATAAATAAATAAATAAAAAGTGGAGGGAAAGGAAATAGACATTAAATCCATGTCTGGGATATTAATACAAGTAAGAATCAGCTTGAAAAATTTTATGTCATAACCGGGATTTGAACACGGATCTTCAGCTTAACGCGCTGATGCTCTACCATTGAGCTACCATGACAACATGCCAGTACAACATCAAATTCCTCAACTGATTCAGATTACAAGGCAACCCACGGGAGGTTTCTCCGTTGAGAACACACATCCAATGGTGTCCTACATTTGTAGGTACTTTGAAGCCAAGTTATTATTTATATACTATTAATTAAGTGGAGGGAAAGGAAATAGACATTAAATCCATGTCTGGGATATTAATACAAGTAAGAATCAGTAATCTGAATCAGTTGAGGAATTTGATGTTGTACTGGCATGTTGTCATGATAGCTCAATGGTAGAGCATCAGCGCGTTAAGCTGAAGATCCGTGTTCAAATCCCGGTTATGACATAAAATTTTTCAAGCTGATTCTTACTTGTATTAATATCCCAGACATGGATTTAATGTCTATTTCCTTTCCCTCCACTTAATTAATAGTATATAAATAATAACTTGGCTTCAAAGTACCTACAAATGTAGGACACCATTGGATGTGTGTTCTCAACGGAGAAACCTCCCGTGGGTTGCCTTGTAATCTGAATCAGTTGAGGAATTTGATGTTGTACTGGCATGTTGTCATGGTAGCTCAATGGTAGAGCATCAGCGCGTTAAGCTGAAGATCCGTGTTCAAATCCCGGTTATGACATAAAATTTTTCAAGCTGATTCTTACTTGTATTAATATCCCAGACATGGATTTAATGTCTATTTCCTTTCCCTCCACTTAATTAATAGTATATAAATAATAACTTGGCTTCAAAGTACCTACAAATGTAGGACACCATTGGATGTGTGTTCTCAACGGAGAAACCTCCCGTGGGTTGCCTTGTAATCTGAATCAGTTGAGGAATTTGATGTTGTACTGGCATGTTGTCATGGTAGCTCAATGGTAGAGCATCAGCGCGTTAAGCTGAAGATCCGTGTTCAAATCCCGGTTATGACATAAAATTTTTCAAGCTGATTCTTACTTGTATAAATAAATAAAAGTTTAGGAGGGTTTCCCCCCCTTTAAAAACCCAACAAAAATAGTGAAACTGTTGAAGACTATTACAGATTTACGAAATCTGGCAGAAATTTTCACTGTAAAAAAGGTGCTTACACGAGTTTCCAGTCTAAGTGGACTAACAGCTGATCTCTCAATGGCAGTTTAATTTTTCAAAATTGAGTGTTATTTCCATGAGTGTGTCTTAAAGTTCTTTTACTTTTCTTGTTAGTTTTGCAAAAATAAAACTGAAAATGCTTTCTGATTTCACAGGTGATCTACAATTTATTGTCTTTGAGGTTCAACTCTCGAATTCGTGTAAAGACATACACTGACGAGCTAACACCACTGGAATCTGCATGTGAAGTGTTCAAAGCAGCGAACTGGTACGAGCGAGAAGCTTGGGATATGTATGGAATATTCTTTGCCAATCATCCAGATCTACGC
This sequence comes from Ectobius pallidus, assembly GCA_964059195.1. Classification (NCBI taxonomy): domain Eukaryota; kingdom Metazoa; phylum Arthropoda; class Insecta; order Blattodea; family Ectobiidae; genus Ectobius; species Ectobius pallidus. The sequence goes on from CAXKWD010000006.1 coordinate 168,537,444, forward strand.
AGAATTCTTACTGATTATGGATTTGAAGGACATCCTTTCAGAAAAGACTTCCCATTATCAGGATATGTTGAGGTAGAGACTCATTTTATTCACTTACAAAAAAAGTCTTTGCACCTACAGTGATATTAAAGATTAAATAAAAGGTGGCAGTATTATTGACGTATACCGAAAGAACAGATGCTATTTGTGAAGCCTCCATTCATTGATTTTTTTAGAGACTTAAAAAGAATGGTGGGTTTGGAGAAACAATTAATATGGGGACATGAAAAAATAATAATCAGTTACCTATACTGTAATCACTCGGCTATAAGACCCACTTTTTGAAGTGAAACTTCTTTAGGCACGCTAGGAGTAAATCGAGAGCTAACCCAAAGTTGCGTTACGAACAAAATCGTACTGGGGCTGTGACGGACTGCTCAGAAAAAAATTTAATCAATGATTAGGCTTATCCAAATAAAAAATAAAAAAATCCAAAATTAAAAATCTCAAAATCCAAAAATTAAAAATTAAAAAAATCCAAAAGGTATGAGGCAAAATTGAAAAAATATAATAATCAAAAATTTTAAAAATCCAAGTTTCACTTCTGTCGTGTGGCATTCCATGCACCCGATTTTTTCCCATAATTTAGTGTTTTAAAATTGGGGGAGGGGGGGTCTTATAGGTGATAATATCCAAAATAGGTAGACGAATTTTGTCTCTCTTGGACATTACATTTATTTTGCTGACTGTGCCAGTAACATATTTTCGGTTGTACATAGAAGTTTCTACCCGGAGCTCTCACACCATTTTTCTCTGCAAACGCCACTATGCTTAATTTTCAAGGGGTAGAATAACTCATTCTTTGACCAGTTATTTTCACACGCCACTTGTCTGCTTTCAAATTAAACGCTGACCACCCCATGCTTCAGACCACGTGCTTACAAAACACGCTGCTACAAAATGTTAAGGGTGGAATTGGGAGGGGGAGTGTCATGCAGCTGAAAGCACAAGGCCAAGGTCAAGGAGGAAGCTAAAGATTACTGCTGTGTTCCATCGAAAGAATGTCCAAAGTTGACACTTTTATCCAAATTTGAAACTTCGATGATTTTTAATATTTTTCAAATTGTGGAATAAAAAATGAGGGGTCTTACAGGTGATGGGGTCTTATAGCCAATTAATACGGCATTACCATTTTAAAATTTGTGTTTTTTCAGGTACGCTACGATGATGAGAAGAAACGTGTAGTGGTTGAACCTCTGGAGTTGGCTCAAGAATTTAGAAAATTTGAACTGTCTACACCATGGGAACAGTTTCCAAATTTCCGTGAAGCTCCTGCTGTTGCAGAAGAAGTGAAAGTAGATAATAAAGATGAGAAGAAATAAGAGTTTTGTAAATATATTTAAAGACTTTAAAAAACTCCTGCTGTTGGAAAATTATTGTAAATTGTTGAAAATAGAGTTTGTGCATCGTAGTTTGTTCTAATTGTGGGCTCTTTTGCTTTTCAGTAAATAAATCCATATTGTACAGAGTTTCTTTTGCAAGTTTATTTTGTTGATTTTAAATTTTTTCAATTTTAGTATTATTCCTGGCAATATTCACTACTCACTTTCAAAGACATAGGCTATCAATAGTTTAAGCTGTAATGGGAAACAGTGAAGCAGACTATATTTAGGAAATACAACTTCACTACTAATTTTTTCAATGCTACTGACATATAAATACAGTAAAACCTCTCTATAACGACCATCGCAGGTTCCACGGAAAAGTGGTCTTTAAGAGGGGGAATGCATTTTTATGTCTTGAAACTGAAAATACAATAGAATAAATACGGTACAATACAAAAGATGTATTTTGCAAGTTAACACACAGTTGATTATTACTTACTTTTACAGTATAACGGGGTAATGTTTTCCAGGAAAAGAAAGACACGTCTATTTTCCCTACATTACATTTTGCTATTAGGACAATGAAAGGAACTCGACCGGCACGCTTCTTAGAATCGAGAATTTCAGAAACCCCCTCATGTCCACTGAATAAACGTTTTCATAAGAAATAGAATTACCCCTCCGAGTCACTGCGATCATGTAGATAATAAAGGCATGAATTCTTAAGGGTATTGAAACAAGCAGGTAAGAGGTACGAGATTGGAATGTGTCCTGTTGAAGCCGCGGTACTTGTACGCTGTCTACTGCAAGGTATTTCCCAGAAGGCGAAGAGGAAAACAGCCCAAAAGCATTGTTCAACCATATTCTCATTTCTGTTCAATCACGCTTGTAAAAGTACTGTATTGAAAATTGAAGAGACGTCTTGCAGTGCCCACATCAGTATTTTTGTTCAAATGCTGATTAATGCCTACCATTTGAGTAAATATTTTTTACGATTTTGGTCGTTATAGAGGAGTTTAACGTAAATGAAACTCTGGTCGTTGGTCGGGGAGAGGGGTGGTCGTTTAATAGGGGTACAAATAACATTGGCCTTATGGGTTTTACTATCGGTTCCTAGAAAAATTGGTCTTTAAAGGAGGTGGTCGCTAAAGAGGGGTGGTCTTTAAGACAGGTTTTACTGTACAACACTTCAAAGAAATGTATAAAAGCAGAGATATAAGATTAATGTGGTAATGCTTCATGTAAGACTAGTAAACCCGTGGCAAAACTTTCACATTTCAGCCTTTTTGATAGAACGCTAAGAAAATGGACATGTAGTTAAATCAAGGTTCAAAATTTCTGGTCGCCAGATTGCCAAGGGCACATTTAAATTGCCATGTAAAAGGGCTAAACGAGCTCTGTGTGATGGTCCAAGTGAAACTACCACCAATGTAAACCAACATTTGTAACATGCGGTAAATTTTTAGTTTAGTAATGCAGATCTAGCCAGTTTTCGTAGAACACAGCAGACATCAATATCAGCTGATAAAGATGATGTTCACGTCACAACCAGTGCCATCCGTGCATGCGTCAGTATATGATTAGGTACCTAGTCTTTGTGAATGTTGGATTCATGAATTGTGGTTAATTACCATAGCCATCAATTTTTGTTACTTTTCTATTCAAACACTTCTAAGTAGAAATACTGTTGTTTTACACTTTAAAAAAATTATTTTCCAATTAAAATTAAAATAAAATCAGGTAAACTGATGTAACAAAGTGCCAGAATGCTTTTCTTTAATCAGTTATAATTGCAATTATGACATGCAGTTTTTTTAATTTTTTTTTTTAAATTGAATTCAGAGTTAAGCTCCAGATTGATCCATTAAGCAAGACTTACGGAAGAACAAAGGTCTACTTAAAAAAAAAAAAATAATTATACTAAAATAGTCCAACATCAGCAGAACAATAGAGATTTGTGATATCTTGACAATCGCACACTCACACAAGAAAGTCAAACTGGCCAACTGTGGGATTTGAACCAGGGACCTCCAGATGTTACCATCTCGGCCACCTCGCTCAGTTTAACGGTCTAGTTTGATAAGCATATATGAAGGAATAGTGTTATTTGTCAAAGGTAAATGTATTGCAACTGCCCAAGTCATATATGAACACTCTAAAACAATTTGTTGTCATGATAACTGATTTGCATTTGATAAATTCTTTCTATTATATTACCACTAAATTGGGCTTTACTCCAGTACCAGTCAACCGATTTGGTCCAATATCAATAGGCTTCTTCCCATGGAAGTTATAAATGCATATAACAAGTTTCATGAAAATCCTGTAAAGTGTATTTGAGTTATTGCACATACAGACACATGGACGGATGGACAGACATCTTAAAAAACACCATTCTGGCACTTAATAATCTTATCTATGTTCATGTAAAATTGATGCTAGCTGCAGAATATGTCCATTTGAATTTAGGACAGTTATTTTAATTTAATTTTATTTTATTTCAATATAAAACTAGCTGAATTTTGGTGCTCAGTAATTTATGCATTCTCGATATAAGTAGGCCAAGAAAATTGTGTTACACTACACTTACAGCAATAGTGGTACAGTTAATAGTCAACTGATAATTGTTAAGTCTACAAAATAAAAGGCCTAAAATGCAAGAGGATTTGAATTTTTTCCCCATAAATAAGCAATATTTTGCACCATACGAGTCTATTGGGTTTTAATGTGAAACAACACCAAAATAAACCCATTTTTTGTACCGATTCAATTTAACATTTTTATTAGGTTTGTTCGCAAAGCAGATCCGTGACTGCTTGAGAATTTGTTGTATTGCGCATGTCCAGTCTGTAACTTACCCGTGATTTGCACTTTGCGAACAGTTACAAGAATTTGGAATTGATAGTTTCTGCATTTAATCGATACGATATGGAAATAAAATATATATTTCCCTTTAACATGTTATACATGCAATATATATCGGCAATATAAACTATATTTTGGGAAACTTTTAATTATCTTCCATTATTCATATATATAAGTAGCCTACGCTTATAAATCTGGTGCAATGTTACTGGAGGGAGGAGTCAGGCGCGTGAAAATAGGTCACTGCACATGTCTCTGATAACAATTCATGGTAGAGCCTGCAAACTTTTCTTATAGTACAGAAACTGTCCGTGAGAACATTGCGAGCAGAAGATTGAAATCAGAATCATGGATTCTCGCTTTGCGAACGCGTGTGGAGAAAGAGCGCATGCGTACGATGTGTTCCTGGTTTCTGACTGCTTTGCGAACAAACCTGTTAGCTATAAAATAGGATCTCTAGTGTTTTTATTATTAATCTGATGAGAATATGAAGTATGAGAAATTAAGCTCACCTTGACTAGCATCAAACAGAAGTAGAATTCTTCCCAGTGCACCATATTCAGTCTGAAATTCTGTAACATGAGGGGGTTATCTTGCAGGATAGGTTCAAACTTCTCTTCTCATATCTAAATACCTGCATCAAAGAGAAGATAAATTATCCATTTTTTACTACACCATTTATCAACTGAATTAAAAGACATGATTTGCAGTAATAATAAATTTTGCGGCTAGCACCCAGACCAAAAGAAGGGACTGCAGAAGAGATAATGTTAGCTTATTTCAACATTAAGTAAAAACATGTAAAGGTATCCTATGTCTGCTAAAATTTCAGAGAAAATACTGAAGGTTCGTTCGAGAGATGGAGTCCCTGGAAAGTTGCCAATAAAGCAATTTTTATACCTTAGCCTTTCAACAGCCGGAATCTTGAATAACAGGCATCTTTTCCGCAATGTAGGCCGTGTCAATGAGTATTTATTTCTGAACGTTTCATTGTCAGCTGCAGGGGACTTCTTCAGTGGTAGCTTTCCTCACTTCTAAGTCTGGAAAATGGTTAATACAGGCTTAGAAGTGAAGAAGTTCCCCGTAGCTGGGAATGAAATGTTTGAAAATAAATACTCATTGACATGGCCTACATCCCAGAAAAGAAGTTTGTTATTAAAGCGACTTTTATTCCCTATGGAAATAAAGCTACACTTAAGTGTTAAGTGTCTTAGCAACGTGAAGCTAGCAATTATTAATACTGAATATGTTAACTAGAATTAAGTCGAGTAATCTAAGGGATGAAGGGGTACATTTTGAGATGTCATGATATGGCACAATCTACAATCTAACTCATAAGATAATCTAGGGGCTAGGAAGATGGAGAGGCATTGATCATGAAGGGTTTATTCAGAAATATGGACACAGTAGAGTCTTGCTAATCCAGATTAGATGGGATCAGACTTAAATGAAATTTGCCTTAAAATGCACATACTGTAATACAAGTTTTAGATGGGTAAAACTATAAAAATAAGAGTTGAATTTTACATAAGAACTTCACTTTTGGTATAATTTACCTGTACTAGTTTCGGTGCTTTCGCTACTACTGTCAACAGCTATACTATACTGCCGTGGTAACCTCCTGCAGATGTGGTACAAACTTATTCACAAGAAGGGGAACCAACTGATGAACTTCGATATCCCGACCACTGAGGACCTCACCTAAAAGTCTGTACTACGTCTGCGGAAGGGTGTCATAGCAGGTGAAGTATTGCTGCTGACAATGGTAGCAAAGGTGCCAAAACTAGTACAGGTAAACTATACCAAAAGTGAAGATTTAGTGTAAAATTCAACTCTTATGTAATTATTATGTTCTATAACTTCACTATGTTAACTTCCAACTTCCAATACAATTTAATATAAAAATAGATTTTTTTCTTTTCATAAATATAACTTTTCCTACAACATAATTTAAGTTTTAGTACTACTGTATACGTAGACCTAACTTTTTAACCTACAAACTGATATTAACAATACAAAACACAATACATTTCTGTTAAAGAATTTAAAAAAGAAAGAAATGTTAAATTCTGAACCAGGCGCGGCTCGTGGCTGGGAAGTTAGGTGAAGAGCTAGATAGCGGCCTAACTAGGAAGACGCCTGACACCGGTAAGGGTAGATTGCCTGGAATGGAAGCCTACCATTGCATTGCATTGCACCGTATGAAGAGCGCATGCGTAAGTGAAGTAGCACTTCACCTACTTCCCCTGAATAACCGCCACTGTTCTGAACAGGACTATAACTGCAATACGGATGCCAAAGATTAGTAGTTTTTATTTTTTATTTTAAATTATGTCAGGATTAACCGGATGTCCAGATCAGCAGGACTCTACAGTACTGTAATTTATATTGCAATAAAATATATTTCTTGTAACAACAAGTGCAATGTAAGTTTGGTTAGACATATGCTTATTCCAGGTACAGCATGATCAGCGATATTCACACAGTGGGAGCAGCCACCAAGTACAGTAAGCAACATCGACCATACCTTACAAGTCGCTGGTCCCAGCCAAAATATACATGGTACAGTTATCTCGTAAGGTGTAGATTTCAAGACTTTGTTCTGTGCTTTTACTCTTTGTTAATAAATTAAAAACATACTGATTATCGTTTGAGGTACAAACACCCGATCTTCATGTAAAGAGCCACATGGTACAAAAATGAGGACTTAAATTTCTGCAACCCATTTTCTGAATGTGTCTACCAACTTTCAACAACTTGGCAATGGAGGGGAATTTTGCCATTATTAAAATCTCAAACTTTGGCCGTTTCTTCTTGGCCTGTGACCTTGGGGAACTGCCACTAGCGGTGAGCCTAATATTGCCACACATGCGACTGCAGTGAATGAAGAAATATAGTGTATGAAGATGAAACAGCACTGGTCAACGAGTAGGACCGGAACTTCCCGAATGCTAAGGGTGGATTGATAAGTGGGTGGGGACAACCGAGCGGGAAGGGTACGTGGTTATGTATAAACTCATTTCTAGGGTAGCACTGAACAAGACTATGGGCCAAAAAGTAGTTCTTGCACTGTAAAATTTGTTAATGGCAGCATTAATTTTCTTTTTCACTCTTATTGTAGCATAGTTATAAGCCAGCTATCATTTGTACGAGGCGTGTCCATAAAGTAAGTTTTTCTGGGACCTTTTACAGAAACAAAACACAATTTCATGAAAATATTCATTGCAACAGATATAGGAAGTCTTCAGCTCTTTTTCAACATATTCGCCACCGGAATTGAGTCATTTGCCCTACCGTGTGACCAACTTCTTAATGCTTGTGTTGTAGAAGTCTGCCGCCTGGGATTTGAACCGCTGTGTGACAACCATCTCTGCCTATTTCACTCTCTTGTCATTTCTTGAGGTGTAGGAAAAGATGAAAATCACTGGGAATGAGATTTGGGCTGTAGAGCCAATTTTTAAACACCTCCCAGCAAGTCTCCTGCAGAAGTTCAGCTGGGAAGAGTTTAAACAGCCCGGACCTCACTCCCAGTGACATCCATCTTTTCCTACACCTCAAGAAATTACAGGGGATGACAGAGAAGACGAAATGGTTATCACACTGTGGTTCAAATCACAAGCGGCAGAGTTCTACGACACAGGCATTTAAAAGTTGGTTCCACGGTATAACAAACATTGTCAATTCCGGTGGTGAATTTGTTAAAAATTGCTGAACACTTGTTGTATATGTTGCAATAAATATTTCCATGAAATTGTGTTTTGTTTCTGTAAATAGTCCCAGGAAAACTTATTTTCTGGATGCACCTCGTACAAGCTCAGGTTTGAAGACTTGCGTGGTGAACAATACACTTTTGCATGAGACAGAAACAATGAATACGCTCCCTGCAATATGGCCTCTTATTCTAATCAGGATTATTTGAAGGGAGAAAGTTGTATTGCCCATGCTTTAGGGTAGAGAAAGTTATGTGAGTGTATCACTTCAGTTTTTTTAAGTGTGGCAAAGACATTTAGATTTCCTACTGAAAGTCTCTATGTTAAACATGGCACCATGACCTCAGGCATAAAAAAGAAATCACATTTCTTACAACACCTTTGATGAATTCCTCATATCTTATACTGACTCTAGACAGCACTAGAGTCTGTATGAATTTCTGATAATGGTAAAAGCACTGAACAAAATTCCTCGATTCTACATCCTAACCTATTCCTTTGTTAATTACTTTGTAACACAATACAGCTTAACATATTTAATTAAAACAGGATTTAACAGTGTTACGGTATACCTCAAGAAAGAAATTATATTTACACTAAATCAAGAATACTACGCAATATCACAACCTATCCATTCATGGTAGGACACATACAAACGCTTAACAATAATTATCTGTACAATCTATACACACTTTTATCTTTTTGTTATTGTAGAAGAATAGAATTTGAAATGGAAAATATGATAGTTTTGATGTAAACAGATTTAGTATATTATACTCGCTGTATCTGCCATTCCAAAAACAAGCCATTTTTATTTATTAAAATATGTCTTTTTATATTATACTCTTAAAATCTTTCCATATGGTTTATAAAATCTTACTAAATGTAAACTAAATTACACAGGAGATATGAATACACAGAGCTTTCTCACATTGACTCATTATGCATTACCAAAGATTTTAATCTATTCAAGGAACTCTATTTACTTTAACTTTGGGGAATTACACGAATTAGAAGAAAAATATTACACCAAAATCATGGAATTTAAATGAAATTTAAAATACTCCAACCAGATAACACTAATACAAAGTACCTTAGTACTTACTTACTCAATGGCAAGAGACAATTCCTCAGCAAGCTAAAGGAATATTTACATAAAATTAAATAAAAATTGTTTCCAGTGGATATTTATTTGTCTTTACAACAAAACACACAACGTTTTGGTCATAACCATAAGACCTTGTGACTGTTTATAAGAAGAGAATAATACTCTCAATTGTCCGTGTCATAACAAACACTTCCGTTGTAAGTGGAATGCGCACTTACAACGGAAGCACGTGGTTGAGCATGAGAGAGATATTAGATGTAGGAAAACTTCTACTGGTCTTAGCCAACATTTGATCGAGAATAATCATCGTATGGGTGCTTTGAAGATTTTAAAGGTTGAGGACGATGTTATTAGGAGGAAAGTGTGCGAAGCTTGGAATATCGGATGCAATCAAGATTTCGTTTTGAACCGATCTGACGGTGACTTGGGTGATGAGTGGTTGGGGGTCATTAAGAGAACAAAAAAGAATAGACATGTTATACGCTTCCCTCTTCCTCCTGTGGATGTTATAGAAGAGTCCCCGTATGAAATACCTGTTGATTGGATTGATAAGCATTTTCGTAATACCAATTTTTTGTTCCATTCTAATCGTGCGCATTCCACTTACAACGGAAGTGTTTGTTATGACACGGACAATTGAGAGTATTATTCTCTTCTTATAAACAGTCACCTGAAGAAGGTCTTATGGTTATGACCGAAACGTTGTGTGTTTTGTTGTAAAGACAAATAAATATCCACTGGAAACAATTTTTATTTAATTTTATGTAAATATATTAATCAGTGGAAATCTGGACCATTATGGCAGATTTAAAGGAATATTATCTATTTTACGGAACCCGAAGGTTCATTGCCGCGCTTGCCTGAGACCGCCATTCAACCATATTCTGTGCTAACTCTATCCAACCATCCCTCACAAATCCTACTTCCCTTAAATCTATCCTAATATTATCCTCGTACCTACGTCTGGGTCTTCCAAGTGGTCTTTTCCCTTCGGATCTCCCATTCAATACTTTTGAGATATGTCTTTCCTCCCCCATGTCCAGCCCATTTCATCCTCCATGATTTAATTACCCTTACTATATCTGGTGATGAGTACAGGTCATGGAGCTCATCGTTATGCAGCTTACAAAGTACCTTAGTACTTGAAGTATTTGTGGAGTTATTCCTTTACTCTCAAATTCTGTCCATTTTGTAGTGAGATAACTTAATATGAATGTAGTTAAAATTTTAACTGATATTCACTGTGAATATGAATTACCTTGTAAGATCGCTTTCTACTGCATGTGGCAGCCATCTTCAGCAATTGACTCCCATACTGCCAATGCTGCGGTCAGGAAGATGTTTGTGAACGATTTTGTCATACAGTGCATGTGATTTGAACTGTAGGTGTTCATTTAAGGATGTTTGTATCATCTTGTATGGTATACCTGAATATTTTGTATCGTTTTTGAGTGTGACCATTGTGGTTAATGTGTAGTACGTATTGTTGTCTGCCTATTCCTGTCCTCAGGCCCTGATTTCAGGGACTCTGTACCCTGGGCAAAGCTTTGTATAACTGCCATTTTTAAAATTTATTTATTAATTTATTTTTTAACTTTTACTCCCCACTTACCCACCCCAAAGTCACTGTTTTTGTGTTAAGGTTGGCTTTTACCCAAGTATCAACCAATAGTATTCTGATAGCATTTTATTACTGCGAGTAATCCAATCACTACCTAGACTATACAACAAAAATTATAAACATTTTTGTTATAAAATACAAGTAATTTTGCAAAAAAAAAATAATAATAGTAAATAAAAAAAAAAATGCATGACTGCTATAGTAATTTCAATTTTAAAAAATTGCCTAATAGTTCTAGAAATATTTGTAAAATAAATATTAGTCAATCTTTAAAATTTTACAAAAATAATTACTATATTTGGTATTTGGTAATTTGGTATATTTATGAATCATTAGTTAAGAAAATAGTACAATCCGATTAAGAAATTTGGCCAGTTAAAAAGAGAGAGGAAAGAAAATTATTAGCAACAGAAATGGATTTTTGGAGAAGAGCAAATAGAACTTCTAGAAGAAGGTTTGAAAGAATTAGAAATGAAGAAATTCAGGAACAAATGGAAGTACAACACACTATAATAAATGAAATTAAAGAAAAGCAACTTGTGTGGTACGGTCATGTGAGAAGGATGGGGGAGGAGAGATTACAAAAGAAGATCTTCAGATGGAATCCTCCGGGCAGACCAAAGAAGACATGATTTAATGGGATACAAGAAGACATGAAGGAGAAAAACATTTCTGAGAATCTATGGGAGGATAGAGAGGCTTGGAGATTGAGAATACAGAAGATAAAAAGTGATGATGATGATGATGATGATGATGGTAATTTAAAAATGTAAGCTAAATTATATTAAATTTTTTCATTAAAATTTGTATTACAGGTTTGGAGATACAATATTTTGTTACAGGCCTATAATGTTTCTTTTAATTATAAAAAAATCCACCTAAAAAAATTGCTGCCCTTTTTAGGACTGCTACCTGTGCTCACTTATAAATCAGGGCCTGCGTGTCCAATGTTTATTAGGTGAATTGCATAGGCAGCATCTATGTTTTGTTTGAGGACTCTGATGTGTTCTAAGTATCATGTTTTGAAATTTCGGCATGTTTGTCCAACATATAAAATTTTGGACATTCATTGCAATTTAGTTTATACAGTCCTGGTTTACTATATTTGTCTCTGTTTGTTTGTGGGCTGTATTCTGTTCTTTGTTCTAAATGCTACTTTTTATCCTTGTTTTCTGAAGTCTGGCCATGTTTCTGTGTTTGTGTGATGAATATGTGAGAGTGATATGTTGTCTATGGATGGATTGTTTCAGCTGTGTTTATACTCCTTTCAGCTTCGAGGCTATATCAGGAGTTTGGGATCTGTATCTGTACAATAGGGTAGGCCATGGAACTATTGCTTGTCAATTGTTACTACTGTCGGTGTATTTAATGGAAGAAATTTCAACTGATATTAATTTAAATGGATATGATACAGGATGAAATGGTTAGGATGATTCATGGTATGTAAATATCTAATTCGGCATTTGCCTTTACAACTGGGGAAACCATGAAAAAACCCATGTCAAATTGGCTGGCCCCAGGATTTGAACCTGAGATCTCCCAAATGCAAGTCTGAGATGTTACCATCTCAGCCACCATGATCGGTTTGTTTTGATCTTCTTGATCACAATGTTTAGGAGCCTGTTGTTGAAGATGGTTGCCCTATGGAGTTGAAAGCACTCCAACAAGATTATTTATAGGCCTATTACCAAATTTTAGTAATGAATATCAGTTTAAAACAATGAAAATTTAACTAAGTTCACATTATTTTACGTTAACTAAGGACCCAATATTCCACCGAAACAAAACTCTGTGGTGCTTCATGCTATCACTGTCAGGACAGAGGGCAGTCAGCATGCCGATTCCCATACCCATTGTGGACTACTACTTTATCAAGTAGCTCCTCGGCTGTTCTCACAAGGCTGGGTGCACACTATTCCAAAAGGTACAGGGGCTCGAACCCATCCATTTTTACTTAGAAACCACTAACCACTAGAATATACAGGCAGTCCCCAATATTCCACTTCCGTTTTTTGTTGTTGTTGTTAAATTGGCATCGTAACGTTATTAAAAAAGAAAGAGACCTATAATTTAGTGTATACAGATCATCCTACTCAACTGTTCAAAAGAAATATTGTTTATTAATCCCCAACTACTAAAAAAATGAACTACCAGGTTCTGAAACTACACATAGCTCTCAAGATTCTACTGAAAGTAAGACCACACCACATGCGATTAGATAAGATGTTTGCTGCCAAATGATTCTGACCATATCTCCAACATGCAACCAATTTCTCAACTCAATATCTTTCTGAACTAACACTACGTACAGACTACTGAAGATAATCACGATTAGTGTGCTAATCAAGATTATGTTCGTAATGTGTATGCAAAGAGATTATATTAATTGCAATTTTCAGTTCCCTAAATGAGTTAGTAGTAATCGCTACTGTCTAGTTTAAAAGAACAAAATTTTCAACTTGAGATGGGGGGAAAAAAAAGTCTAAACTATGAATCAGTTAAGAGAACTATCACTTTCAAAGAAATATAGAAGTGACTGGTATAGAAACTTAACAATGCCAGAGAATCACCATGAAACACTTATCCAACCTTCTTTTTGGATGGCAAATATTAATTTTACCAATTACAAATGCAGTACTTCTTCAATACCACAGTATTTAATAACAAACCTCACTCTGTTTAACAATTAAATTGACCAGGGCCCGGATTTTGATGACATGTCACCTTTTAACTGGTACAACATAGACGTTACCCACTAGTGCAGATATTCTGATAATGGCTCCTAGATTATATAAATGGTAATTTTTAGGGTTATTTTTGCCCATTTTTACTGTTAGTTACTTTTAGAATTTAATGTCACTATTCGGTCTATTATTAGGTAGATTTCGAAGAAAAATCTACCTATTGCAATGGATACCATGTCATGATTTTCGAAAAATTCTTTCATATCTTTACGTTTCATGCTCCCCTAAGTACGAAACCACCGCCCGTTGAAAAAAAAAAAATTTGTGATATTTATATATATATATATATATCTTTACACGATAGCGGCCGTAATTTTGAAGATATTTGAACCAAATTTTAATATGTTATTTCTAGGCCCAATAGTTCGGACAAGTTCGTTAATGAGCAAAATTGGCCCAAGGGGGTGGTCGGGGGAGGGGGTTGAAATTTTTAAAAATGTATATCTCGGCCCCTATGAAGTATAGAGGGAAACTTTGTTGAATAAATTAGAGTACTCGCTACGGAGTTTACAGTGACACCAACGATTCGGGGGTTCGAGTGAGGGTGGGGGTGGGGGTTGAAAATTCGAAACTTTTGAAACCACGTCTTGTGGGGTATCGTTGAAAAGCTCTTGATGAGTTCTCTACAAATCAATAAATAGTTTCTTGATAGCTCTCATATGACGCGAGATTTTAATGCTTGAAAATAATAACACTTAAAAGAATTATTATATCATAAGTTTGTCTTGTTTAGCAGCTTTGCTAATTTTATTCATTGTTGATCTTGCGCACGGCCTCCCAGAATATTATATTCTATTCTTGTTGTCAAAACAAATGATTGTAGGCTCTTCCTCTTTACTGCAGGTTTGCCATGCCAAGGCTAAAAAAGAAGAGTGCTGCGCAGCGATAATAAATTAAACCAAAAGCACTTTGAAATCTACCTCAGCCTGTAGGCCTGCCTAAAGGGATTTTTTTTTCCACATTTCATATTTTTAGGCAATTTTTTAAATATAGTCATTATTTTCTTGTTTTGTGTTGTTTCTTGCATTACATAGAGTTTTTATGCATTTAGTTGCATTGAATATTATCGAAACTCTAAATAAGCATAAATAAATACAGCTTGTTATAAATTGGATACATAAAGACGGTGTTTGCTGTTTGCATTTAACTGTATGTACCAATTAGGTAATTGCAAGCCTGTAATTGGGTAAACAACATAAATATAGAATAGACACAAATCAGATGAATAAACGAGTATTTTCATAGAAATTTTTGGGCAATTTTTTTCTTTAGTTTTTGGGTAATTTTTTAAAAACGTTTTGCAGTCATTTTATAGCTCATTTTTAAAAGTATTAGGTCATCAAAATCCGGGCTCTGATTATGACAAAGATATAACATGTTTTAACATTATTCCTTAACCTGACACAAAATGAAAGGTTTGTTTGATCTAGTAACACTGTAATCAGAAAATAGCTGTGCTCTGGGTAATGCTATGTTCATAATTTCTTTGTAAATGTAAACAACCAATATATTATACTTATACTTCAAACAAAAATATTGCAATTCAAACGTGGAAAACATATGGGACATATGAGCAGTTGTACAAGTCATAACCTCAACAAAACCTGCACCTCCTGATTTCAACCTAAGGCTTTGCTATAGAATTACATCTGCAATATTACAAGAATGCATCTAACTTTCACGCTGTTTATTATAAGAAATTAACTTTCAAAGAATAATTATTTCCCAGGCTTCCAACAGGGTCAGGAGGATTGATTCTGAAGGACATCCTCAGTGGTTCCTCCAACAGACCACTGGAGCTCAACCGCAAACTACTGAACCCACAATCTGCCAAGCCTACATTCCTTTCTTCCCTCTTGCTGCCAATAAATATCCAAGCTTCTAGGAAAGCACAAAATCAAAACCACCCACCTACCCTCTCCAAAAATGGTACATCTCATGAAGGATTCATTGGGATTCCCTTGCAAATGCAGAGAAGTTTCGATCAAGCAGAGGGGCTGCACCGTAGAGGAAAGATGCAATGAACATCGCAGATGCATCAGGTGGTATTACACAGGCAAGTCTGCAGTGGCCCAGCACTGTGTTGACTCTGGCCACAAGATTCAATTCGACCAGATGTGAATCCTAAGGAGGGAGAGATACTATTGGGACCACATTGTTGCAGAATCCTTCGAAATCCAGATCCCAGTACGAACCTTCAATAGGGTTAGCAGGTCTGGAATCCAATATTGGTTACTCTTACTCTCAAATAAAATATTGCTCTTGAGAAGGGCCAACTTTATATCTTACATCATTTAATTCAATTTTCCTTTCCGACCAATCAGAGTTCTCTATTTAATTGTTAATTGACCCCCACCCCATCTAGCATTTCTTGTCTCCTATATAAGAAAGATAATATCCCAAGACCTGAAGATGGCAGCAGAGCTAGCTACTGAAAGCTCGGAATCAATCTTCCTACTTACCCAGTTGGAAGCCCAAGAAACCATTTTTCATTCTCAACATAGCGAAATCCTCAAACTTTCAAAAACTTTCAAATTCTACCACGCAAATTGCTGGTAAAACATCTGCATGCTAATCGTTAAGTTCTACATCCAATTTCGTCCAGTTTAAAGGGAAAAATATTAACAATTTGTGAGATAAAATGTATGAAATGAATTATAAGCACATATATTTTCCACATTTCTTAAACCTTTTCTTTGCTTGTTAACATTGAGGCTGGACAGAATAAATTTATACTACAATCTTTCCTGGCAGGTACAAGTTCCTTAATGTCATTAGTTTCAACCTTCCATATCCTGGAAAGGCCTTTTCTACAGATCCATGTTCTGGACTTCAACTCCGCATTGATTATCTTGTACAATCTTATATAATATATACTCCATTTTCAACAACTTATATAGCACATTTAGTGGCTCATCAACAGCAATCTGATCAACATTCAACAGCAATTTCAACAGAAACTGACAAGTCACTTTAATGTGACAGTTCACTTATTTGCTAAAAATGAGTTATTGGTACACAGAAACAGAATATGGCACTGAAAACTAAAATAACATTCACAGGCACAGCAAAGCTTATGCGACTTATGTTGTATAATTAATAAGTTTTTTTTTGTGTGTGATTACTTTACAATATTATTCATAAAAATTTGAAGCATATCCTGAAGAAGGATGTGAAGTTACATACTTCACTTTCTATCTGAACTAGTTTCCAAGACGACCATCATTCATGTTCATTAGAGCACTCCAACTGGAGTGATGACTACATTAAAAAGCTTATCCATAATTTCCCTTTGATTTTACTACAGAAATGTTTAACTTTTAATAAAAATTTGGATATAAGAGGTCAGACAGGCAAAAATAAGTCTTCACCATATTGATATTACGGAACTTGCACAGTGAAGTGACTATAATAAATTCAGTCTATTATATGAGTTGACTATACACAATTATTTTTGTAGGACGTGTTTCAGGGATTCTCTTCCCCATTTTCAGTACATTGTCAACTGCCAAATCCTTCTCAGGAAGATTTTGAAGCACACTTGATGAACCTTTTATGAACTTCTTGATTAGATTGTCTTCTTCCGGTACATATCAAAATTCATCAATGAGTTTCCAAATTCTTTAATATAAATTTTTTCCCATATTTCCAGATCTTTATGTTTGTTGAGTGATTTTAATAATTTTGCTTCTTTACAAATTTTATGATTATTTCCCCAAACATTAAAATCAGTCTACAAATATAAACATCTGGAAATATAGAAAAAATTTAAAAAATCATTGGAATTTTGATGTAACGGAAAAAGTTAATCTGATTAAGAAGCTCATAAGAAGTTCACCAGGTGCTCTTCAGGATCTTCCTGAGAAGGATTTGGCAGATGACAATGTACTGAAAATGGGGAAGAGAATCCCTGAAACACGTCATACCAAAATGAAGCAAAGACGTGTGTGTGTTAACTCATATAATAGATTAAAAGTCTTCACCATGACTGAATACAGTGATAAAAAAAATATATATAAATATATATACACACACACAAAATGTAATACTGCATTCTAACAAACATAGTATGAAGCAAAATATGTTTTCATATTGCATTGTGTGAAAATAATCAAATACTGTGAGACCTCAATATTTAAAATGTATCATCAGATTTAAAAAAAAAAACAAACTGTGAGTTTAAAGTTTACCTTAGGAAAAACTTAAGAATACATTTTGTAGTGGATATCACTTTAGGGTTACCAGATGGTTATGGATGGAAAACAGGACATATGTGACTAAAAAAACATGACAAAAGCAGTTCACGTTCAAATTATTGGCTTTCTTTGTATGGCCATGCTGCTAGTGTTTGACATACACATTTCCCTGACGACATAATTTAATTCAATAGGCATTTGTTGGTTTTCAGGTACCGGTATTCATAAAACAGAGAACATGTTAATTCTTTCAAATTCAACTTCACAGACAAAAAGTGCTCCACGGCTAGAAACAGAGACCAATATCCCAAATAAATACTTGGCTTCCTCATTACAACAGCTCTCCAACTCAGCAGTGACTGCAATCACTTTTTTAAAAGTATGCTTTTTCTTAGGGCAACCCTTAATTGAGGGAAGCTGAATGTGAAATTTCCAAATAAAACGAGTTTTCCTATCCTCTATTATTAACTGAATGCATAAAATCAAACTCACAGCTTAATACAATACTTAATTTCCATAACAACAGAATTAAAATTAATAGAATAACGAAACAAATCTTTGACGTCTTCTTCCGTAACCGCGAAACAAAACCAAACTGGTTTAAAGAAACTGAAAAAGACCTAGTTGAGTTAAAAATTACAGAAAATTCACTACTCATTCGAATGGCTAAAATAATAACTAAAGACGAAAATACAAGGTCGACAAGACAGGTCGACTCTGAAATCCAAACCTATTATCTCGGAAGAAGAGAGGAAAAGAAGATCAGAAAGAATGAAGAAATACTGGGCACTTAGGAAGGAACAACACACAAAGAAATGACTGGTTCAACGCACCCCAAAGAGGGTGAAACGAAAGAAGAAGAAGAAGAAGAAGAAGAAGAAGAAGAAGAAGAAGAAGAGAAAACAAAGAGTTTATTACCAATCATAATAAAAGTGAAATGACCACTAGTATGCAAAGAGACTATGAATTCAGCAGAAATTAGATTTTGAAATGATCTAAGAAACATCTTTTGGTAAAATCTGGAAACAAAAGCCTTCTTTTTCAGTTACATAAAAAAAATACTTATACAAAAATAAGGACTATTGCAGGTTTTGAAAAATAAATACAGATGCCAGAACAACATTAATGTGAATTGACCACGTCCTGCTAAATACAGACATCTGGTAACCCTATATCACGTTTTCCCTACGAAAACACAGGATTCAGAAAACATTTTCTTCAAAATAATACTCTTAATGCACAAAGCAACACCTAAAATCTGCCGTGTACTTACATGTAAAATACAGAGGCACTGTTCACTACTTTTCATATGGTACTTAGAAATGTTAAAACATATTTTAAAGGGCAATATTTTTAATTCACCTTTTTATCTTGTCTCATCTACTCTTACCTTTCTCAAAGTAAGGTTTGGTATCTTGAAAAGAATAGTGTTTTTTTTATGTTTATGCATTTTTACTTTCTCTTTCATAGGTACTATAGATAGAGAAAATTTTGTATTTGACCCTGAAATTCGTTGTCAAGTTTTCAGCATTAATACATGTTTTGTGATCCCCTGAATTAAAACATACAACGTAACCTGTCTATATGTGTGAACATCACACCTTAAGATAGAAAAATGACATATAAACAAAATTTAATATTTAGGTTGGTTGATATCTTTCTCTTACTTTCAGATAAAAGAAATTTCACCTTTCTGATTTACTTAAAAACTGTTCTAACAATTCTGTATAAATTTTGTACACAAGATGAATAAATACTAAGAGCTAGAACTTTTATTTTAATTTTTTTTCCTCACAGGAAATCTCTGAAAGAATAATAATTGTAATGTCAAGATGTCTGCTCAAGAGGAAGAAAGAAATGCCACGTCTGCAGCCAACCACTTGATCTTGAGGATGCATGTACCAAATCTAAATTCTCCCCTCCTACAATTAAGCATAAAACTATTGTTTGAGCCACTAAAGACAAAAGCTTGTAATCAGGGTCAGTGTAATAATATAAGTAAATACCCAACTTAGTGGTTTGAGACAAAGAATTTTTCTGTGAATATAGACAAGAAAACAAAGGCTAGCGGGTGGAAAAAACAGTACGGTAGATAAAGCAGCACGGACCTCACACATTGCTTGGAGTTTCAGTAAATTGAATAGAGTATAATAACACTTCTCATCAGCATTACGATAAACAAGTACAAAGATACCAACAATGCATTACTTCCCCATAAGAATTTTGGTTCTTGTTTGGTCAGTTCAAGAGATAATATTGGATTATGGTTTCTTGGACTTCCAACCAGGTGAGTAGAAGGATTGATTCCAATATATACAGTAGTCTGTATAATCTGAAGCAAAATCTGAGCTGAAACATTTGAATTAATAATTAATGAGCTGCCAAAATCTTGGAATCAATCGTTCTGCTTCAACACCCTTGAAGATGGAGGCAGTATGGACCTTAGAAAAGTTGGGAACAATTGAATTCCACACCTAGCTGACTACCCGAGAAACTTTCACTTAGGGCCGATTGTATAAACATCACTGACTGGAGATCAATTATGATCTAAGTTCAGAAAATGATCTGAGTTCAGGCTCGAGTCGTATTGTATAACACTGATCTAAGATCAACTAATCGAAGTTCAATTTTGATCCTAGTTCATACATGAGCACTTGGCAACATCGCAGAAACAGATGAGTATCGCGAGACGAGAGCATTGTTATTCTGTTTTCCTCCATATTCAGACTGTGTTATGCGAAAAGAAGGGGAAATATGATCGAAATTAAGCAGAAAAATGATCGTTCCTAATTGAAATTGTCTTGGGAAAATATAAAGATATTGTAGAATCCAAAAAGACGGATGCGATAATATCCATGCAAGAGCAAAATGCGATGAAAAATGTTCTGGTAATTTCATTCCTGGCGATATAAATCGGCTTAACATTTTCACGGCTAAGGACGTATAAATGCTTCATCTCATGAATTGTATAAGAGCGGAGACATAAAACTTAAGGAATTTTTGTTCATCTGTTATGTTTGTCATTCATGGAAACCAGGTAGCCTATTCCACTTAACTTTTCTCTATCGATTTTAAACTTAATAGCCCACTGAAGTTTTTACCTCATGACTGTCTTATTACAATGTAAAATATCAGTTCTGAAAGAGTTAATAGGTCACATAAAGAAAGATAAAGAAGAAAGCATTTGGGAAAAATCCAAAAACAGGTCGCCCCTTAAGATCCTCCCACTCGAGATTTCCTAGTAGTTCCACCATAGTGCTGTCTCTCGTTTAGCAGCGTTTAAAATTTTATATTTTCCCCTTTCTGCTATTCAATCTCTTTTCTCCTTTACCCTACCTACCTATTCCTACAATAAAAATTTTGAACCCAAGGAGATTCGAATACGGGACCGCTAGCATGGCAGCCACTAGTTTTACCACTACGCCATCAAGTCAACATTAGGGCGATAAGCGACAATTCCTGTGTTTAAGGTTAGGGAGCTGCATGAATTGGCGAAGATTGATAATTTCGTATTAGTTGCAATTGTGGTGCAAGGGTTATTTTCGTATTATAGAAATTAGTGCAACATAATAATAACGTACAGGTTATGCTGTAGAGTTATGTTACACTGCATTATAAGGAGCCTAAAACATAGCCTATATACGCACAACTACTTTATAGCTAGAAATGTACGCATAATACGTTATAGCTAGAAATATATGAAGTTGTCTTTTGTGTATTTTCTTTATATTTATCGTAATCACACAGGTAGGCCTAATATTATGTTTATAATGAGCTAATCTTATGTCTCTAATACGAAAACAGACCCTTGAACTGAGATCAACTAGTTTGATCGGAGAAATTTCTCCAGTCAAAATTGATCCTAGTTCAGTGCGAATTGATCTCAGATTAACGTTTATACAACAAAAATTTCCGAGTTCAGTGTGAACTGAGATCAATTTAGTCTCTGATCCAAGATCAAACTGTTTATACAATCGGCCCTTAATCCTTCTACTCATTCAGTTGGAAGCCCGAGAAACCATTATCCATTCTCAACACCGGGAAAGCCTCAAGTCATAACTTATGATATCGCCAAATCTTTCCTATCATTGACTTGCCTTCTTTTCTGGTACTTACTACAAAACATTATATTTAGTAACTATTAGTTACTAGTATTTAGTAACTATTAAATTAAGCACATTGCACTTTCATAGCCATCATTTCTTTGTACCTACAATTAAGGAGAATTTAAGACACCCGGATTCCAGATTCTAGTTAATGCAGCTGTAGATTCAATCTACTTGTAAATAATAAACAAGATTTTAACTTCTGATGAACATTACTTGTAACATATTTCCGAAGCCACTTTGTTATTGTTTATGAGGTATTTTTGGTACTGCAGGGTGGTAATAAGCAAATCGCTAGTACTGATCATATTCTGATCAATTTAAAATTTTTTAAGAGCTCACGCTATACAAAGGAAAATGGTGTGAGCCAATCCCTGCAGACTCTTTGTGCAATGATGCCACACTTGCCAAAAGAAAGAAAGAGAGCA
This sequence comes from Ectobius pallidus, assembly GCA_964059195.1. NCBI lineage: Eukaryota > Metazoa > Arthropoda > Insecta > Blattodea > Ectobiidae > Ectobius > Ectobius pallidus. The sequence goes on from CAXKWD010000006.1 coordinate 168,559,586, forward strand.
TAGATTTCCTGATGCTACTCCTGGGAGGTGATTGATCATCAATGTTACTTATTAATCAAAACCTCATAACTCGACAACCACTTGTTGTAAAAACATAGTTTTTGTACAGCTGGCTTCAGAAACATTTCTTCTTTCTCAAGGTACACTTGAAAATTTTGGTTTGTGTATAGTTTTTTGCTATGCAATTGAAATTTCACAACGTAACGCTTCTGATAGGTATGGAGTTACCTGAACTGGGCAACTTGCCTCCCTATCATTTGCTACTCGCACAGGCAGGTCCTGTTAAAGCTCCATCCAATTTCCCTTTGTATAGCATGAGCCGTATAGAGCACAAACATGACAGATAAATGCAGGATGTGGCAACTGATTATCCTATTTGCTCCTAATCTATCCACCTTCACCCACTAAAAACCATCACACCCAAGGCCATTTTTAAGAGCATGTTTCAGCAAATTCATATTTAAACTTCCTACACTAAGAATTAACACACGGTGTACAATACAACCTTGCTTATCAGAATAACATACATTAACAGAAGCACTTGCAAAATACATTCTTAACATATAATGTGCTCCCTATACACAAGTCTCCGATGATGGCTTCTGGTGGACGATAAGGTTTTATCAACAACCAATTTTAAAGAGATCGCCTGGAATCTGAAAGCTTCGCAACCGTTAATATTTGAACATGTCATTGGCAGCGAGCAAGAATGAAGTGCTAGAGTCCACCATGAAAATACAGTCCAAGGCTCCAGGTGTTTTAGTTAACCACGTGGATACTAGCATGATACCATCAATGTTTTCATCTCAGCACGTTTCACTTGCATTCAAATACCCGCCATTTCTGTGACGTCCATGCTTTCAGTTTGAGGGCAAGTACTGTACCTTCAGGATTGCTCCTAGTACTCATTTCTGTCAAAAGGATTTTTTGTACCTCGTAAAAACTGGAAACACATGTACTAAGAAGTAATTTTCTTGCTTGTTTAGAAGGCTATATAAATATGAAAAGGACAGATGTAATCAAACTCAAATATTGTATGCACTGACTGATAAAAAACTTCAGAAGAATGTAATTTTTTTGCTACTTTCCTTTTTACCACCCTGCCTTGATTTCTGTTATGTTTAATTTTAGTTTGTATCATTGAGATCCAATAACAGCAATTTAAGAGCAATTGTACTTAGCACTAGTAATAACATACAGTTTTTACTTTATGATATAATCTGTGCTTTAAAATAGACATTTAAATTTAAACCATATGATTACTATAAAACAGTTTTTTACATGTAAAATCCAAATTATTATTTTTTTTCTAAAATATAAAAACAACTGTTCTCTTTATGAATTAATTAAGCCAGCTTTACACTTGATGTACCATCCAATTTTGGAAAAATGTTTGAGATTGATAAATAAACATACAGCATTGAATTAAGCTCATGAAATAATAATTCTTTAATGCAACCAAATAGTCATACTGTGATGAATGAAGCAACGGTGGAATAATATATGGTAAGGGAAACAGCAGCACCCCAAGAAAACCTCCCAACCCCATTTTGTCCACCATAAATTCCACATGGATCCACCGAGATTCAATCCCAGGTCCCAGTGGTAGAAGGCAAGCAGTCTAACCATTCAGCCTAAGCTCATGTAATGTCAGGGAAGGGCAAGTAATTTACCTACAAGTATTTTACATGAATTACTATGAATAGTGCCATAATCACTGATATATGCACTGAGGAGAGGTTAGGGATTGAACCCAGGTACATTTGGTGCACAGACTAGTGACCAGAAGCTGTATACAGAGATGCCAACCTTGAAAGGTGGTTATCAGTAGTGTGAGTCCTCCATGTTTAACCGAAAAATCACAATTACAGGTTTCACAAGAGACGTGATTCGGTGAAATTTTTGAAGGTCCGAGGCAAGGAAACACTTCCGTATACTGGTTTCAATACTGCTGATTTGCCGCAGTTCCTTTTTGTCCATCAGGCTCGTCACTGGTTTTACCTTTACACGACATATTTCCTCAATATGTTACTTGCACTGCAACACTCAATAAAACTTCTAGCAAGCAACGGCGTCGGCAGTCGTCAGCGGCATTACAGTGATAATAAAAAAGAGGAAATGTGTTAACACCAAAGATGTTAAAACTATAATAATTATGTTATAACTGTAAGATATAACATCTTTGGTTAACACACACTCACGTCAAAAACGAAAAACGAAACATTTTAAAAATAGATATTGGGATTCGTAAAATCCGTAATATTTAATACAATTTCCGTATTGCCGTAGCAAATTCAAGAAAATCGTAGAAACTACGGAAATTCCGTAGCAGTTGGCATCTCTGTGTATACCACCACCTCTCCTAAATCCAGCCCTTGGAAATGGAACCGGGGTGGATGGCAGGCATGCTGCCAACATGCTGGCATGACAAGGTTGTGGACACAGGGGAAATATTACGTGCTTATTCATTAAACAGGGGTGCCAATCCCCCCTTAGCTTCATGACTCATGCCCCCTAAGTTTCATTAAAAATAACCCCTCCACAACCACATATCATCCTAACCTAATGAGAAGTAATCCCTCCTACAAATAGTGGAGTAACAGTTTATTACATTTTGATGTTATAAAACTTGACCATATTTATTTTTAACATGTAAAATTCTAATTTTGCAACAATTCTCAACCCCCCTCCACAGAAATTTTAACGATGCACTCTGCGCCATAACCCCTCCCCCTTGTGGGCACATCTGCATTAAAACTCTGTATGTAGGGTGGCCAGACATCCGGCTTTTGGCCGGACTGTAAGGCTTTTTGCTAAGCAGTCCTCCATCCGGCGCGGCTTTATGCCGGATGTTGATTTGTCCCCCTTTTCGAGACTCTGATGGATCGGTCAAGCATATTAATAAAATTTGTATTTTCCCGTATGTTCCTGCCAATCCTAAGGTTGGCACGCTTGTCGATACTATCATTTGTTTAGTTGGTGCCGCAGAAAAATCTGAATCTATTCCTAAGGATGGCACGCTTGTCCATACGATGATAGTGTACTATCATTTATTTTATATAAATGCAGTTAATAAGTAAAATTAGTCAGGGTTATACCATGTAATATCTGCTGTCCAGCCTTCCATTCCCGAAGTTTTATACTATGCTAGATTACCGAAGAAGTGGGTCCTCCTTTCTGACATTTTAGAAATGGCCACCCTATCTGTATGTGATAAGTTGATTCTTTCCCCTAAAGACATTGGTCTATAAGTCCTACATATGGGAAAGTAAAGCTAATAACAAAAGAAGAAATGCTGCAAATAATGTCACTGGCCACACAGTATACAACTGGCTTCATAATTCATTCCTCGACCAAACCTTTTGCAAATTGTAGAGTTTCACTCATCCCCCTTAGAATTACTTAAGACTGCATGATTAATAAAATGAGGATGCCTGTTTTTGTTAATTATATGCTCTAGAAATATACTATGATTTCTCATCCTTTATCTTGCACTGGTATATAGATCTTGTCATAACCACGATACATCAGTCTGCTGTGAGTGGTACTTCATAACTATATACATTACATCAAAAAGCTTAAAACTGCCACTGACAATTCGCCTGTTCAACTACATCTTCATGATTATTTTGATGTTGCAATCACTAGAAAGCGCTCTAACACACAAGCCATATTTATTTTCCCTACCCTACCACAGGTACTTTAGGTAAACGAAGTACTGAGTTCGAACCTGAAATTCAATGTTGAGTTTTCAGCACTGAAACTTGTTTTGAAATTCCTTGAATCCAGAAATACAATTCCCTGAATCCAGAAATACAATTTTTGAAAAGATCTCAATGTGTGTCTGAGACAAAACTAAAAAAAGAAATAAAAATGAATTTTATATTTAGGTTAAGTATCTTCTATGGATGTCACAAGAAAAATAGCAAAGACTTTTTTCTCCGTTTGTTACTCCTTTACATAAGAAAAATATCATTTTCATGACTGTCTCAAAAACTGTTTTGACAATAATTTTGATTAGATGTGAATTTTAAGTACTAGTACCTAATGTATTATTTAAAAAGTTGACATGAAAATGTAAGTAGAGTTTGGTTGCCAGGTCAAGTTTCTGATTATCATAAAGAAATACGCTAGCTTAAATTTTTTGTTTTATGACCAAATATAAGCTTAAATCCATATTAAAGTTGGTGTGACTGGTCAATGTCATCTGGATTTTATTTATAGATTATTTATAGATTTTACCATCCTAGGCTGATAAAATTTCATTTTAAACGCAGTTTCATGCAAGTTTAATGGTTTAGGTTGCTAAAATGCAATTTTTTGGCATGTTGCCTGTCGACAAGGAGCTGTTTTAGAGAGCGTGAACTAAAAAATACATTATTTTAATTCCAGGGAACTACCTTCATATCTGAGTCGTTATTTCATCAATAAACTTTGAATAGCCAAATTTTGCAATAGATGACATTAGAATTCCTCCTGAGTTTTAATGAAAATGGTACCAATGCAATATAGCTAACACTCAATAACTTGTACTAAAAGGTGCAAGAATCAATTAGTTACAAAACATATGTCATGCTGAGGGAAATGAAGTCGTGTCTCAAACGTCAATACCACTTATGCTGTTAAAAATCTTTGCACTTCTCTGAAGAATACTAGCTTTAAAGTGATTGCAACTAGTTAGAAATTTAAGAAAAATACAATTTCATCTTGAGCAATAGTTTTGCAATTCACTAATACAAAAGACTGAAAAATAATGATTTACAACTTCATGATTATGTATGTACAATGGACCACTGATCAACAACAACCTTCTTATTTACAAATAATCAGAATTCCTTCATCATGAATGACAGATTTAAATATTTTAAAAATATATATTCAAGAGTTTTAATGTTAATTGTCTAACAAAGATAAATGTCAACAATTATAAATGCACATCCAGTGTGTCATTTGTTTTTGGACTTGTATTATTTAACAATATAGCAATATCAATTGTTACTTCATATTTATATTCTTTAGCCTATATCCTAATTTTTGTCATGTGATACTTAGGAAACGACACTGCTTTGTTCGATGCATAAACAGTAATAACAACTAATAAACATTATATTAACATCACAAACATGACATTAAACATTATGTCTAACATAAGCACACCTAACCTGTGTACATAACATGAAATACAGTGAGAGAATATTTACAATGTAAGCCTACAGGAGTAGATTTTTCTATGCATACAAATACATTTTTCATGGTCTGCAAACTTGTTTAGTTAGGCTACCACTAGATGGCATGAGCATTAATAGTGTGGCAGAATGTGCGGACAAGAGCGACACGAATATAAACTGGTTGTATTGACTATCTGGATTGGGCTGCATCAGGCCGTTAAGATCTGTCATTTCAATCATTCACTCATGTCTTTTTTTGAAGAGTGACTAACGAAGTGCCATGTGAGCGTAGCGTTAATTGTCGCAGCTGTCATAATATTAGCGAGTGCACTAGTCCAACTCTTTAAAGTTTTGAATGTGTTTCCCGTTAGATGCAACTGAACCTGTAACTATTGTCTCCGTTTATGTTATTAGGATTCTTTACAAATTCTATGGCTTCAGTGACTAGTCTGGAAAATCTTCTACAGTGCATTTCACGTAAGAGTTGGTGATCATGAGGGTTTCTGCATCGCGGCGGCCACAGCTCTAACTCCCGAGCGATCAGGAGAAATCTCTATGCAAATAAAGCCGCTAACTGTGTAATGATTCAGGTTCTCACAGTTACAGTTAGAATTACAATGAAAATAACCACGTACCTCATCACAAGAGATGTTGGAAATGACCTCCTCTTGCATTCACACAACACTGGCATCTTTTTAGGAAATTTTCTTTCACTCACATAAGTTCAGCTCCCAATATAGAGTTAATTTCTCTTTCAGTTACGTAAATATTTCACCCAAAAAATAAAGTGTATAGGTCAAACCCCATACATTAAAAGAACTTAAAGACAATATCACAAGAGAAATTAACTCATGAATCTATCGATAAACTTGTAAACTCTCGTGGATTACCTATGATAATTTGGAGTCAATGTATTGCAGGTACTAATAACACGTTTTAAAATTAATTTTGCTGTTTTAATATTTGCAAAAGATAAACAAATGAACCTTCTACCTTAACACAATTTTCCAACAAAACTGACAACCTTTGCTCTGCCACATTCTTAATGTTCCAGCCATCTTAAACTACTTTTTCTAAACACCTCAGGTTTTGTTGTATTTAGAGGACAGAAGGTTAAACCAACCAAGATTGAGGAGCTATTTCAAATTTACAAAACTGACACATTAGAAATCATGACATTGTGCCTGCACAGTTCATGAACAGTTAAACAAAATGGAAGCAGGATGTAGTTTAGATTTCTTAATTATTATAGGTCAATATTTGTTGCAATTTGAGGCACCAATTTTCAAACAATATGAAGAGAACTGTAAAAGTAGATATCTTTCTATTCTTGTCTATAAAAATATATTTGTCAAGTTTAGCACATATGCTAGTTTCCAGAAAGTAATACCTATAAGTAAAGAGGTTCTCAAAGTGCGTGCCTTACATTTCTCCTCACGTACATTGCAAAGTTGTAATTCTAAATAAATTCTTATAATAATTATTAGTGCTGCCGACTAATCACAATTTTTTAATTGGTTAACCGAGGGTAAGAAATTTCAACTCTGAAGGCAGTACGAAACAATTTGAGTCATCACTATTGTTGCACAAGATGTTTTACAATCTTTTGGGAATTAAGATGAACTACCTTTTACATATGTTAAATTAAGTCAATAAATAAATTTTAAAAAACATACTCTCACTTAACTATCCTTCTATTTAAAAAACAAAGAAGAAGAAAAACTAAGAAAAGGGAAAAAAAAAACTGAATACAAGCAATCTCCTGATTATCAATGGGATCATCCATGCAAGGTTCTTCCTCTCTTTTTAACCCTTTGAGAGAATACAAATATAACCAGGAGCGAGATTTTGAATTTCCTGCAGTTACCATCATTTCAAATTTTCTTCACTTTATTTTGTCATACTATGCATAGAAAAGTTACATGGCTTCCAGAGAAGCATTCTGATTGGGGCCTGAAGTCAGCCAATCAGTGGCCGAGCTGCCACAAACCGGTAAATGAATTATACATTTTAAAATGAATACTGCCTCATCACATACGTATGAGATATCAATTTTTGCTTCAGTTTAACTAAGTTGCACACTATTGAATTACAATAAGTATTTGGCTAAAATAATCCAAACAATGTTTCGTTTCGATATCTCAATCGCCAAAGGCAATTCATTCAATGAACACTTCATAACAACGAAACAAAAGATAAATGCAAGCGATTATGGTCAACTTTAAAGTCAAAATTAATGTTAAATCTACACTCAACTTTAATGTGAGTAGCCTATATTTCATTTTAAACGTTCCTTATTTATTTATGTGCCAGTGTTAATGTATTCGCTGATGGATTATTAATAGTTTGTAAGTGGTTTCACTGTGCTGTCTTACTATAACCTGTACCGCAATGTTAAAACTATGGTATAACCTACATGTTCAGTGAAAAAAACATCATTAATTGCCAGTGCATTCTGTGAAATTGGCTTATAATTTTAAGCATTTATTATGTGATTGATACAAATAATATTAAGGCAGAAGTTAAGTCTCGACTAAAATCAGGAAATGCTTGTTTTTATGCAGTTCAGAAACTATTTTCTCATTTTCTGTCCAGAAATCTAAAAATAAAGATTTATAAGACTATTATCCTACTGGTTGTATTATATGAATGTGAGACATGGCCGCTTACTCATCGGGAAGAACATAATCTGAGAGTGTTCAAAAACAGGGGGCTTAGGAAAATATTTGGGCCTAAGAAAGATGAAAATGGGGACTGGAGAAAACTGCATAACGACGAGTTTCATAACCTGTACTCTTCACCGGATATAGTAAAGGTAATTAAATCACGGAGGATGAAATGGGCTGGACATGTTGCGTGCATGGGGGAGGAAAGGGATATCTCAAAAGTATTGACTGGGAGACCCAAAGGGAAGAGACCACTTGGAAAACCTAGATGGACATGAGAGGACAATATTAGGATAGATTTAAGGGAAGTATGATTTGTGAGGGATGGTTGGATGGAGTTAGCATAGAATAGGGTTGAATGGCGGGGTCAGGTAAGCACGGCAATGAACCTTCAGGTTCCATAAATAGATAATATTCCTTAGCTTGCTGAGGAATTGTCTATTGCCATTGAATAAGTAAGTAAGCCTGAAGCTAATGTTTGGATTATCTGTATTTTTTTATATTATTATTATTCATGGATGTCATGGTCCCAGTTAACTTGGATAATGAGGAGTTTGCTGTAATACCTGTAGTTTGTAATTGTATGCATGGCACAAATTAATTTGTAACAAAATATAAAAATAAACTAAATATTTTGGAAGTATTTCAACTGACTAAACTTTCACAGCTATAATAAACAAGACCCAACTAGAAACTACACTGTTTGTTACTAGAGGAGCTAAAACATAGGGAACCAAAACCAATCCAAGTCGCATGGGAAAATTACCTCAATAACTTCCAGATGTTTCTGAATGCTTCCAACTAAATACAAATATTCTGGCTTTTTTATGTTTGATTTGATTTAAGTTGCATGGAAACTAAATGATAAAAGTAAATAAGATAACAGTTTTCAGTATTGAATCTTAGTCAATCGCTTCAAAATCCTGGCCACCAATGCATTCATTAAATTATATTCATTCCTTAAATAAGACTATATTATTCATGGCTAGATTGTCTTGATTAAATAACTAAACCCACAGCACTAATAATTAATTAATTATTTCTATAAGTTAAGTAAATGCTTTTATACACACATCACTCACTTTCATCACTCTCCCAGAGAGCTTTTCCAGATTTCCCTGATAACTTCAGTAGTTGATAGATTGAAATTGTAAATGACAGACTGATAGACAAAAAAAGTAGGAGCAGTAGCAACTTATTTCTTGAACTATAGCCTATTTTGTTAAAAAAATGTTAATAGAACAAATAAACTTTCAACCTGGGAAAAAATCCATCTACAAAAAAAGTTATAATATAAAAACAGAGATATTAATATTAGATGGAAATCTACAGTGAAGTGTTGATATCTGAAGCAAGATTGAGATCGGAAATATACACACTAAACTTCACTGAAAGGTATACTTACCCAGGATGATCATTTCAATGTGTGACCTTTTAGTGAAGTTTAGTGTGTATATTTCCGATCTCAATCTAAAAGACTTGAGGCTTTCTCAGCGCTGATTATTAATAATGGTTTCATGGTCTATAAGCCGAGTAAAGGGATATTCAACATCCAAGCTTTCGGTCGCTGACATCTCTGCGGCCAAAAGCTTGGATGTTGAATATCCCTTTACTCGGCTTATAGACCGCTTTACTTGGCTTATAGCCTGCGAAACCATTATTAATTATTAATTTTGAAACATAGGAATACAATTAAACACATTATTTCACTTCATTGTGTCTTCCCATTCCAAGTGAATTTAATAGGAATACAAACTCCCTATTTTAAGAAATAAAATTTAAAGTTCCTCCAGGATTACATAATAATCATATATTTTATTTCCGCTTTTAAGGAACCCTTGTTAAAAAAAAAAAAAAAAATCTACTTTTAAGGAATTAATATTTTGAGAATTTACAATTATTTACCATCTCTTTCTAAACCGTTGAAACAAATGTAAATTGACATATATGGGAAAAGAAAAACTATCTGTTGAAAGTGTTTGCTGTCTTCAAATAGCGCGATAACGGAGAAGAAATCACTCTTTACCAATATCTAGAATAGTTAAATTTATAAACTCTTGGTATAACGATATAATCGTCTTAACATCTGCTTCTGATTTCTTAAATTTTCTAAGGCCTCCATTTTAATGCCTTTGTGTTGAATTGCAATACAAAATATGCAATTGTAAATGTAATATTGTTAATTAAAGTCTACATACATCTGTATAATTAAGTGTATTTTTTGTTTGTTTGTTTATTTGTTTGAGGAAAACCCCCTATTAAAGATAACCCCCATCTAGAGAAAGAGTTTCGTTAACAAAAAAAAAAATGGTTTTGCCGTAGTACCAACTTGTGTCAACATGTTTGGTTTATATATCTTCCAAAGGAGGGCAGTAGTAGAGCATGGCGATTACAATTTGAACAAGTTAATACCTGAAGATGTCAGGGAATTCTGGTGAAAGCTCTCTTGAAGTGAAGTATTATAAAAGCATTTTTATAACTTAAATACAAAATTTAAACTTTTCTTAAAAATCAAACTAGTGATTAAATTACACAATAATCTTATCCCTTTAACCAAAAACAGGAAAAAAGGACAAACCTTAAATTCTTAAAATTTAGTACAAAAATACGATCGAGTTATCTTGTTGCAAAACCAGTCATCTTCAAATGGTTAAAATTTTAACGACACATCAACAGTTGAGTATTGGAGTGTACAAACTCTACTTTTTGCGAAAAATGAGGTAACGTATATTTAAAACTTTTAGTTAAGAAAAACATCAAATGCATAATATATTGTAAAAGCATATAACTTCCTCTTAATAAATACGGAAAGAACTGTTTTATGTTGCATTAAATGTGTCTCTCCTCAGTATTTGTAGCTTCTTCTTGAAGCACTGCAACACTCAGATGACGGAATAAGATATTGCTTCTTTACAGATATTAGTAAATGTGACAGATTTGTCATGTTTTATTAAAAAAATGTTTAGAAAATATTACTTTGCAACAAAAAGTTAGAATGATCTCTGGATAATAAACTGAAATCCTTTTAGAGTACAGGAAATACAAAATATTATTTACTATTAAAAGTAAAACAAACTGATTTCAGCTAACTTTGATGACTACATATTCACATATTTTGGAAACGGCTGATTTTGCAACTACATCATTCATATAGCTTAATAGTGCAAATGTACAACTAAAAATAGCATACATTAATTGAACTAACAAAATTCACCAAATTTTGTGTACAAATCCCACAAACGATCAGGATAAGTTGTTAAAAAATCTTTCCTTGTAAAAGGAAAAATGCTGTTTACAAACTTTCATGTTACGAAGTGCATGGAGATACTTAGAACCAATGTTCCTCTCATAAATAAGTTTTCTAGATACTGACAAATCACCACTACTTCAAATATACTACACCTCTTCACCACCAAATACTGCAGGAAAATATAGATAATGCCAAGTCCAACTACTGTATATTTATGCAATGCTACTGAGTTACCTTAGTGAAACAGACCTGCGGACCAGCCGCAAGGTTGTACTTGAGTGTCAGTCCGTTCAATTCCTCTTGCTGCCAGCGGTAGAATGAAATGCACGTTCACATATCAACACATCTAGAAAATGAAATACAATACAGGTACTTTAGTCACTACTTAGAATATATATATTTTTTTTTAATGCAGAAAACTTCTGATTATCCATGGGTTGATTATCCGTGCGAGATTCCTCCTCACTTTTTAACCTTTTGCAAGCAGAATACAGATATAATCAGGTGTGAGATTTTAGGACCCACATTTCATTTCAACATACTGTTCACAGAGGATGTTAAATGGCTTCCAGAGAAAGATTCCTAAGTAGAATGTAAGGCTTACACTGAAGTTTCAAGAACCCTCGATAGGAAACTAAGTATTACTTGGACATGAAAGGGCCAAGGAATTTTGTCCACAGGCTCTAATTTAGGCTTAAAATTCTTCAATGTGTCATAAATGTATGACAGCTTGATGTCCCTCCTGGAGAACTTCGCATCCAGGATTTTTATGTCCTGAAAAATCCACTGGCCCACAGCTGGGTTTGAATCCACGACCTATGGAACTAGAGGTGGGTATGCTACTTCTACATCACCACGGTCAAACCGGAGTACAATAGTGATTAATATTTCAGTTCTACAGAAAGGTGACCAGACGTCCCTTTTAGCTAGATTTCTAAGAAAAATCTACCTATTGGGATCGATACCATGTCATAACTTTAAAAAAATTCTTTCATATCTTTACGTTTCAAGCCTCAAGCCTCAAGTATGAAACCACCGCCCGTTAGATTTTTTTTTTGTATAATTATATATATATACTGTATATAAATATATCTTTGCACGCTAGCGGCCATAATTTTGAAGATATTTGAACCAAATTTTATTATGTTATTTCTAGGCCCAATAGTTCGGACAAGTTCGTTAATGAGCAAATTTGGCCCAAAGGGGGGGGGGGGAGGGGGTTGAAATTTTTAAAAATTTATATCTCGGCCCCTATGAAGTATAGAGGGAAACTTTGTTTGAATAAATTAGAATACTCCCTATGGAGTTCACAGTGACACCAACAATTCGGGGGTTTTGGGGGTATGAGTGGGGGTGGGGGGATGGAAATTCGAAATTTTTGAAACCACGTCTTGTGGGGTATCGTTGAAAAGCTCTTGATGAGTACCCTACAAATCAAGCTCTATAGCTCTATAGCTCTCATATAAAGCGAGATTTGAATGTTTGAAAAAGTCATCTTTCCTCTTTTTTCTCACTTATTATTGTGGGTTTGTCATGCCAAGGGTAAAGAAGAAGAGTGCTGCGCAGTGACAATAAATTAAACTAAAAGCACTTCAAAATCTACCCCTGTAGGCCTGCCTGAAGGGATTATTTGGCATTGGAAATCTATATGAATATTATTTACCTGGAAGTTATATGGAGCTGGTTTTGGGGAGCACTTTCATCATGGTCGGTGAGACAGTACCAGCTGTCTCTCTACTTCCACCGGCGAGTTGTCTTTCATGGTACTCCTGAAAACATGGCACAATGCAAAGGTTTGTCTGGCACTCAGGACAGTGGTATTTGGTCTTGCGACGCAGAATACGACCGTGGCCATCAATAGTGTTCCAGCAGAAATTGCAACCCAGTGCAGGACCAGGACGTAATACAGGACAGTGACCGAATGTTTCTCTTGGAGAAGAAGCCTGAAACAGATGAAAAAATGTATACAAAAATCTGGTATGATACACTGACTTAACTACGATATTAATCTACAAAACAGATTAATTTTTTTCCCAGATTTTTATTACAAAAGTATTCTGAGGAAAATAACTGTAGCAACAGTTATTTGTGTAAGACTGTTTTGGATGGGATCTTTTACTTTATTCTTTTAACTGCTACTGGCATATAAATGTATCACCTAAAGAGAACTAAGAAAAGTGGAGTAATGCTTTACGTAAATCTGTGAGGAAATTTATCCACATGTTACAATTGTCATTCTTGGAAATCTGCTATTTTATTGAAATTCTTCTCATTGATTTCGAACTTAGACCCCACTGATGATTTCACTTGATGACTTTTTATATTAAAATATAAATTCAGCTCTGAAAGGATTAAATCAGTTTAACAATTAAATGTCGAATTATTTTAACTTCTACGATATGAGAGTACCATATAAGTGTGAAATATACCTGTGGAGATGATGCCGTTCGTCTAAACTCCTCTGTTCGTCCTCTTTGTGCTCCGGAACCCATTTTGTTTGGATCTGACGATGTACTTTGTAGATCAGGTATCACTCTCAATACAGGTAACTGTTCAATCACCATAGAAGGGCTAGGACTAAGTGAACGACTTGATGACTCCTGAGGCTGTACAGGTGCCGTGACCAGATGAACTTGTAAAGGTTGCTGGGGTTGCACTAAACAGCTTTGCCCTGGACCGGGTTGAGAGTACTGTCGCTGGACTACGAGAGTTGTTGACGTCGATGTATTTTGGGTCTGTTGACTGGGTAGAAGGGGGTGTGAATGCTGCTTGACGAGATATGTTTGCTGTGGCACGGTGAGGAGGTTGGGCGAAGAAGTGTTGGGGTGCGGTGAGTGGAGGGGCGAAGTGCATGGAGGGGGTTCAGAACATTGCCTCTCGATCACTCGCACAGGAGGCAGAGAAAGCAAGCTGCTACTGGAGGTGAACTGAGGAGATCCGGGTTCACTGTCTGGAGACGGGTGTAACGGGTCTTCCTTCTTGATCCGAGGCTGTCGCATAAGCAACCGCTTGACTGCTTTCCCAGATGAAGGAATGCGAGCTACAAAAAAGAAAAACCACAATTTGCAACAAATAAGATATTTCTGGTCTGGGCCTTGTTTCATAGAACTTGCTAATAATACTAGTTAATAATATTATAAATCATATTATTATTTAATAGTTAACAAAATCTTGTTTCATAGAGATTTGTAGGCTTACACTACTCATAAAATCTATCCACTAATATTATTAGTTCATTAGTCAACTGATTGATTTGAAGGTTATGTCTGGATTATTGTTTGTGTTTTTTCTGTTCTTGGTCTTTTTGTCAATACTAATTCAAAGCAGCATGGCCTACATATATCTTCATAAATGTAAAAAATAATACCTAGCTCTAAGAAATAAATAAATCTGCCAGGCACTTATTCAAGATAGCATCAACCTCAAATCCTAAAAACTTAAGACAAAAATTCCTTTGAAAGCGTATGTAAGCTTTTTCTAAATTGATAATTAAATTATAGTGATTCATTTTTCACAAATTTAAGATCACGAAATCTGAATTACATGGGTTTGAGAATAAGTTATTGGTCCAAAACCCCATATAGAAACACACCTAATATTATCAGTAAATTTTATTAGTTTTGCAGCCTATGAAACAGTTTACTAATAATGTTAGCAATATTTACTAATAATTTAGTGCCATGAACTTATAACTAATATTCTTAATAATATGTCCACTAAGTAATGCTGAAGAAATTCCCGGCTTATTCCCTGATTTTCATTGATCATTTCAGAAATTCCCGACCAAAATATGAAGCACTTTCTAATAACTGTGTAAGAAAAATTATAGGATTATACATACTTTAAATAAGAAAAAACGTTTAGTAACAAAAGTACTTGCAAACAATAATTACTTAGGAATATACAAAAGATAAAAAATAAATAAAAAATACAATACACAAATACAAAATACAAAAATTAGGAACAATAAAATTAATTAAATATACTTTCATATAGGCCTATTATTGTTCTAGTAGTCTTTTTGATCACACTTTGCAATTTTTCGAATTTTCCCGGATATTTTAACAAATTTATTGACTTTTCCCAGATTTTCCCGGCCATACGAAATTCCCGGCCTTTTCCCGGATTTTCCCGACCAGTGGACACCCTGTAATAATAATAACTGATGTTCTTATGTATCTGGTAATATGATTGTAAAAGTTCTATGAAACAGGGCCCAGATGTAATACAGTTAGAACCACAAAAGCTTCATAATAATGTACAGTAGAGCAGGGCAAACCTATAAAATAATCATGCTCACCATTGCCGGAGGAAAAATCAATACCAGTGTGAGTGGCCCATCTGAATACTGGTCGGGTCTGCTGGTAAATTACATTGAAGCCACGGAGGCGATTACTTCATACAACAAAGATATTGGGTCTAGCAAACACTGCTTCAATACAAACTGCCCTAAAACCTCGTTCATTTGTTCCAGCGCTGTGATGCAAGAGCTCTCATGAGTCAGACTCCCAAACAAATACTATGTTTTAAAACACCATAAAATAATGAAACTTTTATACAGTGAAGCAATATACTTAAATTAATTAATTGAGATGGTTGACATTTAAACACTTTAGACTTCACTTTTACTTACATTTTTGCAGAATGTATGTTTCATATGTAAAAGATCTCTAGGGAAATGGCATCAATATTGAGAGATTTTCAGAAAGCAATTTAAGAATAATTTTCGATCTAAAACCAAGAGATTCTCTGACATTTTCAGAAAATTAACACTTTTAACCATTAATTCTTCATTTACAAAGGAGAATCAAATGAAAACCACAAATAATTTTTTCCCAAAGCGAAGGGGATAGCTGAGTGTAGGTGTCTTGCTTCAACATGATGACACCCGTCCTCATGCTTCTCATGCAACAATGAAAACCGTCAACGACATCTGCCAAAATCGCCAGATTTGGGACCATCAGATTTCCACATCTTTGGTTCATTAAAGGATCACCTTGGAGGGCAGAAGTTCAAGTCTGATGAAGATGTCCAATCGGCGGTGCACGAGTGGCTACAGCATCAACCAAAATAATTTTTCTCACGCGGTATCAAAGTATTTAAGATTGCTGAAGTGTGTTGAACTAGGAGGGGACTAAGTAGAAAAATAACGTACAAGCAAACATTCTTCCTGCAGTAAAATAGTGGGAAAAAATTAATTGCGGTTTTCATTTGATTCTCTCTCGTATTTAATCTTCTGCACACTTTTAATAGAAAATGGAAATAATTTAAATTTAATAAAGGTACTATTTTACAAAAGATAAGAATTACAGTTTTACTGAAAATTACAGGTCATCAAACTAAAGCCACCTGTTGTTTCTGTCAGCCATGTTGTAAATAACTTACATTTGATACAATACAAACCTCCAACATGGTGTTAAAGGATTACTGGTTTTCAGACGTTTTTATTTCGTTATTTTACAGTAACATTTACAATGAAGATATAAACTGATGAATATATTCATGTCGGAAATCATTCAATTAGGGGCCTCACTATACTGAATATGATATAAATATTTTTTTCAGTGAGGTCAACAATTAAAGGTAATCAAGGAGATTCCATCTAGCACAGTCAAGGTCAAGGGTTTGAATCCCAGAGTCACAGGAATTTTCCTCCTAAAAATTCTCAAACAATGGATAGAGTTGAGGACTGACAAATAAGCAAATAACATTTCTCCAACTAGCATAATATAACAATATTTATTATAGCAGATGAATAATAGTTACATGCTCATATAATTTTTAATGGCACACTTTTTGTAGGTTTCCATTCATTTGAATACTGAGCAAGAATATTTTGTATGTCACACTAATGAACTGTAATAATCTTAAATTAATTAGTGCAATTCTATAAAAAAAAAAAAAAAAAAAATCAGTTTTCATTTGACATTATACAAAATCCATACTTGCAATTATCTTTCATTTTCATTTCATTTCCATACCTGTTATCGGAATGCCATATTACAGTCTAACATTTCTAATCTATAACACACATCTAAGTAAACAGAAGTTGAAAATAAATAATAATTGAACATTCACATCACTCATTTCTTAAGGCTTTTTGATACAGAATGGAAGGAAATTAGCAATCTTTCCTGTTCCTAAATAAATATCGGAGTTTTAAGTGTAAGTAACCCTAGCCATCCCCATAAGTGATGAAATAATGTCTGTGGAAGTTTTGATTCTATGTGTTCACGCAAGCTAAGTGTTTTTTCCAGCATATTTATTATGTGCAGTAAATAGTTTTAATTCAAATCATCCGCCAGGTGTTCTTGCGCCAAGCATTAAGTTGAGTAGGCGTATATTTCATCATATCCTGATCACGAGTTCTTTGTGTCGGGTATTCCCTCTTTAAAGACGCCTTAAAGAGCGTCAGGAAGCCTCATCAGTATTAAGCCTGCAGTTACACGATCAAGTCACGGTCTGACACTGCTCCGGTTCTAGTAACAAAAGCCAGTTCGCGCTCTTTGTATTTTCACTAGAAACCATTGAAATAAAACTTCCTTATAAGTTTTATTAATTTCAAGTAAATTACTTATACATAATTTACTTATTCGCCGTATTATAAGTTCATTAGATTCACTTATTAGTTCCAAGTAATTAAATAGCGTGTGACGTCATCACTCACCAAGAAGCTATAAAACGTGAACAATCAAGTGTTAATAACTTAAAATACATACATTCTACTGCAAATTTTATTACCGTTAAATTGAGATATAATTCATTAGTAAATTACAAAATTTACTAAATTACCTCTAGTGGTGCAATCTGGTTCGCGCCAAATTCCAATTCATTGTTTCAACTTGTTTATTCAATTATCATTCAGTGTTCACCTATTATTTCTTCGAGTGTTACAAGTATTAATAAAGTGCAAGTATTTCATTACATTCTAGATTGTTTAACCAATATGTTTCCTTAGATCTCTGTACCCAGTGACCTCGTGATATAGTCCCTTCTTGCTCTAAATGGTCCTCCGAAATCTTATACTTCTCACATGTACATTGTTTCATACTTACATGAAGCTACCTTATTAAGCTATCCTACATTTATCCATCTCACGGATATTATCGTCCAATCCCTAGCATTGGTCCTCTCACGAGCCAGTCCCAAACATTGGTCCTTTACCGGGCAGGATCATATTGGTACAATCTTATTTATTGCATACTTGTATTCGCAAATACCGTTTCTCGAGTTCGTCTCATTCATATGTGCTTCCGCGTCGGTCAGTTCGTGAGTTCCAGCAACCCTGAACTTCGCATCGAAGACAGCATCATGCAGCAGTGATTCGACTCATCGTGGGATTCCGGTCCTCAGTGAACATCAAGAAGACAGTGAACAGTTAATACATGCATTATCGTGCAGCAGTGGTAGAATTTCAAATCTTCAAGAACAAGTAATTTCCACATTTCGCATTCAAGATGGAAAGTGAATTGAAGGAATTAACGAAAAAACGTGCTTTTCTTAAAAGAAAACTTACGTACATTCAGAAGTACAGTGACAATATTACTGAAGAAGTTGATATATTTCGATTAAAAGTTGAATATGACACTCTTAACGAAGTGTGGCAAAATTATGAAGTGGTACAAACTCAAATTGAAGCTATTATCGAAGCTGAAAGTGAACTTGACATGCACGCACAGTATGACGAAGAGATGAATAACAAGTACAAGGTGCTAAAGGCTAAGCTTAGTGAATTGTTATTTCTACACGACCAACCAGTGCGTAGTGTAGGCTCTCATCACAGTCATCAATCTAATCACAGTGGTAATTCGCATCACAGGTGTCAATCTTCTACTTCACAATGCAACAATAGAAATATACAACTTCCAAGGATTCAAATTCCAGTGTTTAGTGGGGATGTGACTAACTTTAAACACTATCACGACACTTTCAGTAGCTTAGTGGTAAACAATGAATCGTTGGATTCCATCCAGAAATATCATTATTTGCTGAGTTCTCTGAAGGGGCAGGCTCACGCGCTCATTCAGAATCTTCCAGTCACGAATGAGAATTTTACTATAGCATGGAACTTGGTGTGCTCTAGATATGATAATACTCGAGTTATTGCCACAGCTCACATCAAAAATCTACTTTCATTACCAATAATGAAAGATGAAAATGTTACAGACTTGCGAAACTTATTAAATCAGTTTCAAAGCAATCTTAACGCCATCGAAGCTCTCAACATTGAAATCCCATTACACGAAGTCATGTTCATTCAATTAATATTGGATCATCTTGGTGAAACTACACGCAAGGAATGGGAGAGCAAAATTGACTCACAAAGGTTCACACCGCTTCAAGAGTTGATGAACTTCCTAGAAGCCAAGGCTCATTCTTTAGAAGTGCTATCCAATTCTAACAATGTGCCAAGCCCATCCAAGGAAAAAAGTGAAAGACATACACAAAAGAAATCTGTAAAAACGACTCGTCAATCTTATGTTGCCATCAAAGGTGATACATGTCCTTGTTGCAAGGAAAGTCACAATTTATATAAGTGCGACAAGTTTTCACAGTTGAGTGTAGATCAACGTTGGGATTTTGTGAAAAGCAAAGGTTTATGTGCAAACTGTTTCTCCAAAGGTCACAAAAGAGACAATTGCAAAATCAAGTCATTCTGTAATTGTGGAAAGGCTTCACACAGCAAAATGTTACATAATAACACACGAGACAGTAAAAAGGCTCCTCGACAACCACATCAACCGTCTGAATCTACAGATAATGTACCTGCTAGTTATTGTTCGATAAAAGAAAATTCCAACCAAAGGGAGATTTTATTAGCAACAGCAGCAGTGCATCTTGAAGATAGACAAGGAAATTTAGTGTTATGCAGAGCGTTACTGGACTCAGGAAGCCAATTGAACTTCATAACTGAAGGTTTAGCCAAGAAGTTGCAGCTGCCAACCACAGATGTCGACACTCAGATACGAGGTATTAATGGCACCTCTTCTTGCAATCACAGTGTTAAGGTTAATCTGCGATCCAGAATCCAGAATTTCCAGGCTGAAATGAGTTGTCTAGTAATCCCTCACATTGCAAACAAACTTCCTTCAGTCCGTATAGATCCCAAACATTTCAATATTCCTAGTGAAATAACATTAGCGGATCCTAAATTCTACATCCCTGGTGATGTCCAAATCCTCATTGGTGCTAGCTTGTTTTACCAACTATTCACTAATGAAAGAATAGTCATTCCTAATAACCCTATTCTTAGTAACACGGAACTAGGTTGGATACTTAGTGGAACTATTCCCAAGAAAGCAATTAAATCCAAGAAGGTCACATTCGCTCAACACAATTTATTTGTGACTGTTGATAATGTTGATACACAGTTAAGACGATTCTGGGAACTAGAAGACTTTCCTAAACCAGTGTTTACTAAAGAAGAAAGGGAATGTGAAGAGCACTTCGTACAAAACACTATTCGTGCAGAGGACGGTGCTTTTGTAGTGAAATTACCCAAGAATCGATCTCAGGACTCCTTGGGCGAATCCAGACCACAAGCCGTAAAACGCTTAGAGCATCTGGAGCGAAAATTCCAAACCAATTCTGTCTTGCAGGAAGATTACAAAAAATTCATGCAAGAATATGAAGAATTGGGACACATGAAGAAGGTTTCACTTCCACAGCCAGGTGAAAAATGCTTCTATTTACCACATCATGCAGTAATCAAGCCCTCGTCTACTACAACCAAGACTAGAGTTGTGTTTGACGCTTCTGCAAAAACATCTTCAGGCAAGTCCCTAAATGACATTCTGAAATTAGGGCCTACAGTGCAAGATGACCTATCATCAATTATAATTCGTTTTCGAACATATAAGTATGCGTTCTCAGCTGACATCTCTAAAATGTACAGACGCATTAAAATGAACGAGATTGATCAAAATCTTCAAAGGATTGTGTGGCGTTCCAGCACAGATGAACCCATACAAGATTATGCCTTAACTACCGTGACTTATGGTACTAAATCAGCTTCATTTTTAGCCATAAGATCCCTGCACCAGCTGTCAATAGAAGAAGAAGCTAAATACCCTCTCGCTTCACAAGCAGTCAGGACTTCCTTCTATGTAGATGACTGCCTGGCAGGACATGATAATCTTCAAGAAGCGCTACGCCTTCAAGAAGAATTAATCCTCATGCTTGACAGTGGCGGATTTCCCTTGCGAAAGTGGTGTTCCAACCATGAAGCATTGCTGGAATCTGTACCATCATCTTATCGAGAGACCCAGTTGCCTCTGTCTCTTGACAACATTGAAAATGCACATGCCCTTGGTTTACTATGGCATCCTGCAACTGATAACTTCCAGATTCAATCCCATCCTTCTCTCCAAACTCATACTCGAGTTAAACTTACCAAGCGTACTATCCTATCAGTCATATCATCCATTTTTGATCCTTTAGGCCTTGTCAGTCCTATGGTTATCAATGCCAAAATCTTCATGCAATCATTATGGATTGAAAAACTTGACTGGGACGAGGAGGTAGCTTCACACATAGCAGAGAAATGGATTGAGATCTGCGACATTTTAGGTACAATACACACGATGCGTATTCCACGATTTGTTCTCACACATGGTACCCTTCAAGATATACAGATCCATGGCTTCTGTGACTCTTCAGAAAAGGCCTACGGTGCATGCATATATCTCCGTTCTGTGAACATTGAAGGTGAAGTTACAATTAACTTGCTATGTTCCAAGTCTAAGGTTGCCCCTCTTAAAAGGCAAACCATTCCACGTCTTGAACTTTGTGGAGCATTGCTGTTATCTAAACTATACAACAAGGTGTTGAATGACCTTAACATTCAAACCTCACAAAATTATCTATGGTCAGACTCAGTTATTGTTCTGTCGTGGATAAAATCAGATTCACGAACATGGAAAACATTTGTGTCCAACCGTGTGTCGCAAATACAAGAGCTTTCTGAAACAGCAGCCTGGCGACATGTTTCTACAGACAACAACCCAGCTGATCTCGTTTCAAGAGGTGTATATTCTGAACAATTGTCTGATATTGATTTGTGGTGGCACGGTCCTAAGTGGTTGGCTCATAACACAACATTATGGCCGGAACAGCCAAAACAATTAAGCCCTCCAGATTCCTCAGAGCAACTTACTTCCATCTGCATGGCAGCTACTGTAGTAGAAGATAGTTTTATTACAAGATTCTCTAATCTCAAGCGCTTGCAGAGAGTTACTTGTTATATGTATAGATTTATTTCTGCCTGCCGCCATGAAAACAAATATCATGGACCTCTCGCAGCAGAAGAATTACAAAATGCTCTACAAGTTTGTGTTAAAATTGCTCAGAAAGAAGCTTTCTCTCAAGAGCTGAAAGATCTTAGCAACAACAAACAAGTTTCAGTGAAAAGCTCTATCCATGCATTAGTTCCAGTCCTAGATCAGAACAACGTTATAAGAGTGGGTGGACGGTTGGAGAAATCAGATCTTACACATGATGCGAGACATCAGGTTATATTGCCATCCCGACATCATTTAACAGTTCTGATTGTAGAATATGAGCATCGCAAGCTATTACATGCTTCGCATCAGCTGCTTACAGCTTCATTACGACAAGCCTACTGGATACCTAGTATTCGCAGAGTAGTAAAATCTATTTTGCATAGATGTCTCACGTGTTACAAGCTAAAAGCAGAAAGTTCTCAACAGTTAATGGGAAATCTTCCTAGCTATAGAATAACTCCTGCTAGACCTTTTCTCCGCACCGCAGTCGATTACGCTGGACCCTTCAACATAAGATATGGGGCTCCACGCAGTAAAACTACTGTAAAGGTTTACATCGCTATTTTTGTCTGCTTGGTAACAAAGGCCATTCA
Organism: Ectobius pallidus; assembly: GCA_964059195.1. NCBI lineage: Eukaryota > Metazoa > Arthropoda > Insecta > Blattodea > Ectobiidae > Ectobius > Ectobius pallidus. The sequence continues at coordinate 168,582,545 of CAXKWD010000006.1, forward strand.
CATTGAGTTAGTTTCTGATCTAACATCAGATGCCTTCATAGCAGCCCTACGAAGATTTACAGCACGTCGAGGACTCTGTAAAGAAATCTTCAGTGACAATGGCACTAACTTTGTTGGAGCAAACAACAAGTTAAGGGAGCTCAGATTGCTATTGCAGTCAAGAGATTTTCAAACTACAATTCAAAATTTCACTGCAAACCACGATTATTGCTGGTCGTTCATTCCTCCAAATTCTCCCCATTTCGGTGGTCTGCATGAAGCAGCAGTGAAATCTATGAAGTTTCATCTCAGGCGAGTTATGGGAGCTCAAATTCTCACATATGAACAGCTTTCTACGCTTCTATCTCAAATCGAAGCTTGCTTGAATTCTAGACCACTTGTTCGTCTAAATGATGATCCAGCTGACTTGTCATACCTTTCTCCTGGTCACTTCTTAATTGGAGAACCTCTCATATCTCTACCTTCACATCCTCCTACGGAAGATAAGAAGTACTTAGAAAAATGGCAGCTGTTACAAAATCATTTGCAACACATATGGAAACGCTGGTCATCCGAATATCTTCACTCACTACAACAAAGGCAGAAATGGACCTGTTCCAGTGACAACATTCAAGTTGGTACTGTCGTCATCTTGAAGGAAGACAACATTCCTCCTCTTCAATGGAAGTTAGGCGTGATCACCGCTACTCATCCGGGAGAAGACGGCTTGGTTCGAGTGATTACTGTGCGCACTTCCAGTGGCGAATATAAGCGGCCCATAGTCAAAGTGTGTCCTCTACCCCAAGACGAGTAGCATATGACACTTTCTATGATCTTATATTCAAGATTCTCCACTTGAAGTCCATTTCTCATCTATCTCTGTAACAAATCGTACTCTTGCGAGATGTGTTACATGCATTTTTCTTTCTATCAATCTTGCTATTTGAAAGACCTCTCTCTGGTTTTCAGTTCAAGAGTGTCGTGTGCTTCAATGTAAATAGTGAACTCAGTGCTTTTTATTCAATATCATATTCTTGCAATATATGTAAGAAGTAATTTTCCAATACATATCACATGTATACATCCAATTAGAGTCAGTGCTTGTTTGTGTACATACAAGTGTCTCTCTATTATAGCTTGCCTTCCTGTTATGTTTTTATTGACGTTAATAGTCAATGGCGCGGAGTATGTTCACGCAAGCTAAGTGTTTTTTCCAGCATATTTATTATGTGCAGTAAATAGTTTTAATTCAAATCATCCGCCAGGTGTTCTTGCGCCAAGCATTAAGTTGAGTAGGCGTATATTTCATCATATCCTGATCACGAGTTCTTTGTGTCGGGTATTCCCTCTTTAAAGACGCCTTAAAGAGCGTCAGGAAGCCTCATCAGTATTAAGCCTGCAGTTACACGATCAAGTCACGGTCTGACACTGCTCCGGTTCTAGTAACAAAAGCCAGTTCGCGCTCTTTGTATTTTCACTAGAAACCATTGAAATAAAACTTCCTTATAAGTTTTATTAATTTCAAGTAAATTACTTATACATAATTTACTTATTCGCCGTATTATAAGTTCATTAGATTCACTTATTAGTTCCAAGTAATTAAATAGCGTGTGACGTCATCACTCACCAAGAAGCTATAAAACGTGAACAATCAAGTGTTAATAACTTAAAATACATACATTCTACTGCAAATTTTATTACCGTTAAATTGAGATATAATTCATTAGTAAATTACAAAATTTACTAAATTACCTCTAGTGGTGCAATCTGGTTCGCGCCAAATTCCAATTCATTGTTTCAACTTGTTTATTCAATTATCATTCAGTGTTCACCTATTATTTCTTCGAGTGTTACAAGTATTAATAAAGTGCAAGTATTTCATTACATTCTAGATTGTTTAACCAATATGTTTCCTTAGATCTCTGTACCCAGTGACCTCGTGATATAGTCCCTTCTTGCTCTAAATGGTCCTCCGAAATCTTATACTTCTCACATGTACATTGTTTCATACTTACATGAAGCTACCTTATTAAGCTATCCTACATTTATCCATCTCACGGATATTATCGTCCAATCCCTAGCATTGGTCCTCTCACGAGCCAGTCCCAAACACTATGCATGGTCAAAATTTATATCCTAACAGAATGTAATATTTGTATGTGTTGTAACTTGTGAGGTCTAATTCAGTTGTCACAGTCTAAAGGACATATCAGCAAAGATCTCAACGAGACTATGATAACATATGTAGGTGGTAAAACTAGTTTCAGACGATGGGATGCATGTGTAAAAGAGAGTTCTGGATGGTGCGCCTTCTCCAATGACCTCTGAGGTCTCCTGACCTCACTCCTGCGTTTTATTTTTGTGGGATGTGTGTAAAAGATCGTGTCTATATGCCACTGCTACCTAAGCTGAGATGGAGAATTGTTGCAGTGGAACAAATTTCATAATATTCAGTAAAACAAAAAATGATGTGAGCTAAAACACGAAATGGCACCCACTTTGAAATCTTGTTACATGTTATGAAAACTTGTTTCATTTTATTTCAGATTTGGTATGTTACTGTAACGTATACAGCATAGAAAACATACAGGTTTAGAATTCTAATATTCGAGTACACTCAGAATTTCAGTTCTGTATCTAACTTTACTCCGGAAATGTTATTTAGTAGTCAGGCTAGAAATTATTTGTACGGTAGCCCTGATATTATTTAGTAGTCAGGCTAGAAATTATATGTACGGTAGCCCTAATACACTTTATCGAACTTTCATGAAACTTGGTCTACGCATTTATAACGTCCATGAGACAAAGCCTATTGATTTTGGACTAAATTGGTTGACTGGTACTGGAGTAATGCCCAATTTATGGCCTATTTTATGGTAATATATTAGACAGAATTTATCAAATGCAAATCAGTTCTCATGACAACATATTGTTTTACAGTGTTTATATACGGCTTTGGAAGTTGCAATACTGTTAGCTTTGACAAATAACACTACCCAAACTAGACCTTTGTTTTTCTGTAAGCCCTGCTTAATGAATCAATCTGGGGCTTAACTCGGAAATCAATTACAAAATGAAGTTCTTTTCTGCATATCATAATTGCAATTATCACTGATTAAACAAAAGCATTCTGGCACTTTGTTTCATCAGTTTACCTGATTTTATTGTAAATTAAAATTATGTTTTGGACACAAAAACCCAAGATAACCTCTTTCACCTAATAAAAAACCTAAAATAGTGTTTTTAAAACCAAAAAATCCAGTTGTTCATAATAACCGTTTGGCCAAAATGTTATACAACGCAAAATATGTGAAATGCAAAATTAAAATGTGAAATTAAATTTTAAAAATACATATATCACAATCCTTAATTACAATATTTAGCCCAACATATCAACTCAAGAAACTCATGTAACTATTTTACAATATTTAGCCCAACATATCAACTCAAGAAACTCATGTAACTATTTTACAACATTCAAGTGTAAGGATCTGGATCTGGTTTGATATACATCATATTGCTGCAACTAGGTTCAGCATTTTCTGTATACTGTACTCCTGCATTTTGATCACTATTCCAGGGAAGCAAAGGAGTGTCAACTTGCTGTTGGCTTCTCGCAACATCTGCATACTGGGATCTGGAATGAACTGGGTATCCCATGCTCAAATAATACCTGTACAAAGTCATGTGACTCACTCCGTACTTATGGCCTGCAGTTAGAAAGCTACATTTACCACTGCGCACTTCTTCAATGGCTTGTAAAAAGTTTTCCCTTGTTCCTTTTCGCAACTTAAAAGTCTGCGTTTTGCGATGGGACAGAGATGTGAGAACTGTTCGACTTCCTGTCTGCCGGAATGTTGGAGCAAAGTCTGTCAATGAAAAACATGGAGCAGTAAGCACCCACTCAAATAACTAAACTTATATTTTTAAAACTAAAAGTTACAATGAATTTTGATTTAATAAGAATAAATTATTTCAGCTGTCTCTTGCACATGAGTTCAATGTTGTTCACAAATGTACAAATTACAGTTTTGTTTATCCACAAATAGTGAATTCTGTAGATCCCATACACGTAAAACAAGCACAATCAACATAAAATTTTCAGAGAAACCAGTCACACTGTCCAGTATTCATAGCTCATATGTCACGTAAATTGTAATGGGTTTTGTTAATTTTAACATTAAGAGCCTTTGTGTTTTATGTGGGTGAATCAAAAAGTAAAGCACAATAATCTTTTTTTACAAACATTTAATAGGTACAGTTACAAACAAATGCATACATGAAGAGACATCTTTTGTCTATTTTTATATGTAGTCACCAAGTTCCTCAAGACACTTCTCCCATCGTGATACCAGTTTCAAAATACCCTGTTCATATGTCTGTTCGGTTGGAGTACAGCCATCTGCGGATTGCTGTTTGCACTTCTGCATCTGACGCAAAGTGTTTACCGGCCAGGAATTTCAAACAAATGAAAGGTTATCACGGAAATCTTCAAAGAATGCACACATCTGGAGACATAGCTACGGTCCATACAGTCGTCCCATTACACACCATGCATGTCCCTGCGAATTTCACTCAGGTTATGCCCTTCAGCCCATAAAAATCGCACTACACCTTGCTGAAAAAATTCACGACTGGTAAACGCTTTGCGTCAGATGCAGAAGTGAAAACAGCAGTTCGCAAATGGCTACACTCCAACCGAATGGACTTCTATGAACAGGGTATTTAGCAACTGGTATCACGATGAAAGAAATGGGTTGAGAAACTTGGCAACTATATAGAAAAATAGACAAAAGATGTCCCTTCATGTGTACATTTGTTTGTACTGTAATTGTATCTACTAAACGTTTTGTAAAAAAAATTATTGTGTGTTACTTTTCGATCCACCTTTGTATATTAAAAGAAAAACTCATCCACAGATAATAATTAGAGACAAGTTACCAATACTTGTGATACCTCAATGTTCTATATATTTCAGAATAAATAATATATTGAAGATATGATTAAAATTAATTAAGAACCACTGTGATTGTATCTGTAGTATACATTACACTTTAAAACATTCAACTTCAGATAATTATTGTAAGTAAAATCTTACTAAATTAGAACAAATGTTTCATTAAGAATCTTCTTCGCCTCCATCTTCAGCTGAGATCTACTTATGAGTTTGTTTCTCTGTCCACCAGGTGGAGATGAGAAGGGATGCAAACTTCCAAACTGTGAGTTGCTTATGTCTCTGGTCACTCTTTTCAGTTCCGGTTCCAACCTTATTTTGTGACTTTCGTCCCAAATATGTGCTTCTAATGTTGATTTTTCCAGTTCATATTAATATGTAATGAAATAGGGTTGGAGCCAGAACACAAGCAACCCACAGTTTGTGAGAAAATGTATATCTACAATAACAGGGGAAAACACTCTTTTGTGCCACTGAGCTCAATCAACAAATTAAAATAAAATGGATAATTCAAACCATCAGGTCAACAACCTCAAAGATTATCAATGATGGTATCAATTATCCATTTTATTTTATTTTAGCTGAAGATGAAATGTGATGTACACTCGAAACATGTTCAGGTTAATTCTTCATTTAAGTGACATTTTGTACAGTGTGTTTGAAGTACGAGTTGGCCATTCATGCGGGTTTCTGCACTGCAGTTGCCACAACTCTAACTCCCGAGCCATCGGGTGAAATATCTAAGCAAATAAAGCTGCTAACAATGTAATGATTTAGGTTCTCACAATTACAATTAAAAATACAATGAAAATAACCATGTAGCTCACCACAAGAGATGTTGGAAATGTCCTCCTTTTGCATCCACACAACACTGGCACCTTTTTAGGAAATTTTCTTTCACGCTCAGAAGTTCAGCTTCCGAGATAGAGTTAATTACTCTTTTGATATGATCTTCAAGTTCTTCTAATGACTGAGGGTTTGACCTATATATTTAATTTTTCGAGTTCAAGCACATCAACACAGGTGATTTATCCACATAGCACTGGCACTGGCGATATTAACTCTGTCTCGTAAGCTATGCATGAAAGAAAATTTTCTAAAAAGATGCCAGTGATGTGTGGATGCAAGAGGAAGACATTTCCAAAATCTATTGTGATGAGGTACATGGTTATTTCCATTGTAACTGTGAGAACCTGCATCATTACACTGTTAGCGGCTTTATTTGCATAGATATTTCATCCAATCGCTCAGGAGTTATAGCTGAGGGCGCCATGGCGCAGAAACACGCATGATTGGCCAACTCATACATGAAACACACTGTATATAAACTCTTCATCTCAATCATTAATTTATAATATTTATTTAATTTCTCAGCTTCTGATTTTAGTAGCACTATTTCCTTTTATGTTGTCTTATGATATTTTCAGACACTACAGAATTAATGTATTGTCTTATGTGATTGACCTCTAAGGGGACTACAATATATAGTTGTAGTTTATATATAGTTTGTAGTCAGAATGTCTTTTGGCACCACACACACACACTATATTCACTCGAATCCACTAGATATAGGCATTCACAGGTTCACTGTCCTGAGGCACATCATACATAACAAAATCTTTTAACTCTGAAGTTGCCACATTAAGTGGCAATAAACCCATGTATCGCCAGAGTGTGGACTGCGAGACACCGAACGTGAGAGCAGCCTTGTTTACAGAGTACTTGTTAACCCACACCGCTCGTATAGCTCTCAACATGTTGTATGGAACTTCCTTGTTGAAAATGTAGAGTTTCTTTCCATTGATAGTGTGTATTATCTTTGCTCGCTGTGCGTTTGATGGCAGGGGGAGACTCAGATAATTTGGCATTGGCAATGGCAATGTGTTGGGTGGCAGCATGTTATGACCATGAAAGCTTTCAGGTATTCTGTTCCACACCCCTGAAGAAAAGAAAACTGCTAAGTGTGGACACTGATAAATTTAATTTCTGGTGAGGAAATCTAACTGTACAACATTTCCCAAATACAGTTGACTCTCGATTATCCATGGGCAAAATTATCTGGTTTGTGAATTAATTGTGGCCTGTTTTATATTTTATTTATTTATACAGTGCCTTTCAGGTAAGAGTTGGCCAATCGTGTGGGTTTTTGCATCGTGGCAGCCACAGCTCTAACTCCTGAGCGATCAGGTGAAATATCTATGCAAATAAAGCTAATGGTTTAACGATTCAGGTTCTCACAATTAAAGTTACAATTACAATGAAAATAACCACGTACCTCATGACAAGAGATGTTGGAAATGTCCTCCTCTTGCATTCACACAATGGCACCATGTTAGGAAATTTTCTTTCATGCGCATAATTTCAGCTTCCGAGACAGAGTTACTTTATCTTGTGATATTGTCTTTAAGTTCTTCTAACAGTATGTGACTATTATTCATGGGGGAACTTGAAAAATAAAGTGGATAGGTCAATTTCCCATACGTTAGAAGAACTTAAAGCCAATATCACAAGAGAAATGAACTCTATCTCAGAAGCTGAACTTAAGCATGTGAAAGAAAATTTAATAAAAAGGTGCCAGTGTTGTGTGGATGCAAGAGGACATTTCCAACATCTCTTGTGATGAGGTACGTGGTTATTTTCATTGTAATTTTAACTGTAACTGTGAGAACCTCAATCACTACACCGTGAGCGACTTTATTTGCATAGATATTCCACCCGATCGCTCGGGAGTTAGAGCTGCGGCCGCCACGATGCAGAAACCCGCATAATTAGCCAACTCTTACGTGAAATGCACTGTTTTGATTTTTTTATGGTTGTGAACTAAGCTCAGTTTGTAATGCTAGCTTGAGTTTCACATTTTTATTGCATTTTGAAGGGTCTGACCTTTTCTTTACCAACATACAGTACTGGACATCGCTCAAGGATGAGGACAGCTACCCGCTGTCGAAGGGGTTGAGGGTGGAGATGGAGAATAATAATGTCTCTGCCGACAGTGTGTGAATGTGTGCTATGGAATGTGTCCTTTTGTACTTAGAAGAGCAAAGTGATTCTTTGTTGCAAGACGAACTAATGCTCAGGAAATTGTGTAGTGATATAAGAAAGAAAGATAATGCATCCAATAAACAGAAGAAAATAGATCTCTGTAAGCTACAAGTTCGCAAGTCATAACTGTTTCCTGAATATTGTAAACTGTATTACATAATATTTTTCTGTACAGTATATATATTTTTTGGGTTATTTACAGTTGTCTTGTACAATGTTTTTAAATAAATCTGTTATGCTGGTCCTGATTTCCACCATTTAATGTAGCCAAGAATAAAATTAAATTTTTTCAGTAGATCAAGTATTATTTTTCCTTTCTTCAATCTTCACAAAGATTTGGTCTTATCCTTCAGACCTTCCGCAAGTGATTGTTTATATCATGCCCAATGATATGACATTATATAAACAATCACCTGAGGAAGGTCTGAAGGATAAGACCGAAATGTCGTGAAGACTGAAGAAAGGAAAAATGACACGTGATCCAACGAAAGCAATTTTATTTTATTCTTGACTATAAGTTTGTAAATTACATATGAAAGCAATAAATAATGTAGCTGCTCTGCTTGTAGTTTTAAAATGTGTATTATTGTGTGTATTTTGCATTATCAATGATTTTTAATTATCTGTGTTTGTTGTCCCCGGCTTTATCCAGGATAATCGAGAGCTGGCTGTACAACAAGTGAACAGAAAATAATTTTTATAGAAAACTATGCTGTTTGTTTTACACAAGGTAACAGCCTACAAACAACCCTTTTATCGACAATTTATAAACTATAAATAACAATTTGCATGCACACCAACAGGTAAATTATTTTAGAAATATTTTACCTCAAAACGCTAGTCAAATAGATGAAGCACACAATTCTACAACGAAATAACTTCTTGTAGTCCTATATACACTATGACTCACACCGAGCCACTGACTTCTACTGTGCATAGTGCAAAGCCTTCACCACGGACTGAGTGGCCAATCACCGCAACATTTTTTAGCCACCTTCGCTACCTCCCATCTCCTGCTAAAGATTCACGTAAAGAGAATGGTCAAATCAAAAGAAGAATTTCAATATTTAACTCACATATCTTAAAGTATTTGTAGAAAATGCTGTCCCCTCTCATTTATGCTTATCTGACGTTGAAGTATAAATTTTATGTGGATGGAACGCCAAACTTTTAAGTCCCTCTAACACTCAAGAAGTTGGGATCAATGACAAAGTGACTTAAGTATGAAATTCTGTACATATAAAATCCATACATCTTCAGATACGTATACATCAGAGGGGACAGAATTTTCAATATTTAGCTTGATAGGCGAGTTGAATAAAGAAATTATTCTTTTCATTTCAGTATTCGCTTACTTGAATCTTCAGCAGCAGATGGAAGTAGCAGAAATAGCACCACATTCATCCACTCTCACTTCAATAAGTAAGATTCACTGTATAGCAACTATACAATTCTTGCTACGAGGCACACTGTATGTAATGAAATCTTTCAGCTCTGAAGATTCTAAATTAAGTGGCAAGGATCCTAAGTATCTCCAGAGAGTGGATTGAGACACGCCAAACAGGAGGGCAGCTTTGTTAATAGAACATTTGTTGATCCAAACAGCTCGTATAGCTCTCAACATGTTCTCTGGAACTTCTTTGTTGCAAATGTAGAGTTTCTTTCCATTGTCAGTGTATATGATCTTTGCACGCTGTGTGTTTGATGGCAAGGGGAGATTCAGATAATTGTCCATTGGCGCCGTGTTGGCCGGTAACCAAACTGGTCCTGGCACCTGCAAGTTTTGATCGTGAGAGCTTTCAGGTTTTATGTTCCACATCCCTGGAGAAGAAGAAATTTCTAAGTCTGATTATTGACAAAGTTCACTTCCATTAAGGGAGTCTACTGCAAGTACACTCTCAAACCAGTAATTTTCAAGGTGACGGTCCGATGAAAATACTAAAACCTATTATTTTTAGAAGTAACATTGAAACTTTGTGGACACTACTGCAATTGTACAACGGTGGATCGGAAAGTAATGCATAATAATTTTTTCTACATTGGTATTGTGGCTGAGATATTAAATTTTACCAAGATGTAGTCTGAAGTTTGCCCTACAGACTCAATTTTTGTTTCAGATGCAACTCCAATGAGAAAAGCATGAACAACCTAGCAAAGATAGCATTCATGTTAGTGCCGTCAACTTGTGAAAAGCAGAGAGGTGTGCAATTTTTATGGGCTAAAGGACATAACCTGAGTGAAATTCACAGAGACATGTGTAGCATGCATAGGCAAGACTGTACAGGCCATAGCAACGTCTCCAGGTTGAGGAGGCAATTCTGAATGACCGACAGTTCCATCTACGAACCTTATCTGCAAGTTCAACGTTTATATCGTGCTAGACACACTGAAATTTCGTAAAGCCAGTGCCTGCTGGGTACATAAGAACTTGACACAACATGACCACAAAAACCAAGGTATCAGCAAATCACAAATGTTCTCACGGCCATCACTAAGCCTTCTTACACACTAGCGTTTTTAGCAGCGCTTCTGAGTCGCGCTGCAAACGCTGTATTCTACTTTTGCATGTATTCAGATTGTAGCTATACACACTGGCGTCTCTACACGCCAAAGAAGCGCTGCTACGCAAGCAGGTGCGGCTCCCCGCTGCTAGCAGCTGCGTTTTGCAGTCGGTTTCCTTTTCACACGCAGCGTGAGAGAAGCGCGGCAGTTCAGTTTCAGAAGCCCTGAAGAACCGTGCCATTAGTTTCGACACAGAAGTATTTATTAATGACTTGACAAGGACATTCTAAAATATTTGAAGAATTTAACATCATCTTGTCTCAATTCACTGTAATGTGTATAAAACTGACCATTTATTATCCTGGCTTCTTTCATTGGATGCTCTCAATACTTGCGTTTACGTCTATATACCTTCTTCTTCTAATTAGCAACGCAAGTGCAAGAACTTCTTCGTCCGAATTTATGACCAAGAAATGAGGCATTGGAGGAGCATCGCAAAGTAGCGCTTCCAAACGCGACTGAGAAGCGCTGCCTGGTGCTACTCAGAAGCGCTGCTAAAAACGCTAGTGTGTAAGAAGGCTAAAGAATGCACACCACTTGATCCATATAGTTGCTATGGTCCAAACAGTCTTGCTCATACACGCCACACATGTCCCTGTAAATTTTACTCTCCTTTAGCCCACAAAAAATCGCATTACACCTTACTACTCTTCACAAGTGGGGAACAATAGCATGCCACTGGGCAACTGGGATATGTGAGTCAGTTGGAGAATTTAATGTTGTACCAGCATGTTGCCATGGTAGCTCAGTTGGCACGAGCAGTGGCACAGAGAGCCGAAGATCCTGGTTCAAATCCCGGCTATGGCATTGAATTTTTCAGTCTGACTTTATCTTTCTAGTAACATGCATGCCATCTTTGCTATTAAGTTCACGCTTCTGTTGCTGGAGCTGCTGATTGTGTCAGTAGCACACACTTCAAGCTGTATCTCAATGAAATTTTATAATTCCAGCCAAAATACCAATGCAGAAAAAATTATTGTGTGTTACTTTCTGATCCACCCTTGTATTGTACACTACTCTCTGCATTTAATTCGGGAGATGAATGTTGAATAGGTTCTAAGAATTTGATTTCTGTATCTGTAACTCATTGTGCGAAAGGATACCTAATGGCTCGAGAAGAAATTTTACAGTAGAGCAGAAGACGAATTTTAGGTGTAAAAACTGTATTTCTAGGTTTCTGGCATCTTGCACTTCCTGAGATTGTGTACAACAAGGAGTTACTTTTTGTAATTTTATTTTTTTGAATAAATTGAAATAATAATACAAACGAGATTTTTTTTTGTATACCGGTACCATACCTATTAAAACTCACTGATAAAGTTGCATACGAAGTATTTTATAATACGGCCCTCCAAACCGCATTTTTTTTAAAGCGGCCCTTGGGACACTTGCAGTTGGACAGCCCTGTATTAGATCATTCACCGAACTTAGTAGACACACTCTGTATATACGGCTGTAGCAGTGAAAGGGTTATGCGAGTACATTTAAATGAGGCTTGAAGTAATGTGCTAGCAACTGAATCAGGGTCTAGAGGAAAATTTGGGACTGTATGTTTCTGGGGACATGAATGGTCCTGAAATAGTTTGATTCCCACACAGGATAAATTTTTCTTCTATAGAATATCATGCAAATATCAGTCATATAAAACTGCAAACTTGACAGACATCAGCTCTATTATGAAGTAGGGCCTAAGGTAATAATGTGATCAAAGTTTTTTTCTTTTGTAAACCCTGTAAGACTAAATTGCTTGGTTCGTGCCATAAAATTAATACCTCATGATTACAGGCTATGAGTATTTTTCTCTCTGCATCTTCCCATCTCACTCTGTTTTAGTCAACTTACACAAGTACTCTGTTTTAGGTGTTTTAGTACTCTGTTAATTCTGTCAGTTTTCAATAAGAACTAATTTGAGGTCTTAGGAAGAGAAGTCATGAGCACATGAGCTATAAGAACTACTGGATCATTATTTATTTTCTCATTATGACTCCATTTTCAAGGAATAGTGTCAAGAGAGAAATCAGGTATGGTGTGGATAATGGTTTCTTGGGCTAGTAATTGGGTAATTAGGAGATTCCAAGCTTTGGGCAGCTTGCTTCACTGACATCTGCAGGGAGAACTGAGTTATAGAAAACTCTCAATTATCCATGTCAAATGGGGTCATGAAATGCAGGAATAATTGAAAAACACAGACAACACGAATGTTAGAATTATTACTAGTCTAGTTTCAGGCAATATTGTTATGGGTAGAGTTCAGATGTTTATGACCTTAAAAAAGAGGAAAATATGACTGCAAATGTGCCCTTAAAAATGACTAAATATGGCCCAAAAATCCTCAATATGACCTAATAAAATAATGTACTTTCAAGAAGTAAATGTTTCAATTTAAAATGTATAAAGACACTAAACTCTAACATCACATGAATTCAATCAGATAAGCACTTTTTAACGATTTTGGTGATATACAGTTTTACTTGTAAAGAACTTATATATTTTAAAAATTTGCTCCTGTTTGCTTAGCTTCATATTCGTAATATTTTGTAGACATTGTGTGTTCCTATAAATTATGAACAATTGCATTAATTAAAAAATTTAAGTTACCTATTAATTTAATGAAATTAATAAAATAAATTTCAAATTTAACTTAACTATGTAGTACATACACTGCAAAATTGTGCTCTTTTACCGAATTTACAACTGAAATATGAAGTTAAATTATAAATATGGCCAAAATATTACCAAGACCACAAAAAAGCCCAAAATATGACTTTATATGCAAAATAAAAATGGTCTGATTATTCTAATCAGTGTGCAATTTGTGTTTAATTTGTGTTTGCGGCGAGAACGGAGGTCAGGATAAAAATATGACTTGTCATAAACATCTGAACCCTAATTATGGGCTACACATATAATCTGTGATCTTAACATATCATCTGTGATCTTAATCCTCTAAATTTGACATACTCTGAGTTTTCATTAACAATAAAAGTATGCATATAAAATTTAACCATTTGTGAGCAGAATACAGATTTAACCCAGTGTGATATTTTGAACTTCCCACACTTTATGTTGCCATATCGTGTTTAGAGGAATTTGAAATTAAGTGCAGGAAATTAAAAATCTCGCACCAGGTTATATCCATATTCTGTTCACAAAGGATTAAAAATGAAGGAAGAATCTTGCATGAACAATCCACAAAATGGATAATCCACCCTTGGGATAATTGGGAGTTTACTATAATTGGTAAAGGTCTGTATTATAAAGAAATGATCGAGGAAAATTAAGTAGGGTGAAGGGGTCAATAGAAAAATTGGGAAATGGAACAGATAGACTGAAAGCCCTTGACCGGTCAGGAAGGATATTTTTTTCAAACATCGATATACACATACAGTAACATTTTTCAGATCTGACACTGGTCAGATGAATGTTCAGTAGCCTGGATGAGTTTATCATGAAAATATTGCCATTTGAAGACTGACGTACAAATTAGCCATCACCCTCTCCAATAATAATATTTCAATAATAGACTTGTCCAGGCCATAAACATCTATCTGAGCAATGTCTGGAATACAAAATTTACTGTACCGAAAAAGTGTTTACATTTTTAAAATCTAGGCGAGTACTATTAGTTCTTTCTTTCAGATTCAAGTCCTGGGCCTATCAGACGATCATCTGCCCTCCATATGACCACTAAAAATGGTAGAACTGTAGGGAGAGGGAGGGAATATGATCAGCATGTTGGCTTCCAAAGGCATTACTGATAGTTTTCTTGGTTTGAACCGCTACTCCTTTATCAAGTAGTTCCTTAGTTGTCGATTTATCTGCCAATGTCAAATTATCACGTGTTTAGAGTTTTGGTTTCTCATGTCTAGAGGTCCATGAAAGTTGTTTTAATTTGAACAAAAATTTGTTTTAAAACTTCAATATTTCGGTGTTGATGTTATTAAATAATTTTTAAAAATTATTTTTGTGCAAGTTTTATAGTTCAACCATTAGTCATATTATGAATTATTAAATCCAGCTGTTTTTGTTCCAACATAATTCAAACTTCCCACCTCTCGTATTTTAGTTTATTGTTAGAATTTTGTATCAATTTAAAATTTGTTGTAAGTTCATAAGGATGTCTTTTTGTAATTGGGCAATGATATCTGCAAGTACACTGTGTCCATAAATTTTTAGATGATTTCGTAAGACTATATTATCACTAATACTTAACATAAATAAAATATCGTCATTTGAAAGAGGGAAATTTGAAGTTTTGTAGTGACTTTAGATGAACTCGATGTGATCCCCAAGTGTAATACAACACACGTCTAGGCGGCGATCCCATTCATGCCAAACTCTTTCAAGCATGTCTTGTGTGACGTTCCCGATGGCAGCAGTAATGCACCTTCTCAATTCCGGCAACATGACTGGAAGAGATGTAAACACTGTCCTTAACGTAACCCTACAGGGAGAAATTGCACACTGTGAGATCTGGTGAACAAGGTGGCAAAGGTGTCTGCGGTCATTGCACAATCAATGTATCGATCTGGCAGGTACCCTCATCCATCTGAATGCCATTGCGGAGGGGTCTTGTTGGAAAATGAATCGCTGTTCCTCTTAATTTGTGAGATGTGGCATTAACCAATTTTCCAACATGCCCAGGTAATCATTGGTAACACAGCCATTTTCTCGAAATGTTTCCTGCTATATGACAAATGAAAATCAGACGTTCTTCCCTCTTTCAAATGGTATTTTAAGTAATAGTGAAAGTATAGCCTTCTAAAATCGTCCAAAAATTTATGAATATGGTGTATTTAGAAAACAAACATTACTTAAAAATATTATGTTAATGATGTTAATGTTACTGTCATGTTGGCAAGGCAAAGAAAGACTTTTCAACTTTTGGAGCAACTATGGTAATTATTGTATTCTGAATGTGCCAGAATGCACTTGGTCTACTTGGCATCATAGGTTGATCCTAAGATTCTTCCTCTCTGGCTTCCTCATTGTGCTTTTCGTTTTGGAGTGAAAAATTACTGCTCTTCTACCATTCTTTTATGGTGCCATAGCCGGTGCAATTATTTTCTGTCAAAATCATAACAAAATGTTGATTATGAAAATGTTATTTAAAAATGGTTTCATGCTATGGTTTTGACCACTAAAACAATTTCTTGTCAAAATTCATCTAAAAACTGTGATTATGTTTATTTTCACATTATTATAAGAATTTGCGTTATTTTGAGAATTCAAAAGTCTGTTTTTGGGGCTGTAGGCAGCAGTGAATTGAAATTCTGCAAACGTTATTGTGTCAAATGAAGAACAATTCTCATTAGCGTATCCTGAATTTCACAGACCTCTACTCATGTCATATGCTACCTTCCTCTTGTAAGACCATTTGGAAGCATGACAAAAAGGATGAGGAATATACTATAAATGATCACACTTAAATACCGCATACTGTATATTATATTATCACCAACTTAAGTTAACACATGGTGTATTACCTGATATAAAACTATTTTGTAGTAAGATAAAAAGTAATAAGATAAAAGGAACAACAATTTATACAACTATATCTATAAAATCTACTCTAATGCACTTCCGCACATGTTTTAAAGAACTAGTGTATTAGGTGAGGGGGGAACCACTGTCTACGGAATGATTATCACAGAAGGCTGTGAAATGACAGTTGAAATATGCTACCATGTTGACTTTCTAATAATACCGCCAGCAACTGCATCAAATAGCAGGTGCTACCCAAAAGTTCCCAAAATTCATAAGTGGTGCAGGACCCAGCAGTAGTATGAGAAAATGCTGCTAGGTGACACTTCATACATCTCTTGTGAGTCGTTGTGCCAAGCGGCTTCATTCTGAGTGTATGCATTTAGTATTTTTAATCGTATTTCCAAGTTACATTTTACTCACTGCAATTTCACAATGATATATAAGGGACACAGTGCGTTTGCGTGAAATTTTGTTTTGAACTCAGGAAAATCTATGACAACCTTGGAAAAGAAATCCAGATCATCATGAAGCTGATTCTGAGAGATCCCTGCAGACATTTTTAGGCAATATTCCTTCTGCTAACACTCAGTATGATATGATATTTATTGTACTAAGAAAAAATTACAAAAGAGTCTAGCGGATTTGATGCTTGTCATTTTACCAGTAGACATCTTAAACACAATAATACATTTTCGTGGAGTGTGTGTAAACATATAGAGATAAATTAAATATGTTACAAAGTTCCGCCTTAACCCTTAACACACAACTTATCTTGATCCACTCAAAAACAGCATATAAAGATGTAGATGAAAGCTGGATTCTTCTGTGTGGAACCAAGATGTGCCATTATTTAAATAGAAAATGCATTTCGGCATATTTGCTGTGCAGTCTCCAGTTCTGATGAGTTGTACTGAACACCACAATATACAGATAAGTTTCTTCTCTGCTTTCTTTTGAGCTATGTTCATATGCCTTCTTTCTGTTCACATTATGATACCGTTATATTCTATTACTCTTGCCGTTAAGAAATGCTCTAAACAAATAAACTTCTAGCACTCAGTAGTAGTAGGACAAACTTTGCTGCAGTTCTTCTCTTGTTGAGTTCATCAAACAAAATCCTCTGGCATGTGCCACACAATAGCCCAGCATTGTCGCATACTTCTTTCATGGTCTGCCTGCAATCTTGGAAGACCACAGCCTGAACACCAGTGACATTTTTGGGTGTAAACCCAGTTGAATGCTGTCTAGAACGATCATCTTCATCAACAGATGTTCGGCCATTTCTAAACCACTTGAACGACTCGTAGGTTTGCATCTGGCTAGAGCACATCTTTCAAATAGTTGCATTAACATATCATGAATTTCTGCAGCACTATTTCAGAGTTTTGAAACAAAACTTCACACTGTTCCTTCAAGTCTGTCATTGTAAAAATCGCAATGAAATCCCCATGCAACAACATAAATATGCTCACAAAAACTAAACAATGCATTCACTCAGATCAAAGACATTTGGCACACTTACTCGCAAGAGATGTATAAAGTGTCACCTAGCGGCATTTTCTTGTACTACTTTGTCACCTGCTACTTATGAATTTCAGGATCTTTTGGGCATCACCTTGTAATACATGACATAAATAACCAATTAACTTCTTCAAATGCTCTTAGAAATTTTTTCCGTAATTGATATTATGTTCTGAATTGGACCTATTGTTTCAACCATGTCACAGTATTTCTATAGCTTTCAGAATACATTTTGTTAGTACTAGGGATGAAGTGGTCTTTAAAACAAGTATGGAAAGTATGCATTACATAATCAGCAATACTGTTTTACAATAGAATTCATTTTCCCACTAATTATTATTTTCAGGAAAAATGTGGAATATAATTGCATTAAAATAAATAAATAATTATTCTAGAAACTTTCTATCTTGTATGTCGGTTTAGAAGAGAGATCTCATATCTCTAAATTAACCATTTTTAAGTTATGTTGTGAAATATTCAGGGAATAAAGCTATATATTCATTTCCCCCTCGCTAAGCAACTTGAAAACCAAAATGTCATTGTCCTCAGCTGTATGGGGAAGCATTTGCTACTGTTTGAGGGGGAAGATACTGCTTACCACCTTTTTAATAAACAAAAGAAGATTTTTTTAAAACAATGTTTTAAATAATTTTTTTAAGTTCATTTTGGCGTAAAAATTATTTAAATATGTGCATTATTTTTAAGATATTAATTTAAAAACAAGATGCTGCACTCTGCTGAGTAATTTAATGTTTATTTAACACACTTTTCATGCAAATTTAACTACATTTTATAGAGTTTCCCTGATATTTAAAAAAAACTTTTAACAGAATTTTATAAAAATTTTGTGCAAGTTGCTTGCCTCATTTGTAACTTAAAAATGACCAGACCATGGCACTCTTAAATATTTAGCATACGAAAAAATAATTCGGGGTTTATACTTTTAAAATCTGTTACATAAATTTAAGCATAAATAAACATATTATCCATTTAACTATAGACTTCATTGTGGTCATATTGTATACCTACTAGGAGGTGCCCGCGGCTTCGCCCACGATAATTAATTGAAAAATTAAAAATGAATAGTATAATAATTATTAAAGCATTATATTTATTAACACTTGCACGCGAATCATTCTTAAACTAAACCATTAATAATTAATGAAACAGCTAAAATTCCGGCTTAGAGTACATTCCAAGATTAGAAATCGCCACCTGGGAAAACAATCTCAGATTCGATTATGCAGTTCCAAAGATAACTATGAACCACTGCCTTCTAAACTGTATAATTCTCGTGCGTAATTCTCGAGACGGCGGTGGATAATACGTATCGTTTCTCAACTGTTTGTTGACAGATGAATGTGATGTGAATTTTATTTGATAAATTCAGTGTAATTTTCAGAAATTATATAATTTTTCAAGAGAAGGAGTGATTGATTTGGATTTTTACTGTCCACGATACTTCGAGGATTAAACTATCAATATATTAAACCTGATGTCCGCGGCTTCATCCGCCATTATTAATTGACTCCAGGATTTTTAAGAAATTTATACTGGCAGTGTATTAAAAAGGTTTGTGGTTCAGAGCTATGAAAATTGTAAGTAAAAATAAAATTAGAATATTTGTTCATTGTGTTCATTTCACTTAGGACTTATGTAATAAAGAAACTGTTTTACTAATTTTGTAGGCGTCATGAAAGTTTACACTGCGAGAGACGAACATCGCCGAGTATACCCGATGTCTCACGAAGCGGGCAAGCGAGCAAGCACGCTATTTAGGGCCGTTGAATTGTATAAGAGTAGATGTTTAAGCTTTAAAATAGAAAAATAGAATTCGAATACATTAAGAGGGATTGCTACATTCTGATATGGCAAGTAACTGCCATTTTAAATAAATAATTAATAAATTTAACTGTATGTTAAAAATTTTAAAACGAACTTTATATGTTCATAAAAGATAAGGATTTCAGAGCATTGATTTGCAGTTTTAATGAGCCATGTATACCAAGGAAAAAAGATTGAATGTGCTCAATATTTCAGTGCTTTAAGCAGTACCTCCCCCATTAAGTTCAGTGTTGTATTGTACTGTAAGTGCTAAAGTGAAGAATTCAAGTGTTATTTTATCCATGTTGTGCTTATCTCTGAATTGTTACGAAGAGCTACTCAAAAGTTCCTGGAATTCATAAGTAGCAAGAGACCGAGCGACAGTAAGAGAAAAATGCTCCTAGATGACACTGTATACATCGCTACTGTTAGTTGAAAAGGTTGTATGTAGAAATGAAGTTCCAATTTTAAACTGCAAAAAGCTTATGTTCCTGTGATTCTATTTATGAATTTAATGCTATAAAAGTTACCTTTTGCACTAACAGTAACAACATCTTTTGTGAGTTAGTGTACCAAATGCATCTGCATACATTTTGTTAAGGCTAGTTTACATGATGCAGATGCACTGCGTCCCTCGTATGTCACTGTGAAATTGCAATGTAAGCAACATATAACAATGGAAAAATGCTCACAAATGCATTGACTCAGATGAAAGTCACTTGGCATAATGACTCACAAGAGATGTATGAAGTGTCACCTAGCTGCATTTTCTTGTACAACTGCTGGATCGGGTGCCACTTATGAATTTCATGAACTTTTGGGTAGAACCATGTAGATCTCATGGTATTAAAAGAAAGGTATTTATCTATAAAATCTTTAAAAAATGAGTATTTGCAATAAAACATACTTATTGCAGCAATCTTTACTGGTAACTGGTAAATTAATAGTTTTTAAGAAACTGCAAAAAAGTAAATTTTAGGAGTACTCATGCATGTAAAACAGATTTCATTCTTTATAAAATAAGTAAATGTAATTTGCTGAACGAAAGAGTAGATGCATTAATTTATTAACATAAAATAAAATCATTAAGACCTCATATAACAAGGAGAACTGACATGATTTTACACCAGTGGAAAATGTAAAAAATAAACTATTCTCAAGATAAAAAAGAACAAAACATTTCTGGCGATAATTAATTATCTGGCTTTCATTCAAGTTGAACGAAATACAACCAAGCTTTCGTCAACCCACTCTGCTACGATTATCAGGGGAATTCTGGATAAAGCTTAAGACGACCAAATAAAACTCAAAATTTATAGTCAGCATGCCAGCTAGGAATAATCCAATCAGGGAAGGAAAACAAGCGTCCTTTCTCCAATCAACAATACCACAGTCAGTGCCATAAGAATATGGCAAAACTAGTTTTGTTCTTTTATATTTTGAGTCTAATTTGGTAGTGCTACAATTATCAGGAGCTCCCCTGATGATGCCAGCAGAGCTGCCAAAAGTTTGAGTGTAATACATTTCTCTTGGATGCAAACTTCAGAATTATTTAATAATCTCATGATAATTACCGCATTGGCCCAACTATAAGATAATGTTTTTTCCCTCAAAATGTGTTTATAAAAACTATACTTGTCTTATACAAGCAGCCTAACACCTTAAACAACTCTCCATTCATGAATGCAGCTGTGCAGCGGGAATCCCCACGTGATAATGTGCGTCCGACCCAAGGTCAAAGTCATGCGAAAATTCACCGAACTTTACTGAATTTGTGCTTCTCTATTCTCTATGTGTAAAGCTTTCTTTGATCACTACTCATGGCGGACCATGTGGAAAAGAAAGCATCTTCATTGTCTCAATGCGTAAATAAAGGTGAGAGAAGAAGTTACAACATGAACTTCAAATTTCCATTTTATGTGAAGCAAAATGTACTAATAAGCTATTTTATTAATTTTTTTCGTAACTATCCTTCAAAAATTCATGGTCATCTTATATTCGGGCAAATATGGTAACATAAAATGTAAATTCACTTTACGTTTGACATCTTATTGAAGACTGGATTCTGTTTGCAAAAACAGAAATTATGGCACTATCCTTTATGAAGTGCACTTCTATATACAAAAAACCCCAATTTCATGACACATATTACTTCTTGAAAAGATTGTTGAAAACACATGTCTTTCTTGTTTTCACACGCACAATCTATATCAAAACAGTTATAAAGAACCCATCTTTCTTGTAAGTTACTATCACCAATCATGACAACCCAAAGACTGTCTAACCTAACCAATATATACATTCCAGTTCCAGACCTTTCCCCAGAAACAGTATGGGTTAAAATTATTTACTCCAAACTGACAAGGGAAGTGTATGGGTTATCATGTTCAAATCTGTCCTCAACTTAGCATATCTACAGATACATGAAAAAAAAATTAGCTGCTCAAATTAAATGCAAGTGGGTAAAATTAACTGTGAAACTCATAGAGTTGAAACATGAAGTAGCCTCACATAGTTAGTGAAAACATTGGATTATACACAGGGTTTCCTAGCAAATATTTTGACAAGGGGGGATATTATATGTGGGTCCATAAAAATTAAGCTTTTTTATTTAAAAATTATCCATGTTATTAACCAATTTGAAGAACATCCACTCTCTGTAAAAGACATACCAGACAAACAACCATGGAACACCAATCACTACTTCACTCATTGTCAGGCCCGACGAGAGGGAGGAGCAGCCAGGGCCCGGGCGCCAAAAGGGGTTTTTTATTGTTTTACTTTCTAAATTTACTCTAAAATAAAATTCGTTATAAGTCAATAAACAGCTTAAAGTTATGTTTTATGTGTTTATTTTATCTGCATTGTCCTGTCATATAACGGTGACACGGAATTAATCAGTTAATCTGAAATAATTTATTCTTGAAGGAAAATTGCTATTTTTGAAAAGTAGAAGCAAAAATCCTTTTGGACTCAACAGTAGGCCTTACTAACGTTCGGCATTTAAAATCATAATTTTCAATAGATTAAAGTGGTACATACAGATAAAATTGTTCTTACTTAGAACATTTTAATGTATTTTTCTGTTTCGTGCCCGTCATCAGTTACCCGATTTGGTCCAAAATCAACAGGCTTTGTCCCATGGGCGTTACAAATGGTATACCAAGTTTTCTTGAAAATCCGATAAAGCGTATTTGAGTTATCACGCTTACAGACACACAGACAGACAGACGGACAGATATTCTCCTGTCTACCAGACAATCTCATAAAGTACCGGTACATTCTGGCACTTAATAATTATGTAATATCATTACATAATCTTTTTGTTGCATACATTGTAAAAGGCGAATTGGGTAGTGAATTTAAAATCTGACAGGGGCCCGGAAAAATTTGTCCCTGGGGCCCTTGCTTTCTTTCCATGGCCCTGCTCATTGTCATAGCAAACAATCATTTGTATTATTGCCGGCAAAAAGAAACCAACACAAAGCAGTATTAATACTTTACATCCACTTCATGCTTCTGTTATAATGTGCATGTCAAATGCTTGTTAGATAAATTTCGTTGCTGCGCATTGTGCTGGTGATGCTGTTAGGTTAAAAAATGCGTTTATGAAGAAAGATAAGTGCATGTTTCTGGTAATTACATTGGATTTTTTAAACTGAAGTTTGTATAATGTAGAAAAATATATCCCTGGCAGGGAAGGAATTTTTATTTGACAAGCAGGGGAAATTTTATGACGAGAGGGGGAAATCCCCCATTCCCCTGTTAATTCAAACCCTGATTATATACTATTATAATGTATTGTTTGTATGTAAAGATCTGTTTCTCTTCTTATGTACTTTTTATACCATGTGTGATTTCTGTTTTAGTATTAGTTTAAATATTTAGTAATAATGTTTTAATAATATAACAGAATTCTGCAATTGGGTAATGGGCCTGTTATGTTCACAAGACAAATAAATAAATAAATAAACAAACAAATAAATAAATATAAGATTATAATAACAAACAATAATAATCTCCCCTTGAACACATCCTTCCATACTGAAAAGTCTTCTGAAGTGTTTTCACCTACTTACAGTTAATTCGAGCAGTTAATTTTTTTGCATGTATCTCTCTGTTGTGAAGACGTATCTATGTGCTACGTTTGAACATGACAACCTATACAATTCCCATGTAAAAGCACTGGCAGAAGAACTATATAACCATCCGCATTATTCACATCTGATTATAGTTATTCATTCCGTGATGGGTATTCGCTGTGGATTCACTCATGTTTTCAGTTTCATTTTCGGACTTCTGCCTCGGCTGAGCAGAGGAAGGCGGTGGAGGAGGAACCTGAGGATGTGCAAATTCAACTTGATGCGAGTCCATGTACCCCCCAAGCATATTACCACTAGTTGCAGGAGGGCCCATCAGGGCTGCAGCTATACTTGACGGAGGATTCTGCATGGGGTTGCTTGATGGAGGAGGCATTTCGTGCTTTATTCGAGCCTTGAGGCTTGGTCGCGTTACAGGGTAACCTCGTTTCTTGTACTCCAACCAAAGTGTACGATTATTCACACCATACATTCGAGCGGCTTTACAAAAACCAATGCCACCGAATCGCACGGCTTCCAATGCTCGCAAGAAGTTCTCGTCAGCCTGTGGGTTTATGCTACGCTTGCGTCGAGTAGGCGAATTCTGGCCTATGCCCGCTGCATTCATGTAAACAGGGCTGGAACATGGACTGGGACAATTACTGGGACACGAACTAGGGCAGGGACTGTTAGGCATTGTTTGTGATGATCCGTAAGCACCCATAACGGCACAAGAAGACATTGGCATCATCTGATGAGGCTGATATGCATGTCCTGTATACTGAGACATGTCCCTTCTCATTGATGAATTATGAGGCGGCTCTGGCGCACAGAAGGTTGACGAGTTTGGTACGGACAGGCTGGTCTGACACGACGACAATGCAAACCGTGGGTATCCATGTTCCAGCAGTGTCCACTGTAGGCCTGGGGGAGTAGAATCAGGTATTAGGGACCAGGAACATACCATTCACATGGCACAGATACATTGTAGTATCAATCTTTAATAAGAACAACCCCAAAATAATAACCTACGTACTGGCAATAAAAAAGTAAAGCTCAATTTTGGTACTGACAGGAAATGTATCTGTGCGCCATGTGAATGGGGGAGGGGAACTTTTGGACTGTAAAAGATCAGTTTGTGGACATGGACGGAAATGGACGCACGAAGAATATTACTAGAAAAATAATTAAAAAATTACTGAGGAACATTGCAACTTAAAAAAAGTTCTTGTAGTGACAAAACTCATTTGGGTTTTTGAACATAAATACTTCTGGATTCACGGAGGAAAAAAAAACTGCTGATGAAGATACTACGATAAATCTGTGCCATACAAAACAGAACTGTCACTCTGCAGTATCTTCAGCTATTGTATAAGATACAAAATTATAAAGCGCATTCAGATCTTTAAAGCATTCATCTCAGATATATTCTAATTCCTGAAAAAATAATAATGAAATGGTTTTTAGTAGACTGAACTTCACTAAAATTTAAAAATTGAACTGAACTTGTTTCAAGGGTCATTACCTCCATCCTCAGCTATACCACTCCTAATGGTTAGTTGTCATGAGCATCCTCTCATGAACATTTAATGAATTTTTTGATGAGAACATCATCGACAGGGATTTCGAAGTTCACTAGTTCATTTTTGTTCTTATGAATGATTTTTGTGCACACAAAATATGGACATATGAAAAAGTTGGCATGTTAGGAGATAGGACATAAATTTAAATTAGAAACAGAGCTAATAAAATGTATTCAAGGACAGAAACTGCTTGGGAAAGAATCCACTTCCTCAACAACAAACTCTGAAATCCCCAAGACGATGATCTCATCTAAAAGTTCACTGAATATCCACGAGAGGATGCTGGTGCTAACCAATCGTCTAATGGAGTTTGGATGAGGATGAGAGTAATGATCCTAAAAACACATTCAGGTCTGTTTTTAAATCTAAGTTCAGTGCATAACAAAAATCATCTCAATATTATTTTTCTTCCCAAAATTCCTACTGACCATACTGACATTTCACAAGTAATTCTCATCCCATGTGCAGAAATATAAAAATGTTCTTAATATTTCAATGAGAAGTTACTGTGTCATCATCATCATCATCATGGACTATCATGCATCTTCTATTTTCTATGACATGTCATTTTTAATATTATCATTATATGAATGATGTTTTGTTTCCTTTCTTTAATAAAGTATTTTATAAGCACTACTACCAAGAAGTAGAATGCAGTGAAACCAACTGAAGAAAGAATCCTAAAATTGTTCAGAAAACTAAAAATAACTCTTGAAACAAATTCTCACGTAAGTTGACTTTTTACACATTTTTCGCTTTGCTTATAAAATGTTTGGTAGGACATATTTCAAGGACTTTAGTCCTCACCTACACTGTCAATTGCTGAAAAGCCTGCTTGAGAGACTGATACATGCCTGATGGAGTTATAATTTTTTACACCGAATTGTTATCATCTGGGATATCAAAATTCATCAACCTACTTTCTATTGTAACACAAACAAGTCAGTCATCACAATAGACTGTAATGAATTATTTGTGATAATAATTAATGTTGTTAATTTTATTTTTTGGAGGGGTTAAGATTTAAAATAAAGCGTTACCGTAGATGTAAAATGAATAAATAACACTTTACAACAGTACCACATATTTCCGAATTAAAGGCGCACCCCAAAATATTTTCCTCCATCAAGTGAATGAAGTTCATGCCAAAAAATATTTTACTTTGTCAAGTTTCGTATTTTGTTTTCTGTGCCCGAGACAGTTATTTACTGGTAATACCTGTACAAGTAGGATTTATTACAGAGTGTTTGAAGATACCGGTTGTCTTGGAAACAACCAAAAGAATGCCATTTGATGCATGCCGAAATCCATGCAAATACACTAGTTGAACATTCAGTGTTGTGGAAACAAAAGTTTGTCGCTGGAGAGATATGCGTGATGCCTTTTATGCAAATAGCAAATAGCACACAGAGACTCTGAGAAGCCAAAATTTGATAAAAGATGCACCTTACATTCGGAAATATACAGTATGAGAATTCATGAATCTAGGAAACTTTTCTAACTTGAAGAAGCATAATCTAATACCGTATTTATCTGAATATAAGCCGCACTTTTTTTCCTAGATTAACCCCAAAAAAATATGCCTGCGGCTTAAAATCGCGTACGAGTGTTTTTAGGCAATAATGGTAAAAATGAGCCCAATATAGCCGGTTGATCCATCGTAGCTGGTTTCCCACCTCCAAGCACCGTCACCTATTGATTATCTCGAATCTCCACGACTATCGATATATTAATCGATTTAACATCGAAAAATCGATTTAATCGAAGCATCGTAAAAATGCATAAAAATTGATGTTTTGCGTATTTTTGTCATTTTTATAGTGGTATTACAGAATATGCATGTATTATAAAATACTCAGAAGTAAAAAAATGCCGTAACATATGGGAATGAGAATAAAGGCAATTTTGAACTGATGGTAACCGAGTGCAGTTAAGAAAAATAGAAAAATCGCGCGAAATTCAACACTGATAGTCATATGAAGTGTCAAGTACTGATTTCTGTTTTCTTTTTCGTAAGTTTTATTTAATTATATTAAATAAAATTAGAATATCATAACTTAAGTCAGCTGATACTTTCTTTTTTTTTTTATTTCAGGCCTATTTTGGCTAAGAAATGTGTTACTTTAACATTATGAAAATGAGGCAATTTAATTTTTCACTTTGGGGTTAATTTAATTATTTTTCCTTTACTTTACTGCTAAAAAGGCAGGTGCGGCTTAAATTCAGGGGGCGGCTTATATTCGGATAAATATGGTATTCAGTTATTCAGGATCAAAAACGATGCTATAATTTTTTGTTGTCAAAACACATAATATATAACCTTCATTTTTACAAGAGGCTCACTGCTACAAAGCAGTTTAAAAGACCAATATCATCGAAGTGGTTACAATGGTGTCAATCCATTAAGTACAATATACATAGTCTAGTCCTATATAAATAATTAAAAAGTATTTACACATTCACGAAGTGACTATAATCAAAGCCTGAGTGGTTCAGCTTACTGCTCCATGTGACTTCTGCCACAATTATCCATTCCTCCATTTCCAGATAACAGTGAGAAAGTTAACACTTAGACGAACAATTTATACACGACAGAAACATCCCATACGTTCTTTCACATCTTAGTGTTAAGCGAATCAGGTACTTGGTTGATTATTTATGAACACAAAAATATTTATCTATAAGATAGGTTTCAACGTCTATTCTGAGATTCACTATACCACTGAAAACACCTCTAACAGCAGAACAATACACACTGACACATCTAAGTGCTCTTAGATCCTCTTCCCTTTGTAACAATACATTTCCCATCACAACGAAAAATATTAATAAATGGAAGACTGACACAATCAACAGGTACTTCAGGAAAATAAAAAAAAAAAAGGGAGTTTTTCACATAAACAATCAGACAACATTTTAGAATTACTCTACATTATAGCGGAATCTCATTTTCCATAAAACAGTTATAAAGTTAATTACCTTAAAATAATGCAAAGAATAGCTGGGTTTTTCGTTATCAAGAGTCTTGCGAGCCTATAATGATGTGCAACAATAACAGGGTCAACAGATGCTTTGCACCCTAGGCAAATCTTTGTATAATTGCATAGGTTTTTTATGATCTTAATAGTTTTTGCAATAAAAAATAGAATAAGTGGGGTGGTCATTAATTTTTTTCTCAAATTTGAGATATGGATTGAATATTAAAACACAGATTGGTTCCAGAGATACAAACTATCGCTCAGTTTGCAAAAAACTAGGGATCACCAAAGAAGAAACCAAATATCTAACTGAAAGCATCATTGTTGGTTCAGTATCCATCTTGAATCACCATATTTACACCAAAAAGTAATTGTGAGCTTCTGTTTAGAAGAGAAAGGATAAAATGTTTATATTTAAGTACTGTATTTAATAATTTTATTGTCTTGTAAGATGGAATGGATAAGCTGTGTCCTATGGCAACTTGCAAAGAGGAAAGCAGCTTCATTTATGTTTATAATAAATGATTTTTTCTCCATTTGTAATAAGGATACAAGAAAACTAGTGCATGATATTTTTCTAAACATGTAATTGTTCCTATTTAAAAAAATTCAGACATTTTACAGAAAAATTGAGTGACAAGTTTTATTTTGAAATATGGACATTTTCCAATATCAAGTTTTGAATAACTGAAAAACTAATCAACTGACAGAAATTAAACTTCTTTACGACATTATTTATTACACCATGAGTATGTGTACGAAAATCAAGTATTTAAAGTATGAAAAATGTAGAAAATAAAAGTTTCATCTGCTATCCTCCTTAAGCTTGTGTAAATGAATACATGCGAATTCTATATTAATACAGTGGAACCTCGTTAAGACGTTTTTCTAGGGACTGAAAAAAATAGACGTCTTAAACGGGAAAACGTACTACTGAAAATAAAAAAAAAATTGTAGGGAATATGTAGATAGGCCTATGTTTTCTAAGTTGCTCAGAACCACCCAAAAGTGCATCCTAATGGCTCTGAAATACCCACAGTGATACACAGGTGCTTCAATGCCAAGCCATTTGTTACGAGAGATTTATATCATGTAAACGAATACATAGGTCTAACAATTTTATCTGGAAAAAAAAACTTTCAAAAATTGATGGAATGTATGGGAGCCATATTTAATGATAAATCAAGACGAAATTCACAAAGAAAGCATCTATTTTATTCTGAAAATCACACATGAAACAAGTTGCACTCCACAATCTATTACCAAACACGAAATATTGTAATTGTGCAAAATTTCACACGTGCCAGTTCTGT
The DNA here is from genome assembly GCA_964059195.1 of Ectobius pallidus. Classification (NCBI taxonomy): domain Eukaryota; kingdom Metazoa; phylum Arthropoda; class Insecta; order Blattodea; family Ectobiidae; genus Ectobius; species Ectobius pallidus. The sequence continues at coordinate 168,611,867 of CAXKWD010000006.1, forward strand.
AAACAGTCGTGAACACGGTCATGTTCACAGCCACAATTTGCTAATGAAATGCGATCCAATACCAACGTGAGAAGCACGATCTGCTTTTTTGGCATACATTTCTTCAAACATTCTAATATTTTCTTCTCCTCACCACACGAACCGTAAGAAATTTAAAATATATTTCACTACTTCAAAATTATCACGATATAAAATGGCGGCCTAACAGCTGACTCGGCAAAATCGGCGCCAAGTCAAATGGCCAATGAGAAGTAAACTACAATGGTTCAAAATGGCTGACGATTGGTCCCGAGCAAAGATTGAGACTTGGACACCAGAGAGTACAAGAATTCTGACATAGAGATCACACAATCGGATGCGCGTTCAAAGCTTATGTTTGACAAAGTGTGGTTGGCGAGCCAAATACGAACTTACTAAGCGTTAAACCAAAACGTGTTAAGAAACATTTAAACATGCAATTATTAAGATTGGGACCGGGACTTCCAAAAACTGACGTACTATGCGGGAAAACGTAGTAATGAGGAACGTGCTAACGAGGTTCCACTGTATAAGCAAGCATCAAGTAAGATTGTCAGTGGGCCCTAAGTTTGAAATTAATGAGGAAAATTTCAATGGGACAGCTGATTCCCATGAGTGACAATCCTCATATATTCCATAAACATTACTCTATTCATCTTATAGTCCATCTCTGCTTAAATACAATTTTTTTGAGTTGATGCATTTATAAGTCAGTATAGATAATCTCTGGACCTTCCACATCTTTCAGTTCTTAAAGTATCATTTATATTCTTGAGCATTTCATATACAACTGTACAGAACTCTATAAGATGGTATTTCATTAATATTTTATTTTCCAGTATTCCTGAGCATCTACGACAACGAGCAATGTAAAGAAGCTTCGTAAGGGATAACTAGCCATTTCTTACATAAATTATACAATGGAATATTAAATTGTATTGGAAGTTAACACAGTGAAGTTATATTACAAAAAAGATTGCTATGGAGCACTCAACTTCACTAATTTACGCGTTGTTGGACCTCATTTGAGGATACAAGCAAGATGCTTGTGAAACGCGTCATGTGTAAGTACAGTCAACTCCCGATTTTCCGGGATAATGGGTGGTAGCCACCTCACGGATAAACGAAAACACGGTTAAAACAAAATTATATCTAAACATACTGTAACTGAAAAATTATTTAAAACTTACATAGGCCTATGTGGAAACGTCTTGCAGTGCTAGAATCATTCACCATCAGAGGTTACAAACTGTTTCAGCACAACAATAAAACACCAAGACTACTGTATTAACAGTTTGGTTTTGGCACTTTCAAGGAATTTTTACACTTTGCTGAAATAGTCTGTTAATACTTTTTGTTTTTTGACCGCATTTTCCTTCTTTCGAATATCGGAACATCAACTTATCACAAAGTGAACTAAGTTAATATTTTTTTAAAACATTTTTTTAAGGAATAGCTCAACGGTTAATCCGCACCCGGATAATAGGGAGTTGACTGTAGCCTACATGTAAAGTAGTGAAGTTGAGTGCTCCATAGCAATCTTTTTTGTAATAATTGATTACTTCACTGTGATTCCCGCACATAATAGTGTTAATTACAGTGAAGTTATAGAACAAAATAATTATATAAGAGTTGAATTTTTACACAAAAACTTCACTTTTGGTATAGTTTACCTGTACTAGTTTCGGTGCCTTCTGTTTTGGTTAGTTCCTTCTTACCCCTGATCTGTAGACTGAGTTGTGCTTGGCTTACGAGTTTCTAATGAGATTCCACTGAAGTGTGAGCAGTTCTAAATAAAAGTAGTAGTAATAATAATAATATGTCACTCACCCTGTGGAGTTGACTGCTGGGAGGTTGAAGGTCCTGTATCAGTTATGGGGTTGTCCACTTCACCCGTACTGCTGTCTTGGGATATTTGCTAAAAAGAAAGAAAAAAAAATCTCATAAATAAAATTTTGAATTTGTAATTTTGACATTCAAAACACAATGGAACCTCGTTAACATATTTTTGTATGCCAAAAAAAGTCATAAACTTGAAAATGTGCTACGGTACTGAAAAATAAAATAAGAATCTAAGAGGTTATGAAGACTCTAGAACTTTAGAAAGTTTACACAGGGAAGTTATAATCATACAATGTGATAGTTGTGGAGATGATTTAATACACCACTTCCCTATTATTAATCACTAACCTGAATCCAGATTCAGTGAGCTTCCTCACCATTTTCAACAGTTACTCCATCTGATTGTTGGTCCTCCTCAGCGCGGGAGTTTCATTAGATGTACACCAGAAGGTGCTGAGGAGGACCAACAATCAGATGCAGTAACTAGTTATTCTGAGGCTTTCACGGCCGGAATCTTGGAGTTGAAGCATCTTCCAGGCTGTGGGCCGTGGTCCAAAGGCAAAATTACAAGTCTCGCCAGACGTTAGCAGCCACTGAAGAAGTTCCCCACAGCGGGAGCGAAACGTCTGGCGAGACTTGTAATTTTGCCTTTGGACCACGGCCCACAGATGGAGTAACTGTTGAAAATGGTGAGGAAGCTCACTGAAATCTGAATTAAGGTTAGTGATTAATAAGGGGGAAGTAGTGTATTAAACCATCTCCACAAGTATCACACTGTATGATTATGAAGATGTTTTCTAAGTTGCTCAATACGATGCAAAAGGACATCTTCTATTTATTCTCTGATTATAGGATATGTATCCTATTTGTTTCTCCGTTCAAGCGTCTTCCTCTGCCCAGGATCAAGTACAATTACATAAATTCTAAGACATTCCGCCAAAAACTGGATGGTGGAAAGCCTAGCTATGTCAAACTGTTCCACACTGAAGTTAGATTGTGTAGAATCTGAGCCTTGATTACAGTGGCCTTCTTTTTATCTTCGATCTTCCTTTCTTTGTCAACCACTATACACAGAATGTTTCAAGAAATAATTTATTAGCAAGAAGGGTTAAGTCAAATTAGCTGCAACAGTTGGTAAGTCACTGGCTTTCTATTTCCAAGTTTAAAAGTTCTATCCTGGCCCAGGTTCATAAAAACTACACCAGAGAGCACATCAGTATTCTCCAAGCAAGGATTTGACAGCTGACTAGCAGTTGAAAATGTGGGCAAAGCTCATAAAACATACGTTCTGCAAAAATGTAAGTAAAAGTGAAGTCTAAAGTGTTTAAATGTCAATCACCTCCCTCAATTAATATAATAAATGTTTTATTACAAAATATCTGGTAGACTAACTAACCAGTGTAAGGGGATCATCCTCTGTGCTATCCTGCGACCCTTCTCGGGGCTCTGAGTCAGTGCTGGGCTCTTGTGTGCTGTTCCTTAGAGATCCTTCACTTCTACCACTTTCACCATCAGGAGTGGCTGAAATGGGTTCTGGCTTCACTATAGCAGGAGATGGTACTAATGTGATTTCACTCGGCATTTCTTCTGATGTCCTTTCTGAAACAATAGCGCAATATTACATACCAGTAAACCTGTGGAAAACTGTGTAGTGCTCATTTATAATAAAGAACAAATCAGGAACACATTACAGTCACAGAGACGTCAGCTAATTACCTTAATAATCAAGAGCACTTCGTAACGAACCACTGTTCAGTTCTATAAATTTAAATCATTATTTGTCTTATGTCAATAATTATTCACGAAAATGATTAATTTCTGAATTGGTTTTTGAGATATTAATTTACCGTATTTACTCGAATATCACGCACACTTTTTTGTCCATTTGTAGCTTCCAAAACTGAGGTGCGCGTTAAATTCAAGGGCGCATTAAATTCTAGTACAAATCCGTTTCATAGGTTGGCAGTACCAGTAGCTTTTATCTGTGTAACAATGCACTGCTGTAATTCTTGACTTCATTAATTTTATCTTTGGCCTATTACTAAATGCTGCATTTCAAACGCTTTGGACAGCAGCGAAGATGACGTGCTCTGGAACAATGAGGATGACGTGGAAAGAAGACATGAATCTTCTTCTAACATGAATCTCTGAGGATTCCAGTGATGAACACGTCAGTGAATAATGTGTCAGTGAATATACTTGTAAGCCTAAAACTGGCAGTTAAATTTAATGGTAAGTTCAAACGTTTACATGGTGGTTCATTATTCCCTTAATACTATGACAAAATTGCAAATAAAATACCTATTACATTACATTACATTCGCCAACAAACTCTTTTTTATGATTTCAAGTTTCAAAATTGGGGTGCACATTAAATTCGAGGGCACATTATATTCGAGTAAATACAATAATTGATTTTCTATTGAATTTGAAATTCTTTTGTGCTTGCTTTTCAAATTTACTGCTGGATTTTTTTTACATTGTTTACTATTTTTGCAGAAGATAGATTTTGAATAACATGCAAATTGAAACCGAGAAAATGGGCTGTTCAAGTTGGAAGTTGGAAGCGCATAGAGTTTAAAAATGGTGTGAGCAACACCCCCGTGGCGTAAAATTTTGCACAGGTATACTTAGGGAAGCTTGATTTTTTTACACTAAAATAATTTTTTTTTAAACCAAAATCACTAAATAATTAAGGAATCGCGCACAATGTGCATTATCTTAACCTACTGACAAACACCCAGTCCTGAACCCGGGAAAGTGATTTTTCACTACTGAAAAATCCCTGACCCGGCCGGGAATCGAACCCGGGCCGCCAGAGTGGAAGGCAGGCGCGCTACCGACTCACCCACATCAACCCTTCTGTCATCCCTTAAGGAATAAAAATTGAAGTCCTTATAAACAGTCGCCACAACGAAAGAAGATATTTCTGATGTTTTGATCAAAGCATGTGGTGGAGACAAGGTTAAAAGACTGTGTTGAAACTTACCACTGTCCTGGTGAGGGTGAAAGGTTAAAAAGAGGTCTACTTTACATTACGTTGCTCAACATAGAAACCATTACCTGGGGAAATCTTCAGCGCAGCCATTCTGCGAAAAGTGAGCCTGAAGCGTCCAGACCATAACAACCTTTTAATATCAATTTAAAATATATGTCATCATTGAAAAATTTTGAAATTAATTTTCAGTACTAGTTTACTGAAGAACTAATTCTCAAAACTAATTTCATAATTTTTCAGTGATGACATATATTTTAAATTAATATAAAAAGGTTGTTATAGTCTGTACACTTCAGGCTCACTTTCCATGGAATGGCTGAGCGTTAAAACCAATTTTCTGCCCTGTTATGACAGTGAAGTTGAGTGGTAACCCTATTCAAAGTGTTTTTTTCTGCAAATGAACTTTTGTACTGTTAAAAACATTTGAATGCATAAAAAGGATATATAGCCTAAATCTAGAACACTGCTACCTATCAAATGGTATTATCCAATGAGTAGGTACGAGTAAAACTGACGGGTTCTCGGGGATGGGTATAAAAGGACTGGCATGGAGGGTATAATATACATTTATAGTATATCAATGATACCTGTTGAACCAGATCCTGAGCCTGTGGAAGACTTGCGTAACCGCTTCCTGCGTATGGACGGGGACAATGGGGCAGGACTGCAGCGAGAATCAGGGCCCCAAGAGGATTCACCACCAGGTGTCAGCAGCTCTGCCTTATCAGATGACACACTCAGTGATTTACTCATGTGGATAGATCCTGCTACATTTGATTCCGGCATTTCTGCCAGTCCTTTGATCTTCAGCGTTTCTGCTGTCTATAAAACACAGATAAAATATTGTCATTACCATCAGACAATATGGGTCAATTGATCATGGTTCGAAGCAATGGTTTTCAAGCCATGGTTGTGGTCTGAATCTGTGTGAATTCTAAAATGAAGACCAGTCAGTCATAGTCCGGACAAAATCTCTTTCCTTACATCCGGCAACATAGAAAATAATTGTAGTTTCTTAGTGTTACGTCCATACATTCCTGCAGAAATAAAAGACTACAGACATAGATTCTGTTTGTTCAAACCAGTCTGAATTTGTTGGGTGGCCTCAGTTAGTATTAAAATCTAAAGGTGTCCCTATTTATTATGCAGCGTAAACATAGACCTGAAAATATAAATTATTAAGGCTATATTTCACACTTGAACTTCACTGAAGTTCAAGTGTGAAATATAGCCTTAATAATTTATATGATGACTTCACTGTGTCCTTCCCAATATTAGTTTCTATAGACCTGAAAGTTTGATGTTTAAATTATTCAGATCGAAATACATAATAAGTGTAAGCATCACATTGTAGATTTGATTTAGCATTCTTGCTAACTCTTACATCGATTCTTTTGAAAGACAAAGCCTTCTTTTGAACTGATTGTTAATTCAATTGTGTGATGGATTACCTCTGCCCTCAACACTTTTAAATGCAGATTTAATGCCCACAGAAGAACAATTTGCCTCTGATTAGCTTCTAGTTGATCGAGTATATCAGTATTGAATATCTGCAGCCGAGGTTTTAAACCATAGCCTGTTTCAGCAATCGTAAGTGGTTTTAAACCATGGCAATGGTAGAACCTAAAACCTAATGAATGTGACAATAAAATTCTAGTATGCCTTCTGTAAGGGATGTCAATTTTAGAATACAGTCTATGGATTTGGTGAATAACATTCTGGTTTTTTCACCCCTGAACTAACACCTCTGTTTGCATGGCTTTACTAGCAATATCACAATTAACAGGGAAACTGCACAGAAGAGTCAACATGAGGGTCCTGTTCATAAAACATAAACTTACTATTCTCCTCAATTTACTTTCTCTACTCTTATATTAGAATGATGTAAGTATAGAGGAAATAGGATACCTTCAAAATAGCAGGAAGCTGTTCTTGTGAAACGTTAACTTCCCCGTAATACATGAAGTCCACCATTGTCTTGAGATCATTGTACTTCACATCTTTCAAAATAACTATGGGATGCTGGCAAGGACTTGACTGGAATAGAGACTGAAAATAAAAATACAGAAATTAAAGTTAATTATGCAGATTTATAAATTTTAAGGCAACACTCAAACTATTTTTGGGACTCTCTCCTCAAATAAACAATATTTTACAAATTTGTCCAATATGCTCAATACACACATAAGGAATGACATGCAAAATTTCAACGTTGACTCTTTAATAGTTTTAAAAATAGCAGTTGTTAATGGATTTCACTTTTCCAGTAAGGATGTAATAGACGTTAATATCTTGACGTTGGGTCCAATTCACACTTCAGCATTCATAGATAAAATACAACACATATGTAAATGCACAATCTTTTAAACCTTTCACTACTAACAGACATATATATGCATCAGTGCACTACACTGCTGCCCATGCTGTTGATGCATGCCTATAGCCGAAAGAAATCCTCCATGAGAGTGATTCAAAGTAAGTGAGCGTATAGTATAATCTGTTGTCTACATCCTGACACCGTCAGTACCATATTCTCTGCCTTGAGGTGACACCTGTAGCTAAATTTTTCAGGCGATGTATTGCGCCATGCATTAAAATGCCGTTGTGTTGTGACTACATGCAGGCTACCCCAGGGTTGCATAAATGAGTCTAAACTTCAAGAAATACTTACTGTGCTCTTGATTTGGAGGAAACATAAATTATTCCAATTGTTTGTTCATTTATGATTACAAAAGAAATTTGCAAATTACTTCAGCACCACCAGTTTACATATGTTAGCAGTGAAATGGTTAAATAGCCACTTGTTTATGAAGTCAGTGCAAAACTTTTGTCTTTATGTTTGAGCCTAGTTTGTTTTTGTGTCATGTATTAAGGAAGATGCATTCTGGCACCTAGGATGTGTCATCTTCAGTCCTTTTGAGGATTTATGAAAATATTCCTCTTGCAATTGATACATCCACATGGCATTCATTAACAAAGATGAATTATGGCACCCAGGATATGTCATCTTCAGTTCTATTGATTTAGTTAAATGGAAATATTCATCTTGCCCATATAATATCATTACACAGGTGAGGAAAATCTCTGTAACTACTCATAAGAACTGAAGATGGCCCATCCTAGGTACCAAAATGCATTTTCTTGAATAAATTACAAGTTTGGGCACCAACTTAGATAAACGAAATGTTCCAATGCTTCACAAACAAGTGACTCTTTTAAAGACTGTGACCAGGATCGTTATTAATATACTTATATGTATTATATTTTACTTATGAATGACGATAAGTGAAGTATGAAACTGGACCCAGATAAGACAAAGATAAGGTTGTGTTTTTGTCAAAATTTTAACAGTTACTGTATTTATGTATGAAGGACTTTAAAGCCTGGTAATTAGTGGTAGGTAGATGGTTATATAAAACTCCTGGGCATGGAGTTCTTCGGAAGGGACTTTAAGCTGGGGGGGCCCATGTCGTAGATCTACAGCACATAAAAGAACTCCAAGCCTAAATTAGAGCCTCTGGAGAAAATTCCTCAGCCCTCTGGTTATACTGGTACATAAAGTTACATTACTGGTACACAATTTCCACATGATAAGAAACAATTTGTTTAGCTACTTAGACTACATTTATACTCAAACTTCACTTACTTGTTTCTTTTCAAGAATCATGATTTCAATCAGCCTCAAACTGAGTCAGACACAAGCTGAGGATGATCAGGAGGCTGATTGAAATCATGATTCTTGAAAAGAAACAAGTAAGTGAAGTTTGGAGTTTAAATAACCAACCATATACTACCTTATTTATACCACTTATGCTGTTAAAAATCTTTGCACTTCTCTGAAGAATACTACCTTATTTATAGTACCACTTCACTGTCAAAAATCCCACGTAAAATATTATACATTTATACAATTTATTTAGTTAAGTATTGCATATAAATGCTTATGTAGAACATTTAAAGATTCTTTCAGTGCCAATGACTTTAACGGCTGGTTTGTGAGGCGATGGACTTACCATCTGTCATTCTGCCCTCTCTCAGAAAATAAGCATAACAAAATTCACCTAGGTAACAGAAACCTCCACCTGGAGGCCCAATGTCTCACCACTGTGGACAATAGGAACAGACAGACAGACAGATGGTTACGCCCTAAAGCTTCGTTATTTACCCGAGGGGGTAGGGACAGCAAGAAATGTCAAAGGTTCATGCAATATTCTCATTAGTAGAATAAATGAAATTAATTTTTTTAATCATATTAAAAATATCTTAATGAACATTAATGTTAGTTATATGTCAAACACAAAATCAGCCATAAAAACCGACAAATTCACTTTTCAGTATAATAATACCTGGAAATATGTGCTGCATGCTGAAAGGACTACTTTGTGTGCCTGCAGGTGTTTCCCTTCAGCTGCCAATGTGACGTCCACCAGCGTCGAGTTGGTCAGCAGATTTGTGAATACAGATATGAAGTTTGGCTGATGATTATTCCATCGCAAACAGAACTGTTGCATCGACATAATTGACTTCAGTTCTGATATTCTCAGGTCTCAATCTGTAGACAAAACAAACACTCGTTTATAACATTCAAGTGGGTTAAAATATTCATGTACAGTAATTGTAATGACAGTTATTGAGTAACTTGTAAATTCCTACAACAGTACCAGTATATGAAAGAATGAATAAAATGGGTATACCATGGTGTTTTCTAAGCTGACAAATAAATGTCAGAATAATCAGGTTTATCAAACATCCTTGATTTTCCTGGCCTGTTACACGATTTTACACCACATCCAGTGATCCGGGGGGGGGGGGGGGGAATTAAAAAAACGAAGATTGCCTTCGATTTTTCACAAACTAATACGTGAAAATTAAAATTCAGTTACATGTTACATATGCATGTAGGGTCTTTTTCCTTAAATTTACCAATTTTAAAATTCGCAATGACCAGGAACAACACATGTGGGCCGTGACACAGCCACTCGTAGCCATTTTAGTTACTTCCCATCCACTACCCATTGGTTTTATTTCAGCAAGTGTTGTGTTCTGTCCGTCTTGGTTTGAAATCATTAACTCAATGAGGAATGCCTATTCAATGTTCACTTCACAAAGGCCTAAAGGAAGAATTTCCATTCTTAATTCTTGTGAGTAATTATATAAATTCAAGAGTACACACCAATTATCAAATTGATATAGACTTGCTGTGTGATGAAGTGACTGCAATCACTGAATTGAAAACCATTTATCCAAAAAGTGGAGGTTATTCAGTTATCAAAAAGCTAGTGATATGAGCAAAACAAATCTCCTGAAAGATTGTTGAGTACATCTTGTATCTATCTGGTACATCTGCAAGTACAGAAAGGGTATTTTATCTTATGAAGAACTGCTGGAGTCCAGAAAGAGGAAGGATGTCAACACAAACTGTGAAGTCCCTTCTAACAATACAATTTAATTGTGAATACTGTTGCAGTAACTTTTATGAATTGGTAAAAAACAAAGACAAGAAAATCAAGAAGAAATCCGCCTCATCTGAAAAAATATAGTGAAAGAATCTAATGCTGGACCACCTTGTGAATAGTGTTTTCTCGTTTGGTATGCCTACATCTTCCAACAGAAAATAATAGAAATGAAGTGCTTTTGACAGCAAGGGAAAAAAATAGGTTAAAACCTAAGAATCCGGTCCCAAGTAATCAGTACTACTATGCAATGAATTTGAAATTCAGTGTAAAAAACAAATAACAGTTATTAGGTGTATATTTTCACAGGAATACATTTCTTCTCCTTTTTATACAATATGGAGTCAATGAAAGTAACTAATGAAGATAATGACATATATAAGCATCAACACATAGTCCACATGTAAATATATTTAAATTACTGTTACACAAACAGTTCTGTAAATACCCTAAGTTTATACAGCTAATGAACAATACAATTAAAGACAAGACTTAAAATCTTCCAATGATCGAAAAGTCTTTATATGCCTTTAGAATGTAATGGAACTCCCTCAAAGTATGTGTGTATTTTTATCTTCAACTTTTTAGTAAGATGATGGAAATAATGATAATGAAGATGATGATGTGTGTTTTCTTGTAAGATAAATCCAGATCAGAAACAAAGCCATGGGTTGATGACCACAGCTTGTCCAAGCTGTAAGGGTGATCCTCAGAGATTCGCCACTGCCTTTCTCAGGATGGGGATGAAGAGACAACACAACACTTCAATCTAGGAAGGAAATTTTCCACTACTGAAAAATCCCCAACCTGGCCAGGAATCGAACCCAGGCTATCCTAACAACTCCCACATGGCAGGCAGACAAATAGAGATTATTTGCAAAATTCTATTTCTTTTCTCATCAATTTTTTTGCCCCCTCTTGTCAAAATCAAACCTTCAACTCAATCCTTTCAGAACTCAATGAGAATAAGAGATTGTCTTTGTATTGTATTGTATTTGTTTCCAATGAGTCTTACAGTACTTTGGCATATAGTTTGGCGAAAGGAGGTTAAAGGTTAACAATGACAGTCTTTGACAAAGTCGAAGGGCAAGATTGAGCATAATGGAAACAGACAGTGGAGTATATCTAGGATGAGTCACAAATTTTCAACTAAGAAAGATTAACAATGATGATGATGATGAAATCTTTATGTAAGTAAAAAAAAATATATATAATAATAATAATAATAATAATAGTAATGAATCTATTTTTATATCGTAAACAACAACAAAATTAAGTGAAGTTCTCCACTTAAAATTCTGACCGAACTCGTTAAAATAATGGATAATTATATATTCATGAACCACAGATTAATATTGTCTCTGTTGGACATTACATGAGAATATTATAGGAGACAAATTCCTCCGACACTGGGATTTGAACCCTGGACCTTTGGCTATCTGTGCCAATGCTCTACCAACTGTGCTAAGAAGGAGTTCAAATCACAGGGCCAGATGGAGAGAGGTTCCATCTGGCACTATGAATTGCAGTGTCAGAGGAATTTTTCTCCTATAATATTCTCATTAAAATAAGCAATGCTAAATGTCTATATATAACTCCCGCAGTACAGTTTATTGCACCAACAAGTTCACTTCTTCATGTTATCAACATTTCTGGGACACTGACTAGAAAGCTACATACTTAAAGCAATTTTGAGTAAATTTCAACTGATATTAATTTAAATGAATATGGTAGGCCTACAGGATGAAATAGTGAGGATGAGTCATGATATGTAAATATTAGGGATGGGTCCTCGATGCTTTTGATACCTCGAAACTCGCATGGTATCGGCATCGAGCGATACTTCAGAAAACTCGCTCGATACTTTGGTAATCATGCAATTTAAGGAAATGTGATATCTCTTTCTGCTTTTAGTAGTCTACTAAATACTATATCTCCTACTATACTATATCTCCTTGAAATGGAGAAAACCACTCTGTGACTTTTGTCTAGTCATAAATAAAGACTTTCCAAACAGAAGAGATTCTTAATTGTTTCGTTTCCTGTCAAACGTTTCAATAACAACCAACAAGCAAGCTGACTGTCCAAACCACATTGTACAATGCTTCGTTGCGGAGATTAAGTTACTGCTTACTCTGCAAACCTTAAAACAGCTTGTTCATTGTTCTGCTCTGTGATCTGAGTCAAGTGGACTGTTTCAAGAACTAATTTTAGTTTTAATGCAGAGTTTAAAAATAATTATAAGCTACTGATAATATTAAATTTTGTCTCATTAAAGATGCCCACTTAATTAATTTAGTTCTCATGCAGCGGGCACGGGTTCAATTCGTGGTCAGGACAAGTTACCTAGGTGGGGTTTTTTCCTCCTCTGTGAGACAAATGTCGGGTAACTTTAGGCCCTTGTGGTCCCCAGATATCATCTGGCCTTAATTATCATCTTCAACCCATCCTCGCCTTGTTCGGAGTGAGTGTGTGTGTGAATGGTGTGTCTCTTATGTGTTCGTGTTGTCTCGGAGGTGGCCACGGCATTGGACTGATCACTCATCCGGGGAGGCCCTCCATGTCCATGTCCTTGTCTGGTCAAAAAAGTATGTATGTGATCCAAAGATAATCCCTCTCCCGACAGGTCGCAGCCCTATAAGGCCTGCGAGGCTTGGGTCGCTTAAAAACCCTAAAAGGGAGAGGAAAACTAAGATAAAGAAAGAAAGAAAGAATTCATTTAGTTGGTATTATACAGTTCTCTCATCTTTTAATTTTTAATGTACCTATTTATTGAAACTGGAAATGCTGACGGTATCGAGTATCGAGGAAAAAAATAATGTATCGGTATCGAGTATCGTGAAAATCTGGTATCGACCCATCCCTAGTAAATATCCAATTCCACATTTGCCTTTACAACTGGGGAAACCATGAAAAAAACCATCAAATTGGCCGGCCATGGGATTTGATCCTGGGAGTCACATAATTGTTGGAAAGAGAGTTCAATGAAATGTAGCCAAGTTATAAGGAAACAACAAGGTAGGGAAAGTTAGTGTACTTAGCCTTTAGCCTTTTTGGAGCTGAGAAAATTCAGAAAAATAACTTGAACAACAATTTTTTGCAGTGATACATTCCGTTATGTAGCCTATGCCATAAGCAGTGAAAAGGCTGAAGATTGTGCCAGAAGGTATGGTAAGTGTATACTTGGGTATTTATTTTTTTATAAAGTTAAAAACCCAATATACTTAGGCTTGAAATATAATATCTCTGGAGACATCAAAGGAAACTGCATTTTGCTCATTTTGTTGTTGTTTGATAATTAAGTATAGCGTCTTTCTGGGATCCACATAGACTTAACCAAAGAGAATCAATTGAGAGGGTGCAGAGAAAAGCAACAAAATCCATAAGGAAAAATATAAAATCAAGACTTTGTACACTAATTAAGGTGTATACAGGTTATAAAGCATAGAGGAATATTGCAGGCTGACTTGGCAAACCCCCACACACTTATTATGCACAGTAGAAATCAAAGATTTAAAATCAAAGAGAGGGAAATTTTTTTTTTAGTATAAAGGATAACTTGACATAAAATGAATTTTTGTCTTCTTGGAAAACTCTCAGGCAGACTGTAAAGAAAGCTCCCTGAGAGGTAAATTCACCTTGCAGTAAGTGGTGTGAGAGAGACTTCACAGGCAATCAAGCATGGAGTTGCCATGGTAACCCCACTTTGATGTCATTGAGTATCTGGTTTCTCTGACAAAATGCTGTACACTAACTCTTTTATTTTTAGCCAAAGCTAGTTCTTCAAGAAATAAACATTTGAGGTAATCAAAGTCCCTATGTGTTTCTAATATCAACCCCATTTAATCACATTCTTAAGAACGGTTATTAATTAATGGGAGAACTCCAAGACTATGTTCTTGATGTCAAAGGGTCATATTGATTAGAACCTTTAATATTAGGAGGAAATGGATTCCAAATAAATATATATTTTTAAAGTTATGATGGAATTTTCACAGTAAAGCTATAACATTTTAAAAAAATAATGTGAATTGACTAACATGCTTAATTACTCCACTTACGAAATTTCTAAAAATAATATTTTGTTTAATATTTCCTTAATTAAACTCTTCTAGCAGGGCTTGGTACCATAACTTAAACCTGGAAAAATCTTTAAACAGAAATAAAAAGTAAACTCTACTCCATTTTTAAATGTATTATTTAGTCCTACTGTAAACAAATTGAATTTCTATAAATTTTAATGGGAATTCAATGTAATTATTATTTCAAGCCTCAAATAGCATTATCCTTTTACCAAGTTAATACTGGATAGCCTTCTTTTTAAAGATTAGAAGACGTTTTAACTTAGGTTATACTGGTACACAATTTTCACATGGTAAGATACAATTTGTTTAGCCATTCAGACTACATTTGTTTAGTTAATTATTGCATATAATGGCTATGTAGAATACTTCTCTATAGCTATGTGTTTTTATTTCATCGTTTAAGACACAAACAGAACATTATTCAAATGGAAGCATTACATGGATAACAAACTAAAATTTTAACTGTTTGTTTAGAACAAATTTTCTGGAAGACAGGTAAAATTACACACAAACTGCCCCCCAAACAAAATCCTGTATCTGCACCTGACTGCCGGATGACCTTATTTTGAATGGACAGTTTAGACTTATCCTCTCCCTAGAATGAAATATGTTTTGTTAACTGCTTTAAGAAGAAAATTTTGGTTTCAAGTGTGGAGCCATTTCATAAAATATGGGAATTTTTCCCTCAAAGAGAGAAGTTATAAAATTATTGTAATTGGGTGGTCAAAAATAAATTTAAAACCTCAAATTCTCTGAATATTAAGGACTTAGGTGTATCTGAAGTGGTTTCATGTGTAAAATCTGTTGATTTACTTATTTATGCGATGAGTTACTTTTTTTGCCATTTTTAGCATGATTGTAACACTCTTTAATACAAAGTAGTCAAGAGTAATCAGCTATGTTAATTTTCATTTGAGAAAATATACCTTTTAAGGTACAATTTGGTATAAGATTAACTTCAAAAAATATGTGTGGTTAATTACTATGTAAAATAACAAACAAGTGACTTTTTGTCCCACCCGTAACAGTGATAGTTTTGTTAAATTATTATTGATGAGTTAAATAAATGTTCTGACAACCTGGAAACAGTTTATAATTTGTATTTGATCCCTCATACCTTCATTAATAACAACATTAAGACCCTAACAGTAATAGCAGAACAGAAAATGAACTTTTGTTTTGCATCATTAAAATCAGTGTCCAAATTATGTCCCACCCGTAACAGATTTTGGGGAACAAATTTTAAATATTTAAAATAAACTTTAAATAATTCTTTGCATGTAGTGTGGAGGAGAAGGCATTGTAAATTTTACAGAATGTGAAGAACCAATAAAATTCTAGTTTATTATTTAAGATATGTAATAAACAAAAATAGTTTTTATACATTGCCAGAATGTCTCACCCGTAATTATGATATGGCTGTGTGGCTCATCCCACAGAGGACTCTCCGCTACCATGTGTACAACTAACTTATGTCAAGAACAATTAATGTATAGGCTATTAATAGCAGTTCACTTAATACCTAATTACATTTTCATGCAGAATTCAGATGTAGATGTAGATATCTCGTCCTGTAGATCCTGTGTTGAGCGGGGCTCAAGGATATAGAACACGTCAGATCAAAAAATACATGCATGTTATAACAATAATATAGGCCTACAGAAACTGTAAGCTGCCAAATTTATCCAAGCTGGAAATATTCCTCCAAATTGTAGAAGGTGTGAGTTATTAAAAATTCCTTGACAGCTGTTTTGAAAGGTTTGCTCTTTCTTTGAATACATAATAATTTAATGTTGTTTGGAAGCTTGTTATATATCTGTACTGCAGAATAATAAGCACCCTTCTGAAAGGGTTTTAACGAGTTATTTGGTCTGTGTAGATCATTCATGTTTCTGGTAGTACGTCCGTGTACACTAAAATTAGTTTGAAATTTATCAATATTATTCACTACATAACACATAACAGAGTATATGGGTCATTCTACAGAAACCCTGCAGTTTTGATGGAAGAATAATAAAAAAACGAATTTATCAGATATGTCCTAAAAAAATATTTACAGCACTAGTTTTAAAGTACTTAACCTGTGGTTTAAGTGACATAGGTCATCTCTTTTTGGTTTTCTTTAAAAAAAATCTAAAAGAAAGATGCTGTCCACGGAAGTGATTGCATGTCCACAGAAGTGACTTTTGGTTATAATAATGGACTTTTGTTATCAATTATGCTTGTGACACATTTTTTTTCTAAAGGTAAAACAGATTTAGGTTTATTATTCAAGAAATTAATTTACTGCCACAGAGTAACCACTTGTATAACATACACAAGATGTCATAAAAAAAGATGTCACTAAAAAATAAAACAAAAACTTAGAGATTATTAAAAGTTTACAAAAAGATACAGGTCTTTCTCAAATACATAACCTCCCCTAGTGTTCATGTTTGGAGTTTTCAATTCCGGGGTGCGCGAGCAAAGAGAATTAAGTCCACTTTCTTGTTACTGAGAATTAGAGTGACTTAACACACTATACCAGCCCAACATAGCTTTAGAGATGGATAAACCCATGAGGCACACATCCATAACTACCGTACAATTTTCAATAAGACTTACTAGACTTAACACAAATGTAGAGAACATTTTTATCTATAACTCTTTGGACATAGGCCTATCTCAATTTTTTTAGGATGGTGGACTTAACTCTCTTTGCCTACGCACGCCGGAATTTCTTTATAATGTTCTCTTTAGGAACCATATCTTTATCAGGCATGTCAGGAAACGAAAACAATTTGTCACTTTCAGTGAACAGTTATTGCAGTTAACGTCTGCTAGATTCATATTTTTCTACGAAACTTATCACATCTTCTCGTATCTTTTTCAGTTTCATTTTTCTCCAAGTTTGTCCATATGACAGCATAGTTCTCCATTGTGAGGTGACATAAAATAACCTTGGCATTGATATTTTTCAAAAAATGTTCAACATGTAATTAATTTCAATATTCTCTTTTCCTTCACAGATTTTTATTGTGTGTATTTTGACTTAATCTGTGATTGTAGCACTTCTGCATAAATTAGCTTTTTCCTCACAACTTTGGAAAATTTTTTACACCACTTCTTTACCTTTCTTCCGCTTTTTTAAACAATGGTTCTGCTGTCAAAGCTTCGCATTTTTCCTTTCTGTAATTTCAAGTAATCTCTTGTCTTGTATTTTTACTATCTTCTCACCCCTTTCTCTTCTACTTGAGCCTCATTTTTATATCTGGTGAATGTAAAGGGCTCTTATCGTGTGACTGAACGAAATCAGGAGTAGTAGTGGAGCCTGGCATCGGTTCTTGAATTTCTGGAATGGTAGGCGGAGTATGACTCTCAGTGAAATCAACTAGTATGATTATTTTGCTCTTTCAACTGTCTGTAATTCGTTGAACGTTTTCTCCACTCTTTTTGAACTTTCCTTCTCTCCCTGTGTGTCAGCTGTGACACAGGTTTCCTTTCCTGCTTTTTTTCCCCTTTGGTATCACTCCCTATCTTTTCATTTCTCTTCTTCATGCTTCGCTGAATCCTGTTACATTTTTACTCTAGCTCTTCTCATACTTCCTTTTTTTCGTTTCCTTCTCTTCCTCAAATAATTTTTCTTTACTCTTGCCATTCTGGTAGGCCTACAAATATCAAAAATTTTCAATCTATGCTTTAAAAATGAACATTACAATTGTCCATGGTAATATAATATATATATATATATATATATATATATATATATATATATATACATTATAGTGATATTAGTCATGAAATTTTCTAAACCATGCTGTTACAAATACATGATAATAGGCCTATAATTTGTTTTGAAAATAATAAGTAACCTACCATTCAAGATATAATATAGGCTAGTAAGTAGCCTCCACAAGCCATCCCATTAATTATGATGGGCAGGAGTAGACCTATATCAGGAGGCACTAAAGAGACCTAATGTAGAATATTAATTAAAAAAATGACATGTTAATGATAGTGTACTCATTGAATAAGACTTAACTGTTTATGAAAGATAAAATGTTACAATACTGGTAAGGAACTAAAATATTAATAGATATTTTTTTTATTCAGCATGTTATAAAATTTAATGTTAGTGGTCAACTGGACACATCACAGCAAGTGCGTAATTTTAAAAATAATGAATCAAATCACTTCTGTGGACAGTTATCACTTCCGTGGAATCCACATGTTCACAGAAGTGATGTCCACGGAAGTGATAAAAAGTTACGTTTCTTTGCAAACTGCCTTGCATTGTGAGGTCAGAAACGAAAGCTCTTCAGGTTATTGAGATTATCACGTTCTAAAAGTCATGTATACTAAAAATTATTTTTTAACTTAAAAACTAAACTTTAATAAAGACCACAGAAGTGACTGGATGAGCTATGCCACATGCAAAAAGTGAATAGAAACTTGATATATACATGAAAAAAATCCAATCCAGAAGAACAAAAGATACTCCACTCTGCAATATGAGTGCCTTTGCTCTTCAGCTGACTCTCAGAAAAAGGTAACTAGCACACACTGGTGAATATTTTAGGCATTTTTTGAGTGTCCACAGAAGTGATGGCAAACCTTGTGACATGAACTCAGGTTGAAAAATATTGACAGTGGGGACAAAAAAAAAATATTTCATTCATCATTATGCTAAACTGAAGTATTTTCTGACTAGATACTATATTTTTTAAGTGAAAATGTTAAGAAGTACAGTATCTATGATCTTTGGAAGTTCTCTACCTGAGGGTTGTGACAGTCCACGGAAGTGAGATATCACCTTCTGTGGACAACTTTTTACAGCTAATTAGTTAAAAATTTCTCCAAAGTAAAGTACTAACTAATAGATAATATTGTATTTTAATATCTGATTTTGAAAAATTGCAAACATTATAACTAGTTTCCAATATATTGTCCTGTGACATTAAAATGCAGGTTTTCTGTAGAATGACCCATATATACTCCCCTGTAAGAGTGAGGACTTTTAATTTTTCAAATAGCGGTTTACAAGATTCCCTTTTTTTCTTTCCACATATTATTCTTATTGCCCGCTTTTGTAATCTAAATATTTTCTCCCTATGGGAAGAGTTGCCCCAGAATATGATCCCGTACCTCATTACCGAGTGAAAATATGCAAAATATACCATAAGTAATGCATCCTGTTTTAATATACCGTATTATTCAAAATTCTTAAAGCAAAGCACGCTGAACTCAGTTTTGGACCTATCATTTCTATGTGTGTCTTCCAGTCAAGATTTTGGTCAATTTGCAGTCCTAAAAATTTTACATTGCTAATTTCTTGTATGATTTGTGTTCCATAATTAATTTCAAGATTTGAGATACATCTGTTTTTTGTTCTAAATTGTATAAAATGGGTCTTATCAATATTAAGTGTCATTTTATTAGCTAGAAACCGTGTGTTTAACTCGTGAAAAGCCTTTGTAGCTATTCTTGATAAATGTTCTTGTGACGTTCCTGTTACAAGTACACTAGTATCATCTGCCAAGAGCAGACTGATTTGAATCCTCTTACCGAACTGAAATTGTCATCAAAATCAAAACTTAGATCGATCTGAGTTTCAAGGTCAATCCCCCTAAAATGTAGGATCAGATTGGACTGAGATCGTATGCAAATGAAAACACTACCTGTATTCAATTCAACCTCAATACGCTAATCAGATATTTCATTGGTCCTCAATATCCTTGCAATATTCTCGTGTATGGCAAGAAGGGTTTCACTGTTCGTGGAATGTGGGAATAGCTCATTCTTTGGATTCTCTTGGAAACGTTTTCAATATTGGATAGAAATTTTTGCATGAAAACGGGATTGTATTGGAACTCAGATCGATCTGAATTCTGCATGAAAACATATTGCAGTGAGATGTAACAGCTCAGATCACAATACGGTCCATTTTAAAGCAAGTGGGATACCTTATGATCGAATGCAGGGTACATTAATGAAGAAATTAGCCAGGTCTACTATAGCTGGTATTAGAGTTTTGCGACTACTGCTTCACGTGGTTACATGGACTGTCAGTTGTCTACGAATGATTGTTCAACGCTGCCAACACTTCTATTCATCTGCCATGCCAGCAAAGCAGCTCACTGTTATATTGCCTGTGCCTTGTACCATAGGGGACGTGTTACGTTAAAATTAATTCTACAAGCTTCAACCTTTCCCCTGGCTATCAACCTACTCTATGCCAGCAAAGCAACTCACCTTCTTAAGTACTGGTAACAAATTTTATACAACTCACTAACAGGACTTGCCTGGAGGTGGGGTTTAGGGTGGGAGTCAATATAAACAATGCGACATCTAGTGACTGCCATTGGAAGTACTACTATCAATGCTATCTAAAGTATTTTTCAAATGAGAAGCAGATTCCTTCACCGCCAATCACGTGTACGAGCTTACGAAGGGCCGCTAGCATTAAGAGTCTTCCCTCCATCTCGCCGTCTCTGATTGGACCGCGTATCTAAGCAAGGAGATGGACAAACTGTTTGTCATCTGCAAAACACTGTAGTATCTTGTTTTCCTTTTCCTCCCTTTCTCTCTCCTCCTCTTCACCCTATCTACCTATTTGGACCCAATCCTAACTGAAAATTTATCGCATCAACCGGTAAGCCTATTTGAACATGGGAACAATAGCAGCCTTAACCACTGTGCCATGGGTGATTGTGAGCCGTAAAGTTAAAGTTCATATATTTAAGTTTAGAGTCCTTAATTTGGTACAAGGGTAATTTTCATATTATAGTAGGCCTAATTAGTGCATATGATTTGGTACAAGGGTCAATTTATTAAGCAGCTTAGCCAGGGTGAACTTTGAAGGCTAGGAGAAATAGGAGACGTGGAAGCTGCCATTGCAATGCACTGGAAAATGGGTGAGAGTGGTCATAGCTCACCGGGACGACTTAAAACTATATTTTGCCTTATAATTTGTTTATTACTGCAATCAGGGGGAAAAAACAAATGCTTGTGACACCCTAGCCCCCCCACTCCTATTCACAACGGGACCTGCCTAGCGGCACGATTTGCACTACAAGGAACATCAGGCTGCAATGCTATCTAGTAAGCAGAAAGTGAAACAGGGGAAAAATTTAATAATTTATTTCTCCTTTCTTCTCTTCTTGTCTTCCTTTTCCTCCTTCTTGCTCCCTTGTTCTCATCTCCCATTCACCCTACCTACCTATTTGGGACCTATTCCTAATCGTAAATTTTATGTATCAACCAGTATACGAACCCGGGACCATCAGCATTAACCACTACACCACGAGTGACTGGGCGGTGAAGGGAAAATTCATCTATTTAAGTTTAGAGAGCTTTAATACTTGAGAAATAGCAGTTTTGGTGCAAGGGTCGTTTATTATAATTGTGAAATATATTATGTTGGGTCATTTTGGTGAGCCATTTTGGTGCAAGGGTGAGCAGCGAGCAGCTTGCGAGGGGAAAGGTTGCAGGCCAGGTGAAGTGAAGGCTGGCTAGGGGAAGGTAGGGGAATCAGGCCGATGCCATGGCAATGTGCAGCAGAGAGTGGAGTGAGAGCCAGGACGTCCCAAGTATGGTTTTCTGATAACCCTTGTACTGTGTTACGTTACAATTAATTCTTTCACCATGAGAATGCAAACACTGTTTAGTTCCAATGTGACACATCCTGCCACTCCCTACCCGCAACACACCAGTGACCACCTAATGAAATATGCAATATGCACCATTTCACATTGCTATTTTTTTATAACTTTTGTGCCTACTTCTTTGTGACGTTACCTACTTACTTACCGGTAGCCTAGATATGAAAAAATGCATGGATTCTACAGGTTTTCAACAATAACATATTTGGCCAGCTATAGAATCCACTGGAATTGTGTACTTTGTGGGTCTCGCATTAAGTTGGCAGGAAAAAACAAATTTAAGTCACACCTTGGGATGAATGTTCCCGCCCACCGCACCATCGTGATGCACTTTCTTTTATAGGCCTACCACAATCTAGCGAATTCTTCTGTCCTCATATTACAAAGTAACTCGTGATTGGAAAGCCTATTGGTGGTGTGACGTCATACTGCTAAACAAAAGGTGACAGGCTGACAAACCTCTGAGAGATATAATATGCCACATTTTCGAAACCTAGAAACAATGTATCGTACATTATTTGAAAATGCAAGGGCGCTTCGCTATGGCTACCGCCTCTGCTTCACGCACTTACCTATGTGGTTATGCATTATTTAGACTATATGCAGAGGTGATTGTGGTACAGTCGGGAGTGCCGGGTGAACTAGCGGGTTATCATCTTGGTACAAGGGTTGGTAGCTGGTATTTGGTATGGTCGGATGTGTCGAGTGAGGGCACGGTTGGGAGTCCCGAGGTGGTTGCCATATAGCAAAGCAGTGAGCGGGGTATTGCTGAATCCATAATTAGCTTACTGGAATCCTAGCCTATCCAAAATTCTACAGATGTTCCTATAGCCTACAATGTTTAACTGAAAGATCGATTGGGTAGATAATCTTAATTAGTATGCAAAGATTAAATAGTCAATTCAAATTTTTTAAAAAATTACAACAAAGCCTTTCAATCCACACATTAACTTACGTGCGATGACTGGTTTATAGAATTGGTTCCTAAATAAGACAATGGGGTAGGCTTAAATTATAAAATAATTTATGGCATCCCTAATTCATATGCAAATGACGGTATGCTGTAGAATTTTGACATATTTTCCTGTCACACACAACAAACCTTGCTCGTTCGGAACACTTTCACAAGCAAGAAAGATTTGCTCTCAGTGACGACTAGAACTTACTCGTTTTAGCACTATCAATGTACTGTTTTATTCTTAAAACACTACATTTGCATCATAAATCGGTTTTAAACATGAGCCAACCCATCTTAAAATCATCTATGGGGGATGGGCAGACAGGCTGTCTAGCAAAGATCAAAATTAGAAAGTATTTTGAATTACACCCTTTAACACACAATATACGCACATGATATTTGACTGGAACTTCTAGCGTTGATCCCAGTTATACTAGTTGTACACGGATCAAAACATTATTATCACCAAAATCTTTGTAAATCCTGCCTCCCTGTTATGCAGGACACAAACGACAAACGCTACAAATGACGCCAGAGTAATTTCTAATGACGTCACATTTGCGCTACTGATGGGCAAAAAATAACGTCACAGTTACTCTATAACGGTTACACGATTGTCACAAAAGTAGGGAACACCAAGAAATATTTATTTATTTATTTATTTAGCAATCCCGTAGACCAGCAGTACTGGCATAGGATAACAATAACAATAATAATAATAATAATAATAATAATAATAATAATAATAATAATAATAATAATAATAATAATAATAATAACAAAAATTATACAGAGATTATAACAAAAATATTAACATTAAAAAATTATAATGACCAAAAATGTAGTAATGAAATTAAAACTTTGCATCTATATTGATCTGTCTAGGTCCCAAAGATGTTATATCTTACATATATACAAATATAACATGGGAATAGGTAGTGGAAATTCAGTGAATAAAATATAAAGCAGTGTTAACTATAAGTTGTTTCAGTATTAGTTGATAATAGTAACTATGGCACTAGGGTTGTATTTAGGATACTAGTTTAGGATCTATTTGAATTGTATATGTTGGTGTGTGGATGTGAATGAATCAGATCGAACCAAGTCAATTAGGATATTTTAATGTTAGTGTGAGAAGCTTGTAGATGGGATGTGGATGTGGACGAAGAATATTTTATTTATTTTATTTATAGTATGTCATTGTTTTCAGTCCATGTTCCTTTTCTTTTATTTTCATTTCTTTTATTTACTTATTTTATTAATATAAGCATAAGTGTGTATATGAGAATAAATGCAATTGTAAGTAATATATTTAGCATGTAAGATTTGACGTGTCCAACATCATTTGTACCCTGTACATGTTTATATGATATAATGGATGAATAAATTTATTATTATTATTATTATTATTATTAACATCTTTGCTAGGTCCTTCTTCAAATCCTACAACATTACTAGGCCTCTGTTATATTTGTTTCACCCGCTAAATTAAAAAAGCAACTGCTGAAGTTTCTCAAATGTTACATGTAACCATTACTTTTCTGTAACGGCGAACCCAGTAACCGTTACCAGGAAGTAACGATTTATCCCATCACTTTACTTGCGTAAGTCCTGTGGGCGGCCTTTCTAGCGTTGCCTGGGTCATAAAATCCATGGCCCACTAGGTCTGCAAGAATTTCAGCCCACGATAACTATTCTTGGCCACCTATATTTGCCAGAACCATTAAATAATGTTTTACAGAATTTCACCAATAACTCTCGGGAGAAAACCCAAAGGTCTTGAAATTAATTATTATTATTGTTATCCTATGCCAGTACTGCTGATCTACAGGATTGCTAAATAAATAAATAATTGCTTGGCAATTGCAGATGACTTTGCTATAATTTCAGAGAGTCTGACAGCTGCGACAACACAAATCAATCTTTTGGAAGAAATAGCCAACAAAATGGGTTTGAGAATCTCTGTAGGAAAGAAAGAAAGAAAGAAGACAAAAAAAAAAAAAATTATCACAAACATAAAAAATTATCCAACATTTTTGTTGACTGATATTGGTCAAATAGAGAAAATAAAGAAATTCAAGTACTTTGGAAAAATAATTCAAGAAAATGGTTTAGAAAATCTGCTTTAGAAAGAAGGTTCACAAAATGGAAAGGGCATGCGACACTACTAAAAATCTTTATAACAAGAAGTGCTTATCTAATAATCTCAAAATAAAGCACTACAGTACAGTGGTGAAACCAGAATGTTTTCACGTGAGCAAATGTCTAATTTTGAACCATAATTTAGGTAAACTTAAAGTGCTAGAAAGAAGAATCAAAAGATAAATCTTGGGCCCAATGAAAACAACAGAACAATGGAAACAAAGAAGTAATAAAGAAATACCGTATACCAGAACATAGAAAATATAACAGAAACCATAAGAAAAAGGAAATTGCTATTTTTTGGACATATCTACAGAATGGATGACAATAGATTAACTAAACAAATATTCAAGTACTTTGGAAGAAATAGTCAACAAGAAGTTGGGTTCAAGAGGTCAAGAACAATTTGGAGAGAAATAAAATAAGAGAAGAAAAAACTATGGAAAGAGAGGTTTTTAAAAATATGGTTTTCAGAATGGAAGGATTCAAAGGCAGAATGAAAAAGAAATGCGGTCCAAAGTGGTCTGAGGAAAGAGTAGAAAGCACAGCGAAGTGAAGGAATGCTGGAAAGAACGGAAGAGAAAACAACAATGAAGGATGAACTGCAATTGATAGTATTCGCCTATCTTGTGTCAAATCCCCAAAAGTTATCTAAGACAAATTATATACAATTTTTTTTTGTGTGGAATTTTTCGTTCTTGAGTTACGCTATTCCCAAACATATACATATACTTTTTTCCTGAATACCGTTTTGTATTTTTGGATCCAGGTAGGGTGACAACATGTCCTGCTTATTACAAGATACTCCCATTTTTTAACACCTTATTCTGCGGTCTGTGAATAGACTTGGAAATTTCATAAATATCCCAGTAATAGGTACAGTTTATAAGCAATGTCTTTAATTCATAACAAAAGCTTACTTGAAAAGGGTTTTATCTATACTGACCTCCAGCTTTATAATGGCCTACCACAACATCTAAAGGAAATTTCTGTACTGCATAAATTCAAATCTTGTGTAAAAATGTTTCTAATAGAGCACTGTTTTTATAGCTTAGAGAGGAATTTTTTGAAACTGTTAAATATAGGTTAATTATGTTACTACACTGACCGGCAAAAAAAAAAAAAACCATTCACTGTAAAATTTGTTGTACTTTTAAGATTAAACATAATTTTGATTGGATGTTTATACATTTTTGTTGGTGAGGATGAATTATTATTTTTAATGGATCATTAGCTATAGATTCAGCATATCTGCATTCTTCATTTCTTCACTTTATCACCAAAAAAACATCGCAATAGGGTGATTCCAATATGATTATAAGCACTAACTTGTCGTACATATTGCTAGGTGTTTCATTGTTGTATTGCGTCATTTCCTTCCAAACTGAACGGAAACTGTCTCCCTTTGCATCGCAGTGATTCTGTCAGTAAGTTTAGTTGAAATTAATGCCTCTCAGTCCTGAAGACTTTGCCAAAGCTGTTGCTCTAATTGATGATGGATGCAGCCTCCGTTATGCCCCTGCAACCTTAGGCTCACCATTCACCACAGTGCAAGAGGAAAAATGGGGAATTAAGTGTGAAATGTGTCATTACATTTTAATCTTAAAAACGTATATAATTGCAGTAATTTTATTTCAAGCACTAGGCCTACTACATAATTTTTATTCAAACTTAATTTTTAAACATTTCTTTAAGTGAACGGTTTTTTTTTTTTGCCGGTCAGTGTAGTTATAAAAATAAGTTAGTAATTAATAGCACTTCTGTAAATATTAATTTTAACTTGCAGGTAATATTATCAGCATTTTAATTTTAATTTAAAAACTAGCATTGTAAACTTCAGTAATTACGTTATTTAATAATTAATGTAGTCATGTAGCAATCTGACTTATCCTATATCATGTAAAATGATCAAAGGATGAATAAACACGCAAACATACATACACACATTTTAATGATGCAGATCATTTAAATAATGTGTACTTGCTCAAAAAAGTAATTGTGAGCTTCTGCTTAGAAGAGTAGTGTAAAATTGTATATTCTTATGTACGTAGTGTACTTAATAATTAATGGGTGCAAGGGCAAAGAGAGTTAAGTTCACTTTCTTGAGAATTAGAGAGACTTAACACACTTTATCTGCCCAACATCACTTTAGAGATGGATAAACCCATGAGGCACACGTCCGTATCTACCATATGTTTGTTAATATGACTTACTGGACTTAACACAAATGTAGAGAACATTTTTATTTACAACTCTATGGACATATCTCAATTTTTGAGGATGGTGGACTTAACTCTCTTTGCCCGTGCACCCGCGAATTGTCTTGTTAGATGGAATTGTTAAGCTGTGTCTTAATGGCAACTTGCGTAGAGGCAAGCAGCTTCATCATAAATGATTTTCTTATTCTAGGTCTAGTGTGTCATGCTTTACACTTAATCATTCCTTATTTACATATAGACATCGGATTTTCAAGTACCAGCTGAATGAAGACTGGTTCCTGAAATTCTGGTCACCCTAACTTCAAGATTTATTATGTTTTGAATTGCATCAACATGCAGATCACAAGAACCAGTATCTTAATACTCGCCCTGATGCTGAAAACTCAGCATTGAATTTCTAGGTTGAATACAATATTTCCTCTATGTACCAGCTAGGGTAAGGAAGTAAAAAATGAAAGCACTTCCCTTAAGTATGATTTTCTATCTACTCCCATTCTTCCTGCTTGCCTTTTCCATGTAAGTTCTGTGATTGTACTTCACAATCCTAAACCGGCATGTGATTTTCAATTTAACTCAATTACCATTTCCCATAATTCTCTTAATGTATGACAAAATTATCTCCAGAATTATCTACTCTGTATTACACACTAATTTTCAACTAGACTTAGACTGAGGATTTGACTTTTTATTTAGACCTAATTATAATATGAATGATGACCAGGGCCCGGATTCTAATGACATGTCATCTTTTTATTGATGCTGCCTAGACATTGCCAACTTGTAGATAAATCCTAACCATGGCCTCTAGATGATAGAAATGCATTTTTATTTGGTCATTTTTTGTCATTTTATGCAATTTTATATTTTTAGGGAATTTATTTCAATTTTACGTCATTATTTTGTCATTTTCGTGTCATTTGCTTCGTTATTTTGTCATTTTCATGAATTTACTTTAAATAAATTACTAGATCCCTATAATGCAACATTTCTGTAGAATCTACTTTAAAAACAATTTTCTTATTTTTCTTCTCAAATGTTCCAGTCAAGAACAAGACCTACAATATGCTTTCTACATTTACAGTTTTTAGAATTATGTACAAATTAGTCTATATCGTTATGTGCATAATAATATTTTTTATAAATAAGATATCAGTTTTTAGGTCATTCTTCGTAATTATTAAGTCATTTTCTTTAAAATTTAGGGTCATTTTATAGGTCATTTTTCAAACAATTTTAGGTAATCAGAATCCGGGCCCTGATGATGACAAAACCAAGTATTTTATAAATACCGAAGGTGAATAAAATAATAATTATTATTAATATGCAGTCTGCTCTCACTACATACCAACTTCCAATTCTAGGTATGTGGCATTTAGATTATGAATACTGATATTAGTGTTAGTGACCTGATATAATTATATTTTGGCTTAGTGAATTTGTTTTTTTCCTAAACTCACATTCTAAAACAATATATTTTTAAAAAAGGATCGTAAGAAAACAATGTTTCACTCTCAAAACTATGTAATCATGTCCAGTGAATAACTACAAAAACTTACTTACTCTATGGCAATAGACAATTCCTAAGCAAGCTAAAGGAATATTATGTATTTTATGGAACCTGGAGAGTCATTTTTACGCTTACCTGTGCATGCCATTCAACCCTATTCTGTGATAACTCCATCCAATCATCCCTCGCAAATCCTACTTCTCTTAAATCTATCCTAATATTGTCCTCCCACCTACGTCTAATTCTTCCAAGTGGTCCTTTCTCTTCGGATCTCCCAGTCAATATTTTCTGATATGTCTTTCCTCCCCCAGCACAACATGTCCAGCCCATTTCATCCTCAGTGATTTAATTACCCTTACTGTATCCAGTGATGAGTATAGGTTATGAAGCTCATCGTTATGCAGTTTTCTCCAGTCCCCATTTTCATCTCTCTTAGGCCCAAGTATTTTCCTATGCACCCTCTTTTCGAACACTCAGAACACTCAGAGTATTTTGCGCATATACATAGTCACTTATCTTATGGTACGCTAATGTGGGGTGCACAAACTTATTGTATAAAACTTTTTAGACTTCAAAAGAAGGGTATAAGATTAATGAGTGGAATTCCACCAAGGGGTCACTGTAGAGAAATTTTTAAGTCTCTAAGAATTATGACTGTCCCTGCACTGTTTATCTATCAATGTCTGATTTATGTAAAAGAAAACTACTGTAACTTTCCAAAGCATAACATGTGTCACTCGTATAATACTAGAGGGAAAGAGAATATTATGACGAGCCAGGGGCGTATTCAGGGGGGGGGGGGCTGAGGGGGCTGCAGCCCCCCCCCGAAACGTTAAGGGTATATATACGTGAACAACCACAAAAAGATAAAAAAATGCAGGTTCTAAAATATTAAAATTTTACAAGAAAATGAACTCAGAAGTGGACAAAAATTACAGGATCCTATAACAAGGCTTACTAGAACATAACTAGCAGATAAAAGTATAAAAAATTGACCAAGTTTATTTTAAATTACACGTTTTATAGGACCATGAAAAAAATTAATTCAGATGCACTTATCACTTCCTTATAGGTATAACATTTTTCTGGTTTCTCTGACGCCTTTTATTTTTTTAATGCATATAATGAACATATTTTTCTACAAAGTAGACTACTTTTATACAGCTAAAGTTATTATTTTTAATGCAATTATTTTTTATATATCGCATATAAAATATCTTGAAATTTGATCAATATTTCATTACACATTTTATTTAATTTTATACCTATGGGCATCAATGTAGTCTACTTTATGGATATATGCATGTAAAATTAGTGTAAAAAATTTCAGCCTTCTACCTCTAATGGTTGTGGAGCTACCTAACAATATGTGTGTAAAATAAGAGTTACCGGGAAATTCAATTTTAAGTTAATAGTGAATTTCTCATTTGATCTTTCTAAGGGCGTGGCTCAGAGCATGTAAACATATTTAAATGGCACAAATAATTTCTAAACCTACATAAACTATATATCAATGGATGCAGAAAATTCAGCACAATTTTTTAGTGCTATGAACAAACAAAAAAAAACAAAAAAAAAAACATAAATTTCAAAATAATTCACGTACCCTTAAGTCATGTTAATATGTTGCACATAAGGGCACTTTAATTTCTCAGATAGTAGACAGTTCAATTGCACATTTTGACTTATAAAAGATGAAATGCGTTATTCTAACGTGTTCAGTATAATTGTGTGTGATAATTAGGGCTCAGAGGTTGATGATATGTCATCTCTTTTCTGAGACATCACAGACAATGCAGGATTAGGTTCGTCTTCCGTCAAAACGAACAATAATACCTTACTCATATTTTGCATTTTATTTTCTACCAGTCATTTTTAGGAAATTTTCATCGTTCGTTATATTTTTTCCTATTTTGTCTTCAGAATGAACTTTTCCACCATTGTACACAAATCAATCTCGTAATTCATTAATATAGTAAACATAATATTAAAGTAGTCAAATAACATACTTAAAATATTGTCCTTTGTTTATTATTATATTACTATGCTACTGTATATTCCCTTTTTTAGATATATATTTAGAAATATTGTCATATTTTAAAATTTTCATGTCATATTTTCATAAATTTAAGGTAATTTATAGGTCATTTTTAGGCGTTTTTAGATCATCAACTTCTGAACCCTAGTGACAGTAAAGTTAGGATTATCACAGCCCCTCCCGAAAATAAATCTTGGATACGCCCCTGTGACGAGCTTCTACTGTTACACTAGTACACAGAAGAGTTTTCTTCATCTCTATATATAAAAGCCAAAACCCACTGACTCACTGACTGATCACAGTTTCTAAAAAACTATACAGCCTAGGAACGTGAAACTTTGTACACATATTGCTCCTAGGCTCTAGATGCGCACTAAGAAAGGATTTCAAAATCTTTAGGCTCTAAGGGCCTCTAAGGGCCAAAATAGGGTTGTAAAGTTATGAAATTCACCAAAAGGAATTCATACTGAATGTATACAATCCCCATGACAACATAATTTTTCTTAAACTACACAGGTGGCTTGGCATGATTTCATGTGGGCCTAATATATATAATAGATATAAAATTATGAGAATTATATAGAATTCCTTCAAATGACTATCAACTATTTTTTGACATGAAGTAAATTTAGAAGTCCTGGGTTCTATTCTTAAGAGTTGAACTCTTTTCTTATAGTTAGCCTAGGACTGCATTGCGAAAGATAATAAAAAAAGTGTTCCCTATTACAGGCCATGGAGGCCCAAGGGTTCCAAGAAGTTGAGGCTCCCTGATTTTTAGACAATCGGGGCGTGAAGGTGGTAAGGTTGTCAGCCTTACGCACCGGCCGCCTTTACCCCCAGGTAGTTCATACAATATCAATAGATATAATTTCCTGGTTAATTTCTATATTAATTTCTATTTACCATATTATCTACCTATCTTTACCTTAGTTCTTACCTCCTCCCTTTTGGGGTCATTTAAGCGACCCACATTGCCCGGGCCTTACAGGGCTGCGACCTGTCGGGAGAGGGATTATCTATGGATCACTTACATACTTTCTTGACCAGACAAGGACATGGAGGGCCTTCCCGGATGAGTGATCAGCCCAATGCCGGGGCCACCTCCGAGACAACACAAACGCATAGGACGAGATACATCATTCACACACTCACTCTGAACAACGCGAGGATGGGATGATATTGATAATGGCTGCCAGATGATATCCGGAGACCACTAGGGCCTAAAGTTACCAGACATTTGTCTCACATGTGAGGAAAAATCCCGGAAAAGACTCTACCTAGGTAACTTGTCCCGACCAGTATTCGAATCGGAGCCCGCTGCGCGAGAGGAGCGAACGCATCCCCTACCCCAGCTATTTACTGCATGTTTGCCAAAATTGAAACAACTATTAAATTTTTAAGACATATAGTCAGAGCAAACTACGGGTGGAGGAGTATGTGGAATATAAATACGTCCACCGTGTTGGCTGGACGTCTGATGATTTATAGAAGTAGGCTACAACAAATCGACTTTAAATTGTGTTCACTTAACCTATATATACATCAATCTAACAATGCGAAGCATTGATGGGTCAGCTAGTGTTAGTATAAAATTATTTAATTCCCTACCGATAAAGATCAAATATCTAGAACTTGGCAGTTTTAAAACTAAGTTGAAAGATTTCTTGAGTCATCATCCTATATATGAAACTAGTGAATTTTATGAAATTGTTAAGAATTTAAGTTAGGTAGTGAAATTTGTACTATATAAACCAGATTGGTTGTTTATTTTCATTTGTGTAATGCTTTTACTATGTATTACTTAAACTTAGGTTGTAATGACGCTTGTAATGCTTCTGAAGAACTCAGAAGTGTCTGCAATAAAATTATTATTATTATTATTATTGTTCTTCCCAAAGAGTAAAGGACCATGTCTCAAATCCACATAATACAACCGGAAGTATAATTGTGCTATAAATTTTTATTTTTAGATTTCTGGGCTGGAGACGAGAAGATAAGAATACAACATGATTAAATTCATACAACTTAAAATATGTCCTGATAGTTATATTCCTTTTTTCGTAGAGGTTATGTGGACGGCATGACTATATTAGTGCCTGAAACGTTCACAATTGCGGTTAAAGGTTAACTGTGAAAATAAGAGAGTAAAAAATACCTGCAAGAAAGACTCCAGTGATCCAGTGTTCCACAATGCTTCACTTTTAATTATTTAGGATGAAAAGTTAGTCCTATTTCCAAAAGCAAAGTATTTCTTCCAGCACCTTTTCTGAAGTCCAGTTTCTGATTTTATTCACAACAAATGTCTGGACACAAATGTCTTGAATTCTAAAGACTGAATTGTAAACACTTTACACAAAAATATCGTGTCCATAAATCCAATATAAATTTAATAATTATAAGCCATTATATTATTCTACTAGGTGAACGTTCCCGTTTAAAATCCACTTTGTATTAAGCGGCGCCTAAAAGCCCTCCGTGTGAGGGCAGCACTTGACAGGCACTCTTTTCTGCCATCTGCTAACTAAAACGTAAACTTCCAGAACTAGACGAAACATTCGTATTGATTCCATTGTTGGCGCGAAGATTGAAATACGTGTCTTCTATTTCTAGTGGAAATTAATTGAATTATTGTGTGAAAGATAAGTGTTAAACGTGTGTACAATTTAATAAGAGAGGATCCATACGAATAAGTGTAGGATTATTAAATAAACAAACTGTGTAGTGCCCTTCTCGGTAGGGTAAAATCCTAAAACAATATCATGAACGAACTACATTTTTCTATAAATACTGAGACTCTCTCTCTAGAGCCAGTAGCTCCTAGTGTAAATAATTCCTCAGAGAGTAATTTTCAGTGTAACTTAAGTGCTAAATCATCTACCTTGAAGACGTACTCTAAAGGGAAAAAAGCTTCGAACAAAGACCTTGAGGTAACAAATAAAAATAATGACTTGGAAGTCACCAGCGCACAACCTTCTACAAAAAAACTAAAGAGAAATACAACCAATGCAAGCAGCAAATTGCAGACAGATGGAACTTCATCCATTCCAGCATGTGAAGACCATATTATACATCCAGACATACAACTCAGCAACAAATTCGACCCACTTTCTAACGAGAAAGAATCAATGGACACAGACTTGAGCACCAGAACTGATGATCCACAGCCATCTAGAAATATACAAACAAGACCAAAATCAGTTAGAATGCCTCCCATAATAGTGAAAAAGTTACCAAATGGTAACTTCTTTGAAAATAACCGCAAGATACAATCATTACTTACCCAACCCTTAAAAATTAGCTACTCTGCTGATGGAATTCGATATAATACCAGTTGTAGAGCTGATTATGATACACTGTATTCCATATTTCGAACTGAAGGGCTACAATTCTATTCTCACGAGCCTAGAGAAGTAAAATCACTACAGGTTGTCATAAAACGACTTCCTACTTGTGTGACACCTGAAGCTTTAAAGGAAGAGCTTCAATTACTTCACTTCCAAATAGATAACGTTAGGCAACTAACTGCTCCATCTCAAACAGCAGAAGGAATCCCAATGAGAAATCCAATTCCTGTCTGGGTTCTGACGATGCCTAATAATGAAATTTCAAGAAGTATCTTCCAACTTCATGACATAAACAATCACATAATCAAAGTTGAAACCTACAGACAAACCCCTCATGTGATTCAGTGTCACAGGTGTCAAGGTTTCGGACATACCTCAAAGAGGTGCAACCTGAAAGTAAGTTGTGTCAAATGTAGTAGTGATCACCTATTCTCCGATTGTCCGCTAAAGGGTCCTGATTACTTGCCCAAGTGTTCAAACTGTGGTGGAACTCACACTGCTAGTTACGGTCAGTGCCCTGTACAGCAGCAACAAAGAGCTGCTTTACAACAAAAACTTAGAAATAAACAATATGGACCCCCAGTTACAAACAGTAAACCTCCAGCATGGAAAGCAACTGACTTTCCCACACTACCTGTACCAAATCCCACGAACATTCAATCACTTCAAAATATATTCAATTCTTCTGCCAGTAACCAGCAAACTTCCACAACAGATTCACTATCTGAGACTCTAAAAGACATTCTATGCTTCCTAAAAGAAGTAAATATTAAACAAATCATGCTTCTTATACGCCAGACCTTACAGCGCTTACAAACAGCAGCGGACCCATTCTCAAAACTTTTTATACTGTTTGAAGCATTTACTCTCTATTTTAACACCAATGAGACCGAAAATGGCCCTTAGAGATACAAATCTACACAAAGATCTTACCTTGCTGAATTTCAATGCAAACGGTGTCAGTAACCAGATATACGAACTTCAAAATCTGTTAACTACTTATGATATTGACATAGCATGTTTAACTGAAACCCACTTGAAACCTGCTACTAAATTCAGAATACGTAACTACACAATATACCGAACTGACAGAAAGGATAGACAAGGTGGTGGTACAGCAATTGCCATTAAATCAACAATTCCTCACCGCTCAGCAATAATACCTTCTTTTAATGTTCTAGAGGCCACTGGGGTCTACATAAGAACTGGTGGCACAGAAGTTTTAGTTGCAGCTGCTTATTATCCACCATATGGCCATATGAGTCAAGCAGATCTAAATATACTTGTTTCTTTGCACACAAGCTTTATCATCTGTGGAGATTTTAATGCGAAACACCGCATATGGAATTCCCGTATAAACACCCCCAAGGGAGAATTCTTACTAGAACATTCCATTCATCATCAGTATGCAATTACTGGTCCACATACGCCCACACGTTATCCCTGGTCTTCAACTCATCAGCCAGATGTACTAGATATCTGTCTCTACAAAACTAGGCAGATTCCAGTGAAACAAGAATGTCTTACAGCCCTTGATTCAGATCATATACCAGTGATGATAACTTTCAACTCTCCCATTACTCGACAAATTCGAATCCCTCCATTGTTGAAAACAACAAATTGGGACGAGTTCACAAAACGGATTCATGTATCCATATCTGCAAATCCACTTATTCATGAACCTGATGATATAGAGATGGCAGTGAAGATGTTAACTGACACAATTAGTCTTAATGTTGCTTCAACTACATCTGTTCTCCCTACACCACAACCCAGTGACTCAAATCATGTACTTACTCAGCTCATCCAAGCTAAAAGATCAGCAAGAAAGAAATGGCAGAACTTCAGAGATCCACAAGCAAAAAGAGCTTTTTATCGTTATCAACGAGCCATTCGACGCACATATGAGAAACATAAAATAGAAAGCTTTGCTAACAAAGTCGAGAGTTTACAGCCTAGTGGAAAAGAATTTTGGTCTATAACAAAACACCTATTAGGAAAAAATACTTCCACACGTATAACACCTTTACAAAACTCACTAGGTCATATGGTATACGATTCCAAAGGGAAAGCTGACATTCTTTCAGCCTCATTCCAAAATCGTTTCAAACCCCATATGTATCCATCAGATCCTATTTTCAGCGAAGAAGTCTTACGAACTGTAAATGATCTGTCTAATCAAACTTCTGCAAATGCAATACCAATTGTCTCCCCAAACGAAGTTAAAAACATCATAGACAAACTACCACTGCAGAAGGCACCAGGTCCAGACGGAATTAAACCCATAGTTCTAAAGAAATTACCTAGACGTGCTATTGTCCACTTAACAAAAATTTATAACTCATGTTTTAAGTTAACGTATTTTCCTGAAGTGTGGAAACATGCCATTATTATACCAATTTCTAAGCCAGGAAAGGATCCTGTAAGTCCACAAAATTACAGACCAATTAGCCTTTTGGACTATCTGGGCAAAATTTTTGAGCGGCTCCTTCTAACACGCCTGAATCAATTCCTAACCGATCCTGCAAGAACACATCATGAGCAATTTGGTTTCAAACGCCACCATAGTACTAGAGAACCACTGCACAGGCTTACATCCTATATCCAAGAAGGTTTTCAACGCAAACTTCACACAGTTACTACATTCCTGGATGTTGAACAGGCGTTTGATACAGTGTGGCACGAGGGTCTTCTATACAAACTCATAAAATTGAATATACCAATTGACTATGTATTAATAACTGCCAAGTACCTTCAGAATAGAACATTCTGCGTCCGATCCGGATCTTCAATATCCACTTCTCGGACTATTATAGCTGGAGTTCCACAGGGATCGGTCTTAGCTCCTACACTATATTCTATTTATGTACAAGATATACCTCGGCATCCACATTGCTCTCATGCTCTTTATGCAGATGACACCGTTATCTATACAAGGAACTTCAACATCACTTACGGCTGCCAACGGATGCAAGAAGCCCTTGACCTTATTACTCAGTGGGCCTCGAGATGGAGAATTAAAATTAATGGAACCAAGTCGCATGCAGTAGTTTTTACCAGAAGATTCCCTCATCTCTCAGCATCACTCAGCATTCAACAACAAACTATACCATTCAGTGCTTCTGTTAAGTATCTCGGAATTCTCCTAGATAAAAGATTGTCGTACAAATCACACATATCAAACATTAGAGACAAAGCTTTTCAAAGATTTATGCTGCTATATCCTCTTTTTAAAAGTCATGTACCTCTGAAAACGAAAAAGCTTTTGTATACTTCATTAATCAGGTCATATATGCTATACGGATGTGAAATTTGGTCACAAGCACACCCAAGAAACTTGACAAAATTAGATGGAATTCAGAGAGCTGTCTGTAGAGTGATGACAGGTGCTGACTATCTCACACGGAATGTCGAACTGTATGATTATTTGGAGATTATGAAATTCAGTGATCATGTTCATTGTATGCAAGAAAGATTTTTGACATCTCTAAAACATCATATCAACCCCCTAATGAAAGAACTTACTCAATGATTGCTTATGCTACAACTTGTCACTTCTGGTGATAAAAGTTGTCAATAATTTTGTGTATAATAATTTGTTCCAAGGTTGTCAATACGAAATCATGTATAAGGCAGGGGTCCTATTTGTGACCTGGCACTTTTAATTAAATGTCAATTAATAAAAAAAAAAAAAAAAAAAAAAAAAAAAAAAAAAAAAAAAAAAAAAAAAAAAAAAAAAAAAAAACATTCGTATTGAGAGCGCCCGTCAGGTGCTGCCCTCTCAAGAAGAATGCTTCGACTAATTCTGGAAGTTTACGCTGTCCTTAGCAGATGGCAGGCACATCCCTCTATCAAGTGCTGCCCTCTAAGGTAGGACTTTTAAGCGCAGCTAAATACAAAGTGGATTTTGCCCAAATAGATTTAACTGATTCTAGAAGTTTACGTTTCTGTTTATTTATTATTTAGTTTAGTTTCTTTCATCCTCTGGATCATTACAAAATGATATGGGACACAATTTGATGGAGTTATACAATAAGTACTGTTGAAGTGGACAACAAAATACAATACAATACAAATGAATAAAATATAGATGATTACAATACAATACAAATGAATAAAACATAGATGATTACAATAAAAAAAATGAATAAAACATAGATGATTACAATGAGAATTATTAATTACTACAGGATTTAGCTTGCTTACATTGACTGGTCGAGACTATGAATGGAGTTGTTTTAGTTAAAACGTTGAGTCTAAGTAATCTTTAATACTAAGGAACTTGCCATTCAGGAGTATATCTTTTAGTTTTCCCTTGAAAGTTTTGATGTTGGATTTTGTTATTTCTGGTGGCAGTTTATGTATTCAAATTGTTAATTTGTTTGGAATATTTTGTGCTTTTGCTGTCTAACATGCATTATATATATTGAACATACATAGTCCTATATCATTTTAATGATCATGAGGACATAAATAAATAAAATAAAATAAATTACTATTAATTTAGAATTAACATTATACTATATGTTCCCCTTATACTTACAATGAATTGTTAATTGCATATTGAGACATTATGGTCAGAAATTAACTTCAAAATATTTTTTAACAGTGGCGTACCAAGGGAGGGAGGGCGAACGCCGTAAAGGGGGGCGCCAAAATTGAAATACATCTGTTTTTAGTTAAGAAAAAAATATTTTCAGGCAAAATATAAAGTTTTATTGGTCAAATTTATTACTTTATTAAATACTGCAGTAATATTATTTCTTATTAGTTCTTGCTAAATATAAAATGTCCATATTAAAAAAAAAAAAATTAGAATACAGGGACATTCAATTCAATTCTTTATTCATCCTTTCTAACTCAATTACCTATTCTTGTAATTATATGAATGTATGACAAAATTATCTCCAGAACTATCAACTCTGTATTAGATATTAATTTTCAACTAGACAGACTTAGGATTTGACCTATTTTTCAGACCTAATTATATGAATGATGACGAAACCATGTATTTTATAAATACCAAAGGAGAATAAAATTATTATTATTATTCCCAAAGACTCCCACGGCAGACCTCTTTTGTGAGGGGCGAATCCAAGAATTTTTCTGGAAGGGCTTTGAAAAGTGTAACATTCTATTATCAAACACAATTGTATTGAACCTTCACACATTGGAGTAATATAACTATACAATGATACTGAAACAAAGTATACAAGTTTGTTTGTTGATATGTGTGTCACAGTCACACTTTAATCTAACAGAGGTAAAGGCATTAAAACTGCTGAATCATAGAAGAATATTAAGTTTTCTTGCTTTCCCACTATTGGAAAATTTATTAAGCAGCTCAAGAAGTAGGGCTTTTTCAAACATCAATGTTATGGGGACCCAGTTTGATATTCTGCCCATATAAGATTTATAGATCTTTGTCAGATACTTACAGATCAGAAGGAACAGCATTTTAATCTACTTTAAGATAGGTGAGTTAAATACTGAAATTCTTCTGGGTACCGGTATTCTCTTTGGTGGGAGATTGAACTAGCACAGATAAATAAAAACTGTTGCAGAGATTGGCTGTCCAATTCTCAGTGAACTCCGAGTGCTATGCATGGTAGATGTCTGGTGGCTTCATGGTTAACACTATTGTCTTTCGTAAAACAGGCTCTAAGGGTTAAAATGGATTCATGAAATGATATCTGTGAGAATTGCTACCATTATTTCCTCAAATAAAAAAGACAATAGTGCCGATATATGTTCCAGGGACGCACTGAGCAAGGCAGTTTCTTATCTCAAATATCTGAGTCATGTATTGAACAATCTTTAAAATGTCTGCACAAGGATAAAGCTAAATCCTCAGATTACGGTAAGAAATTTATTTTTCTGCTAGGCCTAATTGTAAATTTGAGAAATTCTTGGTCTTCACAAATCAGTTTTTTCCCAGACTAAAACTTCCCTTTGTAACAGATATGGAAAGGCAAACACAATTGACCGACCATAAATCCTCCTCTACTTTTGCCTTTGACTTCATAGAAAAAATAACGCTCACGGGAACAATTCAGAACTACAGAAGCCATGTTAGTATGACAAAAAAATAAAAGAAAACAAGTTACTACACAAACTAATAAAACATTGATTGAAAGTTTTGTAATATTTAAACTAACAGTATATTTTAAAAATGCAACAATTCACAATGCTGAAATACAAAATCTTCCATAGCATTTAAATGCACAAGAGGATTTCCACATTTAACTGTCTGGCTTGAGGGATTATAATATTGTATTCAATTATTATAAATAATTTTCAGTTTTATTTGTGAAATAGTCATTATACACGCAACTTGTATTTTTGGAATTCCCTAGATTCGGGTGCATTTATTGTTAACTAGAAGGTTCTCTCAGCTTCACCCACAATAATTAGTTCCAAGATTAAAAATTTAGATCAAAATAATTAAAACATTATATTTATAAAGACTTACACATGAAACATACATAGGCCTAAACTAAACAATTAATAAATTAATTAAACAGTTAAAAATCTGGCTTTGAAGTGGGACCTCAGATTAGTTCCCTGGCCCAGAAAACTCGTGCATAGTGAGTTCTGTCCAAATCGATCAATGTTTGACAGTTTAGGTCTAAATTCATTATCTCTCTTCTTTCTGTGTGCCTTGACATTATAAACAAACGAATCGACCAGGGCGAGTTCACAGAATCAAAGTGATTGGTAATTCCTTTATGATATGATGAAAAAATCGTGATGCTTTTATTTCGGAGCTATGCCAAAAAAGGGGCAAAGCCACTTGCAATTGATTTGACAATTGAAATGTATTACTGAAAACTGATGCTTTGATAGCGCAAAAATTTACGTTTTCTGCCAGTCTTTCACTCATAACTCTCAAACAAAAGCAAAAATAAAAAATCATCAGTCTTCGAGGTGCATTTGGCCACCCTTCAGTCCATCTATGTTTCAAATTTCAGAACTCTGCATTCAATAGATTTTGCTGGGCATTGCATACATACAAAAAAACAAACACTTCCTCTTATTATTATAGATCGAGAAATATTTGTTATATTATCTATGTTCAAGGACTTACCTGGACCATAAGAGAAGGAAAGTTAAGGTTGTTGCTGTGACATTTACCATCTGGTTCATTCGAATGTAGAACATCTTTGATGAAACTGTCATTCATGCTGGCTCAAGATGTAATACCAGTACTGAAAACAGAAGGAAGATGGACTCAGGAAGGTGTTTATGAGGAAAAGAGCGCTGGTACATGGGAATAAGTTACATGAAAAGAAAGGAAAAAAGAAAGGAAGAAAAAAATTGAGATAATAGGAATTGCAATGGAAGAGGTATATTCTAATAAAACTACATCAAGGGACTGTACTACGATGTTCAGATAAACTTCTGGTTAAATTTTATCTGGCAGAAAGCACAATGTATAACAGCTTTGAATGGAAGGTTTAACCCTTTCAGCACCAAGCTGTTTGTAGGAGAACAGCTTTTAAAATGCTACTTGCTGATTCACTCAGCTTCTGCTTCTCACAGACTTGAATGCCATAACTGGTCAGAGCGGAATTCAGTTTACAAAATAATATTATTTTTTTTTTTTAGGCAGATTGTATCTTCAAATAAACGACAACAGTTACAGGTTTCTTCCTTCAAGGATGTACTTTGTGAGGGCTTTGAACTTCAGAAGGAGACATTATTGTGAGTGAAACATTTCATTTCATTGCATTTTTTTTATGGTAACTATAGAAGAATGTTTGCAAGACATATTTGTTGGGGGAAAAGATAATACATAATTATTAGAGGGCTTAGAACTGTGCAATTTGTATGCAGATGATTTATCCTGTGACAGTATCAGTGATTTATCTGATAGCAGCAGTGACAAAGACAACATGATCATACCAATATTCTATAGCGATAAACATAACAGAAAAACATATTATTGTAACTGTACGTATTGGTGTGGGGTACGCCGTAGCGTAGTGGTTGAGGTGCTACAAACCGGAAGGTCGCGGGTTCGATTCCCGATGAGGTCATTGGGAGTTTTTCAATTGGCCTAATCCTGCTGGTGGCACTATGGCCCTGGGGTCGACTCAGCCTCTAACAGAAATGAGTACCAGGAGCAATCCTGGGGGTAAAGGCAGCCGGTGCATAAGGCTGACAACCTTACCACCTTCATGTGCCGAATGTCCAAAATCTGGGAGCCTCAACCTCCTGGAACCCTCTGGGCCTCCATGGCCTGTATAGGGATCACTTTACTTTACTTTTACGTATTGGTGTCCATTCTTGATTGCATTAACACAGGCACCCACTAGCAGTTCGGAAACCGCTGATGATGCACTAAAATAGTGCAAAACGGCCGTACAGACCACCAAAGGTAATCCTAGTTTGCAACATCAAGTATTCAAATATTACAAAACATATTATTGTGCGTATCTCTGTTATTATGATTAGAAAAATTCTAGTGATAGGGAAAAAGCAAATAAGTCAAGAAACCAAAGCTCCAGGAGAGACAAAAAACAATTTATTTCCATAGCATTGTTACAATATCTAGTTCAGCCCACCCAGATATTTTTACATATTATCTTATACTGAGTAAAAATATCTGGGCGGGCTGAAATAAATGTTGTAACAATGCTGTGGAAATAAATTGTTTTCTTTC
Source organism: Ectobius pallidus (assembly GCA_964059195.1). Classification (NCBI taxonomy): domain Eukaryota; kingdom Metazoa; phylum Arthropoda; class Insecta; order Blattodea; family Ectobiidae; genus Ectobius; species Ectobius pallidus. The sequence goes on from CAXKWD010000006.1 coordinate 168,654,776, forward strand.
TCTCCTCAAGCTTTAGTTTTTTGACTTATTCGCTTTTTCCGTATCCCTCTAGAATTATTCCCCAGAAGGCAAAACTCTGACCTTTATGTGGAGGTCTGTGTAAAGAGCTGTGGCACTTTTGGTCAGGTAGAACCAATACGATAATTTATTACCACTTCGCTTGTGATTCCCGCTCGCTATTTGTACTGTAAATGTATAAGAAAGTTCATCTAGTGATTGTAGTACAGACCCTAACTGTTTTAAAGTATACAGGTAATTTTATTTCGTTCTATTCCAGCTTGATCATCAAGTCTCTTTCTCCAAATTCAGGCTGAAAATTAGTTGCACCTATATTTACGTCTCCATGCCTGAATTTGGAGAAGAAAAGCTGATGATTACCACCTTCTCATACATGCAGATAAATTGCCACAATTATGGGAGTTTGAAAAATACCAATACTAATAACTTATAAAGAAGAGAGAAAAGAGAAAACAAAAACAAAATAAATTACCAGGTAACATTTCAGTACCATTCAGTAATAAATTACATATTTTTCATGTACCAAACTGAAGGAATGAAAAGCATGCAGATTATACAATACAACCTTAAGCTATGAGAAAAAATCATAAAAGTATATCACAGTATTCTATAAAATAGATTCCGCAATCGATTTTCACATCTCAACTTCAGCATATATACGGGGGACTCTGACATGACATATCATCTTATAAATAATCTCGACTGAACATTTTCAGCGACTACAGTATAGTTGTTTTCGCAACAACAAGACAGTACAAAGGTGGTTGACTAGTGACTCCATTTTGCTCATAAAATAATTATGAGCTTTCTAAGAATAATGCGTATCGCGTGTACAAGTATTTCTACATTCTCAGCATCGCTTATGTACACATAACGGGGATAATGTATAACAGTCTTGGTCCATTTCTCTTGTGTATAAAATTATTTATATACGCAGCAGGCACATTGTATTGTTTTGCTGCCAACTTAAAACCTCTTTGCTCATGTTGCCTCTGAACTTTGCTTTGCACAGGGATTTTTATATAGAGGATACATGAGTAAGGAGCGTTCAAATATGGCAGCACAACAATGGGTTCCCTGCTTCGAAAAAGTTACACAAATATATAAATTAAAGTATTTCAGGTACCATAATTTATACATATATGTTGATCTTCTCTTAACACCTGGGTTATGTTTGCCAAAACTAATACAAAAAAATAAGTTAACTGTTATTCCTGAGTTCCTACAAAGACTGTAAACTCAAAAATTATTTACATTATACATTCATTACATTATAAAAATACAGCCTTTCATTCTAACTATTCAATTTTGATATTTTGTTAAAAATAGTTCGTTCTTGGAATAGTTGGCAATATTCGAATATATTGCTTGGTAAGCTCAAAACTAAGCTTATGGATTTATTTGAAGAGTTGGCGAGCATAGTACCAGATGCGGAAGAAGTACTCGTCTCTCCTGAGCAGAGAACCACGTGCATATGTGTGGATATCGGCATCCATACCAGCTTCCTTCATCCAGGATGTCGTAGTTTCTGTGCTGAAGCTGAGGGTAGGTGCTGTAGTTTCTGCTTTGTCCATCTCCAGATATTCCATTTCTGTGAAAACAAATTCGCAAAATAAATTTCTTCATTAAGTAATAAATTCCAGGACAATAAGATCACTACTAGCAACAGTTATATAGGAAATTATTAGAAACAAGTATACAACAAAATATTCAGTGAATAATAAAATCAGGTAAACTGATAAAACAAATATTAATTATTACAGGAAGTTAGTAATAGTGAAGTTTTCTAATATAGTAATATAAGAATTGAGTCAATTTTGTGACACTTACTTCACTTGAGTCCTCTTTTTGGAGACTAGTTTCGGGAAATTTTTTCTCCCATATTCATTCCATTTTGAACAGCAACAAGCAGCAGTCAAAGTGGAATGAATATGGGAGAAATAATTCCCAAAACTATTCTCCAAAAAGAGGACTCAAGTGAAGTAAGTGTCACAAAAATTGACTCAATTCTTATATTACTATATGATAAAACTAAGTGTGCCAAATGAAGTTAATACGACATATTTAAAAAACTACTGAGTTTTAGACCAACATTTCTTGAGAAATTTTGATCAGCATTTGTAAACGAATAGAGATTAGATTAGATTAGATAATGGGGGGCTTGAAGAGAGTTTAGAGACCTCCCGCACATCAACCTAAAATGCTTATTGTGCTGCGCCTTTGGCGGAGAAGCTCTTGTTGACTTTTTTTCCCAAAGTCTTCCCTGGAAATTTGCCAGGGTAGCACAGTCAAGCAGGGTATTTGGATTACTCCTTCCTCCTGCTTGCTTAGGCTTTGCACCTCGCCCCATTGGGCAAGAGGATCTCTTTCTTTCCCAAAATCTGTTCCTTGAACAAGTTGCAGTATTTTGGTTCCAATGTCCTTTTCATTCCTTAGGTCTTCCCTGGATATAGAGAGAGTAAATCTCTTTCTTGTCAGGGCTGGGCAGTCAAACAGGTTGTGTGAGGCTGTCTCTTCATCCTGTTTGCATAATGTACAGATGGGATCATCCTCATGGAGTCCCACTTTGCATAAATGTTTTCTGAAGTGGCCTGTAAAGGAATAAGTAGCATAACTAGAATATTAACAGAACGAAATTACAACAAATTCCTCACGTCAACAATATCGCTTTGTTTTTGCCAAAACAAAGAGCATGTGACCGTTAATTGGTCATTACTCTGGTAACAGTCAACCGATTTGGTCCAAAATCAATAGGTTCTTCCCAATGACTTTGTAAATGTGTATGCTAAGTTTCATGAAAATCTGAGAAAGCATATTCGAGACATACGTGTACAGACACATGAACTAATGAACAGACAGACCGATATTTTTCCCGTTCATCAGATATTCTTAAAAAGTACCATTTTGGCACTTAATAATAATAATATAATGTACCTTTCGGGATATAAAATTATCCTACGACTAATTAGACAGATGTATCAATACCGATTAGCCTCTATCTCAAGGGTTCTATCAAGTTACGACAAAATTTTCAAATTGTAGATAAGTTGTATGATCCCTGATAAACATATTTTCTCCTGTGTTTCAGTTCGATATTGTTTAATATTATTATGACTTTAAGGTTACACTGCAGAGTATATATATATATATATATATATATATATATATATATATATATATATATATAGAGTATATATATAGCAATATATCAGTAAATCAGTAAATTCTCATTTATATTTAGGTCCAAAGTGTTACAACCAAGCTGCCTTCTTTTGTAAAACTTTATAGCAAAAATAAATTCTTGAATACACTTTTTAATTGGTTAGTAAAAATCCTGTTCTATACACGGAAGAGTTTTGAAATCTACATCCTAGTGTGGTTTCATGTTGACGATGTCTTATGATATCTTATATGTCAATGCCTGTATTGCGCCAACTCACGAATAAATATCAGAATTTCAGAAACGAGACTTGTCTTCTGCACTACTCACCTGAGAATAATAGACAGGCCCAACTCAATTTTATATCCTGAATAGACAGAGATGTATCATGCCAAACCACGAGAAAGAATTTACATGAGTAGTCGCAAGGGAAGGCAGCAGTTAGAGTAGTTGTCAAACTGTTGTTATAGAAATTTGAACTTAGCTTACCTGTTGGACGCAGCACCTTAAATGGCTCCTCACTTTCCAATGGGTCACTAAGTCCAACTTCATTTCGAGCAAATATTCTGATCAGGTATTCGTGGTTTTCCTGTTGAAAAATAACAATTTATTTAAACAAATGCAAAAATTAAACACTAATGATAAGAGTTATAAGGATGTAATTATATTCCAACTAGATTTTACTAATGTTGAATAAACACTTTCTGTCCATGAAAAATAATACTGAGATGGACCCACCCTTACTGTATACAAAACTGATGATGAGAGATTAGAGAATAAAATTTGAAAACCTGAAAATTAACTTTAATGGTAGCATGTGAAATGTACATTTCTAGTAAGTGTAAAGTAAATTGTAAGTAAGGGGAACATATAATAGTAGAATATTAATTGTAAATTCATGGTAATGGTATAGTAAATTGTAAATTCCAGTAAGCTGTAAATTTCTAGTTTCCTTAATTAGTAATTAGATTTAATTAGTAGTTTAAGAAATTGACGATTCCCATATCATTGTAATATGATCCAAAGAATGAATAAACAATTGAATTGAATTGAATTAAGACATTTCCAAAAGTTACTGCAATAGAAGCCGGCGCGGTGGCTCATGCTGTAGCGCGTGAGCCTGGCATGCTAGCGGTCCTGAGTTCAAATCTCGGGGCCGGCGGGTGTGTCATTCGTGGTGGACGAAGCCGTGCCTTGGGGGTTTTTCTCGGGGTTCTCCCGTTTCCCCCTCTCATTCCACCAACACTCTCCACTTCATCTCACCTTTCCCCCTTTTCATCATCATCCCGTTTCCACTTCCGGTATCGGGCCTGCTTTGGCAGTCAGCGCCCTTTGGGGGCCTCTCCCGTCCTCCCCGCTGCTTGTGGTCAAGAGGTTGTTGGTGGTGTGTGTCGCGGACCTGTCGGGGCTCCGGTTGGAGGGACCGAAGGGGGTGGCGTGTGTCGCGGACCTGTCGGGGCTCCGGTTGGAGGGACCGAAGGGGGTGGCGCATACGTGGCATGGTAAGAAGGCTTGCTGGATGTAGGGGAGCTCCGTGGGGGCCTGCGGGGGGATCTGCAGTCCTGGGCGGTCTATGGGCACGCAACTCATTCCATCCCGGAGGTAGGTACAATAAGCCTGCGGCTTCGGTGCTTAGGGGCGTTCCCACCCCGCCTCCCGCCTAAAGGGCACTTATTCAATTCAATTCAAATACTGCAATAGAACTATCTGATATTTCAGAATGTGGCACTGGCATCTGGATCTATTAAATCTTCACATTTTAAAATTGAAGAGAGGGGGGAATAGTTGCCAGGAAAGAAATTGAACCCAAGCAATCCCTGAGACCAGAATTCTTGTAAAGATTTTAAAAATGCATGTCCATCCATATTACAAAGCAAAATATTTAACATACATTGGGATGCTACAAATTTAATTAAATTATTTATCAATTTAAAGAGACCGAGCGAGGCGGCTGAGATGGTAACGTCTTGGACTCGCATACAGGAGGTCGCAAGTTCAAATCCTGGGGCCAGCCAATTTGACATGGGTTTTTTCATGGTTTCCCCAGTCGTAAAGGCAAATGCTGAATTGGATATATACATACCATGAATCATCCTCACCATTTCACCCTGTATCATATCCATTTAAATTAATATCAGTTGAAATTTACTCCAGTAAAATACACCGACAATAGAAACAATTGACAAGCAATAGTTCCATGGCCTACCCTTCTGTACAGACACACATCCCGAACTCCTGATAAAGCCTCGAAGCTAAAAGGAGTATAAACACAGCTAAAATAAAATAAATAAATAAAAATAATATAAAATTAGAGATAAATTTGTTCACAAATACATACACTCATGGCCCACCTTTACATTCTTCTAGCCCACCTATTCTGGCACCACCACTGCCTAAATCTAAGCTGACCTGGACTATGGTTTCGAGAGTTATCACTACTCACCCTCAGCTATAATCCATTTACTTTTCATTCACAGAAGCTATTTACTTACTTGGAGATCCTTGATTGTGAGTTTCTGTATGTCTGCTTTGACACGACCCACTTCCATCCACATTGTCTTCTTGATGTCTCGGATAGCAATAGTGTAGCCCTCAAGAGGTGCTCCACCATCAGTCTCAGGAATGCCCCACTCAATGATAATGGCATTGGGTCCAACACTGCGGATTTCCAGTGGAGCAGTTGGAGGTGAAGGAGGAGCTGCAAAATTACATTAAAATTCATTAGACTGTTTTCAAGATTTACAGCTAGGGCGACCAACTGTTCAAGGAAGGAATGAGGGACAAGACAGTAGAAAACGGGGGACATTTCACAATTTTGGGGGACAGCTACATTTTTAGCCGTGGCTTTAAAATGAGAGATTTTTTAAAATTTTTTAAAGTCTTGCCAGTTGTTGAAGTAGTACGATAGAAAAATACGTTTCACTCATCTTCATTGTACAATCTATTTTCCAGTCTGTAAGTAAAGAACCTTTAATCTAAAAGAAAACATACAAGAATCAACAAATTCTGAAATAATAAAATAAATATTGAATATTTTATAGCCTAAATAATAAAATAAATATTGAACATTTTATAGCCTAAATGTTATCACAAGTTATTCATTTGGAAATAGAAGAAAAATACTTATTTGTGGCACTTCTTAGTTATATGAGTTACATGAAATACTTTCTAGCAAATTCTAAAGTTTAATTCTAATTTTCAACCTCTATATATAACTACTGTACTGAAAACCTCAACATAAGTAAAACGGAAGTCAGAAGGTACATCCGGAATGCTTCTCCATGTAAACTGCTTCTTTGCACTTTCAGAGGCCACGCTGTTGGTAAAAAAGCTACAAACAAAAAACAAACAGTTGAGCAAAATTTTTGTGAAAAAGTAAACTTGTAAGTACAGAAATTGTAATTTATTTTGCCATAATTGTATACGTAGGCCTCCTACTGTACACAAAATTGTTCAATCCCTTGGTTACCATAGATAATTGAGAGTCTGCTATGTTCATATTTTACTTTTTTCCTAGATCATTATGGGTGCCTTAAAGTGCAGTCTGGTGAAAGAGTTTTCAGACATTTACTTACTTGCATGTGTTTTCAGACTGACAATCTCTGTACAAGCTGGAGGACTGAGTCCAATGGAATTCTCAGCATAAACTCTGAAGAACAGTTCAGACTTCTCCTTGAGATTCTCAATGCAGTGCTGAGTAACTGATGGATCCAGAGTTACAACCTTGGTCCATGTCTTTACTGATTCCAGTCTCATTTCAACAATATAACCTGGGCATAAGAAACACATGATTATCATATTATTCAATATATATGCAGAAAAGTTTAATTTGTTTTATAATTTTATGCAGTACAGTAAATTAAAAATACAAATAATGAACCACTGTATTTTAATTTCTCAGATGGAAATATTCTAGGATGTCCATATAATGTAATTATCCCAAATGACTTCTTAAATTTCTTCTGTTGACTGGTGTGGATAATTTATTCCCTAGAAATAGATGCCTCATTGTCACTGCACAATTCCCTTTTATGTATTCTATCAAGAAGTGCGTTTTTTCTTATAAATTATCATAAAAGTCAGCACATATTTCTCCATTAAAGTATGTTTTGACATTGAGAAAGACCTTCACTGTTGTAACTTTTATCAATATAGCATGAAACACACTGGCCAATCACAATCACAAAAAAGTAGGACATTTGAGTGACCCCAATAAAATTTTCGGGGCAGAGGGACATTTTGTCAAAAAATGGAAATGTCCTGGGAAAAATGGGACGAATGGACACCCTAAAATATTCATGTACTAAGTGGCATTTTTGAAGTTCCCATCATTCTCCCTCCCAAAGTAATGCTTTTTGCTTTCTCTCTCATATCACAAGTAATACAATCAGAGGAAGTATTCTGTTCAACCCTGAAATTCAATGTTGAATATTCAACCAAATAAAAACTCAAGACGTCTTTGCATCACACTGAAACAACTGAATATGCTTCTATTAAAACAGCCTCTTATTCTAGAACAGAATTATTTGAAATGAGGAAGTCATATTGCCCATGCTTTAGGATAGAGAAAGTTATGTGAGAGTAGCCTATCATATTAGAGTCAAATTGAAGAAGATAAACAGAAGAAGATTTTATAATGTATGTATTATGATTTCAAATTTTCCCATAATATGAGAGCTGACAATATAGAGTGAACTTACCTGTGAGTTCTGTGCCTCCAGTGCTGAGGGGTGGGCCCCACTGGAGTGTCACACTCTTGCTGGTGATGTCCGCCACTGACAGATTTGTAGGCGCTGAGGGAGAACCTAGCAATGACAATACGTAATTAATGTCTACACCAACAGAAATTTAGCTTCATCTCCTCTGCAGATAAAATAAATAATTCAGGGCATTATGTGTATTAAGGGATGCTTTGATATAATCCATTCAAAATTCCATAATAATATTTTAACTTCAATTTAGGTTTCTTCAAGTCAACGTAAATTTATGATTAAAATATTTGTATTTGTTTTGATTTTGTGGCCTCAATGGTGGCAGAAACAAATTTTTCCTGTTAAAAAGGTAAAACTTTAGTGAAGCATGTATGTCAATATAATTGGATTTAGTGTAATTTGAAGCTTTTATGTTTTGGAAAGAACTATACCTGTAAACTAGACCTGTAGAGGCAGACCTAGGCCACCATGGCCGACGTAAATTAAGATAATTAATGGGAGCAATATTTTTTATTCAAATCTCAAAATAATAATAAATCCTTTCATAAAAAGACAGCACTTTTCAGAGCATTAATGGATCTAATGACAAAGGGTACAAATGAAACAAAATATGTTTTAATTAAATTGAAAGAATTCTCAAGATACCAAGTGAGATAAATTGTTGCTTTGCTAAAGAACAGAGAGGTAAAATGAATATTATCTCAATTCAATAACATGAAACATAATCAGACAGATGTGGACTCTTCACAGTATGGACGGCACAAGTTGACGAGCACAAGACGATGCCTCTAGCTAGAGAAGAAATAAAGACAGTACAAACAAAGGAAATATTATTACATCTCTACCAGTGACAGTACTCAGAGTAATGCTTATCAGAGCTCTTCTATCCCTTCTTTACTATCCAGCTTTCGGCACCTATTTTCAGTGAAAAGTTTTGTCATATTTCATGAATTGTTTGTGGTAGTTTCTTCATAGTTTTCGCTATTTTAATTTAATGTTGTCAAAAATTTTCCTTTTTTTTTTTTTAAATTCAGCTTTATTTATACTCCTTTGAGCATCGAGGCCATATCAGGAGTTCAGGTTCTATGTGTATACTAATAGGCCATGTTACTATTGTTAGCCAAAGCAGAGAATTTCTCTGCGGGGTGTACTGCTAATTAGAGGGGCAAGAGGAGGTAGTAGTGGAGGAGGAGGTGAGGGCTGCCATCACAGGTGACTAGACGATTGCTTATTGGCTGATGGCGTGTGATTGTTGCCACCGCACGTGGCGAGATTCTCTATTAACAAAGAAAAAATATCTGGCATGTACTTCAGTTGCTTATCATTCCTTACACAAGGTTTTATTTTAATATTTTGTTACTTATTTCAAGTGTATATAATTACGTGATGTTCCTTTGATTAGAGTGTTTTCAGCCCACGAGTTAGAAATGTCTGGCATAAATAAAAAAGGGTAGGGTAAGGTGGTACATTTTCGAACACTTAACAAATATTCTCATTTTATGAACACAATAGACATAAGACAAGTTCAACTGTATTATATTCACAAAGTTGGCAATGTAGTTGACCCTTCACAAAAATATCAAAGTCATACAGCTGTAATATTGGTCATGGCAATCGATCTTTCATTTCCAGAATATCGTTCGAAAATGTACCGCAGTAGGTACAATTCTAAACACCAGTGGGTACTATTTCGAACAGTGGCATTTTCAACGAACAAAGTGCTCTCTTCCAAATATTATTTTCTATTATTATTATTTATCAGTAATATGAGCGTAATAATGATGTGTCACGTTTTGAATAGGCAGATGACCGGATTGGGGCATGTGGTCAGCATGCCGACTCCTACGACAGTTATTGTTGGCTTACTGAACCGGAGCCGCTACTTCTTTATGAATTAGCTCTTTCGGTTGGTGTCAGGAGGCTGAATGCACCCCCGTTCCAGATCACCCTACCTCAGAAAAATCCGAGGAGGTACCGGTGATCGAACCAAGACTTGAAGGTCCGTAGTCAGGAACCACTAGACCACACAGACGGTCTGTTATAACATGAAGAGCAATAATAAAAATACTTAACAGCTGCATGCTATTGTGTATTGCATAAAATGCTGAGATGTAATAACATTACAGAGGAAGTCTTAGTTTATAACTCTTCGTTGAAATAATACCGCTGTTGAAAGATGTATGAATACCATCTTTTTATATTTGACTTGCACAGTTAATAATAATAAACATGCAGAATGCTGTGATAGCAAAACAGCTTTTCCATTCAAGACTTAAGCAAGCGATCGCGGGCTAAAGTACTGTTCGAAATTGTACCTAAAATTTGTTCGTATTTGTACCTCGAGCTGGTTTTGTAAATTACTTCATTGTTGAAATTCCGCTCACGAATGACCATTGTTGTGCCAATGACTTACGTATTAAAGACTACGCTATTTGTTGGTATGAGTTAAAAATTGGTCCTCAAAAACATATTCCAGTAACACAACGTGGAATTATAAGCAATTTTATAACGTGCCATTTTTCAAGTATGGAGTTCTTACCTTCGATTGGAAAATAATTTTTTATGGCCGAATGAGACAATTCAAAACATCATTCTCGCGGATGCAGGTCAACAAAACAATCAGTATGGACGCTATATAATTAAAAACAGGTTGGCTAACATTTGAAACCCAAAAATGGATAAAAATCTTCAGAATTGTACCATGTTCGAAAATGTACCACCTTACCCTAAGGAAAACGTTTTCATAACAGCTAGTGTAGTGTACTGTAATTTTAATAATAGCACGGCACGGTTCCGACTCGTCACGTAATGGTCACATTCCTCACAGAGAAGTTTTCTGCTATGGAATACAGTACTGATATGAAACTATTTTCTATTGTTGAAGTGTTTATGTTGTCTGTTAAACTTTCAAGTGATATTAATTTCAATGAATATGATACAGGATGAACTAGCAGGGATGATTCATGTATGTAAATATCCAATTTGGCATTTGCCTTTTCGACTAGGGAAACCATAAAAAACCCAAGTCTAATTAGCTAGCCATGGGATTTGAACCCAAGACCTTCCGAATGCATGTCCAAGATAATACCAACTTGGCCACCTTGCTCGGTTCACTATTTTTGTTATGATTTTTAAGGAATTATATACTTCAGCAAACATTAATTTTGGCGAAATCCAAAAACAGGTGGCCCACTCGATATTCACATTTGCACAGACTGAGTGATGTATTTTGTTTCTTAGCGAAGAAGGATGACCAACTGTCCTTGTATATTGTCGCAAGTGCCTTGTACCCACTGACCTTGTATACTGTCGCAAGTGCCTTGTACCCACCTCATTATATTTATTTGCGAGGTTTGTCAGCCTGTTACCAGTTGTCTAGCGATATGACGTCACACCTCCAACGTCCAATCACGAGTTTCTACATAATACGAGGACAGAAGAATTCGCTAGATTGTGGTATAAAAGAAAGCGCACCATTTTGAGTGGGCGGGATACCACTATCCCAAGTTGCACCCTGTTTTTAGATTTTCCCTTAATTTTAATTGATGCAATTGTTAAAACATTACTCTTTGTTCTGTCACTGATAAATACAAGACATAGTTTATGTGATGAGTAGACAGCTATATGAAGAACGCTCACAACTATGTACACTCAACATAGACTTCTTGTCTTATACTCACGAGGACCTGCCACAGTAGTAGTGGGGTGTACCCCAAGCATTGCAAGCAAAACTTTGCCTACACCTGACTTAGAACGTTTGGTTCCTGAAGAAAATCATAAGCAAAGAGAAGAGAGAGCATTAAAGCAATAAGCAAGGTGCACATGCAGCAAAGAAAACGTAATTATGTTTGGACTTATATGTACAGGAAGTGAGTAAATAAATGAGAGTCGCAAAACTAAATTAAAGATATTTTATTACCATATTTACTCCTCTTTAAATTTAAATCAAAAATATCAAAACGTATACAGTGAAATCTCGATACAACGATTTCGCAGGAACCAGAAAAAAATATTGTTGTAGAGAGAGATATTGTTATATCGAGAATTTACAAAAAAATGTTCAAATATTGGTAGTATGTGTAGGAAACAACTTCAATAATTGAAATGCTTTAAGTATTTAAGGAAATAAAGAATTTTTACACAAGAACTGCTATACTGTACTGTATTCACTCCACCCTTAAATGATTACACTAACTTATGAGCAAACACATTGTCTTTTCAGGAAGAAGTTGGTAAAACATCCCAGTCTCGTCAGCATTATAAATATCTTCTGGCAAATATTTCTCAGTAATTTTTTTTCATTTCATTACTGCACCAGAGATTTGCGTCATTTGTTGGTGCAGATTTCTCTTCCCATTGAATCTAACTTAAAAGTTATGCCATGGCGGTCTCTAAAGCGGACAAGCTACCCATTGCTAGCCTTGAAGTCCTCCACACCAAGCATGGTAGCAAACTTCTTAGCTTGACTACAAATCAACGGTCCATTTATTGGAATGTTTAAAGTTCTTTTTTCATTGAAGCATTCCAAGGTTGCAGCATCCAAGTCAATAAATGTTGCCGTTTTCTTTCGTTTTCTAGTAGGATCCACGGCATTTGAATTGAGTTTTTCCTCGATCTCATTCCTTTTCTTTAAGAAAGTCGACACCGTAGATTCCGAAAGCCCGTACTTTTTCGATGTTGCAGTTTGTTTCATGCCTGCGTCAATGTCTTTAATTACAGCTAATTTCTGCTGCATACTAATTTGTTTGCGAGAAGCCATGCTGACAGAGAAGCACAACAATACGCAAACACCACCAAACAAACTTGCCGTGCAGTGCAGGCACTGACTGGCGACCAGGCGACTGGTTTACTCCATTGTGCACTTGAGCGAGGTTGAAGCACGATCAAGGTCAAGGAAGGCGATTCCACCCTTAAAACGAGGCGGGGGAGTTCATGATTTGGACTTTCACGATCTATTTTTATCGTTGTACCGAGGAAAATGTATTTACGGGGATCCTAAATGTAATCGTAGTGGGGAGGTTTATCGTTATTAAGAGTATCGTAAAACCGAGGGGAATTTTACATTATTTTAATGGAAAGTATGCCGGGACCAAAATATTTTAACGTTATGAAGAGTATTATCGTTATATCGGTAATCGTTGTACGGAGATTTCACTGTATATGCATTCATGAATCACAGATTATTGTCTCTATTGGACATTACATGAGAATATTATAGGAGAAAAATTCCTCTGACACTGGGATTCAAACCCAGAACCTTTGGCTATCAATGCCACTGCTCTCCAACTGAGCTAAATTAGAGTTCACTTCACAGTACCAGATGGAGCCCCTCTCCTATGATTGATTTCCTTTAATGGTTTGTTCATTAATAATTTGAGACTTGGTAACAACCCAAGCAGCTGTACCACTGAATAGCCCAATAGTTTCTGGCCTTGTGCCCAAAACAAACAAAAAAACAAGAAAATGCATTTTTAGATACTGCAATTTTGTAAAGTAATTGTAATTTTACTGATTACTTTTTGAAAAAGTAACTTGTAACTGTAACTAAGTAGGTAATTGTAATTCATTCCAATTACTTTTTTTTTCCTTCTTTCTTTTTTTTCCCATCAGTGCATAATAAGCAGGGGTTTTCTTCTTATTAATGATAAATGCAAAATGTAAAGGAGAGATGGAGCAAGAAGTACGTACATGAATTATCACAAATGTGACTGATTTATGGCTGTAATTTTCTTGCAAATTTTTGCAAAAATTGACCATTTTGGCAAAAATCGAATGGTGGAGGAGACTTATATTTATCTGCTGTGAGTTCAGCTATTGGATTGAAATTGTAGGGGAGTAAATATGCTAACAGAAATAAAAATATAAAATTATTTTGTAGGTTTAATAGATTTAAGCATGGCATAAGAGAAGCAGTAAAAGCATACAAAGAAGCTTGAGAAAAGTAGCAAATTCAGTACAGTCATGTAGGCTGAACACACGCTGGTTATCGCACTCAGGTTCACCAAGATTTTAGCCTGGACTGCATGAAATTGTTCGCAAGCATTGTGAACATTTTCGTACAGCAACAAGGAATTAGGGATGGGTCCTCGATACTTTCGATACCTCGATACTTGCATGGTATCGGCATCGAGCGATACTTCAGAAAACTCACTTGGTACTTTTTTGATACTTTGGTAACTCTGCAATTTAAGGAAATGCAGTATCTCTTTCTCCTTTTATTAGTCTACTAAATATAGTAAATACTTTTATTTCTCCTTCAAATGGAGAAAACCACTCTGTGACTTTTGTCTAGTCATAAATAAAGACTTTCTGACTTTTGAAATCCAAACGGAAGAGATTCTTAATTGTTTCATTTCCTGTCAAACGTTTCAATAACAACCAACAAGCAAGCTGATTGTCCAAACCCCATTGTAATTTTTGAACAAAAACTTGTAAGTGGACTGTTTCAAAAACTAATTTTAGTTTTACGTAAAGTTTAAAAATAATTATAGGCTACTGACGATATTACATTTTCTCATTAAATATGCACACTTAATTAATTTAGTTGGTATTACACAGTTCTCTCAAATTTTAATTTTTTATGTACCTATTTACTGAATCTGGAAATGTTGACGATATCGAGTATCGAAGTATTGACTATCGAAGAAAAAGTCATGTATCAATATCGAGTATTGAGTATTGAGTATCGAGAAAATCTGGTATTGATCCATCCATAAAAGGAATCATAAGCTTTTTACGCCATCAGAAATAATATTTGAATTAATAAAATAATGCAAGGAAATCGGTTTAATTTTACACAAGCAAATTCATTATGCCACAATTCTAAAATTATATAACAAAACATACTAATAAAATACACAGACTGGTCTGCATACTGACTTATATTAACTATGTAACTTTATTTGGAATACACAAGCTAGCAAACACCATCTGGATCTTAAGAATCTTCATTTGTTTTACAGTACAGCAGCTTCATTCTTGGCTCTCTTGACTCTGGTCTCAACTGATACATGTTGGAAGTTCAGCAGTTGGACGTAAATGAGGATGAAAAGGAACCTTCTCGAAAACCGGTTACAGTGAACACTGCTTAATGTAATTGTGGATAATGTTATCAATCAGATAATATTATCACACTTATGAAGTCCCATATGGATTAATACTGGTACATTGAAAAAAAAATGCTGTTTATTGTGATCAAAGATTTAGTTTATGTTATCACATTTTCCTTTTAAGCAGCTTTTTTTCCAAGTACTGTACATCATTCAAAATTTAGTTTTTAAGGGTTTCATTTCTAACTCAACTGTATTGTACTGGAGGTAGCGATACTGTTCCCAGCTCACAGGATGACCAGTTAGAGGGAGTGGCATTACATAACTTTCTCTTTTAAGCAATAAAACATGTTTCACCCCTCAGTTAAGCTGCAGCTTTTGATTTATGGAGATAACAGTGCTGACATGCAGTGATGGCTAATGTAAAACGAAAAGACTTGAATAGACAGGCTTTATTTTGCTACGCGGTGGTTGTCACTTTCATAAACACTCATACCTAGTAACTGAGTATGCAGTATTGGTTAATGGACTCCCAAAGGAAAGTAAAAACAATTAAAAACTTTGATACTGGTTGCAGTCTATTACTGTATTAGCCCATGAGCGGTTCAATGATTCACAGTTACATATTATTTTATGAATAAATATTTTAAATTATGTTTTGAAGTGTATTATCTTATATATAAATAAATAATCTTCAATTAATTCCTTCGGCTACTGTTACCAATCGGTTATGTTATCAAATTAGCTGCGTCCCGAAGTGATCACAATAAGCGGTGTGCACTGTATTAGTAAGTATAAATTGTAATGAAGTAATAGTTTTTAATAACTTTCAATTAAATTTACTTCTTGTAAATAATATTTTTTTTATCAAGATAGCTAAAATAAATTCTGAATAACAAACAACTGTGTAATTTACATGAAAACAAAAATAATCTTTGAAATATTTGTCAATATAAAATTTTCACCTGAGAATTATGGCATAAAAAGGTAATTAAAATGAAAATTAAGGAGTAAAGTAAAATAAAATTAATGATACTTAAAAATAAAAGAGTGTAAGCTGAAGAAAGAAATAAAAAATTAATTCATGCAGAAATAAGATAAAAACACTAATGGTTTCAAAACAGCAGTTGCAGGAAGTTGCATTGCTGGAATCTTTATGTACAAGAAATCACTTATGCTTGAAGTGAAAAATGCCAAAGTACCAAACAAGAATAGGCGTAATAGGATTTATGTAAATCAATATACTTACTTATCCTCTTGCCTATTGTGATGGGTTCATCAGGGGCATATGGAATACTGGAACCAATGTCATTTCTCGCTGTCACTCGGAAGTGATAGGAAGTGTTCACCTTCAGCCCTGTCACCTCGATGCTTGTTTCCTCTACTGACGTCACTCCCACCTAAAAATTAATATTACATGTATTATCTCTCACTCTCTGATTTCCTATATGCCCTATGTTGGGGCGAAGTGGAGGTTTCTGTTACTTATGTGAATTTTGTTATGATTATTTCCTGAGAGAGGGTAGAGGGACAGGTGGTAAGCCCATCGCCTCTGAACCCCCCCTCTGGAAACTAAGGTATTACTTGGACGTGAAAGGACCAATAAATGTTGTCCAGAGGCTCTAATTTAGGCTTGGAGTTCTTTTCCGTGCCATAAATCTACAGCATGGGCCCCTGAGCTTAAAGTCCCTCCAGGAAGATTCTGTGCCCAGGATTTTTACGTCCATAAAAATCCATCGACCACAGCCGAGTTTGGTCCCACGAGCTTCAGATCTAGAGGCGGGCGTGCTACCTCTAGACCACCGTGGCCGACTTACATGTATTATACAGTGCTCTTATTTTATGAAGAAACTATTGGTCACTATGCCACTGGGTCATTATCCTGACTCTTCCAAAAGCACATGTAAACTCAGTAAAAAGAAACATAATATCAGTTAGTTGCTTCTCAGTGTGACTGTTGTTTGTGCAACCGGTATAAAATATTAAAATGTATTGGAAGTTAGCACAGGGAAGTTAATAAACTTCATTGTGCAGCATTTGAGATTTTTTCAGCTAGTACACGTTGTAAATGAATTCATGATGCAATGTTCCGCCAATGTAGGCTACCAGTAATTATATATAGACGTATAATGACGTTGTGTACTGAACACAAAGAAACCTTTTATCATAGAAATTACCAATAAAAACTATAGTTAGTTTTATATCCCAAGTTTCTTTCATGTTCAGTATACAACGTCGTTATACGTCAATATATAATTACTAGTACATTGGCGGAACACTGCATCATAAATTCATTTACAGTGAAGTTATATAACATAATAATTATTAATGAGTTGAATTTAACACTAAACTTCACTTTTGGTATAGTTTACCTTACTAGTTTCAAAATAAAAAATAGTTGCCATGACTTATGCCCCATTCATCATAATAACTTATTTTATTCTGTAGTCTTTACATGACTTATTTGGCAGGACTAACGGAACATGCTCCCAACTGGTGCAAGCTTGACAGTATGAGCCAAGGTTATACATAATAATGTTTCCTTGTAAAATGAGAGCACTGTAGAAACACCAATCTCTGCTCTTGGGTGGGAAAAATGTCCTGGAACTACAGTAGAATCCCGCTATTCCGAACCCCGCTATTCCGAAAATTGGCCTATTCTGAACAGAGTTCAGAAAAAATACCGATCTTTTAAACTTAAAAACAGGTGAAATTAAAAAGACGTTCGCAAAAAAACGTACATTTATTGTTACACAAAGAAGTTAAATAGAGACATACATAGAGCCTAAGCTTGATGAAAACGCCTGAAACCAAAATGGAATGAAAGCTGGTTACTTACAGCACATCTCGGTTCAATTTATACCATTCCCTGCACTTAATTTATGCCCTAACAAGTCAATACATTGATATTATTCATGAAATTCGCCTATTCCGAATTTCCGATATACCGAACGGCGTTCGGTCCCAATTTGTTTGGAATAGCGGGACTCTACTGTAGTTGCAAATCAACTTTCAAAGCCATTTCATGTAATTAGTATGGAGTCATCGAGACAGTGTTTTAAATAATGGGTCAGCAGTCAACTCTAAGAACAACAGAAGTGAATTCTCTCTTTACATACCTTCTGCCAAGCCTTCTTGTTGAGTTCTCTCCTTTCTATGATGTATTCGATGATTGGAGATCCTCCATCAGTCTCAGGAGGCTGCCAGGCTAACGTGAAGGATGTCTCAGACATGCCCGAGACATCAAATGGTCCTCGAGGTGGTTCTGGTTTGTCTGAAAATGGTAAATCTACATGTAATTCACAGTCAATTACACCGCATATAGTGTACTGCCCTCCAAGGGGAGTAAATGCAGTTCCAATAGGACTGCCAACTTTTGGACGTGGAATGAGGGTTAAAGGGGTACAACAGAAGTGAAAATAAGATGAATTTTAATTGCTGGCACTGATTTTATAATGTAAAAAGAATGTTTGAGGCAAGAAGACAAAATTCTGTGATTTCAGTTTGTCGTTAGAAGATTTGAAAAGTTTAGCTAATACAGTGGCATATTTAAGAATTTTCTGCCCATAGGCCTATGGAAATTGCTGCTTTTCATAATATTGTTTTAATGAATTGTAGAATTTAATGTTACTGCAAAATATGATTATAATAATAATGATGATAATAATAACAATTATAAATAATAATAGTAGTAATAATAATAATAATAATAATAGTTATAAGTTGATATAAGAAATGAGCTGGTGTTTCTGTGTATACCTTATTCAATTATTCAATTAATTGAAGAGGACCTTGTTGATTGGCATAGCAAACTGAAAGAAAAGCATCGCTGAAATATATCAATCTTGATCAAAAAGTCAAGAAGGATATTAAAAGCGAGTGAGAAGAAAAAGAAGTGCCAATGAGAATAAAGTTAATAAAATTAAGAACAAAAACTTAGATGAAGTAAGAACATAAACTTGATTGAAGGTAGAACAGCAACGTGGGTGAAGTTAGTAAAAGCGGAAAAAGGGAGAATCTAAATAAAAGAGTAACAAACACTCCTAATGAAAATCCATCAAAACAAACGAGAGAAGAACCATCTTGTGGTAAATATAACATAACAATTACTTAGGCCAAATGAACATTCTTTTATTTTTTCATAAATTGGCATTTAATCTAGAAGCTTGGAATTCTGTGATGGTCCCACCAAGCTAGTGTAATATATGTGTAACAGCACCGCTTTTGCTTATTATCCTTAATTACCCTTAATTATCTTACCTCAGAATTAACATCAATTATAGAAATTTCTTGCTTTCCTAGACACACATCAATTGCATGGCAAATCTTGAGATATTTCTTCACAAGAAGTGAATAAGGACTCATTTTGCATTGCAAAGCACTTGTGCTTAGGTACGGAAGAATATAGAACAACTTACCAAATTTACTACGGACTGTAACAGTGTCACTTTCCAGTGCTTCAGAAGTTCCTACAGGATTTTCAGCAATCACCCTGAACATGTATTCTGAATCTTCTCTTAATCGTTGCACACAGTATGATGATACATCTCTCTCCACATCAGCCACCTAAATAATAGTCAGTACAAATTAGTGTTTCATCTCGCCAACAGTTAAACCTGTAGATTAATCACAGTTAGAGATTTCAACATTTAAATAATCACAATTATTAGAGACTGATTTTAAAAATTAATATTACAAAAATGAAAGAAAAAAACTTTATACGAGGGCTATTTTTTTTTTCAAAGTCCAAGTGGTCACAAAATGAAAACCACAGTGAAAATAAAAACTGTTTTGTTTGGAACATTTAGATACACCTTCCAGCTGCTTCTCTAAATGGTTGCCACTCTGACTGAGACATCTGTCGTAGTGTGATACCAATTTTCCAATACCCTCTTTATAGAAGTTCTCATACGTTCAGTGCCATCAAGAAGTTTCTCTGCAGCTTTGGTTTGTTCACCACCCATACGAAGGTTTGTATTTCTCCCCATTTTCCTTTCAGACTCATAGCAAGTATACCAGAGTAGGCCATGTTAACTATTGTTATATGGATCTGTTTGCTAACGCTGATGAGTTAAAATTTTAAATTACATCTTTAATTGAAGATTACAAAATAAATTAAAGAGAGAGAATTTGTGTCTTCAAGAAAATGGGTTTCAACTTCTCCTTTAAATAGGAGAGTTTTATGTTAATTTTATTCTTTACTTCATAAATTATTGTAGCAGAACATTATAACCATAAACTGAATTCTGTTTCTTAGCAGATTCTTGCCTGCATAAGTGCTGCGGAGCGACTTCTTGATAGCACTGTATTAAATGTATTTTGTGGGTATTAATCTACTGCACTCAAGGGGCTAATAGATATACAGACTGATGGATGAATGGGCAGGCAGACAGATATTGACATAAAAACACTGTTTTCAAATTCTAAGCATCGTTAAATATGTTACTCCACTGTTATTCACAATTTTTCTATTTGTGAGAAAGTAAAAGTAGGCTATATGTATGATAGAGACGGAACATTACCTTCATCCACACCATCTTCTCAACATCACACTTCTCAACAGAGTACTTAGAAAGCTCCAGTCCTCCATCGTCTGCGGGTGGTTTCCACTCGATAGTCACTGACTCCTTACGAATATCTTTAACTACTATTGGGCCTTCAGGCTTGCTTGGTTTGTCTGGAAATTGGAATGGAATGCAAATATTACAGTCTGGTAAGAAAAATGATTCACTCTGAAATGAATCAATGAATGAATTTTTATTCCATTACATCTCAAGAGATTTACCTGCTTATCATAATGGAATAATCTTTTATTAAATATTCTCAAGTACAAGGACCTTGCATATCAATAACTGCTATTTGTCAATACCAAGATTTATGTACACGTAGTTTTACTTATTGGAATGTTTATTCAAGATTCACTGCACGCCTGTAATATGTATTTATACTAGTAAATAACAGCAAAAATAAGTTAATTTAATTTACAAAAAACTCTGAATTTGGTACTCAGCTTATGAAGAAAGCATTACGAAGTAGACATACATTAAAGCTACTACTGTTAATGCAATACTATCATAGAATTGCACATTGGACAATTACTGGACATTACTTAGCACAATAATACAAAGATAATCTGTTAAGACAGAATGTTTAGCTAGTTGAAGCACACCTGGAGGCCTTTTGATTTTCGCTACACCTCTTTTTACTACAGCAGTGATGAGCAAAACTCTATGGGAGTAGGCCAAATGACAGAACAATTTTCACAAGGTAGGTCGAAATAGTTTACTGAAATGCTGAAATGAACTACAATATTTTGTCTGTTATTTATATATAAAGAAGCATAAGATGACAGGACCTTCCGATATGTTTTCATATTCTGGTTTCAACTGGAACAAGATGAGTGAATTCAAAAGTCTGTCAGTCAGTCTGTTTCTGACAAGAAGCTTCAAAGAAGAAAACACTTGATCACGCACATAAGAAAATGTAAACATGGCGATAATCTTCTGGGCACAAAAAATCAAAATTTGGAAACTTGATTTCAATAAGTACTTGTAGAATTCAAGTTTTGAGATGGTAGAAACAATAACAAATGATGATTATTTTGCAACTCAACTAATTTCTGCTGAAGGCCTGGTTTTACTGTTTGCAGTCCACAGTAAATGAAATGATGAAAATATACATGCTTCTTCAATGTTAAAAGTCTTGAAGTTCTGGTAAAATTTACTGCGGAGTCATGCAAGAGAAAGGAGTAAGATATATTTTCTCCCCTTTCCTGCTGCAGACCACATTGAATCTGTCTGAGGGCCGCAATACTTTTATTGCATTATTTATTTTTATGCAGAAAGATGGCAGGGTGTAAGTAAGTTTTGAAAAAGATAAGTAGTTCTAGACTGCAGAAATTGTTGATGCCAGAGACACTATACCTCTCTGTCTTATACAGTTTTATCTTTATATTATCAATGAAACAGTCATAAGCTGACATCACAAAGCATTTTCTAGGGGAATGGTAACAAAAGTATTTAATGAATTAAGATATTTTATTGATAGAAGTGTATACATAAAAACTACTATAAAAATGAAATCCTATGATGCTATATCTTATGAAGAGCCTACCAGTTGGACACTGCAGCATATTATAAAGGGAATATGGTGAGATGGTGAGCATACCAACTACTAATTAGATGGTTCTCTTGAACCTCTTTATCAAGTAGATCTTTTGACATGAGGCTGCATGCACTCTGATCCAAACCTCTCCATTATCAATGAAAAACCTGAGGTATTGGAATTGAACCCTGACTTTTAGATCCATAAATTGCACAAACACCTACTGGTAAATGCATACTAGATAGTCGCTCATAGATGAAGAGAAACTGTTCTTATTTCTCAAATGAATGAGGAAAGCATAAATTTATATTGAGAATATTACCAACCTCACAGAAAATAGTAAACTCAATACCATATTTTAAATGGTATAAAACTGAAATTTCAAGCATTGAGATTAAGAAAACTCATGAGGGACGAGACTAAATTTGAAACTAAAATTCAGTTGTTTTGAAGTTTAATATATTAATAGATAAATACAGTGCAAAATTGCAACAGCCAATTTTGTGATTTACTGTCATGAATTTGGAAAATTCTGAATACGACTACAGCAAGTAATCACACTATTCTACTTATCGCAAGAACTAATTCTAAGGAAGATAGATACATAGAAGAACTACACAATAAGGGAGAGAAAACATGGAATAATCTCTTGTAGGCTTCCATGACGTTTCGGTCTTTGTGCTGTGACCTTCTTTTGAGTTGGTTTGTATAATACTGAGCTGGTGAGTTTATTGTCCTTGTTTTATATGTTGATCTGCAGAATTGGCTGCCTGTGGTTGATTAGCCATTGGATCACGTGTTGTAGGAGGCGGCGGCCTGCTAATTGTAAGCAAGGCATTCCAGGCCAGGTTTATTTGAATGCTTTTGTCACATTTATATTACTGGGATGCCTACCAATCTCCAATTACTTACTTACTTACTTACTTACTTACTTACTTACTTACTTACTCAATGGTAACAGACAATTCCTAAGCAAGCTAAAGGAATATTATCTATTATATGGAACCCGAAGGTTCATTGCTGCGCTTACCTGAGCCCGCCATTCAACCCTATTCGGTGCTAACTCCTATCATCCCTCTCAAATCCTACTTCTCTTAAATCTATCCTAATATTGTCATTCCACCTACGTGTAGGTCTTCCAAATGGTCTTTTCCCTTCGGGTCTCTCAGTCAATATTTTTGAGATATGTCTTTCCTCCCCCATGCATGCAGCATGTCCAGCCCATTTCATCCTCTGTGATTTAATCACCCTTACTATATCTGGTGACGAGTACAGGACCAATCTTCAATGCCTGCTTTATTATCCTAGACCATCATTGATCTTCTCTATGAATTATGGTGACCTGGCCAGAAAGAGTGGTGTGTTTTGTCTTCATGGCACAGCTACTGTGAACTTCTGATTGTTGTTTTTACAGCATCATATGTGCTCATTCAGTCTTTCTGTACCATCCGACTAGTTTCCTGTATGTAAAAATGGCCTGGAATGCCCTACTCAGCGGCGTAATTACAGGGTGGCAAGGAGTGCCAGTTGCCACCCCAGAATTCGCAAAGCCTCTTAAACTACATCATTTTAACGCCGAATTTTAAAAAATGTCCATACCCCCCAGACCCCCCCCCCTGGAAGACCTTGCCACCCCAGTTAAAAAGCTGAAATTACGCCCATGGCCCTACTTATTATTAGCAAACCCTCTTCACATACAAAACGTGACTCAGTGACCGAAATCTAAGCCAGCTTAGTCCACAGCAATTGCAATGCATCATCCAGGAACCAACCAACCACAGTCAGTCGATTCCACAGGACAAAATGTAAAATAAGGATGATAGAACCACCGTCTACAAACCAAACAAGAAGATGGTCACAACATGATGACCGAAACATCGATCTTAAAACTCAAGATAATGTGCCTCCCAGAAAGCCGAGATATTAACGTGGGATATGCTTTAAAAATTCAGAATCTATTATGATTTGTTCTAAACTACCACAATTACACAATTACCAATTAATTAAGTGGAAATGATGGAAATAGACATTAAACCCATGTCTAGGGAATTAATACAAGTAAGAATCAGCCTGAAAAATTTTTTGCCATAGCCGGGATTTGAAACCACGGATCTTCAGCTTAACGCGCTGATGCTCTTGCCAACTGAGCTACCATGACAAACTCCCGATATGACACTAAATTCTTCAACTGATTCTTACTTGTATTAATTCCCTAGACATGGGTTTAATGTCTATTTCCATCATTTCCACTTAATTAATAGTATTTAAATAATAATAATAACTAGGCTTTAAAAAAGTATCTACAAAGTGTAGGTCGCCATTGGGTGTTGTGTTCTCGAAGGAAGAGAAACCCCCGTTGGTTTGCCTTGACTTCTGAATCAGTTGAAGAATTTAGTGTCATATCGGGAGTTTGTCATGGTAGCTCAGTTGGCAAGAGCATCAGCGCGTTAAGCTGAAGATCCGTGGTTCAAATCCCGGCTATGGCAAAAAATTTTTCAGGCTGATTCTTACTTGAATTACCAATTAACAAAGGTTTTTAATACTGCTGAATTTTGTATAGAGAATCATGGTTGTTATAACATTTTGCCACATTGCCTGGTGACTTGGGTTTGTATTAATTAGTTTCAGATTCAAAATCTTCGACCAACAAATTTGAGCAACATTTTCTTTAGTTTTTTTCACCATGGAGATTGAAAGGATATAACCTCCACCTTTCAGTTTATTAAAAAAGAAAAATGGTTAAAGTAAACATTGAGGGAACATCATCACCGGACACACTATTTAATAACTAAGGCCTGGAATCTTAGGTTTTAAACTATTTTGTTCCTTGCTAGCTAACTGTGATATTTTATCATAATTAGGACTCTATGCATTTGATTGTCAAGGCAGTCACATAGTCCAGTTCTAAAATTAAGCTAAAAGTAACTTATTCCTAAAGTTTTGTGGTTGAGAGCCATGGAAATTTAAGTGAAAATAAAATGAATTAATATATTTTTTCAATGAGTTTATTGTACTCATTGAAATTAAACATAGGAAAATTGTCTGAAAATGGTAAAAAACCTAAATTAAAACTATTTTAATATGTTTACAAAACTTAAATGGGGTTTATAAAAACCTAACAATCCAGGCCCTAGTAATAACCCCCAATTAATCAGCAGTTTAAGACTCAAGAAGTTAAAGCGATGTTGAATAAAGAAGATGTGTAAACAAATCACCATCCAGATTCTCTCCTTTAAGAAGTGGCACAGAGCAAAGCTGTAGTTTCAAAGACTAAAGACATAACACACTTGATCTACATACAATGTAGGAGATCCAAAAATAATTTGTGTTTTAAAAACCTTAGAAATAATAATTGTAATTTGTAACATAATTAATCTTAATTAATAATTAATATACAGGAGCTTCTTTGTAATTTTGTTTACTGTCATTTCATACTAGCTTAAAAGGAAATACATCACAAAGCTATTTCGCTACGTACCTTTACTTTTAATCACCACAAACAATATATTTATTCATATATCTGACGGGACATCTATAATTAAGGAATTGTGACTAAAATATTGGCGGTTCAAACAGAAAGCACATATCACATTACTTTTGAATCCCCTTAATTTCTTAAGTAGGCTTACTTGCTAATGAACTAGACATACACACATATACAAGACATTTGCACAATTTTTATGCAAGAAAGGTTAGTTTTCACAGTGAATTAAGTCTTAGAAACATTTAACATTTACATTGAAATTAAAGAAAAGAAGAGGAAGAAACAACGTAAATATTTAAAGAAACAGAAGATTAAAAACATAAATTTTCACATTATTTATAAAATAAATTTTTAGCAATATTTTTTCACAGACATAACAATAACGTATTACACAGTTGTAAATAGCAGATACATCTAATCTTTCCATATATAACGATATGGCATTCTTTGTCATTGTCGACAACCCATAAATTGTAGGAAGACAAATAAATAAATAAATAATTTTACAACTTTTTAAATCAATATATTTAAAAAAATAACTTTGATACATATTTAAACTGATTGTGTTGGCTATCCTGGTTGGGCCGCATCATGATTTTAGTATCTAATGTTTCGGACAACCTGTTGTGTCCTTATTTGGCGAATGATTCACACTAAAACAAAGTGCCTGTATTAAAGAATCAACAGTCGCAGTTGTCATGACATCAGTGGATGCACCCACTGACTTCATGACAACTGCGACTGTTGATTCTTCACTACAGGCACTTTGTTTTAGTGTGAATCATTCTCCGAAAAACATGGCAGGATGTACAAAATGCTAGATACTAAAAACACGACGTGGCCCAACCCGGATAGCCAACACAATCAGTTTATATATGACACCGGCCTTGGAAGCCTACGATATTGTTTATATCTTATATTGAAGAAGTATAATGAAAAAGAAATATATAAACATTGCAAGAGGAATGTTCGAACCTTTACATAGCATGAAGTTTAAGTACTTAAAGTTTCATGTATTATATATTTTTGTTTTAGATTTGAGGTGTAGTAAATACTGTATATTTTAGTTATTCTTCTATTTAGTCTTAAAATATTTAAAGAATAAATAATTTACTTAAACTAGAATAAATTGCAATAAAATGACAATGAATCAGCTGATTTTGGAATGTAGTTTGACGGCCTGCTAAAATAAAAATAAATTTAAATAAACTGAAAGAAGAATAGACATGATAAGACATATAACAGAGGATGGAAGACAACAGATATAATATAATAAGGGTGAATCATGTACCAATGTATTTCAAAATGCATGAACATATTTCTCATGCAACTGTTGAACTGTCATATTTTTCTTTGTAATTTTTTTTATTGACACTGTAATGGATGTTATATACTGTGTCCCAGTATGTGCGACATAGGTGTTTCAGAAACATTAAGTCAGGATATAAAATATCATTTCAATAAAATTGCCCATAACGTGGTGTATAATAAAATATTTAGTGTTTTTTTAAAACAGACAGACTGCAAAGAATAGAAATATATAGTGCTAACCAAAGATGAAGCCACTGAACTTCTACAGTGCATAACGTGTCGCCATAGCTGGGTGGTGACAATTTTTAGTTCTCGCTGATAATAATAGGATATATAGCGTAGGGGTTTTCAGTGTCCCAATTCCTTGAATTCTGCATGTGTATGACACCACTTAATGAAACCATGCTTTATCGGTTATGAAAACAAATAATGGATCACACCAAGTCCTTGAAATGATGTTGGAGTGTGATGTTATAAGACATTAAGTTTCTCAGGTTATCAGATCATCTGGGTCAATGTTCTAAAGTTCGAGTTATTGGTTAAGTATTAAAATGCATGACCATTGAGCTCAATCAATAAAATAAAATGGACTTGATTCCAGTATCTCAACAATATTTTAGTTTAATAATTGCCTGGGCCTTTGGGAGTATTTCCACCATCTTCAGGGCATCTTCTTTTGCTCTTATGGATGCCTCAGTAATTAAAAGCAAAACTGCATTGTCTTACATCTTGTTACATTTATAAAATCAAAAAGTCTAAAAGGTTTATAAAAACACTATCATTGAACTGTCCTCAGCTCCATACCAATTGCTGGGTTCAATGATTAATTACCTTTTGCCACAGAAGCTACAGGTATGAAGAAGTTTATGTAGTCAAATTAAAATAAAATTACCTCCAGTGGATCACGTGTTTTTCAAACCTTCATGATGTTTCGACCTCATCCTCCGGGACTACATATACATTATAGGGTGGAAATCAGGACCAAACATGACAAGTTTATGAAGAAGTTTTAGTGTTTGGTCCTTACGAATTCAAATAAAAACAAGTGCACATAGAAGTGATAAAATGAAAGTGTTAAAAATAAAATGGTAAAATTATGACGATAGACACTTGTAATTGGTTGAAATTCCACATATTCTTATACTGGATTGGTTCTGATTCATGTGCTAAACAGTCATACAAATTCTGATCTTAATTACAATAGGAGAGTTCTTAAAGTCATCGGAGAAAATGCGCTTTTTTAAAGCCGATGGATATGCGATGAGTACGTTGAGCGATGTAAATAAGAATGATCCAATGGATTACCATATGTAAACATAATACTGAAAATTCCAAATCTTGGCATATTTTGTCATTAAGCATCAAATACGTCAAAAAACATTAAAAAGAAACTTATTGCGTTAAATTAAATCATATTGATTCAGTAAAATTTCCAAAGTTCTTGATATGTCAAATTCTTTAAATTGAAAGAAATCGCCAATTTATAAAAGGGATTTTTTAAAATTAACCAGTCATATAATAAAATATTAATGTTACTATCACTATCTGAATCTGAAGATTCATTGCAGTAATGCAGTTTCCTTCATTGTGTCGACATACTGTATAGGTTAAGTGTTACGAGTTAAGAACTCCGTATACCGAAAAGCAGACGACCATAGTATCATGGCAGACGACAATGGTCAATCGCATTTCCATCCGTACCAAAGACCGGTGGAAGCGCTTGAAGTGCGATGAATCATGCGCTGGAAAGGAGAACGAGCCGATGGATTCCAGCGCTGTGTTTAGGAACGCTCTCGATGCATGCGCACTTCATGCGCACGAAAATGCGCTGAGTTAAAGAATTCTCCTTATTCAATTTGGGACATGTAAATAATCAGATTAATTTTTCTTAAAGGAATAGTGGACAATTTGTAATGTTATGATATTTTTAATATCCTGACAATTCTGTAAAGGTGTTTAGAACGTATATAGTGAGTGAAGCATTGGTTTATTTCATGGTAGAAGAACTGTCCCGATTAGGTATGCAGTATGGCATGATTGTGATACAAGTTATATAGAAGCGATATTTGTGAGTTGTGTAATAAACAACCTTAATCTTATAAACGTCAGTTTACTTCATTAACTGGCTGCACTGCTTTATCGGACTACATGGATTATACTTTCCAAAAAAGTAAAGAATCATATAGTCAATCTATGAGCATCTTAGGTAATCTTAAAACTTTATAATGAAATTTCATTAAATTTATTATTTTGTAGGGAGGAATAATTAATTACTCCCAGAAGGAAAGGGAATAAAATAATTGTGCAGTAGAGTCCCGCTATTCGGAACTAATTGGGACCAAACACCGTTCGATTTAGAAGGAACTTGGAATAGGTGGTTTTCATGTATCATATCAACGTATTGACTTGTTAAGGCGTAAATTAAGTGCTGAGAATTACATAAACGGAGTCAACATGTGCTTTAAGTAACCAGCTTTCATTCCAATTTGGTTTCATGCATTTTCATCAAGCTTAGGCTCTATGTATGTCTCTATTTAACTTCTTTGTGTAACAATAAATGTATGTTTTTTTCACGAACGTCTTTTTAATTTCACCTGTTTTATGTTAAAAAAATCGGTATTTTTTCTGAACTCTGTTCGGAATAGGAGGATTTTCGGAATAGCGGGACTCTACTGCATTATGAAATGATCTCTTCCCTCAATTTTATGATTTTAAAAGAAAATGGCAAATTTACATAATAATCACTTAAAAATTGAATTCTACTACTGTATCAAAATTTCAGAACGAAAGGGTTAGTAAATACCTGATCAATATAATATATTTTGTTGAGAAACATTCAATAAAAGGTCTGCACACGATGAAATAATTTATACAAATTCATTCATTATTTCGTGGTGCAAATGGATGATTTTTTAATACCATTAGCGCATTTATAAAAACTATTTGTTTTCCCATAATAAGAAGAGAAACTTTATTAGAACAAACTCTTTGTATGAAATCAAAAATATGTCTTGATTTCAGAGTGAGATGTTACAAATGTAGGGACAGTTCTGTTGTAAGTGTGTCAGTGTGTGAGTTTTTCATGCAGATGTCTGGGCCGGGCAACAGGCAAAGTGGATTCATATCCACTGACAATATTTTGTGTAAACTTCGAGGGTAACATCCCAAACCACATGATACAAGTATTTACCGATAAGTTCCTCATCTGGCGACCCGGCTTTACTCATGCGACGTGAATCATCTAGACAGAAAGTTAGGCGAACACATCCACATTATTTTAGATTCTCTTGATTTTAGGTTAAGTTATTTGCATTTTGTTTACAAAGCAAGTTTATAGAATCAAAGTTAATTTAATATATTCAACATTTAAATAAGTTAATACTGATTTATCAAGCATTGTTTATAGCATATTATTTTAATTATTTACAATTTTATTGTTTTATTAATACTTGTAATGGATTATGCACTCTGCCTTGTAAATGAAGAGGAAATTTCTATGAAAAATAAAATAAAATGAATACGTAATTATTTCTCTCTTACTAATCTAGAAAAACCACTAGAAACACATAGAATCTGCATTAATTAGGGCCTACTTAAAATTGCTTTATACTTAAAACATTTTGTGTAGGCCTATACCAGAACAGTTTACTTAAACTTTTTTAAAGTTATGACTAGAGCTCGAATTTCTAAGCAAAATGTTTATTGATTTTCAGACTCCTAAACATAAGCAGAAAAGTTATACTGTCATAAGATACTCCATGTCAGGCAATTTTCATTTTATTTCATAATGCTTATTTCGCTTATTCTGAGAGAAAAACGATTTTGCTTGCTTATTTTATGATTTTGAATTAAGATAACATATTTTACTTGAAACTATCACATTCAAAGTGCTTATTTCACTCCTAGACGTCATTATCACTGGTATTCTTTCTTTTTCGGCTAAAAATTGGGGTTATAAAACACTCAGTCAGATTTCTAAAAAGCTTTCCAGTAGAGAAACAGGTATTAAGGAGGAATTAATAGAAAAAGAACTGTGTAATTTTTTGTATCCTACCTGTGATATTAAAAGAGCATGTTACATTTAAAATCGCTCTTCACAGGACAAATACAGGAGCTTCACACAAGAAAATCAGCCGATGACCTTCCTTATTTATTGTAACAGCTGTGAATAAGGTAAGATCACTACAAAACTGATATTTTATTTTATTTTTGTGAGATTCATTTTTGCTTATTTTGGTGCTTATTTCTTATATTTTTCATCCTTATTTGCTTGCTCATTTTACTGTTTCACTTTGTTTAAAAATCCGAGCTCTAGATAAGACTCAAATGCATTGTTTGTATGACTTAAGGCTTTCCAAATATTGAGAATGAATAATGGTTTCTTGGGCTTGCAACAGAGTTGGATGATTGTTCCCAAGTTTTCAGCAGCTAGCTCTGGCATCATCTATTGAGAGAAGTGAGCCAGTTTGGAAAAAGGACTTTTGTTTTAAAGAAAAGGGCAAAGAAAGGCGTGATGACTTTGGGGGAAGCAGCAATAGAAGAGCCAGGAAGTGGACTGGATAGATGAAGAGGTCTGAAGGGTCGGGAAGGATAAAAGGAATGAAAAACAGCAATATTTATTATTGTAAGATGTTCTGGACCAATGCTCTATTTTGTAAGAGTGAGAGTATACAATACTGGCCATAAAATGAATAAGATTTGCTTGCAATGGCTATTTAGCAATGGCTGTGATGAAAAAATAGAACAGATCGACAGGCTAAACAGTATGCAAGTTATAGCAGCACTGGCCTGGATATGCCTGGGAAGATGGAAATCTAAGAGAATTTCAGATGAGAGAGGGGTGAGAATCTGCCCAATGTGCAGAGAAAATGAAACATGGGTTCATATCTTGTTGGGATGTGGAGTTACAGAGCGCTGGAGAGTTATGATGCTACCTGACAAATTTTTAAACTTGCAAAAAAGTAGGGAGTCATGCCTAAATCTATTGCTGGATGAGCACAATTGGCATGGGATATGTAAATTTCTGCAGAAAGTTAGATGTGTGAGAGAAAGCCTTGGTTTGGAGAATTAAGGTAATCTTAGTGTTATTTTTTGTTTTAGTTATGTCTATGCGATTCCATGATATTTTTACTTGCTTGGGGGTGGGGTTACGTGTGTGGATACTTGTAGTTATGTAAATAATAGAATATAATTTTTTTATTGGGTTTTTATGGGGTAATAATTTAAACGTATGAAGTGAGCATGTATGGTCAACACCGATCCGTGCGATGGTTAATGTTAATAATATGGTTTATATGTAAGATGTTTTATGAGAAATAAATACACTACTACCGAGTTATACAAATACTGTTTTCATATTCTACTTTCTTATTAGATAGGCTACATGTATTTCACTGAAATTGAGGGACAACAAAGCTTGAAATTGAACATTTGCATTGTGCATAATCCATTAGTTGCTTTAGTTTGTGAATTTCTACTGATTAAATTTTTTAAGAGTAAACTTTGGTGGAGCAAGAGACCGTACATACCTATGACGCGTAGATTCAGTTCCACACTAGCTGAGCCTGCCTCGTTCTTTGCTGTGACTGTATATGTGGCTGTGTCTTCTTTAGACAGAGAGTAGATTGCTATCGTAGTACTCTCTTCCTCTGTGTAGATGGTGCAGTGCTTGGTGGATTCCAGAGGCTCGTCGTCCTTCGTCCAGGACACGTCAGGCATGGGATAACCTGAATACTTCACTTCTACCTTCCACTGGTTTGTAATCCTCAACTTCTGTGAGGTCAGGTTCTCATCCACCACAAGTTTTGGTAGTTCTGAAAGCAAATAGCATGATTATTGATATTTCATATTTCATATTTATTTAATCCATTTTGACCGCAGTTCTGCGGTATAGGATACAATATAACAACAATATAACAAACTATTATAGTACAAGGGTACAAGAATAATATTAGAAATACATACATTGAAATATAAAGAGATACAAAGAGATACAAAGAAATACAAAGAAATACAAAGAAATACAGGATCAATACAACACTACAAAACAATAAATAAATAAATAAAAAGTGCAATGTGTAGATCAAATAGTAGGTACTGAAAGATTACTTAAAGTTTTTGGCTACCTCAAAAAATTCATCATTTTTGTAGAAGCAGATTTGTTTCAGTTTCATCAGTACTAAGCCTTTAAAGTGTTTAAAAGTTAAATTTCTAGTAGCAACCGGAAGAGAATTAAACATTTTCACTGACATGTACCTAAAATTATGTTTGGTTGTTGCAAACAAGCATTGATCCTGTAAAATGTTATTGCAATTTCTGGTGCCAAAGGTATGTACATCAGAATAAGTTTTAAAGTTATCAGAATTACTCTTAACATATAACAAACACTGTAAAATATATATAGATGGTAGGCTGAGAATACCAGATGAGATGAAAAGAGGTTTACAGTGGGCTTTCCAATCAGCACCATAGATTATCCTTAAAGCCTTCTTCTGTAATTTGAAGATGTTAAGTGCAGAACTACAATTACCCCAAAGTAGAGTACCATAAGTTAAATGGCTATGAACATAAGCATAGTATGCAGAAATTAATACCTCTCTAGTCACATATTTTTGCAGTCTGCGAAGCACAAATATGCCTCTGGCAATCTTATTAGAGATTAATACAACATGAGATGACCAATTTAAACCTCCTTGGAGGACGATGCCAAGAAATTTAGCATCCTTATAGAAGTACTGATGTTTCCTATCAAAAGTGAATTTCAAGTCAATAACTTTAGAGTCATTAACATATAGAGAATTAGCTGTAGTCCAATCTAGAACAATATCATCACTAACTTTTAAGAGATTTAAGGTGTTGAGGTCACAGTCAGTTACAGCAGTCAGAGCCAGATCATCTGCATAGAGATACGAATTTAGGAAATCTTTAGATGTGTTATTATAGACAGACAAGACACTAGGCAAATCATTTATATAAATAATAAATAAAATAGGGCCCAATATAGAACCCTGTGGTACACCATGTTTGATAGACTTAAACTGTGATTGCATACCATTGAAGTGAACACATTGCAGTCTTCCAGTATTGTGGGACGTACACAGTGAAGCGAATATGATAAATTTAATATATTTCTTAAACTGTAAATTTATATTCTTATTTGTAATTATATTGACGTGTCCCATAACTTGTAGTACGTTCCAATTAAATGAATAAAATAAAATAAAATAAAAACCTCCT
Source organism: Ectobius pallidus (assembly GCA_964059195.1). Lineage (NCBI taxonomy): Eukaryota > Metazoa > Arthropoda > Insecta > Blattodea > Ectobiidae > Ectobius > Ectobius pallidus. Next base: position 168,688,850 of record CAXKWD010000006.1, read on the forward strand.
AAATGCATCTTACACAGCAATACAGAAGAGGAGCTGGACAACTGCATTGCATGACAAAATGAAGATTGCAGGATAGTGAAGTACTATAGACTAGAAAACAGTTTATTTTTGTACTGGTCTGTGAGACCTCACATCCATGGTTATTTATTTATTTATTTCTTAAAGGTCCCAATGAGCACATATGGCTCGCATAAAGGGACAGTCAAAAGTACATCATAGGCAGACTTTACAAAGTAATAGAATAGAGACTGCACAGATTATAAGAAAAAAATATATATACAAAACAAACAAAAATATGTCAAAAATACATGGAAAGACAAAGGAGAGTAGTAATTTATAGAATAGAACCAGAGTTCAGTACTTATTAATAGATTAAGATTAAAACGATTAATTTAGGAATACAAGAAATACTCATATATAAGGTATAGAATATAATACAAGGGAGAAGAGCAATTAAGAGAGAGAAATTTAATTAAGTAAAATTAGATTAATTAAAATTAAATATAATCTACCTGCTACACAGAAGTTTAAACCATTAAACAATTTACTTAATACTAAATGAGTACAATGAGTCACAAACAATTTTTCTTCACAGAATGTTATATAATACTTTTATTATTATTATTATTATTATTATTATTATTATTATTATTATTATTATTATTATTATTTTTTTTTTTTTATTTTATTTTATTTACTACATTCGCTACTAAAATTATTCTTTTGAGATGTTAAAAAATTTAGATGAAGTTAACAGAGTTATAGACAGTTATTGAAATATTCATTAAGCAGGTGGGCTTTAACCTGTTTTTTTGAAAACAGTTAATTTGTTTGCTTTTTTGATATCCTGAGGTAGATTATTATATTGTTTTGTCAACACGCTAATAAAACCCTTTAAACCGTATTTGGATGTTTCAGTAGTATTTACTATGAGGTTATTTTGACCTCTTTTATTATGATCATGTATATTATTGAATATAAGTGGTTTTGGTATTATTGAATGGTGGTATTATTGAATGGTTAAGTAAGCTTTTCCATTTTACTATTTTGAGAAAAACATTACAGATTGTTTGTTACCTTGTATTTTGAGTGTGCACGATGTTTCAGCATATCCTGCCTCGTTAGTGGCCTGGCATGTGTAAGTGCCTGCAGAACTCTTGGAAGTTTCCTTTATCATGTACTTCGCAATGCGATTCTCGTATGTCATATTCTTGTTCTTGAATACTCTTCCATCCCGCAGCCTGGAAAACATAGCATGATGAAACAGTGACCTCTTTATTTACACGGAGAAGGGGATGTAAACTGCAAAATGTACATAGAATAAATATTTACTTATATGTTAAGACAAAGTAATATGTGTAGTAGAGCATATTGAAACAATAATACAATAGTGAATCAAAGTTAAAAAACACATTTTGTTCCAATTTTTACAAAATAGTTTCAAGGGGCACTTTCTCCCACATCCTCAGCTAGTGGTCAACTAAAGTTTCGGCAGCTAGGATTGGTAGTTTTTGTCATTTATAGAAATTAATTTATCAATCATCTCATTAATTTGATCAATTATGTCAAATCCCAACATCAATACATTGGAAAAAGTTAGAACATATCCATGAAGCAAACTTTGTCTTCATCCAGTTGGATTCACCAACAAGAGATATGGTATTGTATTTACCAATGGTGGATGTACACCATTCATACAAGAAGTCAATAAATGACACTTTATCTTCTTTGTGCGGAAATTGATAACGCAAAAGTTTCTGAACTACATAGTTCATGTTTTATTGACTGAATGATAAATTTCTGTGAAAGATCTTTTGATGCTCACAAAAACACAATTTAATTGAGTAAAGGAACTGTCTCCATGAATGTAACTCTGCATCTGCTGGTAGTCGATGTTATTCACAATTTTTTCAGTGCACTTTATACATTGCAATACGGTTTTGGATTCCATCAATTCGTATCGCATTTCAAAAGTCACGGTTTCTGCGATTACACGGATACAGGACATGTTGGATGACCTAAAATGTATTTTGGAATGATTTGTTTTGTCTTTTCCCCAAGCTAGCTATCTACACTCCAAACAATACTCTTGTCATGGAGACTGCACATGGACTTCATTACCAAGCAGTGTGAATTTTTTTTACCTGTCTTTTATACTGGGGAGAAACGACTTTGTCACTGTACCGTTTTTTGTACTGTTCCATTCTTCTTCTGCTAGCTTCTTAACAGGCCATGGGAAAATGAACTCATAGTATTTCCAATTTAATATAAAAACCAGTCCTATGTGTATGTGTGGAAATGAAGAACATACAGTGGATCACCTACTACATATTTAAATGTATCAACTTGAAAGGGAAAGACAAATTTTTAAGAACAATATGATAAGTAAATATGGAAAATGGACATTTGACAAAATCAAATTAATGCGCTATTATATACAAGAACTAATCTCATTCATTAATTCGATAGATTTAGATAAGCTGTAAAGAATGCGGTAGAAATACCGCAGTAGTTAGGAATGATGTGAATGATGATACTAAAAACTTTTGTGTTAATAAGCTATTCTTTTGAAAAAAAAATATATATCTTCGAAACTAGGCATTTCATTACATTTTTGGTGCAGTGACTCAGATGTGCACCCTGAAAAGCCCCATAAACGATGGTGTAAGAATAATGCACTGTAAATTAAAACGTTTAGGAATCAATTTGCTTGTTTAATACTTAAAATTCATGTTTTATAAATTTTTCATTGTCAAAAGCCCCTTAACTCTGAGGGTCATTGACCTCATGTTCATGTTAATGTAACAGAAAAATCACGTTCTTGGTTAAGGGTTAAAATAAAGTTTCTGTTTTGTAACTCACCATTTGATCTCAGGTTCTGGAATGCCTCCGATGACACAGGAGAGGGTCACAGTCTGGCTGAGGCCTGAGACAAGGTCCTTGAGAGGCTCCTGGATAACGGGTGGCTCAGCAGCGACAGGAGCTGTGATCTTGATGTAGCGAGTGGGACTGGATGGAGGACTGGGCCCAATGTCATTCACAGCCGTCACCTTGAACATGTACTCCACATTGTGTTCCAAACTCACCACCTTGTGTGTTGTCTCCACTATGCTGAAGTCTTCATTCACTTTCTTCCATCTGAAAATTAAAGAAAATACTTTAAGTGACCAGCCTTTTACCTAGGAAACCTGGATTTTCTTCAGACTGACACTGAAAGAAATATACTATATATATTAAAAATTGCAATGCAGATTATGAAAAAAATGATGCACATCCAACCTGATAATTCAGACCCGGAAGTTAATGCTCTATCAGAAGAGAAAATATGTATGCAAATATGCTAAAAAATTTGTAAAATATGCTCTGCTAACAATGAGATATTATCTAAGAAATTTTAAATCTTTGCATTTTGTTGTTAACTGAATTATATTATAAATTACAAAATATAGCAGAATTTGCATAACTTACACTACAAAACGAACGAGGATGAATGACGATCAGGAATTCAAGGCAACCTTTACAGCGATAAATACCCTAAAAGTAACATATTATTCATTGTGGTAAATTAGTTTGCAAATTTATTTTGTAATCATACATGGACAAACAAATTATTAGAAATAATTTGTCAGTTTCCTCTGAAACAAGAGCACAGCATTTATTTCTTTAAGTTAGACTGATTTATGTAACCCTGGGGTTGCCTGCATGTTGTCACAGCACAAAAGGGTTATAACACATTTTAAAAACATGGTGCAATACCAGGGGCGTATCCAAGATATTTTTTCGGGAGGGGCTATAAGTCTATCACTGTTATCATTAGGCCCCGGAAGTTTATGAAAATCATATTTTTAATAAAGCAACCTATCACATGCTAGTGTTGCAATGTACAAGGTATCAAAGAAATAACACGAAATTGATGGTTTAATGCTGCATATTTTGTTAGTTTTGCAATAATGCATAATATTTACTCGATATTAAAATATTCGTGCATATTTAACCAGTTTCTTACATTTCTAACGATATATTTTGTCAGATTTTAGATATTGTGCATATGCATGTTAATTCAAAAATTTTCAGCTATTTGGCTTTGTGAATGTTTTGGGAACCGACTGTATAATTTGTTTAGAATACATAGCCTATTTTTTTTTTTTGGGTAACCGATTGTATAACATTAAACATTTCATTCATTAGTTTTCAATTTACTAAAATTTATTTCAATAACCTTGTGTTTTTTAACTTTTATTATGTAATTTATACAACTTATAACTTACTATGACATTCAGTCAACAACAGAACGTTCAATATTAAATTTACTTAAATGATAGAGCATACCTCATTTTTCTGTAGCATATTTTACAAATTTCAGGTAAAAATTCTATTTCAGGCTGAATTTTGTAAATACTTAGACAAAGCAGTAACGGCACTTCTATTTCACGGATTTCATGAGTCAGGATGTTTACTATTTGCCAAATTAAAATGTCATTACCGGTATGTGCAACATATTAGCATTACTTAACGTTTCGGGGGGGGGGGGCTGCAGCCCCCTCAGCCCCCCCTCTGAATACGCCCCTGTGCAACACATTGACTGAAATATTTAGCTACAAATGGCAGCCCAAAGTAGAGAACAGGGAACTATGGTGTTAGGATTTAAACAACACATGACACCTATATGCTCACTCACTTTGAATCACTCTCACAGAAAACAGAACCCTTGGGACCGGAGCCTGTTTGGATTGACAAAAATTTGGATTAATGGGGTTAATTTATAATTGCATAATTAGGCATATGTATTTGTAGTATACATGTTAACTTTACTAAATTGCTGTAACATGCAGTGTTATTTTTGTGATTCAATGCAGTTATTATTGAATTCAGTGTCGAAAAAGCAATGATAAGTGTTCGGAAGAAAAACTGATTCAAGATAGAACAATTTTGCAGAACAGCTACCGAGAAGTTAATTGACAAAATTTGATGAAGCAGTTTTTGTATGGTTTTCTTGAGAAAATCAGAGAGGTGTTCCACTAGTGGTCCTATAATCCAAGAAAATCACGCCAGCTCAGTAAGATGGTGAACAGTGATTCCAAATTTGGGTTCATATTATCAGGGTTCGAATTAGCAGGGTGCTGCTGTATTAACATGCAAAGTGATGAGTCATATAGGTATATATATATACATCAATAGCATGTGCTGACACATTTATATGGCTGTAGTAGTGAAAGGGATACTTACGTAAGAGTATCAATTCTATCATGATACTCCAGGATGTAGTTAGTGATGGTACAGTTACCGTCCTTCTCTGGTGCCTTCCAGTGGAGAGTGACTGTGGTGTCTGTGATCTCAATCACTTCTGGCGTTCCAGGTTGAGATGGGGGCTCTGCACAAAACAAAGAAATCAGTTCAGCATTTTATGACTGACAGAATATAACTACAGTACAAAAATATATAAACTGTTTTAATCAAAATGTTATAGCTATCTGAAAAAACTGTAATTTCAAGGTTGAGAGGCCACATAGAATGGGTAAACCAAGAGTATAAGGGAGCATTCACACCAAAGTAGCATGCCACTTGCGACATGCTACCTGGATGCACGCTGCACGTTACTCATTTTAAATTCCAAATAAACAAGTTCAAGTCTTCACATCGAAGTAGTGTTCAATAGTGCAGCTCGCAGAGTGCGACATTCATTTCTTCAGATAGATCTGGACTTATTTCATAAGACGCTACTTAGGATGACGCATGCGTACAATTGCCTTTTCAGCTGTTTTCTAATTGTTAAGAAAATTCAACACACATTCGCTTGTGTAGCAGTAGATTATGGCAAAGATGTCTTGAAAACTGCTGGAAAGAGAGCTATTTAACATACAATTTGTACATGCGTAGACTACACGATATGGCAATCGAAACTAGTAGGAAAAAAGCCTGGATTAAAATTGCTGAAACTGTATCATCTTTAGGTAAACTACATTACTTTAAATGGGTTTCTCAATTGTTTAAATGAAAATATTTAATGTACGTTAAACTGCAGATCGCATTCGCTACTTCAGTATGAATGCAAAACTGTGAACCTTGCAACTCAATGTGCAGCCTGCAACCAGGTAGTGCGATTCGCATGCTATGCTACTTTGGTGTGAATGCTCACTAAGAGTTAAGAATGGATTAACACTTTGCACCTGGCTGACAGAATACTTAAAATAATTATCACTTACAAAATCCCTTACATTTTATTTATGAAATTCTTAATCAATCCTACTCGAGATTATGAGTTTCATCAGATAAGTTTGCTTGAACTTCGATCTTGCAAATATATCGATAAACTCGTAATCTCTCGTGGGATTACCTATGATAAAATGGACTATAGGTGAAAAAGATTGGAATAAACTTACCCATAAGGATGAGTGTGAGCTCTGCTGATGCCTCACCACAGTTATTGGTGAGCTTGATAGTGTAGTTGCCGATGTCTGCATCTTCAACCTTCTTGATGGTCAAGCTAGCAAACTCCTCAGTCAGTGTTGGGGTTACCTGAAAGTACATTATTTATATTTTAAGGAAATTGTAATTTAAAATGTAAAGCCTTTTATTATGATACACTCTCTCTCTCTCTCTCTCCCCCCCGTGGTGCTATATCCCTGGAGGGACTTGGCCTACCACCCGACCGCTGCATCATGGCAGATGGCAGGATTGGGGGGCATGCGGTCAGCATGCCGACACCCACGGCCGTTAATGGTGGCTTTCATGATCGGAGCCGCTACTTCTCTATCAAGTACTCCTCAATTTGAATCACGAGGCTGAGTGCACCCCTACCAGACCTCCCTACCTCAGAAAAATCCAAGGAGGTGCCGGGATCGAACCTGGGCCGACGGATCTATAGTCAGTGACGCTAACCACAAGACCACAATAATATAAAATCTACCACTCAACTAAAACAATAAATTGTGACATTTGAAAAATACTGCAATATTCCTTTGCATAAAAAGTTTGCTCACAAATAACAGTACTATCTAAAATCATCATCTCATAACTAATAAATAAAAAACTTAACGACTCAGAAGTTAACATAACTAATTGGATAAAACGGACTATTTGTTATAAATATTCACTCACCCGCTTGGATTTCTTGACGACTGTACCGTTGACAGACCACTCATCTGTAGGTGGTGGTGTTGAAGTGTATTTCACATTAATTGTAACATCTTCACCCTTCTTCACCTTGTACTCCTTTTGAAGAAGCTCCAGATTTATCTTAGGAGCAGTTTCAATAACTGAAAGAAAATTGAAAAATAAGTATATAGTTAAGATGGAGATAAATTCAAAATTCCACGAATCATCAGTTGGCTTTACATGACAGTGAGGAGAAAAAATCCTCTAACATCGCCATCTAATCCATGGCCAGCATGGGTTTTTCATAGATTTCCCAGTCACGAAGGCAATTTCCAAACTGGATATTTACTTAGCATTCGTTGTCGCTATTTAACACCTGATACTCCTATACAGCAAGCCCTTGACTATCAATGTATAGATAATCCAGTTTGTGGATTATCCGCTGAAATTCACACCAGGTTCTCCCTCCCTTTTTAACCCTTTGTAAGCAGAATATCATTAAAGCGGGTGTGAGATTTTGAATCTCCTATACGTAATTTAGAATTCCCTGCACTTTATTTCATCATATTGTGCATAGAGAATGCTATGTGACTTCCAGAGAAGCCAAGTAACATTATCTATGCATAATATGGAAACATAAAGTGCAGGGAATTCAAAATTAAGCATGGGAAATCTGAAATCTCGTACTCGTTCACATGCGTATGCATACCTCAGTTCTTCCCTTGCTTTAATCAATTCACACGTGTTATTGTTTACTGAAATTAGATCTTGCAAACCCGCTTTTGACTCCACATAGAGTAGACGAGTAGCTATCACAAAACATTCTTAGATTTTGATTGGTTGAGGTAACTATCTGATAGGTGCAGTGACAATGAAAAGCATGGTTCGAGGTGGCAAAATTCTCCTCCTAACAAAGGAAGCCGCCTGCGTATGGAATAAATAACTGTACTATACATGCAGTAAAAGCATCAAGAACGAAATAATAGCAAAATTACTTACTCTCAACCTTGAGTTTTGAAGAAGTCTTAACGTTCACAGCTACACACGTATAGTCTGTCTGGTCCTCCAAAGTGGCCTTCTTGATCACAAGCTTCCTCACAGTGCCTTCAGATGTGATTATGTGTCTATCAGACTCCTTCAACACTTTGCCCTTCCTACAAATTAAAAATTACATAAATGCCATGATGCGCTTTTAGGATTAAATTTCCTTAATAATAGCTATTTATGTATCAAGTATGCAAAATAACGCTTTAGCGGACAAATCTAATATAGTGGCTGAGGAGTCCGATAAAGTTTTTGCATAAGTGGTGCACACAATATTTTTTAGTAAACGGTCTCTGAATTATATCAAATGAAATAAAAATGCCGCATCATTAATATTATAATGAAAAAATAGTCATATTCTCACAGTCGCCAACAACAATGAACCATACCAATATGAAATGCAGTATAGATGCATTATATATGAGTAAGGACTAGTATTTATGAAAAGCTTGTGAAAGTATGAATGATAATCCTGAGGAAATTTCAATCCAAGCCAGAAACACTGAATTGGAGCTGCTGCTAGCAACTTCACAGCAGCAGTAGACCGTGAGAGGGAATATATTATTGCATTTAAATGCTGGTGCATCCATGGTAAGTAATGTTTCTCTTGTGACCAAGATGTGGAAAGTTGTTGGGTTATACCTGTATTTGTTATTATATGATGAAGTAAGCTTCCGTACCGTGTCTTGCAAAAAACCCAGGTCAAGTTTCTGATTATCATAAAGAAACATGTTGGCTTAAATTTCTTGTTTTATGCTTAAATCCATGTTAAAGTTGGTGTGACTGGTCAATGCCATCTGGATTTCTTTTATAGATAGCCATGACGACTTTAGCATACTAGGCCAATAAAACTGCATTTTGAATGCAGTTTTATGAAATTTTAGTGGCCTAGGTTGCTAAAATGCAATTTTCTGGCGAGTTACCAGTCTGACAAGCAGCTGTTCTAGAGAGTGTGTAGGCCTACTAAAAAATTAATTTACAAAGTGACATTGAAGTGATTATATTAATAATATAAATAAGGGATCGGATAAGCAATATGAAGAGTTTTATATAGTAGAGCATGATAATACTCCACTTACATAATTTACGTAGTACTTAGGCCTACATAATTTATGTACTACGTAATAAGTGTTTTTATTCTTTAACTCCATCCTCAGTTAATGGCTGACTAGGCCACTGTTTCCTGGGAAAAACAATGTTTCTTAAAACTATTAATTCCCTAATTTGTATTTATTTATTTTATTAATATTTGTAAACTTTTGACTTACTTGAGCCACTTGACTTCAACATCTGGCCTGGACAGCTCCACCATGAAGGTAGCATCTGTATTCAATGGTATCAAAGTGACATCGGGCAGTCTTGTGATGAAGTCAACCACAGGTTCTATGAGGGGAAAAAAGAATCAATTCATTAAATGCAAAGTCACATGAAGGTGCAATTCAGAACATACAGCAAACAAACCTATGACCACAGTAGCACAACACGCATGAAAGGATTAACCATAGGATCAACCTGCAATGCAATGCTTGGCGCAAACTATCACAGAACACAGAACACACACTATCATAATCTGATAATATTTTACATGCAATTTTTTTACAGTGAAGAGGTACTATAAATAAGGTAGTATATGGTCGGTTGTTTAAACTCAAACTTCACTTACTTGTTTCTTTTCAAGAATCATAATTTCAATCAGCCTCTCAGCTTGTGTCCAACACAAGCTGAGAGGCTCATTGAAATCATGATTCTTGAAAATAAACAAGTAAGTGAAGTTTGAGTTTAAACAACCGACCGTAAACTACCTTATTTATCATAATCTGCTATAAAAATTCTAAGTCGTATGGCTTCTCAAACTTTAGTTTTGTTATGGTGAAATACAATGGTAGCCTCTGATCATGTTGCAATGTTGCATAATGACCAGTTTTTAACCTGAAGAATATTTAGATTTTTTCTTACGTTATACTAATAAATACTTCAAAATCGTCTTTGTGATTGGTTCTTACTGACTCAAAACATGCCTTACACAATATTTCATCATTTTTAATCATTTAAACATTTAAATGCACGTTGGTTTTTCAATCCAGTTCCAATGACTTCCTGCCTCATCCAGCAGGCGAGCAGCTTATGCTATTGGTAATATTGGTTACTGGTAATAACATAAGGATATTGCAAGTATAAAGCAGGTACATTAAACATCAAATCATTTTTATTGAACTCTTAACTACAAAAAAACTACATGGCGCTACATCTCTGAAGGGACTAGGCCTACCACCCAACCGCTGCGCCATCTACCTTAGGCAGATGGTAGGATTGGGAGGCATGTGGTCAGCATGGCCTTTAATAGTGGTTTCCATGACCGGAGCCGCTACTTCATTATCAAGTAGCTCCTCAATTTGAATCATGAGGCTGAGTGCACTCTTTTACAGACCTCCCTACCTCAGAAAAATCTGAGGAGGTATCAGGGATTGAACCCAGGCCTAAGAATTTGCAGACAGCGATGCTAACCACAAGACCATGCTGGTGGTCTTATTGATCTCTACTCATCTAGCAATCACTCATGCTTTAGAGAAGTTATCTAGAAATACAATGAAACTTACCTTCAACCTTGAGCGAAGCTGAGGAAGTCTGTTCACCAACTTGGCAGGAATAAATGCCAGAATCTGAAATCTCTGAGTTGTACACTTTCAACTTCTGCCTCTTGCCATCGATAGAGAGCTGGACATGTTCTGAGAACTGGAGTTCTTCTCCATCCTTGAACCATTTCACAAGAGCATCGCCCTTAGTGAGTTCAATCTCGAATGTTGCCTTTTCACCCTTTGCGATGGTTACATCTTGCATCTTGGTAATGATCTCAGGTGGGAGTTCTGAAAGAATTATATAAATATCATTTGAGTGATGTTATATATCATTGCTTGTAACATTTTTAATAATTACTATTTAAAAGTAGCACAATCCACAACCAATTATAATTGTGACGAAATAAGACCTGATAGAACTACTTCTAATACAAGGTCTATTTATCTGAACCCAACTACGACAGACGAAATAAGTAGTATTATTAATACCTACAAAAATAAACAATCTTGCGGATGGGATGAAATCACACAAAAATGCTTAAAAGAGTGTAAAAATGAGCTTGTAAAACCATTAGAGCATTTATTTAATTATTCTATTGTTAATGGAAAATTTCCTGCATGCCTAAAAACTAGCATTGTGAGACCTGTTTTTAAAAAGGGAGACAAAACAGAAATTGGCAACTATAGACCCCTCACACTAACTTCAACTATTGCTTAACTTTTTGAAAAAATTATTTTAAATAGAATCGACAAATTTTTGCAATCCTGTAGTATACTAAGTGAAAATCAACATGGGTTCCGTAAAAATCTATCAACTATAACAGCTATCTCACAGTTTATTGGTGAAGTCATAAAAGAACCAGAAAAAGGTAACAAAGTGGCAGGGATCTTCCTTGATCTAAGTAAAGCTTTTGACTGTGTCGAGCATGGTAAATTGATGGATAAACTGGAACATTATGGAATTAGGGGTACAGCAAACCAGCTGATTTCATCATATCTAAGGGATCGGGTACAAAAAACGGAAATATTTTTTCAACAGGACAAACATAGGGTAAAATATCAATCAGATGAAAAGACTGTTAAGTATGGTGTACCTCAGGGATCAGTCCTGGGACCACTACTGTTCTCTTTATATATAAATGACATACCTAATACCTATAATTTAAAAACTGTAAGATATGCTGATGATACATCTATAATCTGCTGGGATAATTCAGATGACATGTTACTCGAACAAATTACTATTGGTACTGATACCTTAATAGAGTATTTTAAGATGCATAATCTAAGCTGTAATGTAGGCAAAACTAATATAATTAAATTTGACCCTACATACAGAACTAACAATAGGGAAATTGTTGCTAAAATATGTAATGAAAATGTAACCGAAAATAGCAATTGTAAATTCTTGGGTATAGTCGTTGATAAACATCTTAACTGGATAGATCATATTGATCATGTTTGCAAAAAAGTTAGTAAGGGAATATATCTATTAAAGTACTTTTCTCGTTACAATGACCCCAGTATTATGAATAACATATATTTTGGCATCATATACCCACAGCTTAGCTATGGAATAGAAGTATGGGGTGCAGCATCTAATACTCATATAAATAGACTATTAGTACTGCAAAAGAAATGTCTACGGATAATGTTAAATGTTGATAAGAAACGGTCTTGCAAAGAACTATTTAAAGAAAAAGGATTATTAACTGTTGTATCACTGTATGTGTATAGGGTAATACTATTATTAGTGCTACGATATTCTGATAGGATTAAACGTAGTAATGAACTACATGATCACAACATCAGGAACAGATGTGACCTATACAGGCGTGTATATAAACAGAAATACATTGAAAAGGACCCTTTAATTATGGGAGTCAAATTATATAATAAATTACCATTAAATTTGAAAATGTTTACTGGCAACAAGCTAAAATTGGAACTAAAGAAGTATCTAATAGAAAGACCATTGTATAGGATAGAAGAATTTATTGATGAAAAATAGACGAACATAAAGGTACTGACTTTAGAAATAACTTATTGACGAAATCGGCTTTAATTAGTCTTTCTGAAATTATAATGTGTAACTTAAAAATTGTATCTATATTTATATTTTAAACTGTACATATATACTGAAATAATTTATATTATAACACTGACTGACAATGATTTTAATGTATATTTGTTTTAAAATTGTTAAAATACAATCCATTCTTAAAATCTTGTATGATATGTAGCATAACTTGACAATGGTATTTATATTATACTGTATATAGACATATGAGATATTTTAATAATATGTGAATATTTGTATCTTAATGTTACAGATATGTCTTAGTATATATATTATTAATTTAGTTTAGTGTCATCAATTATAAAGCTAGCATATTGTTTGATATACAATTATACTAAAAATTGTCACTAAATGAAATACAAAAGGTATTTAATATACAAATTTATTATAGGCTTAATGAGTAAAAATTGATGTATTAAATCTTGACTATGCCTGAAACACTTATTGTATACTGGCAATAAAAATTATTATTATTATTATTATTATTATTATTATTATTGCTGTCACCAGCGAATTGTCTAAGAGCACCGGATCCAGTCAGAACCATATGCATAACAGACAGACTTGGGAAACTGTATGAATTTGAATTAATTGGAATTGATTATTGTCATAATTTTGTTTTTATGTTATTTATTTGACTGTAATAAATAAAAATATTAATTTTTTTCTTCTTCTCTGACACAAACAATTAATTATTATTTATTATTAATGTTAATTATTAATACATCAAAAGATTACCCGAATGAACATGCTCGTGTTTGGGTTCAGTTCAGTTATTTACATTACAAAATTAATGCATAATGAAATACAAATACATAAAACAAAATATAACTCAATATAACTTAAAATCAATACTTAGAAAAAATAAATAAAAAAGAAAGAACAAAAAAATGCAAAGTGGGAAGAACAAATTTGAAGTCCTGTGGTATGACTAACAAAATGGTTCTTTAAATATGTAACGAAGTATCTTTTGTATCTAATGAATTACAGATTGAAGTAAATTATGACCTAAGAAATAACACTTTTGGTAGGCCTATACTTATCGAATTATTTGCTGTTCATATTAAGTATTTCTGGATGTGACCTAATTATGGAGTTATAGAGCCTTGGACTATAATAATTGCTATGTTTAGAGCCAGAAGAGGTGAAGTATTTTGGTTCTATTAAAGGCAAGGTTTTATTTCTTCTTGTAATGTAACTATGTATGTCAGATACATGTACGTTACGGTATTTGTGAAAGTATTAGTATTAAAAATAAAGTAATGGTATTAATAGAATTATTGGAGCTTTAACAGCGACAACACCTACAAAATCACATTGAACTACAGGAAGTTCAAATCACTTTTGTGAGATGTTGGGGCAGCATACTTCAGAGCAAATAGGAGCCCTCTATCAATTTGAACAGCTTTCAGAGTAATGAGAAGAAAATCAACTGACCCTTCAGCCATTATTTTCTTAAACAGACCTAGTGAATGGTAGAACAACTTTCAGTCTAATTTCGTTATTAGGGACAAATAACGAGCGTTGTAACCAAGGTTAATGCACTTGAAAATTAATGAACAAAAAGCATCAATATGGAATTAATTAAAAATTATTTTGTAATGGAGGATTAGCAAGTGCTAAGACGAGTAAAATTCTCTTCTAGAACCAAACTTTTGGCTCTTGACATCTCTGTGGCCGAAAGTTTAGTTTTAAAAGAGAATTTTATTACAAAATTAACATTACAAATCAGAGTCAACAAATTTTGTCAGCGATTTTTCTCGTATGTGAAAAATATAGTTTGTGACACTCCTAGTCTTGCTGTCAGTTGACAGATGTGAGAATAGAGGGACCTATTGGTTTTGAAGAATAACTAAACAATAAGTTCTAAATGCAAGCTGATCAGCTGTGTGTTAAGAGATATTTTGGCACTGAATCTGTTTTCCTTAAACTCACAATTTAAAATAAAATTGATTTTTGAAAAGTAAAAAAAAAAAGGATGTTTCACTCTCAAAACTATGTAATTGTGTTCAGTGTACAATATGAATAAATTCAAATCAATTTAAATAAATCCTGATATACGAGTAATTATATTCTTTGTTTTCTTAGATGTCCTATGGACTGCACGACTGGGCTAGTGCCCGAAACATTCACTACTTTGGTTAGGAGTTAAAAAAAAAAATTCCATTTAATTACTATAGACTGAGTTATTTAAAACCTTCTCGATTGTAATTAGCACTTACCTATGACAGAGACTTCCGCAGTGCACTCCTGCTCTCCCAGTGCACAAGTGTACTCTCCCTCATCGTGCACCGAGGTGCCTCTGATGAACAGCCTGCGCATGGTGCCCTTCTTCTCAAACACAAACTTGTCTTCAACTTCCTGGATTTGTTCTCCATCCTGAATTAAACAACATAACAACAAGATATGATAAATGCCATAATCATGAACAGAATTCATGAAAAAAATGAAACCGACAATCAAAAAACAAGTACCAACCTTATGCCAACTAACATCTGCTGTTTCTGAAGAAATCTCTACTTCCAGAACTGCACTTTCCCGCTCCTTAACTTCAAAGTCTTGCAGCTTCCTAATGAAGTCTGGTTTGAGTTCTGAAAAGCGTTAATTACATTTTACATACCATATCATTCTTTAACATATGTATCTAGTTGATAAACATCTCAGCCCTGGATATCAAAAGAATAGATCTAATCATCAATTCGTTTTTAAAATTATTATTAACCATGAAGGAAGATTGTTGATATAGGTGAGGAGTGGTTGGATGTAATGAGGAGACTGAGGAGGGAAAATCCGGTGGTAAAAATTCCCCGGCCACCTGTGGAATACATAGAGGAAACAATATTTGATATTCTAAAGGAATGGAAAAACAGATATTTTAGGGTAGAATGAGTTGTCACCTGAGGAAGACACAAGGGTAGAGTTGAAACTTTTATCCACTGGTTAATAATAATTTTAAAATCATCTTTTAATTGTATGTGAAACAGCGGAATTCAGGACCGATATGGATGTTTTAATCAATTCGTTTTAGAATATTATTTTGGAAAAGAAAGAAAGAAACAATTTAGAAAAAGACTCCTGAATGATGTGGTAATTTTTATTACAAATTTTATTTTTTTGATAAGTTCTGGTTACATTACGTTTGCTTACCTTTGACAGTGACTTTGCTCTCAGTCGTCTGGTTCTTGACTGTGCACTTGTATGTTCCAGCATCCAGGGCAGTGACCTTGTTGATCACCAGCTTGTGCTGTCGGCCCTCAAGGATGATCTGCCTGTGGTCCATGCCACTGATCTCCTTGCCGTTATGGAACCACTTGGTGGAAATGGAATGTGAAGTCTCGCACTCAAGGCTCAGCGTCGTCTGCTCCTCTACTGTCACCATCTGCTTCAGATTCTTGGTGAAGGTGCTGAGAAAACAGATCCGTTATTAATAAATGATACCACTTGAAAAACATCAGTTTCTTTTATTCGAACTCTGCACAGTGTCTGAAACATACAGCAGCTATCTATTATTTTATATCTAAATAGGAACCCACTCTTTTAAATTATCCAGCAATATCTTGATTGATGAATTTCATTTTGGTTTATATGAGTATAAATACTGTAATAATATATGTAATCGAAAAATCCACTAATTCCCTCAATATATCAATATTTTACATTACATGAACAGTATATAGTAAAAAGCATGTTCTGGTGACTTCTTCTCACTGTTCTTGAGTGTCCAGGTTCACTAAATCAAAGACTTTGCTAAATAACAAAGGCAATGTGTGTAATATCTTTACAAATATTGAAGGATGTAGAAAGCTTATCACTCTATTGAAAATATCACAGTTAAAAACATAACCTTAGTTTAATTCATTGTCTGCTAATAGTTAGAGAACTATTGCAATTTCTTTTGATGTGTAACATTTTGTACGCTATACGATTGTAAAGATATTAAAGTATTTATGTGAATAATACTTTGTACAAACCACCCCATATTATTTAACAAATAAATAAATAAAAAAAACTGCAGTTATTATATTCTGTAGAAAAAAAAACATTCCTAGCAAGAATTAAATCCATGTTTTCAAGTTGGTGTACTGATTCACAGACCACTTGCCTCCCTTAAGACAGGATTTTTATGTCCTCACAAATCCATCGATTCAATTCTTTATTCATCCTCTGGATCATATTACAATGATATGGGAATCGTCAATTTCTTAAACTACTAACTAAATCTAATTAACAATTAGGAAAACTTACAATTTATTTCAATTACAATTTTCTATACACTAAACTATAAGTATACAATATCGTTTTACTATTATATGTTGTCCTTAATTAGAATTTAATTTACAATTCTCATTGCTTATAATTTACTGTACCACTACTAGAAATATACAACTACAATTGAAATATACAACTACATAGGTACTACCTTTAATCTGTATGTTCCTCGTTCTTCCCACAGGTTTCAATAAATTCTTTTATGCTGTAAAAGCAGTGTTTGAACATAAAACGACCTAATTTATTTTTGAACAGGTTGTAGTTTGAAATATTTTTGAAAGTATCTGGTAAACTATTGTATAATATGATCCTGTTATAGCAAAAGCTCTCCGCAAACAAAGCTGTACTATGAGTGGTTATGGACAATTTGTTTTTATTACGAGTGTTATGGCAGTGAACTTGTGAGGAGACTTGGAATGTATTAATGTTTCTTTTTACATGGAATTAAGCAGGTTCTATCAATCATAGGCTTTACAAAATCGCAAACAGATTAACCACTAAATACTATGATGCTTACACTTTGTCAACATCCACGATGACTCTGGCTCCATGGGAGATGATGCCGACTGGGTTGCTGGCGATACATTTGTAATCACCGGCATCCACTTCTGAATCAGCATTTCTGATCTCTAGCACAGCTGTCTCGCCATCGAAAGTCATAGCCGCAGTTTCTGATGGCTCTAATGCTTCATTGTTTCTGTAAAATACAACAAATCATAAAATGTTAGTACAGTTAATTCTTGATTTTAGTGGGTGGATCATCCTGTTTGTGTGGGAATAAAATTTTGTCTTGGCTGGCTGTTGAAAATTGAAATTTGGTTGATTATCTTGAATGTCCACCGCCATGGGTGTATAGGTAGCATACTTGCCTTCCACCTTGGCAGTCCGGGTTCAATTCCCAGCTGGGTAGTGGGTTTTTCAGTAACGAAAAATCCCCGGGTTTAGGACTGGACATCATCCAGGAAAATCATAGGCTACATTAAAAAGCCTTAAATTAAAGTGGTGACTGCTAGATTAGGGTATAGGGTATTCACAATAGATCTATTAAGGTCGAAGTGTTAAGAAGTTGAAGGGCTTACACTACCCCTCATTAATGTGATCTAATCTAATCTATTGTCTTGAATATATGTTACATACAAAATTACTTATATAGAATTTGATAGTGAAAAGTATCTTCTCTATATATATAAAAGGCTTTGTCCTGACTGACTGAATGAATGACTGACTGACAGGAATCAACGTACAGCCTAAACTATAACAGGTAGAGACTTGGAATTTTGACAGTACCTTCATTTCAAAATGTAGGTGCTCACTAAGAAAGGATTTTGAAAAATTTTGATTTTAAATGCGAAAAATCAAATGTTTTTGAGAATACTTAATCCCTTTTTACATAGAATTATCCAGTCCTAATCACATTTGACATTAAAACATATTGTTGCCAGTTTGTCTCAGATGGGTTTGGAAAAAAAATGAAAGTAGAATAAATTTGACAAATGAGAGAACTGTCAATATCCACGAAAATAATGCAGTCACATAACTTTCTTTACCCTGGACATAGAGAAAACAATACGAGGTATGGTAATGTATATATATTATTATATCACGGAATGAAATCCACGAAAATAATGCAGTCACATAACTTCCTCTAGCCTGGAAATAGAGAAAACAATACGAGGTAAGGTAATATGTTTTGGGAAGAGATGTATGGAAGTGATATTGTATTTCTGTTTCATTCCCAAAACGGTTTTATGGTAACATGAGAGTGAGAAACAAAATTTTCAGACACGATAATACAATTTTATGTTACCGGAATTTCTGTTTATTCTTATTAGAACCCCTACCGGGCTTGCTTTGTGCTGTACAAGCAATGGGATGCAAAATTCTACATATAGCCATAAAAGCTATATCAAGCATTTTCTTAGGGAATAGTTTGAGTGTGATAAGTCGTTCTTCCTACTTCAAATTATAAATACCTATATAAGGATCCAGGAATTTAAAAATCTAAAGTTCTTCATAAGTTAATTTCCAATTACAAAATAAAAAACCCGGGCGACGCCGGGCCTTTTAAGCTACTAATATTATATGGAGTGAAAACATGGACAGTAAATAGTAAACAAAAAGCAAAATTAAGAGACATTGTAATAGATTAATGGAGTTCAGCAAAGAAATAAAGGAGAGAAAAAAATAATAAATAATGCCATAAAAGAATTAATGAATTTTGACAAAGATTTGTACTAATTGTTGAAACCAAAAGATTAAGATGGAATGGGAAGTTGAAAAGGATGAACGAAGGAGATTGCTTGAGCAATGATGAAGTGGAAACCTGATGGAAGAAGAAGGAAAGGAAGGCTGAATGATACCTGAATGGATGGTGTAAGAGGAAACGTGGTATTGAGAGGACTACAAGATACGATGGATAGACGATAGAATGGGAGCAAAATTAGTTAATATTAATACAGTAATTTGCGGGTGCGCGGGCAAAGAGAGTTAAGTCCACTTTCTTGTTACTGAGAATTAGAGTGACTTTAACATCGCTTTAGAGATGGATAAACCCATGAGACACATATCCATAACTACCGTACATTTTTGAATATGACTTACTGGACTTAACACAAATGAAGAACATTTTTATCTAACTCTATTGACATATCGCAATTTTTGAGGATGGTGGACTTAACTCTCTTTGCTCGCGCACCCGCGAATTGGAATGTATAAATATTATGTAGTGTTTGAAAACCCTGTGAATTAAAAATGTGTACATGAAATACAGTGAGACAAATGTGAAGTTACTTTACCTGAGCCACATAATATTAGGGGTTGGATTTCCTGTCACCCTCGCCAGCAAACGCAGTGTTCCTTTCTCTGGAACCTTCTCTTCTTCAAATCTTTCCAGGAACAGAGGAGCTTCTGGCTTGAACGAAGGAAGTTCTGTAAATAAAACATCAAATTTGACTCAAGCACATTGAAGAAGATTGATATAATATTGAAGATTATTGTTTTAATTTTTAGAATATCTGTATTTTTCCAGTGAAAATAAACACACATTATCCTTTTTATAGCAACAAAACTTGAAACTGTTTAAATCTGCATTGATTAAAAACACAATTTTATTAATGCAAACCACTTCACATCAGAGTGCATTTGGTCACCTCTTGGGCAAGTTATACTGTTATAATCTCTCTCTCTCTCGAATCCTATGCCCTCACTTGGGGCAAAGGGCCTCCAAGTGGAGGTTTCTGTTTACCTATGTGAATTTTGTTACGCCTATTTTCCTAGAGAGGGCAGAGGGACAGGTGGTAAGCCCATCACCCCTTAACCCCTCGCCGGAAACCAAAGTATTACTTGGACGTGAAAGGGCCGGGAAATTTTGTCCAGAGGCTCTAATTTAGGCTTGGAGTTCTTTTATGTGCCATAAATCTATGACAAGGGCCCCCCAGCTTAAAGTCCCTCCCAAAGGACTCCGTGCCCAGGATTTTTACGTCCTGAAAAACCCATCGACTGCGGCCAGATTTGATCCTGCAACCTTTGGATCTAGAGGCGGGCAAGCTACCTCTAGACCACCGCACCCGACATACTGGTATAATAAAAGTAAAAATATAACCTAGAGAACATAATTTCTTTTAAAAAATGGCTCTGTGAAACAGTATGGAATCATTTTTCACTCGTGCACTGGCGGGTTAATTTTATTATTGGGCTACGTGAGCTTACATTATATGAAAATCTATACTTTTAAACAGACCCTTTATAATACAGTCGAACATTCTTAAACTACTGAGAACTATATATGTCAATTTTCATACTACATAAAAGGGTGGAAGGATATAAAATAAGCCATACAGTATGTTAGCTGCATATAGAAGGTGTGAATTTCACTGTGTGTTCTGTACTAAGGATAACCACACAAATGTTGTGACTACTTCAAGAAATTGTTTATGTAGCAATGATACGTGCTAAAATGTTTGGAAAATGAAATGTGTTAAACAAACTTTAAAGTAAAATATGTAACAAGATCATAATATCTGTATTCCTCTGTTATGGGCTATTTTGATATGTTCTGCATAACACAATTAAAGTAAATATTTGAAACTAAACCTTAAATATATTTCTTCTAAAAACTCAAATAACCAACAAATTAATAAATATTAATTAATACCAATTCTTTTTTAATACCGGTGCTCATTATGCACAAGACTATGGACTCAACATAACCTAATGCAATGAAACTCTAAACACGTGATCTTAGTGATTAATTCTTATTGTTTCAAGTACCAGTTTTATTAATAATAATAATAATAATAATAATAATAATAATAATAATAAAAACACCGTACTCATGTGATTTGAGGGTTTCTTGGTGTTGAGAATGGATAATGTTTCTTGGGCTTTCAACCAGATGAGAAGGAGGATTGATTCTAAGCTTTCAGCAGCTCGCTCTGCTGTGGAAGAGAAACAATGAAAACTGCAGATGCATCAGGGTTTATTATACAGACAAGTCTGCAGTGGATCAGCACTATGTTGCCACTGGCCATATGGTCCAGTTCCATCAGACCAAGTTTCTACTAGGGTCATATTGTAGCAGATGCCTTGGAAATTCAGATCCAATAATGAAACTTCAATAGTTATGGTGGTCTAGAGCTAAAACAGACCTGGCAGCCATTATTGGCCTTTCTCACTTGTTAAAGAGGTCTGGATCATATAACTAATCAGAGATTGACTAACACACTATATACTTCACTTACCAATTATTTTGGTAGTACACGTTTTGCAGGTCCTTTGCCTGCATGGCAAACGCATACTACCAAAATAATTGGATGCAGGCAAAGGACCTGCAAAACGCATACTACCAAAATAATTGGTAAGTGAAGTATATAGTGTGTTAGTCAATCTCTGATTATAAATAATGTAGTATATGGTCGGTTGTTTAAACTCAAACTTCACTTACTTGTTTCTTTTCAAGAATCATCAATCGGCCTCCTGATCATCCTCAGCTTGTGTCCGACTGTTTTGAATTTCAGTTGTTTGTCCTTGTGATGCTCTGATCTAATCTCTGATCTAATCTCTGATTAGTTATATGATTTCACTTTACTGTGTGAGTTCCACCAGCAATAATTTGCATTTGTTATATAGGTCTGGATCACTATGATTTGATTATTTTTTCTTCTCAACCAATCAGAACTCTCCATCTGCTCCACTTTCGTTTTCCTATTGGTCCTCACTTCATCTATCTTTTCTTCATCTTTTCGTTATCTCTCCCAGAAGAGGGAGTAGAGCAAGCTGCCAAAAGCTCGAATAAATCATCCTACTCACCCAGTTGGAAGCTAGAGGAACTATTATCAACCTTATTTACTTGGAGACATCCATCCCCAAACATTGCTAGAAAAAACTTAACCTAAAGAACTTGCACTCCACTGAAATCAGTACCGGTACTGTATTTTGTACACAGCTTTCTTTATATCTTGACATTTATTTCATGATTGGTTCGCAAGTCACATACCACACTTTCCCACCAAATAAAAAAGATATTGTTTGAAGTTTCATTGCATACACATAAACAATAAACTGGTAACAGTGCAGACACAGAAATACAATACATGCCAAGTGGAACTGAGCATTCCACATACCATATAACTGTGCAAGTTGTGCGGCGTCTATCTTCTCTGTAGCGAAAAATTCATAGTCTGATAACGGCCTAATAGCTGCAAAACATTAATAGTTAGTCTGGGTAGCCATGCTAAAACAAAATAGCTCACTGAAATAAAAAGAAAAACAGGAAAGCATGGATAAAAATAAAAATGTGGCATGATCAAAACCAAGCAAGAAACAAAATGGTTTATAACCTATAAATGTAATATTAATAATATTCAGTTATAAATCATGAAGTCAACTAAATAAAACAAAAGAAATTACAATAAAATAAAAATGTTTCTGAAATTCTCATACGTCGCCTAAAATAAAAGAGTAAAATAAAAAAAAATAATTATAAAAGAGTAATATAATTAACCAAGGAAATAATTAAGTTCTTTCTTCAAGTCAGTTTCATTAATGGTGAGCTGGGCAAACACTGGTATGTGTTGTCACATTTTTATTTTATTGGTTGAAACAAAGAGTTCAGCAAAGGACAATATTATATTTTAAAGCCTGAATTATGAAAACACAACAATAGGACATTTTTATTTAGAAAATGAGAATGAACTAATTCAATTAGGGAATTTTATTTGGAGTAAGTTTATCAAAGTCCAGTGCAAACTGATAATTAAACTTGCACACTTTGTCTGTGTATAAGCATGAAGTAGAGAGAAACTAATGAAATTATAGGGGAAAAAAAGGCACCAAAAAACTGCATTCCAGTAAACATGGAAAAAATAAGAAAAAGTTATTCCATTGGAAATGTAAAAAATTAAAAACATACTATTACGGAATTCCTCTATATTTTATTCCAGGTATATATAAAAACATAAAAATCCTGAATGAAATTTTAAATGAAACACATGACCTAATCTTAAAATTGTTTCACTTCTAACAAAAGTATAAAAAAAATATCAGAAAATAAAAGCTGAAAACTCGTGTAAGTATACGAAGCAAAAAAAAATATATCATTGCTTCATGAAAAAAAGTAAGCAAAGTAAAAATTGCCAAAAAACAAAACTTGTATTTAGATTATATACAAAATCAAAATCACAAGAAAATGAAAATGTTAAGGAACTGGTGTAAACAGTAGGATATAAATTTAGGAAAGGGGAGAAATGATCCTGTAAATTATCAACAGTGATTCACATGGGACAAAACGATAAACACATAATTATATAAATACACTCGCTAGTTCATTGTAATTTATAATATAAGGCTAGTTCACACAAAGAAATTAGGTTTCGTAACTAAGTTTCGCAACTAAAACAGCTGCTTGATTGTGCAAGCACGAGATGTACTGGTGGCAATGAGTTACGACACCATGAGTTTTAGCTGATTCCAACTTTTCACGTAACTATAATAGTAATTTTGAAATTTTACGCATATTTAGCTTGTTCACGTTTTGTAAAATGAAGTGAGGAAATTGTGAAAAGCTGGATTCATATGTGTTTCAGGGCCGTCGCGTGGTTTGTTGGCGCCCGGGGCAAGATTTCGTCAGGCGCCTGCACCCACCCGACATTCCACCTATCTGTAAGGATTAAAACACAAACACACAGCGAGCGACGTGACGCGACACTATCAAATAGGCCTACATATAAACATTTGGGATTAAACACGCAATGAGCGACGCGACTTGGGGCGACGTGGACTGGACAAGTTCCAAGCCGCATCGCATCCAGTCGCTCGTTAGCAAAGTTGCGCGTCGGGTTGCGTCGCTGTCTGTGTTTTTGTGCCCAAAAGAGACACCTAATCGGATTACCTTACAAAAATACCAGATATAAAATTATTTAAATTTTTTGTATAAGATTGTATTGAAAATCAAATTAATACAAGTTTAGTAATGTTAGAAAATCTTAACAATCATAAAAAAAATACTATAGGCGTTATTAATGGACTACAAATTAATAGTGTGGGAAACCTCGATACATACATTGAATAGAATATAGAAAAGGGAACCGCGTTTATTAAATTAAGATAAGGTACTAAACATTAAATGGCATTCGCCTGGTTTTTGCATGAGCAAATGTCGTTAGAATTTCCATCAAGTCTATTTTTTGTGCTTCGTCATTTTCAATGGACAAGAAGGCCAGAGAATTAAGTCTCTCCTGTGACGTAGTTGATCGTAAATATGTCTTTATAAGGAAATATTTATTTTGGGATAACTTAGTACAAATATAAGCCTAAAGTTATTGGTGTCAAATATTTATTTGTTCAATAAAAACATACAACGTAATATTCAAAATTCAGTTATACCTAACTTTAAAAAATGTGTTATGTACATCCTACTTATTTTTTTAAAGTTTTTTTGTTTTATTTTTGCCGTTGCCACGGCGCCCCCCTAGTCGCGGCGCCCGGGGCGATCGCCCCGCTCGCGCGACGGCCCTGATGTGTTTCAAACGTATAAGTGGGAATTCAACAACTTGAACTTCAGAAATATGATGAAACATGCAGTTGCATTGAAATTAATTTTATGGAAAATGGGTGTAATTAGTTTCACGAAATCACTTTCATGAAAGTGGTTACGAAATCTAGTGTCATCATGTAAACTAGCCTTTACGGTGGGTACTACTACCAAGTCTTCCTCTCATCTTTAGTTGTGTTCAACTATGGAACTTCCATACTGTACCACCAGATGGTGCTGCTATGGTTTTATGAGTTTTCGAAATAGGCCTACTCATTCTTCACTGTGATGTTGAAATTTCTGAAGGTGTTTTTTTTTTTTATCTTCTCCCATGCTCAGTGCGATCCCACATGTAGGAAGTGTGGAATTCAAGATGAGACTTGGGTACACATATGTCCACAATTGGGCTCGGATAAACTGAGACCACAGGATATAAAAAGAACAAATCTGAGACTAATCCTATCCTCCTTGGAGGCAATGGGACTTCGATAAATTCTCCAGTAAGAGGGGCACAATGGGCCCAACTAAGTGGTCTACATGCACAGGACTGAAAGGGCTCGACTCATTTGTTTTCATGAATTCGTTCTTCCATATGATCAGATGGATCAGGTGATGTAGATTTTAAGCAAAACCACATCGTAGTCAAGGAAGCAGTTTTGCTTGAAAATCTACATCATCCACAGTGAAGTCATAATATATACATCATCCATTTCAACTGACCATATTGGAGAAGAACTACATAAAGACAAACAGGAATCACTTTCAAAATTTCAACATCCCAGGGGAGAATGATCTAAGCTGAATTGGAAAACTCATATAACCACAGCAGCAACATTTGGTGCTAGAGAACAGTTGAGTATGGTTAAAGATGAGAGAAAGAACCTCTTGAAAACATGTTACTAGTAAAAGATAAATCGTAATGGAGTAACGAGTGTATTTATACATTATGTGTTAATCAAGTCTGCATCACATTTCACAACATGAAGACACAGAGAGTAAAATTTAGTTGTTAAAATAAACTTACGTTCTACAACCAGCGTCGCGGTGGTTTCTGCTGAGCCTACAGGGTTCTTGGCAGCGACTGTGTACTGTGCAGTGTCCTCTGGTGTTGGTTCGATCAGTGTAAGCATATAAGTGTCACCATCCTTGCGGGTTTGTTTATCTTTCACAGGCTTGCCATTCTTGAGCCACTCCACGGTGGGAGTTGGGTTGCCAACAACCTGTGTGCTGAGCACTACACTCTCGCCTTCCTCCACCTTCATGCTCTTCAGTGGCTCTAACACCTGCGGAGGTTCCTTCTCTCCAGTTTTCACCTATATAGACACAATGCAAAAATGAGAAATTGTTACCTATACATATGAGTGAACCAGATCTTTTTTTATTTGGTTTTTATTTTTTATTATTATTTTTTTAATTTTAATTTTTTATTATTTTTTATTTATTTATTTTATTTTTATATTTTTTTATATTTTTCTTTTGTGACTGTCTGATTTCAGACTCATTTTGATGTCTTGTGATTAGTAAAAAATAACATAAAAAGCTATCAAATACGAAGTCAAGTGCATACATATCAGACCAGAAATCAAAATAAACTTGAACTGATTAGGTGTAAGCTAAACAAAAGGATAACATTACATAACATTACTGGTGTAACATTATATAACAAATTACCATATAAACTTCAAGAAATGTCCCCAAATTTATTTTCAGAAAAAACTATACTCCTGGCTTAAAAAAGATCCTTGTTATAATGTTCAAGAATACTTAGAATCAGATATACAAATAGAATACAGCAACTTAGTGTAATTATTACATATGTAATCTGTAAGTATATTTTGTTCATTTAGTGTCACTTAGGTTATGGCAGCGTTTCTCAACCTTTTTGAACCCGAGGACCTCTAAAATGTCTAAAAAAAATTTACGGACCCCTAATTTTACATCCCATTCTTAATATTCTTAATATTTGGGGTATTAAGTATAGGTCATTATAACGAAATATGTGAAAAAATTTTACTTCTTTACTTTCCACTTGCTTTATGATATTTTTTAATTATGTCTGAGGACCATAGGTTATGGTTATGGGTTATGGGATTAGTATAACTTAGAATGATGATTTTGACTGATTGTAATTAAGTTTGTAACATTGCAAATAATGATAAATTGAATTATCATAGCTTAGGTTGTTGAAGATATGTTTTTATGTAAAGAGCTAACGTGACTGATTGCAGTTGGTATGGCCTAAAGATCTTATTAAAAAAAAAAAATATATATATATATATATATATAAAATTCTTATAGGTTATTGGCCCAAATCAAAAGAAATACATACGAGAGAAATAGTCTAATACATAGTTATATGTTGTCACATTATCAGGTTCACTTATATCTTTTAAACTAGACCATTCCTTATGTTTATATGTGTCCACCTCTCGTTAGTGGAAGAGAAGTCCTTAACTGTGTCAGAGAGAATTAAATAAATAAAATAACAAATAAATAAATAAAACAATATGGAAGCCTCAGATCTCTTGGGTTACGATAACATGTCTATTATGAATCTTAAAGGGTGTTTGTCAGTTTTTGTTAGATCAGGTATTATGACAGTTAGGTACTGCAATTTTTATCTTTCAATGCTTGCTTTATATAAAAGAAAATATTAACATCTATAATGATTTGGGTTCTTCACATAGCTATCAAACTTGACATAGGTAGGCCTATCGTTTAGGATTGATTAGATGTTAACTATAATAAAAGACAAGAAACGTTTTATTATATGTCGATTAAGTTTTACAATGCTCAACCTCTGTCTTCAAAACAACCGCCCTTGGGTTTTAAAAAAGAAGTAAATAGAACACTGACAGAAAATTGTAGGCTATTTATAAGGTGGATATACTTTTGGATATATATTTTTTTGTTTTAATTTTTTCTTTTTTTTATCATTTACTGTAGAGTTAATTTGTTATTATGAAAAATGTAAACATTAGACTTACTCTACAATCATTTGTATAATTAGTTGTAGCCCTATATAATATTGTACTTTATTGTATAAAATGAATTGTTAAATGACTGATTGCAACCAAAAACTGCCCAAAGGTCAATAAATACATAAATAAATTTACCTTCAAAGTGAGTTGTACAGAGGCTTCGCCTTCTCTGTTCTTGGCGACCACTTCATAGCTGCCCTCTTGAGTTTTCTTGATCTTCTTGATACGCACAATGCTAGTGTACATGTGCATATCGGACTCGGAGATGATAGTGACATTGCCTGTGGACTTCATCTCCTTGCCATTGAAGTACCATGTGACTTCTGGTTCAGGTACAGCCACCAGACGGCCTTCAAGTTCAACTTCAGTGCCTTCATCTACACAACGAGCCTTTGGTTTTCTCGAAAACATGGGTGGAATTCCTTCCAGAATGTCAGCAAGGGAAGACTCCCTGCAAACATCATTTAATACATTTATGAAATGCTTACAGTACATCTAAACTAAACTGTAGTTTCTTTAATTAATGAAAAAAAAAATGTGATTTATCAATATTATACATTACACTTTAGCTTACCCTTACCAACTCGACATCTTTAAGTGAAAAATACTCGAGAGCAAGAGAATTAATGATTTCATTGTCAGAAATTCAGCATTAGCCAACAACAACAACACATTACACTTTAATACCGAACATTTAACGTCACACAGTTATTGTATCAGTAAGTAAAAACTTACAGAATAATAACATATGCTTCAATGGTTCTTCTTTGAGCCTTTTCACACTAGGTTACTTGTGACGGTCACTGGGGAAGAAGCATTGGTTTAAATGGGAGCTTTCATACTGGGTCACCATGGGGACTCACCCAAACACAAGTGACACTGCAGTGTCAACTCCGAACACATGTGACGGTCACTTGTGACTGGTCACCAGCAAAGAAGCATTGGTTTAATTGGGATCTTTCACACTGGGACACTTGTGACGGTTACCACATTTTTTGATTGGCAACAATGCAAGCTGTATATACATAATTCAGTTGTACAATCGAGCCCAGTGAAACTAGTTATCCAGCCATGAGTTTAGATTTGATTAATACTGAAGATTTTATAAGTGAAGTGGAATGTTGACCTTTTGGGATGTCAAAAACGATTACAAATTGTTTTATCATGTAGCTACTATTGGCAATACTAGTGGTGACCCAGTGTGAAAAGGCCCTTTGTCTCCATCTTCAGTTGAGTTTGTTTCTCTGTCCATCAGAATCCTCCAGGTTGTATGAATTTTGAAATGAGTCATTATATAACAGATAGATCATTGGATTATTAGCTAACCTTCCCTCCTCCCCATTATGCTTAAAAGCTAACCCCTACCTTGAGAGACTCTTCCTTGAGATAGATATTGTGACATCAGATCCATGATCCGAGAGAGGAGCCTCTACGATGAGCTCAGTCGTACTGGAGGCAAATCCGGCGGTATTCTTTGCTACACAGGTGAACATTCCAGCATCTTCTGGGAACACTTCTTTTACAATCAGTGTTGCCACGTTGTCATCATCATAGAATATCTGAAAACAGTATCATCCCGCATTAAAACATCAATCTTACAGGCACAAATAAATACAGTATTTTAAGTAGATATTTTTTACTGTGAAGCGATACTATAAATGGAATGATAGTACTGGTGTATGGTCAGTATTTTTACACTCCACTTACTTGTCTTTTTTATAAGAATCATGGTTTCAATCACCATCGTGATCATCCTCAGCTTGTGTCCAACTGTTTTTAATTTCCATTGCTGGTCCTGATGAATTTGGAGGGGTGTGTGTGTTTGATGGTCGGCCACGGTAGTCTAGAGGTAGCGTGCCTAACTCTAGATCCAAAAGTTGTGGGATCAAACCCGGCCGCGGTCGATGGATTTTTCAGGACGTAAAAATCCAGGCCAGGGCACAGAGTCCTTTGGGAAGGACGTTAAACTGGGGGGCCCGTGTAGTAGATTTACGACAAGTAAAAGAACTCCAAGCCTAAATTAGAGCCTTTGGACAAAATTTCTCAGCCCTTTCACGTTCACGTAATACCTTAGATTCCGGAGGGGGTAAAACTGTGGTAAACCTGTCTCTTTTCCTTCTCTCAGAAAATAAGCATAACAAAATTCACATAGGTAACAGAAACCTTTACTTGGAGGCCCTTCGCCCCAACATAAGGGATATAGGAAACCAGATACAGATGTGTTTGATAATGTCTGTGTTGGGTGGAAGTTTTGAATGAGGCTGTGTGTCATATGAGTGTTAAAGTTCATTAATTTGTTTTTGTGTTTCTAAATAAAGATATTCTCCCATTCTGTGATGGCCGTTGAACACATACAGTAAATCAAGGAAAAAATGACTAAAAAGTGTCCATCAGAACTTAAAGCATGGTAGAATATCTTTATTCAAAAACACAAAAATAACTTAACGAACTCCAACACATATATGAGAGCAGCCTCAATCAAAATGTTTATCCGTCACAGACATTATCAAACACAACTTCCCTGCAGCTTCAACAGGACCAGTAACAGAAATTCAGAACAGTCGGACACAAGCTGAGGATGATTACGATGGTGACTGAAGCCATGGTTCTTGAAAGAAGACAACTAAGTGATATTGAGTATAAAAAAACCAACCATATTTTATCATTCATTAAAACACAACACCTGGCATCTGAAAGAAAAGCTTAATTATTATACAAGAACTACAGGCAACTAACAATTAGTTATTATTTAATGTCAAACCTGTTAGGACCATTTGCTTGATTGTTTTTACCACCTTATAAATTAAAAAACCCTAGTATAATCATTATTATTCTTACGCTTATTACATTTTTTTACAAGACAATATTTGCTCTTTTAACATACCTGTATATAATGTTTTGTCTTAATGTAAAAGTTTAATTGGATTGGTATATATAATGCATAAAAGATTTCATTATGTTGTCCAGTCCAAGGCCACCCGCCTGGTGGACAGATTGATTTCTAAAGGCACTGTATATCATTGCCTTAATAAAAAACATAACATAATCATTACCAAAATAATTAACACACGAGATCTAACACTATATTGTTTTCTTAAAAGAAAAATAGAGTTAGTGCCGAAATAATTACCGTATTTTATGGACCATAAGACGCACTTTTTTACCTTGAAAACAGAGCCTTAAAAGTTGGGTGAGTCTAATGGTCCGAAGTACACTCAAAAAATTTAAATTATGGTAAATATTGCCGGAATACCATATATATACACAAGGTGTTGTAAGCGATAAGACAGTTACAAATTTTAGCACAGACTGTACATCACTGTACTTGTCACAATCGTAAAGTGAGGGTAGGCGGAAGCCAGGTATACAATGCGGAAAGAAAGGTATTGAGCTCTTTTATACAAAAGGAATGTCTTCGCCAGGTGGTTTAAATGAATGCAATGACCTCTAAACAGCCTTATCGTATGGTGAATTGAGGATTAGAGGGTGTAAAAGTATTTTCAATCTTTCATGAGAAATCAGTTCAGTTGTTAAAATCTACGCGAGCCACCTGTACAGAAGAGATTTTCGTACAATGCGGATTTTAAGTTAGAAGTGATTTACACAGATTCCATTGTACAAGGTTATAATTTGTTTATGTAATGAACCATATTATTCCCTTTAAAATGTTTCGTCTAGAATCACATTAAATTTCTTTTCCTTTAAATTTCCATCCTAAAATTAAGGTGCGTCTTATGGTCAGGAGCGTCTTATAGTCCATAAAATACGGTAAATCAGTAACACTGTTACTAACCTGGAAGTCCTGAGATGGAAGAAGTACAGCAGTCTCCTTGAACCAAGTGATCTGTGGTCTTGGGACGCCTTCCACTTGGCATTCAAACTGCACAGTGGTGCCATCTTGTGTGTGTTTGGGCTGCAGCTTCTGCACGAAGCGGGGGGCAGTTGCTTGCTCACCTGGTGTTGGTTCTGCAATCGTAACATCAACCATTAGAAATTTGAAGTTGTATTTGAAATTTATTATATACCTGAAATTGCTTAATTAGTTTATTCATATCCATGTACTACCAGTTTATAACATGACACAGCAATTTACCATTGTAAGTGTTTGATTTTAGTAAGAATTTAGATTGAGTTTTGCATGTCAATTGTAAAATTTTGTGAAACAGAAAAGTGACAAATTGTCATGACAATTTACATACTTGTCAACTATTTAAAAAAAAGATGTGTTTAAAATAATTCTAAATCAGTGGATAAAGGTTAAAAAATAAAATCACAACTTTTCAACTCTGCCCTTGAGTCTTCCTCAGGTGACTTCTCACCTTTATCTACTGATTTTGTAATAATTTTAAACACATCTTTTTATTGGATTTGACTCAGTGGAAATTTGGGACCGATATGGATGTTTACTGTCAACTATTTTCCTGGCATATACACTGCTTTGAGAAGCAGCAATATGTCGCACTTTAGGATTGTCTGACATTTGATTGTCACCTGACAATTGTACAATTGTCATGTTTATGAAATAGGGCACTTTTCCCTATTAACTCCTCCCGGAAGATGGCAGCAGAGCAAGATGCTGAAAGCTAGGAATCAATCCTCTTACACACAATTAATTCTGTTTTTCACTCAACTTCACTAATATAAGTAATGACTTACACATTACTTAATGACTTACTACTAAAATCTGGACAAATGGACAAAATTCCCCCAAAGAAAAACTCTGGCATTTATGAATTAAAATGCAAAGACTGCAGCAAACTTTATATTGGAAAAACTAAGAGAAATTTAAATATAAGGCATAAGGAACACTTAAGAAATATAAAGTATAAACAAACAGATAAGTCGGCTGTTGCACATCATTTTTGGACCACGGAACATGAATTTGAAGATGATATTAAATTATTAAAATCTGTAACAAAACCGATAGAACTAACGGTTTGGGAAAAAATTTTCATTCAATGGAACAGGAATAACTTGGTTAATTTTGATATCCCAAAGGAAAACGACCTCATCACTACACTGATACGTCCAACAGAGACATCTACCAGTCTTCCAGCAAACTCGGCAGTTGACCTCATCTGATGATGCAGCTAAGAAGCTGTGAAATGCATTATGTGTAAGTCATTACTTATATTAGTGAAGTTGAGTGAAAAACAGAATTAATTGTGTGTATATGATTACTTCACTGTGAATCCCAGTTACAATACTTGTTTATTATCAATTATTATCAATTATTCACTCATCTGGAAGCCTAAGAAACAATCCAATCTTAACATTGGGAAAGCAATTGAAATGTCTCCTATGAAAGTGACCTTGAGCTTGGAACCTTTTGCAGAATAGATTAAATTAGTAGGCCTACATTTTAATAGATACAAACTTAAATGAGATGTGTCCTAAATTTTAGATGGCCTAGCACGAACAAGAGCTGAGCGAGACTTACTCTCAAACACTGGCAACTTGTCAATCTTCTCATGCACTTTCTTCTGCACATAGGCTGTGTAGCTGGGGCCATCCAGTAGAACCTGAACAGGAACCAAGCCCTTTTCTTCCGTCAAGTGTTTCTTCACAAACCACCAATCTGAGGAATGATGTTCTGAAATGTAAAAGAACACCAATTATACTATAGAGTAGGCCTAAAGATGAATGCAATTATGCTCATTTCAAAGATAATTAAGAAACTCAGACGAAAATTATGAAATGAGACAAAATAACATACAGTGAATGCCGCTTAATGTTATCAATCGGGTAATGTTATCACTTTTATGAAGTCCTGTATGGAGGAATACTGATACATTGAAAATTGTGATCAAAGATTCGGTTTATGTTATCACATTTTCCTTTTTGCAGCTTTATTTCCAAGTACTGTATCTCATTCAAAATTTCGTTTTTAAGAATTTCATTTCTAACTCAACTGTATTGTGTTGTACTGGAGGTAGCAAATCCAGCTCACAGGATGACCAGCTCGGTGGCATTATATAACTTTCTCTTTTAAGCAATAAAACATGTTTCACCCCACAGTTAAGCTGCAGCTTTTGATTTATTAAGATAACGGTGTTGACATACAATGTTGGCTAGTGTAAAATGAAGAGACTTGAACAGACAAGCGTCAGATGTTTTGCTGCGTGGAGTTCATCAAAGACCAGTATAGAGTTTCAAAAACACACGTAACTGGTAACTGAGTATGGAGTATTGATTGATGAACTTCTAAAGAAAAGTAAAGACAATTAAAAACTTTGTTACTAGCTGAAAAATAGTTGCTTACAGTCTATTACTGTATTAACCTATGAGTGGTTTAGTGAATCACAGTTACGTATTATTTTATGAATAAATATTTCTAATTCTGTTTTGTAGTGTATTATCTTATATATGAATAAATATCCTTCATTTAATTCCTTCGGCTACTGTTATCAGTCGGTAAATATTATCAGATTAGCAGCATCCCGAAGTGATCACAATAAGCGGTATTTATAATGTCTTAATAAATGCGATTAGAAGCTAGTTGCATAATGCACTATTAATATTATTCCACATTATCACTCCCAGTGTTTTCCATCTTTTCCTACACCTCAAAAAATTACATTATTGTAGTTTCTTGCTTACCTAGGACATAAACCCTCTCTCCTTCAACTAAATTGATGGCCTGGTCATTCTCAGCAACATAGGAAGATACGGAGAAGAACAAGTCTCCTTCTTGAGTTTCCACGACGACATGCTCTTTGGCCACTGTAATGCAAAGAAAACAAATGTGCATCTTTGGTTAGCACTGTACATTCAGGTAAATAGAGTATTGTTCTTTAACAAGCAGAAAACACTCTTACCTTCTTCAAAGACTTCTGTTTCCTTTGTAATGCTCAGAGAGACAGCCTCTGAAAATTGATTAAAAATACAATGAGGCAAAATTCAAGATTGTACATCCCTGCAAGAAAGCATGTATGTAGGCCTACATATGTATGTATGTAATAACTATGAATGGAAATTATGTTTTCTCTTATGGCTGAAATGTGATTTTACAAAATCAAATACAAAGCTAAGTTAAACTTAAATCTAATCTTTAATACAAAAATATTCTCATAGAGAAATACATCTTTCGAAATATGAGGGCCATTCATAAAGTAAGTTTTCCTGGGGCTGTTTACAGGAACAAAACACAATTTCATGGAAATGTTTATTGCAAAAGATACAGCAAGTGTTCAGCTATTTTTCAACATATTCGCCACTGGAATTGAGACATTTTTTATACCGTGGGACCAAAGTTTGAATACCTGTGTCAGAGAAGTCTGCCACCTGGGATTTGAACCATTTGTGTGGCAACCATGTCCACCTCTTTGTCATTCTCTGTCATTTCTTGAGAGGTAGGAAATGATGAAAATCAATGGGAGCGAAATCCGGGCTGTAGGGTGGATTTTTAAACATCTCCCAGCAAGCCTCCTGCAGAAGTTCGACTAGGAGGTCTTTAAACACCCACCCTACAGCCCAGACCTCACTCCCAGTGATTTCCATCTTTTCCTATATCTCAAAAAATGACAGAGGGGCAGAGATGGTTTTCACACAGTGGTTCAAATCCCAGGCGGCAGAGTTCTATGACATAGGTATTCAAAAGTTGGTCCCACAGTATGAAAAATGTCTCAATTCCGGTAGCAAATGTTTTGAAAAATAGCTGAACACTTGCAGTATCTGTTGCAATAAACATTTCCATGATACTGCGTTTTGTTTCCGTATACGGCTCCAGGGAAACTTATTTTATGGACGGTCCTAGTATAAAGTTAAAAACAAATACATTTAATGATAATAACAGACATCAATGTTAAATTTAATAATACAGTATTATAACATTGCTTCATGATGATAATTTCATACAAATCAATTACTTAAAATACAACATTATTTTCTGATTTGTTAATTTTATATAATTCCCAGATCAAAAATGACTGGTTATGTAGGTACAGAATAAGACAATGTATTATTTCTAAAGGAAGTAAATGGTAAGTTTATTGAGGTAAATTAATAAATGCATAACACAGGCCATTGTGACCTAGCAATATATTCGTTTCCTTCAAGAGGGCCCTTGAGCAGATAGGCTTACCACCTGTCATTCTACACTCTACAGGAAAATAATTGTAACTGAATTTTGCCTTTGATAATGAAACTCTCTCAGAAGGTCCCAATGGTTCAGACACTGAGTATGGGTTCACTGATTCAAACTGCAACATGGCTATGAAAGATAAACTGCTGATAATTATTAACAAGTACTTGACTACTACTTAATTTAAAAAGTTTCAAAACCAATAACACTCTGAATTGAAAGTATTGGTAATTCATTTTCATTTTCAATTTGAATGGCCTGAAACATGTCTTATTCTGTGCTAATGAACAATATTACGAAATAATGAAGTGGACAATGCAGTAGAATTCATAAGTTAAAAAGATTAAATAAAAATAAATTCCAGTTAAAATACCATTGATTTATTTACTCACAGCGAATAATTAAAAAGATGTCGCACAACATTTCGGATCGTCCTTTGACCCTTCCTCAGGTGCCTCCTGAATCACAACTGTTCACAAGACGAGGAAACTTCCACACTTGGTAACTATCGATCATAAACATCGTACATCAAGCATATTTATTGACCCATTCATTTGGGACTCCAAATTTTACAATCTTTTGCCCTCACTGTAAGTAAATAAATCAATGGTATCTTAACAGTTTTATAGGTAGGCCTATATATAAGTAGACAGTGAAATTGAGGACCGAATATGGCAAATTTTGAAGAAACAATAAATTCCAGGTAATCAATAAGTAAAAAAATTTTGTCTCCAGGAGATGTAGAATTTTATTCTTCAAGTCCAGTTCACTATAAAAGAAGAGACTCAACGTTCTTAACAATTTTGAATTACGAAGAAAAGTAAAGTATTAAAAAAGAAAAGAAAACACAAAACAACGAAACAAAAGAAAAACACCACTGCAAAAAAATTCAAGAAAATGTTGAGTCTCTTTTAAATAACTCTACTTAAAAATTTCAAAACCAAAAAAAGCGACAGCATGCAAGCAAAAAAATAAGAAAAATAAAAAAGCATTTAAGCGAGATCTGTTAGTTCTTTGCTTTGCCAGTTATACTTACGCATAGTGAAACATAAAATACAGCTGCTTACAAAGTACATGAATTGACACACAAATCTTCGATGGAAATATTTTCACCTCATCTAGAATACAACACAATTTACAATAAAGTATCACCAATAATATTACAAAGAAACCCACACACATTCACACACTATTTGCGCACTCTAATAAAAAGCAGAAATATATTTCTTAAGCTTAAAAAGCAGAAGCAACTAACTGCTTGGTTTAGGCAAGAAGGTGTATACAACGATTACAATAAAGTTGATATATATAATTATATTGACCCTTTCATCTGGTTTAATTGATTTTTTTTTTGGTCATACCGTACCAATTTTATCTGGATATAAGCCATCCCTGAATTTAAGACTCACATGCCTTTTCAACACTATAGTAAAGGAAAAAATTAAAAATAAATAAACTGAAATAATAAAATGCCTCATTTTCACAACATTAAAGTGACACATTTCTTAGGTGAAATATGCCTGCAATCAGGAAAAGAAAGATCAAATGATTTGAATTTTTAAATTATTATTTTTTCCACCAAACTGTAAATAAAAATGACAGAATACAAAATACAAATCGATACAACTCATCGATGTTGAATATCGCATGGTCTGTCTATTTTGTAACTCTGACTTTAAATTACCATTTGAGCATTGCATTTGAGCAGCACATAGTACAGGAATATTTCGTAATACCGCTATCCCAAAAGACGTGGAATACAAAGCATACAATGAACATTGTTTATGCAGTTACATGCATTTTTTATGATGCTTGAATTGGAATCAAAGTACTTTTAATGTGAAATCGTTTCTTGTATCAATATTTTTTGCGGATACCCGATAGTCAATAGGAGGTTCTGGCTGCCAAAAATCTTTTCTTAAATTCTTGGAAGGCTAGCATGAAAAATATTCTACTTTTCAGTAAAAGAATACTTAAATAACAAACTGTTTTTTGTATGCTGTTACTTTTTAAAAACCTTATTTTATCACTCAACTTCACTTACACATAACGCATTTCCCAAGCGACTTGCTTGCGTCCTCAGATGAGATCCTTTACACAATAGATGAATTTTTAAAAAAGTACAAATACAGAGAGTACTAAATTATAAGACAGGACTACGTAGCCTATATTCAGTAAATTTTACCAATTTATTAATTTTTAACATAAATTTATAACCTAGAAATTAAGTACATTTGTGTAACTAAAATTTATTTTGTTCAATTCATATACTTGACAAAGCCTTGTAAACCTTTTATATTTAGCTAATAAATCTTGAATTCTTGAAAATCTGAGGATGCAAGCAAGTCGCTTGTGAAACACGTCATGTGTAAGTAAACACTTAAAAGTGAAGTTGAGTGATAAAATAAGGTTTTTATAATTTGACCTCTTCTCTGTGAGTCCCGTAACATTATGTATGATTATGCTGTTACTTATTAATTATGAAATTTATTAATTTATTAATTATGAAATTTAGTTTTAGAATGAATGTATCTATATGGTATAAAGAAGAATTCTATTTCCATTATATAACCCATTGTTTACACCTTCTTGTCCATTTTAATGAAGCTCAATAAAAATAATGTTATTGCAGCAAAATTGAATGTGACACAATGAAAGGAATAAGCGTAATAAGCGGTGGGTTATAGCGTTGCATTAGTAAGCACCTATTGAAGCGATAGAAGCGATACTCTGCTCACTACAGCTGGGGAGAAGCAGAAATAACAGTTTTTTAACCTTGTTCGTAAGTCTGTGAAGGCTTCCTCTTTGGCTTCAGCTTGAGCTGCATGGACTCCTCCTCGTAAAGCGTGCCCTCTGGTTTCGGCTTACGGATGCCAATCTGGACCGATTCCTCTATCTCCTGCACTGAATATGACGACCTCCTGACGTCTGTTGAAACTTTGCGTTTCAGCTGCACCTGGAAATTTTCTTCAACATCCTCAGATACCCTTCTAGGTCCTAACCTTATTGTCTCCTCTTCTTCAGGCTCTTCGACTTTGTAACTTGGTCGTTTCTTCAAACCTATAACCTGCACAACCTCTTCCTCTTCTTCTGGCTCCTCAACAATTTGTACTTCTTCTGGTCCTTCTATCTCTTGAGTGATTCTTATTGTTTCCTCCCCAGTTTCTTCTGCAAATGTTTTTGGACGCTGCTTCTTAAGACGTACTTTACCAGACATAGTTATGTCCTCTTCTTCATATGAACCCAACTGAATTTTGAATTCCTGCTCAACTTCTTCTATTGTCTTCGTTGAACCAGGAACAATGGTAACAGTCTCGACTTCAGTGACTTCAGGAACTTGTGGAGCTGGTTTCTTTACAGGCTTCAGCTTTTTCAGTGTTATTTCTTCAGATATTTCCTCAACTATTGACTCCTTTCTTGAACCTTTCCTCTTTGGAGTAATTGTAAACTCCTGAGTAATTTCTTCAGATGTAGGTTCTTTAGGCACCTTTTTCTTAATTGTTATTTCTTCTTGCACATCTTCTGTCTCTGGAATCTTTGGCTTTATCTTTTTGAGAGTTACTTCTTCGGCCACTTCTTCCTTTGGTTTTTCTGGCTGCATCTTCTTTATTGTGATTTCTTCAGCTGCTTCTTCAACCACAGGCTTCTTTGGTTTCTTAAGTTTTTTAATAGTTATCTCTTCACTAACATCCTCTGCTTTTGGCTTTTCTGGTTCTGTTTTCTTTATTGTAATTTCTTCAGCCTCTTCTTCTACCACAGGTTTCTTTGGCTTCTTAACCTTCTTTATTGTAATTTCTTCACTAACTTCCTCTTCTTCTACTGGTTTCTCTGGTTCTTTTTTCCTTATTGTGATTTCTTCAGCCACTTCTTCTACAACTGGTTTCTTAGGTTTCTTAACCTTTTTCAGTGTTATTTCTTCACTAACCTCTTCTTCCTCTTTCGGTTTCTCTGGCTCTTTCTTGATTGTTATTTCTTCTGCAACCTCTTCCACTACTACAGGTTTCTTAGGTTTTTTAAGTTTCTTTATAGTGACTTCTTCGCTCACAGGTGCTTCTTCTTCTTGTGGTTTTTGAGGTTCGATCTTCTTGATAGTTATTTCCTCAGCGACTTCTTCCACTACCTGAGGTTTCTTTGGTTTTATTATTGTTTGAATGGTAACATCTTCACTCACATCTTCAACTTCCTTCTTCTTCAAGGTAATCTGTTCAACCACTTCTTCAACCACTTCAGGTTTC
This sequence comes from Ectobius pallidus, assembly GCA_964059195.1. Classification (NCBI taxonomy): domain Eukaryota; kingdom Metazoa; phylum Arthropoda; class Insecta; order Blattodea; family Ectobiidae; genus Ectobius; species Ectobius pallidus. Next base: position 168,729,242 of record CAXKWD010000006.1, read on the forward strand.
TTAGGTTTCTTCACCTTTTTCAGAGTAACAGCTTCAGTTATTTCCTCTGGTTGTACTTCAGGTTCCTTCTTCCTTATTACAATCTCCTCAGCCACTTCCTCTACTTCTGGTTTCTTTGGCTTCAATTTTTTAATCACAATCTCCTCACTTACTTCTTCTTTAGGTACTACTGGTGCTTTCTTTAGTGTTATCTCTTCAGCTACATCCTCTTCTACTGGTTTCTTAGGTTTAATCAATTTCACTTCTTCTACTACCTCTTCAGCTGGTTCTTCTGGTTTTGGTTTAGGCCTCCTTAACTTAATTTTCTGAACAGGCTCATCTTCATGCTTAATTTCTATAGGTGTAATCTTCTCTTCTTCATCGGGTATTACTTTAGGTTTGGGCTTTGGAGGTTTAACTTCTTTTTCTTCAGGTTCTTCTTTAGGCTTTTCCTTGGTGAACGGTTTCAGTTTTATTTCTTCTGGTTTTTCTGGTACTGGTTCACCCTGTTTTTTCCTAAGCGTGATGTCCTTTTCTTCCTCGGGTGCTGGTTTCTTTGGAACTCCCTTCTTTAAAGGAATCTGTATAACTTCAGGTTCCGGTTTGGTTTCTTTAGGCTTTGGTATGATAATCTTTTCTTCCTGAGGAGTTTCTTCTTCCGGTACTTCAGGTTCAACCTTTACAGGTTCAATTTCTTCAGGCTCGTCTTTATATGGCTTAGGTTTCTTAAGCGGTTTCAATGTAAGAGGCTTTTCTTCTGATATCTCTTTTATTTTCAATTCCTGAGGCTCAATCTTCTTAGGTTTAATGACAACAACTTCCTCAGCTACCTGTGGCTTTTGTGGTATTTTCTTTAGTGTAACTTCTTCCGGAGCCTCCTCTGTCTTTGGTATCTTCCCTTTTCCCATTATCAGCTTCCTTTCCTCAGGTTCCTCAGCTTCTGGCTTCTTTTGCAGTCTTTCCCATGGAATCTTTTCTTCTTCTTTCTCTTCCTCTTCAGGTTTTTCAGGTTCTTCGATCTCAAACTCTGGTTCTTCAAGCTCAAAATCCTCTTTTTCAGATAATTTCACCTTCTTTACTTTCTTTTTCTGCAATTTTAGAGCTTCCTGGGTGTTTCTTGATAAAATTCCTTTATCAGATTTTACATTGAGCAGTGTTACAACTGGCTTTATTTCTTCTGGAGGATATTCCACAACTTTAACATTGCTTTTTAGAAACACCTTTGGAAGTTCTGCAGACTGGATCTCTCTCTTCTGTACTGTAGCTTTCTTCAGCTTCACTTGTGCAAATAATGGCACTTCTTCCTTCACATCTACAATCTTTATTTTTGTTGGTTTTATTTCTTTTCTTTCAATTTTCATCAGTTGTGGCTTAAGTTTTTCAAGCACTGGTTTCTTTTCAGCCGGTTTCTCTTCAACTGGCTTTTTAGGTTTCTCTATTTCAGGCTTTTTAGGGACTGGTTTCTCTTCAATTTCTTCTTGTGGTACAGGTTTTATTTCTTCTTCTTCTGGTGCCTCTGGAGCTTCTTCTTTGCTAACTGGAGTAGGCTTTTTCTTTTTCTTAGAAAGTTTTTTCACTGGGGCCTTAACATCTGCCTCTGTAATACTAACTGGCTCTTCTACATCTTCAATAGGTTTAGCTTCTTCAGGAACAGTTTCTTTTGGTTTTATATCTGTAGTTGTTGCTTCTGGTGTAACTTCAGTTATTTCTACAGCTTGTGTGCTCAGCACAGTACCTTTAGCCTTGTCTGGCAGTGGTTTTACTTCAGGTACCAAATCCTCTGTCAAAGTCTCCTCAGTCTTTAATTCAGCTGTTGTTGCTTTCTTCTTCTTCACTGAAGGTTTCCTCGCTGGAGCCTTTTTGACATCTACCTCTTCGATGCGAACAGGTTCTGTTGTATCCTCCACAGGAACAGCCTCTACAGGAACTGGCATCTCTGGTGTACTCAGTTCTTCTGTTGTTGTTTCAGGCGTGACTTGAGCAGTCTCTCGTATTTTGTGGGGAAGAATAGTTTTATCTGCCTTTCCTATAATAGGTTTTTCTACTTTTTCCAACTCTTGTGTTGTTGTTTCTGAAACAACTTGAACAGTTTCTCTTCCTTCGTGGAGGAGGATGGTTTGTTCAGCTTTTTCTGGAGCAGGTTTAGCAGGTTTCTTAAGTTCTGTCGTTGTTGTTTCTTCGGTAACTAATGCAGTCTCTCTCTCTTCATGAAGAATGAGGGATTCTGCTGCTTTCTCGGCAGAAGGCAACTGTTTTGGCACTAAGTCTTCTGTAGATTCTGCTACTTCTTCTTCTGTTGTAACCTTTGGCTTCTCAGGAATGATCTTCTTTTTCTTGGGCTTTTTAGGAACTTCCTTAACTTCTTCTGGAATGTCTGCAGTCTCCACCTTCGGTTTTGGCACCTCTTGTACAACTTGCTCCACAACTTCAACTGCAAGAGACTGTTTCTCTTGTGTGAGGGTCGTGCTTACCTGCTCCATGCTTGGTACAGTTGGTATTGTTACGTCACCTGGAAATAGGTCAGTTTCAACTTGAGTAATCTGAATGTGTTCTTTGGTTGGTACTGTAACTGTGACTTGTTCATGTGGTGTGGTGAATGGCTCGAGGTCGCCCTCCTTCGTGTCTGTGGAAACTTCTGTAATGGTGGTTGCAAGCTGTCGTTTCTGGACGACTTTCTGCATCTGTGTTGTAACCTGTGGTGTTTCTTCAGGTGACGTATCTGTAGCAATCTGTTCCGTGGTAACTTCTTGTATCTGTATTGGTTCTTGTGTGGAAAGTTTCCTTTGAGCTGTTTCTGGTTTTGGTTTTTTCAATGGAATAATTTGCTCACCTGGTGCTTGTGCCAGCTGTACCTCGGTCACAGACACTGGCTCTGCTGTGCGAAGTGTTGTAATGGTTTCCGCACTCTCGCCCAGTGTCTTCGGTGTGACGAACTCTGAAGGTGTTTCAACTGGTTTTATCTGACTGACTGCAACAGAATCCTGTTCTGGAAGGGATTGCGTTGCAGATTCTGTGTCTGGTAACTTTTGTGGAAGCAGAACCTCTTCCTTGTGTTCAGTGTCTACTTGTGTAACAGAAATAGGTTTTTGTGGAATAACAGATGGTTGTATGCTCTCTGCAGTAGACAAAGGCTGTTCCAGTTTTGTGTGAGTTTCTAATGTTTCTGTTTGCTTTACAGTGACTGATACATGTTCGGAAAGAACAGGTTTAGCATGTGAATCATCAGGAATACCTTCTGGTATATAAGTTTCACCTGTTTGTTGTGGCGTTACTTCAAATCGTGTTACTGTTTCTTGTGGTGTCACTGTGGTCGTGGCTGTATCATGCACAGGTTTCTGTTGGGAAGGAAGGTCCTGAACTACCTCCCCAACATGTGTTTCCTGATGGGAAGCAACAAGATTCTCACCTATACTGACAGTCGTCTCCTGAACAGACGGTCTCTTCATAGGTGCAAGGGGTGTAGCAACCTGTGTAGCTGCCACATCAGTCACTGAAACAGAATCTTTAAGCGTTACACTAACATGAGATTTCCCTTCCTCCCTCTCAGCGACCTTCAGTTCTTTTGTTGTTTGTTCTGTTGCTACTTGATCGATGACCAAGGCTTCTTTCGGGCTTAGTGTGGGCTTAGCTTCTTCCAAGACGGGTTTCAGTACTTCTAGTGTTTCAGTGCTTTCAGATGGAATGTCTTCTGTAGCTGCCTGAGGCTTCTTCTTTTCTTTAATCTTTTTCTTTTTCTTATCTACTTGAACCTTCTTTTCTTCTTCAATAATCACTTCTTGTGTTTTCTCTTCTTCAGTGACTTCGGTTGCTGTAGCAGATGGCTGAATCTCCTTAGGAATAGCTTTCTCTTTATCTTCTGTGACTGCTTCAGAAACTGTGAGAGGCTGGACAGTATCCAACTTCACACTGGCAGCCTGTGGTTCAGGAACGAGTGGGGCAAAGCTTGCAGTTCTTTCTTCTGTTACAACTGATTCTGTTGGCTCAATGAGTGTAGTTACAGACTCAGGAATTGGTTTTTCTGTAGAAAGAAGAGGTTCACCAGACACAATTTCCTGTTGTATAGTCTGAGTTACAGTTGTCTGCTCACTTATGACAACATGAGCGGAATCTTTAGTCGGCACTGGTTTCTGCAAGATTGGTTCAACTTTCTCCAAGGTCTGAACAAGTGAAGTAGATAGTTCTTCTTGAGGCAGAATATCAGGTTTAGCACGTTCTTCCTTAGGTTTATCTTCAGTTATAATCTCCTCTTTTCTTTCAGTTCTTACTACTGAAGTTTCAACAGCGGTGCGCTCTTTAGTCACCTTCTTTGTTTTGGCTTTCTTAACATTTTTATCTTCCTCCAGAGGTAATTCTCGATCTTCTGTTGTGACTTCCTCAATTGTAACTGCAGTTTGTTCATCGACTTCGGGCTTAGCTTGTTTCAGTTGTTCAGGTTTCTCTGAAAATTCTTTGGTCGTTTCTATAGGCAGTGTCTGAGCAACTTCCATGCCTTCTGATTTATCATAAATGGGCTTAGCTGTAGTTGTCTCATAATCGACAGGAGTGATTTCTTCTATTTCGACAACTTCTTCAGTGGGCAAGGTTTCTTCATCTCCCTCTCTTTCTAACACTTTCTCAACAATTGTAACCTTTTTCTTTATTTTCTTAATAACCTTCTTTTGTACTTTCTGTTCTTTCTCTTCTAATTTCACTTCTATTTCAGAAGTCTTCTTCTCTTCTTCTATTTGTGGTTTCTCTACAACTAATGTCACTTCTTCTCTTTCTATGGGTTTAAATTCAAATTCAATTTCCTCCTCTACTAGTGGTTTTAGTTCAACTCCTGTCTTGAATGTCTCTACGGTTTGTTCAGTTTCAATCTCCAGATCTATCTGTTTCTCAGTTTTTACATCTGGTTTTTTCTCTTCCTCCTTTGGTACTTCTGGTTTTACTTCCTCTGGTACTTTCTTCTTTGGTTTTTTCTTTTTCTTTTCTTTGTCTTTGTCATCTACAGGTTTTGGTACTATTTCTTCATCTTCATCTTTCCTTTCTAAGGGCTTTGGTTTACCTAATGTTATTTCTTTATCTTTTTCCTCTTCAGGAGATTTTTCTTTTGTAAATGGTTTTAGTTTAATTTCCTCTGGCTTTTCTTTCTCAGGTTCTCTAACTGGTTTTCTTAACTTAATTTCTGTATCTTCCTCTGGCTCAGGCTTCTTTGGCTCACCAGGCACAAGTGGAATCTGTATAACTTCTGGTTCCTTCTTAGGCTTTTTAGGTTTTGGCCTTTTAACTTTTTCTATTTCAGGAACTGGCTCTTCCAGCACTTCTGGTTCTTCTTTAACTGGTTCAGGTATTTCTGGTTCTTCTTTAGGGAAATTTATATCTTCAATTGGTCTCAATTTTACAGGAACTTCTTCCTTCTTCTTTTTAGGTTTATCTTCTTCAGGTTCAGTTTTCTTTGGCTTCGGTTTCTCTTCCTCTACTGGCTCCTCTGGTTTGTCTGGTATTTTTCTAAGCTTTACCTTATCTTCTGGTTGTTCTTCCTGAGGAACCTTTCCTTTGCCAATAACAAGTTTACGAGGTTCTGGTTCTTCAGCCTCAGGCTTCTTGGGCAATTTTTCCCATGTCGGTTTTTCCTCATCTTCCTCCTTCGTAGGTTTCTCTGTATGATCTAATTCAAACTGCGATTCCTCCAACTCAGTGTCCTCTTTATCAGATAGTTTAACCTTACGAGTTCTTCTCTTCAGTACTTTCAAGGCTTCTTGAGTGTTTCTGGACAAAATTCCATGATCAGAATGAACGTTAATTATGGTTATTATTGGTTTCAGCTCCTCAGGGGGATAAGCTATATGCTTTATGCGACTCTTTAGCAATACTTTTGGAAGTTCTACACTCTTAATTTCTTTCTTCTCAGCAATTTTTGGTTTCTTTAATTTTACCTGTGCGAAGAGAGGAAGTTCTTCAACATTCTTAACGTCTACCACTTTAACCTTAGTCGGTTTAATTTCCTTTCTTTCAATCTTCATTAGCTGCAATTTTGCTTTCTCAAGGTTTACTTTAGGCTTTTCTTCGCTTGGCTTTTCCTTTGGTTTCTTCTTAGCAGGTTTATCTTTAGGAATTATTTCTTCCACTTCCTCTGGTTGCTCAAATGGAACTTCATCTTTCTCTTCTTTTGGTTTAACTGATTTTACTTTTTTCTTTATTACCTTTTTAACTACTTTAGCATCTTCTACTTGTTTTATCTCTTCTTCTTCTTTTTCTTCTTCCTGTTCTGTGACATCTTTTACAAGCTCAGGAACCTCGTCCTCAGTGGTTTCTGGTTTCTCAAGAGTTTCAGGTTTCTTTTTAGGCTTCTTTTTCTTTACTACTTGAGCAACATCTACCTCCTGAGTAACTTCCTCCTCTTTCTCCACTACTTTTTCAACTTCCTCAGGTTTTTCTTCTACTGGAGTTTCTGTTTTCTTAGGTTTCTTTGTCTTCTTCTCAGGAATTTTATCCACAGTTTCTACTTTAACTTCTTCAGTGACAATTACCTGCTCCTCTGGAACAACTTCTTTCTTTTCAAGAGCCTTTTTCTTAGGTTTCTTTTGTTTCACTTCAGGTATATCTTCACTTACATCAGGCTTTTTCTCTTGTACAACTGTTACTTCTTCCTCAACCTCTTTTGCAATTTCTTCTACTAGTTTATCTTCAGCAAACTTCACTTTTGGTTTCTTTTTCTTTTCTACAGTTACTGGCTGTTCTTCTATTATGACCTCTGGTTTATCTTCAACAGGAACTGCTTCAACCATTTCTGGTTTTTCAGTTGGAAGCTCCTCGACTTTTTCCGGTTTCTCCTCTGCTACTACATCTTTTGGCTTCTTCACCTTCTTTGACTTAATTTTCACATCCTCTATGATCTTAGTGTCTTCTACTATGCGCTTTTCTTCTTCCTCTACAATTTCTTCAGTCTTTTCTTCGATTTCAGCTTGTTCTTTTTTCTTTAATATCAACTCCTTTTCTTTACCTAATTCTTCCTCAACAATTACTGTCTTTTCTTCCTCCTTCACTTTTTGTTTAGGTTTCTTTTTTATTTCTGGCTTTTTCTCTACTTCAGGCACTGGTTGCTCTTCTTCTATTACAGCAGCAGGAACAGGTTGTTCAGTCTCTTCAGATGCTGGTTTTAGTTTTTGAAGCTTTTTCTTTGGTTTTTTCTCTGTTTTGTCTAATATATCTTCTTCTATTATCGGTTTTGCCTGTTCTGTTATTTCTTCTGGACCTGGTAACTCCTCGACTATTTCAGTGATTTCAGGCACTTCACGTATTTCAGGTTCTGTGGGTTTTTCTTCTGTAACTGTAACTTTCTTAGACTTTTTAATTATCTTCTTTCCCTTTCTGATAATAACTTCTTCCTCTTCTTGCTTGCTTTCTGTTTCAACCTCCTGAACCACAGGTACAATTTCTTCAATTTTAGGCTTTTCTTTGTCCTCTATTGCTTTTGGTGTCTTTTCAGTGGATTTCTTAGTCACTGTGACCTCAGGTTGTTTTCCATCTTCTTCTAGCACTGTTACAACTGTCTCCTCTTCTTTGCTACCTCTCCTCCTTATAACCTTCTTCACCACTTTCCTCCTTGATTTTTCTTGAACTTCAGGTTTTTCTTCTGTTACCATTGTGTCTTCTGGAACTTCCTCCACTATCACAGGAGTTACTTCTTCACCTTCAGGAACGTCTTCCTCCAAGATTTCTTCAATGGACACTCCACCTTCTTCACCTTCATCAGCATGTATGGTTGTTTGTTTGCCACCCTTGGTCACTTTCCTGACAACCCTTCTCTTCATCACGTGTGTTCCACTGGATGTGGAAGTAGCGGTGGCAGTATGCAGCTCTTCCACCACTTCCGTTGCCATCACCCGCTGAACTCTATCCGTAACATACTCACCTTGCCTGAACTCTGTGGTTGTTTCAGAGACAATAACCGCTGGCTTCTGCTCGAAGGACTGTGTGGCTGTTGTGTGAGTAGTCTGTGGGGCCGTCTCGGCCAGGATCTCTGAAATGTCAATTGTTTCGTGAGGCGAGAGCACGGTGGTGATACGCTGGGTGTGTTGGCTGCTAGGCTCTGGTTTGACCTCAGTCGAGGTTATGTGTTGGTGTTGCTTGAGTGTAGTGATGGTGTGAATTCTCTGTTGGTCCAACTCAGCAGTGTCTTCATCTGTACCAAACTGTTGTTGTGTTATCTGCGATGTGACAAGTGTTCTGCCCTCCTCGAGTAATGTCCCGTGTGCTGGTGTGTGGCGTGTATCATCACTGTGCACTGTGTCGGTGATAAATCTATCACTAAGATCCTCAGCCACTGGCAGCAGTCTTGCTTGCTCTTTGGACAGTGGCAAGAGGGTACCTTCCCCTTCACTTACCTCGCACACCTTAGCACTTCTGATTGCTTGTGTAAGGCTTGCCATAGCTGCCTTGGTGTCAAAATCCCCTTCTGTTGTTTGTGAGACATGAATCTCTTCATGCACTGCTACCCCTCTGTTGCTGCTAGTCAGCGTTACACTAGCCACTTCAACTCTTGATTTCCCTCCATGTATATGCTCTGTGGTTTCATCTGTACTGGTTTCTGTGATTGTGACACCCTCCCCCAATTGGAAAGTTACACCTGCTCTACGGTGAATTTCACGTGTTATGTTGTGTGTCCCTTCTACTTCATAAGGAGTGTGTTGTGTCATACCTCCTACCGTGTGTGGTTGCTCTTGTCCCAGCAGAGCAATCTGGTGCTGCACATCTGAAACAGTTTCTCCCAAGGGCCCTAAGGTAAGGGAAGGAATGGATTCTTCTACAAGAGGTGCTTCTCTTCCTTCACTAACAAGTAATTTAGCCTGGACATCTATCTTTTTAGCCGGAGCTGTTAAAGTGTCTGCAGTTTCATGTGTTTCAGGCAACTCCTTTACTGCTACATCTCTAGCAATTACTTTAGGAGTTGCTTTAGACCCTCTCCTCTTAATTTGTGCCGAAAATTCTACAGCTTCTTCTTGAGAAAGGGACATTTGAGTCACAGCCCCTTCATGAGTTAAAATGGTTTCTTCTGCTTTAGAATGCCTTCTAGTGGTAGTACTAGTAAGTTCAGAAACCTCCTGTTCAGGCTGTTTATATTCTGTGGTTATGGCTTCCTTAGGGAGTATAGTTGATGTAGCTAATGATGATCTTCTCTTTTCAGGGGCAGGTAAATGTGAAGTTTCCTCCTCAGGAACTGGTTGTTGTACTACTGTTGCTTCCTGGGTTACAATCTTTGAAGAAGCTTGTGAAGTTTCCTGGGTTTCTGGTAGTTTAAGAAGTGAAACGTCTTGTTCTGTATCAGGTTTATGAGTAACAGCAGCTGTTCGCGTAATCACTTCAGATTTAGCTGTGACAACACTAGATCGCCTTCTTGTTTCAAGTCTTGACACTGTATGCTCTACTTCTTGCATTTGTGTTACAACTGCTTCCTTCGGTATGAGCTGAGGTGAAGCATGAAGACCTTCTGGTACTTGCTCTGAAGTGGGGAAGTCAGTCACAATCTGTTCTGTTAAAGATTCCTGTGTGACCGGAGCTTGCATTGTGACAATGTCAGGTTTGGCAGTTGCTTCTTTTTCTAATTTCCTTCTAGCGAGCTGCGCAACATTCTGTTCAGTGAGTACTTGTGTTATTTCAGCAGCTTCCCTGGTAATGACATCTGGCGTTGCTTGTGTTTGTTTAAGCATTTCAGTGACAATTTCCGTAATCTGCTCTGTGGTAAGTGGCTGTTCAGTTACTGCAGCCAACTGACTGATAATTTCTGGAATGGCCTTCGATTCAGCTACAGGGTAAGTTAACGTAAGCTCTGAAATGGTTTGTTCTGTGAGTGGTTGCTGAGTGATAGCTGCAAGTCTTGTGATAAAGTCAGATCGGGCTTGTTCTTCTACAGACATAGTTACATCAAATTCAGTAACATCTTGTTCCGTAACAATATCTCTTGTTTCTAAAGCCATTGTAGTCTCTATTTCTGACTTAGCTTGTGTCTTTTTCTGCAGTAAAGTAACACGCAGGTCAGGTACATGTTGTTCTGTCAGAGTTTCTTCTGTTATTGTAGCTTCTCGGCTCGCTATAAGTTGTACAGCTTTGCCTTCTACTGATTTCTCAGTAATCACAAGTTCTGAAACTCCCTGTTGTGTCTCTGCTTCTTGTGTGACAACAGCTTGCCTCAGAACGACATCTGGTACAGCGACAGCTTCAACAGATGTGTCTGGAGGTAAATCTTTGACATGTTGTTCAGTAAGAACTTGTTTGGTTTCTACAGCTTGTCTTGTAGTAATTTCAGGTTTGGCATGAACTTCCTCTGGAATCTTGTAAACATCTATTTTCTCGACATGTTCTTCGGTAAGAGCTTGTTCAGTTATGGCTGCTTCCTGTCCTGTTATCTGTGGAACTATTTTAGCTTCTTTATCTAAACGAACCCTCATCTCTGAAATGGTCTGCTCTGTTAAAGGTTCTTGTATTACTGCAGCATGTTGTGAAATAAACTCAGATTTTGCTGTTGCTTCAGTCACCTCAGTTATTACCAGCTCAGAAACATCTTGTTCTGGTTGGACTTGTTTAGTTTCTGCAACTTCTCTTGTTACAATATCTGGTTTTGCTTGTGTCTGTTTCAACAGCTTGGATACATTAAGTTCAGCAGCTCCCTCTTCAGTAAGAGGCTGTTCAGTAATTGCAGCTTCTTGGCTAACTAATTCTGGTACAGCTTGGAATGGAGTGGGTTCTGTAACATCCAGAATCGTGACTCCATCTTGCATTGTGTGCTGTTCAGTTACAAGAGCTTCTCTAGTTATAATATCTGTTGTTGCTGTGACTCTAGAAAGTAATTTAGTAACAGATAAATCTGATACATCTTGTTCAGCAAGAGTCTGTTCAGTTTCAGCAGCCTCCCGAGTAATGAACTCTGGTCTTGCTTTGGAATCTTTCCTTTTCTTGGTGATGGTGAATTCTGACACATGTTCTTCAACCTGAGGTTGTTCAGTAATAACTACTTCTTGACCTGATATTTCTGATTTTGCAGTGGTTTCTTTCATACGTAGAGAAAACGATAAATCTGCTACATCCTGTTCTGCTGAAGTCTGCTGAACTATCGTAGCTTCTTTCGAAACAATATTAGTTGTTGCAGTTACTTGTGATTCCAATACAGACGTAGCAAGATCTTTCAAAGTCTGACCGGGCTGCACTTCTTTTACTGTAGCAGCTTCTTTCGTAGTTATTTCGGAGGTTGCTTGTGCTTCTCGAAGTAATTTAGACACAACAAGATTTCCACTTTCCTCATGGGCTAATATCTGCTGCGTTATTGTAGCTTCGCTCGTTGCAATACCTTGTATGGCTTGAGATTCTTTCAAAGTTTCTTTTACTTTGAGATCGGAGACATTAAATTCAGTTTGCGGTTGTTCGATAACAGCAATCTCTCTGCCCTCAAGCTGAGGTTTAGCTTGGTGTTCTTTGGCTGAATCAGGTATAAGCTCCTCTGTTCCCTGTTGAAAAATAGACTCCTGTGACAATGCTACTTCTCGAGCTTCGACTCCAGGTATGGCTACACCCTCTTTATGGGTTTCTGTTGTGAACTCAGATATGTCATGGCCAGTGATAGGCTGTTCGGTTATATGACTCTTTCTCGTTATGATCTTGGACTGAGCCACAACTTCTTTCATTTGTTCTTCAATCAGCAAAGACCCAGCAGTCTGTTTGGTCTCAGGTTGTTCTATAGTGGCCACTTCTCTGGTAGTGACTTGTGGAGTAGCTGTAGACCCTTTCTTTAGCTCTGCAGGTACAAGCTCTTGAGTTGCTTGTTGCAAAATGGTTTCCTGTGTAACTGCTGCCTCTTTAGGTACGTATTCTGCAGTTGCTTTGCTCTGTTCTTCACGCATCATTGTTTCTATGTCTCTAACATCAAATTCTGTATGTGATTCTTGGGTCATCGCAGCTTCTCTGGTTACAATGTCTGGCTTAGCTTGAGTAGCTTGGCCAGGCTTAAATGATTCCAGATCTGTTACCCCATGCTGTGTGTCTAGTTGTAATGTAACAGCTGCTTCTCTTGTGGTGATGTCAGGTTTGGCTTGTGTCTCTTTTGCTAGCACTGCAGTAGGCAGATCTCCTGTTATTTCTTGTGTTGTCGGCTGCTCTGTTACTGCTGTTTCAAGGGTTACAAGATCTGAAGTGGCATGAGAGATAACCTTAGTATCTGTTATTGTTAATTCTTCTGTTCCTTGCTGAGGAATAGCTATTTGTTTAGAAGCGATATTTCTTGTTGTGACACTAAACGTAGCTTGTGTTTCTTTGGGAATTTCTGAGACATCCAATCTTGCAGCTCCCTCATCTGTAACTAGCTGTTCGCTTACTGCAACCTCTCTGCCTTCTAACTGAGGATGGGCTTGTGATTGTTTCAGAAGAACTGAAATCTTTAGGTCTGAAACACTTTGTTCAGCCTGAAGTTGCTGTGTAATAATAGCTTCAGTAGCTAATATGTCTGATTGTGCTGTTGCTTTCTTTAGCTCGGTGGTTATACTGAGTTCAGTGACATCTTCTTGAGCTTGAGAAAACTGAGTAACTGCTACTTCTCTGGTTTCAAGTTCAGACAATGCTTGAGTTCCCTTCTTAAGATCTGGAGCACTGAAATCAACCGTACCTTGTTGTAGAAGTGCTTCTTCAATTGTAGCTGCCTCTCTAGTAGTAACTTGTGGTTTTGCTTTTGTCTCTTTTAGAAGCTTTGGAATATTTATTTCTTCTGCTATTTGTTCCGCTTGAGGCTGTTCTGTTACAGCCACCTCTTGTATCACTACATCTGAAGTTGCCTTTGACCCTTCTACCTCAGAAGTTGCAAGAAGTTCCTCAACATCTTGCTCTGATACTGCTACCTGTGTGACAGCGACTTCTCTGGTAATAACGTCTGTTGTAGCTGTTGATTTTTTCACAGTTTGTTTTGTTACAAATTCTGATGAGTCTTGACCAATCTGAGTTTCTTGTGTTAAAGCAACTTTTCTCGTTACAAATTTCATAGTTGCCTGAGATTCCTTTTGCATTTCTGTTATGCTTAAATCTGTAAATTGTTCTTGAGATTGGGCTTCTTCTGTAATAGCTAACTCTCTTGTTTCAAATTCAGAGTCAGCCTGATAATCTTTCTTGATCTCGGACACCTCAAAGTCTTCAGTTCTCTGCTGTGGGAATGGTTGCTCAACTAATGCGACCTCATGTGGCGTGACTCCTGGTTTTGCTTTAATTTCCTTCTGTAAGAGAGAAACTGTCAAATCAGTTGCTTCCTCTGCTGTTAAAGGCTGTTGAGCTATAGCCACCTCTCTGGTAACAATGTCTGATTTTGCAGTAGTTTCTTTCAGCAATTCAGATACTACAAAGTCTGAGGTATCTTCTTCTGTAAACGGTTGTTGTGTTAATGCCACTTCTCGAGTTACAATCTCAGATGTTGCTTCTGATTCTTTGTGCAAATCTGATACCTCAAATGTGGTAGTTCCTTCTTGTGTAAGCGTCTGTTGTGACACTGCAACCTCTCTTATAGTTATGTCTGGTTTGGCTGAAGTTTCTTTCAGAAGAGCTGAAACAATAAAGTCTGAGACTCCTTCTCCTGTAAATGGTTGCTCTGATATTCCGATTTCTCTAGTTACAATTTCAGATTTTGCAGTAGTTGATTTATGCACTTCTAAAATATCAAATTCCGTTGTCCCTTCTTGTGTATGTGGTTGCTGTGAGATTGCCACTTCTCTACCTGAAATATCAGGCTTTGCTGTGGTACTCTTTTGAAGTTCAGCCAACTCTAGTTCGCTGATGTTATCTCCTGTTAACAACTGTTGGGAAATTGCTACTTCTCTGGATACAACATCTGATGTTGCAGTTGCTTCTTTATGGAAATCTGTGACTGTTAGTTCTGAGATGCCTTCTTGTGTGACCAGTTGCTGTGACAAGGCTACTTCTCTACCAGAAATATCAGGCTTAGCTGTACTTCCTTTCAACAATTCAGGTACAACTAGGTCTGAAGCACCTTCACCCAAAAATGGCTGTTGTGAAACTGCTATTTCTCTCGATACAACTTCAGACTCTGCTTTAGCTTCTTTGTGTGTATCAGATACCACAAAATCAAGCGTTCCTTCTCCTGGGATTGGCTGCTGTGAAACAGCTATCTCTCTCGTTACAACATCAGGTTTTGCTTTAACCTCTTTCTGTAAAATGGACACACTTAAGTCTGATGCCCCTTCTTCAGTGATTGGCTGTTCTGAAATGGCTACTTCTCTTGTCACAACCTCAGGCTTTGCCGTTGTTCCTTTCAATAGTTCTGATACAACTAAATCCAATGCTCCTTCTTCTGTTTGTGGCTGCTGTGATACAGCTACTTCTCTAGACACAATATCAGGAATAGCTTTAACTTCTGTGTGTAAATCATCTACAATAAGGTCAGTGGTTCCTTCACCTGTGACTGGTTGTTGAGAAACTGCTACTTCTCTAGTTACAAACTCAGGTTTGGCTACAGTTTCTTTCTGCAGTTCATTTAGAGATAAGTCAGAGATTTCTTCACCTGTTTCAGGCTGCTGCGATATTGCAACTTCATGTGCTGTAATATCTTGCTTGGCTGTAACCTCTTTACGAAGGTCAGATATTGACAGTTCAGATATTTCTTCTTGAGGAACAGGCTGTTGAGATACAGCAACTTCCCTACTAACAATTTCAGGTTTTGCTTTAGATTCTTTCAGTAAATCTGACACGACTAACTCTGTAGTTCCTTCTTGTGTCAGTGGTTGTTCTGAGACTGCAACTTCTCTCGATGTCACAGCTGGATGCGCTGTTGTTTCTTTCTGTAGTTCTGACACCACCAAATCTGTAGTTCCTTCCTCAGTGTGTGGTTTTAAAGTCACGGCTGCCTCCCTTGTTTCAATATCAGCTACAGCATGCGTTTCTTTCTTTAATTCAGAAACTATCAGCTGTGACATATCTTGCTGAACTTCAGTTTCTTCTGTGACTGTAGCATCAGCAGTAGTTATCTCTCTTGTAGCATGACTTTCTTTCACCTGTTTCTTGGGCTTGAAGTCTGAAACATTTTGCTCTGGCTGTGGCATCTCTGTGACAGCTACGGGCCTTGTTTCTAGTTCTGGTTTAGCTTGAGACGTCTTCCCAGTTTCGAAAGACTTAAGAACACCAGTTTCTTGATGTGTTATACATTCTTCAACTACAGCTATTTCTCTACTCACAATATCGGGTGTAGCTTGTGATTCTTTAAGCTTCTTTAGCCCAGACAAGTCTGTCACGTCGTTTTCAGCAAATGTTTGTTCTGAGATGGTAGCTTCAATTGTAACAATTTCACTTTCAGCTTTTTCATCCTTTGTTGTCTCCATGACAAGTACATCCAGTACATCTTCCGTGCAGGTTTCCTTCGTAACAGCAACTTCTCTGGAAATAATCCCTGGTCTCGCTTGAGTAGCTTTTAGAAGCTCCGAGACTCTCAAATCAGACACATTTTGTTCTGTTTGTGGCTGTTCTGAAATTGCAACTTCTGAAGTGACGATATCAGATTTAGCAACAGCTTCTTTCATTTTTTCAGTTACAATAAATTCTTTTACAGATTGTTCTGGTTGTGGCTGTTCTATAGTAGCTATTTCTCTTGTCACTACCTGTGGTGTTGCTTCGGTGCTCTTCTTCAGAGAAGATGTAACCAAACTTGTTGTACCTTCTTGGGATACAGTTTCTTCAGTAACAGCCACTTCAGTTGTACCGATGTTAAGATTAGCAGTTGTTTCTTTAGACTTTACTGAAGACATAATATCAAGGGCTTCATCAACTACTGCTTCTTGGGTAATAGCAATCTGCCTTACTTTGATTTCGGATTTAGACTTTGTATCGATTGAAGTAGCAGTAACTCGGAAATCACCTAAACTTTCATCAACTACAGAATCCTGAGTAATGGCTACTACTTGAGAAATGACATCAGGGCGTGCTTTAGACTCAACAGGAACATGTGGAATAAACTCTTTAGTGTGAAGTTGGGAATCAGATACCTGAGTTACTGCTACCTGTCTCAATTCAAAGTCTGGGTGAGCATGCATTTCATCGGGTATCATGGTAACATCTAGTTTCTCAGGGTTTTGTTGAGTTGACATTTCCTCTACAACGGCTGCTTGCTGTGGAATTACATTTTCAGTTGCAGTTGTTTCTTTCTTTAGTTGTGGTACATTAAGTTTGTCAACCAACTGACCAGGAATTGGTTCTTCTATCACAGCTGCTTCTCGAGTGACAACATTACGTGTTGCTTGAACTTCTTTAATTTCATATGTCACTGACAAATCTTTAGCAGTTTGTTGTGAAACTGCTTCTGTAATGGTAACGCTTTTGCTTTCTGCAACAGATATTGTTGCAGACTTCTCTTCAACATCGAATGTGATATCTATATTTTCTGTTTCTTTTTCTGCAATTCCTGGAACAGTAATGGTAACTCCCTCTTGCAAATCGTGGCTTACCTGGACAACCTGTTCATTAGGGGTGGGTTTGATAATATCGGCAAGGGATTCCTCTGGTTTTGTCTCTTGTACAACAGCTGATTCTGCTGGAACAAAATCTGCTGCTGCATGCCTATGGGACACTGATTCAGGGATGAAATCTGTCTCAGAGTCGTGTGTACTCATTTCTTCTATTGTAACCCCACTCTTTGCACCCTCAAACCCTAACTGTGCGCTCTTGTTTTCTGGTAGTACTAACTCACCAAGATTACCTTCCCGTTCACTGGACGTTGTTTCATATACTACTATTGCCCCGGTTTTGGTTGTATGTGCTATGTTAGCATGTTCATGTCGTGTATCATCAGATTCCCTAGAAAATGTAACTACATCTACCCCAGTAATTGTTTCTTCTAATACTAAAGCTTGATATGATTCGAGTCCTACTGTTCCATGCTGTTCCGGAATGCGTGATCCCCCTAAGTACTCACCCTCTCGATCTTCAGGCTGGACTTGAGTCACTAGGAGATTGGATTCTTGCTCTTCCAAGGAGATGCTGATGGTTTTGGTGGAAGGTTTCACCATCTCAGGCAACACAGACTCCAATTCTCCGGTGCCAAGTTCAGTAACAAGAAGACTGTGCTGAGTATGTGGCACAGACTGTTTTGCTACGCTTGACTCTGGAGACTGGATATTTAGTGTTCCTAAAATATCTGCAGGAAGGACTTCCGTTTTTAGGGCAACTTCTCTTTCAATAACATCAGGATGGGCTACCCCTTCGTTAGCAACTTCTGTAATTACTTTTGTCCCCTCTTTATCTTGAACCATAACTTCAGTGACTGTTATGCTACGCTCTTCTTGGAAGGAATACTCGGCACTTGTTGATTCTGGTTTTGATTTTGTCTTCAATACTCCTTCGCTCTCTCTGACTGCTGCTTCAGTAAGGACAATGCTTTCATATGGGAGCTGTTCGGGATTGGCTTGACCCTTTGCTGGAGATATTTCTTGAGGCATTTCTCCATGTGCAACACTAGTGATCACTTCTGTCTGCTGTACAACCTCCTGTCCTAATATTTCTGGATGGGCAGTTTGTTGTTTTGGAACATCCTGGGCACTATATGTGCCCTCTTTGTCTTCCACAACTACTTGCATGACAGTTATTCCTTTCTTTCCTTCTTCGAATGCCAATTCTGCACTCTTAGTATCTGGTTTAAATTTACCTTCGAACTCTTCTTCACGCTCACTAACTGAAGTTTGCACCTGGACAATGCTTTCCAAAGTGAGATGTTCAGATTTGGCCACAGCTGTTGATGGAATTTCCTTAGTAAGTTCTCCAATACCAAACTCCGCAATGACTTCTGATTTCTCTGCAACTTCTTGAGAAGTAATGTCAGGCTTTGCTACTCTCTGTTTGGGGCCTTCTGGAGTCTTGTATTCACCCTCCTTATCTTCAGCTATTACCTCTGTGACTGAAGCGATCTTTCCTTCCTCAAACTGGACATCTGCAGTCTTTCCAGAAGGTCTGAATGTTTCATCAAATATGCCTTCCTTTTCTTGAACAATACCTTCAGAAATGATTATGCCTTCGACAGCTTCCTGGCCAGGTTGAGCTTTTTCTGTAGTTGGCTTTACATGAGTTACTGCACCAACATGCATTTCTGTTAGAGTTTCACTCATCTGTAAAGATTCCTGACTGATAATTTCTGGCTGTGCTTTCCTCTGTTTTGGTACATCTTGAGTTTCCAAGATACCTTCTTTTTGTTCAACACGGACCTGTGTCACATTAATACTTCTTCCTTCCTCAAATGTGAATTCTGCACTCTTTTTCACTAAACGAATGTCATGTTTGAATTCCGACTCATGCTCACGAACTGTAGCTTCAGTCTGTATTATCCCTTCAAACGGAACTTGCTCTACATTTGCAATGATCTTCTGAGGTGAGGGAACTGAAACTTCACCAACTGATAGCTCAGTTATGACTTCTGATTTCTGAGCCACTTCTTGAGGAGTGATGTCAGGCTGTGCAAGTTTGCCAACTGGAAATTCTGGTGTCACATACTTATCTTCTTTGTCATCTGCAATAATTTCAGTGATGGTAACGCCTCTGCCTTCTTCGAAGGCCACATCTGCACTCTTAGTTTCAGGTTTAAATGTCTTGCTAAATTCACCTTCACGATCTTGAATGTTAGCTTCAGTATGGACAAGAGCTTGGAATGGGATGGATTCCTGAATAGCAAATGCAGTTGATGGTTTATCTTCTGGCAATTCAACTATACCAATTTCAGTCTGGACTTCTGTCTTCTCTGCGATTTCTTTTCCAAGAATTTCTGGCTGAGCGATACGACTTTTAGGTTTCTCTGCAGGCACAAACACAGATTCTTTGTCTTCTGATGTAATTTCTGTAACTGTTATACTTCTGCCCTCTTCGAAAATCATAGTTGCACTCTTCTTTGTTAAGGACTGCACTGACTTAAAAACATCTTCCCTTTCACTAACAATAGTTTCAGAAAGAGTAAGACTTTCATGTGGAAGTTGCTGAAGATTAGCGGTTACTTTCTGCTCCTCCACTTTTATAATATCACCAACACATGTCTCAGTGATTACTTCAGTCTTCTCAGCAACTTCTCTTCCAAATATATCTGGCTGAGCTCGTTTGCCCTGTGGGATATCAAGCTTATCTACTTTTCCTTCTTTGTCTTCTACAAGAACTTCGGTAACTATCTGAACTTTCTTTCCTTCTTCAATAAAAATGTCTGCCTTCTTTGTTGTTGGTTTAAACTTTCCAGTGAATTCAGCCTCACTTTCTTGAGCAAGGCCTTCAATGACAGTTACACTCTGAAGAGTAACTTGACCCGGTTGTGCTGTTTCAGCTAGTGGTGTAACTTTTTCAAACTCCTTGAGAGCAAACGCAGGAAGAACTTGACTTTGTTCAGCAACTTCCTGGCTTTCACTAAGGTCTGGATAAGCTTTCCTTTCTTTTGGAAGCTCAGGGGCCTTATATACAAGTTCCCTATCCCCTAGCGTTATCTGAGAGACATTAACACTATGTTCAAGTTCGAAGTCTAATCCAGCTGTTCTCACATCTGGTTTTTTATCGCCGCTAAATTCACCTTCTGCCTCACGAATTGCAGCTTCAGTCAGTACAATGCTTTCATATGGCAACTGTTCAGGGTTTGCTTGGACAAAAGATGGAGCTTCTTCCTTGAGTTCAGTAATGCTTAGACCTAAAACAACTTCAGACTTCTCTGCTACTTCTTGTCCAGCAATATCTGGTACAGCTGTTCTTTCTTTTGGTTTTTCAGGCATGACATATTCACTCTCTCTGTCACTCAGAATGGTAGTTGTTACTGTGACACTTTGGCCTTCTTCAAATACAGTCTGTGCTGATTTTGTGCTTGGTTTTAGACCTTCAGTAAAATCACCTTCATGTTCTTGTATAATTGCTTGTGACTGAACAATACTCTCAAATGGTAGTTGTTCACTTTGAGCTTGAACAGCGGCAGCTGATTCTGTAGATAAAGGTGTAATGCTGAACTCAGTCAAAACTTCAGATTTCTGTGCTACTTCTTGTCCAGATATATCAGGGCGAGCTGTTCTCTCTTTCGGTTTTGTTGGTGTTACGTATTTAGATTCCTTGTCCTCTAAAGTTATTTGGGTCACCGTTAGGCTGCGACCCTCCTCAAAAGCCAGATCAGCACTTTTAGTATCAAGTTTAAGTTTTCCTTTAAACTCTTCTTCTCGTTCTTGAACAGATGTTTCTGAAAGTAATATGCTCTCAAATGGCAACTGTTCTCGGTTAGCCTTCACTTGTGATGGACTATCCACAACAACTTCTCCTGTTCTTGCCTCTGGCACAATCTCAGTCTTCTGGGCGACTTCTTGTCCAGTAATATCTGGTTTAGCGAACTTAGTTTCTGGTTTATCAGGAGAAGCACATCGTCCTTCTTTGTCTTCGGCCACTACTTCAATTATAGATGTTCCTTTGGCTTCTTCGAACAATATGTCTGCACTCTTTGACTCCGGTTTCATGCTTTCCTTGAATACTCCCTCCGATTCTCCGGGAGCAGTTTCAGACTGGATTACACTCTGATATGGCAACTGTTCAGCAGTAGCCTGGGCTCGAACAGGTGACTCTCTTGATAATTTAGCTGTACTACTTTCAGTTATTATTTCGGTCTTCTCAGCCACTTCTTGACCTATAATATCAGGCTTGGCTTTATATTGGGCAGGTAAATCAGGAGTAACATATACTGATTCCTTATCTTGGGTTGTAATTTCTGTAATACTGACTCCAGTTTTGGCATCCTCAAACAGAGTATCTGCACTTTTCTCTTCTGGTTTCACTAAATCTTTCAGGGGAGCTTCTACTTCTCCAACAGTAGTAACTCTCTGTTCTAAACTCTGGAAAGGAAGCTGCTGAGATTTTGCTTGAGCCATTTCGGGAGTTTCTTTTATAATCTCACCCACTGTAACTTGTGGTACTACTTCCAATTTCTGTGGTAACTCATGAGGTAAGATATCTGGTTGTGCAACTCTAGTTTGTGGTAATTCAGGTGCTACATATTTTTCTTCTTTATCCTCTAAAGTGACTTCTGTTACGGTCACTCCTTTTTCTTCAACAAAAGCTAATTCAGCAATAGTAGACAGTGGCTTCACATCACCTGTAAACTGTCCTTCGCTTTCTCTAACTTGCAGGATAGTCTGTACAATACTCTCAAATGGTAATTGTTCAGCTTGTGCTACAGCGGTGGTGGCTTTCTCGATTGTGACTTTACCAATTCCAAGTTCGGTGAGGACTTCAGTTTGCTGAGCAACCTCCTGTCCAGAGATATCAGGACGAGCTGTCCTCTTCTTCGGTTTTGCTGGAGAGACATATTCAGATTCCTTGTCCTCTAGAGTTATTTGAGTCACTGTTAAACTGCGACCTTCTTCGAAAGATAGATCAGCACTGTGTTTGTCGAGTTTAAGTTTTCCTTTAAACTCCCCTTCATGTTCTTGAATTGCTGTTTCTGAAAGAAGTATGGTCTCAAATGGCAGCTGTTCAGGGTTTGCTTTAGCATGGGATGGTTTCTCTACAATCACTTCTCCTGTTCTCGCCTCAGGAACTATCTCTGTCTTTTGTGCAACTTCTTGTCCTGTAATATCAGGTTTAGCAAACTTGGTTTCTGGTTGCTCAGGAGAAAGGTATCGTCCTTCTTTATCTTCAGCTACAACTTCAATTATATTTGCACTTGTAGCCTCTTCAAATAATACTTCTGCACTCTTGGAATCTGGCTTAACACTCTCCTTGAATATCCCTTCCAATTCTCCGGGAGCAGTTTCAGACTGGATTACACTCTGATAGGGCAGTTGTTCTGCAGTAGCTTGGGCTCTGACAGGTGATTCTCTAGAAAATTTAGCAGTACTACTTTCAGTGATCACTTCTGTTTTTTCTGCTACTTCTTGAGTTATTACATCAGGCAAGGCTTTCACCTCTGTAGGTTTTTCAGGAGCAGTTAAATTACTTTCTTTGTCTTCTAGTGTTACTAGAGTGACCGTTATACCCTGGCCTTCCTCGAAGGCAGACTGAGCTTTCTTTGATTCAGGCTTGATATCCAATGTATATTCGCCTTCTTTTTCACGTATAATTGTTTCACTTTGTATTAGACTTTGGAATGGAATTTGATCGGTTTTAGCTTCAGCAAACAATGGCTTAGTTGGAATGATCTCCTTCACGCTCAAATCAGTTATTATCTCCTCCATGAGAGCGACACCTTGTGTACTGATGTCTGAAGTAGCTTTCCTCTTCTTTGGTTTCTCTTGTGGAGCGAGAGGGCCTTCTTTGTCTTCTATAAGTATCTCTGTAACACTCAATACTTGGCCTTCTTGGAATATGACTTCAGCCTGCTTATGATCAGGTTTTATATCTCCATTATACAAGCCTTCTTTTTCATCGACTGTGGGTTGTGACAAGATGGCACATTCTAGAGCTTCCTGTGTTGGCAAAGCCTTTTGCTTTTCTGGAGACTGTCTACTCCAGTCTCCAACATGCTGATCAGTTATCACTTCTTGCTTTTCAGCAACTTCTTGACCAAATATGTCTAGAACAGCTTTACGCTGCTTTGGCAGTTCCAAAGCCTCCAGTATAGCTTCTTTGTGTTCTGCAACTATTTCAGTTACAGAAATTACTTGCCCACCATCAACTGAAATGCCCGCTTTCTTCTGTTCAGGCTTCACATCAAACTTCAGCTCCTTTTCTACTTCTGCAATTGCTGTTTCAGTAACCATCAACTCCTGAAGTGGTTCATTATCCGGTTTAGCTCGTCCACTTGTTGGTGCTTCGTAATCCAATTTTCCTAGATGTAGTTCGGGCATTGTTTCTGACTTCAGAGCAATCTCTCGGCCAGGTACACTTGGTATAGCAGTGAAACTATCTGGTGCCTTCTCATGAATGTATTCAGTCTCTTTATCATGAGTAATAACTTGCCCAACTGAAATTTCAGTCAGCTGTTCACCCCATTCAACATTAGCTTGTTTGGTATCGGGTTTGAAATCTTTGCTGAATTCTCCTTCCTTCTCCACCATCTGTGACAGACTAACTAACAAGCTTTGTAGAGGTGTCTGTTCTGGCTTGGCAACACCTGTGATTGGAACTTCTTCAATTAGAGGCTCAGCAGTTGATTCAGATCTTGTTTCAGCTTTAATTGCAACATTCTGTGGTGCAATGTCTGGTTGAGCAAAACATTTAGATGGAAGTTCTGGTCTTGTGTAAATTGATTCTTTATCATCTGTAACAACTTCAGTTACGGTTACTCCTTCCTCTTCCAAGACAGTAACTTCAGCTGATTTCTGATCTGGCTTGAGACCTCGCTTATAGATGTTCAGACCTTCTCCTATAACAGTTTCTTCTATAACTGTCTCTTGATAAACCTCTTGGTCCACTTTTGCAACACCAGACTGTGGTTTTTCCTTTTCAAGGTGTTTGGTAACTCCAGATGCTGAAGTTTCTTCTATGACAATAGAGTGTAATGGATGAGAAGGTACAGTTTTTCCCTTGTGTACTTCTGGTAATTCGTATTTGGGAAATATTCCCTCTTGCTCAATAGTCTGAGTCTGTTGCACATTTATACCTGTTTGAGGCATGAAACTCTTCTCTACCTGGCATGGCTGAAGCTGTTCCACCTTTTCAACTACACCCTCTCTCTCTTGTGTTACAACAACAGAAATCTGCTTTGCTTCTTGTGTTTCTAGGGTGGTGGAAGCCTCATCTGTGCGATATCTCAAGACATCTGAGAAGTCCGATGGCATATCAACAGTCTGAATCTCAGAAATAGTCAACGGTTCTTCTGGTCTGATGCTTCGTTCAGCTCGAGCACCTGTTGGTGTCTTAGTAGGTACAAAATCTTCTTCTGATTCCTGTATCACTGACATGGATACATCAGACGTTTCAAGGCAGGTAATGGTGGTGTCAGCCTGCTTGCCTTGTGGTAAATCGCCAGGTTTATAAATGCCTTCACGTTCCACTATAGTAGTCTCTGCAGTAATGAATGACTCACGCTGTGTAAAGTCAACTTCTGCCACCTTTTCTTCTCTTTCTTCAGTGATGAAGTCTCTTTCTCTGTGCTGGGACTCTACAACGCTAACAGAAATTCCTTCAACAACAGTAACATCTTGACTTGCTTTTGTTACTTCAGGTTTACGCTGAAGAGTTAGGTCTGATTCCTTTTCTTGTATAGTCATCTCTGATACAACAAGACTTTCACCAGGTGTTACCCCAAGGCCAGCTTGCTGTGAGGTTGGCAACCGACCTGGTACATATTCACCTTCTCTTTCTGGCGCATGCATTTCATGTGTCGTTATTTGCTGCTGAGTTATAAAAGACTTGGTAGCCATTTCAGTGGCTACAAACAATTCAGGATAGTATTTTCCAGGTTTAGTCTCAGCAAGTACTTCACTAACAACAAGGGGCTCTTTGAATGACACTTGCATTTTTGGTTTTACAGGAGTAGGTTTCGACAATGCATCTAACTTGTCTTCTGACCTGCCTTCGTTGACTTCCGTTACAGATATACCTTCTTGAGGAATAAGGGATCTCTCAGCATGCTGTCCTTTAGGAAGTTTACTTGTCTTGACATCTCCTTCTTTTAATGACACTTCAGCTTGGCTTACAGAAGTTGCTTCTTTCAGTGTCATGGAAAGTACAGCTTGAGTTGTTTGGATTTCTGTAGTCTCTTGTACAACTCCCATTTTGTGATCAGGCAAAGTTTCACTAACAACAACACCTTCACTGGAAACAATGGTTTTGCTAGCTTCATAAGTCTGGGGTTTGAAAGTGGTTTCAAATTCACCGGCTCTTGCTTGAACATCGTGTTCTGTAACTTGGTAAGGCTCGACGGTGTCCAGACTTGGTGCAGCCTTTGCTCCTTCCGGAATTAACTTTCGCAGTGTGTCTTGCTCACGTTCCTCTGTCTGAACTTGCTGCTCGGAAATAGCAGTATGAGTCATAAGACTCACCTTCACTTGTTCTTGAGTCACTTTCTTGTCTCTGATCATTTCTGTAACACGAGCTTCCGGAACAGTTTCTGCCAGTTGTGAGGGACTTATCAGGGGTAGCCCTTTTTGTGGTTTTGTTGTAAGGGGTTTCAGTTCTTCGGTATGTTCTTCATCAATAACTTCTTCCTCTGTATCAGGTTGTCTGGCCCTTATAGTTTTCTTCACCTTCCTTTTTCCTCCTCCTACTATTTCGATCTCTACTTCTATTTCTTCCTCGGATTTTTGCTTCACAATTTTCTTCTTCTTTTGTCTCCTTATACCTCCTTCTCTTGTTTTCTCTACTATAATCAGCTCCTCTTCTTCCTCCTCCTCCTCCCTTTCCTTCTTCTGTCGTGTATCGATTTGTTCTTCTATGGGTTGAGTGACTATTGCAAAAGACTGTTCTGTGACTGTCACTTGTTCATCTAAAGGTATTTCTGTAATGGTAACTCCCTCTTCCCTATCAACAGGTTTCAGTGGCTTGTGTTCTTGTGGTTTACTTGCAGCAGTTCTGGATGCTGTGCGTAGTAGTTGGTCTGTTTCTTCAAGGGTTTCTGTGAAAGTATGTCAATGTACAAAGTGTTATATGGTCTGTTATATGATACAATGTTATAAACTAAACCAACCATGTACAAAGACAATAGAATTAGTATAATTTATATATTTTTAAAACATTTTTCTGTTCCAGATGAATACTAATTGAAGATTCTGACCGATCAAGTGAAAACTACCTCCTGAAATATTTCAAGAAGTAACTTGCAAATGAGCGAGTCTATTGTAGAAGAGCGACTGAGTACATGGTTGACTTATGTTCCAACGATTCATCACCTGTAGCACTCATGGCAGTGGTTTACGCACTGGCATGCATGCACAAATCATGGTCGCTGTTTACAAGTTTGTTTTAGTATAGTAAGGCATAAAGCATGCGTAAGCGAGTAACTTGTAAATGAAGCTTGTTTTGAGTGCTGCATTAGTGTGAAGCCATGGGAATGTACTATAAAGCATTCTGGGTATATTGCTGTGTTAACAAGATTGTATTAGTGTGAAGCTTGGATGTAGTATTAGTGTACAATAATGGTGCAGCTAGTCTGAGTGCTGTATTAGTGTAAAGCTTCTTGGAAATGCTTTAAGAAAAGCGTCATGAACATTGTGTTAAAGTGAAGCAGTGCTGTACAAGTCTGAACCAATAAAAAGGCCTCTGAAGTCATGTACTAGTATTAGTGTTAAGCGTTTTTGTATGGCAGCGTTCATGTTTCAGTGAAGCGGTCAAACCAGAAGCAGCAAAGCGTTTGGTGTTATGTTAAGTGTTAGTGTTAAGGTAATAGAGAAAGTGTAAGAAGCATGAGTAAGAAGTTTGACGGAAGACAGATCGCTACAAGAAACGTCAGCTAAACGTAAGAAGTGGTTAGAGCTGGAATAAAACTTGCTGCTGAAGAGTTAGAACATTAAATAATTAAAAAGACGAGCATTAACATAGAAATGAGTAGTGGAGACATTATGACATGTAGTGGAGACATTACAAAAAAAAGTAGTGGAGACATGACATAAGTAATGGAGATGTTACATGAGCCTATGGAGACAGCTAACAAGTAAGAAACGAAAGGTGATAAAAGAAAAAAGTACAGAAACTAAGGGTAGATTTTCTTAAGAAATAGAAAAAACTAGAATTGTGACAGTAATGTTATTTATTTTGAGACAGTGTTATTACATTTCAACGAGAGATTTGACACTGCTTTTGTACTTTTTACTATCCACTTAACTACACAAAAAAGTGGCTGTATTTCTACAACAAAAAAATTAAAACTAGAACAATTAACACACCAAAAAAATTCCACTGTACTAATCAAAATTGAACTTTATAAAAGTCCACTGGAAGTTATTTCCTGGTCTTAGTAGATGATGGTGATTTTGATTATTGGACACACACACCGTTGTTTGTTACGTCTTATGCACAGTTAGATACACACAAAATACTCACCTCTAATTCTACAGATAGTAAAATAATATTCAAACATTATTTTTGCTTAATTCTTTTTCATTTCTTGATAGGAAGCCACACAAAAGCAGCAGCAGCACACAAAATATTAACTAAGCATAAATATATATATATAAATAAATACACAAAATAGTGTCTATGTTACAATAATAATACGTGTGAGTGTTTCATTTTTCTGTGTTATGGAGGTCAAACCAGTTGATCATTATATTATTCTGCAGACAAACTAAACAGAGTTGGAAAATGAAACTGGAAAAAAAAGATACACAGAAGATAAATAAGCAGCGTCAATCACACTTCAGCCTTTGTGCACTATTCTACGCTTTTTAAAACCCATCTAGCACATTAGATTTCTCAGCTATAGTTTTAGAAACTATACTTTGTAAACCAGAACTTCACAAAACAGACAATGACATCACAGTTACATTAAGAATGTATTAATGATTTTGGTGTCTAATTGCATTGAGTAGTTTGTGAGAAATGCACATCTGCAAAAATAGTCTTGCGTTGCGCTTGTAGAAATTGTTAGTGCAAAAGGAAATAAGTTACTTAATTCTAACTATATATGCTTTGCCATTCTGCATGTTATTAATTTTTCAATTTTCTAAATTGCTTTTGGAGATACATTGTACTGTACCGTATATGTTGTGGAAATTTCTCGAATTAAATTTTTGATTTATGAAAAGATCTCATACTAGAAGTAATTCCTTTTTCACAAAGTAGACAGCACACAGAAAAAGGCTGTAACTAATAAATTAGAGATACTGAAATGTAAATGATTCGGTTGTAGTCAAGATTAAAATAAAATAGTTTTTGGTGGATCACGTGTTTTTTCCTTTCTTCAATCTTCATGACGTTTCAGTCCTATCCTTTGGGCCTTCCTCAGGTGACTGCTTACATCATGCCGAGAGAAGTATATTCTCTCAATTGTCCATATCACAACATCTGCTTCCGTCTTTAGTGGAATGAGCACACAAAGAATTATATAAAAAAGTAGTATACCGGGAATGCTTGTCAATCCACTCCCCAGGGATCTCATGAGGGGATTCCTTTATAACATCTATTGGTGGAAGTGGAATCCCCTTAAGAGATCCCTGGGGAGTGGATTGACAAGCATTCCCAGTATACTACTTTTTAATTTAATTCTATGTGTCTGCATTCCACTAAAGACGGAAGCGGATGTTGTGACATGGACAATTGAGAGAATATACTCTTCTCGGCACGATGTAAACAGTCGCCTGAGGAATGTCCAAAGGATAGGACCGAAACGTCGTGAAGATTGAAGAAAGAAAAGAAAGAATGAAGAAGAAGAAAAAAAAACATATGATCCACCGAAAACTATTTTATTTTAATCTTGACTACATTAAACGGTGTAAATTAGGACGAACATGACAGATTCGGTTGTTCTTTAATCCACAGTAATCTGCATTCTTCTTATAGTTAAAAAACTATTTTGAAATATATTTTTTCATACAGTTAATAATGAATATTCACATACAAATGTATCTCCATTAAACACTATTTATCGGTTAAGATGAGAAACTCGTATCTCCAAAGTGGCAAGTTTTCAGGGAATAAGAGAAGAAAATTATGTAAGATGTCATTAAATATAATGTTGAATCAGATCAAATATGGTTAGTTCCTTCTCACTTAATACATTAATTGGAACTGGAATAGATTCGCAATTCCATAATAATCATTACTTCACTCGTTAATTTGGGACTTCTAAATTCACACTACAATTGCTTATAGTTCCAAAATCGACCACTGTTTGCATATGAGGTTTCACCAAAAACATGGAACTTTTTTTCTTCTGAATATTTAACAACCATAACCTAAAATTGTTTGGTGATACAAGGTCTCTCTTCTTAACCGACGTATTGCTAGAACATCTTTAACTTAACACTTGGAACATAATTGTATATCTACACCTTAAGCTTTATTGGAAAAGATTCATAAACTTTGTAAGCTATTGAAATTCTAAAGAGAGCATTATTGAAAATCTCACTAATGCATGATTACTATAAAGAGCATTAATAGATGATAACTACCGGTATTTCAAAAGATCTAAGAAAAATTACAAATGAAATGTTCACCTCATACCTGAATTACCTAGTTATTAGAAATTGCTAAAAATAATTCAATTCAAAATTATAAAATTTAATTTAAAAACAGAAATGCTCTTGGAATGTTCAAAATATGCACTTGGGATGGTTATACTAGAGATCTTAGATTAAAAATAAAAATAAAATAAAAAAACGTCATTCAATAATATACGTGAATTATGAAAGGAAAAACTTAATTAGCTCAAATAAAATAGACAAGTAAAATATTTAATAACAGAAAAAAGATAAGCACAGTAAAATCATAAGAAAAATTTGTTTAGAAACTGTCAAGATATTTCATGTAGGCAAGGCAAATTTACATTAAAACAATATTATCAAAATGTAGTATTTTGTGGGTTTAAAAAATATTTATTAAGCAAAATCATTCTAAACATAGTGTTTTGTTGCAAGAGAAATATTATTGAAAAAATCAATCTAAATTATGGAGTTGTAACGATAAGAAAAATCTTAGTAAAAAAAAGTCTAAAAATTGTGTTGTTTTGCCAAGAGAAGCCTTAGTGAAACAATCAATCTAAATTATGAAGTTGTAAGATAAAAATCTTAGTAAAAAATCTAAAAATAGTGTTGTTTTATCAAGAAAATCTTAGTGAAAAAGTATCTAAAAATAGTATTAAGTTACTACGAAAAATCATACTGTAAACAAAAGAGCTTCAATAGTAGTGATTGTTGGGGAGATTTAAATTGGCCAATCAGTGAATTAATGTTTTGGATTTTGATATGGTAGGTGAATTTAAATGAAATATTTTAAAATTAAAATAATAAATATATATTTTAGCAAACCTTCAGTCTCTGTCTCTTGCTTCCTTGTCTTCTTTGTAACTCTCCTCTCTGAAAAGTGTAAAACAACAAAAAAGAGATGTAGTATGGTCCCCTCTAAAGCAGCAGACCCTTGTTTATCATCTTACACATCAGAATTCTATGACTGAGTATCTATGCTGCCTACTTCTTTGGCTACAAATGTGATAATTTATTAATAGAAACACCATTACCTATTCCAGAAGTACAGTGGAAGCTCTTTTATCCAGAATAAGTGGGACCGGAAGTCATCCGGATTATAAAAAATACAGAAATTAAGATGATATATTTTACATTCACTAACTGTTAACATTTTTGGGGTGGTTTCATATGATGTTTCTGTGCTGCGCAGAAATAAGCCATCAGTTTTCCAACTGAGCTGTTGCCTCTATATGAGACATAAGATCTCCTTCTGCGCTCCTTCCTTGTTTTCTTATCTACCATCACAGGAATTGCTGAAAATGTTTAAAGAGAAATTCTGCAAAGTGGTTAAGTTAGATACTGTGAATGTTTGTGGCTTGAGATGGCTATCTTCAGTACAGAAAATAGACTACAAATCAATATAATAACAATAACAACAATAATAATAACAATAATAATAATAATGAAAAGCGATCCAAACGAAGCGGAGTTCCAGAACAAGGAGAACCGGATAAACGAGATTCTACTGTACACCTTTTCCACTAAGTTTTGTTTCTGTAATTGTTTATAATTGCTTGCCCACCATGCTGATTCCCACTTACAAAAAAACTCTGAAGTTAAATATTATAACTAGGTACAGAAGAGAGTAAATATCCTACAACCACTAAAGAATAAAATCTGGTGTCAAGATAGCATAAACAAGGCTTTTCTGCAAATGAAAATAAATATGGTTTAGAATGTGACTAGGTAACATAGAGTTAAATCTGAAAAAGACGGACGTAATCTGAAACCCTCATCTCCTACTTTGGGGAAAAATACT
Organism: Ectobius pallidus; assembly: GCA_964059195.1. Lineage (NCBI taxonomy): Eukaryota > Metazoa > Arthropoda > Insecta > Blattodea > Ectobiidae > Ectobius > Ectobius pallidus. The sequence goes on from CAXKWD010000006.1 coordinate 168,760,046, forward strand.
GAAATGAAATATTTAACTTATCTTTCAAAGATAATGACTGAATGTCTAATTTATTAGTGGATTACTATGATAAATAATGACTGAATGTCTAATTTACTAGTGGATTACTATGATAAAGAAGTTTAAATGCTATCTTCAGTCAGGTATTTTATTATCCTTATACAATGCTACTTATTGGGGCTCATGGAGATGTACCAAATTTCTTTGAAGATTTTTGTGAAAATTTTTACCTGTCAGTTTCCTTCAGGGACAACAATTTTTTGAGAATCTTTCATAACTCATGCCTACTTCTACATAACCATGCTTAAAATTAATTAGCTTTCCACATATTTTGCACAATTTTTTAATTTACTGAGTCTTCTGGGATGTCCAATAAGAGGGAGTTTGTTCAGAGCAGATCCAAAGATGACACCAATAGACTTCAACCGAAAATGGCATGAGGCCACATGGGCATTGGGTCACCATGACAAGTTTCAGCTCTTGCCATGATTTCCTCTTTTGCTGAATATCCAAATAAGAGGATATCCTTCATCATTCTTAAACTGGATGTTGAAAATGTTGCCACTTTCTATACAATCTAATATTTATTTTATTTTATTTTATTAAAAAAAAAAATTCAGCTGTATTTATACCCCTTTTAGTTACAAGGTCATATCAAGGGTTCAGGATCTGTGTCTATACAGTAGAGTAGGCCATAGAACTACTGATTGTCAATTGTCTCTGTATTATTGGTGTATTTTTATGGAGTAAATTTCAACTGATATTAATTTAAATGGATATGATACAGAATGAAATGGTGAGGATGATTAATGGTATGTAAATATCCAATCCGGCATTTGCCTGTACAACTAGGGAAAGCACAAAAAAAAAAAAAAAAACATGACAAATTGGCCGGGCACAGGATTTGAGTCTGGGACCTCCTGAATGCGAGTACAAGACGTTACCTCACCCACCTTGCTAGGTAATCTTATAATTATAACACATGATTTTGAAGGCAGATTACTTTTAGAATAACATATTTGAAATTTGCAAATGCATCTTTCATACAAGTGTTTTTCAAAAGATAAGTTTAAAATATGGAACAGTTTTAAATAAGAAGAAATTGTCTACTAAAGAGACGAATGACTGACCCAAGAAAATCTTAATAATATTCGTGCAAGTTCAGCCATTGTTTCTCTCAGGGAGTTGAGATTTCATTTCAGCATTAAGGGGACTTATAAGTCTGAAGTTCTTTCCATATTAAATTATATTATATCCTGTATGTCACTGTCAGATATGTATGGGTCAGAGAGAACAGCATTATCAACATCTACTTTAAGATATTATGTGAGTTAAATACAGAAATTCTTCTTTTCATTTGGGAATTCTCTTACTTGAATATTAAGCTAGAAATGGAAGTAATGGAAAAAGCTAACGACTGTTAAGCGCTTAAACGGTGCACAAGTACCAGCGTATTCCGTTTCTCAGCGCGACGTCACGCTGCAGCGGAATTGGAACAAAACTGTTGGATTTATGCTGCCATCAATTGCGACTATATTAGTAGTGATTCTAATATTTTCTTACAGGAAGCATTGGTGTATTATGGTTTCAAACAAATAGAATTTACATTATTATTGTCATAGGTAAAAGTCTTCCCATCTAGTAATAACTGAAAATATCCCCCTTTGCCGTACTAGTCACGTCTAACCTAAAACTTTCGGAAGAATGTCTCCATGTAAAACCCAAACACAACTGACAAGTGTCACAATTTTTAAGATAACACATTTTTGCAGCTAGGGTTTCTTAAATAGCGAGTACTATATCAAATTAAATCAGGTAGGATAATATAATTGCTGGTCAATAATTTTAAACATACCATCCACTTATAGACAGGGAGTTCTTATAATCTGAAGAGAATATACATAGCCTACTTCTTCTAGTATTGTTATGCCTATACTCGTTACCTTTCTTCCTAAACATTTTGGAGTTTTATTGTTCCTATGCATCTATCATTAAGCTATACATACAATAATAATAATAATAATAATAATAATAATAATAATAATAATAATAATAATTTTATATATATATGTCATAAAATCAAGTGACAGCATGGACACCGGGCAGGATTGAGTGAAGCCCATCGTCTGCTAATTCCCCCGCAGTTTTACGCGAGCCAATCAGATTCATTGGTGGATTCTCGCACCATATCCACAGGCTGGTGGAACCGATGCCAAAGCGCTGTGAAAACTGGTGGCACCGATGACGTCATTACTTAGCTTTGGAATAAAAATGCTGCCAGCACTTTAACAGCGCTGAGAAAAGGAATAGGCTGTACACTGTACAAGCTTAGGTAAGCCATAGAACTATGTGAATGACACCTGAATTCGTACATAATTAGTTTGTTGTGGTAACTATCCTATGCATGAAAAGTTATTTGAATAAGTTACTACAAATGTAGTCATAATCTACATACAGTCTCAAAATGTAGCATTAAAGAAAATTTAACAAAATAATTACTATATGAGGCACGTCCATAAAGTAAGTTTCCCTGGGGCTATTTACAGAGACAAAACACAATTTCATGGACATATATATTCCAACAGATACAGCAAGTGTTCAACTATTTTCAACATATCGCCACTGGAACTGAAACATTTGTCATACTGTGGCATCAACTTTTGAATATCTGTGTCGTAGAAGTCTGCCACCAAGGATTTGAACCACTGTATGACAAACATCTCCTCCTCTCTGTCATTCCTTTAGGTCTAGGTAAAAATGAAAATCACTGGGAGCAAAGTCCGGGCTGTAGGGTGGATTTTTAAACACCTCCTAGCAAGTCTCCTGCAGAAGTTCGGCTGGGAGGTATTTAAACATACACCCTAAAGCCCGGACCTCGCTCCCAATGATTTCCATCTTTTCCTACACCTCATGAAATGACAAAGAATGACAGAGAATGACAGAGAGGCAAAGGTGGTAGTCACACGGTAGTTCAAATCTCAGGCAGCACACTTCTACGACACAGGTATTCAAAAGTTGGTGCCACGGTAAGACAAATGTTTCAATTCTGGTGGTAAATATGTTGAAAAATAGCTGTACATTGGCCATGTCTGTTACAATAAATATTTCCTTCAAATTGTGTTTTGTTTCTGTAAACAGTCCCAGAAAGCTTCAACCCTAGTGCTATCCTCAGTGATTCTGAAGAGACTGGAGGTTTTTAACTTTTAGTTAAACAACTACTACAATATCTCACAACACTCCATACAAGAAATAAACCATGCAGCAAAACTACACACAACACCTGGTATCAAAGCACAAAAACTAAAATCTTGGAGCTACAACTCACAGACGGATAGAAGTATCATTCCACAGCTGCATCACCTACCACTATCTTCTGATATGGCAGGAAGATGGCAGATTTGGGGGAACTTGTGGTCAGTATGCCAACCCTCAGGGCCATGACTAACAGTCCTGTTTTTAAATGAATCTACTGCTTTCATTAAGTAGCTCCATAGATCCAAAGAGAATCCAAGGATTAAATATGGGCTAGCAGATCTTTAGTTGGCAATGTTAACTATTAGACCAATGTAGGTGATCAACCAATCCGCCTGCGTGGTCTTGTGGTTAGCATCGCTGACTACAGATCTGTAGACCCGGGTTCTATCCCCGGCACTTCCTTGGATTTTTTTGAGGTAGAGATGTCTAGAACGGGGTACACTCAGCCTTGTGATTCAAACTGAGGAGCTATTTGATAGAGAAGTAGAGGCTCCGGTCATGGAAACCATCATTAACAGCTGTGGGTGTCGGCATGCTGACCACATGCCCTCAATTCTGCCATCTGCCTATGGTAGATGACGCAGCAGTCTGGTGGTAGGTCTAGTCCCTTCAGGGATGTAGCACCATGGAGTTTAGTTTTTAGGTGATCAACCAAAACAAAACAAAATTACAGTTAAATACAGGCTGACAATGAATTAACTGTGAGATTTTCATGATGCATATAATTAAAGAAACTAACACTAAAATAAAAATAAAATAAAATAAAAAAATTATAGCTTTTGTAGAAAAACATTTTAAGACATTTTAACAATAAACTTATTACTAGAGCCCGGATTTCCATGCAAATGCATGTTTTTATATACTTTGGTTACATTTCTCAAACTTTGTAGTTACACATTACATGACTTATGGATTCCAAATAAACATATTTTTTCCGTGCATGTTTGCATATTTCGGCATTTTTATGGCAAAATTCATGCATAATGCATGTTTTAGATTTTTTGGGCTTAATGTAGCATATTCAGACGTTTTTAATGCATATAAACCCTCATTTTCTGGTTTTAGTGCATAATATCAAGTTACCATGCATAACTGTGCATATTATGAATATGCCTCCCTAAAATCTTGGCTTTTCAAAGAAACGTAAAAATGTTGTATTGCATTACCATTGTTATATTTTGATTGACTTGGCAACAGAGTCTGCCACCTGCATGAATTTGAGAATGCAAGCTACTGTTTACCCTAAATAAACAGTAATATAATACACAAGGCTACAAAAGAAAATGCCGAGTCGCCGACCCCCACCACCTTTCATTGAAAGAAAACTGCTAAACAGAATGTTCACTGCTTGAATTTCTCAGTCACTAGCCATTGTTGAAGACTATGGAATCGTGTTGTGGAGAAACGGGTGTGACAGTCAGGAAAAAACTTAAGAAGGTACTTCGTTCAAACCCTGATCTTAAACTTCTGAAAACGTGAAAGACGTATTATGTGGAGAAAATGTAAAAGACATGGAATTCGATCTCACCCTCAGTCAAATTTCTTTCCTTAAGTATGCCTATGCACCTGTTACTTCTTGTGAACTAGATAGATCCTTTTCTGCGTTGAAGAATGTCCTAACTGATAAACACACGAGTTTAAGTGAGGAGAATTTGGAAAAACTCATGGTTGTATATTGTTTTAAGATAAATTGAAATATATTGCAGTACAGTGCGGATTTTTGATAGTGCATGTTTCGCCTTTCATTGTGCATATTAGGAGATACGATAGTGCATGAATGCATGCATATTTTTAAGTTCGATAGTGAATGAAAATCTGGGCTTTACTTATTACTAAAAAGATTTTAAAACCAATTAAATTATGTGAAAACTATATTTTTCTCCTACATGTTATTACATTATATATATTATTTAATTAAATTATTGTTATTAACACTGCCAAGTTCAATAAATTTTTCTTAGAATTTTAAAACAATTAAAAGTTTAATGAAATTTGTAGTGTTTATAACAATAATTTATTTAAATAATATACATTAAGTTACTTCACTGTAAAAAGTCCCACCAATGTATTATCGCCTCGCTCATAACGTTGACGGGCGGCTCGCTTTGTTCTCATATTACAATGCTTGTTGTTACTGTAAAAGGTTTTCTCAAAAGAAACCGCTGACTGAATTCGTGTTGCCAATTCTCTCATTGCTCAATGCCATTGCCACGTAAGTGTTTTGCTGCATCTGCATCTGCCCGCTCTGTTTACTAACACTGTGCAGTGTGGCAACTACTCCAAGCGGCGGCGACTTCTTTGATGTTAACTGTCAACGAAATGAGCGAGGCGATAATAACAATGTTATTACTTGGTAAAGTAGAGTCAGTCTGAAAAATTCATTGCCATAGCCGGGATTTGAACCAGGATCTTTAGCTCTCCTTGCTGCTGTTTTACCATTGCAAGACCATGGCAACAAGTCAGTACAACATTAAATTCTCCAACTGACTTACAGTCCCAGTAGATCCTGGTTCAAATCCAGGCTATGGCATTGAATTTTTCAGACTAACTCTATCTTACCACCTTAGCCTACACACGGGCAGTGTAAAAGAATTATTATTCCAATATTATTAGATATTACCAGGGCCCTGATTCTAATGACATGTCATCTTTTTATTGGTGCTGGATAGACATTGCCAACTTGTGGATAAATCCTAATCATGGCCTCTAGATTACAGAAATGCATTTTTAATTAGGTCATTTTATGCAATTTTATATTTTTAGGAGATTTATTTCAATTTTAGGTCATTATTTAATCATTTTCGTGTCATTTGCTTCCTTATTTAGTCATTTTCATGTATTTTCATTGAGTGTATTAACTTTTTTTTGTCGCTAGTGGTGCTGTCTTTGAAGTGTTGTTTGTTTATTGCAAGAAAGAAAAATTCAGCGCTAAAGTATTGTCATGTCTCAGTCGGAAATGAGAATCAAAGAAACGCCAAAATTTTGTATTATATTACTAATGTTATTAGATTGACTTGGCACCTGCTTGGATTTGAGAGTACAAACTACTGTTTACCCTCAATAAACAACAATATAATCCGGCAGACCACAAAAGGAAATGCCCAATATTGACTCGCCAGTGCCTCAGTGCCAGTATAAATTTCCGTGAGGAAATAACATTCACAACATTAAAGTTATCACCTAGCTATAGTGGCTATAGTGGCACTAAGTTTTTTATAAGTTACCTAAATCCATTAAATCATTGGTACAAAATAAATTAAAATTCAAAAACACACTAATGAAATACCTAACACAGAAAGCGTATTATAACATAGAGGAATTTTTGGAGGACAACCATTAAGGAAATTCACTATGATATCAAGTGTGTGAATATGTGAGTAGTAAATTAAACTGCAAAATGGTTAAATGTATTGGGTGTGAGGAAATGAAGATACCATCTTTTAGTTATGTATCTGTTTTAAACTAAGGAAGTAAGGGTAAGACATTGTTTCACTTGCATGTCGACGAATGAAAAATTGTATATATGGGAAAGTGTTGATTTTTTATGTTTTTCTTTTATACATTTTAGTAGGGACTGACTTAGTCCACTTGTGTATTCTACACTGTATTGGACAGAAATAAATTATTATTATTATTATTATTATTATTATTATTGTTATTTACAATTTTTACAATCATGTACAAACTAGTCTATAACTTTGTGTGTACATTAATATTTTTTTATAAATAAAATATCAGTTTTTAGGTCATTTTAAAATAATTTTTGGTCATCAGAATCCGGGCCCTGGTTATTACATTTAAAAACATTTTAGATTTATTTCAGTTTTAGTGAGGATTGTCTTTCTCTCCGACCCTAGCAGAAGGGAACATAGTAAATGATTGATGCATCCTGAAAATCTCCAGTTATATCACTTCTGTCAGTACAGTACAGGCAGGAATAAGGGATAGGACAAAACAAAGGCAAATAAAAATGTTCTACTAAACCCAACAAATGCAAAAATAAAAATAAAAATTACAACAATACTTTTACTGCAAGTAAGCTACATAACATTTTAAATTTTATTTTTATTTATAAAGCTACAAAATAAAATAAGCCAGAAAACATTAAATAAAAATTACTTTAATAAAACTACAAAACAAATATTTATACATTCACACAAAATAACAAGGAATTTTTACAAATTAGAATATTAACACTACTTACATATAAAAAAAATATACAATACTAATTACAAAAACTACTTCTAATGAAGCATGTATGTAATTACTTTAAAAACAATAAAATCACATGCAAATTATTACTTTATTTTCTAATTTTAATGTAATTCACTAGGACAGAGTTTACCAGTAAAGAAAAAAGAATGAAAATGAATTGAATTTGAGATTATGGCTGTAAGAACAACAGCTTCAAGTAGTCTTTGACTGCATATCAATGACAATAGTTACATATATGCCATGATTATAAGAACTCAGAAGAAAAATGGCAAGCCATAACTTGTGTGGTGATGTTTACTATTAGATGTATATTAGATGTACCAAAATAGTATATTATAGGAAATTTATAAATGTGTATTTTAATTATTGTGTCACAATATGTATTATCGGCCGCTGTGGTCTAGAGGTAGCGTGCCCGCCTCTAGATCCAAAGGTTGCAGGATCAAACCCGGCGGCGGTCAATGGATTTTTCAGGATGTAAAAATCCTGGGCACGGGAGGGACTTTAAAGCTGGGTGGCCCGTATCTTAGATTTACGGCACATAAAAGAACTGCAAGCTTAAATTAGAGCCTCTGGACAAAATTTCTCAGCCCTTTCATGTCCAAGTAACACCTTAGTTTCCGGAGGGGGGTTGAGAGGCGATGGGCTTACCACCTGTCCCTCTGCCCTCTCTCGGAAACTAAGCGTAACTAAATTAGTATAGGTAATGAAACATCCACTTGGAGGCCCTATGCCCCACCACAGGGGTTACAGGAAGAAGTCAGTCAGTCATATGTATTGTATATTATGTATTGTAATAACCAAAAATATGCCTATAGAATTAGGAAGACCGACTAAGCTACGGACATTGTATCCTGAGAGCTAATAAAGAATTATTATTATTATTATTATTGCCATATAAGGGTAGGAAGTTTATTTGAAACCTTTAGGCCAAGCCATTTGCCAAAGAACAGCTTCTAAAATGCCACCTACCAATTCACTGGTTTCTGCTTACTCACGGTCATTGATGCGAGTGCTGATCTGAGCGGAATTCAGTTTTACGAAATAATCTACATACTTTTGAGGCAGTCTGTACCTCAATAGGAACAGATTTCTTCCCCCTTTAAATGACATGTTTTGTGAGGGCTTTGACCTTCAGAAGGGGACTTTTTGGGCAATTTCTTTGTTTAGTAGAAACTGTGGAAGAGTGTTTGAAAAATATATTTGTTGGTGGAAAAGATGATGAATAAATTATTAGAGGGTTTAGAACAGTCTAATTTTTACCCAGGTGATTTACTCTGTGATAGTGATTTATCTGATAGCACCATCAATGAAGACATGTTCTTACTGATATTATACACTGATAATACAACAGGAACATAATATATTATTGTCATAAAACACATTATCACCAAGAACACTCACTACATCATTAAAATAACTACAGGCCCTTCTTTCTTATTGCTTTTGGCATTTGTTTGTTTTTGTGTTCTAAATAAAATAAAATCTATTTATTTCAGCTATTTTCAAACTAGCATAACATTGTTTATTAATGTATTACTGGGAAGCAAAACCACAACCTTTGGTACAGATGTTCTGTCATTGAACACACCACAGAAACAACTGCAAGATTGTTTATAGGCTACTTGTGTACCGCTCCATACAACTTTAATTTTCTAACGAATAAGAGTTGACCTATTCTTTTTGCAGCCGACTGTACATACAATATCCTCAATATTATTTATAGACATACCTACCCATAAGTAGAATGCATACATTTAATAGAAACATCACCACAGTCAAAGGAATGCTGCATAACTGAGAGTTAAGGAAACCAAAACACAAACACTAGTCCACATCAGAATTTCTAGTCTCTAAGAATGCAAATGCTAGCAGCCAGTTGAACAGTCTTACAAACAGGACACACAGAATTACTATGCCTATGCACTCGGACAACACACACTTCTCCAACATGCAAACAGCTCCATCTCTATAGGCTTCCGATCGAGCTGTTGTAAAATAAAACAAAACAAAACATAATAAGCATTAACTTATTCAGCCAAATAATGCAACTACAGAACTTAACAAATGAATAATACTGCTAAAAAATCAAACAAAACTCAACAACTGCTAAAAATCAAACAAAACCCAACAACTGCTAAAAATCAAACAAAACTGCAAAGCTCAAAATGAAGAAAAAATAAATAAACAAACAGATTAAGATCAAAGTGGTGTGAGTTTAGGTTTATTTAATTTTTCGATCTGTACAACAAATTTAGCAATGAGGGCAGATTTCTATGATCTAGAAATAGGATATATGTAAGCAAATATGACCTAACATAAAACAAAAATAAATGAATTAAAAAAATTAAAGTATGACTTTATCAGTAATACTTGTAGAACTTTTATATTTTCGCTCATAGAACAAACAATAAAAGCGGCTTGAAGGTCCACATTTTTCACAGTTCCTCATGTCATCGCTCTTGTAGCATTTCTATGAAAATATGTATTTAAAAGACATCCTGAGAAATGTTATGGGTTATACTGATACCTTAGCTTATTATTATGTAAATAAATGCATTTTCATATGAAACATACCCAAAATATAGTAATATAACGTTAATATGTACTAAATATGCTCTAAAACTTAAAAAATTCATAACTGAGCAAATGAAAATTATCACAAATATAATGATGGCATGTAACTTAGTATTAATCAGGTCCCTCAAATTAAGAACTTAATAAATATGACTTGATACACCAATATAAACTTTCTCATTTTGCATCAGAATGATTGGAATCAAGTTTCAGTCAATCTAAAACCTGAAGTAATTTCAAAGAAAAAAATGACATGTCATAGAAAATGTCAAGGGAAAAATATGACATATCACAGAAATCCGCCTCCAATTTATCAGCACAGTGTAGAAAACTTTATAGGCCTAACACACAAAATTATATACTGTATAATGCATTGGCCATGAGGGGTGGTGGATTACTTAAAAGTGCTAGAAATACTGAGAATTCAGGAAAATGGAGATAAATAAACCAAAATTATTAAAACTCACATCACCTCCAATTTAATAATTAAATTGCATAATGTTTATATTTTACTGGAATTATAAATAGAACATTTAGGTTAAAAATGTTAATGGTAAGAGTTATCAAATTACATATTATGAGTACAAATTTAAACATGCTGGGTTTAATGAAATAATTCTATCAGAATTCTATTAGCTGCAATATATGTATGCGATTAATACAAGTAGTTAGTTCTGCTTGAATTAACTGGCAAGTATGTGAAGAATATAAATCAAATGTACTGATTTAATGGAAGAAAGAAATTAATAGTCTAATGAACAACTAACACAATTAGATAAGGCTTAAGCTTTCCCAGTGATTAAGGAAATTAGTGATTAATACTTCAACCCTCAAAGAAAGAAAAAATGAAATTTATTAATTTCACAGTGATGATTACTTATAATAGCTTACCAGCTGTGTCAATATTATGAAATATGAGATCTGCATCTTAACTCGTGGCCTTAATCAGAAATGTGAGGATGGAATGAGTATGTTTATATTTATAGGAATGCTGCATAGAGTAGTAAGATTTATTAACAATAAATCATTAGTCCTTTAGTGAGGTTGACCACAAAGATACAGAATACAAATGAATCGGCTCATGCTAAAAGGGCCTCAGTCACAAAAAATGGCAAACTGAGTTAAGCATGAAAATGGCATTTTATACGCTAAAAGGTTCTCATGTAAAAATGTTAATATAGTAAAAGAGGGTAACGTTGAGGTAAGTAATACCTTCCAGTAAAGTTAATTAGTTTTAAAAGAAAATTAGGGTTGCCTACAAACAGTTCTTTTCATTCTTCTCCAAACTGGGTTGCTTGGACTGAGGCCTTTTAGCATGTGCCGATTCAAATATGATATAAAATTGTTAAAATAAATATTTAAAATTAACTCTATGTTTTACACTAAACAATATTTCAGTTGATAATAAAATAACCTAGTTATGAGCTTCATAACTTGTACTCATCACTGGATAGAGTAAGGGTAATTAAATCACGGAAGATGAAATGGGCTAGACATGGGGGAGAAAAGACATATCTTAAAAATATTGACTGGGAGACCCGAAGGGAAAAGACCACTTGGAAGACCTAGATGCAGGTGGGAGGAGAATATTAGGATAGATTTAAGGGGTCGGATTTGCAAGGGATGGTTGGATGGAGTTAGCACAGAATAGGGTTGAATGGTGGGCTCAGGTAAGCGCAGCAATAAACCTTCGGGTTTCATAAAATAGATAATATTCCTTTAGGAACATTTACTTAGGAATTGTCTATAGCCATTGAGTAAGTAAGTTATTCTACTTCAAGTACAGGTGGACATGTAATATCTGCAACGAGAAACACCGGCCAAAATCTGCCAGGTTACCACCAGAATGCCACAGTGGTAATTCTTTACCACCAGCGACAGACATCTCTCGAGACCTCCACGCATATGCACTCTGAATGACTCTCCGCCAGAGAGAATGTTTTTATCGGTAAATCTATGTCTTGTTCCTATAAACATGAACATGCTCATTACAACTCTACATTCCTGATAAAGGCCACAGGGTTAAGATGGCCGAAAGCTCACACTTCATAACATTGACATAGCTCATACCTAAGAAGCCATTATAAATAAACTAACACAGTTATTTATCCAAAAGAATTAAGTAATAATCTATTACTTTTATTTTTCAGATTAAAGATATTGATATTTTGTGATTAATATTGCAATAGATTAATTTAGTCCTTTTTCTTTATATGAAAGATATATGTAAACTACAGAAGGAAATGAAAATCTGAACACTCAAGAGTTTTCCTAAAAGTTTATATGAAGTTTATGTAGTGAAGTTAATAAATATAAATTAATGCTTGAGATGGACATTTAATATACATAACTTCACTTAAATCAATATTGTTACAGTCCCAGTAAATATGTTAAGATCCTCTAGCCTAGAAAAAAATCCCTCACAAGAGAAAATCAGGAATATACAGGTTTAACTGTAAAGACTGCAATCTAAAATACATAGGGAAAACTAAAAGAAGTTTGAATGTTAGGGCAAAAAGAACATATCCGACGTGTTAAACATGGACAGACTGAAAAGTCAGCGATAACGGTATATGTTTGGAAAATGGGTCACAAAATAAGGTTGAAGCCAGAACTAAAGAAGTGTGTTCCAGGGACACAAGCAACTCACAGTTTGGGAGACAATCTGTATCCACAAAAAAAGGGATCAGCTTATGAATTTTAAATACTCGAAGATGATGATTTCATCAAGATGTTAGTTAAACACCCACCAGAAGTTGTTTTTGCTGTCCAACTGTCAGATGGAGTATAAATGAGGATGGACTCTCAAAACATGTTCAGCTTATGATGGTCTTTCGGGATTCCAACAGGGTGAAAATGTTTGTGTAATCCGAGATTTCGGCTGCTACGAACTCTGCAGCCATCTTCTGGGAGAGAAGTGAGCTCAGGAAGGTAGATGCAGCTCATTTCTCTCCCAGAAGATGGCTGCAGAGCTAGTAGCAGTCGAAAGCTTGGACTACACAAACATTTTCACCTGGTTGGAATCCTGAGAGACCATCATGTCGCTATGACATGGCAGATTTTTGTATATAGGATGAGTGTGTGAATGTTGCATGGTATGATAAACTTCTGTTATTGTGTTTCAGCTCTGAAAGTTCATATGTATGTTTGTAAAAACACAATTTTTGACAATGTTCTGAAATGTCTTGACATTATGCAGAACAGCAATAAATCTTATCTTATCTTATCTTATCTTATCTTATCTTATCATAAGTAACCTATGCCGGGAAAGCCTCAAGTCTCAAATTCAGCTTAGTTCTTGATTTAAGTGAAGATGTATATATTAAATCTCCATCTCAAGCATTAATATATATTTAAGAGTTTGTTAATTTATTTTATCAACTGCAATTTAACTCAAAAGAAACATTGTTACTATTAAATGTTATATTTATTAATCGGATTCACATAAACTAAATCATTTTAGTGAACATATATTATTTATACCTGTTTAATACTTACATGATGTCACAATATTAATAAGAAAACTTAAGATAACTCTAGTTGAAAAGCTGCAAAACACAAACTGTTAGAAAGCCATAGAAGAGAGATATATGTACATATTTTACAGTTCATACCTTCCATATGCACTTCTGCCTGCTCAGTAACCTGGACTCGCTCTGTTGTGAATTCTTGGGTGACGACCTGTCAAACGATATTTCATTGTACTGTGTGTAAAAGTGTTGTCTAATTTTATGACAAAATAAATACATATGTTAAAAAACATAAAATATCACAGCTTCTTCAAGACAAAATACTGGATCTAACTGCACTAAATAAACAGAACATTGTAATATTTGAACGTAAGGCAACTTGTTAGTTTGTGTCTGTTTACAGTTTCTGAAGTTAAAATTGGATAATCACAACTTTTTAATTGAAATTATTATAATAATAAAGAAGCAAATATTAAATTATTATTACATTTTATGGACCTATTAAATGTATTTCCGATTGAAATATATATAAATCATAAAATGTATCGTATCATACATACATACATATCACCATACATACGCTTTTATGGCTGGAAGCTTGAAAAACAAGCATTTGTTTAGGTTGTAGGTTATTTCAAGCTGGGAGAAAGGGCCCCCTCAAAAATAAAAATTTTAGTAAATTAAAAAGTACTTCTAATTTAGTTTCCTTAAATAAAACGATTTATTACTCTTATGGAATTTGTTATCAGACTAACAGTAGACCTACTTAATTAATCGTTGTAAAATTAGGCTTTTACTTCTCATTTTAGTACCTTTTTCCAAAATGTCTTTACTATTTTGGAACAGTAAATGTGATATATGTTATTTTGTTTGTAACTGAAAAAAAAAAATGTTAAAATGAAATTTGAAGGCTTAATTTTTACAAAAATAATTGGGAATACACTCCCTCTGAACCAAAATCCTGCCTACGTCCCTGGTAAAGTAAACACAGAACAACTCTGAACATCAGGTGGAGAAGATAGTCACATGACGAGTGACAAGCGAATGAGCTTGTTACGGTGTTGTACAGTTAATGGAATGCTAAAGAGATGTATTTCACTTATTTCTTTGCATGCTCAAAATCTACTACATTTAGGTCTTTTCCGAAATCACCATTAGAAAGCTGTATTTATTTGGAAGCCGACTGTCCAAACCCCGTATCTGTATGAAGCTCCGTTGAGAAGATAACTGCTTATTTTTAAAAAGTGCTTAAAACAATGCTTGCTTGTTCCTCTTAGTGAGTAGGCATGCATCTGCCTTCTCTGTCTGTTAGACAGAGACAGCTGCACACTGCTGACTTGTCCACACTGCACGTTGTGTAACATTCTATTGGCTTATAACATGTTCAGTGTTGATTTGTGTTTAGTATATTGTCACATATGGCTAGCCCAAGCCTGGGTGCGTCTTATACAAAGGAGTGTCTTATACTGGAACGTATGGATGCTATCATGATTATACAATTCTACCTCCAGATATTGGAAACCAGAAACAAATGAATCAACTGCCTTATATAATGAACTGAATTACACATAAGTATTTACAAACAACTTTTTGTTCATTCTTTACTAACAGCTTGGTGTCATGATGTGTCAAGCCACCATTTCTGTTAATTTATTGTGTTAAAACATTATGAGGGATATATTACAAACAAAATGTGAAATGACTTCTCATTCTTAATTTAAAAATTGAAGGGTTATTATTATTAGTTGGGACCAAAAATTCACACGAGCAAAATTGCCCTTTTTCTGAGAAAAAACATCCATGCTGATCTACCTATGTCTATTCATAATAACACTGGTCCACAGAACAACAATAAAAGATTGTAACTCTTGAGCTGAAGCAGTGTTCAATGGTATGTCTTCTTCACCATTCTCTTCTTATAGGCCTAGGAAAACTGAGCACAAAGCTTAAGATTTCTATAGGGCTTATAATCCCCAGAAAATCAAAATAATACATAATGAGAAAATAAAATAGTTATTTGTGATACAAGTGTGTAAAGTTGTGCTTTTTTAATTCAAGTGTGCATTTATAACTACACAAGAATTAAAAAAAAAAAAGACATTACACACGTATATCATACCATGTTTTTTCTATAGCAGCACTAAATTAAAATAAAAGTAATATTTGAAGAGAGTTAGGAATTCACATTTACAGATGACGAATTGCTACATCACGAACAACAGCGATTATCCATGTGGCCAGGGAATTCCAAGTCCTGACAACAATTGAGTTTTAATAAACTTTTCTCCAATGAGGGTGGTGTTATAATAAAATATAATATATCTTGTCCACCTTAAACCCTCATTTAAAAAAATTAATGAGGGTATAAGGTGGACATGGTATATTATATTTTATTATTAACAATTGAGGTGCTTAGTTACGTGAATAAAATAAAACAAAAAGAAACTGCTACATATAGTTACAGTTTAGCCAAAATTGATGATATAGTGGAACTTGCTATAAGGCGATTTAATGTCTAAAAAGTCAAAAGGTACTTATAAATCTCAATAAGATTATTTCAAAAAGGGACCTTTGAAAGAACTTAAAGGGACCACTGACCTGTGTCGCTTCTGAAGTCTCCCAAGCATGAGACCTGAAGTCTTCAGGAGCGAAGTGGGTGATGACCTCATCAACAGAAGCGTGCTTCATTTCCACCATACGCATGAAGGCTCTGAAGCCGACAGTAGCTGCAACAAGAGCTTCATCTGTGGTGGATTCCTCGGTAAGAACTTGAGAGATGAGAGCACCATGTCCTTCCCGTTCCACAAGTTGCACCATCGCCGATTGGGCTTCTGGGGTGCGCAGAGCAGGGAACTTGTCTGCCATATACAGCGTAGTGATTTCATTTACAGTCACACCTTGTCTGACCAAGTAACCGATCTTCGCCAGCTCACGCAGAGGTGATTCTCCAGGTCCAAATTCCTTGGCTTTTACAAACTTCAGCACATCTTCCACTTCAGTGGCCATCTTTGTTTCTTGCTCTTTCAAAATCTGTTCAGCAGTTAGTGTTTTCACTTCTGTAACGAGAGCCTTCTCTTCAACGGATGGTTTCTTCTCTGCTTTCGCTCGCCTAGTCTTTGGTTTCTTTTCTTTCAACTCCTTGACTGAAGCCTCAGATTGGACTTCTTCGATGGTGACAGCTTCTTGAACGGGCAGTACTCCTCGTGCCTTCTCCACCTGTCTCTCTTCAGTGAACTCCTTCACGGTGGAATGAGAAGTAACTTGTGTTACGCTCACAGATTCCTGCTCTGTAACAACTTTCTGTCCTCTCTGCACCTTCTTCAGCTCTACAGCAAATGGCTTTGCTTTAGCTTCAGGCTGAACTTGCGTTACAGTCAGAGGTTTCAGGACAGGAGCTGGTTTTTGAGAAGCGCTCTTCAGTTTGAACAACTTAGATTTGAAGTCCTCAGCTTTCTCCTCGACTTTGGTTTCGGTTACCTGAACACCTTTTCGAACTTCCACAACTGTCTTGGCCTTATCCTCCTGTACTTCATGTGGTTTCTGATCTACTTTCTTCTGGGAGGCTACTGCAGTAACTTCAACCGATTCCGTCACATCCAGAATTGTCTTGGCTGTGGCCTAATAAGAGTAAGAACAAACAGTATTTTGTGAGATTGCGTTTCTTAAGAAGTCAACAGTTGAGCAGAAATATATAATTTTTAGGGTATAACAGGTTTATCTCTAGACGTAAATGTACTTAATTTCTCTACATGACTTGATAATTGTCAATATGTCACAAAGAATTATTTTTGCCTACAGGACAAATAGTTATTATTAGACTTTGGATTTTAGATAAAAACCTATTTTAATCCTTAAGTGATATATGGACGAAAACTTGTATATGCATGTTTCATAAGTGACTATGCCTAAAACTGATACTTTTATAGGACCTAAAACTGCCTAT
The DNA here is from genome assembly GCA_964059195.1 of Ectobius pallidus. NCBI lineage: Eukaryota > Metazoa > Arthropoda > Insecta > Blattodea > Ectobiidae > Ectobius > Ectobius pallidus. Next base: position 168,777,506 of record CAXKWD010000006.1, read on the forward strand.
TTTTACGTTAGAGCCTAATATTGCCTTTTTGCTTGTTTTTCCTCTTAAGTTCAAAATAAGTTATTTTTTGTTATAAATTCTAGCATTTATTTTTAGCTCATACCAAATTTTTAGCTTGGAATGTGCAGTACATGGCACATTTGTGACGAGGTTAAATAGGAAGGAATGTTTCGTCTTCAGTAGAAAAATTCCTTGGAATTCCCAAGAAAATGTAGTGTTTTTCTCCCGACTCCCACATAAAAAAAAAATAGTTCTCTGAATCACTGAGGGATACAAGAGGTTGAATATGCTAGTATGAAATGCGTAGCTTCTGGGCGCAGGGATTAGGTTTTCACTGTTATGGTAGTAATACAGACCCTAGTAATAGGTCTATATAATTCTGTGTACCATAGGCCTATATCTGTGTTTTATCATGATTATTGATTAATGGTGACTTCAATAAATATAATATTCTGCATTGTAATTGAAATATTTCAGAAAATTGGCAACTTAAACAATTTTATAAGAGACTATTTTACGATTTTTAGAACCTATTTACCAATTTTTAGAGCCTACTTTAGGTACCTAAAACAGCATTTTTAGCGACCTAAAAGTTTGAAGTCTAGTCATTATTAATTCTGGAACATGGAAATTAAAGAAATAGGAAAAAATACCTGTAGGGAAAGATATGGGAAAAATACTATTTGTGAAAATGTATAGGAAATATGTGATTTACTACAGCAAACTCCCAATTATCTGTGCACGGTTCTTCTTTTTAAAATTATTTATTGTACAATGACATGAGCTGGCCAGAGGGAAGAGTGTCTGGCAGCTGTTGGTGCACATTTTTTCATTCAGAAGGCAGATTTCATTGGTGACATGAGACAGCCCTTGCCAAATGTGAGCACCACAGCACTCAGCACTTGACACGCTGGTCGCTGCCATGACTAGAATATCATGTTTAGTGAAGTAGGCTTTAAGCAAGCCTTTGCCTATGTCAATACAGAAGCACGAGTCTTGTTTGTGTATACATAACAAGCATTACGACAAATTTAGTAACATTTACGGCCTATTAAAATCACATCAGATTGTATGCATAGTCCATGAAAACAATGTCTGAAGGTATAACAGCTGCAAAAGTTAAAGGCATATGTGAGTGGAGTCATAGAAAACGTCAGCCAATGACATGGCTCTTACCATCTTAAACTGCAAAATACTAAGTAGTGTAACAGTGCCAGCTTCTCTGATTGGTTATTATCCATTTGTCTTTAACTTTTGCAAACAGTCTAGAATAGCAATAATTCAATTATCCACTTTTTTTTTTTTTAATTATTATTCCTGCATATCAGTCCCACGTAAAAATCCTGGGAACGGAGTCCTCTGGGGGGGTTTTAAGCTGGGGGGCCCCATGTCGTAGATTTACGGCATGTAAAAGAACTCCACCTAAATTATAGTATCTGGATAAAATTTCTCGACCCTTTCACATCCAAGTAATACCTTACTTTCTCGAGGGGGATTGAGAGGCGATGGGGTTACCACCTGTCCCTCTCTTGGAAAATAAGTGTAACAAAATTCTTCACTTAGGTAACAGAAACCTCCACTTGGAGGCCCTTTGCCCCAACATAGGGGATATAGGACATCAGATACAGATCAGTCCCAATTACCACAAATAATAATTGGAAGTTTGCTGGACCTAAAATAGTGGATATCTTTGCAGAATTCAATATATAATTTGACAGCTTGTTAAAGTGAACCTGAACATACACTACATTGCAACTGAGAACTGTTTCCTTACCTTTTCAGTTGTTTCTTTGAATGTTGTTGTTGATTCTTGAACCTGCACTTGGGTCACTTCAGCAGCTTCCCTGTAAAGTAAGTACATAACATTTTTCTCTCTTACTGTTCTCATATGAGGGACAGGGCATAAGTCATGGTAACTATCCTTTTTATCATAGGTAATCCCATGAGAGTTTATGCGTTTATCGATAGATTCACAACTGTGCAGCTGATGAAACTTTTAAACCTGAGTTGGATTTATTAAGACTATTCCATGAATAAAAATGTAACGGATTATAAAAAATAATGAGATCAAGGCATACTATGAATCAATTATCCATGAATCAATTTGAGTTGCCATGTGACCAATGCTACCAATGGTGCATGTAAGACATAGTTAACCTAATTCAGGTAAACTAACAGCAGAACAGAATAAAAGTACACCAACTGGCTTGCACCGAATTGAAATTGTGTTTTTAATCAGTGTACATTTCTATTATTTCAATTTCCAAACAAGTTATGTTGTATAAAATAATCTGTTTTCGTGATGCTTAATGGAAACATGTGATGTATTAATCACTGCACACTGATGCTTAAGTGTCCAGTAACTAGCATACCATTTTATCAGGTAAAATCACTTCCTCATATTAATAGCCAGCATTTTATAAGATAAACAATCGTGATTGGTCTATATCCAAGGAATTGCTAAATGTTATTGGTCAATATCAAACATGCGGCATATGAGTGGAATAGTCAGTATAATTTGTTTGTATTTACCTTCCTACTTCAAAGGCAAATGTACCCTTCTTCTTTCGCCTTTCTTCACGTTTCTTTTCAAGCTCAATCTTCTCCAATTTCAACTTTTCTTTCTCTTCCTGAGCTTTCTTAATAATAAATTCTTTCTTCTCCTCATCAGGTATCTCTGCACAAACAAATAGAAACACCATGTATCAAAGTGAAAACACTCTTAGACTGAACACAATTCAACACATTTCTGATGATTGTTTACCTTGGACCTGGAGTTTAGCTCTGGTTTGAGCTGTTCCAATTTCGCTGTTTGCTTTACAGACGTAGATTCCCTCATCTTCAGGAGCTACATGCACGATGGTACAAGAAGTCTTGTTGTCCTTGATTTTAATTTGTACATTCTTTGATGCCCTGATAATTTTGTCATTGCGGTACCACACAATATCTGCAACGAATATGCATCATAAGGCAAGATTCAACAAATGTAAGAATGATATAACATACATTTTTTTTTTCGGGCAAAGATTTAAAAATTAAAAATGATATAACATTTTTGTTTAATACTAGACTGGGATTTATAGTCATCCCTTGGCTCTCATACTGTAAGAGGCAAGAGAGACTAAAAAATTGGGAAGCAACTTCATCCTTAAAAACCAAGAGAAAGCTATAAAGTTTGAACTCCTGCCCTCCAATGAGTTGATCAAGAAATTAATAACGCATAACTCAGATGAACCTGTGCAGCAACAGGAACAGGAAATTAGCTGAGGATGGAGGGGGGGGGGGGGTGAAGTAACGAACATAGCTTAAAGGGAGGCAGAAATGAAAATTATTATTATTTTTTTTTTCAATTTTACCTTAAAAAAAGGTCAGGAAAGGAAACCTGTTTACATTGTTTTGCAGCCTTATGTTTACACCTCCACAAAAATGTATTATTGTGTTTTAAGATGTCTACCATCAAAATGACAAGCGTCAAATCCAGTAGACTCTTTAATAACTTTTCTTAGTACAATAAATATATCATATTATATCACTCATTTTCAGCATGACCCTGATAAGGTATAACAATATGCTAAATTTTTAATAGGCTAATTATAAGACAAAATTTCAGCTCAGGAATGAATATACAACTCTTCCAGTCTGATGGATTTTACACAAATGGGATGAGCTTGTTTATCTGAAGGAAGACTAAAAATCTCAGTCTTAGATGTCTGCATCCTGCATACATGATATTATATACTTACCAGGTGTTGGATTTCCTGAATACTGGCATTCAAATGTTACAGTTTCTGTTTCCCTAGCCCTTGCACCTACGATTTCTTGTACAAAGGATGGTACACTCTGTGCAGCTAAAAAAGAAAGCAAAACACTCAACATTAAATACAATATTTATGTAAAAGAAGAGTTAACAGTATTACTTAGAATGCAAATTTACAAATTTTATTTAATTGATTATACATTAGCCTATAAAATAAAGAACTGCTTAAGAAAAGAATAAATGAAACTTTAGATGAAAATAAAGTGAAAGTTACTGTAGAAAAGCTGTGTTGTGTAGAACTTTTACCAGAAACCTAAAAAGTTAGATATACCTGTGTCTATTTAATAATTGTTTGCTTCCCTAATGTATCTTACGAACAAATTATTATACATTTATACATAGTAAGTAGAAAGTAAATGCATTATTCAATATCAAGAGGTCTAAAAATGACTTTTTACACAAACCATTTGGTTTGATGTTGCAGCATGTCTTTCCTCATAAGTTTTGCCAGCATACCCCATAGAAATTTTCATGGTTCGTTCCTCCAAGTCATTACTGTGCATTAGTTGAATACCTTATCCCACGGTTCAAAAACACATGTATTTGCACAAACTTGTATTTAAATTTTCAGACTCTAATTAGATACATTTACTGTGAACAAAAAGTAAGGAAAATTTAGCATTTCTTAGCTTATATTTCTATGTTCACTTAAATTCACTTGTAAACTTGTAAATTCCAAAAACCAATTAAAAAGTGAGGGGTACGCCGTAGCGTAGTGGTTGAGGCATTGCGCTACAAACCGGAAGGTCGCGGGTTCGATTCCCGATGAGGTCGTTGAGATTTTTCAATTGGCCTAATCCTTCTGGTGGCACTATGGCCCTGGGGTCGACTCAGCCTCTAACAGAAATGAGTACCAAGGAGCATTCCTGGGGGTAAAGGGAGCCGGTGCGTAAGGCTGACAACCTTACCACCTTCATGTGCCGAATGTCCAAAATCTGGGAGCCTCAACCTTCTGGAACCCTCTGGGCCTCCATGGCCTGTATAGGGATCACTTTACTTTACCTTAATTAAAAAGTGAAGAAAATTCATGGTACAAACAGAAAAAGAAACCTACTCCAAGCCCTTTTGAATACTAGAAAGGGTCATCAAGATAATACCAGATATAATGCAATCATAAATATATGTGTCTGTGTGTGTGTGTGTACATATATATATAATACACACATTTCGTTACCTCAATAACTTTCTCCTCGCCTTACAGCATTTTATAGTTTTAAATACAAGGGCCGTCCAAAAAGGATGTTTCCCTAGGGCCATTTACAGAAACAAAAGAAAATTTCATGCAAATATTTATTGCAACAGATTTAGCAAGTGTTTAGCTATTTTCCAACATATTCGCCATAGGAATTGAGACATTTGTCATAATACTGTGGGACCAACTTTTGAACACTTGTGTCATAGAAGTCTAACCTTCTCCGTTTCTCTGTCAATCTCTACCATTCTCTGTCATTCACCATCATTTCTTGCAGGGTATGAAAAAATGAAAATCTCTGGGTAAGCGGTCCGAGCTGTAGGGTGGAGACTTCAACATCTCCCTGCAAGTCTCCTGGAAAAGTTCAATTGGGAGGTGTTTCAACATCCACCCTACAGTCCGGACCTCGCTCTCAAATTGGCCAGTGTCACAGCGTAACTGAGCTGGAGATCAGAGCTCCGAAGCTCACACAGAACACCAGTTTCTGCTCTGCAGTATAATAAATTAACTATTTGAATAAAATATTTAATAATTAATGCTTATGTAGCATTTCAGAATTTACAGGTGATTAGCAGGTAATTAATTTGCGTTTGTATTGTGTGACTATTTTCTCTTTCTTTTATTACTTATTTACTACTATTTAGCATGACTTTACGTTATTTTGTATTACTTAGTAACACCATTAGTGTATTTTTGTTTTCATATTAGGATATAAATATTAAGGAATATCAATGCTGTAATTGTACTATCTAAAGAATGAAGTAAGATATTATATACAAAAGACTTGAGGCTTTCTCAGCCCTGATTATTATTAATAGTTTTGCGGGTTATAAGCCGAGTAAAGGGATATACAACATCCAAGCTTTTGGTCGCTGACATCTCTACGTCCTTCCTCAGGGAACCAGCGACCAAAAGCTTGGATGTTGTATATCCCGTTACTCGGCTTATAGTCCGCAAAACAATTATTAATAAGATATTATATACATAGTAAAACTTCAATGTAAAAAATTCCACTTAAAATACTGTAAGATATTATACCTCTTGTGTACTAAAAAATTAAAACAAAAACAAAAACCTGAAAAAGTATTTCCATGAATGAAAATAGTAATTGCTTTTGGGACCCTTTAGACAGAACTCGAGATGTAAGGTACGTACCTAATGACTAGAGTTGTTTAAGTAGACTGCTTCGCAAAGCTCTTCCTTATCAGTTGTCTAAGCGAAACATGAAACAGCAAACATGCTTTTAGTTAGTTGTTATGTCACACGTACACACACAATCACTCTCACACAAACCAAACAATCACTTCAAAAAGACAAAGACATTTTAGCAAGATTGTATATTATTGTTAAATTTTAGCACCCACAAGAATTGTCAACAGTAAGCCACTCTCTTCAGCTAAGCAAAAATATGCTACAGGAAATTAAGAATCTGACGAACTTGTAGACATAGATTGTGAAAATGAATAGTTCAAGGAGATTAATGAAAAGTGGTTAAGGTAATGTGGGTACAAAATAATTAACATTTCTGAGAAATGCATTTACTCTTACTTTGTGGAATAGTGGACAATTGATTCTAATGAATAGTAACAAAATAAAAAATAAACAATTGAACCTTTCAGAGGAAAACCTATCCTGGGTGAGAATCGAGCAAAGGACTTTGGGATAACATACTTGCATGCTTGTCAAATTAATTTTTTTTCATCTTTTGGAAAGAGCAGGAATTCCTGCAGCTGAGTCAATTAAAAAAAAAAAACCATGAATTTTATGTTACCGTATATACTCGAATACCACCCAAATATTTAAAAAAAAAATCACAAACAAAACTAGGATGTGGGTATTTTTTTAACACTGAATTTTGACATTTTATACCATATTGGTTCAATATAAGTTAGCACAATGCTTTGTAGCAGTATAACAGTATAGTATAACAGTGGCAAAGCTGCAATGAAAGGGAAATGCATCCTTTTGACAGATGAGTGCAATGAGTAGAAATTTTCAAACTCAAAACATGGAAGCATATGTAAATTGTCAAGACTGGTGTTTCCTGGCAAAATAATTTAATATATAGGCCTATAGATTTATTTCTTCTTCAAAATTTCCTTTCCAAAAGTTTGGGTGCGGGTAGTATTTGGGTATCTACTCTTATACAATTCAACGGCCCTAAATAGCGTGCTCACTCGCTCGCCCGCTTCGTGAAACATCGGGTATACTCGGCGATGATCGTCTCTCGCAGTCTAAACTTTCACGAAGAGTACAAAATTAGGAAAACCGTTTCTTTATTATATAAAGCCTAAGTGAAATGAACACAATGAACAAATATTCTAATTTTATTTTTGATTACAATTTTCATAGCTCTGAACCACAAACATTTTTAATAAATACCAATGTAAATTTCTTAAAAATCCTGGAGTCAATTAATAATGGCAGGCAAAGCCAGGGTCACCAGCTGTAAAATATTGATGCTTTAACTCTTGAAATATCGCTGATAATAAAAATCAAAACAAACCATTCCTTCCCTTGAAACATTATATAATTTCTGAAAATTACACTGAATTTATCAAATAAAATTCACATCATATTCATCTGTCAACAAACAGTTGAGAAACAATACGTATTATGTGTTCACAGTTAGCTTTGGAACTGCATAATCGAATCTGAGATCATTTTTTCAGGCGGCGCTGTCTAATCGTGGAATGTACTCTGAAGCCGGAATTTTAGCTGTTTCATTAATTATTATTAACGGCTTAGTTTATGAATGATTTGCGTGCAAGTGTTAATAAATATAATGCTTTAATAGTTATTATACTCTTAATTTTTAATTTTTAAATTAATTATCGAGGGCGAAGCCACGGGCACCTACTAGTATTAAACAAAAAAGGCAATTTTTTAGAATTTAAAGGTAAAATAGGAAAAAATAGGTGTTACGTTTTAGATGCTACAAAATTAAGAGCTTCTAGTTTAATTAGTCATGAAACAGTAGGTCTCAAATTTAACCTGCAACTAGGAACTCAGGAAAAGAATAGGTTTTAACCTAAAGATCTACAGTCTAGTTACATGCAGCAAGTCTTGTAGGGGTCTGCAGGAATATTTGGAATAGAACTGAGTAGTCTTAGAATCAGTAAAAGGAAGAAGAAGAAAAGAAAGAAAAAGAAGAAAAGATATCCTCTGGTTCGATTCTTGCCCAGAACAAATTTTCCTCTATTACATTACAATCCTCTCCAGTAAGATAAAAAATAAATGTTTGTTAAATAAGTAATACTATTACGATTTAAAATGTATCAAGGGAAAATAAAAGTTAATTCACCTACCTAGAGTCGATTTATCAACAGCAAAGGAAAAAACTTTCAGTTTTGTGTTGCTTTACATTACGTCAGAATTAATATTATAAATATTTACAATAGATGAATATTACAATACAAAAAGAGAGAAAATGCGTTACTGAATCTTGTAGCCATACAATTTCAAGCATTGTCATCTTCCCTACTTTTTTTTCTGGTGTGTATACCCCTCCCATCAAGTATAAATAGTGAATTTTTTTTAATGTAATGTTGGTAAAATAGAGCCATGATGATGTGGATACTCCACCTTATCAACCTTATATAAAACGTTAACATTTTCCATCATATCTATTTTGACAAACTTATGACCATTTTCAGTGAAATTTGAGTTCAAAATTAAAATGTAGAAACATCAACTAGCCACAATTGTGTGGTTATGCAGCTACATTGGATCTGTCAGGAACTCTGCAAAAGCTCAACTCATGAGTGGTCGCTATATGAAAATTTTGCTCACACCCTTATTAGAACTGTAGTAATCTATATATATATAAAAATGAATGTATGTGTGTGTGTCGTCCTTTATGCATTACTACACCATTCATCCGATCGCCTTGAAACTTTGGGAAGTTGTTGGGTACATTCCCGGGAAGGTTTCTGTCATACTACATTTTTAATTTTTGCTTTCGTTCGTGAGTCATGAGTGAAAAACGGGCAGAAAACGTGTACATTTTGCGTTTTCGAAGCATCAGTTTTCAATAATACATTTCAATGTCAAATCAATTACAGTAGGCTTTGGCTATTTTTGTCATACCTTGGACATAAAACCATCACGATCGCTTGAATGTTGTAGCTCACGCTGGTCGATTCATTTGTTTATATGTCAAGGCACGCAGACAAATGAAATTTTCAACCTACACCGAAGAGGATTATTATTATTATAAGAGGGATAATCAATATAGGCCAACTGTAAATATGGTCAAACGTTTTTCGATCTGGACGAAACTCACTATACAGGGGTTTTCTGGGCCAAGGATCTCAAATCTGAGGTTGCTTTTACCAGGCGACGCTATCTAATCGTGGTATGTAATTCACGTGATTTAGGTGTTAATAAATACAATGATTTAACTATTATGCTCTTAATTTTTAATTTTTGAAATAATTATCGCGGGCGATCGCTTGATTTTGTAAGTCCATCCTGGACGATTCATTTGTTTAGAATATCAAGGCCCGCAGACGTATAAAATTTTCAACCTACACGGAAGTGGGATATTCAATATAGGCCTAAATATGGTCAAACATTGTTCGACTTGGACGAAACTCACTATGCAAGGGTTTTCTGGGCCAGGGAACTCGAAACTGAGGTCGCTTTTACCAGGCGACGCTATCTAATCGTGGTATGTAGTCCACGTGATTTAGGTGTTAATAAATATAATGATTTAGCTATTATGCTCTTAATTTTTAATTTTTGAAATAATTATCGTGTGCGAAGCCGCGGGCACACGCTAGTTATTCTATACAATACAGCATAGGAGTTTGAAAACATAGACAGAAACATGCAAACTGTAGTGTGAGAAAATTGCTCACAAGTGACCACTCATGGGACATTTTACCTACTGCAACGACTTCACAGGTTAATAGATAACACTTTACTGTGCTATTTCTCTATTAATAATAATTTATATCAAAGAAATTTTTTAAGTTTTAAAATCTATGTTTATTTAACCCCTTTATTTCCCTGTAGAAAGAATGGTGGTGATCTTGTAATACCTGACATGGTACAGTGCTCATCCACATCACTGTGAAAGTGTTCCTCATCAGAAGTAACAAATGCAGCTGCTAAGCCTTGTCCGTCCGTCGTCATGCACTGACTCTCCAACAAAAGAAACTCCTGAAGCTCCTCCTGACTGTCGGCCATATGCAGCTGATGAAAGCCTGCGGGGTCGAGCTCGCGTGGCTCCAGCGGATACAGCATGGGGTCCTCAGGTACGCTGTAGCATGCATTCGAGCGCATCGGGCTCAGGACAGGGAGCTTGGAGCGGGGGAATGTCTGGTACTTAGTTTGAAGCTCTGAAGTCATGCTGCTGTCAGGGATAGAAATGGCTTCGCAAGATGCAGACAGAAGCTTTATGCTCAGGTTCTCATGCCTGTCTATTCTACGAGTCCCAACTCCATTGCTTCCCCCATTACAACTGCTCTCTGTTGAAGGCTCGCTGTGTTCTTGTATAGGCGAGAGCAAATAAAAGCTACCAGCATTAGACACAGACTGGTTTTTTTCCAAGTCTTCATTTTCAGATACATAAATTATTTCGACAACTTCTTCAGATTTCTCTTTACGCTGATGGAGGTGAAAAACTGGCCTTTCTACTGCTGTGACATTGTCCGGTATTTCACTTTCTACATCACTGGTCTGAGATACTGGCTTATCATCGGGTTTAATCATTAACCTATCTTCTACAGCAATGCTGGGGTTCTTTCTATTGAATTCATTTTTAGCAGCTTCATCTATATCAAGAGATTCAATAGCAGCGGTAATGGAAAGTCTATGAGAGTTTAGGTAGTCAGTAATAATAAGCTGAGCAAAGTCTGAGCCTGTGGCAACATTTCCTGTTTCTACGCTACTCAAAGGTTCGCTATCGGGAGAAGTCACTTTTACACTAGGAGTTAAGCTGACACTAAACTCACAGTCTTGCAGGTCAGGTGACTTAGGAGGATTTAGCAGGAAAGGTTTAGGTGGTGTCTCGGGAGCATGCAAGGTAGATTTGACAACAGTGGTGGCAGTGCTGGAAAGCAGGTCATCAGAACATGAGCTGGCATTGGACACAAACACAGAATCATCTCCCATGGATACATCTCCCAGAGACGTTGTACTCCCTACGTTATACTCCTGTCTCTTTTTGGTGGGAGGCACACGGACATGCAGACGATGGACACTGGAGGATTCCAAACTGTCTATGGACATCACGTCACAATCACTACCGACATGCTCAGGCATGCATGACGACGGCACAACATTGTTACCTCGCAGAGCTTCCTGTAGCTCTTCCATATGTGTCACCCATTCTGGCTTGCGGTACTCTTTGGTTCCGACAATCTCTGCCAAACAAAAATGAGGCCGGTTACTTCACAAAAGCCTCGAGATTTTGCAACGGTACATTAATATTGTACACTACCATCATTTAAAAAAAAATTTAGTAGCATATAGAAAATGGAGCTGAAGGTAGAGAAAGTGTATTTTAAATCTTGAATAAAAAAAGTAGAAAGATTTACAAAGTCATTAGGAAGTTGTTTACTAAACTAAAAAAAATATTAAATTTTATAAAGAAATTTACAAAAATTGACAATTCAGGAACTATGTTTCTAAAAGGATGTAAACATAATTTTAAAAAATCCTTCATACCTACATTAAAAAACTAATTTTCAAAACTTTCTATATCTCTTTAAGGAAATAAGATTTCATTCTTTCAGTTAATGTCAAATACATTAATTCCCATCTCCATTTTCCATAGCAAGAAGTCAAATTATAATAAAACAGTCTTAATATTTTAAATGATGATCCAAAAAATATATAGTGATCTAGAAATTTCATTTCAAAAATAAAAATCTTTTCTTATCCTTCATGCTCAAAGATATAAAAACATTGCAAAAATACAAAAATGTCTATGATCAATCACAAAAAGGTAAAATTGTTTACTTTCAAATTAACTTCATTTAAAGTTTACAGAAAAACAGTCTGAATAAAAACAAATTACAGACACACAAGCAATTATGCTAAGAAAGCTGAATATGAGAAACTATTATTTAAAAATAAATACTGATTCCTTTTGAATATACACTAATATAATCATAGCAATAATAATACAAAAATATGAAACCATAACATGCAAATAAAAAGTGACAAAGTTTCAAAAGAGTGAGAAATGCTGTACAGTATTCATTGAAAATGTGACGTGATGAAGAGTGTGAACAGGTGAAAATGTCATGAGAACTGTTGTCTGCATGTATTCAGAGGCAGAGAAAGGGGTTTAGGGAATTTTTGGGGTTTAGCAGAGCAACATACATTATCACATCTTCCCATCTCCACAACTTTAAAAGCTGGAAAGAAAAGCAGCAAAAATATTATAAAACAGAAAAATACAACAGAAAAGAAAAGAACAGAATATTACTATAGAATGAATGCCAGCAATGAATAAAAGTGAGCAATATGAAATGAAGGTGATAGCGAAGAAGAAGAAAAATAACACTTTCACCTATATACAGCATTTCTGAAGCTCTGATCATTAGCTATATATTTCAATACTTTCATTGCCGTGGCTAAAATAAAATAAATAGATCTTACTCATTTATGATCCAAGTGTTAAATATGATATTTTATTTTACAAGTAGGTTATGTTTGTGAAACAAGACAGTACTGGCAAGTATAGCAATCCTATGAGCAAAATGAAATCATTTTACCATGTGTATCATAAACTATTTTTGAAATAACAGTTAATATTTTGTGAAGAAATAATAAATATTACATATATATTTTAATAAATATCACATACTAGCCGCTAGCTGTGCTCACGGTTCTGCCATCTAGTATGCAAGTGCGCAAACAGAGGTTATTGATTTTCTAGGGCGCTGCTACCAGCATACAAGTTTTAGTGGAACCACCAAATATGACTATTTTTCCGGCTACCGTTTGAATTTTAAAATTGAAAATCTGTATCTGTATCTGTATCTACAAATTAGTTCTTTATTTGCCTATTCTATAACTTGGAGAGATATAAATAAATTTCTATATGAATGAATTACGATTTAGTATTTTCAGCAAGTAAAAGCTATGTTTTACGTCATTTGTTTCCAAACAAATTGTTGCCAACCAAAAGAGCTTTATAATGAAATTATTTTTTCAACACTATTTTAAGCACAGGTGAACTGAAATTACTTTCCTTTCAAAATTTATGATACCTAAATAACATAAAACATCGTACAATGTTCGACCGTTATAAGAACTTAACAGGTTCACATAATAACAAAACTTGCTAGCGCTCGCTTTGTTAACCTCGTGCTTGCCTGTTAAGTTCTTAACGGTCTTACATCGTAAATAAATATTAACATTTTCGATTTCTATCAAACTGAGACTATTTAATAATCTTGTGCAAATATTTTTAACTAAAAGAGTATTTTCCATGTGATGAACACCACAGTTGGTAACCCTGGAGTGTTATAATTTTATACCACTCAGTGGCATAATTTTCTCCTTTTAATTAATATCAACTGCTGTTAAAAGCATTTCTTTTACCTTCACTGCCTAAAAATTAAATTAAATTATATATGTATTTCAAAAATGAATATCCACCTATCTTTTTATAAGTGACTGTTGAAGGCCAAAAAATAAATTCCAGTACAAAATTAACATCTTTGTATTATGAGTAATAGGATTACATTATATATGAAAGTAAAATGAAAAAAAAAATAGTTATTATTTTTAAGATTTTAAATGCATGTAAGTTGAATTTCTTTAAAGTAATGTAATAAGTATTGCATGATCAGAACTTCAATTTGCAAAGAATTAGTCAAAATAATAGAAATGAAAATATAAGCAGATTAAAGAACAAATCTCTCAAATTTTAAATCCAAAAAAGAATTACCACTGGTGCAAACTTCTTTGAGCAAAGATATATACTACAGGCAAGAAATTAAAACAATTTAAACTGTTCCTTTTAATCAAATATTTGTCATAAAATTCTGAGATTTTTATTTTAAAAATAAGAGAGAGTTCTAATTTGTCTTTTTAAATAATATTCAATATCCTTATTGATAATATTTTAATATTTTCAGATAAGAAGAAATATGAAAAAAGTTTATGCAAATGTTTTAGATTAATAAACTTACGGTCGACCACAAGCTCAGATTCAGTCGTTGCAACACCAAGTTCATTCTCGGCCACACAGGTTATTTCCCCAGAGTCATCTGGGAAAACTTCAGGAATGGTTAAAACTGAGGTTCCGTCATCATACTCCTCTACTTGGAAATCTTTAGAAGGGACAATTTCGACCCCTTGTTTGTACCATTTCAATTTCGGTTTTGGCTTACCATCTACTTTGACCTCCATTCTATAACAAAAGAAGTGAGGAATTGGAAACTTAATAGTATTCATGAACTACAGACATTACAGGAGAAAAATTCTTCTGACACTGGGATTCGAACCCAAGACCTTCAGCTATCTGTGCCACTGCTCTACCAACTGAGCTAAGTCAGGGTTCACTTCACAGCGCCAGATGGAACCTCTCTCCCATAACTGACTGCTCTTAATGGTCTACCTCACTGACAGACAAGTTACGTCATATGCAGTACTGTGAGGCACACTAATTAGTGATTTTTGTGACCAGGCTTCCACTGTTATTGTACAGTAACATTCAAGTGAGGTACAGACCATTAAGGGTAATCAGTTCACTGGAGAGAGGTTCCATCTGGCACTGTGAAACGAACACTGGCTTAGCACAGTTGGTAGAGCAGAGGCATGGATAGCTGAAGGTCCCGAGTTTGAATCCCAGTGTCAGAGGAATTTTTCTCCTATAATATTCTTAATAGTACTTATTTGTGACCCTGCCATAAAAATCCAATCATATGTCTGAAAAATAAATTCTCTAATTTGAATGGATTCAACTTCAACACAAAATTCTGAGCATTTAAAAAAAAAGTTAAAATACCTCTAGCTCAAAAATTGATGTTTTTATGACTTTTGAAACTCCATTTATCGAAAAGTGTAATTTCTGGCAACTGATCACTTAAGATGAACTTTTACATGTTTTAAACATCAGTTTTACAATACTGTAAAATGGTGCTCAAAGTTTGTTACACACTAACAGAATGTTCAACTACAACATGGAAAGTGTTTGTGTTGTTTTTTGTATTTAGTGTTTCTATCACAAAAAGTATTAAAGAAGACATTAGAGAGCATGTTATATTTCCATTGTGAATTATGATGGGTAGCATAGACCACTTTTCAAAGTGAAAATACTATGGTTAGTAATGCTGTCTTTACTTTTGTTGTGATCAGAGAACGCTGTTCAAGAATGAAAACAATAGATGGCATCAAAATCTAAAAATTGACATCTTACAACCTCTCAGACTTCCAACAGGGTGAGTTGGAGGTTTAGTTCCAAGCTTTTGGCAGCTATCTCCGCTGCCATCTTTTGGGATTGGGAAAAAAACTGCTTCATATATAGGAAAAGACTGGATATGCTAATATGAGTGGAAATTAATGTATTTGACATTAACTCAAAGAATAAAATCTTATTTCCTTAAAGAGATATAGAAAGTTTTGAAAATTAGTTTTTTAATGTAGGTAGGCAATTTGTACCTGGGACAAAAAGTGAAAGTGCGTCTAGAACATGGAGTGACCAACAGTGTAGAAATAGGAAGAGGTGTGCGTCAAGGATGTTGTATGTCACCCATCTTGTTCAACCTTTATGGAGACTGGCTAGCAAAAGAAGCCTTAGAAGGAGTTAGGGATTTTGTGATAGGAGGATACGCTATTAACACCATCAAATATGCGGACGACCTGGTGATTCTGGCAAACAAACAAGAAATATTGCAAGGAATGATTGACAGGCTGGTGGAAACAGGAAGAAAGTATGGAATGGAAATCAACATAGGTAAATCGAAGGTGATGAGGATATCGAAGAGAGAAGAGCCGCTTCAAATTATCATGGGAAATCAAGAATTAGAGAACGTGAACCAGTTCAAATACTTAGGAAGTGTACTGACGAAAGATGCCTATTGCACCAAGGAGATAAGATCAAGAATTGCCATGGCCAAGAAAGCATTTATGAAGAAGAGAACTCTGCTAACTAGTAGTCTGAACCTAGAGCTACGTAAAAACCTGGTGAAGTGTTATATTTGGAGTATTGCTTTGTATGGATCAGAGACATGAACTTTGAGGAAATTAGAGAAGAAATATTTAGAAAGTTTTGAAATGTGGTGCTGGAGACAGATAGAAAATATAAAGTGGATTCACATGGTGACAAACGAAGAGGTTCTGAGTAGAGTGGGTGAGAAGAAGTCAATCATACACACAATTCGTCAGAGGAAAGCAAACTGGGTTGGGCACATTCTCAGAAGGAACTGCTTATTACATGATGTCGTAGAAGGAAGATTGGATGGTACAACTAGACTTGGAAGAAGAAGAATTCAGCTGTTGGACGATTTAAGGGAAAAACGGAAATATTGGATGCTGAAGGAGGAAGCAGAGGATAGACAGTTTTGGAAAACAAAATTTGCATACCAAGTTTGAAAACCTGCCGGAAGGCAGAATACTTACTACTACTACTACATGAAGGAAATAGGAGAATTAGAAAATGGAATAATTAAATGAGGAGTTCTGATTAGTTGGGAAGGAAAAATAGAGTTTAATAATGTTGTTGGATGTGAAATCGTTCCTTATCAGGACCACTAATTTATTTGGGAGTAAGAGTTGCCAATATTGGCTTCCAAGCCTGGCTAAGTTGTAGACTACCATCCCGATTGAAGTTCAACCTCCAAATCACCCGGCTGGAAGCCCAAGAAACAATACGTTCTCAACATCAGGAAAGCCTGAAGTCACACCTTACAACCTGTTATGTGAAAACATGTTTACCGACTTATGGTTGGATTTCCCTAGTACAGCCACATTTTATATTGGCATACTTTCATTACGTATAATGCAGACACTTGACTGTGCTATACATGTATAGCTTAAGTATATTTCAATAGAAAAGTGCAAAGTGGCATGAAAAGTTACTTATCTGCAGAGCTTAATGGCTCAGAAGATTGCACAGAATTACCAAAAGCATCGTCATTTTAGTAGCATCTGTTTCATGCAGAAAATTATTAGAGAATATGACCATATGTCAAACTGTTATTTCCGGGTTTAATTTTACCTGCCCTCTACAATTTAAAGTTACTAACAACCTATTTCTACAGCTAAGATAAAATTTGGCAACTGAAAGTCTTCCTCACCTCATTACCACTAATAAATGGGACAGACAGTAGAAGTTACACTTCATAAAAATATGGCATCTTGCCAATTTAGCAGAAAAAATCATTTCATTCATACAACATATTTTTGTTTTAACACACAGGTAATAAAATTTTATTTGAAAATATCCAAGCAATATTTTAAACATTAATTTTTTTAGAAACAATTAAAATTTTATATCCATTTAAACATTTTCTGTTGTGATGTGATGGTCTCTACTATGTTAAAATGTTTTATGTCTTATGACTGTATTAAATTGAATTTTCCTCGGTTAATACTATTAATGATTTCTTTGCGGCTTATCATCCAAGTCAAAGCTTAAAATTCCAAGCTTTTGGACCTTGAGTACATCCTCTGGGTTCTGTTTGCCATGATCATTGTATTCTGCCACTGCACTCTTCTTGACCACATTGTATTTTTCTAGTATATCAAAATTCTGCTCCACCCTAACTATAAAGGAATACTTGAAACGTAGGAAATCAGATCCCAGTCTCAAACCTGGAGTCTGAAATCTTGACATTTTATAAAATTTTGATAAGGAATGAAGAAATCATCAACTCGTACCTGTAACTAAAGTGACATATTGCAAACCAGATGTCTTGACTTCAAGTATCTAATGTGAACTATGAAAAAGTATGGAATTTCTTAGATCCACTTTACATGAATGGGTATGAATTTGAGCAAATTCAAAACTTACCTCACAAGTTCCCCATCACGGGATGGAATGATTCTTTCTAGTGGAGTAATAAATTTTGGAGCCTTCTCATCAGTCTGAGGAAGCTCCGTATCAGACTTTTCCTCTGACACTTCTGACAGTGTCTCCTGTAAGCAAGAAAAATGGAAACCACAATTTACACCTAAGTAGAAGAAAACGTGTGATATTTTGCATAATTATATTAAGATGAAGTAATATATACAGAAGACTACACTGAAGCACTAGTAAAATAGTCAGTTAAAAATACTTTTTAAGAACTAGTTTCAAGGGATACTTTCTCCCCTGTCCTCAGCTACTGGTGAAATTTATCAGAGGGAATATCAAGTTTGTCATAAAATATACATTGGACAAACCCACAGAAATTTAGAAACTAGAATGAAAGAAAACCTAAGGAATTTAAAATTCATGCAAATAGAAAAGTCTGTAGTGGCACACCATTTTTGGACCTGTCGTGATCACATAAAAGATTATATTAATTTATTGAAACATGTGAAGAAATCTCCAGAAATCAACATTTTGGACAAGGCCATCAAGATAAAAACTCAAGTCAGCCTTATGGCAATGGACGACATCATTAGATTCACCATTAAGATAGAGGGCAGCACAACACAAAAGACAAAAACTACCTGCCATAGCTATGTAAGCATTAGTCAACTACTAGCTGAATAGCGATCAAAGATGACCTTTAGCAACTCCAGGGGGCTTGAAGTGGCTGCTGAGAAGAGTAAAAAGGCCTGAAAGTGCTTAAATGTATTTCAAAGCCAAAGAGTTCTCTAGATGCACAGTAGGGTCTGGAGGATGTTCGAAAGTGCTTGAAAATACCCAAAGGCAAAAAGTGACTTCATCAAAATATGGTTCTTTACACAGTAATGCTTCAACCTGTCCTCAGATTTTTCCATTTAAATTTCATGCCCCAGAATATGTGAAAGAGGAGATATGTTTATAACTGATAGTATAAATGGCCCACGTCAACATCCGATATGACTTGCTAATAAAGCTAAATAGTACTCAAGGCTTCTTATTAAAAAGATACAAAAATAATATGCTACTTATTAAGTATACCTTAGACAAAAAATGGATGCACGTTGAGGCTTTAATTTGTCTAAATTCACTTTCTGTTTGATACACTCAAGAAAAACACAATATACTCGACATTGCTTGTTTTCAATTTGGTCTTATATAAGTACCAAATAATAAGGAAAGTTCTGAGCCACCATACACCTGGTACTAAGTTTGTAATATTAAGTATTTATTTATCTTACTTGTTTCTTTTCTAGAATCATGATTTCAATCAGCCTCCTGATCATCCTCAGCTTGGAGTCGGACACAAGCTGAGGATGATCAGGAGGCTGATTGATATCATGATTCTTGAAAAGAAACAAGTAAGTGAAGTTTGAGTTTAAACAACCGACCATATACTACATTATTTATAGTACCACTTCACTGTAAAAAATCCCAAGTAATATATTATATTATTTATTTATCGTTCGTTTTCTATGAGAAGTAATTTTATTTTTTAATATCAGAGCACTTTTAAGGTTTTTGTTTTTGAGCAACACAAAAAAAACTGTAATATAACTTTCAATGAATATTCTTTTCAGATTCAGTTCACTAAACAATTTTTATTATTGAAAATTTAAATTGGGTACAGTTTTCAAATGCATGAATTAAAAAAAATCTGGCATTATGCTTCTAACCATTCATAAAATTTACTATACTTCATGAGTATCTTGTACATTTTTAGTTAATGGCACTTACACATTCATCAAAATCTATTACTGTGAACTCAGCTTCTCTGTGCACTCTGAAAAGGTTCCTAAACTTTGGTTAAATGTTGGAAATGGCTAGATCAAAACTTATCAAGTAGGCCTACTGTAATACTTAATCTACTGTATAAAAAGCAAACTTAATTATATCTCATGAACGCACAGCCAACACCACCTATTAACAAGGTTCAATTATGAGATTAATTGCCATAGCAACTGGGAAAAAAAGAGCATTTAATGACTTGGGTGAAACTCACTATGCGGTAGTTTTTTGGGCTAGGGAAATAAAATCTGAAGTCTTTTTTTCCCCCACACATTTTAGGTTTTTAATTATCAATTGTTTATGCATGATTTGGGTAAGGTTCATGAGTCTGCGGTACATTTAATCGTTTTATTTCGAATCTTTATGCCCTTATGGAATTATTTATATTTTTTACTGAAAAACAATATAATTAGGAATAAAATTATGTAATAAATGCAATTTTGTAAAAATGATTTGTTTATAAATATAATGTTAAAATGATTTTTCTGTTAAATAAATTATTTATTGAGTAAATAGTAATGAGCAAAGCCACAGGCACATGCTTCTTGTAAATATGTGCCTAAACTCTGTTTTGTTTCTTTAAAATACAGAAATGTCCCATTTAATGTAAACCTTAATTTAGACAAAAAAAAAAAAGTTCTCTAGTTCTGAAAAAACTTTAAAAAGTGTTCTACCAATATTTTACTTAAATTATTAAAACTAATAATGAATTTTTTATTTTCGTATTTTGATGTGTGGTGTTTGAGTATTTCCTTCCAAATGGAAGCATTTGTTGGTAACTTGTTTGAGACTGTAATTTATTATTTCATTAGCATATATTGCCATGTATATACATTTGAATACATCCTAGTTAAGAATAATTTTTTAGAATAATGTTTTTTACTTTTTACAGTTGTAATTATCGGATCATTTAGGGGGGGGGGGAAATATATATATAACATCCAATATAACATTTTTAAAATTCCATTTTGAAATGAATCCAGAAGCCAGCTAATCTCAGGGTTCTCCTCACTGGGAAAGACAAAATAATGCCTTATTAGGATTTACTTAACACCTACTCTAAATGTTCCCTGTTCAGTGTCTGTGCATGCTTGCCTTGTTTTATGAGAAGGCACTGCATCATGCTGATTACATGCCACTTAATCCCTCTATGTAAAAACTAAAGTGATCTCTGGACAGACCTTAGGAACCCTTAGGGTTCCAGAAAGTTGAGGCTTCCAAATTTTTAGATGTACAGCATGTGAAGGTGATAAGGTAGTCACTTCTAAGTGCTGGTTGCCTTTACCACCAGGTTTGCTCCTTGTACTTTTTCGTTAGAAGGTAAGTAGACCTCAAGGCCATAATACCACCTTCATTAGGACAATAGAAATATCCCAACAACCCCACAAGGAATCAAACCCTTAACCATCCAGATTGTAGCACATGCCTCAACCATGGCATACCCCAATTAAAATTATTCTTAATGCTCCTCTTTTCCCCCCTCTTTTTGTTCCTATTTTTATAGGTCTATTGGTCTGTTTATTTATCCACATTACCATGACATTCTACAATCCTTTCTCATGAATACTCTCAAGGGGGATGTCTAGCCAAGCTCCTAGATGAGAGAGATCTCACTATTGTGGGTTAATGACTACTGAAGTTCTTATTACAGAACGGGAGCCTACGGCCTTAGATTGAATCCGAACCAAGGGAGATTTCTTATATGCTTCATTTAATAGAAAACATTAGAGGTAAAAGCAATGGTCACCCATCCAAGTTCTGTTCCAAAATAGCACAACTGAACTCAGTGAACAGCTTGGAAGTACGCAGGAGACCCCAATGCATACGAAATCATAAAATTTATTCCTCCAATTCCTGCATTGGTGTGTAAGGGGAAGTAAAACAACTGAAGATGAAGAAAAGAGAGAGGACAAATTTGCTGACATCTACATTTATCTATGGATTCCTATGATCACATTTGTCTGTGACTCTAATAGTATTGTACCAAACAATCTGAACATTTTGTTAATTTCTAAAAATTCATCCGGACAGAAATTTTAACCTAAAAAAAAGATAAAGTATTTGGGGGGAAAGCTGGGCATACGGCAACCCTTACCTATCTAACATGCAATATACTTGAAAGAAAAATCTTAAACAATAATGTGACATAGTCCTATCAAATTAAATTAAGGAAAATTGTAAATATAGACGCTGTAGCTCTTATTTAAGAAATAAATATGTCTGAAATGGGTAGCCTACACTTATGTATATGAGGATCAGTGATGAGCTGTTCGAATAAGATCCAGACAAGAAAACTACTAACTACTGTGATAGCCAGTATGCTGACCACATGCCTTCTACTCCTGATGTCAAAAGATGGAAGAAGTCATTGCTGTATAAGGACCATATTCCTTTATGAAATCAGTATCACAGGTGAAAAAAAAGGAGAAAATGCAGAACCAAGTCAGCTAGACATAAACTACATGATGCAACATTTCTTATGAGACAGGACCTAACTTTTGACCACTGCATCATCTACCACAGGCAGATGGCAGGATTGGGGGGGTATGTGGTCAGCATGCAAGCTCCAATGGTTGTTACTGATGGAGTTCGTGACTGGAGTTGCTGCTTCTTTATCAAGTACCTCCTCAGCTGGCGTTATGAAGCTGAGTGCACCCCCTTCCAGACTTCCCTTCCTCAGAAAAAGCCAAGAAGTACCAGGGATCAATCGCTTTGCAGGAGGTCAGATACAGGAGTGAATTACGATGGCAATAAAGCCAAGAGAACTGCTTGAAAATGCTGTCCATATGCCCCTAGTCCTGAGTCAAATGACGGAACAACACAGATGGTACACTTCATTCCATGAGTGCCACAAGAGGAAAAATGAAAAATAATTAGAAACAAGTCAGTACAAAGTGAGATGATGATGTGTTTAGAAAGAGAATTGCTTGAAGAAGTAATGTAACCCATCAAGAAAACCATCAACAAGGGCTATGAGAAACACACTCTCTGGTCCTGAGCTCAAATTATGGAAGACAGCAAAGATACGGGAGGTTTGTTAAACCAAATCCCTTCATGGAATCAGTGCCAGAGAGAAAATAAAAATAGAGAAACATGCAGATCCATGCCAGGTTCAGGATAAAATTAAGATGACAATGGTGTGAATAGAACTACAAGTAGTATACAGCAATATGCAAAATGGTTATGACAGTTCAGATGAATTAAGGATATATAAATAAGGGTAATTAAAGATAAAATGTGTTAACTAGCATATTTATGTATATTTGGAAGATAAAATAATTGGAAGTTAATTTATGTCTGGTATAGCTTAAATAGACAAGTTTTCAAGAGATGAGAAAGGATAATTCCTTTTTTTTTTACTATCGGGAAGAGGATATTTTCATTTACACATGTTTATTTGTTAATTTTTTATGTAAAAAAAACTAATGGTTATAGAGTTATGAGGAAGATTTTCTACAGGTACAAGAGGTTAGGAATAATATATTCACATTCCTTTTATTCATCTTCCAACTACAATAAATATGTACATATGTACAATAAAACAATCCAACAATGATATAACTTCAAACTGTAGAAAAGTACCAAACTATAAAATACAACAAATGCTGTCTTTAAAACAAAATGGAGTAACCTAAACTATCCTTTATCACAGGAAAAAATAAAATATCACAACTTCCATGACATAGCATTTTTGATACCGGTAATTTGTTTAAATGAATTAACTCATTATGGAAATATTCTTTGAAAAGCTGGTACAAAAATTCATTATAATCTAAAATAAATCCCAAACACTCTGTGATTACGGTTAATGCAAGGTCATGGTATACATCAATAACCCGTACCGTAACCAGGGTCGTAAATAGATCTCCAGTAAATTACCTTCTCAGCTAAGAGATCTTCCTCTGAGCCCGTAACGAGTGAAGTTCCGATCGTTACAGATGCTATTTCAGAGTCAGGGACGTATTCGTATGCTAGAATAAAATAAAAGCAACAATATCATTTACAAAGAGAACCAATTAATACTGGTATTTTAGTGATGTTTAAAAACATAGTAAGTACAAAGTGTTTTCAAGTGAGTATTAGTTGATGGAAAAGCTGGTAAACATCCAAGTGTTGACAGAATGCCAAGTCAAACACTGACCTTCAACTATCAAAGAAGCAGCACAGACAGCTTCCCCGACTTTATTGATGGCCCGGCAAGTGTATTCCCCAGCGTCTTCAGGGAAAACTTCACTGATCGCTAGTTTACACACCCCTTCACTGTCCTGGAATACTGTCACATCTTTTGCTTCTTTTATTGGCTCGTTCTTATGAAACCAAGATATTTGTGGTATTGGTTTACCTGTCACCTGCAATCAAGCAAAATTATTTTCGATTTGGTGCTGATGTCGTAACTGAAACAAATTCAGTGAAACATCTGTGTTAAAATAATTCATGTGTCGGAAATAGTACAGTCGGTCAAATAAAAAACGTCGGGCGGTATTTGATTAAGTATCACGAACGAGCATATGCGCATGTACAGGAAGACTTAAGGTTAGGTTCACACACGCCTCTTGTCTATCCATGTATTTTCTTGATTATTTAGTCAGTTTTGTTCCAAAACAAACATGTATAGAAGGCTGTGGCTATATGCCTCAAATCCGCCATATTCTTGGTTGCAAATTTTTATAATATTAATAATTAATAGATTCGCGAGGAATATGTTTATTCAAGGAGCATTTTTTTAAGATTTTATTTTATAATACCGGTACTTCTAGTGCAAAATCAATAACTTACGCTCAACTTCTGCAACCAATCCTAGCATCGAAATACGCGTCCGGCCAGATCAACGTTTGCTATGAAAACTTCCGGTCGCATTATAGTCAAGTTCCCTCCTCTGAGCTGCTCTTTCATAAATATGGAACCTTCTCGCTGCTTCAGAGACCGAAAAATGCAGGTCAATTACAGCCCTAACTACATTTTCTCTCACGTTAGCATTTGTATGTGGCGATGACACAAAGCAAAATGAATTATGACAATGCATTAAGTTGAATATCGTGTGTTGCGGTTTTGGCGTTGTTCAATTTTTTCCCTTAGTTCTTCATTTTTTCCCTCCTGTCGCATGGCCTCATATGTTCCGAAAATGACCTGTATTTTGTGTTTTTTATAGGAAACTTGTGAACTAATGTGTCAAAACTTTAATTTTAACAGCATACGAGTCCCGACGTTTTTTATTTGACCGACTGTACATTACGTAGCAAGCCTATAATGGCACATCTTAAGGTATGAGTATGTTTATGAAACAAGCAATACAAGTTTCATAATTTTCATACGAGTATCTTAATTCCCATTATAGGCAAGTTGCATACAACTGTTGTTGTTCAACCATAATTAGTCTGAATGTTTAATTTTTAAATTTTAGATTCACTGAAACAAACAGCAACGAGCCCATCAGCTGATTGTCGTTGGCAGCTCATGGTGTCGGTCAAATCGAAGCTTCCTTTTGGTTAATAAAGACGTTGTGGAACTTTATACAGTGAAGCAACTATAATAAATTTAATTTATTATATGAGTTGACATAAACACACTTTTTGTTCACTTACCACATTTTGGTATGACACGTTTCAAGGACCCTCCTCCCCATTTTCAAACACATTGTCAACTGCCAAATCCTTTTATCTTCCTGAGCAGGATTTGGCAGTTGACAATGTGTTTGAAAATGGGGAGGAGGCTCCTTGAAACGTGCCATACCAAAATATGGTAAGTGAAGCAAAAAATGTGTTTATGTCAACTCATATAGTAAATTAAATTTATTCCTTTTGGTTGTTTTCTTGAAATCAATGAATTTTGAGAACGCAAAATGAATTCATTTTAGTATGATATTAAAGTTAACACAAATAGCATTAATTTTATTTTAAATACAGGCAGATTTCAGCTGCTACTCTCAAGGTCTCAAGATCATTGTGTTCGATAATAATCAATACCACACCAGTTACAAAAAGATAAACTGTGTCAAAATGAGTGTCATAATGATACCGTTACGTCACATGTAATAAGCATATTATAGTATGGTGGAACAAAAAAAAGTTCTTTCAATGCTACTAACATAAGATGCTAGAAGACCAGCTGATTAAGGCAGTATTTGGTATTGACGTTTTTCTTCCTTTTATGCTCCATGAATGAATCAGCTAATAAAATATCTTTGCCGGAAGAGCAATAAAATCTAATATGAAACCAACTTACTAGTTTCCAACTCAAGTCCTCTCTCTGTTAAATAATTCTGTCATTAATAAAACTGTACATCATTTAATTCTGATAAAATCCATCCATAATACCACCTCTATCCACTCAACCTTTTTAAAATTTCCGAAGAGTTTATGTTGTATTAAATTCTTGTACAGCTTAAAATGGAGGAGAAAAAATTCATCTGATTTTTAATTTTAATTTATATTATTCATATGATTTATAAATAAACTAGAAAAATATCTCACCACCTGCAATCTATTTACTCATACATCGGTTCCTAAGGAAACTTGTACTATGTTAGTGTGATTGGACGTACCTTGCAAGTGAATTCTACTTGCTCTCCATCCATAACACGAACATTAGCCAGTTTTTGCACAAAAGTGGGTGAGACAAATTCTGTAACTTCTTGCCATTCTTCTTCGGGCACTACGCTAACTGAAGCAGTGCAGGTGACTGAGCCTGCAACATTCTCTGCTCGACAGGTGTAGATACCAGCATGCTCGGGAAGGATCTCTCTCACCAGGAGCACTGACCGATTGTCAGCGGTTACCACTCGTAACTCTGGTGAAGACTAAACAAGGAAACATAGCCATTAAAAATGATCGACAATGAGGTCTGTTATACAACAAAATGTTTTTTGCCAGTACTTACTTTGATAGGTACAGAGTGTTGGAACCATTGGAATGAACATGTTGGATGCGACTCTACTCGAGTCTCCATTATCACAACCTCGCCCTCAGCCACGATCTGAGGATGGAGTGGTTCGATAAATTGAGGAGGAATAACTTCAGCCATCTCTGGTTCAGGAGCACCTAGAGGAGATCACAAAGTTCGGTTGATATATATATTCAGATTTTCCTGGAGTTGTTGATCAAGAAAATTCTCTCGGGTTTCTATCCAGGTTAGGAGGCTACTTATTTCTCATATTTTGGAACCAAAGACTGGCTCCATTTTCTTGGAGTGAAGAGTCGAGAATGAAAACAGTGTGAGTTGAATGGGATAGCTGGATAATAAGTAGAGAATAGGAAAAAGAATTGACTGGAGAGGCATTTTAATATCAGCTGGAAATTAGAGTATAAAGAGTTATGTATACTGGAAGCTGGAGAAATATAGACTATAGAGATATTTAGAGGAATAGAGTTGACTTCTATTAAAATTCCTCTCCAACCAGATCTCCTCTATTCCCTTGTTACTTTTCGTTGTTCTATATAATTCTGTTTTCAACCTTAACACTTCATTTCTTTTAAATGGAGCCAACATCAGAAGTAGGAAACTTCCTAACCTGACTAGATTCCCATTAAATTTTTCTACAGAAAGTTTGGTTGCCAGCTAACAAAAATGTAAGGAAAACTTCTGCAAAGAAGGATTTATAAAATACATACTTGCGACGGAGACTGTCCCAGAGCTGCGAGCTTCTCCGGCCGGATTTACAGCACGGACTTCATATTTCCCTCCTTCAGGTTTATAAACTTCTGGAATGTGCAAAGTTGTCTTATAATCCTCAACTGTGATATGCACCTTTTCGCTTGGTGCAATCTCTTTCCCGTTTCTGAACCATTTAACCTCTGGTTTTGGAACACCGGAAAATTCTGCTTCAAGTGTCGTAGAATCTCCAGTTATGACCATTTTTGCTTTTAAAGGTTTGGTAATCTTAGGTGCTTGTAGTACTTCTGGCTTGTGAACTGTGACAGATTCTTCTGCAAATAAAAAAACACATCAGTCATAAAAGTGAAGGATAAATAATGATCAGCATCCAATCAATCATGTTATGCCATTGTACTTACGAACAATAAGGTTGGCACGGCACTCAGCCTTGCCAAAAGTATTAATAGCTCGAACACTAAAGATCGTTTGGTCCTCCTCCTTTGGTTTCAATATCTTGAGGATTGCTAATCCAGTTTCTGAATTATAAGAAATTTCTCGAGTTTTTCCAGGTTTTATTTCCTTGTTTGATCGATACCATTTTACGGTAGGTGTTGGGGTACCCACTACTGTGCATTGTAATGTTGCGATTTCCTTTGGTCTTACCACCTGAGGTTTTAACGGTTGCGTGAAGTGTGGGGCTACTCCAGTTTCTTCTTTTTCTGAAATAAGGAAGAAAATATTTAGGAAATATCACTACATGCTTACACAATTCATAGAAAACACGATCAGTCTTATTAATAGTAAGTCAACAAAACTGAAAACACTGGTAGTATAAATGTAGGTTAATGATTAACATATAATATCTCCAATATACTCACTACTTCATTATAATTTACTATAAACTGGTTTTCGAGAGGCTTCCCTCTCATCCTCAGCTATGTCCACCAGCTGAATTTCTCTCTTGTATCATTTAATGTCGCTGCTACGGTTTAAAGTGCTTCCAGTTAGGCCTAACTCATTCTCCTTCAGCATGTCAAAGTTTTGAAGGTGATTCCTTTGCAAGTTAGGCCTGATTGGAAAACTCGTTAAACCACAGCAACATCATTGGATTGTACAAGACAGAAGTTCAGCAGTAGGTCTTAGCTGAGGATGAGAGGGATTCCTCTTGAAAATCGGTTACTAGTAAGTAATAAATTATAATGAGGTAGCAAATGTATTGAAGACATTATGGGTTAATAATTCTTCCACTTCAATGTATGAATTTATGTTGGTTAATGAACTTAACGTAGAGGACTAAACTATGATTTCTGAAGTCAGTGACAAACGGCATAACATATGCAGGTAAGACATCACATGTCAGTGACAGTTTGTTGGCACCTTACTCTTAAGTTGTCATGCACTGCCAACAAAGGTTTAATAACCGGTGAGCCACAAAGGAAGTGAGAACAAAGAAAAAGCATACAAAATCCTTTCACTAACACATGACTTTGAAAAAAAAAGAAGTAAATCCTTATTTTTTTAGTACGTTCAAGATGAAAACATAAACACTCCATACAAAACACAACATTTAATTCCATGCTTATATAGTAAGAGCAATAAACTTACTTCGTCGGTAGCGTGTAGCCATATATAATAGTGCTATAGTAAAGTATAAGGAAAGCATGAATAATAACTACATAACGATAACGGTAACGGGGATTAAGGAAGAGATCCCTGTGCAAAGCAAAGCTACGAGGCAACTGAAAGTTTTCCTGGCACCCAGCCTTATGCTGTAGGGGTCACAAAACAGGGGCCAAATGACCTGGCCTTCTGCTCATAGCTATTTAAACACTTCCAACTTTTACTCTAGACGTGCTACTAATTTTACTTGCTAATCAAATTAAAGGGGATAGCCAATCAATTAATTGTTATACAAAATACAGTAACACTTAAATAGATTGAGATATCCTGGAACCTTAAACAAAGTATTGTAAATATGTATTAAACATCATGACTCTAGTGACAGTTAGCTTTCAAATATTAAGAATAAAATTTTTCTGAAACAAATATGAAGATCAAATAATAATCAACTAAAAATTCTGTGGCGCTACATCCCTGAAGAGACAAGGCCTACCACCTGACTGCTGCACCATCTACCATAGGAAGATGGCAGGATTGAGAGGCATGTGGTCAGCATGCTGACACCCACAGCCATTAATGATGGTTTCCATGACCGAAGCCGCTATTTCTCTATCAAGTAGCTCCTCAATTTGAATTATGAGGCTGAATGCACCCCAATCCAAACCTCCCTTCCTCAGAAACATCCAAGGAGATACCAGGGATTAACCTGGCCCGACAGATCTGTAGTCAGCAACGCTAACCACAAGACCATGCCGGCGGTCAAATAAAAATAAGCTCTAATAAATATAACAACAGGTTTTTAAGGTATGTTTTACCTGGATGTAGACCTAAGACTCCCTAACTTACTATAAGAGACTCTTCTTACACTCATAGATAGGAATATAAAGTAATTTTGTTGGGATACGCCATGCTGTAGTGGTTGAGGCAATGTGCTATAAACTGGAAGTTCACGGGTTCGATTCCCAATGAGGTCAGTGGGATTTTTCCACTGGCCTAATCCTTCTGGGGTCGACTCAGAAATGAGTACCAGGAGTATTCCTGGGGGTGAAAAGCAGCCAGTGCATAGGGCGGACAACCTTGCCACCTTCCTGTGCCAAATATCTCAATTTGGAACCATACAGACCTCCAGGACCCATACAGGAATCACTTTATCTTTTAATTATTTTGCCTCAATCCCTGAGAATGGAGGCAGTGTGGGCCTCTTAAATGTCCAAGAGAATAGATCTCCAAACCTGGCTGTCAACCTGAGAAGCATTCACTCATACTCTAAGCCAGGAAAATCTTAAAATGATTATTGTAAAAGACTTCAGTAACAATTATTAGTGTATGATAAAATTAAAAACAGATATAAAAACACACCATGCATTGGACATTTAAATATATATCATTATCCAACCTTCAAAAGTCATACTTATTCAAACAGCACAAAATTACAAACAAACATAATCAAATAGTAATCAGAAATAAAAAAAAACTGCAAAGTTAAAACACGAAGCACATATTAATTTACAAAATATACAAAGAAACTTAGTATCAAAACTCAAAGTAAAACTGCAGTGTTAAATCACGAAGAAAAGCACAGCACAAAAAAATCACCATGCCTGGCAAATATATTTCCAGGACATACCTATAACAACAAGATTTGCTGTTGAAGATGCTACCCCTGCTGGGTTTGAGGCCTGGCAAGTGTAATTTCCCACATCGTCTGGCGTGACATCACTGATTTCTAGAGTTGCTGTCGACTCAAAGATTTTAAAAACTATACGATTTGTAGGCTGGATCTCAATGCCGTTACGATACCAGGCAAGTTCAGGGAATGGATAACCATCAACTTTACAAGTAAACACAGCTGTTTTGTTAGGTTCAGCTGCAATTGGCTGCAAGCGTTCAATAAACCTAGGTGGAATGGTTTTGGTTGATGTGGATGTGATTTCTGCAGCAGTTCTCTGCACTAATGACCGTCTAACAGTTCGGCGATCTTCTCGCACTTCCACATCTTCTACCACTGGTTCTTCTGGCAAGCATATTACACCCTCAGTTACCCTCTTAGCAGTTATAATCTCTAAGTCTCTTAAAGGAATGTCCTCATCACCTGGTACAGGTACTCTCTTCTGTTCTGGAATTTTTTTCTTAGATATGGTATCAACCTTCATTTCCTTTCGCCATACTACTTCCTGTTCTTCAATTTCTTCACCCTCTTCTGTAGGAATTTCAGGCTTTGGTTTGGTTATGACCTGTTTTTGTACTCTTGAAAGCACAACCTGGGCTTCAGACTTCTGTTCTTCAACAATCTCTTCCTCTTCGTCCTTTAATTGTATTGGTATCAGTTCTGGTGCCTCTACAATTTCCAACCTCTTAGGCGCTTCTTCTTCAGGTTTTGCTTCTTCCACAGGTTTTTTAGGTTTCATTATCCTCTTTCTTCGCCATGTAACTTGAGTCTTTTGTTCTGGCGTTTCTTCAGGCAGTTCTTCTTCTGGTATCTGTTCTGCTTGAAGGACTTCACCTGGTGCTTCTGGTATTTCAACTTTTTCTTCTGGTTTTGTCTTGGGTTCCTTTGGCTTCTTTCTGCGCCAAGGAAGTTCTGTTTTCTCTGGAACTGGTTCCTTCTCAACCTTTGGTTCATCAGTGATTTGTATTGGTTCTGGCTTATCCTTGGATATGGGCTTTAATGAAACCTCTTCTATTTCTTCCTTTGGTTTTTCCTTCCTCTTTACTGGTTTTAAGCTAATTTCTTCCTTCTCTTCTTCTTGAGGCTTCTCTCTTTTTGGAATTGGTTTTAATTTAATTTCTTCCTGTTCTTCTGGTTTTTCTCTCTTTGGTATTGGCTTTAATTTCACCTTTTCCGTGTCTTCTTCTGGTTTATCCAATCGTCTCACAGGTTTTAATTTTATTCCTTCTTGATCCTCTTCTGGCTTTTCTTTCCTTGGTATTGGCTTCAATTTCACATCTTCCTTCTCTTCTTCTGGTTTACCTAACCTTCTCACAGGTTTCAATTTTATTTCTTCTTTATCTTTTTCTGGTCTTTCTTTCCTAATTGGTTTAAGTTTAATTTCTTCCCTTTCTTCTTCTGGTTTATCTAATCTTCTTGCAGGTTTCAATTTTGCTTCATCTGTCTCTTCATCAGGTCTTTCTATTCTACTTGGTTTAAGTTTAACCTTTTCTTCTTCTGGAATACCTTCTGGAAGTTCCTTATGTATAGGTTTAAGAATAACTTCCTCTGATTGAGGCACTTCTTTCTTAGGTTTCTTGCCTCTACGCCAAGGAAGTTCAGACTTTTCGGTTGGTTTCTCTTGTGGTTTTTCTTCAGGAACCAAGACAGGAACACCTTCTGGTTTCTCTTCTTTGGGTTTATGTTCAGGCTTTTCTTTCTTAGGAATAGGTTTTAGTGTAACTTCTTCTGGTGTCGGAGATTCTGGCCTCTTTTTAGGAATAGGTTTCAACTTAACTTTCTCTTCCTCTTCAACTTCCTTTGGTATTTCTTTATGAACTGGTTTCAATGTTAGTTCCTCAGGTTGTGGCACTTCTTTCTTAGGTTTCTTGCCCCTATGCCATGGAAGCTCAGTCTTTTCGGTTGGTTTTTCTTCTTCTGGTTTCTCTTCAGGAACCACAACAGGGACCAATTCTGGTTTTTCCACATCAGGAAGAGAATCTGAAGGTTTGGAAGGCTTTAGAGGGTGATAAGGAAGTTCTTCTCTTTTCTTCTCAGGCTTTTCTTTCTTAGGTATGGGTTTTAGTGTAACTTCTTCTGGTGTCGGAGATTCAGGTCTCTTCTTAGGAATAGGTTTCAACTTAATTTTCTCTTCCTCTTCAACTTCCTTCGGTATCTCTTTATGAACTGGTTTCAATGTTAGTTCCTCAGGTTGTGGCACTTCTTTCTTAGGTTTCTTGCCCCTACGCCATGGAAGCTCAGTCTTTTCGGTTGGTTTTTCTGCTTCCTCTTCTGGCATTTCTTCTGTGACCATAACAGGAACAACTTCTGGTTTAAGTTTCTCTTTGGTTGGCTGTTCAAGTTTTTCTGGCTTAGGAATGGGTTTCAATGCAACTTGCTCAATATCCTCACTTTCTTTTGGTATTTCTTTGTGAACTGGTTTAAGAGTAACCTCTTCAGGTTGTGGCACTTCTGGCTTTGGTTTACGTCCCCTATGCCATGGAAGCTCTGATTTCTGAGACATCTCTTCTTTTTCTGTTTCCTTTCTATCTGGTACCAAGGATGGTATGGATTTTTCATCACCTTCCTGCATGTCAAATGACGGCCTTTTAAGAATCGGCTTGAGAGTAACCTCTTCTGGTTTTTTCACTTCTTCTGGCTTCTTTTGTTTTGGAATTGGTTTCAAAATAACTTCTTCCTGCTCCTCTTCAGGCTTTTCTTTTCTTTGGTAATGTTTCAATTTTATTTCTTCTTTATCATCCTCACGCATGCCCTTCTTTGGTATTAGTTTCAAAGAATTTTGTTCCTCTTCATCTGTGGGTTTAGCCTTTCTTGATATTGGTTTTAGTTTCACTTCTTCTTTTTCCTCTTCAGGTCTCTCTCTTCTTGGGATAGGTTTCAGTTTAATTTCCTCTTTATCTCCCTCAGGTTTCTCCTTTCTTGGTATTGGTTTCAACTGTACTACCTCTTTCTCTTCATGTGCTTCTGGTATTTCTTTATGCACTGGCTTAATAGTTATATCTTCAGGTTTTGGGGTCTCTTTCTTTGGTTTCTTTCCACGGCGCCAAGGAAGTTCAGACTTTTCTTTTGGTTTTTCCTCTTCTTTCTCCTCTTCTAATTTTTCTGGAAGAGGTAACAAGTCACTTTCTGGAGCAGGTATATCTTCAAATGGTTTAAGAGGTCTCAGAGGGACTTCTTCTACCTTCTTCTTTTCTTCCACTACTTCTGGCAACGATTCTACAACAGGAATTGGTTTTAGGTTGACCTCTGGTATTGTTTCTATTTCCTTCTCCTGTTTAACCCTAACTGGTACAGGTTTGAGTTTAATCTCCTCTATTTCTTCAGGTTTTCTTATTTCCTCTATTTTAGATTTTTTAGGAACTGGTTTCAATTTAATTTCCTCTATCTGCTCCTCAGGCTTTTCTCTTTCTGGAATATGTTTTTGTTTTTCTTCTGGGTGATCTATTTCTGGTTTATCTTTTCTTGGTATCGGCTTCAACATGACCTCTTCGGTATTTTCTTCTGGTACAAAAGGTCTACGAATGGGTTTCAAAACCTGTTCCTCCTTTCTTTCTACTGGTTTTTCCTTCTTTGGGATAGGTTTTAACTGTACTACCTCTTGCTCTTCATATGCTTCTGGTATTTCTTTATGCACTGGCTTAATAGTTATATCATCAGGCTTTGGAATCTCTTTCTTTGGTTTCTTTCCACGGCGCCAGGGTAATTCAGACTTTTCCTTTGGTTTTCCCTCTTCTTTCTCTTCTTCTAGCTTTTCTGGAAGAGGTAACAAGTCACTTTCTGGAGCAGGTATATCTTCAAATGGTTTAAGAGGTCTCAGAGGGACTTCTTCTACCTTCTTCTTTTCTTCCACTACTTCTGGCACTGATTCTACAACAGGAATTGGTTTTAAAATGACTTCTGGTATTGTTTCTATTTCCTTCTCCTGTTTAACCCTAACTGGTACTGGTTTCAGTTTAATCTCCTCTATTTCTTCAGGTTTTGTTATTTCCTCTATTTTAGATTTCTTAGGAACTGGTTTTAATTTAATTTCCTCTCTCTGTTCTTCAGGCTTTTCTCTATCTGGAATATGTTTTTGTTTTTCTTCTGGGCGATCTATTTCTGGTTTATCTTTTCTTGGTATCGGCTTCAACACGACCTCTTCGGTATTTTCTTCTGGTACATCAGGTCTACGAATGGGTTTCAAAACCTGTTCCTCCTTTCCTTCTACTGGTTTTTCCTTCTTTGGAATAGGTTTTAACTGTACTACCTCTTGCTCTTCATATGCTTCTGGTATTTCTTTATGCACTGGCTTAATAGTTATATCATCAGGTTTTGGAATCTCTTTCTTTGGTTTCTTTCCTCGGCGCCAGGGGAGTTCAGACTTTTCTTTTGGTTTTCCCTCTTCTTTCTCCTCTTCTAGCTTTTCTGGAAGAGGTAACAAGTCACTTTCTGGAGCAGGTATATCTTCAAATGGTTTAAGAGGTCTCAGAGGGACTTCTTCTACCTTCTTCTTTTCTTCCACTACTTCTGGCACCGATTCTACAACAGGAATAGGTTTTAAGTTGACTTCTGGTATTGTTTCTATTTCCTTCTCCCGTTTAACCCTAACTGGTACAGGTTTCAGTTTAATCTCCTCTATTTCTTCAGGTTTTCTTATTTCCTCTACTTTAGATTTTTTAGGAACTGGTTTTAATTTAATCTCCTCTTTCTGTTCCTCGGGCTTTTCTCTTTCTGGAATATGTTTTGGTTTTTCTTCTAGATCCTTTTCTTCTTTTGGTTTTTCTTTCTTTGGAATAGATTTTAAGACTATTTCCTCTTTCTCTTCTTCTGGCTTCTCTTTTCTTGGAATTCGTTTAAGTTTAACCTCTTCTGGTTGAGGAGATTGAGGTCTCTCTTTCAGTATGGGCTTCAGTTTTACTTTCTCTTCCTCCTCTGCCTCTTTGAATAGTTCTTTGTGAATGGGTTTAAGGGTGACCTCCTCAGGCTGTGGCACTTCTTTCATGGGCTTCTTTGCACGACGCCAAGGCAACTCGGACTTTTCCGTAGGTTTCTCTTGTTCTGGCTTTTCTTCTGTTACCATAGTAGGCACTGGTTGTTCTTTATCATCATTGATTCCTACCGATTTAGTTGGTTTTAATGGCTTATATTCAGTCTCCTCTAAAGTCTTTTCAGGTATCTCCTTTTTGGGAATCGGCTTCAATACTATCTCTTCTGGTTGTGCAGGCTGTGGCTTGTCTTTAGGAATAGGCTTAAGCTTCACCTTCTCTTCCTCTACAGTTTCATGTGGAATGTCCTTATGAACTGGTTTCAAAACAATTTTATCCTTACCACTTTCTTCCTTTGGCTTTTTACCTCTATGCCATGGAAGCTGACTAGGAGCTAAGTCTTCTCCTTCTGGTTTATCTTGAGGCCTTTGCCATGTTAATTTTGACTCTTGTGTTGGTTTCTCTTTGTCATCAGTAGTATCATCCAACTGTTTAGGCTGAAGGAAATCTTTATCTTCTTTTGCTTCTTTACTTTCTAGTAATGTTTTAGTCCAAGGCTTCAGCTTTATTTCTTCTTTTTCTTGTTCAACTTCGGGCTTCTGTTTAACAACTGGCTTTAATACTACTTGCTCTGGCTGAGGAATAGTTTCTACTGGTTTCTTTCCTCTGCGCCATGGCAATTCAGTCTTCTGCAAAGCCTCTTTTTCTTCTGGTTTCTCCTCATCTGGAATGTGAACAGGCTGAAGCTCAGGTTTGCTCTGCTTATGCCATGGTAGTTCAGATCTCATGACCGATAAATCTTCTGTTGGTTTCTCTTGATCTTGCACCTGCATTGGTATCAGTTCTTTTCCAGGAACTTCCCTTGTAGGAACACTACTTTCCTTTTCCTTCTTAGATCTTTGCCAAGGTAGTGAAGATTTTTCCAGAGGAACCTCCTCTTCAGTTGGTTTCTCTTGGTCTTCAATCATTTTTGGTACTAGTTCTTTTTCAGGAACTACATCTTTTTCTAGCATCTTGGAGGGTGGTTTTCCCTTCTTAGTTCTGAGCCATGGTAGCGAAGTCGTTTCCTGAGGCAAGTCTTCTGGCTTTTCTTCATCAGGTACTTTTACTGGCTGAGATTGTTTTCTTACATCAACTTCTTCTTTTTCCAACTTCTTGAGCATTGAAATATCTTCAGTTTCCTGCCAAGGTAGTTCAGACTTTTCATCTGGTTTCAAACCAGTTTCCTCTGGGACAGCTGGAGTTATATCTTTTGAGGATTTTCTCAATGGTTTCAGAAACACTTCTTCTAACTCTTCCTTTTGTGTTTGTTTTATTTCTTTTGGAGTTTTCCTTAACTTCACAGCTTCCTGTGTCCATGGTATCTGCTTAGGTATTTTAGAACGTTCTTCCTCCAACTCAGTCTTTGACAATCTCCGTACTGTAACCTCTTCAGTCTTTTCCTTTCTTTCTTCTTCAGTAATAGTGTCCTCTTCTTCCTTAATTTTTTTAACATCCTTCATTCTTATTTTTTCATCTTGAGTTCTTTCAACTTCTAACAATGTTACGTCTTCTTCCTCTGTTCTTGATATAACAGTGTCTTTCTGTTCCCTATCCTTAATTACAGTTTCCTCAACTTGCTTTTTACCATGTTTAACTGGTTTTAAGGGGACAGATTCTGTTTGAGCAGAAGATAAAGGCTTTCCTTGAACAGGCTGCAAGGTAGCCCCATCAGGCATCACCTGCTCTTGTGGAAGATTCTCCACAGGGCAAAGAACAACGTGTTCTATTTCTTCTTTTGGAATGTTCTTTTGATCTCGTTTTGTAGGTTTCAGCTGAACTTCTTCTGGTTTCTCTTTATCTGGTTCCTTTCTTTGCTTGGGTGCCTTCTTCAACTTGACTATTTCTTCAGTCCATGGAACTTGCTTGGTTAACCTTGCTTGCTCATCTACTTCAGTTTTAGATGACCTTCGAGTTGTCTTGGAGACAATTTCTTTAGTTTCTTCCTCTACAATTAGCATATCAGTATCATCATCTTCTTGTGTTTTTTTAACAACTTTTTTAGTTTTGAATACAGTATCTTGGGTTCTGTCAACTTGCAGAAGTGTTGTATCATCTTCATCTGCTCTTTTTACTACAGTGTCTTTAGGTTTCCTTGTAGTTTCTTCTGGTTTTGTAGGTGCTGGTAACTTCTTTTCAGGTTGAACAGGTTTAAGAGGTGTAACATCAGATACTTCTGGAACTAGTGGCTCTTTCTGTACAGGTTTCAGTGCAATTTCTTGGGGACCTTCCTGTTCTTTTGGAACTTTCTTTATAGGATGAAGATCTACTTGCTCCAACTCATCTTTGGGTAAAGGCTTCTGGACTCTTCTTGTAGGTTTCAACTGCACTTCTTCTACCTTTTCTTGTTCTGGCTCTTTACGCTGCTTTGGAGCTCTTTTCAATTGTACTGCTTGCTCTGTCCAAGGTATTTGTTTGGGGAATTTTGATTGATCTTCTTCACTTAAAGGAACTTCTGTCTTCTCTTGCGGCTTTGTTTTCGATTTTTCTTTCCTCTTAATAGTCAGCAAACTAGTATCTTCCTCCTCTTTTACCTCCTCAATTGTTGTCTCCTCCTCTGTCTTAATTTCCTCTTTTTCTTTTCTCCTAACAGCAAGTATTGTGGAATCTAATTCTTCCCTTGTTTTCTCAATAATATCTTTGGATTTGACAATTGTGTCATGTTTCTTGTCGATCTTAAGTATGCTAACATTTTCTTCTTCTGTTCTTGAGATCAATGTTGTTTCAGGTTTTTCTGGTTTCCTCTCTACTTGTCTTGTTGGTTTTAAAGGTGTTTTATCCACTATGGTTGGAGCCAAAGCTTCTTTCAAAACAGGATGTAATGATATTTCTTCAGGTTTTATGTGTTCTTGAGGGATATTTTCAAAGGGGTGCAAGTCCACATGTTCTAATTCTTCTTTTGGGATGATTTTCTGACTAGGTTTTGCTGGTTTTAACTGTACTTCTTCTATCTTCTCCTTTTCAGGCTCTTTCTTCTGAACAGGTGCTCTTTTTAGTTTTATTGCTTGCTGAGTCCAAGGAACTGTTCCTGGCTTTTCAGGTTTTGCCTCTTCTGGTTTAAGAGGTACAGTTTCTTCCTCGACTGTTCTATCTACATCTATGAAAGTAGAATCATCTTCATCTGTTCTCCTAAGCAAGGATTCATCTATCGGTTTCTTTTGCTTTTTCGTTATGCCTAATTGTTTATTGATCTCCAGTAATGTAGTATCTTCTTCCTCTGTCGTAATTACCCTGGATTTGTCAGTCTTTCGTTGTAATAGTTCTTCAGGTTTTTCCGATTTTGGCACTTCTTTTCTGACAGGTTTTAATGTCACAGCCTCAGGCTGTTCTTCTTCTTGAGGTGTTTTCTTGATTGGTTGTAGGTCTACTTGCTCCAATTCTTCCTTTGGAAGTGCTCTCTGGTCGCGTTTTGTTGGTTTTAACTGTATCTCTTCTAATTTTTCCTTCTCTGGTTCCTTTCTTTGGATTGGTGCCCTCTTCAGTTTTACTCCTTCCTGAGTCCAAGGAACTTTTCCCGGCTTTTCAGGTTTTGCCTCTTCTGGTTTAAGAGGTATAGTTTCTTCCTCGACTGTTCTATCTACATCTATGAAAGTAGAATCATCTTCATCTGTTCTCCTAAGCAAGGATTCATCTATTGGTTTCTTTTGCTTTTTCGTCATGCCTAATTGTTTATTGATCTCCAGTAATGTAGTATCTTCTTCCTCTGTCGTAATTACCCTGGATTTGTCAGTCCTTCGTTGTATTAGTTCTTCAGGTTTTTCTGATTTTGGCACTTCTTTTCTGACAGGTTTTAATGTCACAGCCTCAGGCTGTTCTTCTTCTTGAGGTGTTTTCTTGATTGGTTGTAGGTCTACTTGCTCCAATTCTTCCTTTGGAAGTGCTCTCTGGTCGCGTTTTGTTGGTTTTAACTGTATCTCTTCTAATTTTTCCTTCTCTGGTTCCTTTCTTTGGATTGGTGCCCTCTTCAGTTTTACTCCTTCCTGAGTCCAAGGAACATTTCCTGGCTTTTCAGGTTTTGCCCCTTCTGGTTTAAGAGGTACAGTTTCCTCCTCGACTGTTTTATCTTCATCTAAGAAAGTAGAATCATCTTCATCTGTTCTCTTAAGCAAGGATTTGTCTGTAACATCTTTTGGTTTCCTCTGCTTTTTTGTTATATCTAACTGTTTATCGATTTCCAATAATGTAATATCTTCTTCTTCCGTTGTTACTTCTCTTGACTCATCAGTCTTTCTCCTGACCAATTCTTTGGGTGTTTCTGGTTTTTGTGCATCTTTTGTGAAAGGTTTTAATGTTACCGAATCTGGTTGTTCTTGTTGATGCGGAGTTTTCTTTATTGGCTGTAAGTCTACATGTTCCAACTCCTCTTTAGGAAGAGCTTTCTGATCATGTTTTGTTGGTTTCAACTGAACTTCTTCCAATTTTTCCTTTTCGGGTTCCTTTCTTTGGATTGGTGCCTTTTTTAATTTTACAGCTTCCTTGGTCCAAGGAAGTGTACTGGGTTTCTGAGGTTTTTCATCTTCTGGTTTGAGAAGCAAGGCTTCTTCCTCAACATTCTTATCCATTCCTAAGTACACAGAATCATCCTCATCTGTTCTCATAAATACAGACTCATCTGTTATGTGTTCAGGTTTCGTTCCTTCCACTTGTGCAGGTTTTAATGCTGCAGAATCTGGTTGGTCTAATTCTTCTTTTCCTTTTGTGAATGGCTTTAGGTCTACTTGCTCAAGTTGTTCCTTCAGAATTGGCCTTTTTTCTGGTTTGGCTGGTTTCAGTTGTACTGGTTCAAGTTTTTCTTTCTGTGGTTCTTTTATTTCTCTTGGTGCCTTTTTAAGCTTAATAGGTTCCTTAGTCCAGGGAACAGATTTTCCTAACTGGCCTGTATCTTCTTTCTTTTCAGGATAAAACGGTTTCCCTTCTTCGTATTCACTTTCTTCTCTATCCAACAACATAGTATCCTCTTGATCAGTTTGTGTGAGAAGTGATTTAGGCATCTCCTCTTGTGGTTTCTGAGGAACTCCCTTTTTAGGAACTGGTTTTAATTTGCTTTCTAGTGTTTCTGGAATATCCTTTTGTCCTCTTTTTACTGGCTTCAAACTTATTCCTTCAGAAATATCCTCTTCACCAGGTTGTCTCTTAAAAGGTTTCAGATCAACATCCTCCAACTTCTCTTTTGGAATGTCTTTCTTTTGTGGTTTTGCAGGTTTCAATTGGACATCTTCTAGCTGCTCTTTCTGTGGTACTTTCTTTTCTCTTGGGGCTTTTTTCAGTTTAACTGCCTCTTGTGTCCAAGGCAAAACTTTAGGTTTTGGTTGAGGGGCGGTTTCATCATCGAGTGGTCTACTTTCTAATGACTTGCCTCTGGGTCGCTGGCGCCATGGTGAATGAGAAACTTCTTGCTCAGTCGGTACACTTTGTAAAGATCTATCTCTGGGTCTTCGCCACGGGGTTGCTGACTGTCTTCTTGGTTGGCGACGGGTTTTTCTCCAAGGTAATGTTTCATCACCTTGAGGGACAACAAATTCTTCTACGCTTTCACTCAAGTCATCGTCTGTTGAACCAACCCCATCAGGAGCAAATGGTTCACCCTTTCCACCCTTTGAAGCACCTGGTTTACCTTTAGTTTTGCTAACAACACCACTACCTGGTTTCTGGTCTGGCACAGGGGCTCCATACACTATGCCTTTTTGTCCTGTAAGTCAAGGATACAAAGATATCTGGTTGCTACCTTTGTTGTATACAGAAACAAAGAACGTATTCACACAGACGGCACAATAAAGGGGTCATGGAACAAATTCACACTGATGGCACAACAAAGGATTCATGGAACGAATTCACACTGACGACACAACAAAGGTTTCATGGAATGAATTTACACAGATGGCACACCAAAGGTTTCGTGGAATGAATTCACACTGATGGCACAACATAAGGTTCTTGAAATGAGTTCACAATGAGAGCACCACAAAGGGTTGTGGGACGAAATCACACTGATGGCACAACAAAGGGATGACTTGTATGGTAACATAGGGTCATATTCACATTATGGATACATCATCCCATCTAGTGACCAATGAAGAACTTTTTATAACTGGAAAGAACTATCTATTCCCAACTTATGTAAGTAAAATTTAGAAAACGTTTTACTATACTCATGGAGCCAGTAATATACAGAACAAATCTCGGGTGGTATATAAAGTGAGGTAACTCCAAAAACTTAATTTTATGATAAATTAATTTAACCTTCTCCACAATACATAAGATCGTGCAATGAAAATAAATCCACTTTCATATAGATTATAATAATTGTATTTTTTATTATTATTTTTTAAAATTAAACAGAGAGTGTTATTTTAATCATTACTTCATTATGTACTAAAGTTTTATAAGATAAACATGGTAGTGAAAAGAGAGGTCTCATAAAATTTAAGCAATAATAACTTAAGTGATAATTTTATTAACCCTGACCATCTCTCTCTTTCCACAGAGAAAGCCGTGTAAAAAGAAATATCTCAATTATAAATGAACTTACACCTCAACACACCATGAATTGAAAAAATGATAGTGACCCCATAATACACTATGACATTACCCCATGATTATGATGATTCGAAATACCTCTCTATACACACTGATATCTGACTAGATATCTCATTTTCCACAATTTTGGAGTTACCTCCTCTTACATACACACTTAACAACTTATTCACAACTTATTTTTCCACAAACTGACCATAAGATAAGATAAATTACACTCCTGACTTGTCTTAAATAGGAGATTAGCCTGGCTCTAAGAGAAACAAATAATTTCAAAATGTCTTCTAAAATAAAAGTGGCATTGAAGGTTATAATTAGGGTTTGGATGTTTATGACATGTCATATATTTATCCTGACCTCTGTTCTCGCCGCAAGCACAAATAAAACATGAATTGCACCCTTGTTATCCTATTTGGACCGTTTTTATTTTGCATATAAAGTTATATTTTAGTCATTTTTGTGGTCTTGGTCATAGTTGGCCATATTTATAATTTAATGTCATGTTTCAGTTATAAATTCTGTGAAGGGGCACAATAATACAGCGTATGTACTACAGGGACGAGTTAAATTTGAAATTTATTTCATTAATTTAATGTTTAAGCCAAATTAAGAGGTAACTTACATTTTAAAATTAAAGCAATTGTTCATATTTTATGGGGTCACGCAACATGTACAAAATATTAGGAGTATTTGGAGCTGATTAAGCAATCAAACAGGAGAATATTCTTTAAAAATAGAAGTTCATTACAAGTAAAACTGTAAATCACCAAAATTGTTAAAAAGTGAATATTTAATTGAATTCGTGTGATGTAAGAATTTAATATCTTTAAACAT
Organism: Ectobius pallidus; assembly: GCA_964059195.1. NCBI lineage: Eukaryota > Metazoa > Arthropoda > Insecta > Blattodea > Ectobiidae > Ectobius > Ectobius pallidus. Next base: position 168,820,571 of record CAXKWD010000006.1, read on the forward strand.
TTTAAACTGGAACATTTATTTTTTGAAAATACATAACTTTATTAGGTAATATTTAGTCATTTTTAACGGGTATGTCTGCAGTCATATTTTCCACGTTTTTAGTTCATAAACATCCGAACCCTAGTTATCATAATACAGGGATAGCGAACTCCACTCCCAAGCTCCTAAGTGTATGATTGCTATAATTCCTGTCCATTGTGGTTTTACAACATGAGCATAGCCATTGTATGTACAAACGTAAACTCAGCCTCACATAAATACCAACAGTGGTGGCTGGTACGTCACTCAGTATTAAGGTCCCATTGTTATTCTTATATAGTTGAAGATACCAGCTGCCACTGTTGATAGCGTGAAGAGTGTTTATATTTGTAGTGGAGACAGCTGCTGTACAGCTTTGGAACAGAGTTCATCATCCTTGCCATAACGAGTTTATGTGTTTAAGTTTTTATTTGTGTGTGTGTGTGTTTTTATAAAACTTTGAATAACAAGTGTGAAGACAAAAAAAACCTAATTCTGCAACATGCAAATGAAACTGAAAGATATAGGAGTTACACAATACAATGCTTGGACGAAAGGCTATGTTCCATTATCGGATTTACTGTCATGGAGATAATGAATGCACGAAGGAATTACGAAATAGGCAAATAATAAGATGCCTACCCATTTACAAGTACTTCAGCCTCATTATTATACCTCCTAAAACAGCAGGAGTCTGTGGGATGACAGCTATGCAGACCTCTTGATAGAACCCTCCCAGAATAATTATATATTACAATAATTACAATTACAGTTATTTGCAAAATCTGATTTGAAATACATAACTTCCTCTACTGTTAAAACATTCCAATATACAGCACATGTCCATATTGTAGTAGTGCAGTGTCTCAATCTCATTCGAAGTTGCATTATACGTGAGGCATTATACCTACGTTTGTGTAGCTTATAGCTACTCTTTAGAGGGGAAAAAAATATTTCAAATAAACGTTTTAGCTCTCAGTATAAGCAACCAATGTGCAAAATTGAAAGAAAACAGTTACAGCCGTTTTTGAGAAAATTGTGAAAAACGAAAATGTCTTCATGTAATGTCCCCTTAAAAATAAGAAACCAATCTTCGTGTCACATCCTCAGAAGGACCCAAAAATAAAATTTTGTTTTCATACAATTTTCCGTTCTGGAGCTAGGCTGTTCACACGCACACATCCATACAGACATGCACAGAAACACACAGACATGTTTCCGAAAATAGTATTTTTGGATTCAGGAGACCTCACAACGTGAATTTATGTTAAAAACTCAACTTCGAATTTGGGGTAGAAAACAATACTTCCTCTACCTTTAGCACCTATGGTACGGGCAGAGGAAGTTTAAAGGAAGTTTTAGTCTGGGAAACAACTGATTTGTGGAGACTGAGAATTCCTTCACCCTCCTAGCTCTCCTCAAATTTACAGTTAACAGAACCAATGTATTGTATCGTGGACTGAGGATTTAGCTTCATCCTTGTACAAACAGTTTCAAAAACTGTTCCAATACATTACCGAGATGTTGAGTGAGGAGACTGCATTGCTCAATACGTTTCCTGGAATGCATAATCGGCATAGGAATGGAAAACTGAACTAGTTAAATATTATATTAACACTTAATGCTTCACTTACGTCGCTGTTTATGAGCAGGACATGTTTCGGGATTCTTATCCCATCTTCGGCTGCTGGTCAACCAGTTGACCAGCAGCCGAAGATGGGATAAGAATCCCGAAACATGTCCTGCTCATAAACAGCGACGTAAGTGAAGCATTAAGTGTTAATATAATATTTAACTAGTTCAGTTATTCATGTGCTCCACTGTGTATATTACTTCGTTTTAATTATTATAGGAATGGAACATTTGCACCATGTGTTTAACATGTAAAATTGGCTCCAAAGGTTAAGGGTTCTATGATTCCACTCTAGGTAAAAATAAAGGGGTTCTGAGGCAAAACAGATTTGAAAAACAGTGGACTAGGACTATTTTTACAACCCTCAAGAACACAAGTTACGAAGGAAGATACCTTGATAGTAAAACACCAAGCTTGCAAATTTAAAAATAAAGTGGAGTTTTTAATTTTAGAAGTGAAGCAATTTGTGATGTGTTTTTATGTTTCAGAATTGAGTGCTGAGTAAAAACTTCACACTGAGTTAAGTTTCTCTGCATGTGGCCCTTCCTCTGCCATCTGGCGGATGCGAGCTGTAACTGCAACGGTTACAGAAATAAACCTCATGCGCACAGTAGGTGGCAGTGACATGTCCCACATAGAGAGCGTCTGATTTACTGCTCACTTCTGCCATTGCTTGCAACATGTAAAAGCTTCTTCATGTATAGGAACACCTGGACTCTGAGTCAAATAGGCACTTGAATTAATGGATGCATACCTGAGAGGGCTGGCAACATTTGAGGGATAGAGCATAAGTCATAGCAACTATTTTTAAAAACTTCCAAAAACTCATAAAAAAATTGTAGGAACATTTTTGAAGAAATTTTAAAACAAAAGACCGGTGCTTCCTCTATAGGATCAACGCCTTCTTGTTCATGATGAAAATGCAAGTTTTGCTAACATGCATGTCTTTAATTTCCTCTGAATCGTCATCAGAACAGAACTTTGCTATCAAAATATGCCTTTCACTACACATTTAACCAATATTTAAGTAGGCCTACAGCAGAGTTATTATTAAAAATGGTAAAAATTGACATTTTCAGTCAAATGACAGGATGGTCATAAAATATGAAAATAACAGTACTCCCCAACCCATGACATACACAATTCTAAACAAAGAGGCAATGGTAATCCAGTTGCGAGTCAGCAGCCAGGCAGAAAGGATGTCACAAAATGTGAACAGGTTCTTAAGTCAAAATAGCCGTTCTTTGAGAGGGAAATGCCAGAAAATGCCATAGGGAGTTGTGGAAGCTTAGGGGAATAATGTAAATGTGTATTCAAGAAACCAAAGAATGATCGGTACCCTTTATAGTTTGACCTCATTGAAAGACATAAAAGTAATATACAGTATTGTGAGGCACACTATTGATTTTTTGACCACATTTCTACTGAAGTTCTGCTTTTATAAGTGAGGGTGGATGTTGTTTTTCCCATCTTCTTTGTTGCTTGTGTTTAAAGAGATTTACAACATAAACTTTACTTGTCTTAAATTTAAAGTTATTGGAACAAACAGTATCTCTGCTTGTGGACTGAGAATCTAGGTCACATTCTTGTGCAAACTGTTTCAAATTTTGTTAATACATGACTGAAATATTTGAGTTAAAAGACTGTATGGCTGTATTTATGAAGAAGAGAACTCTGCTAACTAGTAGTCTGAACCTAGAGCTACATAAAAACCTGGTGAAGTGTTATGTTTGGAGTATTGCTTTGTATGGATCAGAGACATGGACTTTGAGGAAATTAGAGAAGAAATATTTAGAAAGTTTTGAAATGTGGTGCTGGAGACAGATAGAAAATATAAAGTGGATGGACATGGTGACAAACGAAGAGGTTCTGAGTAGAGTGGGTGAGAAGAAGTCAATCATACACACAATTCGTCAGAGGAAAGCAAACTGGGTAGGGCACATTCTCAGAAGGAACTGCTTATTACATGATGTCGTAGAAGGAAGATTGGAGGGTACAACTAGACTTGGAAGAAGAAGAATTCAGCTGTTGGACGATTTAAGGGAAAAGCGGAAATATTGGATGCTGAAGGAGGAAGCAGAGGATAGATAGTTTTGGAAAACAAAATTCGCGTACCAAGTTTGAAAACCTGCCGGAAGGCAGAATACTTACTACAACATGGCTCAATGCATTCCTGGAATGCATAACCATCGTACGAATAGAAAAATCCGCTGTGTGCTTAGCACGTAAAACCAGCTCTAAGGGTTAATAAGGGAGAAACCATTTCTTTAACAATTTTTACCACAGCCCACTGTGACAAACTGTATGAATGTTGGACATGATAAGGTAAATGCTGGAAATGGTCAGTGCTTTGAAATAAAAACTGACTTTAATGTTGAATATTCTCTTGCATAATTCTTTGTAGAACCATTTCTCAGTCAATAGCCTCTGTTTAAAGGCTCCAGACCTCTCTCCTCTATCGCAGCATTATATTTGGCTGTGGTTATCAGTAATGACTTGTGTCTGCACTGATGGGCAGTGGCTTCGAAGAGTGTGGGATACATTGCTGCTAATTGACTGAGACTAAGACAAAGTTCTTGTAGCTAATGTCTGTGAGAATTACAAGGTGGTAACTTCACAGACTCACATTCAGAAGGTCACAGGCTCAAATACCATGACTAACCAATCTGAATGGAGAATTTTAGATTTCCCTCACTTGTAAAACAGGCTTAAGAGATTAAAAGTATTCACTCTAATTGTATACATACATGATTAACGGAACGAAGGACAAAATTTGATGTGATACACTCATATTACTCCCTGAAATCAGTGTTTTAAATCATGTTGTATTGTAACATTGAGCTCTGAATAATATTTTATTGTGATACTAATTCCATAAGCGGTGCACACGGATTGAGGAAAGAGTTTTTTTTCAATTTCCGAGATCTGTTATGCGCTTACGGAACAAGTATTGCATGCTATTTTTTGCACAATGATTATTTATATCAATTTAATTATATTAATTGAGATATTAGCTGAAAATACTATGTATATACATTATTGGAAATAGATGTTATATTTTAGAAAGTGATTTGCATGTGTTGGCTGTTATGGGGTCTGAATATTTGTCCTGTTAAAGCCGTCACAGAAGGAGGCCTTGGTTCCAGCTTTCGATAAAGGCTTATATTATAAGCAGTGCTTACTGCACGTGTGCTTTTTGTAATTTTTACAGCATTGAGATTTCTTTTGTTTTCATAGCAGCCAGATTGTGTGTGGGAATGTCAAGTTACGATCCACGGGAACAATATTCGTAAGTACCACTAATTAGTTACGTCGTGCAAAAAAAAATGACATAATACCTTTACTCACAACTTCTGTTATTTAGAGGATATTATAGGAGAAAAATTCCTCTGACACTGGCATTTGAACCCAGAACCTTTGGCTATCTGTGCCACTGCTCTACCAACTGAGCTAAGCCAGGGTTCACTTCAAAGCGCCAAATGGAACCTCTCTCCTATGACTGACTGCCCGTAATGGTCTACCTCACTGACAAGACAAGTTATGTCATACGCAGTACTGTGAGGCACACTAATTAGTGATTTTTGTGTCTGGGTTTCCATCGTTATATCACAGTTGACATTCAACAATAACAGAGAAGGTGCATAATAATATAAGAAGGTGCATGCCGTGGTCGGTGCGCCGGCTATGAGGGAGAGAGAGCACTGTTCTTCCACAGTGCCAACCCTGGTGAATTGGTTGAAGGTAGTGTTTTTTGTTTGATATTTTTTTATTTTTGCTCCGTGTGTGTTGTGTTAAAAAAACCAAGAACAAAATTCTTGAAAGTGATAAAGTGTAGAATTAGATTATTATCTTGTTTCCAGCTATTCTATTTGATTCCTTTTTTCGGTTCTTTTATATATCAGAAAACTTAACCATGGCAGATCAAGGAGAAAATTATTGATATTTTTGCGGAAATTAAAACAAGAAGAATGGATTTAATTTTTAAATGAATAGATCAAGCTTGAACGGCAATAATTTAGATTAAAGTAAGTAAAAAATTTCGATTTTATTCTTTTAGGGTTTTATCAAGTTTCTGAATAAATTTTCTTTTTATATATGTATGGTTCCTTTTACACAAATTTAAAACAAAGGCTACAATTTTCTGGAGCAGCACCTCCACTAATTTTAACTACGAGCCACCACTGGCCAGAACCAAATTTTATTCCCATCTAACCCTGCATGTGGCCTTGAGTAAATAAATGGAATAAGCCAGATCAGACAAATATCAAGATTTACTAGCCCTGGTAATTCCTTTCCTGTGATAATTAAAGTAATTCAGAATAACAAGTACATTTAAGTACATAACTGCCTACAGCAAAACAACATGCTAAATTGTATTTCCTTAACAGAGTAAAATTATAGCCAAGAAATGAGATGAAATATGAATAAAAAGAATGATTAACTGTTAGTAATTAATAAATGTCTTGCAATTCAATGTGTGGGCTCCAAGGACATGACATATGCACACAAACCTGATCAGGACCTGTATGACAGATCTGAATCATGTTTACTTAGCAATCTGTCACATGTCATGAGAAATGTCACAGTGATGCAAATGCATAAATCAACGCCCACTTTCATTATTGAAATTCGCTTACAAAATATATCAGATCTGGTCCAAGTTTCTTAAAATGGAAAGTTGGTTTGCTACTTGTTTGCCCTTTAGTCCCATATAGAGGAATAAACCCTTTTTTTGCTGCAGACAGACACTTCATATCAAGCCTGGAAAATTCCTTGGCAACCAGTTATCTTAGAGACGAAAAGATTCTATTTGGCACCTAAATTATGAATGCTATTATCCTGCCGGTTGTATTATATGAATGTGAGACATGGTCCCTTATTCTTCGGGAAGAATATAATCTGAGAATGTTTGAAAACAGGGAGCTTAGGAAAATATTTGAGCCTAAGAGAGATGAAAATGGGGACTGGAGAAAACTGCATAACGACGAGCTTCATAACCTGTACTCATCACTGGATATAGTAAGGGTAATTAAATCACAGAGGACATGTTGTGTGGGGAGGAAAGACATATCTCAAAAATATTGATGGGGAGACCCAAGATGCAGGTGGGAGGACAATATTAGGTTAGATTTAAGTAAAGTGACCAGACGTCCCGTTTTGACCGGGACAGTCCCGTTTTTGAACCTGGTGTCCCGGTGTCCCGAAAGGTTTTGTTGGGACGCCCATTTGTCCCGTTTTCGTAGAATAGGAAATTTATTTTGTATTTCGGTTGATTAAGATATTTAAATCTGTTCAGGTCAGGATAATTACTTTATGTTCATCCTTTTTAACCTAGAAAGGTTGTTTCTGGTGCGCATCGTCATCGTTCCTTACGAGCAACAGCCATTGAAACAGTCAATGTGGCAACGCCTTGCCGCTAACTGCATTTCTTTCCAATGCTTGGCTTCAGGTTTAATTCTTTGTTCATTCTCTTTCTTGCTACAGTTGTAGTGTGTTGTTTCAGTTGTTATGATAGGATATTCAAGATGCCGAAACGCAAATGCATTTTTACTCCTGCCTTGCAAGAAAGGTAAGTGTGTTAGGGATTGCAATTTACAGCAAATTTAATAAAGTTTAAATCCCTATAAGTATGTCTAGATAAAATAATAATTTTAAACTTAATTTATTTCGTAGGTACACTTTCATACACAAAACGCGGACCGATTGCGTTCGTTGCAGCGTTTGTAACACAGAGTTTTGTGTGTCCCATGGAGGGAGGAGCGACATCGAACACCATATCAATCTTCCAGGCATAAAAAAGCAGAAATTACATCTGCATCATCAAAAAATATAACTTTGTTTTTCGGCCCAACTTCAGCCACGAATTGTGATCTGCACTTGGCTGCCATTGAAGGGGCTTGGGCATACCATGTGGTTGAAGAGAATCACAGCTTCCGTTCTAATGATTGTGCGTCCGAACTATTAGTAGTACGAAATTGGTTTGAAAATAAGTTCTCTTGCTGTTGCACAAAGTGTGAAGCAATTGTTGTGAATGTTCTTGCACCACACTGCAGTGAATTATTGAGAAAAGAATTGGAGGAAGTAAGTTATGTAATAGTTTTTAAAGATGAATCTAATCATGGAGTGACCAAGATTTTTCCTGTTATGCTCAGGTACTTTTTACCATTGCAGGGTGTCCATGTTCGTATTCTAGAACTTGATGAACGTCCCGGCGAAACAGCTGATATTGTTACCGCGTATTTGACTGACGTGTTTGAAAAAAAAAACAACATAAGTAGCAGGATAATTGCATTCTGCGGTGATAATACCAATAGCAATTTTGGTGGTGCAGCACGTAAGGGGACCGTAAATATTTTTTACAAATTGAAAATGGCACTGCACCGTGAAATCCTTGGAGTTGGTTGTCACACATGAATAAAATATGGACATCAGAACAAACACAAATGAAAGTTGAAACACTGAAAGCATTGTTGCTTACCAGAATTAATCTCAAATATAGTTGTCTTGATTTTTTCAATTATCTGAAGCAGAATGAGAATCTTCTGAAGAAAATTCATTCTTCAGACAAGTATGTCTAAAATTACAAGTTTCATTATGTGGGCATAAATGCACTTCCTGATAGAATTGTACTCTTCTTATAATAATTTCAGGACAAAAGTGAAAAATCGGCTTACTTTCAATCCTTTGTAAATTCTTGGTGTTTTTAATTTAGGCTTTAGCACTATTTGAGTTTTATGTATTGTAAATTAATTATATTAATCTATGACCTGGTCAATTGTAATATACTTAACGCTCAATAAATATGAATTGTAAATTATCCTACAGTACTAACAGCTGTGTAATATAGTTTTATCTATGATAATTACCTATATTGAATCTACTAATAAATGAACAGGGTTATATTGTGTTGTGTAATTCAACAAAATTATGTCTTAAATAGGTAAATAAATGGTTATCTCTATTTTCCCGTATTTTAAAATTAAAAAATATGCTATTTCCCTGAATATAAAGTACAGATGAACGATTAAGCCTTACGGTAAGAACTTTTTTAGTCTTAAACATTGTAAAACTCAGTGTTGATAAGTGTCCCGGTTTCACCTTCAGAAAATATGGTCACTTTAATTTAAGGGAAGTAGAATATGTGAGGGATGGTTGGATGGAGTTAGCACAGAATAGGGTTGAATGGTGGGCTCAGCTAAGCGCAGCAATGAACCTTTGGGTTCCATAAAATAGATAATAATCCTTTAGCTTGCTTATGAATGTAAGTAAGATTTCAACAGCCACAAATTAAGTAAATGATTTTTTAATTTGTTGCAAGTTTCTCACCGATTAAAAACTCAAAATTTTATTGCTGTATTAATTTACTTAAAGTTCATTTTCTGGTGACAAGGAAGTAGTTTTGTACCAGCCAATGAAAAACATTTTCTGGCTTTTAGATTTCTTATCAAAACTTCCCTTATTGTTTTATAATAGTTTTTCTTATTTCACTAGCTAAATAAGTGGATAAAAACAAAAATTACGAAGCTAGAGGGAATAGCTTCTTGTTGTTCAAATAGACAAAATTAACATACTTCTGATTTTTGAAACCCTTGACTTATTGTGGAGGAAAGAGGAAACTTTTATAATTGTTTAGCAATTTTTCTACAATAATGAATTACGATAACTTCTAAATCACATTAATACTCAATGTAAATTTATTAGTTTCAAAACTAAACTGCACTTTTTATTTCCTCTGCCCGTACCACAGGTACTATAGGTAGAGGAAGTATTGTGTTCGACCACGAAATTAAAGACAAGTTTTTAATATAAATAAATTATAACTAAATCCAAAAATTATATTTTCAGAAACGTATCTGTGTGTGTGATTGTGAACAGCCTGGCTCCAGAACAAAAAAGCATATGAAAACAAAATTTTGTATTTGGGTTAGGTACCTTCTGTGGAGGGGGTACGCCGTAGCGTAGTGGTTGAGGCGCTGCGCTGCAAACCGGAAGGTCGCGGGTTCGATTCCCGATGAGGTCGTTGAGATTTTTCAATTGGCCTAATCCTTCTGGTGGCACTATGGCCCTGGGGCTGACTCAGCCTCTAACAGAAATGAGTACCAGGAGCAATCCTGGGGGTAAAGGCGGCCGGTGCGTAAGGCTGACAACCTTACCACCTTCATGTGCCGAATGTCCAAAATCTGGGATCCTCAACCTCCTGGAACCCTCTGGGCCTCCATGGCCTGTATAGGGATCACTTTACCTTTATCTTTACCTTTTTACCTTCTGTGGATGTGGCATGAAGATAGGCGACAAATTTGTCTTACTTTTAATGCCATTTACATGAAGAAAATTTTTGTTTTTAGCAATTTTCTCAAAAATGGTTCTAACGATTTTGTTTAATTTTTGTACACGAGGGGTTTATACTAAGAGCTAAAACTTATTTGAAACATTTTCTCGGAAAAATTCTCTAAAGGGTAGTTATAAGCTACCTACTGTTTGTAGAAACAGTCTAGCCTGGTGAACAATAAAGCTCTGCATCAGGTTGAAACAACTGAATACACACTCTTTAGAATACAGACTCTTATTCTATATCAGAACATGAAGTGAGAGGTGTAATGCCCATGCTTAGGGTAAAGAAAGTTATGTGAGTGTACTATTCAGATTTTATTTGGGTTATGTATCCTTCAGGGGATGTGATGTGATGTGGTAACAACCTCTTTTTCATTTTTACAATCAATTTACATGAAGAGAATGAAATACATAATATATTGTATTAAGAGGCAGAACTATTATTTGGGCAGAGGAAGTTATGTGAGTTTCACATGAGATTTTTTTAAGAAAGGTTTAGCGTGAATGTCAACTAACACGTTAATTATATCACAATCAAAACAACTGACATAATCAAAAGTCTTCTTATCATTGTATGCACACAGAATGTAGAAAAACAGTAAACAAGAGGTTTGATATAATTGGCGTCATGAAGCTTGTTAAAAGTCTTGTGGAATTAAGTCTAACAAGAAGTTGGCAACTAGAGTTCTTGTGATGACTCATTAATTTACTTCAGCTCACTTTAATGATGAGACATTTAAAAGAGATCTGAGCTTATGATAAGATTAAAAGGAATGGGCGTTAGTAAGCAGAATGACATCATAACTAACAAAGAGGTCAAGGTTAACTCCAATCTTACTTAAAGAGATAATTTATAGCTAACATATGGTCCACATTTCAACACTACTCCCTATCTATTCAATTAATCTACAACATTTTTATTGCTGGTAATTCAATTAGCCTTAATTTTTTATTTACAGCTGCTAAAATATCCTTCACACATTAGTAAAGTCACAGCCTAATCAGGCCCCAATTTCAGGAACTTTGCACCCTGGTCAAAGCTTTGTAAGAGGGAGAATCAAATGAAACCCGCAATTAATTTTTTTCCACTATTTTAATGCAGGAAGAATGCTTGCTTGTACATTATATTTCTACATAGTCCCCTCCCAGTTCAATGCACTTACTGCCATCGGATAGGAAGTGCTTTGATAGCACATGAGAAAAATTCTTTTGGTTGCTGCTGGCACCGCCTATTGGATGTCTTCATCCAGTGGTGATATTCAAACAGCTTAACAACCGGTTCTCATCAGGGTATTTGATGTTGATTCAAAATAGCCCAATCTGCTATTTTGTCCAGTGGCGCCAACTTATATGGGCCCGTGGGGCTCAAGCGCACCCAATAATTTGCTGTGAATTATCTTAAATATTTATTATAATAATTATTAGGCCTATTATTACTAAAAAAATCATGTTTAGTCGGTGCAAAACCAAAATCAGGCTAGCCTATAGGTTTATACAAGCGTTGACACAAGTAACAATTAACTTAGCCTACGGTACGATCGCGATCGTTTGCAATTGTTTCTGAATCTTTCAAATGTATAGCCTACGACAAATTTACTCTGTTAATGCCAGTTTTCCCAGCATTTTCCTAAATAATTTTTTTCCGCTTTGAAAAGACTGAAGACATTATTACGTTCGACAATATTTTAGAGAAGAGTTAATTTCACACATTGCTGTTCTAAGTGTAACCCTACATACGAATAACGGGGAAAAGTTGGTTTTCGATTTTGCTTGTTGAAGAATTTATAGGGAGAAGTACTGTACATGTAGGCCTACAAAATGCAGTGCTACTCAATAGTTATTGCACGTTTTACTTTATTTTAATTTATTTTAGTTGTTACCTAATATCTTTCCTCCAAAGGTCCCCATAATTATAAGCTTTGAAGAATTAAATTAGAGTCCCACCCGGGAGGAGTTGGTAGCACGGTTGCCTTCCACCTTGTCGGCCAGCGGTTAAAAATTTCCAACTTAACCGCACGCCCGCTACCTATGGTGGTAGTCCACCGCTAGCGAACATAAATGGTGTGTTTTGGTTCTAGCAAATTCATATATGTATTATAACTGTTGTGGATTGGCGTGAATCTGATCTTGGAAAGAGGCAATCACTCATTGTGAAACTACCGGTTCGGAGAACCTACAAGATATTTAACAACCGGTTCTCGCGAACCGGTGCGAACCGGCTGAATATCACCACTGTCTTCATCAGACTTGAACTTCTGCCCTCCAAGGTGCTCCTTTAACAGACCAAAGATGTGGAAATCTGATGGTGCCGAAGCAAAGGGGATTGCTGAGTGCAGGTGTTTTGCTTCAACATGATAATGCATGTCCTCATGCTGCTTGTGCAACCATGAAAACCATCGAAGACATTTGCTTCAAATGTCCACATCCGCCATACTCGCCAGATTTGTCACCATCAGATTTCTACATCTTTGATCCATTAAAAGAGCACCTTGTAGGGCAGAAGTTCAAGTGTGATGAAGACTTCAAATCAGCGGTGCATGAGTGGCTACAGCATCAACCAAAATATTTTTTCTCACGCGGTATCGAAGCACTTCCTATCCGATGGCAGTAAGTGCATTGAACTGGGAGGGGACTATGTAGAAATATAATGTACAAGCAAGCATTCTTCCTGCATTAAAATAGTGGAAAAAAATTAATTGCGGGTTTCATTTGATTCTCCCTCTTACAAAGCTTTGACCAGGGTGCAAAGTTCCTGAAATTGGGACCTGATTAGGCTGTGACTTTACTAATGTAAGGAAGTGTTATTGAGTTTGCCCCTGAAATTCAAAATTGTGTTTTTAACATAAATAAACGTTTTGAGGTTCCTTGAATCCAAAAATACTATTTTTAGAGACGTGTGTGTGTCATTATGTGTGTCTTTGAACAGCCTAGCTCCGGAACGAAAAATGATATGAAGACAAATTGTGTATTTGTGTTAGGTACCTTCTGGAGTGTCAATGGAGATTGGCGATGACTTTCTCTTACTTTTAATGCCATTTTACATTAATAAAATTCTGTTTTTCATGATTTTCTTGAAAACGGCTCTAACGATTTTGTTTAAACCCTAGTAGCACACTTCGTTGGCCTAACGGAGGGATTTCGTTGGCATGGTTGGGATATGTTGGGAAAACGTTCGTTGTAATTTCCTCGGTTAGCCCACGTTACGTTTCCGTTGCGTCATGCGCTAAGTCCAACCGTTGGGGCTATGACGTTGGCCCAACGAGGGCTCTTCCTACCGTTCCTACCGTTGGGGTTATGATTGCTGGCCCAACAATAAATCTCGTTGTAATGTGATCGCATTTATGTTAAAATTAAAAAGTGTTGAAATAACATTATAAGCGTTAAATTTTCATTTCCTATAAAATAAAACAGTTTTAATTCATTAATTATTCGAGCTCTTTGTGCGCGTTACATGCTAAATCTCCACCTCTTCCTGCCTGTCTTCGGCAATTTCCGGCGTAGTTCGGGTCATCATGAAGACATGAAAATACAACAGTTATTCGCCATCTTGATATGTTGGTGTTTTACTTCTATTAATATTAGGGCTCTTTATTTGTTCTCTGAAAATAACGTTATCATATATTCACATCAAATATTCAAAATACGAGATGTATATCCTTCTTACTATTTATCATGTATTACACATCTCTGTAGTAAATAGGCTAGAAGAATTCTCGATTTTTATTTCAACGAGCTCTAATAGCGTAGTGGTTAAAGCGATAGACTATAACGCTAGCGGTTCCGAGATCGAATCCCCATAGGTGCGAATTTTATACGATAGGAATAGGTAGGTAGGGTGAAGGAGAGAAGGTAGTTAATAGGGAAAAGAGGAGAAAAGGGATGAAAGGGAAAATAAAAAATTAAATTTTGTGTGCTTCTAGTATTTCCGCCAGATGTCTCTGCGCTGCGCTGCGTAGTAGTTCCACCATTACCTAATAGATGTCTCTTAACTGTTGGGATTTTGTTGTATATTGGTTGGCTACAGTTGGCAGTTGGTTGGATAAAACGCTTCTTGGCAACCGAACCCCGACGGACATTCCTAACCGTTGACCAACGAAACATGGCGATCATTCCCCAACATTGGCCCAACGATCTGTGCTACTAGGGAACTTTGTACTCGAGGTGCTTATACTAAGAGCTAAAACTTTTATTTCACATTTTCTCGCAAACATTATCTGAAGGGTAGTTATAAGCTACCCAATGTTTAAGAAACTCGGTCTTGCTTGGTGAACAATAAAGCTTTGCATCAGGTTGAAACAACTGAATACACACTCTTTCCAATACGGCCTCTTATTCTATCTCAGAATGTGAAGTGAGAAAGGTGTATTGGCCACGTTTAGGGTAAAGAAAGTTATGTGAGTGCATTAAAGAGATTTTATTTGGGTTGTATATTCTTTGGGGATGTGATATGATGTGGTAATGACATTCTTTTCACTTTTACAACCATACAACCAGTAACTATGGTATGAGCAGAGAAGATAAAAGTAGACCTTTCGTACAGTCTAAGCCTATTATGATTGCAATTGTATCCAGCCGGTTCTACATCTGCATAATGTTTCTTGATGTAACTAGTGGATGATTTATGCAAGCTATGAAGTTACTACTGTATACAATCTGACTATGCCAAATGTCGATATGCTTGACAGACTATGGACCTTGAGAACGGCAAACATGACAATGAAGGTATGTGCCCACGAGATTGATTACAAAAGAAAACAGAAGCTTTGGCACAATGCCAAAGAAGTGTCTAGTACAGACTCAACAATCCCCTGAATTCAAGGCTCGGGTAATTTCCTTTTCGCTGAGGTGTAGGATCTATACAAAATTACTTGGCAAAACAGAACCAGAAAATGTAGTCACTTCAAAATAGAGAGGGTGTTTACAAGACAGATAGAAATTGGGAAAAAATTATCCAGGGGCGTATTTAGCTACTTAAGCACCCTTAGGCAGAGAAAAATATTTTCACCCCCTTATTTCCACATGAATGTACCACAAAGTAACCTACAATAAGCATTACGGTAACTGAAATAGTAGGCTAATAATAATAGTAATAATAATAATAATAATAATAATAATAATATTATCAGAATGTCAGAGTTTAATCAAAGGCGATTAAATGGAAAGAGAGTTCCAATTTCATTGACAAAAACAATGGAACTAGATCGTTGATTAAATTTGAGCGTATTGTTAATGTTATTCATTTCTATTTCATTGTGCGTTACATTAGTTTACTATTTTGAAGTTATGAATAAAATGTTTAATATATTTAAAAAAACAGTAACAGCTTAAAAGCCGCCC
This sequence comes from Ectobius pallidus, assembly GCA_964059195.1. Classification (NCBI taxonomy): domain Eukaryota; kingdom Metazoa; phylum Arthropoda; class Insecta; order Blattodea; family Ectobiidae; genus Ectobius; species Ectobius pallidus. The sequence goes on from CAXKWD010000006.1 coordinate 168,835,890, forward strand.
CTTAAATTCTGCCGCCCTAGGCAGCTGCCTAGTCTGCCTAGGCTTAAATACAGCACTGAAGTTATCATACAATTTTTAATAACACAAGAACAATGAAATTACACAGTACTGTACTTAAAATTCCAATCAATCCTATAATTACAAGCACTAGTTTTTCGCGAAGCTTGAAGCTGTAATTTTTTTAAACGAAAAATCATAAATTCAGCTAAAAATCAGAAAATATTCCTATTTCAGAAAAACTGCAAAATAATTGACGGAATTATGTAAACAACATTGGAAGCAATTTGAAGGTGGCAAATGCAATTTAATTGAGAAGGAGAAATGTGACGATAAAACTTGATGTTTTCAATCAATTTCATGAACTCTCGATATAAACTGAAAACAAGAGTTCATATGTATTTTTCAAACAAAGCCAAGCAGCATGAATTAAAATCAATGTTTGCTGAAGAATTCATTCCTTTCAAAATCCTAATAAAAATAGCAAAATTGTTGACAAAAATTAAATGAGAATGAAGAAAAATATACTGAAATGACAAAATATCTGGCAATAATTTTTACTGCCACTACCTATAATGCATACCAATAGATAAGGAAACATAAGTAATTCATATTCAGGTAATTACAGGTTGAAATACTGTGGCTTGGTAGTTTTCATTGGGTTTTCCTCATGTGCAAAGGATATAATTTGATTTGATTTTGTTTTTGAACCACATCAAAATGTGGTTATCAACATACATAAATAAGAGTGAGAATGAAAATGGATAACAGAATTATGTCAAAATAGCAGTATAGTGTATAAATTTAGAAAACAACATCAATATTAACTTCAAAAAACTCACTAATAGAATAAAATGGATTATTTGCAAGCCAGTCTCTCAGAACAGTCCTAAACCTGTTTAATTTAACTGAATGTGCAGTTTTGGGTAAACTATTAAACAACTTAATACCCAAATTATTGCACCACTTCTTTGTTTTAGTTAATCTTGAACTTTGTGTCACTATGAGGTAATTATTCCTAGTGTTATGATGGTGTAAATTATATTGAAAATTTTGTTCATGGAGATTAGACTTAATATTTATCAAACAGTTGAAGATATATTGATTGATTACAGTGAGAATTTTAGAGTTTTGAAACAATGGACGACAATGAGCATCAAACGATGCACCAGAGATTATTCTCAAAGCCTTTTTTTGTAGTAATAATACTTTATAGATATCTGCACCACTACCCCAGATATGGAGGCCATATGAAAGTATACTGTGAAAAAAAGCATAATAGGACATCTTTAGATGGTGCTTAGATACATTATTTTTTAGATGGCTCAGTAGGAAAATTACCCGAGAAAGTCTTTTACAAACATAATTAATATGATCAGACCAATTAAGTTTTGAATCCAATACAATACCCAAAAGTTTAACATCAGAAGCAAATTCATTATGTAATTGTTTAAGAGAAAAAAGAATGCGTTGAGTTTTATCATTATTAAGTTTGAACCCATTAACCTCAAACCATTTAGTAGCTGTTTTTAATGATAATTCCATTGAGATATTGACATCATTCAAAGAAGAGCCACTGGTTAATAAAGAGGTGTCATCAGCATATAAGACAGAGTCACAATTTAGGTTAAATGGCAAATCATTAATCATTATTAAGAACAGGAGAGGACCCAAAATGGATCCCTGAGGTACTCCAGTATTAATTGTTGCAGAAGGAGAAAACTGGCCTTTAATACAAGTTACTTGTGTGCGATTTAATAAGTAAGATCTGATTAGATTGAGCGTTTTTCCCTGAATTCCATAATATTCTAATTTATTACATAAGATTTCATGTGATACACAATCAAAAGCTTTTGACAAGTCACACAGCACCGTCAGAGTGGAATCTTGTTTTTCAAATCCATTGATGACACACTCAATGAGGTGTTCAACAGCATCAGCAGTGCATCTTGCCGATCTAAAACCATACTGAGATTTAGAAAAAAGAGAGTTGAGCTCAAAATGCATTGTTAATTGCTTATTAATTAATTTTTCAAATACTTTAGAAAAAACTGGCACAATAGAAATTGGTCGATAATTAGCTACATTACTTGGATCACTCTTTTTATGAACCGGTATGACTTTGGTTTTCTTCAAAGAATTTGGGAAACATCCAGATGAAAAACATTCATTTATGGTGTAGGTTAATGGTTCAATAATATGAGGAATAACAAACTTAAGCAAATCACTATCCATGTCATAAATATCTTTACAACGAGAATTTTTTAAATCAAAGACAGCTTTAAGAACGTCATTCTGAGAGACCAGTTGCCATGTAAAGACAGAATTATTGTTTAAGTTAGTGTTACAAAGAAAATTAATTGCATCATCTTTAGAAGATTTGACATTTTCAGAAATAAGTCTGCTAAGATCAAAGATATCATGGATTCATTTGGGACCTGCAGATTCAAATTCTGTGGCTGGGCAAAATGAATGTTTTTATGAATTCTTCCCATTTGTAAAGATGAAAACCAGAAAATGAATCACCAGAAATCAGTACAATAAAATATACAAACATGCTTAAATGACCATAAACCACTAGGTTGCATACCTGTAACCTAAACATTTTCTGTTAGATTTCAAATGAGGAATGATCCATGAAATCATTTTTCAACAAATATGCCTGACTGCTCTACTATGATCCAAATTCAATGAACTGACAAATGCCTAAGGATGTCAGTAAAGTGTTCCCTGTACAGGCCATGGAGGCCCAGAGGGTTCCAACAGGTTGAGGCTCCCAAATTTTAGACATTCGGCACATGAAGGTGGTAAGGTTGTCAGCCTTATGCACCAGTCGTTTTTACCCCCAGGATTGCTCCTGTTACTCATTTCCATTAGAGGCTGAGTCGACCACAGGGCCATAGTGCCACCAGAAGGATTAGGCCAATTGAAAAACTCCAACGATCTCATCGAGGATCGAACCCGTGACCTTCCAGTTTATAGAGCAACGCCTCAACCACTAAGCTAAGGTGAACCCCTGCCTAAGGATGTCAGAAATAGAAAATCTTGTGAGTGTCTGACAGATTTCTTTGCATTGAATTTTACGATGGAAAAGCCCATACTCTGAGTAGGGTTGCCAAGTATCCCATATTTCCTGGAAATCCGGTATTTTCACTTCATTTAGATATAAATCGCCGGTAACTATCCCGTATTTCTTGAAAAAACCTTTATTTTTACTTAATTTAGACAAAAAATCTGAATCCCGTATTTTTCAAGATAGCAATAATTAAATGCACGTTCAGTCTGTTTGTGGTCAATTTTAATCAGTTCTGTACTATTAGGCTCAGGCCCTGAATTGTAAATGGGCAGACTCTGAGTCAGTGAGTGAGTGAGTGAAACTCTTACTTATGCATGTTAAGTACTCAGTATGGAAGCTGCTTCACAGAGAAGAATCTTATCTTGAGAAGAATGAAGTGCACATTTTCTCACACATCAAGGTCAGCAACAACGAGATGGGAGACTGGTCCATGAGTATATGTGGGTCATGCAAGGTTCTTGCTCTTTCACACTGCATTAAGCAGAATTACACTTAATAATATAGCTATGCAGCCGTACGAGCTTTATTTTCAAGTTGGCAACTGTAGAGGCTCACCTCACAGTCATGTACAACATTCACATGAGCCAAATTTGGCCCTTAGCATAGGTATTAACTACTTGGGGAAGGAGGATGTGTGCTCGTTGCTAGGGGTATGCCACTGACTCGAAAAACTGATCAGCAAGGAAAATTACCGCTTGTTGTAGACTATAGAGTTGATCCTTTTATGACCAAGCTCCAATATAGTTATGAGCCTTGACAAACATATCATACAAACGTATGCGGTTTAGCTCTAAGCATATCCATATATACATACATACACCCAGTGTGTTTCACGTCCCGATATTACAGTTAAAATTACAATGAAAATAACCACGTACCTCATCACAAGAGTGTTGGAAATGACCTCCTCTTGCATCCACACAACACTGGCACCTTTTTAGGAAATTTTCTTTCACTCACACAAGTTCAGCTTCCAAGATAGAGTTAATTTCTCTTATGATATTGTCTTTAAGTTCTTATAATATATGGAGGTTTGATAATATCACAAGATAAATGAACTCTATCTTGAAAGCTGAACTTATGCGCATGAAAGAAAATTTCTTAATAAGGTGCCAGTGTTGTGTGGATGCAAGAAGAGGACATCTCCAACATCTCTTGTGATGAGGTATGTGGTTATTTTCATTGTATTTTTAACTGTAATTGTGAGAACATGAATCATTACACCATTAGCGACTCTATATGCGTAGGTATTTCACGTGATTGCTCGGGCCAACAATAGAGGTTAAGGATAGAAAATTTAATATGCTCCTTGCAATATGGCCTCTTATTCTACATCAGAATGTGAAGTAAGAATGTTTTACTGCCCATGCTTAGAGTAAAGAAAGTTACATGAGTGCATTACATCAAATTTTATCTGGTTTCTGTATCCTGCGGGGATGCAACATGAAGCATTTTAACAACTTCATTTTTACAACCACTTTACATGAAGATAATTAAATTGGTTGTAATTTTCTGAAAAACAGCTCTAACAATATTGTTTAAAGTGTCTACACGATTTTCATATGACAAATATATTATAATACCAATATATGGTAAATTATACACAGAGCTAAAATTTTAATTGAAAATTTTTCCACAATTAATTCTCTGAAGGGTAGTTATAAGCCACTCATTTTATACACAAACTTTGGATTTTAGTCTTGCCTTGCAAATATGTGACTCTGAATGAAGTTGAGACAGCAGACTGTGTATTACTGATACACATCACACATGTACTCTATGTAGGAAAATATTAAGAGTCAAGGAAGTTATGTTTCATATCAGATTTTTTAAGAAGCTAAAAATCTTTATATATATAAAATATAATTTTACATAATTAAGTTGAAAATTATGTACACTTTGTACAACCTTGTACTCAATTACCTGCGAACCTTACAAAGTACAGTTACCACAGTTGGAAGTATATAGTAAATGTTTCAGAGAAAATTTATAACAGTCGTGTCTTTGAACTAGCTGAATTCGTTCTTGGAAACAAGAATTTATGTTGTTATGCTAATTTCTAGTCCAAAAGCGTCATTTGATGAATATACGATGCTGGGTCATCAAGATTGGCATAGCATCAAGCCAAGAGCAAGACCAATGCAATGTTTCAGTTTCCTAGGATGCTATAGACTGCATGGGGAGAGAGAGAGAGGAGGGGAAGAGGAAGGAAGATGTAGGGGAGAAGTTATGACATCATGCCACACCTCCCCTCTTCCTTCTTGGAATAAAAAAGAACTGGAAGTTGGGTCCAAATGGTTATAGCAGTCATTTCTGTGCTTGTGGTGGGATCGTGTGGTTTTGTGTGCATGTGTGTGAAACAATGTACCAGGAAACGTGCTCAGTGTTCTGTGTAGTGTGAAGGAAGACACACATCTCAAGGCAACAGGAGGATAACACATACAACAAGGAGAAATTTGTAACACTTCATATTCTAAATATTATAAATAAGATAATAGTACTTGTCAGTTGTTTATTCTTGGACCATGTGAAATTTAAACTACTCAATACTTCTACATTCTTGATATATTTTACAAGAATATGTAAATTTTAAGATAGTAGTATATTGTTCAATACTTCTATATTCCTCATTTGTTTTAAAGAATGCACAATTTTTAAGAGTGCATTACATTGTTTAATACTTCTACATTCTTGATATTTTTTTACAAGAATATGTAAATTTTAAGAGTGAACAAAATTGTTTCAATAATAAAATTCTACATTTCTGCAATTTTCTTAAAAGAGTATGTACAATATATGTTCAATACTCCTAAATTCCTGATATTAGAAAAAAAGAATATGAAAATTTATTTCGCTATATTGTTTAATATTTCTACATTTCTTTTATTTTTTTAACAAATGTGTAAATTTTAAAAGTACAATATATTATTCAATCTTCTACATTTCTGAAATTCTGAGAGTAATTTAATTGTAATAAAATATTGATATACAAACCCTTTTAAACCCTTAAAATAATTTAGCATGATTACAAGAATCTTTAAAATGCATTAACAATAGCCTCTTTCTTAAAAGTGCCTTACTAAGAAGTGGAATTTAAAGTGCAGTTCATTGTTTGATACTTGTATAATCCTAATATCTTAAAAGCAATTTCTTAAAAAAAAATGTGACTCTTTAAGTTCTCTAAATTATTCAATATTATTTATACATTCCTCTTTTCATTTAAATGATCTGATTTTAATATAAAAAGAAAAGTGCATTAAAAAGTCAATACTTTTTACTCCTAGTATTTTAAAATTAGGCAAACATTAAAATATAAATTAAAAGCACATGAAAATTTTCAAGACTTATACCCTCTTGTCTCAAAAAATTTCATATGTAAGATGTGAAATTTAAAGAGGATTAACATTGTTAAAATTTTGAAAATAATTTGATCTGAACTAGTTAAATCGAAGAGAATGCTAGACTGTTAATGTTTATGACTTTTAGATATACTTAAAATTAACTTTATATGATTACTTGAAATTTAACACATAGGCCTATCATAAAATTTAATATGCATCAGACTATTTAATTTTTCAAAATTCCTGATGTGTTAAAATAGTTTTGTATATTCCGTGCAATATCATTAATATTGAATGTGACATTTTTAAAAATGAAAGCGAATACCTAAAATGAAATGTTCTTTAAAAGCAGACAAGTGGAGAAAACTGAAAACTTTTATTTTGCAAGAATTTTTTTTAAAAAGTTAAGCTAAATAGCAACTTGTTTTTATTAAATATTTGATTTTATATCAATCTAAAGCATAATATTGTATATTGCCCCTTTATGTGAGCTTTGGTTTTTGGGGTCTTTTGAAATTAAAAAAACACAGTACAGTTGAAAAATATGATTGAAGAAGCTATTAAAAACCTGCCAGTTTGATTTTTTTAAATCATCAACCATTACAATGACTGTTTATCAGTTTTCTTGTTTCTAAAGCTACAGTACTAATAATACCTAGTCACTTTTTTAAAATTATGTTAAATTTTCATGGACTTTTTTAGAATATGTCTAGAAGGCCTATATAAAAAATAATTCAAACCAAACCAATAAGCCTATAAATTATTTTATCTTTCTCTTAATTCTTGGATGCAATATAAATTGAACAAAAAATAAATAAAAAACTAGCTTCCAAATAGGCTAGAAACATTAATAATTGTTTTATACATTTTATGTAAAAATTACATGTCTGTTACTCAATTCTAAAAGAAAATCTCTCATATATCCAGGCAGTTGATTTTCACATGGTCGAAGAATACAATCAACCCTCAAATATTTTAAGTATTAAATATGAGTTTGACATAAATTAGAAAGACAAAGTCTTCCATAAAGTATATTTGAGAGTTGATTATTATTTTATCATAAGCTGTGAAGAGAAATCATAATTAGTCAGTACGCATGATCAAGGGACCAATTTCAAACCATTCTTTTACTAGCTATAAACTGTGTTTTTTCTATAAATTCAATTTTTATTATCTCGTACAAGTTGGCAATATAATTAACTTAATTCAAATTAGAGAAAGAAATGGAACTGGGATTGCTTCTTTCACACCATCAATTCGTAGAAAGTTTAAAAAAAGATGTAATGACCCACTCTTTAATAACTTCTACAATAATGCTAATTGTTCCAAGTATGACAAACAATCAGTCTTTGTAAAATAATTGGCAGAACAAACAAACAGAGTAGGTTGGCTTTGTTTTCATGGTTCATTAGCAGAATTCACAGACCAAAGAATCTCATTATGGCTATTCGGTTTGATTAGAGATTTACTAATGACACCAAAACAATTGATGCTCTTTCAATGATAGAGAATTTTCTAATTAGCATTGATATTCTATTTTCTGTAGGGATGATCAACTAGACCTATTGATCAATTAACTTTAGGGACATTTAATCAGTTAATTGCCAGTTAATGAAATTCTAGATTGAGATATTTAGAGTAATGCTGTCATTTCGTGATCATGCGACCCCTAGGTAGTATAGGCTAAAGTTATTTTTCACCGACTGATCACATAATGGTTTCCTTTTCAAGTAAAGTATGGGTACTTTATTATGAGGGATGTGTAAAATAGCAATTTGTAATTCTGAATGACTGATTCATGAATTCAAATGATCTCACTTTATATACAAAATTAAAATATGTAACTTTTTTTTCAATTTGATATTGCGTACAATTTTTACATTGATTTATTAAATCTGTGCTAAATTTAATTTCGTAATTAAATGTCTTTAATTAATTTGTATGACTTTCGTTCTCACCAAATGATTCAAAGAATAGCTGTTTTTACATGCTCATTTTATGAAATGAATGGTTCTATTTTCTATTAATCAATCAATCATTAGTACAATACTCAAGTTAAGCTAAATAAGTAAATTGCTTTGATTAATTAACAGAATATTAAAGTTTATAAGTTATAAAATAAACGTACAAGTAACTATTATTGATTGAATCAATTTACTGGCTGTAACTGATTTATATAATGTGAAAGCTTATACCGTAATTTCTGTTAAATGATCTCACTTTATATCCAGAATTAAAATAGTAACTTTTTTCAATTTGATATTGCGCACAATTTTTACATTGACTTATTAAATCTGTGCTAAATTTAATTTAGTAATTAAATGTCAATAATTAATTTGTATTGTTTTAAGTTTAATTTACTAGCTGAGATTAATTAAACAAATTTGAAATTTGGCCAGCTATTCACTATGAATAATCAATCAATTCAGAAACTTAATTTCTTGCCAGTTTTTGTTAACATTTTTTATTGCCTGTACACTGGATGATGGCTAATTTCTAACACGCATAAACTCTTGATTTATGGCTTTGACTGAACAGAATTGAAAGACTAATAAATTTAAATCATTTAAATCTTAAATGGCTTAACAAAATTAATAATTTACCCTATTCACTACATTTAACCAATGAATTCAGCAAAATAATTTAATTTCCACTATTATTTTCATTTTAATTAATTTATTAAATGTCAAAATGCTAGCTGATGACCAGTTTTTTATGTGCATAAGTATGTTTACATAGTATCTCAGAGTAACTGACTTGTGGGTTAAGTTATTCCAATGTATTCATAAAGATCATGAGTCACTACAGAATTTATTAATGGAAAGTATTGCATAATGGTTTAATTCTGGATGTGACAGAAGAGCAAACGGCTCTATTGTGATAGTGAAGAATGCCATGTTTGGTGCAACTTCCCACATGCCAGTTCCTGAAGACCCAATGACCCAGATGACTAACAGAGAGTGGGCAGGTGGTGGAGGGAAAAGCAGTCCCAAGTCTCTTCATTTATGGCCAACCAATGAGGGACAAGTAGGAAACTAGCACATTCATATTTTTCTACGCTGGACATAAAAATGTTGTTAATAAGAGCTTTACTTCCCATGTGCAGGGATGTACAGCATGAATTGGATGCTGCCCAGGTGAGAGCAGTTGGGGACCGGGTTACCTACAGTGAGTGCAATACAACTGTCAGAACAGCACGACTACCAGCCACCATCAATACGTAATTAATATCATTTTTTGTTCGACCATACTATAATACCATACGTTTATTGAGTGTTATGTAATGGTATCATAATCACACTCGTTTTGAAACTGTTTTTCATTTCGACATCAATGTGGTATTGATTATTATCGAACATGAAATGACCTTAAGACCTTGGGAATAGGAGCTGAAATTTGCATAATAAATATCCTGTATATAAAATAAAAATCAATTCTGTTTGTGTTAATTTTAATATTGTATTATAATGAATTCAATTCATATTCATTACTAGTACTTTTTCCATTGTCTGAAGATCATTAAAACCATGAAAGCAAAAAGAAACACGTTCACAATGGATCTAAAAACTTAAAAAGTCTTCCCAACTTTTTGACCCTCCTTTGAGTCTTCCTCAGGTGAGTGTCATTTGTATTCACCAAAGGAAAACTCAAAGGAGGGTCAAAACGTTGTGTAGACTTTTTAAGTTTTTAGATCTGTTGTGAATGCGTTTCTTTTTGCTTTTATGGGTTTAATGAATTCAATTCATGTTGTCAAAATAATTGGTTTTAAAAAATAACCACACTGTAGCTTCAATTTGACCGATGTCAAGACTTGCCACAGCCTGCCATCTCTCGTAGAAGACATAATACTGTAACAATTAGCTGACAGGAAAGGCATGGTGGGCTTGTTGTCATTTGTTTGAGTGAATCTAAAATCTCAAAATTTAAATGTTTAGACTAATTATGGTCGAACAAAAGCAGTCGTATGCAACTTGCCTATAATGGTAATTAAGATATTCATAAGAAAATTATTTTCAGTTTTATTTCAATGTCAAGATATTTATGTGACAAAAATCAAAGGAATAACTAGAACCTGGGACCAATGCTTTACAGCAAATTTTTTCCCCACTTTTAATAATGAATGTAAATAAATAAAAAAAAATGCATATTCTGGGTTTAATATTCATCTTGTAAGTGTTCATTATGTATAGCAAAGGACAGAGCAGTTCTTCTGCTGTGCTTAAAGAACACTTACAGAATAAATAATATGCCCAGGACATTCACATAAGTTTTTGTACTTATACTCGTTATTCTGCTCAGGAAGGATTAATAGACACTTTGCAGTTCAAGATATACACATATGCTTTATTTGATTTTTTATTTTATTTTTTCAGCCAAGAATCAAACCACATATCTCAGAAAGAGAATCTTCAAATATAGAGCTCAGGTCAAAAACATTTCTTTGGACCTTTTTTGTTCTTTACTTTTTTTTTATTTAAATTAGATGTTAACACATCTAGTGCAAAGTACAGGAAGAATCTAACTGTAATTTTTAATTTTATTACTATATTATGGACTTAAATGGGCTATGACCTTAATGATATATACATAATAATCAACTATAAGCCTATATTACTTTGATATTTAATACTATATAAACTAAGAATAGATACTACTATGCATTACTTACACCATTAAGATCTTGTAATGCTTGAAATGCACTAACTGGAAAAATACTTAACTGACTTCTAGCCTTCTTTATAAAATTTAAAAACTCCCACTAGGACCAACCCAGAATTTTTGTACCATAAAAACAAACAATAAGTAGATTGAATAATAGACATCCTTTCCCAGATGTAGGCCAAGCTCGATGATGTATCTGTTTCCAAATGTTTCATTCCCAGCTGATACAGGTGGCATTTTCTCAGACTAAACAATGAGAAAAAGTTACCATTGAAGAAGTTCCCCTCAGCTGGGAATGAAATATTTGGAAATAAATACACAATTGAACTCAGCCTACATCCTGAAAAATATGTCTATTAGGCAAGATTCTGGCCGTGAAAGCCTAAGATATCCCTTAGAAAAAACTGGAGTTACAGTAGATTCTTCACTGGATTTCTAGATTGTTACCAATTATCATAAGGGGAGAGGAAAAGTTTGGACAGGTTGGGATAACGCTTGGGTGACACAAAGAGTGAGAGAGAGAGTGACAGAGAGAGAGAGAGAGAGAGAGAGAGAGAGCATCTACCTCGAAGCAGTGGTCCCATAATTTATTTTGTCATACAAGAACTTGTTCTTTAATGTAATTTAATTTGTAAGCTTTTTTCGTTTCCATATTCACCTATCTGTAAACACTGTTATGTAGATGTAACGTGTCTCTTTGATTAATAAAGACTAATATTATTTGTACAAGAAATGCAGATGTTTTCATATTCATAAAGTAGAGACTTGTAGACTGCATGCCTTGTTGGCTACGGTGAATAAATCATGAGGGTCGAGGAAGTAAATTCTAGGAATACGCAGGAGAAATGAGGCAGATGTAGTTATTTTTTAACTTGTTCTGGAGCCTAACATGCATGATGAATTATGATGAAAATGGCAATGGGCCAGACTGAGATGATGATGCCAACTTGGCTTTGATGTCCCACGTCAAGAGCATTTCCAAAATACCATACTGACACACGGGCAAATGAACGGAACTGCTTATACCTTCATGACTCACAAAGAAAGTCTTCATCTGCAGACAAAATGGAGGGAAAGAAAGAAAGAGGGGTGGGGAGGAAATGAAAAGAGGAAGAGGGGCTAGTGAGCTAATTTCTGACTCATACTATATTCTTGTCAGATTGCCACAAAAAATGACTCCCTTTAGAGTAAACAGATTTTAAATAAACCTGGAGTAGTGAGTCAGTTCTACTTCCAAGGAATACAGTCAGAAACAAAATATTTTCAATGGCTTAGGCAGATATGGATAAATTGTATGAGATAATTTCAACACATTCCATTTGAAAAGAATGTCCCAGTTCTTTAAATAGGTTGATCTGTAATCTGGCAAATGTTGTGATAGAAACGGTTGGCTCGCTGAATATAGATCTGTTACGTAAATAACAAGGTCAAGTCTTCGCAAAACATAGTTACAAATTATGTCACAGAATTCAAATGTAGGTTGGGGTAATAAACTATTTAATTTGCTAATATCAAGGAATCTGTTTCACAAAGATTTAGTATTTGGTAACCACGGTGATTTAATGAGAGTAGACTTGTAAAATCTTTCGTTTGCCAAGAAATCACATTTTATTACCTGACATGAGTGGTCAACAAGTGAGAGAAAAATTAACTTTGGATTTTTCAAAATGGAAGCATGAGTTATTTAAGTTATTTTAATACAAAAATTATTTTGTTTTATTTTATGCACTATTTAACCTACCAACTAGTTAAAAAGATTAGGTAAGTGTTTGTAAATGGACATTTTGCTCACAATATGATTTTGTTATCTTTTCTCGACAAAGTGTTTAAAGTAATATAGTATTTTTTTAGTGAACACTCAATTGCAGATAACAATGGAAAACACTTCAGCATTTACCATAATTTCAAAGGACTGATTTTCATGAGTTTGAGGTGGTAAGTATCCATCAGCTTCCCCAGAAAAACCCCATACGTGAGTGGGTGCAATATGAGGGAAATGTTCATGGTACCATAGAGACCCTGTTCATTACTGCATTGGGACACAAGGAATTAATGAATTTCATCAGGGTGTAGTAGACGTAAAAATCTTGGTAGAAATAACCTTCTACCCTTAAGTTAAATCTTATCTAGTTCAGTTCACAATTCAGCATTCATGGATAAAATACTACACATATACTATACACATAGCCTACATAAAACAATAAGAATATTTTAGGAGAATTCCTTTGTGACTGAGATTCAAACTAGGGTGGCCAGACGTCCAGCTTTTGGCCGGACTGTAAGGCTTTTTGCTAAGCAGTCCTCCGTCCGGTGCGGCTTTATGCCAGACGTTGATTTGTCCCCCTTTTCGAGGTGAGATCGGTAAAGCATATTAATAAAATTTGTATTTCCCCGTATGTTCCTGCCAATCCTAAGGTTGGCACGATTGTCGATACTATTATTTGTTTAGTGTGTGCCGCGGAAAAATCTGAATCTATTCCTAAGGTTGGCACGCTTGTCCATACGATGATAGCGTACTATCATTTATTTTATATAAATGCAGTTAATAAGTAAAATTTGTCAGGGTTATACCATGTAATATCTGCTGTCCAGCCGTCCATGCCCGAAGTTTTATACTATGCTAGATTACCGAAGAAGTGTGTCCTCCTTTCTGACATTTTAGAAATGGCCACCCTAATTCAAACCCATGCCTTTGGCTTTACGTACCGAAACTCTACCTACTAAGCTAGTCAGAGTTCGACTCACAGCGACAGATGGAATCTTTCTGATTACCGTTAATAGTCTACCTAAATGAAAGATATTCACGTCATGTACAGTATTGTGAGGCACACTAATTTAGTGATTTTGTAACCGGATTTCCACTGTTTATGTACAGCAACATTCAAGATGGATGTATGTGTTCCTGAATCACAGAATATAGTTTCTCCTGACACTAGGATTCAATTTTCTCCTAAAACATTCTCATGTAATGTTCAACGGAAACAATATTCCGTGATTTCATGAACACATGTCTAGGCCTACACTAACAATGTTGTCCACAGTCTTAAAAGAAGTCAACTTGATTATGAAGCTGGAGTGATCTCCGTGTTTCTTCCAAGATGGAGCTCAGATGTGTCGAATACTCATAAGTATTTTGTCATGTGACATGCCATCTTCAATACTATTTGAGGATTGGAAGAAATGATTCTCTTGCTGTCACCTGTCACTATACAAGAGGATCAACTCATCGAATCCTCAAAATGAACTGAAGATGGTATATCATATGCCGAAATGCATATTATGAGTATTCAACACATCTGGGCTCCATCTTAGAAGAAACACGAAGTTCACACCAGCTTCATAATCAAGTTGACTTCTTTTAAGACTGTGGAAATTATTGTTTTAAATGTATTAAGATATGTGCTGTATTTTATCTGTGGATGCCGAAGTGTAAAGTAGACTCAGAAAGATAAATTAAGGGGATAAGATTGTTTCTATCAAGATTTTAACACTATATAGAAAGGGGGGGGAAGCTAGAATGAGCTCAGTTTTAGAACTTAAGGAAGTTTGCAGTAATTAGGGTTTGAGATAATGAGGTGTGAGCAAAATGCTTATCTGTGACCATTCACGGGTTAAAGAAGTTTATAATTCCAAAACATTTAAATTTAGAAAATTAGGTATGTATTTATTATAAAAACATTGTATTTTATGTTATCTAGTTACATTGATGGCTGTTTCTATGGTCTTATAGTTAGCAATGGTTATTTCCTCGTACCCACTCAAAGAGTTTTAAGGTAAGAAGATCTGGAATACACTTTCTTCAGCCTCGACAGAAAAACTGAAGGGCAACTCAAATATAAAAATGATAATAATGATAATGATAATACTTATTTATATTACTACAATGTCAACCAATATTAATAAAGATAAATAAAGCTTTATATTCAAAATTCCCTTGTTCCTTTATTTTCTGATAATTTTAGTGAATTCCTGAAGACACAACGATATTGATTTAAATGTAAGTATGGCTAAATTGAAATAAAATTTAATGATTTATATTAAGTTATTTGTCTTTTAGAGTAAACAGACAGACCTGGTAAAAGCAAAAAATTGTGTTTTCTTATAAACACTAATTTTCAGCTCAAGACAGTGGTGCCAGAACCTGAGGGCTTAGGCCCCTTGGGGCCCCCTAAAAATTTTGTAAGTGGGCTGGGCCCCTCAAGTATTGAAGTCCTCTTTTTAAGCAATTATTTACAGATTTTATATTACTGAAGAGTCCCTCTAATCAGGACCCTCCTTGTCCGGACGTCCCGGTTAATCTGGACAGATTTTTTATACTGAACAATGAATAAAATTTGAATTTTAATGACAAAGATGTTTTGTTTTGTTAATCATACAACAGTTCACATGCAAAACTGAGGTCTAAAGCTATATTTTTTGGGGGAATGGGGTTTTTTAAATATTTTTTTTATTTATTTATTTAAGATTTTTTTTACCCATCAAAAACTTGTATTACAGTATGTGCATTTTAAGGCAAATTCTGTTCAATCCAAACTTTCTGTGATCTGCACAGAGTACAGTCCCACATTAGCGAGACTCTACTATATTTAAAATATACCACCATTCAGCAAATCATCATTATTGACTATGAATATGCAGGTCCAGGTTCAATCCCCAGTACCTCCTTGAATTTTTCTGAGATAGGGAGGTCTGGAACGGGGTGCACTTAGCCTTTTGACACAAACTGAGGAGCAACTTGATAAAGAGGTAGTGACTCCGGATATGAAAGCCATCAATAGCGGCTGTGTGAGTCGGCTTTCTGACTACATGCCACCCGTAAAGACGCAGTTGTCAGATGGAAGGACTAGTCCTACAAGGGATGTAGCGCCATGGAGATAAGATAAGTTACATCATCATTACTATCTATTTGAAACAATTCATTTGTCTATCTTGTAATTCCGTTCTTAACTTTTATAGATTGCATTTTTGGTTGCTGAAAACTGGAAATGTTGGCGAATTTTGCAGTTTTTTGCATTAAAATTTTGTAGTTTTAAGAGTAGGCCTACAGCAGACAATACAGTTTTCAGTTATTGAGCCTTCCAATGTTTTCTTTGTGTCGGCACGCTTATTTAAAGACAACCAAAGAAAGTTAAGTTTATTTTGGGGAGAGAATGCCTTTGTATAATAAAGAGCTTTACATATTTTATTTGAATAGTTAAAGGCTCATAGTGCGAAAATATTAGCATACCTCATCATGGCTAAAATGTAAAAAAAAGCAATAAAAGAAAATTATATTTTCTGTAAAATCTAACATTTTAAGTATGTGAAACAGTCACGCATATAACAATTTGAAATTTTTGAACACCCTGTATATTGGCTTGGCCTAGGAGAAAAGAGTCTGCTTTGATGTCATTAAGTGTTTGACAGCTGTAGTGTCATCACCATCAATTTAACACCAGCAGTGGAAAGCGCTGACAGAGTGTACACACATCTCTGCTATCTCATGATTACATTAATACTAACAGCATAAAAAATGTTCCTAATTTTTCCAAGTTTTCTTTTGTGAGGTGAAGGGAAGTAGATAGACTAGCTCTCTTATAGAGCTCCAAATTTAGAAGCAAGTAACGTAACACTGAGCATGGCAAGAGGCTGACAGAAATAGCTCAGCAGCTTGCTGTGACATCAGATAGTGCGTGTGTGTGTGTGCACACGGAACCAAGCCTACCAACCCAACAAGAATGCATGAATAAAATTACGATCTTGCTGAGAAATACAATTTATGAACCTTGGGAGGGTTTTTACAACTACAGAAATTTATGAGGGGATTTTTTTCTTTTGAGATATAAAAATAAAATTTGGAATCACTGTTCGGTACAGTATAACTACTGTAAATCTGAGAATAGATCAAGACAATTATGTATGTAGAAGCTAGGGTTATAACTTATTGTAGTTTCCTGCAGGCCTCCAATTGGGTAACTTGAACCAGTGTGACTCCATAGTTCCCTCACTTATTCTATGGCCAGCAATGATGGACTGGCACACTAAATACTATAGGGACATAGATGAGGAAGCACAGCATTAAAATGACTGTAATTTTGTGCAGTGACCCTACACAACATTGTACGGAATACGAATTTTCTTCCCAAAGGAGGCATGCTGCAGATTCTGTATATATAAACATGTTTTATGGACATGTGCGAATTACTTCCACTTTGATTTGTAAAATATAGAGATGGTCGAGTTCGATAAAGGGCAAAATCAGACAATGCGGGTAGAAATAGGAAGGGTTTTAATGAAAAACTGAAAAATTATTGTGACTCCCTTATTATCCTGACTGACTGACTGATAGAGAATCAACGTAGAGCCTAAACTATAATAGGTAGAGACTTGGAATTTTGACAGTACCTTTCTTTCATAAAGTAAGTGCACACTAAGAAAGGATTTTGGAAAAATTTGATTTTTAATGCCAAAAGTAAAATGTTTTCAAGACAAAATACCTTCCATAATAAACACACGAGCAATTAGATTGTTGTGGAAAACATTAGCAAGACAGTATTCAATTGTGCAATTAATTCAAGATGGCCTTGCTTATCTGCTATCTTGATTCATTTGTTTATGATTCACAGAGATCTGATTTACACAGAAAGGGATCATGAATGCACACCGAAATGGTTTGGACAAAACTCACTATGTGGGGGTTTTTGGGCTAGGGAACTCGAATCTGATGTCTCCCCCCCCCCCCCCCGGCAGAGTACTTGATTCTTGAGAAGTACCTCAAAACTGGGATTTTAGTTTTTTAAATTATTAATCATTATAGTAAAATTGTTTATGCATGATATGGGTAAGGTTCATGAATCTATGGTTCATTTTAATCGTTTCATTTTGAATTTGTATGCCCATACAGCAGCATAAGATATGTTTTCTTCTTTAACCATCTATATTTTTAACATTACACAATATAAATAAGAATAAAATTATGTAATTCCTGCAATTTATGTAAAAACGATGTCTGTGTTAATAAATATAATATTTTAATTATTATTCTGTTAAACAAATTATTTAAATAAAACATCTAGCAGTTGAGTAAATAATTGAGGGCAAATTTGTGGGCACTGATAGCGAAAAATGTTGCATTTGTTTAAAGTTAGGGTAGTACCAGAAACTTCTGTCTCAAAGGATTTTTTATAACACCAACCATCAGTATTGTGACCGTGTACTGGTAAAGAGCTGTAAACTCTCCTAATAAATTATTCTGAATATAACGTTTCATAAATAAATCAGTCCTCACATAAGGCATTTTTATTTTGTCGGGCATAATGTGGGATTCCTTACATCTTCATGAATTATTGTATGGAATATGATTGGAATAGAAGGAACAAATGTTCGCACAAACTAAAATGAGTCCCCCCCCCCCCCCAAAAAAAAATAATAATTTAGGACACAATTATAAGCTGTTTACTTTAAAATGTGAAGAAATGCTGGGCAGTACAATATGCATATTTACATAATAAATTGTACTGAATGTAAATATCTCTATCAAACAGAATAATTATCCAAAATCTTTTAGGTATGGAATGTTTATTATGAAAAATTTCCATGTTATTTTAAGAACTTTAAGTAATGTGACTTTTAGACCCCTGAGGTCACTTACAAATGTACCCTGACATCACAGATTGCTTAATAAATGAATCAATATAATAAAGATACCATAAGGAGTAGGCCTAAAGGCTTGGGAGAGGATGGAATTTGCCAACTACTATTCTTTTTAAAAGTAGATCAGTCCTCATATAGGGGAATTTTTTGTTGGGCATACCTTAGGAATTCCTTACATTTTCATGATTTACTATGTTTGGATTAGGACTGGAAAAGGAAGGACACTTTTCCAATATACTGAAATAAGGATATCGTAAACAAAGCCAACCAAATACACCTGAAGGGACAAGACTGTGGAATTACACTGTATAAAGACTGACATAACTTCTATATTTTATTGCAGACTTTCCAGTAGATTGTACATGAATATAATAACAGATGTTAGAGAAAAACACAGTTTGCAGCTGGGGTATATCCATAAATTTCTTCTATTATATTAAAACAGTCACCAAACGGTCAGATGGTTAGGTATATATATGTCCAATAACCTTCAATAACAAACCTTTATATGATACATTTACGTATTACTTAAAATCTAATAAAAGCAAAGATTAAATACAGCCTTGACTACGAATCTCTATAAGAATACTTATTCCTCAAGCTAAAATTCAATACAGACACCAATCTTATTATCCGAATAAATATCCTTATATAGTCTTCAATAAATACTGTTTAATTGTTAATACTAAGCAAATATATGAACGTGAACATATACAGAGAGATTTATCTCTCTGTGGTTATGAGCCAATGACTAGAATCACTGCATATATATTAAAAAATGAACAGTACATAAACTGATATTATTAATATTAAAATAATAATAATAAAGGTAATAGTGCTAATGCATAAGAGCTTAAAATATGGAATCATATAAAATTAAGTCTTTAATGAGATTGGTGCCTAGTTAAAAAGAAAGAAGATTCCAAGAATTTGCTAACTGAGTAAAATGTAGTTTGGAGCAGTATTTCCATGAAACTTCTGGCATTTTGCCGCAGCACCGACAGTTAACATAATCCCTCATTTTCACCTCCAATTGAAGTTAAATGTGCCGTAGCATGTATTACAGTTGGCAGAGACTGTTCTTTTATCTCACCCAGCCGGTACGAGGTTTCAAGAGCTCCAGAATATGCATTCCACTTGAATCAAAAGTGAACTTGGGCCAAAAGTTCTGCGTTACCCAACTTCATGACTCTCTTGACAGTTTTATATGATTGTTATGATGATTTCATTCTCATCTTTAAATTAAGATTGGGTATTTTGAAACATGTTTTTGCTAACAGTGGCTGTTAGGAGAAGAACTTTTGGTCCCTTGATCATTGGATTTTCAATAATTCTGCGAATAATATGCGAGCAGAATTTTGATACTTCACATATTATTTGAGATTCCCTATATAAAAAAAAGTATTTTATGCTTTTATGAAACTAAACCGCATTTCTGTAGGCATTTTGCCATTTTATACATTTAAAGCAACACATAAACATTACAAATGTTCATGAGATAATAAAATTCTGCATTGCATCTGAATTTTTTAAACGCAGGTCTAGTTTCACAAATGCATCACGGAGAATAATAAAGATAATAAGCTAAGCTATTCAAATAAACAAACACAACCAACAATTACAACAATAAAGTTAACAGAGCTCTTGTTAATTCTTACTTTTGACGATAAGCTGCGCAGATCTCTCCACTGTACCAGCAGAGTTGGTTGCACGGCAGGTGAAGGTGCCACTATCTTCTTCGAATGTAGTAGCAATGAGGAGCACTATGCTATTGCCCTCTTGAATCATCTGTAACAAGCAATAATACACCCAAATTAAAATAAGAAGAAATGACATGCAGAATAAAATAGGCCTACGTCTAAGGTAAATTTCAAGAAAGCTGCAGCATTCATGATTCCACATTCCACAAGCACTGAAAAGAATACAAATTTTGACATGTGTCTCATACCGTTGCACCCACTTTTTATTCTATCAGGAAAAAAATGTTTTTTGTTTGTGTCAGCAACCAAGAATGCACCACTTCTTTAACCTCATTATCACTTCCAAATCATACTTCAGGGGTCAAAACACATGGTAATCTGAAGGAGTGAGATCAGGGCTGTATGGAGAATGATGCAAGACCTGACATCTCAATCTCTGAATGACATAAAAAGTGCAGGGGTAGTGTGGGAGCGGGTGTTGTCATGAAGGATAAGAATTCCTCTATGAGCTTCTATGCAGAAATCCTCACCAATAGCTCGTTATTTCTGCCTTTAACCCATTCTCCAACATTGCTCTGTACCGGACACTATTCACTGTTTCACCCCTTTGCTGATTGTGCTTCAAAAATGGCCCATTCAAATCCCAGAAGTGAGTGTTAGTTTGCTGTTACTTTATGAATCACCCTCGTGGTTTCAGTATTTTTTCATTGGTCTAAAATCCTGAAAACTGTTGCAGAAGTCAGAGTTTAGAATGGTGAGGTATCACAAATCTTCCACCCAATTAGGATCCTCAAAAAAGAATTATATTTCTACTTTTAGTTGAAACTAGTGAAGATAAAATCAGTATTTGTTTGCAGGCTGCAAAAAATTGAGCCACAGGTCACATGAGGCTTCCGGGTCGTGGGTTGAAGACCACTCTCTGATTTACAAGGTGTTACATTTATTCCCTTTGTACAAGTATCATTATTCGCCAGCAAATTTGCATGTAAAATCTTCCAAGAAAAGCTGCTTCTTGTATTCCTTTAGGTTCTAATTTTGAATATCCAGCAGTATCTAAAAGAGACAAGCTGAAAATTTGTACTTGTCCAACTTCAATGCTCTCAAGAAGTAATTACCTAGTTCTCTGTATCAATGATTAGGGCAAATGTTTCATGGATCATAGGAAGATAGGATCCATCTGCTTACTACTAATTGAGCTATTGTTCACTGAAAGACAGGTCTAAGGTGAGTGGGTAAAATAATGTATAGTCGTCTTGCTATCATTGTCCCCAGCAGTACTGAGTTTGAAGTGTTGTTTGTTTAATGCAAGAAGGACACACTCGTTAATAGCCACATGTTGAAGTGTTGTCTTGTCTCAGTCGGAAACGAGAATCAAAGAAACACCAAAATTTTGTATTATATTACTGTTGTTATTAGATTGACAAGGCAACAGAGTCTGCCACCTGCTTGGAGTGCAAATTACTGTTTACCCTAAATAAACAATATCGCAAAGACCCCAAAAGGAAACATTGACATTTGACTTGCCGAGTGGGGATGATGAAAACGAGTGCAATATAAGCAGCAGTTGTAGGAAAAGAGGTCATTGTAATATGAAAAATTCTGTATTATTGCACTTTGTGGGGATTTGAGCCTGCCACTCACCCTGGACAGAAGTGAGTGGTGCCTTAATCTGAGCGGCCAAGCCCCAGAATGTATACCACCCCTTTATACAGCTCCCTACAGGGACTGTAAAGATACATACTGCTTGTCAGATTCAAATGTACCTCATTGCCATGTATTTTGCCCATGATAATTAATTGAAAAATAAAAAATTAAGAGTACCGTATAATAATTATTAAAGCATTATATTTTTAACACTTGCATGCGAATCATTCATAAACTAAACCATTAATAATTGATGAAACAGCTAAAATTCCGGCTTCAAAGTACATTCCATGATTAGAAAGCACCACCTGGGAAAACGATCTCAGATTCGATTATGCAGTTCCAAACCTAACTGTGAACGCTGATAATACCACTGCCTTCTAGACTGTATTACCCGTGTGTAATTTTCGAGACATCGGTGGATAATACATATCGTTTCTCAACTGTTTATTGACAGATGAATATGATGTGAATTTTATTTGATAAATTCAGTGTAATTTTCAGAAATTATATAATTTTTCAAGGGAAGGAATGGTTAGTTGGGATTTTTATTCTCCTTGATACTTCCATCATTAAACTATCAATAATATTATAGCTGGTGCCCGCGGCTTCACCCGCCATTATTAATTGAACCCAGGATTTTTAAGAAATTTACACTGGCAGTTTTTTAAAAATGTTTGTGGTTCAGAGCTATGAAAATTGAAAGTAAAAATAAAATTAGAATATTTGTTCATTGTGTTCATTTCACTTAGGCCTTATACAGTGAGTTCCACGCAAGAGTTGGCCAATGACGCGGGTTTCTGCGGCGCGGCTGGCACAGCTCCAACTCCCGATCGATCGGGTGAAATATCTACGCAAATAATGCCGCGGTCATTGTAATGATTCAGGTTCTCACATTTACAGTTAAAATTACAATGAAAATAACCACGTACCTAATCACAAGAGATGTTGGAAATGTTCTCCTCTTGCATACGCGCAACATTGGCACCATTTTTAGGGAATGTTCTTTCACGCGCGTAAGTTCAGCTTCCGAGATAGAATTAATTTCTCTTGTGATATTGTCTTTAAGTTCTTCTAATGTATGGGAAATTGACCTACTTATACACTTTATTTTTCAAGTTCCCCCATAAATAATATTTACGTACTGTTAGAAGAAATTAATGACAATATCACATAGGCATATCAAAAGAGAAAGTAACTCTGTCTCGGAAGCTGAACTTATGCGCGTGAAAGAAAATTTCCTAAAAAGGTGCCAGTATTGTCTGGATGCAAGAGGAGAACATTTCCAACATATTTTGTGATGAGGTACGTGGTTATTTTTATTGTAATTTTAACTGTAAATGTGAGAACCTAAATCATTACAACGACCGCGGCATTATTTGCGTAGATATTTCACCCGATCGCTCGGGAGTTGGAGCTGTGCCAGCCGCGACGCAGAAACCCGCATCATTGGCCAACTCTTGCGTGGGACTCACTGTATAATAAAGAAACGGTTTTCCTAATTTTGTAGTCTTTGTGCAAGTTTAGACTGCAAGAGACGAACATCGCCGAGTATACCCGATGTCTCACGAAGTGGGCAAGCAAGTGAGCATGCTATTTAGGGCTGTTGAATTGTATAAGAGTAGATGGGCAGGACCCAGATTTTAATGACCTAAAAATACTCTCAAAATGAGCTATAAAATGACTGCAAAAGTAAAAAAAAACTCAAAAACTTAAAAGATGACCAACAGTTTGTATGAAAATGCTAGTTTATTCAACAGATTTGTGTCTATTCTACATTATTTTATGTTGCTGACCCAATTATATGCTTGTAATTAGTTAATTGGTATATACTGTTAATTGCAAACAGCAAACACAGTCTTGTAAAGTGCTGTGAAGAAGGCTGGAAAAAGCTTGAATGTCCTTAATATAATATCTGCAGTCAGACCGTCCTCTCCCGGCGTTTTATTGGGGTTACATTTTTGTAACACTGATGCTATCTCCTCACAGTCAACCATCTCATTTATGAATGTCACAATGTCAAGGAACAAAGATCAGAATTAATAAAGGAAGTACACAGAAAAGGGGATACCTGGCCAGTCACAAATCAGCAGCTAATAAACAGACATATGAAGGCCTTCTACAAGTATATACATTCCATCAACTTATGAACAGTTAGATTTAAACATTGAAAATATCCTGCAGACATCAATAACAAGATTTATATATGTAAATAATATTGTATTCAACTCACAATTGCAACAACAAACAAAAATGTATTAACGGTAACAATCAATGTAGAATAATGTAAAAATAATGCATGTAATATTACTAGGTAATGGAGCATGCTGATAATAAATCATTAAAAAAAAAAAAAAAAAAAAAAAAACACACAGTCTTGTCTGTACCCAAATTAAAATTATATCAAGCTTTATTTATTTATAAAATGATAATTCTTTCACACTGGCCATGTGTAGGCTATGATGGAAAGGTGAAGTCAGACTGAAAAATTCAATGACATAGCATGGACTTGAACCAAGATATTCAGCTCTCCATCAAGTTGCTCTTACCAACTGAGCTACCATGGCAACATGTTGGCACAAAATTAAAATCTCCAACTGATTCCAATATTCTCCAACTGGGATATGTGAGTCAGTTGGAGAATTTAATGTTGTACCAGCATGTTGCCATGGTATCTCAGTTGGTAAGAGCAGTAGAATGGAGAGTAGAAGATCCTGGTTCAAATCTTGACTATAGCATTGAATTTTTCTGACTTCACCTTTATTTATTTATACATGTTTAGAGAATGCAAGAAACAACACAACATGACAAAATGATTTCATTAAAAAAAATACCTAAAAATATGAAATGTGGAAAAAATGGCCGTAAACTAGCCAAAAACAACCAAATAATGACAATGAATTTTAAAAATGACCTAAAATTTAAAAATGGGGAAAATGACCAAAAAGTCCCTAAAATTGTCATTTTTATAATCTATGAGTCATAATCAGAATATCTGCACTAGTGGGCAACGTCCATGATGTACGTGTTAAAAGATGACATGTCATCAAAATCTGGGCCCTGGTAATGGGCATACATGGGTTATAAAAGATAAAAAAAAGGAGTAACTGTAGCACAATTACCCCAGGAGGTACTGTTTACATCAAGTGGAACTCAAATCCCAATTGCAAGAAAAAAAAGTCGGTCACTGAATTACTGTTTACAGTAGGCCTAGAGTCATCCATGCTTCGTTCATATGCATGTGTACAGGTATATATATATATACACACACCTGTACAGATTTAATATATATAAGGGGCGGGTCTCTGTCACCACAGCATGATGCTTCCTCAGATTGCGGATAGAGGATACGGCCTCCAGATATGAAGGTAGCTGCAAATATGTTGAATAATCAGTTGCGGACAGACGACATGAGGTGGTCCTCCAGCATGAGGTTAACAACCTCTCCCAGTAAAAAAATGTTGTTAAGTAACGCTACCTGATTTATAGATCCTATCAGTATAAAATTTTCCGGAGGTAAAATAGTCCCTTGTTCGGATCTCCGGGTAGGGACTACACTGAGGGAGTCTAAAAATCATAGGAACATGGAACGTTAGGATCTTAAATAGGCCTGGGGCACTTAAATCAGTAACTAGAGAATTAGCAAAATACAGGTTAGATGAAATGGGCTGGACAAGTAGCTGAGGAAAGACATATCTCAAAAGCATTGACTGGGAGACCCGAAGGGAAAAGACCACGTGAAAGACCTAGACGTAGGCGGGAGGACAATATTAGGATAGATTTAAGGGAAGTAGGATTTGCGAGGGATGACTGGACAGAGTTAGCACAAAATAGGGTTGAATGGCAGGCTCAGGTAAGGAACCTTCAGGTTCCACAAAATAGATAATACTCCTTTAGCTTGCTGAGTAATGGTCTAATGCCATTGAGTAAGTAATTAAGTAAAGAGTCATAGCATGTTGCAAAATCCAATGGGCTCGCTTTTTATAAGCCACAATCAATTTGAAGGTCATGGTAGAAAAAGGTTTCATGAAGTGAGACATTGCTTCTCTACTCACATACAGCTATCATCATAAACACTTTTAACATGGATGAAAATTATCAACATTATACATTTAAGCTAAAACATAACAAAGTCACAAATAGGATTTCTTTGAAATTTATCGCCAATATTTTCAACAGACCTTGGCTTGAGTACAAGAACCTGTCTTTCTAGCTGCCAGATGCACTTTCTCTACGTATTTATGTCTTCCCCTAGATGCAGAATGGATTTTGGCACCGAATTTAAGGGGACGGTATGTGCAAATTACACATGCAAACAATCTGATCCTAAATTGGAGGAGTGGACACAATGGAAATTAATGATCCTGACCTTCCACACCTACTTGAAACGAAACAAAGCACCTGTTGACAAACCACTCACTGTAGGAAACAAAGAAAACTGTCCAGAAACTTTGAATAATGAATTGTAAACAGCTGAATCCTTTCCGTTAGAATTAAAATATGCAAGGACAAGCAAAACATGACCTTAGCTACATAATTGCAAATTTATGGTTATGACTAGACTTCGGATTTTAGGTAAAAACCTATTTTAATCCTTCAGTGATATTTGGACGAAAACTTGTATATGCATGTCTTATAAGTGACTATGCCTAAAACTGATACTTTTATAGGACCTAAAACAGCCTATTTTTACGTTAGAGCCTAATATTGCCTTTTTGCTTGTTTTTTGACTAAAGTACAAAGTAAGTTATTTTTTGTTATAAATTCTAGCATTTATTTTCAGTTCGTACTAAATTCTTAGCTCGGAATGTGCAGTACATGACACATTTGCAATGTGGGTAAATTTATTTAAAAAAAAAAAAAAAAAAAAGTTCTCTGAATCACTGAGGGGTACAAAGGGTTCAATATGCTAGCGTGCGTAGCTTCTGGGCGCAGGGATTAGGTTTTAACTGTTACGGTAGTAATACAGGCCCTGGTAATAGGTCTATATAATTCTGTGTATCATAGGCCTATGTCTTTGTTTTATCATGATTATTGATTAATGGTGAAAACAATAAATATAATATTCTGCATTGCAATTGAGATATTTCAGAAAATTGGGAACCTAACAATTTTATAAGAGACTATTTTACGATTTTTAGAACCTATTTTCCAATTTTTAGAGCCTATTTTAGGTACCCAAAACAGCATTTTTAGCTACCTAAAAGTCCGAAGTCTAGTTATGACTAAGGCCCAAATTTTTAAGGCTTTAAATCTTTTCTGTTCCTTGCTAGCTACCCGTGATATTTAAACATAATTCCATTTCATTGTCATGGCAGTCACATAGTTCAATCTGATAAAACCTAAAAAAGTCTAAATAAGACGTTAACAACTAAAAATGGCTAAATGTGTTTTTAATTAAAATACAATAAAATACTTAAACTAAAAGAAATGTATCAAATATTATTATTATTCTACGAAAAACAAATTACTTTTTAAAGATCTGTCTCCATTTTGCCTCGTTCATTTGTAAGAGAAAATTTGCATTTTGTAATTTTTTCATTTTGTACCTCACTGACCCGGTAAAGGAAATTGTTAAGTGATTCAAAATCCCTGGTTTCTTTAGAAGCAAATTAAAGGCAATATTTTGTGCTTTATGCTTTAAAGTTTACATCAAGAACAAAGAAATCATGGTGTCTCTATGTTCCTTTTGTCTCCTGATCACTCCATTCTAGACCTCATAAGAATTAACCAATGGCCAAAGATGATGTAGTTAGGCAGTGTCCGAAAGCTGAAATTGTTAACTATGGGTGCTAATACAGTTATTATAGACAGAACTTCAGAGATGTTTGGCATAAATACTGTAGGCCTACATATATCTCTAGAAATAATAAACCAAACAGGGTACTTTTTTTTTTTTTTTTTTTTTTTTTTTTTTTTTTTTTTTTAAATTTAGCTGTGTTTACACTCCTTTTAGCTATGAGGCCATATCAGGATTTCAAGATCTGTGTCTATAGAGTAAGGTAGGCCATGAAAGTCTATTGACTGCAATAAATTATTATTATTATTATTATTATTATTATTATTATTATTATTATTATTATTGTCAATTGTTTCTATTATTGGTGTATTTTATGGAGTAAATATCAACTGAAATTAAAGGATGAAATGGCGAGGGTGATTTATGGTATGTAAATATCCAATTCGGCATTTGCCTTTATAAC
This sequence comes from Ectobius pallidus, assembly GCA_964059195.1. Taxonomy (NCBI): domain Eukaryota; kingdom Metazoa; phylum Arthropoda; class Insecta; order Blattodea; family Ectobiidae; genus Ectobius; species Ectobius pallidus. Next base: position 168,864,145 of record CAXKWD010000006.1, read on the forward strand.
TGGGGAAACCATGAAAAAACCCATGTCAAATTGGCCAAGGGAATTAAACCTGGACCTCTCGAATGCGAGTCCAAGACATTAACATCTTGGCCACCTCGCTTGGTGGTACAGTTTTTAATGTAAAGCAGGATTAGTAAATCTTATGATCAAGGTCAGATTAGTAAATCTTATAATCAAAGCCAATTTCAGAAATAAACACTGGTGATCTGATTTTTTTTTTTGGGGGGGGGGAGAAACAAAACAAAACAAATTGTATGGAACCCCAAATCCTGAAAACTAGTCTTGGAATTTCTGGATCAAACACAATAGTAATTCCTCTACCTACGTTATCTATGTTACAAGGGAGAGAAAGTAAAAACATTATTATTATTGCTTTTATGAATAAAATGTGAGCAACTATAAAAGCCCAATTCCACAAAGTTCAAATATAAACAAGGAAACCCGTTTGAACAATGGAGACACAGATCCACTCTTCACAAGCCCTGCAGGAGGGAAGGATTCTACCCTCAAGAAGCTTTGCATGTGACTGGTAGAGGGGGAAATGGTTGTTACTAAAATTACAGTAGAACAAGATGTCAAATAACATTTGAGTTTTTAAATTAGCATCCTTCATTTAGAACAGAAATAAGCATAAGGGTGGATAACCTTTTACACTACCAAAGCAGACTGAAGTGTTTATAAATGTTTATAATTCCCCCTTCATCCTGTCTCTTTGTAGTTGCAGCCTGAGACATGTCTTATGAGCTCTCTTATTTCTTTTAACATAGATTGCAATGTCATTCTACTCTTGTAAAATATATTAATCACGATTTTTAAAAATTCCTAGTACATGGAGTGGGCTTAAAAAATCCATACAAAACTGAATAGATTGAAACTTCTTAAATAATTGAGGAGTGGACATTCAAAACGCTGTTTGTCCACAATTTTTCGAAAATGAGTTATTGGTGGCATATCATTGTATATGTATCTCTCTACATTATGAACGTGACTACAGCATCAAAACGCTATTTTTCTGGTAGTTACAGAGATCTGAAGTATGGACATTCAAAACGCTGTTAGTCCTTTGCCGCTTGACAATCAAAACGCTTTTTTGTCACTTTCATACACAATAATGGAGATATGTCAGGTGGCAGGGGTAAAATACCCAAGTTTTAATGCTTCCACAACTGAATATTCAAATATGTAACTCTAAAACTAAAAAAAAAAAAAAAAAATAATAATAATAATAATAATAATAATAATAAAAATAATAATAATAATAATAATAATAATAATAATAATAATAATAATAATATAAAAAATATATAAAGAAGAGTCTTGTAGTTAAAATGTAATAAGAAGTATACTGAGAATATAAAACAGTACTATAAATCTCAAATCCTTTTCATTTCCACGTTCAAAATCCATTTTCTCCTATTTTCCCAAACAAAATGCAGTTTGTCCATGACATTTCCCGCCATATCATCCAAAATATAAAAGTGAGATTTTTCAAATACTGACTACTAATATAATTATTTTTTCTCTAATTAACCATCAAAATACATTCATGTTCACGTTTTTAGTTTTCGTACAGTAGTTTTTTGACAAACAAAAAGTTGTGCAATAACTGCGTTTTGAAAGTCCACTCCTCAATTAACATTTTAAAAACTGCATAAATCAGTGGATTATAAGCTCTGGGCATGAAACATGATGATGTGCCCTAGTGGATATATGAAGTAGTAAATAAATTATCGCCTGTCAGTTAATGCAAGAAAACACAGTGACAAATTTGAAGAATAACCATTAACAATCACTAACAGAGAACAATTTTACTGGTATATTTAAAGGATACTAGATTGATACTAGAAGTTTAGCCAATTAACGTGCTTTGTACTTTTTTGGGGGGGACAAGAGGGCGACGAAGGGGCCTCCTTGAGCTCAAAATATGCAAATGAAAAGATTGTGCAAATATTTTGCACCATTTATTTGATCCTCTACATTTAACTTCATGAGCCTGTTTTGACAGGCAAATTGCCAATTGTAAATGTTCTCCTACTCGGCTATTTCAGCACTAGTGTCACTAATAATAACTAGAGAATATCTGCATTGGATCATAAATGCCTGCCTAACAAAGGATGGTTTCACATTCTTTGTCATGGCTCGATAAGGTCTATGACCATGACTGCCAGATGTGCAGAACATTCAAGCTATCTTTAATTATGTCTTTAAAAGTTCCTGTATTTTTAGATTGAACCTAACTACTTGCAGGTGTGAGTTTATTAATTAAATCGTGAGTTGTTTTCTAAACCATTTATTTAGTAGCAAACTACACTGACCGGCAAAAAAAACCATTCACTTAAAGAAATTTTTAAAAATTAAGTTTAAATAAAAATTATGTAGTAGGCCTAGTGCTTGAAGTAAAATTACTGCAATTATATACGTTTTTAAGATTAAAATGTAATGACACATTTCACACTTAATTCCCCATTTTTCCTCTTGCACCGTGGTGAATGGTGAGCCTATGGTTACAGGGGCATAACGGAGGCTGCATCCATCATCAATTAGCCCAATAGCTTTGGCAACGTCTTCGAGACTGAGAGGCATAATTTCAACTAAACTTACTGACAGAATCACTTTGAAGCGAAGGGAGACAGTTTCCGTTCAGTTTGGAAGGAAATGACGCAATACAACAATGAAACACCTAGCAATATGTACGACAAGCTAGTGCTTATAATCATATTGGAATCACCCTATTGCGATGTTTTTTTGGTGATAAAGTGAAGATATGAAGAATGCAGATATGCTGAATCTATAGCTAATGATCCATTAAAAATAATAATTCATCCTCACCAACAAAAATGTATAAACATCCAATCAAAATTATGTTTAATCTTAAAAGTACAACAAATTTGACAGTGAACGGTTTTTTTTTGCTGGTCAGTGTAATTTAAAACATTGTATTTATTAACACTTATACGTAATACACTTGCTTTTATTAAATAGATTCATGGAACAGAAACACAGTGTTGCCGAATAATGGTATTTGTTAAGCCAAGTTAGATTTTTCGGGCAGGTAACCCCTCAACTGGGAACAGTTACCATTCGCTCTGATGATAATGGTGAGAAAGTAGTAACCATTATCTCAGAACTCATTCTTAATGTGTCAGCATGTTATGCTACAGATAAATGTGAATATAGTGATAACCAGTGGTGGATTGTGGCTATAGAAACAGGGTGTTGCACAATTTTACAGGAATTAAATACATAGGCCTAATGGACTGGAAGCTGATGCTGCCAGAGTTGTTAAGATTACTTGTAGCATGAGTATGCATAAATATATTAGAGTGTCTAACAGGACCGCCTGCATAGTCTCGTGGTTAGCATTGCTTGCTATGGATCCATAGGTCTGGGTACGATCCACGGTACCTAATTGAATTTTTCTGAGGTAGGGAAGTTTGAAACAGGGTGCACTTAGTCTCGTGATACAAACTGAGGAGCTACTTGATTGAGAAGTAGCGTCTCCGGTCACGGAAACCATTATTAACGGCCATGGGTGTCGGCATGCTGACGACCACATGCTATCTGCCTATGGTAGATGATGCAGCGGCCGGATGGTAGGCCTAGTCATTCCAGGGATGTACAGTCATGAAGCTTAGTTTAATGTTTAATAGAATGATGAAAATAGCAATATTTATCTCGTCACAAATAGTCCAGTCACCAGGTACTGAAAATTGGGTTTGCCTGGAAAAAGGTCCGAAGTTAATGATTTTTTAGTATGTTGTATATGGGTAATCTGAGGTGTAGAATCCAAGTTTTCCAATTCGAGAACCTTGTGCTAACTTCTGGGCAGCCGAAAAACCCCGAAATTTTTGGGCTTTTTTCAATGTTTTCCTTATAACTCCTAAACAACGCGTTTTATCTGAAAATACTCTATTATAAAAATTAAAGGGCAATAAATTTGCTACAATTTTCACTGTTTAAACGTTTTTTAAGTCGAATATGTACCGAGATATGGAGCTTCGAAGTTTCGAGTTATTTTTCAAAATATTGAAAAACTGCAAAAAATGCAGGATTTTCCCTAGTAAATTTCATCTTCCAACATTTCTATATGGATAATAATAGTAGTAATGGTAGGTGAATCTAAATTAATAAATTTAACATCATCATCACCCTCCCTCCCCCGTCAGGACGTTCTGTTGGGCGATTTCCTTGAAGGCCGTGGAAGGGTTTATAGTCCAGTCACCAGGTACTTTTGCCTGGAAAAAGGTCCGAAGCTAATGATTTTTTAATATGTTGTATGTGGATATTCTGTGGTGTAGAATCCAAGTTGTCCAATTCGAGAACCCTGTGCGAACTTCAGGGCAGCCGAAAAACCCCGAAATTTTGGGTTTTTTCAGTGTTTTCCTTATAACTCCTAAACAATGCATATTAGTTTAAAACACTCCATTACAAAAGTTAAAGGGCATGAAATTTCCTATTATTTGAACTGTTTACATGTTTTCTAAAACCAAATATGTACCGATATATGGCGCTTCAAAGTTTTGAAAAATTCTCCAAATATCGAAAAACTGCGAAAATGGAGCATTTTTCTTAGTAACATTCATCTTTAAACATTTCTGTATGAATAACGTTCAATAATCTACACCATAGAAACCCCATTCTTAATGAGATGTTCATTTAAGAATAAAGTACACAATAATCGATACATAAAAATGTATTTTATAAAAATTTATACTACATATGATATGTGGATATATTAACTAAGTAGAAAATATGTAAATTATTACAAATTTCCATTAATATTGATTGATAAAAGCATTGGTCTCTTTGCTCCCGATTGGCAAATCGGCATCATCTCTCAGTAATTCCTCCTGAGCAATGATCTTATCGATGATGTCCTCCTTTGCTGCCATTTCAGCATTCACTCCTTACAGGATGAAGACCTTGGCAGCAGAAAATGTGTACTAAGTGACTGCATAAGGTTGTATGGGGCAAGACTACATCACGCACGTTCCAGACAGTGTGCAAGACCTATGTGGACTAGGTACAGAAACACTTTGGGTATAATGCCATAGTAGTATTCGATGGATATCTTAGTGACGTCGCTTATCAGAGCACCAAAGCAGCTGAACGATATCGCCGGGCTTTGCTGCAATCGTCCAGAAAATTTGTATTTTCGTTAACAACGGCCCTTACATTGTCGCAAGAAAAACTTTTGTCCAATGACACGAACAAGAGAAACTTTATTTCAATGCTGATGACGTAAATGGCAGCAAAGGGCATCGAAGTTAAGCAGGCAATAGAAGATGCTGATTTCATGATAGTGAAAACTGCAATATCTAAGGTTTCTGACTTCAATAGTGTTACTATCACAGGTGAAGACATTGATCTCTTAGTATTGCTGACTGCATTAGGCTCTTCTCAAAAGAACGTTTATTTCCAAAAGAGTGGGAGAGGTAATACCCCAGTGTTTTGTATTCGCCAGCTTCGTGCAAATACAATACTCAGGATATTCTTTTCCTTCATGCAGCAAGCGGGTGTGACACTACATCAAACCCATTTGGACACGGAAAGAAGAAAGTTTTCACTATGTATGAAAAAAACCGTTCTCTGTCTGACATCGTTAGTGTTTTCAAAAATAACGAAGCAACACCATGCCAAATTTCGGAAGCAGGGGAAAAGTTTCTTGTGATACTGTACGGTGGTAACATGGACACAGATACTCTGGATGATCTTCGGTACCGAATATTTTCCAACTCCGTGTCAAAATTCAAATTCAACCTTACCAGATTGCCCCCTACACGAGACGCTGCCCGGTACCATTCTTTTCGTACCTATCTGCAAGTGCAGACGTGGCTGGGCTACAAAAAGTTACCGTCAGTTTGGGGCTGGACTTTAACGAAACGAGGGCTGATCCCTATGACAACGACCATGGATGCAGCTCCAGGAAAGTTGCTGCACATGATACATTGCGAGTGCATGACAGGGTGTAGCACCGGGGCTTGCAGCTGCAACAAAGCAGGACTCCGATGCTCAACCATCTGCAAGAATTGTGCAGGAAATGCTTGTGAGAATTCTCCTGAAACTGACATCAACGAGGAAGACACAGACATTGAGTGCGACGAGGAGGATGATCATCGATGAGATCATTCCTCAGGAGGAAGAGGAATCACTGAGAGATGATGCCGACTTGCCATTGGGACCAAAGAGATCAAGGCTTTTATGAATTAATATGAATGACTAATTTGTAATAATTTACATATTTTGTACTTAATATATCCACATGCCATTACATGTATTATACATTTTTATAAAATTCATTTTTATACATCGAGAATTGTGTTCTTTATTCTGAAAAGAACATCTCATTAAGGGTGGGGTTTCTATTGTGTAGGTTATTGAACGTTATTCATATACCAATATTGAAAGATGAAAGTTACTAGGGAAAATCCTGCATTTTTTGCAGTTTTTCAATATTTTGAAAAATAACTCGAAACTTCGAAGCTCCATATCTCAATACGTATTCGACTTTAAAAAAGTTTAAACAGTGCAATTTGTAGCAAAGTTATTGCCCTTTAATTTTCATAATAGAGTATTTTCAGATAAAACGCGTTGTTTAAAAGTTATAAGGAAAACATTGAAAAAAGCCCAAAAATTTCGGGGTTTTTCGGCTGCCCTGTAGTTAGCACAAGGTTCTCGAATTGGAAAACTTGGATTCTACACCTCAGAATACCCATATACAACATACTAAAAAATCATTAACTTCGGACCTTTTTCCAGGCAAAAGTACCTGGTGACTGGACTAAAAGTGATTACATTGGCAATTGGCATCTCTGTGAGGGACTTTAAAACTCGCGCTCTTGGAGAAGGGCAATCTTGTTTGCGTACAGCAGATGACGCGGCGCAGAAAAGCTCATGTAAATCTGGGCGCTCTAGCGGTGAAGACAGGAATCATGCCTTGTTGCTGAAAACCTCATGTGACGACCATAACGTTTAAACCCCGCCGGCAGGACGAGACAGCAAGTTGTTGCAACTGCATTGCACCCCAAGGCGCATTTACCTGTTTAAATTATTTAAAATCGTTAAATATCATGTGAGGCATGTTATGTTGTACAAAATAATGTGTTTTCATGCTGCTTATTTGCAGCATGTGATACAATCACCGTTTGTTGATGCCTTACATGTCCAGTAACTGATGTTTTATCAGACAAAATCGCATCCTCATATTAATAGCAAGCATTTTATAAGATAAATGATTGTGATTGGTCTATCTACGAGGAACTGCAAAACGTTATTGGTCAATATCAAACACGCGGTGTATGAGTGGAATAGTCTCTGTAAAAATTTGAAACTTGACAGACAAAAAGGAATGAAAATAGGGACACACTTGTGATAAGTTAACTTAATTCCTAAGAATTCTGATTGTGCCAAATGTTACGACACTTTTGCCAGAATAAAGGCACGCTTATGTCAAAAAGAGACACACAAGTGTGGTAGTGGTGATGGATGCTTCCTTGTCTGCATGCACAGGATATCAAGAGCTAAACAAAACATTTACAGGAAGAACTAATTGGGATATTGTGGGGCTGACACAGAAATAGAATCAACATGAAGTTCTAGGAACTGGAAGATCTCTCCCTCACATTGTACCCATTCTACTTTTAGGTTTTCACAAAGGCAGCTCCCTTTATAATTACAGGCCTAAACCATAAATAAAATTGTAAGTGTATGCACACGTTAAATTTTTCATGTCTGACTGTCTGTGTGTGTATAATGCCAAATGGCCACACAAACATTAACTGAATTTCTTAATAGACATATTTTGAATTTTTGAACTATCAGAAAGATTTTATGCTATAATTCTTTCGTATAAGCAGAGAACAATGGGGGGACTTATAAGGAGCATAAAAGGAACAGCTACCAGTAATGAATTACAAGGCACATCCATAAAGTAAGTTTCCCTGGGGTCGTTTAGAGAAACAAAACACAATTTCAAGGAAATATTTATTGCAACAGACACAGTAAGTTTTCAGCTATTTTTCAACATATTCACCACCAGAATTGAAACATTTGTCATATCGGTATGACAAATGTCTCAATTCCAGTGGCAAATGTGTTGAAAAATAGCTGAACACTTGCTATATCTGTTGCAATAACTATTTCCATGAAATTGTGCTTAGTTTCTGTAAACAGCCCCTGGGAAAGTTACTTTATGGACCTGCCTCGTAAAAGGGATACAAAGCAGCAAAATGGGTGTTTATTGGTTATTTTGTTGCCCAGAAATTTCTCTTGGTTCTACAGGGTCTGTGTGTAAAGTCTCGTATTAACTGGCCAAAGATTCTAGACATGTATAGAGAACATATAGTAGGGGTAGAAACTATTAAGGGGTGATTAGTGATGCTTAAAATTTTCTCCTATTGACTCTGTGTGAAAAGTTTGGTAAAATAGGTCACAGAATGTAAACATAATATAATAGTGGTTGAAGTATTTAAGGGGTGGTTTGCTACAAAATTAATGTTGACTAAAATTTCTCCTAGTTCTATAGGAATGTGAGTAAAATCAAGTAAAAACTGATCAAATAATGTAGGTTTAAATAACGGTCAAAAAGGCCTAATAGGGGTTAAAACATTTATGGGGTGGTTTAAACCAAATTTAACTTGCCTACAATTTTCTCCTGGTTTCATAAGATCTGTGTAAAGTTTGGTCAAATTGATTAAAAAAATTGTAGATTTAAATAAAGGTCAATTAATAGAGGTTAAAAAATTTAGGGAGTGGTTTCTTCCATGATTAATTTATCCTTAAATTTTCTCTTGGCTCTGTAGGGTTTCTGTGTAAATTTTGTAAAAATTGGTCAAATATCAGATCACATACATTTAGGGGTGATTTCTACTAAAATTAGTTTTGCCTAAAGTTTTCTCCTGGTTTTACATGTTATATGTATAACGTTTGATAAAAATTGGTCAAAGAATGCAGATTTTAAGAGGTGTCACATAATAGGGTTTGGAAATTTAAGGGCCATGCTTTGTTCAAAATTAGTTTCTCTAAAATGTTATCATGGTTCCATAGAGTCTGTGTGTAAATTCCATATAAGAATTGATTTTAAAAATGTAAATTTAAATAACGGTAAGTTATATAAGTCTAATAAGGGTTGAAAAACTGAAGAGGTAGTTTCTTCCAAAATCAAATTTTCCTTAAAATTTTTCTTGGTTCTATGGGTCTCTGTGTAAAGTTTGGTAAAAATTGGTCAAAGAATGTAGATTTGTATAGAGATGTATAGAGGGTTGAAAATTTATAAGGGGTTGTTTTTCGAATACTATTGTCCTGTAAAATTTTTGACCGATTGTAAATGGAACATGTGCAAAATTTTGTAGACACTGGTAAAAGAATGTGGATTTTTAAAGAAATGATATTATTCATGGGGTTGAAACGATCCACCCCCACATAGAAGGGGTGTGTTAGGATTGATTTAACACTACAGTATTTTTAGTCGACCAATGATAAACGTCTGAAGTTTCCTCAAAATATCTCCAATTTTTTAACCCAAAAGGGGGTGGGTCAGAGTTAATTTAACCCTACAGTGTTTCTAGCCGACCTATAAGAAACATGTATATCAAGTTTCATCAAAATCGATCCAGCCTTTTGGACGCGATGTTGGAACATACACACATACATATATAGATAAGTACTCACTTCTGCACGATTTTTCTTTCATTTCACAATTTTTTTAAAGAAAAAACTAAGTTTATAATATATGAATTGTATAGGTTCTAAAGAATATTAAACCTCAAATATGGTATTTTTCGTGTTTCTAAAAAGAGTACCAAAGAAACTTTAACGCAATAATCTAGGCCTATAGATATTTTGCGAGTCTTAAAAAAATGAGAAATTAGAAAATCGCACGAAAAAACAAGTAAAATAGCAGTGTAGGTCATCAACAATCTTTGTGTCACATTCTCAGAAGAAGTATACCGGTACTTGAAACGGTAGGCAGATGTACCTAAATCATACATTTAAACCATTGTTCACAGCATTTCAATTGTGAACTCTCTTTAACGTGTATTAACATTTAATCATTGTGAATATACCGACGCACGTTTTTAAGTTAATAATCCAGCACTTAATAGCAAGTAGGGTAATACTTACAAAACAATGAATCCTGCTTCCAAAAGTTTGAAACTTCCACCATAGTAGCCTACACTCGATAACCGCACTCGATTACAGCTACAGGTTCGCCAACGTTTCGTGGTCAAATGATGTGACTCCAAATAATTAGCTATTATCCGTATTAACTCTCAAAGATTACACCAGCTTTCATGTTCTTAATAATAATTCCTGGGATTTGCTATTTAGTATTTGAATTACGAATTTCCTGCTCTATTTCTCGCCATTGTTCACTGGCTTGTGTAGGCCTATGAAGAAAGAAATCGCCATAGACAATAGACAATAGACAATAGACAATAGACAAGTTTATTCGTCGTTAAGCATATCACAAGAAATGCAATAGACTTCGTCAGGTAACAGTAATTAACAATAGACAATAGACAAGTAGGCTACTATGCATACAATATGGCCTTTTTTTAAAAAAGGCAACGTAACTTATTTATGTCTTAACAGTAAATTCTTAAAACTAACTTATTATTTAAAACTTGCTAATTACATTGTCATTCAATAGTCTTAATACAATATGATAGAGTTATTTACACACAATTTTAAAATCTAGTTTACTATTTAAGAACTGTATGTTTAAAAAGTCATTAATATTATAAAAAGGATTAGTTTTGCCATATTAGCAGGCGAGTTTAGGGCACCTGAGTCAAACGTTTTTCAGTGATTTTGAATTCACGCTACATTGTAAGTACGAGTATTAACATTTTGTCCAAAGCAAAAATGATTAGCAATTAATTAATCGTAAAACGATGCAACAAGTTCCAAATAGTTTGAAACACACCACCACACCATTCGCTCCAGGTTCGCCAACATTTTATATAAAGCATTTTGTTTACGATATCCGATATTTTTACATCGATATTTCAGTTCCGACAATATCGATATCGCTCTTCGATAATATCGATTTTCTCAAAATGGAGGGCGAGAGAGGGATTTAAACAAAAATATAGTTGTTAAATATTTAATATTACAACCCTTATCTGAAGAAAATGAAATTAAAAAAAAATATAGTTATAACTAAGGCAAGGCATTTGATGATCATAAAATAGTACATAAATGCAGAATAAAAAATGCATTTATGACCTAAAATAGTGAAAAAAATACCAATAAATTTACCATTATTTCTTGTAATTACTTTTTTTAAGTAATGAATTGCAAAACGCAATTTTATGGATGACAGTGCGTTTTATATGAATTTACAACATAAAACACCTATTTTGTTACTAAAGAAATAAGTAAGTTTATACTACTTGGACATTCTTAACGAAAAATAAATTCTTTCTGAATGGAATGCCCATCAAAATATAATAATAAAGGAATTGCGCACAATGTGCATTATCGTAACCTAAGACTTAACCTACTGACAAACACTCAGTCCTGAACCCGGGAAGAAGGCAGGCGCGCTACCGACTCACCCACGGCGACGGACCCTCTAGCAAATATGTGCTATTTAAAAAGAAAGCAAAAATTCTTTATTGCTACAAGACAAACTGCTGTGGTGTTTAAAATAAACCTGAATTAAAATGAACTACGAACACTTGGTTGATACTCAAATGAAAACAATAGTCTGTTGCCTGAAAGTTACGACTTGTACATGGAAAAGCTCCTTCTCTACCTCCACTGAAACATGACCTAAAATGCCGAAAAGTACCTAAAAATGCCAAAAAGGCCTTGAAATTGCCAAAAACTGACCCATCTCTTGAAAATGACGAAAAATGCAAGATAAAGCAAAAAAATGCAAAAACAAATTGCCCTTATTTAATCAATTATTTCATGATACATACACACACACACACACATATATATGCCCATATATATATACAGAGTGGGCCAAAAGTCGCGATCGGATATTTTGCGAGTTAGTTTATGCTATAATAAAATGCCGCTATCGACGTAAAAACTTTATTTATTGAAGTAGCAAGTATTGAGGAATGGAAATATGGTAAAATAAAGTTCCCTGGGCCTATCAGAGCCATTGTTAAACGCCCAAAGTTTCGGTATGTGAACCATTGTTTTCCGCGCACGGTTGAATGCGCCGCCATGTCCTTCTGCTTTCCCACCTCAGCATTTCTGGAGTGATCGTTCTGAAGATACGGATGATCTCTCTCTTAAGTTGTTCAACAAAACTCATCCGAATCATTCCAACCCAAGACTTTCTTCTAAGGAGGAGCAGAGCCAGTTGTCGCACAACGAATTTCTTGGGATCTGCTTTTCTGCCGATCGCTTCCTTGTTGATTTCATCGGTGAACCCTCCAATTATTCACTCAGACGATTACTGACATCATCGCCGCAATATATTTTAGTTCTTCCGCTGCGTTTTGCATCCAATACAGAGCCTTTTGAGAAAGTCTTCTTTTCCAGATTCCGTAGTTTGGCTTCAGTGGGAGCTGCTTTATTGAAACGAAGAAAGAAGTTCTCTCTGGTTTCTTAGTACGTTTCGCCAGTTTGTTCTTTTTCATGAACCCACACACTAACAATGAGACGTTCCTCAATCGTATATTTGCTTGTATCCGCTATTGCTTACAACACAAACGTAACACAGTGTTGCACATCGACAACAATCGCTTAATAAACCCGCGCGCAAGAAAACTCTGGCTTGTCACTAAAACATAACAATGTCCTTGCTCTATCGGAAAATCGACAAACTATTCCTACAAAACGTGTATGAAGGGGATAAATATTCCTCTCAGCCTATGAATAGTTTTTAATTAGTTTTCGGTTTCAGAAAATGAGTTATTAGTTATTACAATATAAACATGATCCGATCGCGACTTTTGGTCCACTCTGTACATATATATATATATACAAGCTATCTTTTAACCTTCATATAAAAAAGATGCAAGATCATCAAATGCCTTGCCCTAGTTATAACATATTTTTAATTATAAAAATTAGCTAAATTGAACATTTTGGGCAGTATGAAGTTACAAATTAATAAAATTAAAACATAGGTACAACATATTGAACTGACGGCAACCAACGCTTAACTAGCCTACAATTATTTTCAGTACTTCTGGTCGTCAATAAGAGTTTTTCTGTCACAAGGTCGCCTGGGTTACACTTGCACATCAGAAGTAACAACAACAATCAGTTATATCCTAAACCATTCACTAAATCATTATAGAGTACAGATTTTCACTCAATGTCGGTATGTTTGTTCCTAGAGCATTCAGAAACCATGAACATATGCTGTCGTTTTCCTAACCCAAGCTCCTTCTTCCCTCTCGTTTATTGCCCTTGCTGATTTAACCAATCTTTCTTAATTCATTCCTTCTACGTATGTCTCTTCCACTCTGACTTTCTTCTTTTTAACCAGTCACCAATATCTGGTGGTATTTATCGACTACACCAAAGCCTTCGATAGAGCCAATACAAAGACCACCCTAGAAAAACTAGAGAGACTGCTTGACCGCAACTGCTTGATCACAAGACTCATTACAAGCATTTTATCTGAAAACTACAAGTTTTCATTGGGAATTCTCCAATGGATCAGTCAACTATTGGTGATACAGTTGAACCTCCATATAACGAAAGACTGATATAACGATAAACCTGCATTAAGCGATATTTTTTCTATGGTCCCGGCAAATTTCCTACTTAATAAAGTTACTTGTCTCTCATTATAGCGATTAAGATATTTCATGAACACCTTTTATAACGATACATATTTTGAAGTGAAATTGCTATTCTAGACCAGAAACTTAGCCCTGCAGGTGGTAAATTGAGGAAAGTGTTGTCTTTGTTACAGTATGTTAAATAAATTCTTCCATTAGGCTGTGTAAGTACATAATTAGGTTTTTTGATCTGCATGCAGTTTTCTTAAGATGTTTGTCAATATAACAGTAACCCTCATATAACTATATGACTTGCTAGGGCCTGCAAATATCGTTATAAGGAGATTTGACTGCATTATTATTTATTATTATTATTGTTGTTATTATTATTATTATTTTGTTCTTCTTATTATTAATATTATAGCATTATTAAGTGCCAGTATGGTACTTTATGAGATTGTGTGTGGCGACCCATGGGTACAAGCCTATTGAATTTGGACCAAATTGGTTGACCGGTACCGAAATAACGAGTATATCAATATTAATTTTGTAATGGATTTAAAACACTATGATATTATTTATTGCATGGGCCACATATAATATTACACATAACGTAACAAAATGCCAATTGTGATTTGATATTGTTAGCCCGCCTTCATTGATTCATTTCTTCATAATGACAGTGTAAATAATACTGTAAATAAAAGATTTAAAACACAACTAGCCGCTGAATACAGTGAAATCTCTCTATAACGGACACGTATGAGGCCGTAAAAATCGTCCGCTGTAGAGGGGTGTCCGCTCTAGAGAGGTTAAAAAATTCTAGAGTAAAATAATCTACAGTACTTACATGAGAGTGTTATGTAGTAGATGAAAATCTCTTTAGTTTACACTAATCCATTACACCGATGCTGTAGGCCTACATATTGTGAAAATCCCGAACACTAGGCCTATACTGTAGTCCACTTTAGGCCTACCATCAAAATTAAAGCCACACTTTTTACAATGGAATAGGCCTACACAACTGTAGTTCTGCGTGTAGTAGTCGAGCACACTATTAACATGCGAAAAAATCTTTAATGTTTGTTTGTTTTGTACACTTAGGTTTCGCGTCAAAACTAAGTCAACAGAAGAAGAAAAGAAGTTCAGTACAATACAGTATACTGTAGATATATGATTTTCTCGTCACGTGTCCATTAAGAGAGGTTTGAAGAGGCTTTTTAAGTGGATTTTTTGTGTCCGTGTCCGTAATATAGGGTGTCCATCTTAAGGGGTTAATTATTATGAAGTTTCATTATAGTGGCCTAGGGACCAGAAAAATCATCCGTAAAGAGAGGTTTCACAGTATTGATATTATATTGTGCATTCTATAGATACCCATATCTACATTATATTTTAATGTATTTTTCTTACTCGTTCCTATGCAGCAATATATCTAATGTAATTCCTGACAGATTTCAGATTGACTTTTTATTCATTCATAACCTATAAGGCTGCTTTAAACTTGAAACAAACATGTCAGCTAATCGTAGGCCTATTGCATCATTAATATTATTGCCAGCGCATTTTGTTTTTGGAGTTTTACTGGAGATCTATTACAAAAATAACTTCTTTTCTTCATGGGCCTATGATAATTGCAATTATCACTGATTAAAAAAAAACATTCTGGCACTTTGTTATATCAGTTTACCTGATTTTTATTATATAACATTTAAAAGTGAAAAGGAAGCAGGGAATCAAAATAATATTACTCAAGAGCTGTAGTGTTAACTCACCTCTTACACACAGAATGAATGAGCCACTTTGTTAATAATACCGCTGCTGGCACATGTGTGATATCATGTTACAGCTGACTCTTGGAAATTATGATGGACACATGTTGAGGAAGACATTGGTAGAAAAATAACTTTCTCTTTCAAGGTTTTCGTAAGTTATTAAAATATATAGCAACTATTAGTTTTGATCTAATACAGCGAGCGATCGTGGGTTAACAAACAATGCTAGAACTATAATAAACTTTAAATCTAATACTGAAGGAATATTTTATCACAGTGGTTTAATATTGGCAATGATTTTTAATGTGGCCATAGCTGGTGTCTCTGTAATATAATAATAATAATACCTGCATTATCAATGGACTAAACTCTATTCTTGTCATCAAAGAGTACTTAGGGAAGTCCCTAAATTGATAGTTCTGAAATCTAACTTATTTAATTTAATAATTTAATTATATTTAATTTACTTTTTAAAAATTATGATTATTCGATCACTGACAAACATGACAAAAATGCTAGATATAGTGACTTATCTTTGAAGTTAGTAACACCCATAGTCGGTCATCACAAGTGGAGATCGATATTTGTTGTAAAATTGATGTCAATAGGTTGCACAAGGTAAAAATTATCTTTTTTTCTTTGATTTATTTTTCTCCTCAGACCAGGTAAAATCAAAACTGGTATGGGAATGTTTGAATTCCCTTACTGCCCTTTCAACCCACAATAGTTCAATTCAATTCAATTCAATTCTTTATTCACCGTAGGGATACAAGATCCTTGGCTTCGTCATAATACAGTAACTTACTTATCCTATATCTATAGTAAACACAAAAGCAACATAAACATAAAATTACTACAAATATTACACTAAAAGATTAATAATTAGACACATGGACATGTCACATAAAAATAAAATTAAGGAGATTAATCTAAGCAAGGGTACATTACAAGAATTACAATTTTTACAATTCATCTAAACTATACAAACATTTTGTTATTAAAAACCCTTTTAATTTAGATTGAAACTGTCGTTTTGAGATACCTGCAATTAATTTGATTTCAGCTGGCAATTTATTAAATAACCTTACACCTTGGTGTTGTACATCCTTCATCGACACATTTTTATTTATATTACATCTGTGGTAATTTATATTGGTTCTGGTATTATGCTCATGGATCTGATTGTTTTTTTCGAGTGCATAATTATCTATTAAATACAGAATTACCCTATACACATATAGAGAGAAAATGGTGAGGATTCTTTTACTAATGAATGTCTCCCTACATGATTCCCTAGCATTTAAATTGAACATGATTCTAACACTCTTCTTCTGATAGATAAGCAGCCTATTCATGTGAGTTCTAGCAGCAGCCCCCCATATAACAATGCCATATAATAGATGAGGATATAGACAGCCATAGTAAATAGTTCGGAGAATGTCAACATTCTTATAGTTGCTAAAATATCTTAATAGATAAACTGTTTTACTAATTATATTACATATATAGTCAATATGTTGTGCCCACGTTAGCCTATTATCAACAAGGACACCCAGAAATTTATGAGTTTTCACTTCCTCAATATTATTATTATTATTATTGTCAGCTATTCCAAAGCTATTGTAATGCATGATCTTAGTTTTCTGCATGTTACATTGTAAGTTTATATTCTGGAAATATTCAAGCAATAGAGTTGTGATTTCATTTTGTGTTGTCTTTAGACCTTCTACGGATTTATCCCAACACACAACTGTAGTGTCATCCGCGTATGTCACAACAGAAGTATTTTGCAAATGTTTAATATCATTAATGTACATAATAAACATTAATGGGCCTAGTACCGAACCTTGTGGTACTCCATATTTCACATCTTCTATTTTTGATTTTACCCCTTGAATAAGATTCCCCATTTTAAATGATATTTCAGTGTATTGTCTTCTCCCAGTAAGGTAGCTTCGAATTAATTCCATTGGTAACCCCCTTATGCCAAAGTTTCCAAGTTTACTAATCAGGATTTCATGGTCAACACAGTCAAAAGCTTTAGATAGATCGAAAAATAAAGTGCTAACCTTCTCATTATTTTCTAAGTTCTCAATTACTGTGTGTATATACTGATTTATAGCAGAGATAGTGGATCGTCCTTTTCTGAAGCCATGTTGAAAATTTTGTAGCATGCTGTGTTTATTTAAATAATTTTCTAGTCTTATCAGGAGCACTCTTTCAAATAGTTTAGCTATTTCTGATGTAAGGGTTATGGGTCGATAGTTGTCAACATGTTGTTTATCTCCCTTTTTGAATATTGGTCTTACTACCCCTAATTTTAGTATTTCTGGAAACTGACCTTGTTCAATAGAGTAATTTATTAAATATGTTAGTGGTTTAACTACTGCATCTTTACAGCACTTTAACATCCATGGACTTATTTCGTCCCAACCACTGCCTTTTTTATTTGGTAGATTATTAATTATTTTGATTATTTCATTTTCCGTAGTTGGATTAAGAAAGAAGGAGGAGCTAGCTGAGGGATTAGTGTTTACATAATTAGTCACTAACGGTAACTGAGTGGGAACATTAATAAAGAAATCATTAAATTTTTGACTTATAACAGTCGGATCATCAGTAACAATCCCATTTGCATTTAGTCTAATATTTTCATATGAATTATAGGGTTTTCTGGTTCCATTTATCAAATTCCATGCTGTTTTACTAACATTTTTGGATTTCTCCATTTTCTCTCTATATGCATTAGCATTAGCCATTTGTAGACTATTTAAATACTCCCTTCTTACAGTTTTGTACTTATTTTTATAGTATTCCCATGATGTACTTTTATATAGTGCATACATGTCTGTCATTCTCTCCCTTAGTTTAATTGTTTCTACTGGAATTTTATTTATAGTTACATTGTTTATCACTACTCTTTTTTGAGGACAAGTGGCATTTAGACTGATTTTGAATATCTTAAAAAATTCATTCCACTTATCATCAACATTATTACCAATACACAGACTACTTTCCCAGTCTACACTAGCTAAGTTATTTGCTAAACCATTTATGTCTTGAAGTAAGGTGGGTGCCTGGGCATCAGGGAATTCTAGGAAATGAAAAAGCAGATCAACTGGCAAAAAAGGGTGCACAGACACCCTTTGTCGGGCCCGAACCCATGGTAGGAATCAGTACAAATACTGCTAAAACCTCGGCTAAAACATGGATTAGGGAAAGACACCAACTTAGGTGGCAAACCTATCCAGGAAAAAGACAGGCCAGGAAACTGGTCCTGGGTCCAAGCAACACTCTCTCCTCATTTATCCTAAAATTGGACAGAAGAGGAATAAGGAAAGCGGTTGCGTTAATATCTGAGCATGGTCACTTCAGAAAACATTTACGCAAAGTGGGACTCTATGAGGATGATCCCATCTGCAGATTATGCAAACAGGATGAAGAGACGGCCTCACACATCCTGTTTGATTGCCCAGCCCTGGCAAGAAAGAGGATTACTCTCTCGATATCCAAGGAAGACCTGGGGAATGAAAAGGACATTGGAACCAAAATACTACACCTTGTTCAAGGAACAGATTTTGGGAAAGAATGAGATCTTCTCGCCCAATGGGACGAGACGCAAAGCATAAGCAAGCAGGAGGAAGGAGCTATCCAAATACCCTGCTTGACTGCACTACCCTGGCACCAGGGAAGATTTAAGGAAAGGGAGCCAACAAGAGCTTCTCTACCAAAGGGGCAGCACAATAAGCCTTTTAGGCTGACGTGCGGGAGGTCTCAAAACTCTCTTCAAACCCCCCGCTATCTAATCTAATCTAATCTTGATTTATTTTCATTTATTTTAGACTAAAAAATTTAAATCACTTTTGTAGAAAGTTGGCTGTATGTATGACTTTGCACAACAGGCAGTTTGGCTGTAATAGAGTAATGGTTGGTTTTATGGGTATTTTAATGATGCAACTTAGACTTTTGACTGTCTCCAGTGTGCCGGAATATTGTCCTGCAGGAATTCTCCTGCATGCTTACAAATCCACACATAAATGCTATCAATTTGGGTGGGGAATCAAACCCAAAACCTTGCACAAAGAAAGCCAGCGCCATTCGGACTGCACAACCAAGGATTAAGGGATAAAGAATTTTTCGTTCTGGGATCTCATTTTGGTCACCCTTTGCAATAAGGTTTGGTCATATCAAAAATAGTTTCAGAACATAGTTTTAGGTAATATATAGAATTAAGTGGAGGGAAAGGAAATAGACATTAAATCCATGTCTGGCATATTAATAAGTAAGAATCAGTTTGAAAAATTTTATGTCATAACCGGGATTTGAACACGGATATAGAATGTTTACGACATCTTTGAATGGAATTGATACTGTGCCTTTTAAGGGAGTTATGATTTTGTTTTTGTTTTTAACCCCTCTTTTTTTCCCCACACAAATGTTTCTGGTACTACTCTTAGGAGGTTTAATAACTTTAGAAGGATATAATATCTTTCTTACTAAGGGTTTATAGTGATTTTTCCGTTTTTCAACAAACCTTAATATATGTATGCATAAACTTTTGATTTGGCTGTGGTTTTGGGATTTAGGAACCATAAAACGGAAAACTAGATAGAAATTTTTCTGAAGTCTCACTATGGTAACACTGCAATAGGTAGACTTTCTTGGAAATTTACTAAAAATACCTTTTTCAACAAATAACTCAAGACCATAAGAACAATGCTGGCTTGCTTAGTCATAGTCCAGTTATTCATTGAGTGGCAAGGCAGCTTCCTTTCATTAGTAGGAAAAGTTTGCCGACAGCTCTACCCATTAATTACAATGGTCAATTTTTTAAACACTTGTAGCTCTATTATAGTAATATAAGAATTGAGTCAATTTTTGTGACACTTACTTCACTTGAGTAAGTGTCACAAAAATTGACTCAATTCTTATATTACTATATTAGAAAAACTTCACTGTTACTAACTTCCTGTAATAATTAATACTTGTAGCTCTACTTATGTCACAATTTTTGAAGAGATACAAGTGTTTAAAAAATTGACCATTGTAATTAATGAATGAATAGCTTTACTGCTTATACCACTTCTCCTGTTTTATATATTTATTAGCTCTACCCATGTTTGTTTTTTATTTTTACCGCACCAATCAGCTAGTTAAAGTAAAGTAAAGTAAAGTGTTCCCTATTACAGGCCATGGAGGCCCAGAGGGTTCCAGGAGGCTGAGGTTCCCAGATTTGTAGACATTCGGCACATGAAGGTGGTAAGGTTGTCAGCCTTACCAGCCAGGATTGCTCCCGGTACTCATTTCTGTTAGAGCTGAGTCGACCCCAGGGCCATAGTGCCACCAGAAGGATTAGGCCAATTGAAAAACTCCAACGACCTCATCGGGAATCGAACCCGCGACCTTCCGGTTTGTAGCGCAGCGCCTCAACCACTACGCTACGGCGTACCCCAATCAGCTAGTTACCCAATCCAAATTAAAACTAAGAATGTCCTGATATGGCTGTGACAGCTACTCGTCAACTCCGCATGGAGTGAAACACGAGGTTGCAAGATCTAATTACAGTAAACAATAACACATAGGCTATGAATTGATTAAAGCAAGGAAAGAACTATGGTCAGTGATAACAATGAGAGAATATTGGAATGTTGCTTTTGTTTTGGAAAGCGGAAACCAAGACTGATTTAATCAGATCAAATAACATAAAGAAACACCAGCTTAATGGTTTATTCCTTTGAAGCCGCCTGGCCATGCAATGAATAACTGGACTATACTTACTCAATGGCTAGACAATTCCTAAGCAAGCTAAAGGAATATTATCTATTTTATGGAACCCAGAAATCCATTACCATGCTAATCTGAGCCTGCCATTCTAACCATTCCTTGCAAATCCTACTTCCCTAAAATCTATTAATAACCTCCCACCTACGGGTAGGTCTTCCATGTAATCATTTCCCATGGTTCTAAGCTGTCTGGTTCTATGCTGACATAGAAGAATCTACACCACACATGACAACTACAGGCAGATCAATAATATACATTTCTTATGTCTCCAAAATTTCTATGAAAAAGGACTGTGTTTTAGATTTTAGTTTTTAAGTGTGGATTTCTGTGAGAACTATTTTTATAAAGAACTGAATTTTGACAGAAAGGTGATATTTTATATATGTGGTGTTTTAACAGGTAATTTTTTACTCTTCTATGAAGAAATTATTATCGTCTAAAGGCTGAAAGCTGTATATAACATTTTTTTAACAAAAGTATTGACAAAAAAGAAAACTGTATATAGTGTATTTTAATGAATAGCCGTTAGATGAATAATTTTAACTTATGACTTAGACTTAGAAGAGTCTATATGACTTAGAAGAGGGAGTGGATCATGCTGTACACAGAAAGAAAATAAGATGCTCGAAAATGATCACTCTTCATGACATACCGGTAAACAAATAAATATTTAACTATTAAATTGTTAATGTAGATCCTTTCAAACCAATATTCACAAGAGGTACTAGTGCTTTAAGGATGAACAAGTTCATAGAATCATAAAACAAATCAGAATTATATTGAAAAGATGGTAGAAAATGCAGTGCGGGGAAGCACTCATATGCGCCTAACCATGTAACATTTTGCATAGCGAGTAACCATAACAAGCAAACATATTGAAGATGCCATCCCTACCTGGAAGTCTGCTGACTGTGGAATAACCATTCCATCTCTCAGCCACTGAATGGTGGGAGTAGGTTTGCCAGTAACCTGAGTTCTGAACTGAGCTGGACTGCCCTCGCTCACAATAACGTCTCGCATCGGGCTCAATGTAGGAGTTACCTCTTGAGTGTCGGGTGCTACAAACAAAGAAAAAGCATTATTGTACTAAAGGAACTTTTATTCATAAAGGAATATATTGTTGGGAGCTGACGAGATGATCCGTGATTTGGTGGTGGCATGCAGGGGGAAGACGGTGTTGTGCTATAACTGCACATATAGGGGAGCGCTGCTATTGGCTGCAGATAAGAGCCCCATAGTCATGCCAGGGATCATCTCGTCAGCTCCCAACTGTACTATATACTTTTAAACAAATATGTTGACATACAAGACTTCTGAACTCACTATTTACCTTTCAATTGCAAAACATGTTTCTTGGACTTTTGTCCACATCCTCTTAACCTGAGATCCACTGATAAGTAGACCCTGATTTCAAATACTTAGCCCCTGGGCAAACATTTGTATAACTTCCCCCTCTTTTTTTTTTTTTTTTTTTTTTATTATTTATTAAACCCCGACCCAGTTTCCCCCAAAGTTATCGTCTTAGTGTCAAATTTGGGCTCTACCCAAGAATCAATCATTCATATTCTGATAGCATTTTATAATTGCGAGTACTCCAATCATAATCTAGGCTACCTAACAAAAATTTAAGTCTTTTTCTAAAATAAAAGTAATTTAATTTATGTTTTGGCAAAAATGCAATTGCTATTGTATTTTTTTTTTATTTGCATAAATTCTCTAAAAATATTTGTAATGTAATATATAGTCAACTATTTAAATTTTACATATGTTTGGTTCTGGAACTATTGAAAAAAATTACATACAACCATATGGAAAATAACATCTAAATTACGTGAGACTGGTTTTCAACATACAACCTTTTGGCAGAAGATAGTTCACATATGTTTTTTAAATAAATGAGCGCATAAAATCATTTTCAGTGGAAACTTGACATATAACCTTCTGGCAGTAAGGCAACGATATTATGTATGTGCTACCAAAAAGTGATGCTATGCTTGTTTCCAGGGCATCAATGGTCTGCATTATAGTTAAAATGTTATTTGTTTGTGGGCCAACAAAAATTAAGCCATGGGCCATGGGTTGAAGACCACTGGTACAAGTTTAATTTACACAACTAGTAGAGTTTTTCATGACATACCCAGGCGGCTTCAAAGGAATAAACCATTAAGTTGGTGTTTCTTTATTGTTAATTGATCTAAGTTGGTCTTGGTTTCTGCTTTCCAAAACAAAAGCAACATTGCAATATCCTCACACTGTTATCACTGACCTCAGTTCTTCCCTCGCTTTAATCAATTCACATGTGTTGTTGTTTACTGTAACTAGATTTTGCAAACCTGCATTTCTCTCCACGCAGAATAGGCGAGTAGCTGTTACAGCCATCGAGGACATTCTTACATTTTGTTTGGCTGAGGTAACTGAATAAAAGGTAAAGGTAAAGTAATCCCTACGGGTCTCCAGGAAGTTAAGGCTTCCAGATTGTGACATATGGCACATGAAGGTGGCAAGCCCTACGCACCGGCTGTTATTTATCCCCACTCATTTCTGAGTCAACCCCAGGGCCATAGTGCCAACAAAAGGATTAGGCCAACTGAAAAATCTCAACGACCTCATCGGGAATCGAACCCGCGACCTTCCAGTTTGTAGTGCAGCGCCTTGACCAGTATACCACGGCGTACCCCAACTAGTGGAATGGTGTGGTAAAAGTAAAGAGCATGGGTTGAGCTGTCGGCATATTTTTCCTCCTAACAAAAGAAAGCTGCCTGGGTATGCACAGAATAACTGGACTATTATACTAGAATTTGCACTTACCAAGAACTTTTAGTTCTGCCTGCAGAGTACAGTCTCCTACTGAACTGGTGGCCACACATTTGTACAGGCCCTCATCTTCTGGGAAAGCTTCAGAGATGCGTAAAGTGTACACATCTCCATCCTTGTGCATTTGAAAGTACTTTGATGGCTTGATCACTTTATCTCCCTTCATCCACGTGATCTCAGGAACTGAAAATCAAGAAATTTTACACTTTAGAAAGCATTAATTCAGTTTCTCAGTTAATTAAAATTTTAAAATATATACATTAGACATATGAAGCATTGATTTGATTGAGGGTCCTTCTTTTAACCCTTTCACTGCTACAGCCAAAAATATATGCATCAGCGTGCATCACTGCTGGTTGCACTATTGACGAATATATACAACATACTACTTTGCATGCCTATAGACGAAAGAAATTCTCTGTGAGAGTGACTGAAGATGTGCCAGCATATAGTGTTATCTATTGTCTACATCCTGTCACCATCAGTTCCCTGTTCTCTGCCTTGAGCTGCCATCTGCAACTAAATATTTCAGGCGATGTATTGCACCATGCATTAAAATGTGTCATAATGCTGCTGTGTTGTGATGACATGTGGGCTACTCCAAGGTTACGTAATTCAGTCTAAACTTCAAGAAATACTTGCTGTGCTCTTGTTTTGGAGGAAAAACTGACACAAAATGTTTGTACATTTATGACTACAAAATAAATTTGCAAATTAATTCAGCACCACCAGTTTGCACAGTGAATAATACGTTAGCAGTGAAAGAGTTATTTGGGCTTGATTTATTCAGAGGAAGACAATCTAACAAACACTCCTGGAATATCTAGCACTATATAATATAATAATTATATAGGGAAATGATGTTTACACTAAACTTCATTTCCAGTAGGCCTATAGTTGACCTGTACTTGTTTAAGAAATTGCTGCTTCCATCTTCAACAGCTATACAGCAAAAAAACCTAGAAAACCCAACTCTAAATGGCTCCCCCACTCACACTCAACCCTCTAGTATTTTTAGTACGGTGTACTGTAGGTACTGTAGGTAGCCTTTACAACAAGCTGCCTTCTTTTGTAAAACTTCATAGCAAAAACAAATTTTTGAATACACTTTTTAATTGGTTAGTAAAAAACCTATTCAGTACTTTGCAAGAGTTTTTAAAACTAGTGTGGTTTTATGTTGATGTTATGTCTTATATCTTATTGTCTATCTTATATGTAAATGCCTGTATTGTGCCAACTGACAAAATAAATCAAAATACTAACGAACAACCTTGCCAAATTTCAAAACTCCGGGAATTTTTCACTCGATTAGCATTATTTTGTCTGACTTGACTGGGCTATAAGAGAATTCTCACCTGGCTTGCCTGAGATCTTGCATCTGAATGCGACCGCCTGACCCTCTTTAATGATCTGTCCCTTCAGTGGTTCCACAATGGTGGGAGCCTGTTCTGCCCCTGGAGTGGCTTGCTTGGACGGTTGTGTTTTGCTGGGAGTGCTGGACGCAGGCTGTTGTACGTAGCACTGTGAATCGCAGCGAGCTTCACCTGCGCTGTTAATTGCAACACACTCGTACTTCCCTGTGTCTTCAGGGAATGCTTCAATAATTAGCAGTGTGTAGACGTTGTCTTCCTCTAGTGTCTTATACCGGATGTCAGACTGAATCTTCTTGCCATTCTGAAAGAGTTCATAAGAACAGGTTCTTTAAAAAATTGTGTAAGTTCTAAGCTTCTTTGTAATACAAAAGTAGATGATGAATAATGAGTTCTCTGTCTTCTAACAGGGTGAACAGGAGATGAGATTCTGAGCTTTCAACAGCTATTTCCGCTACCCATGTTCTGGGAGAAGTGAAGATCTGTCTAAATTGATATTTTCTGAATTTAATATACATAGTGTCTATCAAATTTACAAATATATAATTTTTATTAAGTTACAACAATAGAAATTCAAACTTTAGATCACGAAAACATCCCCATGCTTACAATACAGGACGAAACCAAACAAACCCTTTAAACGAATCTACAAGTTTCAAACCTGTAGGTCTAAAATGCAGCTCTGGTTTTG
This sequence comes from Ectobius pallidus, assembly GCA_964059195.1. Taxonomy (NCBI): domain Eukaryota; kingdom Metazoa; phylum Arthropoda; class Insecta; order Blattodea; family Ectobiidae; genus Ectobius; species Ectobius pallidus. The sequence goes on from CAXKWD010000006.1 coordinate 168,890,279, forward strand.
GTCCCAGATTATACAACTCCATTACTAAAAATAAGCCTGAATTATTTATTTAGAATTTATATATTCGACTTCCCTTAATTAAGGGTTGCACAACATTACATACAATACATACCTAGGTATTGTTAATCAGTGAGGTACAATTTGATTATACAGAAGTAACAAATAAATTTTAAAAAACTCCTACTTATCGAACATTCTAGGAATATTATCCTAATTAGACTGAAACACATCAAGCTTTCATTAACTTGCTTTACTGTTATCTTTAGGAACAAAAACATTTTTCAGATTTCTTGAAGATGGCAACTGAATCTAATCTAGGGTGACCAGACGTCCTGTTTTTAATGGGACTGTCCTTTTTTTCATTAACTGCCCCAGTGTCCCAACAAATTTTTAAAGGGACGCCAAATGTCCTGTTTTTTTTCCAAAACTTGCAACAAATGTCTGTTAAATGTATCTGATTTAATTTCTTCAAATATCCTACTTCTATAATATGATAGATTATTATTTTTAACAATTTTAATTGTTAGCAGTTGTAAATGTAATTTCAGTCATAAAAAGATTGACAAAGTTTGAATTTATAAGACTGCTTTTAATTCAAAATGGCGATATTTGGTGACAACAAAGTCTCATTTATAGTAATAAGTTATCTAATATTAAATTGTAACTGCAAGACTTAGAAGGAACGCTTGCACTCTTTGTTATCCAGGTGTCCTATTTTGTCCTCTTTTTTTTTTAAGGCAAATTTTGTCAAATGTCCTGTTTTTAAAGTTCATAAATCTGGTCACCCTAATCTAACCTGGGTCATATCTCCAAAAATTGGGTGAGAAATACTGACTAAGAAAACTTTAATCTTATAAAACATGTTTTCTTATCTTTTTAAATTTAAAAACTACTGTCTGAAAGCAAGGGGAACATGGAAAAAGCATGTTGCTGTAGCTATGGAATTCCAAATGTACAGTGATGGGAAAAGTACAAAAAGAAAGTAATTGGGCTGAATTACAATTACCTGAGAGACATTTTACTTAGTTACAATTACAAATTACTTTTTAAAAAAGTAATCAGTAAAATTACAATTATATTTACAATTACTTTACAAAATGTCAGTACCTAAAAATTCCTTGTTTTTGGTATGTTTTGGATGCAAGCCCAAAAAAACACATCAATGAGAATATTTTCAGAAACATTGAGTCAGTTTTTATTAATATTAACTCTAATTTGGTTGCAAAAACAGTAGTGATGACGATATAGCAAGTGAGAATGATACTAATACTAACGACTACTAAATTGTAACAATTACAATTTTATTTCCAGAAGCAAATTACAAGTAGAAATTACATTTAAAAAAAAATATTGATTACAAGTAAAGGGGACCAAAAAAGGAATTGTTACTGTAATCTGATTACTTTTACTCAATTACTTCCCATCACTGCAAATGTATAAACTCAGTGAGTGATAAATTGAACTTACCTTCAGCCAATATACATCCAAAGGCTTGGTTCCAGCGACTCGTGCATCAAATCTTGCCAGCTGTCCTGCATTGACTGTAGTATCCTGTACTGTGGTGAGGAAGCTTGGAGGAATCACACCGCCTCTACCCTGACGTCGCCTCTCCTCGACCACTAGGTTGGCACTGCACTTGGCTGTACCACCACGGTTCTCAGCAATAACACTGAACACTCCAGAGTCCTCCATGAAAACTTGCCGCACAAGCAAGATGGACTTGGTGCTGAAAGTGTGGATCTGGAGATCGGGCGAGCTCGTAATGGGGAAGTCTTCACGGAACCATTTGATCGTTGGCAGAGGGTCACCATCAAATTCAACTTCAAATCTGGCTTGTTCCTGTTCAAATGCCCGGCAAGGCTGGATCTTCTTTGTGAAAAATGGTGCTTTTGCTGGTTTCTGGAACATTACAAACGTATTTATGTTAAGCAGAACTTACAAGAGAAAGTTATCATAATTTTACCTGTTTCTCTCATCTGTTTTCTACTGATGGAGTTAAATTTTAACTAATTTGAGATCTTACGACTAAGAATACGCACAAATAATATGAACTTACCACTTGTCCTTGAACAATTCGTTCTTGCGTCTTAGCCTTATGTTCCATCTCTGTGGTTTCAGTTGCTGTTATCTTTCTGGTAATTTCCAAATCTCCTCTGACCTAAAGAAATAGAAGAAGAAATATATTAATTAGATCCATAAGTTGAAAACCTATATTAATACTGTTAACAAAATTACATGCCTAAATCCTTATGATGAATACTTGAATTCATTGAAAATCATTTACACTGACTATAGAAATTTCAGCATTTTGTAACCCATAAAGGGGGAAGATGTCTACTGATGATAGTGATGATAAACGTAAGGTTAAAAGTTTGCTTTTGAGGTTTCAGGAGATTCTGTTCTTTTATCTTTCTTATACCAACCAGATGGATCAACTTGGCTGTCATTTTACTGCTAGAAACAGTAGTAATGATATGCTTTTCATAATGGTGGACTTGTTAGTAACATACAGCTTACTTACATAATCAATGGCAATAAAAATAATAATAATAATAATAATAATAATAATAATAATAATAATAATAATAAATATTTTGTTGTCATTAAGCCAGAAGCAATAGACAAAGTCAAAGTACAAGAATATACAACAAATGCACTAAGTGAAGAAATCATGAGAAAATATAAAAGATTTACATTAGAAATGCCCTAAACATGTAAACAAGACCAAACATCCCAAACATCCCAAACATAGACAATTCCTAAGGAAGCTAAAGGAATATTATCTATCAACATATCAGGTAATTCACAACCCAGGTCCAACTCTTTCCACAGGTTATGGATATAAAATTGATTAAAACAGTTATTAAAACTTATATACAGTGGAAGGCCTGGAGGTCAGGCTGAAACGTAGTGACCGTTTTAAAGGTAAAATTTTATCCACTGTATATAAGTTTTAATAACTGTTTTAATCAATTTTATAATATTATCTATTTTATGGAACCCTGAGGTTCATTGTCGCTCTTACATGAGCCCACCATTCAAAGCTAATCTGTGCTAACTCCATCCAACCATCCCTCGCAAATCCTACTTCAATTAAATCTATCCTAATATTATCCAAGGATTTTTAAAGTACTATACCCTCAAATATTTCCCAAACTTTGATAAGTTTTCTAAATAATTTACTGTATTTTATAAGAATAGAATAGAATAGAATTTTATTAACACATGCTTTTACATACATAGTTATCTACATCCACTTTAAACATCTCTTATCTATAAGTCTAGCGCTATCCACTAAGAATCCCTTCATACTATAACCCCTGGGTTTAGTGTATGAATGTGGATTCTGGTTAACTTACCACACCTTTCTTGATTATTTTCTCTTGATCTATTTCCTAATTTTTCTCATCCACTTCTCTCTCATTTTTCCTAAATACTCCCCAATTTTCTTAGTATTTTCTTCACCTCTGAATTTCAACATCTTGATGGTTATTATCTCCTTATGAAATTTATCCCACTTTGTCTCCCAGATTTCTTCCCTCCATCGTGTTACCCCTTCACATTCCGTTAAGTAGTGTGATATTCCTTCCTCTTTATTACATAGTACACAACCTTCCTCTCTGTCCTTCCTTAACCCTTTCAGATATATCACCCCTGTTCTCATCCATGCATATCCCTCTCTTCCTTGCTTATCACAACAATCGACATATTTCTCCCTTCCCCACTCTGTTTTAATTACTCTGTATAATCTTAAAGAACTTTTGTTTACAAAGCTTGCCCAGATCTCTTGTCTTTCCATGTCCTCTACTCTTTTTCTTACTTCCCTCCAAAATCCTATCTTATTACCTTCTCCTCTTTGCCAAATATCCCCCCTTCCAACTTCTTCCAGTATCCTCTTAATTTTTTCCACCCAATTATCATGCCTCCTACCTTCATTTAAATACTTCATACATTCTTTCAATGCATTATCCTCATCCAAATTTATATTACGATGCCAATATTTCAAAATTCTTTCTACTATTATTCCTTTCCTTCCTACCCTTCCTAGCTCTGCTAATGCCACTCCCATTGGTGATCCCCTAGGTAGGCCTAGCACTTCTCTACAAAACATCCTATGTACAAGGTCAACTTTCAACCACCCCTTTGATGCCCCCCATATTTCAACCCCATATAACATTTTTGCTTCCACCACTGCCTCGTATATTCTCTCTAACCATATAACTGAAATATTTGGAATTTTATACATCGTTGATTCCTTCACTACACATTGCATAATCAATCACACTTTGCCCATTAGCATTTGCAAATGTAAATTCACCCTGTTTATCACTTCCCCTGCTTCCGTTACACACTGTTAAATTATTTTCCTCGCAGAATTCAATCAACTTATTACCCTCCCTACTAATTACCTTATCCCTACTGTTCCTTGTCATTTCCTCTTTCTCCCAATCACAGTCATTTTCTACTGTCACTGTTCTTATTTGTTCGATTCCTATCCTCGCATTAAAGTCCCCAACAATAATAAACTGCATGCTTGGATATCTCTGCTTTAAATTATCGATTCCTTCACTTAGTGCTTTAAATAAATTTGCATTATAAAATTCCGACGTTTCAGGAGGGTTAAATATTATCCCTAGACCTATGCACACCTCTGTATTTTCCACCTTTCTTATCTTTACCCATAACACTTCTTTGGCCTCTTCTGGCTTCTCTTCACATATATTAATGTTTCTACTATTTCTAATAAAAACACCAATACCTCCTGAAGCTCTCCCCCTATTCCCCTTTCGCGTTCCATGTTTTCCTATGTAATGGTAGTCTTTCAGCTGCACACTTTCTCCTTCCACGCACCATGTCTCGACCACTGCTATTATATCACCTAATTTCAGTACCCCGTACACTTCTCCACTAGAAATCTTTGATTTTAAGCCTTCTACATTCCAAAACACAATCTTACATTCCTTCTGCTATTGTGAACTATAGTTTGCACCTTTGAACTTTTCTAGTTTCGCGCGATATCTGGTAATTCTTTCTCCTGCCACCGCTTCATCATCCCTACACGCTTGTATCTCATCGACCTCATGCATATTTCGCTCAGCTGTTATTCCTGGTGACTCAGTTGCGCGTATATTGTCCTGTCTGTCATATTGTGTCGTCACCCGCTGTGACGTAGTGCCGCTCCTAGGTTGTACCTCTCCTCCTTCCAATTCCCCTCCGCTCGTCGTTGTTAAGGCTTTGTCGGTACGTTGCCCCTTTTCTACACGCGCCGTAATTTTCCCTTCTTTTCCACTCCGGTCATTGATTGCTTTGCGATTTTGATGACTCCAGATTTCCTTTCTTCCATCAACCCATAATTCGAGTCCTTTTACGAATGCTTTCCTGCCTTCCTCTTGTGCTAATTTCATTTCTGTCAACAATAATTTTCTGAATTGTCTATCCTCTGGTCCATAGTCCTGTTCTACAAAGATCTGTGTCCCTTTAAATTTTTTCGCATTACTGAGAACTTGCCATTTGGACTTCATCGTGGCTACTTTGATCAGTATCGGCCTCGTTTTATTGCCTTGCCTTCCCAATCTGTAACAGTCTATTATCTCCCAGCCGTCTAGTTTCAACCCTAGGTCGTCTTCAAATTGCTTCTCTACTACCTCCGTTAGTCGCATTTCTTTGATCTCTTTTACTCCGAACAAAATTAAGTTCGTTTTTCTTCTTTCTGCTTCTGCTCTTATTTCTGTCATCTCGAACCTCTTCTTACATTCAGCTATTTCGTCTGTTATTTCTTTCTTCCAGTTTCGTAGTATAGTCCCTATCTCCTCGAATTTACTGTCGATTTTCAGCTCCACATTCTTTTCCATGTTCTTTAATTCTGCGATGTCCGCTGCGATGTTACTTAGCATGGACTTTAACTGTGCCATCTCTTCGGATAAAGGTCCTGGGTTCAGCTCGATGCCTCCGATGATTAACAGCACGGCCAATATTACCGCTGTCCATAGCTGTTCTTTTGTGATATCTCCTTTTCCTCCCTTTATACTTTTTTTGTTCCAGCCCGCGTAGCTTCCAATTCTCGCCCTGTACGTTTCTAAATCTACACCCATCTTCACCAGTCCTGTCCGCCTCACGGAGCTCCGCGTAAACACAACCGCTCTCTATCGCTGCTCGCGCCAGACTTCTGTATTTTATAAAGTGATATGTTATATTTAAAAGATTAGCATGACACTTCACAGTAAGGTATGAATAATGAAAAACAGAAGAATCTTCGTTTTGATAATAAACCAGGAGTGGCCGATAATAATCATATGCTAATGTGCTACAACACACTGTAAAAATTATAGTGTGACTCCTATTCTCTCCAAATTCGAGCTATTATGCAAATAATATGGATGAAAATATATTTTGTGGTGCTCTCTACAGGAAAACTACAAACTACAGCGCCGAGTGGTGAATTCGCTTCAGCCATTACCACCTAACTCAGAGAGAAGACATGTTACTGTGAAACTTGACTGCTCATGCTCTGTTGGACTTCGCTCCTTGCCAGCTGTAATTGTGCTATAATTCATGCAGCCACTATGAATCGACCATTGATTATAGGCTGATGTATTGTTGTGCGGTGGATTTATTTTTAAAGTGCACGTACTGTATTGTGCAAGCACCAAGGCAAATTCTGTAGATGAGCTTGAAAGGACACCCTTTTTGAGTAGATCTTTGGAAGAGAAAGTAAGAGTTATTTGAATATTTGAAATTAATATAATTTTCTTACAATAAACTAAAATAGGAGAGGCAGGAAGTTTGAATTGAGCTGACAGTGCCAATAGAAACAGTTGGATTTAGTGGACTGATAATTCTTTCACACTGGCCGTGTTATAGACTAAGATGGAAAGATAAACTTTTCAGTCAGACTTCACCTTTCCAGTTGGATTTTGTAGTTCATAATAACAATAATAGATGAATTTAAAGTTTGCAAAAAAATTATTTTAAAAAATAACCTGGCCAAATAACTAATAACAATGAAATAGTGAAATTTTAAATCAAATTTTCCCTAAAAATAAAACTACTTTCATGGATATCTAACTATAAGTAAAATGCCCACAAATGCTTGCCAGTCAAAACGGTCAGTGCTTTTCCTACTATACTGGTTCCAACTAAAGAATAAAGTAGATGTAAACAAAACCACGTGACATGATGGGTTCTGATTGGCAATTGGACGCACAACCCCTTCAGGCTCTTGCTTGTCGTCTTCTTCCGAGTATTAATGTAGTTTCTTCAAAACATAAAAAGTAAGTAATGTATTTGATCTACGACTAAATTAAGCACGTTTCTCAAGTTCGTAGCAACCCTTTCTATGTGATTTAAGCAATATCAATATTATTATTTGATATTATCGGTAGAATGTAATGCGACGCGCATGCCTGAACACAACAAAGGTAGGAAAAAATAACACAGTCACTTGTCATGTATTCCTCGAAGACAGTTAACGTATAATTCATACGGTGAAAACAAGCTTACCACAGCTATTATAAATAATAAAAGACAGCAATACAGTTCAATGGCTGAAGCTAATCAGGTCTCACTACCTCGTGTTGTTAAGCACAAGCGGGGAAAGCAGTTAAATAGTGACGAAAAAACTGTGATCTTGAATGTTTTTAATACATTTTGCAGTAGGTAGATTTTCATTATGACTTGAAATATTACAATGCATTAGCACTTTAAACGTAGGCATATGTAATATTTGTGAAATCCAGCTTTCTTTCTGTAGATGCTAGCTTACTTTGATCAATATTAACGAGTTCCTCTTGCATTGAAATTGCGTCGTCTGCAATGTGTCAACGAACACGTGGTCGCGGAGTAATACATATCAGTGTGTTTGTTTACATCTACTTTATTCTTTAGTTGGAAATAGTATAGGTAGTTTAAAATCCGGATCCTTTTGGTGTTAAAAATACATGCTAATTTTCTTTATTCCACTTTCTAGGTTATATTTAATTCCCATGCAAAATAATGAATAAGCAGTACCAATTGTGTTGCATATATGTACCTCTTTCTGAGTCTGCTTCTGCTTAGCAACGTGCACTTCTTTGCCGTGGATGGCAGATTCTTGCGGCTCTGGAGGAGGTCTCACAACTCTCTGTGAGTCCACGGTTTTGTCAGTAGTTCTAGTTTGCTGAATCTGCTGTGTTTCTTCAATGTCTTCAGAAATTTCAGTTGATTGTTGAGTATCAAGACCTCTTACAGTCTTCCTCAGCATGCGTGGTGAAAAGGGTGGTTCCTCTGGTTTGTCCCTAAACAACAAGAATGTAATATTTTTAGAGAGAAAGACAAAAATACTTTTAAAAATCTGATGTGAAACACATAACTTCCTCTGCCCAAATAAAAGTTTTGGCTGTAGGTAGTTTATATGATATTAACAAATAGATATAAAAAATAATCACTAAGTATTAATGATATTTGTGACAATTATCACGTAAACGGAATTTCAGTGCACAAAACAGTAATTACTTATACCTAGACCTGAGATTTTAGGCTCTAAAAAAATTAGTTTAAGACACCTAAAATAGGCTTTTAAAACAAGTAAATAGGCTTTTAAAAGAGAAAATAGGCTTTAAAAATGTGTAGATAGACAGAAAATAGACTTTAAAATATTACAATATACACTTAAACTGTAATATGGTCTTTTTTTTACTACAAGAAACATGGTATACCTATTCTTAACAGAATTAACAATATAATTAACAGAATAACAATATTGAAGAGGTAAAAACCCATAAATTTTTAGGTGTTATTGTGGATAACAGGTTAACATGGGCACAACATATTGAACACATATGCAACAAAATCAGCAAATCTATTTACCTGCTTAGATATTTCAGTAACTATAAGAATCCTGGTATTCTCAAACTTATCTATTATGGTTGTATATATCCGCATATACTATATGGCATCGAAATATGGGGGGCTGCTGCTAAAACACATATGGATAGGCTTCTTATTTATCAAAAGAAAAGTGTTAGAATTATGTTTAACCTAAATACTAGGGAATCCTGCAGGGAGACATTTATTAACAATAGAATAATCACCATCTACTCTCTATATGCTTACATAGCAATCATGTTCGTAATGGAGAATTACCTACTAGTGAAAAATAACCAAATGCATGAGTATAATACCAGAGGCAACATGAACTATTACAAGTGTAATATTTCCAAAAATGTATCTGTGAAAGATGTACACTATCAGGGAATAAAACTATTTAATAAACTACCGTCAGACCTTAAATTAATTGCAGATGTCTCAAAGCGAAACTTCCAATCAATGCTAAAAAGGTATCTAATAACGAAGTGTTTATATAGTATAGATGAATTGTAATAACTATGCATGTGTGAACATAATGTATTCTCTAAGATTGTACTCATAGTTTAAATTTAAGATTAACAAATGTTTCTAAGATTGTACACCTAGTTTAAATTTAAGATTAACAAATGTTTTTAAGATTGTATTCCTAGTTTAAATTTAAGATTAACAAATGTTTCTAAGATTGTACTCTAATTTAGTTTAAATTTAAGCTTGACATATCCAAAATCAATGTATTGATACACTGGATGCAATAAATATTATTATTATTATTATTAATTAACTGCAAAATTAGCCAACACGAACTATGTTCTTTCACTGGTGACTTGACACAGTAGTCTTTCCCCCTTAATCCTCCCCCTCTCCCGTCAGTCAGCATTTCTTTAGCGATAATTGTTTGGAATAATCAAGTTTCTGTGACAAACCCACCTCTGGTGTTCTGCTTTTCATTGAGGGATGTCCATTAGAAGATTGTAAACAGAAGTTGAATTTTCTTCTAAATGTACAAAATAGGCATTTTTAGGCACTAAAATAGTAAAATTGGCTCTAAAGGTCCAAATAGGCATTTTAGGCACTATAAAACTCTATAAATATAAGTGATTTATCATGAAACGTCCACATATTTAAAAATTTTCATGTTATTTCATAAGGAACAAAATAGGCATTTGCCTTAAAATCCTAGGTCTACTTATAACTGTAATGGTTTAATTAATTCTGAAAATAGTATGCAATTGTATCTGGTACCCTATGATCCCCAGTGGGGCGAAGGGGCCTCCAAGCGGAGGTTTCATTACCTATACTAATTTTGACATGCTTATTTTCCGAGAGAGGGTAGAGGGACAGCTGGTAAGCCTATCGCCTCACATGCAATTGTAGAGCATGTCAAATTACAAAGAGCATGTCAGATTACAAGTTTACATAACATTTCATTGCTGAGAAAAAAATAATTTCACCTATTTCTCAGTACTTAAACCTGTAAAGGTTTCTCAAAAACCAATTTATTAAAAAAAAAAAAAATTGACAAAAGCAAGAATTTGATCTCTACTTTAGGTTTTCATATATCTGTAGTGTTGGTACTTACAGCTTGCTCTCGTAGCTCTGTGCCATCCCTTTAGCTAGGGACTTTTGTGCCACTTTTTCTCCTGGAATGGCAAACTGGTGTGAAGCCTCTCGCAGCCTGGTTTCCTTGATCACCTGCTCATCTTCCAGCTGAAATAACCACAGTTTGTTTAAAATAATTTACAATATTACATTTTATAGATCTATAATAATTTTTAAATTATACAGCATTTAAAAAATTAATTTTACTGCAAAATTATATAAATATTTGTGTTATTTTTTAAATTATGAATTTAAATTCATTGGTAAATCTGGTTTCCTATATCCCCTATATTAGGGTGAAGGGCCTCCAAGTGGAAGTTTTTGTTACCTATGTGAATTTTGTTACGCTTATTTTCAGAGAGAGGGGCAGAGGGACAGGTGGTAAGTCCATCGCCTCTCAACCCCCTCCGCAAACTAAGGTATTACTTGGACAGTGAAAGGGTTGAGAAATATTGTCTAGAGGCTCTAATTTAGGATTCAAGTTCTTTTAAGTGCCGTAAATCTATGACATGGGCCCCCCAGTTTAAAGTCCCTCCTGGAAAACTCCATGCCCAGGATTTTTACATCCTGAAAAATCCATCGACCACGGCCGGGTTTGATCCTGCAACCTTAAGATCTAGAGGTGAGCACGTGGCCGACCAACTTCCAATAGTGGATTTTTAAATTATTAGATACAGTAGAGCCTCGGTAATTCGAGCCCCGGTATTTCGAGGTTCTGTGTAATTCGAGCTGGTCTTAAGAAAATTAAAATTGTCCATAAAACTAGAGTAAAATCCCGTTTTTATACGGTGTCCGCAAGTAAGTTTTACGCACTTCCGAATGCGTTACATTTTGAGCTTTCTTAATTTTTCCATGTACAAAAATGCAGGTAAAACTGTCCCACTTAGGGTTTTTGTTCATAATACACAGAAATAACCTTGGCTTCAGACTGCTAATGCATTTTTATTACAGATTGACAGAAACCGTTAGGTGCGATTTTTCTTTGTCGGGACCTCGTGTCAATCAATTGTACAGTGCATATTTCCCCATCCTTTCAGAAAAGAATACTGTATTGTTACAATAATCCCTACAATGGTAATTAAAAGTGTTTTCCTAGTAGCATCGCTTTCCCGTTCCACTCCATTAAGGGTCAGACAATGACTTAATTCTTAAAGGATGCCGATGTAGCAAATTGGAAATGTTTGACAATATATACATACAGGCCTAACACAGGTATGTAGGCCTACTATATTGTTTATTTATTTATTATTTAAACCATTATTGTGCTCATTAAACATTTATTTGTGATTTTCCCATTGATTTAGTGAAATTTCCGCATAATCCGAGTTTTTTGTAATTCGAGGTAGCCTCAGCCCCAATTAGCTCGAATTATCGGGGTTCTACTGTATATGATTGTATAAAAGAACCCCTTTGATAGTACTATCTAGTAATCAGGAAAGAAGTGTTATGCTGAATAAAGAAGTTCAATGATTATTCTCAATGTATGATTTTATTTAGTATTAAGTAGACATAATATGTAAATATGCATCCAAGGAAATTTTAATTAATTTAAATTGTCATTGCCGAATATACCGGTTCATCTAATAGAACTATGTATTTCTTTATGTTCTGTCATCTGTCTCGTGGAGGGTCGTATCTCCAATCCAGTTCACATGTAGAGGGAGGGAAACCCCGAGAAACCACAAATATTAACAATGGTACCACATCTGATTTTCAGAAAAAATGAAATGTGCAGAAGTACAGAGAATAGAGCAACTCTCTGAAAGAAAGCGATAACTAATACTAATACTAATACATCGAGTTACCATAATTTTACAGAACATCTTGAATAATGTTCTCAGAACTGAAATTTGCAGAGAATATAAATTGATAAGGAAGGTGAAGAGAGAAACCAAAATCCCAGACTTTTTTTAAATTCAGAAAATTTGCCCTGACATAACATTCAGACCATGAAAAGAGGACATGCCCTACAACAGTGTTTACCAAATTTTTTCAGCTGATGCCCCCCTTCGAATATCATGAAATCTTCATGCCCCCTTTGATAGTGATGGGGAGAAGAAGGCCTAAAAAGTGTCAGTACTTTTGTACTTTAAAAGATCCCTATAATACTTGTAAAAATAAAATTAATACTGCTCACTTCTTTTATTATTCTTATTTATCCTGTGATGCTTTTGCTGTCACACACACACACATATAAAACACGAAAATGCATATATAGTTAAAGCGAATCTTATTTGAGTATCAGTACAGTTCATAAAAAAGTTGACACAAATGTTCAATGTAGAGTTAAAAACTGAATATTAGTGAGATGATTGGCACTGTTTTGCTTTCACCAGCTCTGAGATATTAGGTTTATGTTTGTCAGAGCACAACGTAGATCACTCGTATCTCGTATATGGATTTCCAAATTATTATAAACATGCTGAGGACAAGATGTGTCTATTTAATATGACAGGGAAAATATAGTTACAATTTATAAGATTATAAAATGTAAATTCACAATGTTCTGTTATTCTTGTTAATTACGGTATGTGTCTGTATTTGTTTGGTTAAAGTTAACCGATTAAAAATTCTTGTCGACCGACAAGGCAAAGATACTAAATCAAAATATGAATTTCAAATTGTTGCACGCCCCCCTAAGAAGAGTCTCATGCCCACCCCTGCCCTACAATAAGGAGAAAAGAAAAAAAAGAGATTCAATATGGGCAATTTTTCAGTGCTTTAAGCTGTATGAATTCCCTTAAGATCACATCTTTTGAGTTCTTTACAATCAGATGTATAGTAAAGCACCTCACCTCTTTGAGCTTAGAGTAGTAATCCTCGCCCTTCTTCTGTTTAACAGCCTGCTGCCATTCAGTATCAGGCTCCTTGATGATTTTCTGTTTAGCCAGATGTTCTCCTAGCTCCACCTGCTGTTGCTGTAGCTGGCGTTCCTCGAATATCTTTTCCAGTTCTGTCTCCTGTCGTTCTTTTTGATACTGTGTGAGTTCATAGTCATACCAAGCTGTACCACATCAAACACACATCATGGGACTTCATGCCGCACATCTCGCACATAGTGTTTATACCTACTGTGTTTTATATAGTGCATTCCAATGGATTGCAATACCTTTACATTCAAAAGGGGCAAAACAGAGGAAATTGTCTACCTAATGCACTTGGTTGATACTTCCCATATGTCTTCTGTTCATCGAAGTAGGCATATCAATGTCTGAGGTAAGCCGCATTCTATAAATAGCTAGGAAGACATCTTCAGTAAATAGCAGTGGCGAAGGGAAGGAGAGTCCAGGGGGTCCGGAAATCCCCCAAAAATGATAACCTAAAATTTTATTTTTGAATTTTTTAGTATTATATTAAATTATATAAGTTTTGTTGGTGTGTCAAATATGCTATAACAAATTTTCTAACTAGTTTTTCAGTGCTAAAATAGCGTACTGATACATTGAAAAAAATGCTGTTTATTGTGATCAAAGACATTTTCCTTTTTGCTACTTTATTTCCAAGTATGTCATTCAAAATTTCTTATTTAAGGGTTTTGTCTCTAACTCAACTGTATTGGGTTGTATTAGAGGTAGCAATTCTGTTCCCAGCTCATAAGATGATCAGTTCGAGGGGGTGGCATTACCTAACTTTCTCTTTTAAGCATGCGAAGTATTACTATTAATATGAGTGGTTCAATGATTCACAGTTATATATTATTTTATTATTAAATATTTTAAATTCTCTTTTGTAGTGTATTATCTTATATATGAATAAATAACCTTCATTTAATTCCTTTGGCTACTATTACCAATCGGTTAATGTTATCAGATTAGCTGCATCCCAAAGTGATCACAATAAGTGGCGTGCTCTTTATCGTGATTGAATGGACCATGAACATCTGAATATTTTATTAGGGTAAGTTGAAAGAACTCGTGACAGAAGACACACTGCTTCCACCAACCAAGTGTAAAAGGCAAAAAACAGTCAATACAAGTGTGGGGGCAAGATTTCTACATGGGAGATAACTTTAAAATACAATTCACTACAGTGCATAAAAAGAGAGGGGGCATTCTTCAAAGGGACTACACTGTAAAATCCAAACCTGGAATGCTTTTCAAAATACATATCAAAATATAACATAACAATTATTTAGTTTAGATTGGTTTGGTTTATTATGTTAGTCACATTCAGGTTAATGGAACATACATAAAAATAACTAAAGGAAAGAATACATCAAGGAGAAAAGAAGAAAGAAAATCATATCATGCATTCTCTGCTACTATACCACTCTGGAGAAAGAGGTATGTGCAAATACTTGGAATAAATTAGATCTATTATCTCCAACTCAAAGGCTCTTACGATATCGCTAAGGCAAAATAATTAAATCACAGGTTTGCTAGAAAAGGGCAGAAATGAAGATTCAGAGTGGAAACAATAAATAAGTGCTGGCAGCTGATGCTAGATCTGATCATATTTGATACTAGCAGGTGTCAGCAGCTTTGCCCACAATAATTAATTTGAAGATTAAAAATTAAGAGCAAAACAACTAAATCATTATACCTATTAAGATTTACATGTGAATCGTTTATAAACTAAACTATTAATAATTATAATGAAACAGCAAAATATCCGGCTTTGGAGGGCATTCCACAATTAGAAAGTGCCTCTAATGTATTTGGCATTATGAACAAACAAATCGACCAGGGTGAGCTCACAGAAATGAAACAATCGATAATTCCATGCAATATATTGAAAAAATCGTGATGTTTTCATTTCAAAGTTAGAAAAAAAAAGACAAAGCCACCTGTAATTGATTTGACAATTGTAATACGTATTACCAAAAAACGATGCTTCGATAGTGTGAAAATTCACATTTTCTGCCCCTTTTTGACTCGTAACTTGCAAATGAAGGCAAAAATTTAAAATCTGGCTTTGAGGTGCATTTGGCTACCCTTCAGTCTATTTATGTTTAAAATTTCAGGTCTCTGACTGCAGTAGATTTCGCTGGGCATCACGCACAGACAGACAAACAGACAAACACTTCCTCTTTATTATTATAGACTAGTAGTCAGTCCATATTTGTCTACGTGGTAATGTTGATGAGGTGTACAGAGTAAACATTGGACAATAAGACTAAAAATTTTTTTAAGCTACTCAACATGTAGAGAAGTTTAACCCCTCAAGTCAGATGTTTAAATGCTGAGGAGCTTCCTATGCCTTTACCCTGCACTGGTATTTAAATCCCCCACTTGCTTTATATTTTCAGCAATGTGAATTAATTTATTTTAAAAATAAACTGATACTGGTAGTTTAACAGTCATGGAAATTTCAACAAATAGTTTCAATATGTTTCTGCATATCATTAATTTATGTAGTATATCGTTGCCTTTTATCAAACTATGCATTACTTCCGTGGTTCATTATACTTCCGCTCCTATGAAGTGTGTCTGTCAGATGAGACAAGTAGGGGAGGATTTATAGAAGGACAAGCTTGATGTGATAGTTCACTGCCCTTTTATATCTATTGAGAAGGGAAGTTTTAGTCGGGGGAGTAAGTGGTTTATGGAGACCGATAATTCCTTCACCAATTGGAGCTTTTTCCTCTCCTCAAATTTTCCTGTCTGAGTAGTTTACCCTTTACCCTGACTTGTAGAGTTGGAGATAAGAGTATTACACTATTAAAGACAGCAAGAGTTAATAAATTATAATATAAAATTATTATAAAAAAGAGGAAATCTAAGGAAAAATTGAAGTTCCACAACCAAAAAGCCAAAAAAAGAAGTTATATAAAAACTCCATACCTGATTATTTCTTCCTGATTGGAAGCATGAAGACATACAAAGAAGTCGTCACTCTGATCGGTTAGGGCACCGTTCATCCGAAGCAAATGGGTGTTCAGTTCAATCTGCCCCCACCGATTAAGCGAAGCAGGCATACAAGGGAAAAGGAACAGGACAGGTTGTGTTGCGTGTTTTGGGCAAGCTGTGTTCTGTGTTAGTATAAGACGCCAGTGCACTCCATTAAACAACCACACAAAACTCTACTTTACTTCAAATTAGGTATACTAGAACATTCTTCAGATGCACAGAAAAGTAGTTCTACAAGATAATACTGATAGGGTTAATGGAATGCACTTTGAAAATCAAGTGTAAATATTTGGTTTAGGTAAAATGTGAGTTTGGTGTTGTTAGAAACAGCATTTTTTTATGTCAAAATTTGTTGGTTTAGAGTGATTTTTGAGTATATACAGATTGGTTTAATGTTTTTTGTTTAGGTTTTTGAATAGTACTTTATGATTTTGAGAGAGTAAAAGTAGATTTTATTCACAAATGAAAGTTTTGCTCCCAAGGCAATGTGGGTAATTTTCATGCGTGAATAGAAGCTATTTACTCTCGCGAGGTATACATTATTATATCCACTACTACTATGTAAATGAAAGTAATAAAAATGTGTGTAGGTTGATGCTTTCCTGGTGTTGATAATGGTTGAAGGTTTTTGGTCTTCCAAACAGGTGAGCAAATATCTCATTAATTTCTTAGAATGATTAACAACATAAATTCATGTCTACATTGATGTATTCTATGATGATGTCACCTGTATTGTATAATAAAGAAAAGAAAGAAAGTGAGAAAAAGTTTGTGTTATATAGGAGAGTTGAAAGCTATTAAGAAAAATGGAATCAATATTTCCCGATATCTCAGAATCAATTCTCCTACTTATCCGACTAGAAGCATGGGAAACCATTATCCAGTAATGAAGTTATTTTATTAAAATTTGTCATTACTTAAAAATATGAGGCACGTCCATAAAGTAAGTTTCCCTGGGGCCTTTTACAGAGACAAAACACAATTTCAAGGAAATATTTAATGAAACAGACACAGCAAGTGTTCAGCTATTTTTCAATATATTTCCCACATGAATTGAAACAGTTGTCATACTGTGGAACCAACTTTTCAACACCTGTGTCGTAGAAGTCTGCCACCAGGGATTTGAACCACTGTGTGACAACCATCTCCTTCTCTCTGTCATTCTCTGCCATTCCCTGTCATTTCTTTAGGTATAGGAAAAGATGTAAACCACTGGGAACGAAGTCCGGGCTGTAGGGTGGATGTTTAAACATCTCCTAGCAAGTCTCCTGCAGAAGTTCGGCTGGGAGGTGTTTAAACATCCACCCTACAGCCCGGACCTTGCTCCCAGCGATTTCCATCTTTTCCTACACCTCACGAAACAACAAAGAATGACAGAGAGGCAAAGGTGGTTGTCATACAGTGGTCCAAATCCCTGGTGGCAGACTCCTACAGCTCAGGTATTTAAAAGTTGGTTCCACGGTATGACAAATGTCTCAATTCCGGTGGAAAATACGTCGAAAAAGGCTAACACTGGCTATGTCTGTTGCAATAACTATTTACTTGAAATTGTGATTTGTTTCTGTAAATGGATCCAGGGAAACTTACTTTTTGGACGGCCCTCATAGGTAAAGGCAATGGCCAATGATCTAATTCCTTGTTCAAATCACGGTACTACAAACCATAAAATTAGATAATATTTTTATGGTTTGTAGAAATTTATACCAAAAATTGGATTGTGGGATATTGGCTTAATGATTTAGGATTAATAAAAATTGCTTTTGACTACGTTACTTTTAAAATGTTTGTTTTTCTCCCAAGATGAGTGAGATGGTTTCAAGAAGTATCAAGAAGAAAACATTATAACAGTAAAATGAAGTGAAATAATATTCACTGTAAAGACGTAATGGATTGTGTTCTCGTGTTGTGATGTGTTGTGTAATCTGTAGTGTAACCTTTTATTAGTTTTATTTCGTTGTAATTGTACTGAAAATATGTACTATAATGGAATACTTTGTATATCAGTATAATGTTTTAGAATTTGACGATGCTTGAGACATCAACGTAACATGTATATAAGTAAATAAATGAGTACGAATATGAATATGAATTATTCATGGCATATGTGTAAGTATGGATAGTAGTAGTGGATAAAACAACTTATACATAAAAAAAATACATAACTGCAACAACAGCATCCTGGAACATCTTTGGTAACTGCAATAGACATTTTGATTAATAGTGGTAAGGGCAGTTTTCTGCACTGTTCAGATGCGAAAGTTTTTAGAATGAAATGTTCAACATGAGACAAAATCAGCAGCACCGTTCTCGTCCGGTATCTCAAGTGACCATCTCTTCAGAACTTTGTATTATCTAACAGTGAAGAAAGTGCCCCTTTCCAAAGCCCTGAAAGAGAAATCCATTATAAAACTGGTTGATAAATGTGATGTGGACTTACGCCTTGGTGAGTTCTTGAGCACGTTACGATAATCATCTTCGCGAGGCTTCACAATGAGATCAGTGATAGCCACTGCTTCACCAGCAGAATTGCGAGCAATCACTTCTACTTTTCCATTGTCGTACTGACGTGTCTTTGGAATATCCAAATGCCACATGCCATCATATGTCAGTTTGTAGCGTGTACCCTGAAACAGATGTTTATTTAATTATTATCAGTGGCGACTCATATATAGGCACTGTGGGACTGCAGAACCCCCTACTTGCACTTGATATTATTGATAACATTTAATATAGAGAGTCCTTTTTTCTTTAATTCTTTCTTTATACTTGTACAATATATAATCCTTAAGCTTAATGTCAATAGGCATCCCCCAGTTTATGACTGTTGTGTGCATGTGGACATAGGAAGGTGCATGCTGACCGTGAGGGAGCGAGAGCATTGTCATTTCCATAGTGCTGACCATGGCGTACTGGTGGAATGTAGTTTTTTTCCTTTCTTTTTTGCTCTGCATGTGTTGTGCTTAAAACCCATGTACCATATTCTTGAATGTGATAAAGTGTAGAATTAGATTATTATCTTGTTTCCAGCTATTCTATTTGATTAATTTTTTCAGTTCTTTTATTTAACGAAAAGCTGCTCTAGTCTCAGAAAACCATCGTTAACTGCCGTGCGTGTCAGCACGCTGACCACATGCCCTTCAATCCTGCCATCTGCGGTCAGATGGTAGGCTTAGACCCTTCAGAGATGCCATGCCATGGAGTTTAGTTTAGTTTTGGGTATCTTAAATGAAGTTCTTAATATACAAAGACCTAGAAGAAACTAATTTCAAATTTTACCTGAGGAACAAGTTATTTCAGAAAAGATACAGAATATCAAACAAACCCTGTTGCCCTTAGACCATAAACATCTAAAGCTATTTGATTCTGATCAGCATAAATCACTTCATAATGATAGTTTCCACAAAGATAACATCTACAAGGTGTATGCTTACATTGACAACAGTGTGTCCATTGACAACCCACATGACTCTTGGTTTGGGATGTCCAGTCACACGGCAGCAATATCGAGCCATTTCTCCTTCTGTTACAGTGAATGGCTCTGGTTTTGTCACAAACGCTGGAGCTTGCTTTGGCTTCAGATCCTCCACAGCTTCTTCAGGTACACTGTGAAGAGAAGTGTACATTGCCATAAGGAAGACACTCTAAAAATGTTTTCTTTTTTCTTTGGCTCAGAGATATTTTGATGCAAGACCATGTTCAAATAGCAGAACTGGACAGGATTGAAACAGTGATTTCAGTTTCAAGACCATTCATCTGGTACCAATGTTAAGAAAACAATAGGAAAGTACTGTAGAAAGTTATATATTAAATTTTAAAGCATTCAACTTCACATAATTTATTATTGAAAGTAGAATGTACCGATGGGTTCCCCATAATCATCATCTGAGATCTACTGACAAGATGGTTTCTTCATGCCCTCCAGGTTGTTTGAATTTGAAAATATGGTCACACAACCTGGAGGATATCTGGTGGACACAGAAACAAACTTGTCAGTAGATTTCAGCTGATGATGAAGAGGAACCAATCGAAACATATGTTGTAATTTGTTTTACTTATAATTATGTGAAGGTGAATGCTTTAAAGTTTAATATATAATACTGACACTTCACAATGTTTTCTTGATTAATTAAATCAAACCGTACACTATACTTACTAAACAAGTACAGGGTCAACAAAAAGTAACTCTGCAGCATTTGAGCAGGCAAGAATTCGCAAAGAAACAAATTCAGTTGGCAGCGCTAGCACATGATTATAATGTTCTGCTACAATCATTTATGAAGTAAGTAATATAAAACTCACCTATTTAAGAAGACATTGAAAATGTTGGCTAAATCTCTAAAGCTCCGCCCACTCGATTTTCACATTTGCACGGTCTGTGTGATGTGTTTTGTTTCTTACCAAAGCAGGGTGACCAACTGTCCTTGTATATTGTTGCAAGTGTCTTGTACCCACTGACCTTATATTCTGTCGCAAGTGCCTTGTACTATTTAAGGCCGTTGAATTGTATAAGAGTAGATGCTTCATGGACACTTTTCCATGTCCTCAGCTGCTGTTTGGAGCATCACATAACTACATTGAAAATAACATTGTACTTACACCTGCCATGCAGCTTCCATTTCACGAATGCGCTCAATGCTCTTCATGCCCTTTGGAAGCTGAGACTCGTAGATGATGCCAGGTTTGCCAGCTGTCTTGATGATGGCACGGGTTTCATCCATGCCATACAGGTTGGTAGCTCTACATAGGTACTCTCCACTGTCTTCAGGATACACCCAACCGAAGTTCATGGCCACATAACCGAAGTCATAGATTGGTGTGAAGCGATTTTCTGAAAAATAAAACAAAGTACCATAAGCTTCTGAACTGGGTGTTACATTTATTAATGTTACTAATTGAAAAAATAGCACAGTAGAAAAGCCAGGCTCTTTTCAGAGAGTAATCCTAAGAAAAATATATGGACCTGTTAGAGAACAAGACGGATGGCAAATGCATAATAATAAAGAGCTAGACGACATTATTGGAGGAGAAAATTTAGTTAGATTTGTAAAATCCCAAAGAATAAGGTGGTTTGGACATCTATATGCCAGATAATAGGATCCCTAAATGAATATTACAGGAAATAATTCTTACAGCCAGAGGGACATCCAATGGCCCTAAAACAAACCACTGACACTCAACCACCAACCACTAAACCCACATTTCGCTGAGCCTACATTCCTTTCTTTTGTCCTGTTTCAAACAAAATATCCAGACTTCTAGCCAAGAACAATATCAAAACCGTCCATCTACCCCCTCTGAAAATACAGCAGATGCCCCATGAAGGTTTCATTGAGCCTTCGCAATTCAGGCATCTACCAAATTCCCTGCGAATGTGGAGATGTCTACATTGGACAGACGGGCTGCACCATAGAGGAAAGATGTAATGAACACCGCAGATGCATCAGGCTGTATTACCCTGACAAGTCCACTGTAGCCCAGCACTGTGTCGACACTGGCCACAAAATCCGATCTGACCACACCAGAATCCTAGAGAGGCAGGGATTCTAAGGGGGCCGCATTGTTGCATAGGCCTTGGAAATCCAAATCCAAAGCCGAAACTTCAACAGGGATGGCGGTCTACAACTTAGACAGGCCTAGAAGCCAATATTGGCAACTCTTACTCCCAATTAAATTAGTGGTCCTGATAAGGACCGATTTCACATCCAACAACATTATTAAATTCTATTTTTCCTTCCTGACCAATCAGAACTCTCCATTCAATGAATCCAATTCAATGAATAACCACTCAAGCGGTAACTGCAAAATAGTATATTGCAATACAAGTGCCGTAAGGCACGTTTACGGGTCGAGGAAACAGATTGAAAACCCGAGGCGCAGCCGAGAGTTTTAAGTTTTCGAGACCCGTAAATGCCTTTACGGCCCGTGTGTTGCATGCTATTTTTTGCACGATGATTATTTATATCAATTTAATTATATTAATTGTGATATTACCTGAAAATATTATGTAAATACATTCTTGAAAATAGATGTTTATTTCAGAAAGTGATTCGCATGTGTTTGTTGTTATGGGAACCGAATATTTGTCCTGGGGACCGTGCCCATAAAGGCTTGTATTATGAAGTGTATCGTAATGAATTATGACGTAGCGCTTGGACCGTAAGTAATTTAACCTCATCGCAACCGTCCTTAGCAACAAGACTGTGTGGGAATGTCAACTTACGATCCATGTAAACAACGTTCGTAAGTACCACTTACTAGCTAAGGAGTGCAAAAACATATAATAGAAACCCTTGAGATATAAGTTTGACACATAAAAAGATTTTGAGTTTGTGTAAGTTGGGTTATCAACTTAGTTGATGGTATTACTGAACTGCCCTTGTTAAGGGCATGATGAGGGATCTGAATGAAGTACATTAAAATGTAAAATGAAACAAAAACTGAATACTCACTGTGTGGAAGAGGCTTTCCATTGAAGAACCATTCAACCTTCATATGAGGATCTCCTACAGGTGCCAACTGACACTCAAACTTGGTGGACTGCATTTCAACCAATTCACTTTGATCTAGGATCTGGGTGACAAACCTGGAAAGAAAAAAATTAGAACATTCTGAATAAATAAAAAAGAATAATTTCAAGAAACACAGGATAAAAAATTTAATCAACATTTTTTTTAAACAGATCAATTATATGTGATTATCTTTTACCTAGGTGGCTGTTTCTTTTCAATGTCGTAAAGATCGTCTTCAGTCAAGAATATTTCAGATGTATACTTCTTGATAGTAGCTTCCATTTGCATCAGTGCCTCATTTTTCTTCATTCCTTTTGGCACTTGGTTCTGGAGGATGATAGTTGGCAGCCCTGAAGGAAAAGTACAAAAATTGAAAGTATTGAACAAAATAATATTTTAGGAAAAAAATTCCTCTGACATCTAGATTTGAACCCATGACCTTTCTTTTTCCATGCCATTGCTCTGCCAACTGAGCTAGCCACGGATCAACGCACAGCACCAGATGGAAACTGTCTTCTATAATTACCCATAATTTTTGACCTCACTAAAATAATTTACATCATATTCAGTACTGTGTGGTGCAATAATTTAGTGATTTGGTGACTGAGCCTCCACTGTTATTGTACAGTAACATTTAAGATGTGGATAATGTATTGAGGAATCCATAGAATATTGTTTCTGTTGAACATTATATTAAAATATCACTAAACTTGAGAACAACATGTCCGCCACTTCAGCTGGGCAGTACCGAGCGGGAACAAGTCTACAATGTCGTCAATATTACAAACATGACTACATGTCGATTGAATTCGGCAGATAAACGACGGTTGTAACATTGTTTTAAGAAAGATACTGAAGGGTAAAAAAGCTTTTGCATTAGGGTAAGTAATGACAGGTAAATTCTAGGTCAATAACAGGTTACGTTAGTTTAGCAATAGTATTCTTAAATAGCGCGGGGTTTGTGCCTTGTAATGATGTTTTACGAAAGTTGTGGAAGGGTAAAGAAGCTTCTACATTAAGGTAAGTCATGAAAGCTAAATTCTAAGTCTGTGACAGGTTATATTAGGATACGAACAGTTACATTAGTTTAGGAGCAATATACTGAATAGCATGGGGTTTATTATTTTCCATATTGAATTTCTTCTGCGTTGGGAAATTTCACCCTTGCACCAGTTGTTCCTCTTTTGTTTTCCACGGCCCGGAGGGCACGGTTGCTAATGGCTGATCATACCTCACTGTTTGCTGTCTACGCTATTCTGAAGGAGTTCATGTAATGTTCAACAGAATCAAAATTCTATGGATTCCTAGAAAACTTATATGATTTGCACGAAATTTTAATGAAGAAACTAGAAGAAATATTGACATTTAAGGATGTTTACTTACTCTTGCAGGAGATGGATGCTTTGGTCCTGTCCTCTCCCAGATCATTCACAGCTCGGCAGACATATTCACCAGAGTCTTCTGGGTAAGTGTACAAGATGTCAAGTGACACAAAGCCCATGTCGTACAGAGTACGGAAGCGATGACCAGATGGCAGGAGCTTGCCGTTGCGATACCACTCAATTCTCAGCTTGGGATCTGTCTTGGGTTCTACCCGGCATTCAAAGTGGACAGGTTCACCTTCACCAATGCCAGCAGACTCAATCTGGAATAGAAAAAGCCTTATATTACATATACAGGACAAGCATATTAATGACATAAATTACTAATGTTATTAAGTGTTCTGTAATAAGTATTCAGTCCTTGGATTTGGTCTGCAGATTTCACTCTTCATGTCCTTGGCTTCCTCTTTTACTAACCAGTTTATCTTTCATCCTTTTAAATAGTGTAGCAGCTAGACTTCCCTCCAACTTTACTTCAATGAAGTCATGGAGCAGACAGGACACATCTTGAGGAGGAATTGTCTACTGCATGACATCACTGAAGGAAAGTTGAGGGAACTAAAGGCCTTCGACAAAAAGAATCCAGCTATTATATGATCTAAAAGAGGGGAGAAATCTTAATAATGATGATAATATTAGTCAAAAAAGCATGCACCTTGAGCCATTAACACCTTGATTCCCACAAGTGACATAACTCGCCCAAGAATTCTCAGGTCCAATGTTCCAAGGGTGACATAACTTGCTCAAAGACAGGCGTCAACATTTTGCTGTGTATCTCATGACAGGAATTGAACAGCAACGTAACTTTTTCTTCAGATGATAGATGGTGCTTGTATGCATACATTCCCTTCCTCCCAGATAGAAACAAGCTTTGTTTGAGGTTTCTCTTGTGTATATAAAAACACATTAAATCCATGTGACCCAAGCCTCATTCAGTGCGAGTGTAAGTGGTATTGCCAGCTCTTGTAGTATAAATAAAAGTAGGTATAAAAAGGTGTTGAGTGATGAAGTGTTTGAAATTTTAGGCCAATTCAACAAAGATTCGAGGGATGAACTGATTCCATCAAATACTAAAAATGGTAGTGAAAGTAAAACTTTTCGTGCTAAATCTGTATTACCGGAAGATGTAAATGTTACAAACATTGATGAATTTTGTGCTCATTCACAATCACCTTTCTCTGGCCCTTGTGCTCCTTCCTGAAGGTATGTAAAAAATTCATAAGCCTACCTTTAAAGTTACGAAGAAAATTAAAAAAACCATAATGATGTGGAACTTTGCTAACTTCGTAAAAATGGCTGGGCTGAGCCAACTGGTACGTCACTAGGCGGATGGGAGTGAAAGCGTTAACAACAAAACTAAAAACTTAATTCTTCCTAGATATCCGACTGTTAGATTTTGGTGTCATCCATGAGCATAATACCAGAACCAATATAAATTACCACAGGTGTAATATAAATAAAAATGTGTCAATGAAGGATGTACAACACCAAGGTGTAAGGTTATTTAACAAATTGCCAGCTGAAATCAAATTAATTGCAGGTATCTCAAAACGACAGTTTCAATCTAAATTAAAAGGGTTCTTAATAACAAAATGTCTGTATAGTTTAGATGAATTGTAAAAATTGTAATTCTTGTAATGTACCCTTGCTTAGATTAATCTCCTTAATTTTATTTTTATGTGACATGTCCATGTGTCTAATTATTAATCTTTTAGTGTAATATTTGTAGTAATTTTATGTTTATGTTGCTTTTTGTGTTTACAATAGATATAGGATAAGTAAGTTACTGTATTATGACGAAGCCAAGGATCTTGTATCCCTACGGTGAATAAAGAATTGAATTGAATTGAATTGAATTGAATCTTTTTACCCTTATCTTGCCAACAATCTATTTACCATATAGTTTAGTTAAACAAACAAAAAAATCCAAATGGATCATCAAGTTTTGCTTCAGTATTAGATCCTCTGAGTATATGAGAAAGTAAACAAAAAGAGGAATTATCTAATTACTATTATTATTATTATTATTATTATTATACTGTTCAGTGAATTATCTTAAGTTAAGGTAAGTGGACTATGGAATTGAAACGAACCTGAGTGATGAATTTCGGTGGTGATAGAGGAGCATCTTCAGGTAGAGCCTGGCTGATAGGTCCACGCTCCAGTTCCTTTAGCTTTTCTCCGCTCATACCCTGCGGCAACTGAGAGTCGAGCACAATGTCTCGCTTTGCTGTAACAGAAATAACATTTATTGAATTAAACTTCCCAAAACACAACTAAACAAAAGCTGAATAAACAAGTCTTAAACCTATAAAGGAGCCTATATCCCTTTCTATGGACCTCTCCTCTTTGATCAGGAGGATACAAGATCTAAAGATTCTTCTGCCAATGAAAATCATAATAACAAGGCCTGAAGTTTCCTGGAGTTACAGCATCCCATGTGCATGTGGGCTGGTTTTCACTGCCCAGACTGGAAGACAGATGCAAGGAGCATTTGCAATACAATAGACTCTTTTGCCTGGACAAGTCAGCAGTAGTATAGCAAAGTACCACAATACTGTTATAGTACCCTGACACGGTACTTATATATTTTATTATACTTATACTTATTATATTTTAGGCAAGACCTACAAGGACCAGTTGATTAAAGAAGCTACTGAAATCAGCCACAAAACTATTAAAATCAGGTAAACTGATGTAACAAAGTGCCAGAATGCTTTTGTAAAAAACAATGAAGTACACTCGCACTACACCAGACACCGTTCTGATTTTTATTCACAACACCACAGAATCACTCTATTTCATAAAGGAACCTTTTACTCTGTAATTAAATTATATAACAGTCTTCCAAAGCAGCTCAAATTAATCCACCAAAAACCCTCATTCAAAAAATCCCTTAAGGCATATTTGATAGACAATTGCTTTTATTCAGTTGAGGAATACCTTACAAAAAATGCATAGGTACTTTAGATTCATCTTGCAATTATTATAAACAATAATATTTCTTATTATTTTAGCTTAGTCTAGTTTAATTATATGTTGACTTGTCCAATATCAAATTGTACGTTGTACATAGTGATTCTCAGGACCAATAAAGAATTTGAATTTAATCAGTGATAATTGCAATTATGATATGCAGAAAATAAGTTATTTTTTAAACTGATTTTCAAGTTAAGCTGCAGCTTGATTCATTACGCAGGGCTTACTGAAGAACAAAGATCTAAAGTTTGATAAGCATATGTGGGTAGTGATATTTGTCAAAGCTAAGTGTATTGCAACTTCCATAGCTGTATCTGAACATTGTAAAACAATATATGTTGTCATGAGAACTGATTTGATCATTTCTTCTAATATATTACCATAAAATAGGCATTAAATTGGGCATTACTCCGGTACAAGTCAACTGATTTGGTCCAATATCAATAGGTTTCATGAAAATCTAATAAAGTGTATTTAAGTTATCACACATACAGACAGGCAGACATTTCCCCATCCACCACACAATCTCAGAAAGTAGCATTCTGGCACTTAATAACATAAACAGAGATAAAGGTAAGAAATATGGTGAGTATTGACTGAGAAAAATTCAAGCTATTCAAATCACCAGCAAAGTTCACCAATGATGAACACCATAGACAAACATAGCTTAAAAGGTGGGGAACTTATTAGGGCTCCCATTCCTGAACAATGTGCTGTTCATACAATGTTACCCAATTCTATTTTTAAAGCCCTTTGTTAAGGGGCTTGGGTCTACTTCAGTAACCCCAGCATCCTATTAGATCGCTTGGAAGAAGGATATAGATCTCCTTAATTTAGAACACATATTAGATATCCAATACACAGTCTTACCTTTGCATGTGAGAGAAGCCTTGGTGGTAGCTGAGCCCCACTTGTTGGTAGCCCTGCAGACGTACTCTCCAGAGTCCCGAGCGTATGTGTAGTCCATGTCAAGCACAATGAAGCCAAAGTCATTGAGCATGTGCACACGGGATCCAGTGGCAAATGGTCTGCCGTTGTGGAACCAGTCAATGCGCATGGTGGAGTCGCCAATGGGTTCCACTCTGCATTCAAAGTGGATGGCGCCACCTTCAGGAACGTCATTAATATCCTGTGGGGAAAAGCAGCAATATGATATTAGTAAGCATCAATTTCATTTATTATCTTCTTGATGTAAATTAATGTGAACTATTTTAACTTTGTAACTGGAACTGACATAGCATGTGAGTCAGTTCCTGAATATGGTTGTCTATGCAGTTGGAAGGCATCATAATACCGTATTGGCCCAAAAATAAGACGACCTCGAATATATGACAACCCTGAATTTTTGAAGGGTAGTTACAAAAAATAAATAAAATAGCTTATTAGTACATTTTGCTTCACATAAAACAGAATTTTGAAGTTCATGTCATACCTTTTCTCTCGCCTTTATTTATGCATCGAGACAATGAAAATGCTTTTTTTTCCACATGGTGGTCAAACAAAAGCTTTACGCATAGAGAATAGAGACGCCACGCAAGTAACAGTGCAGTCAGGACCAGAAGGTCCTGGTGCAGTACAAGCAGAAGTAGGAATTCAGGAAAAATTAAGTTCGGTAAAGTTCGGTGAATTTCCATGCGACTTTGACCTTGGGTTGGACACATATCATTTGCGTGGGGATACCTGCTGCATCATCGCTGCACACGTGTTCTGTGCGTGCACAGCTGCATTCATGAATGGAGAGCTGTTGACTCTTAAGCTGCGTGTATAAGATGAGTATAGTTTTTAAAAGCACATTTTCAGGGAAAAAACATTGTCTTATATTCGGGCTAATACGGTAGTAAAACTAAGTTCACACTCAATTTACTAGCTGTCAACAAACTTACAAGTCACTAAAGTCACATAGCCTATTTTTTTTTTTTCAAATTGTTAATATAAAAGCAAAAATACAAACCTTAAGCTCTACAGTGAAGTGTGGTGGTTCAGGCTTCTCTTCTTCTGACATGATCTCATCTCGCTTGTATAGAGCTTCTTCCAGCTTCTGGATGCTTTCCGTGCCAGTCTTGAAGTTGGTCGGCAACTGTGGTTCCATAACAATTCCTTGTCGACCCCTAACCTGGAGCTTGCACGATACGGTGGCTTCTCCATGACGGTTGGTTGCCTGTAATTTTAAAGAACTCCCTTAGTTTATTAAACTTTCAAGATAATCAATTTAACATAGGCTGAGGGAGTATGTATCCTTATAAAAAGTATTATTAGGTCTGGTAGCTTAAGATAATTCACAGGCAAAATATCCAGATAAAACCAGGGTACCAAAGGTACATCGTAAGTTGTCGCATAGATACCCTGGTAGGCACCCAAAATCATTTTCAGATAGAGATGCAATATCCATAAGAAAATATGTCACCAATATGTTAGTTCTTTTAAATATAAAATCTTGTATTTTGTTGATCCATCAACTTGGCAGCATCAAAGTAAAGGTCTAACTTTTATCTGGAAAATCTTACTGTGAAATACTTTGCACTTTTATAATAAAGGAATCTATGGACACTGTTTAAGTAGGCCTACCAGTAGTATGAACTGAAAATGGGCCTAAGATAGCATAAGATAAAATTATATTATATTAAATATAGGGTACTGTAATTAATAGTTATAAAGTTCAGTTAAAAGATTGTTATAAAGATTGTTGCAATACTTTGTGAGTGCAGGTTAAGATTAGCTTATAGGAAAACTTGATGAAGCCAAGTGAACTTCTGTATCTCAAATGGGGAATAAATTAAGTAACTAAACTAAACTAAACTAATGACAGAGAGAAAATGTTCCTTCTTTATAAAACAGATTTAAACTAACAAAAACATCTTAAAGGGGGGGAAAGAAAAAATCTAGGCATACCTCTTTTTATTAATTAAGCAATTAGGAGAAAATTGCAAATTCATAAGTCGAACACTGGTACAGAACATATACATAATATTTCATCACAATGCTCTTTTATTTGTTAACTTTTTCATTTGTAATTATTGTAATTGAGTGTGTTGTTTTAATTGATTCGTTCTATGTTGTTTTATTGTTCTTTATTTGATTGGTAAAGAGTCTACTATGTAATTTTTTAGTTTAGTAGACTTAAATAAAATAAATAAATAAAACAATTTAAAAATCTACTGCCAGTGTGGTCTTGTGGTTAGTGCCGCTGACTACAGATCTGTCAGCCCAGGTTCAATCCCCGGTACATCCTCAGATTTTTCTGAGGTAGGGAGGTCTGGAACGGGGTGCACTCAGCCTCGTGATTCAAACTGAGGAGCTACTTGATAGAGAAGTAGTGGCTCCTGTCATGGAAACCACCATTAACAGATGTGGGTGTCGGCATGCTGACCACATGCCCCCAATCCTGCCATCTGGTAGATGACACAGCAGTCGGGTGGTAGGCCTTGTTTCTTCAGGGATGTAGCGTCATTGAGTTTAGTTTAGTTTATGAGTTAAAAACCTATTTGGAAATTCTTCTAAACTACCCTGGGTTCCCTTGAAACCTAAACAGGTGTAATGTTACCTTGCATGTGTAAAGTCCAGAATCACGTTGGTACACTCCTGCCACTTCCAGAATAACGAAGCCAAAGTCGTTGATGGTCTTGATGCGGGAGCCAGCAGACAGAGGCTTGCCATTGTGGTACCACTCCACACGCATGCTGGAGTCATTGATAGGTGTGAGCTGGCACTCAAAGTGTGCCAGTGAGTTCTCAGTCAGCGTGAGGTCTGCAGGAGTGGTAACAAACTCTGGTGGCTTGCCACTGTCCTCCTCAGGGGACATCTGACCAGGAAGTGCTCCCAGGCCTTCAAGCTCAGCAATCTTCTCAATTGTGCGCTCCATTCCCTTAGGAAGCTGAGACTCCAGAATAATGCTTCTCTTGCCTGCAGAACATGACAAAACATACTATTATAATAGAGTATCTAGATTATATTTTCTGATTTTCAGTGCCCCAAGCATTTTGATTTGCTCTCAAAGACAACCAACCACCAGCCAAGCTGCCATAAACCGGTAAATAAAATTACACTTTTTGAAGTGAATTCTGGGTCATTACTTATGTGTAAGGTACGAGGGTTGGTCAATAAGTAAGGTCACCAACACTCTAGCCCAAGCTCATAACGTCGGACGAGAGATTTACCGCCACTGCCATGTCCCGCTATCTCCCCTCTTTCAAACGAGCCATTGCTGCAGGCGCTGAATTTTTTAGTGTCCGAGATAGTGCTGTTTGAAATGGATCTCCCGATTTCCGTCTCCGCCAAGTAATAAGTAAGGTCTCCAACACTCGAGCCCTAGCTCACAACGTTGGACGAGAGAGTTTGTGCCACTACCATGTCCCGTTATCTCCCCTCTTTCAAATGAGCCATTGCTGCAGTCGCTGAACCTTTTATTGTCCGAAATAGAGCTGTTTGAAATGGATCTCCGATTTCCGTCCCCGCCAAGTGCCTCCGCGAACACACCTCGCACAAACCTTATGGAACATCAATTTGTCACTCAGAATGGTCTGTATGGAACCTTTAATAATGTCAGGAAGCAATAAACAAAGTTCACGGGTAGTTACGCGTCGATCTTGTTGCACCAATTCATCGACTTTTGCCCCCATCTCATCTGTGACGGCTGTTGTTGGTCTCCCACTTCGTTCTTCATCATGAATATTTTTCCGGCCCTGTTTAAACTCACGAACCCATTTACGCACATTTTTTATGTCCATACATCCCTTTCCATAAACTTCGCAAAGCTGCCTGTGAATTTCAATCGGCGGAACATTTTTTGCAGTAAGAAACCGTATGACTTCGCGTAGGCGCACTTGGCGGGGATGGAAATCGGGAGATCCATTTCAAACAGCTCTACCTCGGACACTAAAATATTCAGCGACTTCAGCAATGGCTCGTTTGAAAGAGGAGAGATAGCGGGACATGGCAGTGGTGCCAAATCTCTCGTCCGACGTTGTGAGCTTGGGCTAGAGTGTTGGAGACCTTACTTATTGACCAACCCTCGTATCAAGCAAAAAATATATATATATATATATTTCTTTTTTGCTTCTGTTCAACTAAGCTGCATACTGTTGAGATATCTATAATAATAAGAGGAAGTGTTTGTCTGTCTGTGCGCAATGCCCAGCGAAATCTACTGCATGCAGAGATCTGAAATTTTATACACAGATGAACTGAAGGGTTGCCGAATGCACCTCGAAGAAGGATTTTTAAATTTTTGCTTTCATTTGCAAGTTATGAGTAAAAAACTGGCAGAAAGCGTAGCATCAGTTTCGGTAATACATTTCAATTGTCAAATCAATTGCAGGTGGCTTTGCCTTTTTTGTCACAACTTGGAAATAAAAGCATCGCGATTATTTCAATATATATCATGGAACTATCAATCATTTTGATTCTGTGAGCTCACCTTGGTCTATCTGTTTGTTTATAATGTCAAATACAATAGAGGCACTTTCTAATTGTAGAATGTACTCTAAGTCGGTTTTTTAGCTGTTTCATTATAATAATTAATCGTTTAGTTTATGAATGATTTGCATGTAAGTGTTAATAAATATACCGTAATGTTTTAATTATTTTGCTTTTCATTTTGAATCTTTGAATTAATGATCGTGAGTAAAGCTGTTGGCATCTGTAAGTAATAAGTATTTTAGCTCAAATATTTTAAAGTTAAACAGAACAATCCATTAGCTAAAACATTAATACTGGCACATAAATAAGTAAGGAGTGTTTAAAATGAAATACAGGCTACTAACTGTAAAGTTAATGTAGTTTTTGTTTAATGAGCTTAACTAGATAGTTGGATGTAGTGCTCCCCAGACTGTCTCGACAGTGTAATGTATAAGCAAGTGTATAGGGTGGACCAAAAGTCACGATCGGATATTTTGTATGTTAGTTTATGAAATAATAAAATGCCACAATTGACGTAAAAACTTTATTTGTTGAAGTAGCAAGTATTAAGGGATGGAAATCTGGTAAAATAAAGTTTCCTGGACCTGTCAGCGTCATTGTTAAACGTCCAAAGTTTCGGTATGTGCACCATCGTTTTCCGCGCACGGTTGAATGCGCCGCCATGTCCATCTGCTTGCCCGCCTCAGCATTTCGGGAGTGATCGTTCAGAAGATACGGATGATCTCTCTTTTAAGTTTTTCAACAGAATCCATCCGAATCATTCCAACCCAAGATTTTCTTCTAAGGAGGACCAGAACCAGTTGTCGCACAACGAAGTTCTTGGGATCTGCATTTCTTCCGTTCGCTTCCTTGTTGATTTCATCGGTGAACCCTCCAATAATTCACTCAGACGATTACTGACATCATCGCTGCAATATTTTGTAGGTCTTCCGCTGCGTTTTGCATCCAATACAGAGCCTTTTGAGAAAGTCTTCTTTTCCAGTTCGCAGTTTGGCTTCAGTGGGAGCTGCTTTATTGAAACGAAGAAAGAAGCTCTCTCTGATTTCTTCGTACGTTTCGCCAGTTTACTCTTTTTCATGAACCCACAAATTAACAATGAGACGTTCCTCAATCGTGTATATGCTTGTATCCGCCATTGCTTACAACACAAACATAACACAGCCTTTCACATCGACAGCAATTGCCTAATAAACCCGCGCGCAAGAAAACTCTGGCTTGTCACTAAAACATAACAATGTCCTTGCTCTATCGGAAAATCTTCAAACTAATCCTACGAAACGTATATGAAGGGGGTAAATATTCCTTTCAGCCTATGAATAGTTTTTAATTAGTTTTCAGTTTCGAAAAATGAGTTATTACAATATAATCATTATCCGATCGCGACTTTTGGTCCACTCTGTACATATATTTTTTTCTTTCCTACTAGTTCTCCACCTATCTTCCTAACCACGAGTCATCACTGCTCTCATGAAAATTATTTTATATCATTAAAATTACCTACAAAAATTATCATATTATTAAGGTTTGTTTGTTTATTCTTTGAGTAAATGGAGGTTTTTGTTTCATAACTCAGTGCGTGTTATGTTGTGCGAAAAGAGTATTAATTGAAGCTTTTAGTTTTATAAGGGTTTAAGTGCCAAAATCATGACTGTGTAGAAAACAAGATAAAGACCCACAGAAAGACATGGCGGAGATAGACCCTGCGTTATATGTTGAAATTTATTGCTACTAACATAGCTTTCCCTGGACCTTGGACCCTCCTAAAATGCATAGAACCATTTAAAATTATCAGCCGAAAAATCATAGTTTTGGTACTTAGACCCTTATAAAAGTAAACGCTTCAATTGTTGAATATACTTACCACGGATAGGTTTCAGTTTTCCTGCTTTTTAATTTAGTTAAAATTATATTTCTAATACAAATAAAATTAAAAACATGTCTGTGAATAACTACTTAACTACTCATATTTTTTAACTAATACAATCTACACATTTCGCTTTTGATTACAATTTCTCACTGTTATAAAACTGGTAAACCACGAATTACAATTACTTTGTGCAGACTAGTGTTGACAATTCTACTAGATGTGGTGAAGTGCAGAAATCATGTATAGGATGTACACTTTCTCTTTCTATTTATAGTACAAACCTCTACTTACTTTCAAGAATTTATTTTTGTTGCCAAACAGTAAAGACAAGGTCAAAATATAGTTTTCCGTAACTTTAGATCATTAATCATAAGAATCACAGTAGGCCTACTCAGGGACGTATCCAAGATATTTTTTCAGGAGGGGTTTTATAAGTCTAACACTGTTATCACCAGGGCCCGGAAATTTATGAAAATCATATTTTTAATAATGCAAATTTTTACAAGGTGTCAAAGAAATATTAAGAAATTGATGGTTTAATTTTGCATATTTTGTTAGTTTTGCAATGATGCATCATATTTGCTCAATATTAAAATATTTGTGCATATTTAACCAATTTGTCACATTTATAACAGCATATTATGAGAGATGTCAATTATTGTGCATATCTCTGTTAATTAAAAAAAAAAAAGGTATTTGGCTAAGTGAATGTTTTGGAAACTGACTATAAAATTTGTTGATAGTAAATAGACTATATTTTTTTGTAACCGATTATATAATATTAAAGCAACGTTATATTCATTATTTTTCAATTTACTAAAATTTATTGCAATAATTTAACCTTGTTTTATTTTAATTTTTATTATGTAATTCATAAGACTTGTACTATCTTTTAAAATTCGTGATGTAATTCAGCCAACAACAGAACGTCTAGTACAGTATTAAATTTACTTACATAATAGAGCATACCTCATTTTTCAAGAGCATATTTCACAAATTTCAGGTAAAAATTCGATGTTAGGCTGACTTTTGTCAGGATGTGCAATTAAACTGTCTACTAGAACTATTTGTCAAATTAAAATGTTCTTATGTGCAACATATTAGCATTACTTAACGTTTCGGGGGGGGGGGGGCTGTAGCCCCCTCAGCCCCCCTCTGAATACGCCCCCGGGCCTACTATTCACTCCAATATTGTGGTGATATACATACTTACAACTTTACACTTCCACATAACAATTATACTACTTTAATATTACTATGAAAAGTGATATTGAAATTAGTAGAAGTTCCAATTAGATTAGGAACAGGGGGAAGAATATGAGAAACATTATGAACATGCATGAAAAGAAATAGAAAAGTTAAAAGGAGATGAAACTGCTTAACTATTTTTCCTATGTATATAGGTCTGGTATTTAATTTTTAATTCATAATCAATGTTGGACAAGAAAATAAGATGGGGCAGCCAAGTCCATATCCAAAGAAAAAACAAAATGAAGTGAAATTATAATAAAATGCTTACCTTGCACTTTCATAGCAGCAGTTGTAACAGCCTGTCCATAGTCATTGAAAGCTCGGCAAGAGTATTCCCCTGAATCTTCTGGATATACTGGGGAAATCTCGAGGATCACAAAACCAAAGTCACAGAAGGTGCGGAATCGAGAGCCAGTTTTCAACGGCTTTCCATTCCAGAACCACTCAACCTGGAAATGGAGAGACATAAGTTTAAAATTTTTCACTAACTTTTGCACTGATATCAGTTTAAACCCTTAAATCGGTCATCTAAATGCTGAGGAGCCTCTTTGTGGGTTTACCTTACGCCTGTACTTAATGGCTCACTTAGCTTTATATTCCAGCATTGTGAATTATTGCGTTTTTATAATAAACTGTTAAGTTTAACAACTTTCAACAAATAGTTTCAATATGTTACTGCATGTCATTGGTTCAACCAGAATCCTGTTTCTTTTACACTTTTGTCAAACTATACATCACTTCTGGGGTTCTAAATTCTCATACATGGGTGCTATTGTTTATATTAAATGTATCTCAAAAAGACAAGACAAGTAGGGCAAGATTTATAAAAGGATGACCTTGTTTCCAGGAGTTTACTGCCCTTCCATATCAACTGAGAAGGGAAGTTTTAGTAGGGGGAAAAATGGTTTGAAGAGAGTGAGAATTCCTTCACCAATATGATCTCTTTGCCCTTCCGTATCAAATTTACAGTTAGCAGAACAAGTAGAATGCAGAATGCATAACATACCCTACCCAAGAATCATCATAGATGGTTGATTTTGTTAAGTGTCCAATTACATATAAAAGACCCTGAATGCATAATTTATGAAAACATTCACATCATAATATAGCAGAGAGACTAATATTCTCCCAGATACCCACCGTGAGTTTTGGATCATCAGTAGGTGTAAGTCTAGCTTCAAAGTGGGCATTCTCTCCCTCACGCAGATTGTCGATGTTTGACAATGGAACTGTGAAGACAGGAGCTTGGCCTCGTGTCTCTGTGGTTTTCTCATCACGCTGACGAATCAAAGAATCTTCCAAAGTCTGAATCTTCTCTAGACCTTCCTCCATTCCCTAAATTAGAAAAATAGTCTCAATAGTGTAAGAAAAGAAATAAAAATGAATACAGCAGAAGGGTAAAGTATCCAGTGCCTTTTAAAACAGTTAAGAAGAAATACAAGCTTTGTGTGTGTTTCCTAACCAAAATACAAACACACTGTCCAAATTTTGTATTTACCAAATTTTCCAATACTACTGGTACCCTTTATAGTTAAATAGGGAAAATACACCTAGGGTACATTAAAGCATAAATAATCCATCTCTCAATAGGTGTCATCTTCTGTCTCTTAAAAAGTAATCATATTAAATTCTTCTGGGATATGACTGTTAAAAAATAGAGAACATATTCAGGCCTAATTTGATTACTCCTTTCCTCTGATTTATAAAAAGGTGGAAATTTCAAAGTCCTGTTTCATATTTTGGTTTTAAAAAGTATATTATGACTATTATCTTTTATTTTTTGCCCCAACGATTTCAATCTCATAAAGCATAAATATTATTTTTTTCAGTGACTGAATTTCTGTGACATTTATGCCTGATGCCTTTCTATAGGCATCAATCTGTAAACATTTAGATATTTTATATTCATGTAGAACTGTAGAATATTGTTTTTGTTGAACAATACACGAAAACATTTTAGGAGAAAAATTTATCTGACACTGGGATGACCTTCTGTGCCAATGCTCTACCAACTGAGCATGGAAGGTCATGGGTTCGAGGCAATGTGAATCAAATCTGGCCAGTTCAATTGGTAGAGCATCAGCATGGAAGGTCAAGGGTTTGAATCCCAGTGTCAAAGGAATTTCTCTCTTAAAATTAATTTGTACACTTAATTACAAGTAAAAAATTTGAAAACAGTCTTAATATGTTTGTAAAAAACTGGATTTTCAGTGTATTAATTTGCAACTTTATATGAGCCATGTACACTAAGGAAAACGAGACTGAATATGGTAAATTATTCAGTGGTTTAAGCTTAAAGGTTAACAATGAAACTTACTCTTGGTAGTTGTGAGTCTAAGATGATGTTGGCTTTAGACACACA
Source organism: Ectobius pallidus (assembly GCA_964059195.1). Lineage (NCBI taxonomy): Eukaryota > Metazoa > Arthropoda > Insecta > Blattodea > Ectobiidae > Ectobius > Ectobius pallidus. The sequence goes on from CAXKWD010000006.1 coordinate 168,928,336, forward strand.
TTTCATTGTTGCCTTTGTGGTGTCCTGTCCCAATTTGTTGACAGCTCGGCATTCATACTCGCCAGAGTTCTCTTCGTAGCAGTACAAGATGTCCAGGATTACAATACCAAAGTCATGGAATGTGCGGTAACGATGGCCATGAGGAAGCTTCTTGCCATTGTAGAACCACTCAACCTGAAAACAAAATTAAATCAAACTGAATATAACCTAATACTTGAGGATTTCTCAGTACTGATCATTAAGAACAGTTCCACGGCTACAAGCTGAGTCAAGGTATCTAAAATAACCAAGCTTTATTTGGCCGCTGTCATCTCTGTGGCTGAAAGCTTGGATATTTTAGATCCCTTGACTTGGCTTATAGCCCATGAATTTTATTTATTATTTTAATTTCTTTCTGTCACTACAGATTGCAAAAAAAAAACAAAGAATACCTTTTCATAATAATTAAAACGAAGTAATATACACAGTGGAGCACATGAATAACTGAACTAGTTAAATATTATATTAACACTTAATGCTTCACTTACGTCGCTGTTTATGAGCTCATAAACAGCGACGTAAGTGAAGCATTAAGTGTTAATATAATATTTAACTAGTTCAGTTATTAATACCTTTTCAATTAAACAATCAGAGGAAAACAAACCACAGTAGAAAGATAAGCAAAATAAAACAGTATGCAAACTGTGAAACATATGAAAACATTAATCCTAGAAACACACACTATTAGAAAATGAAATAAAGTACTTGTATGTAGTTTCAGTATAACCTACATTATGTTCGAGAGTGACCATATAAATGGTTACGCATGATCTGTATAGAGTCCCTCAATACGAGCAGACTTATTTCATAATACAGATGTTTGTTTAGGCTGAACGATCTATATTAAATAATATAACATAACTTCCAAATAAGCAAATTTTCTTCATGTTTGTCAATTAGAGTAGTCCAAAAAAATCAGTTTCTTCTCTCTCTCACATTTCTCTTTTTTTTTATTTTCATTTTCATTAAAATATATATATAAAAAATAAACTATTAATCTTAAATGAATGATTGTAGATAGTGTTGCCATACGATGTTAACAAATACACAGAAAAATAATCACTCAGAAATTGTGGAAGTTATCAAGGAAACTGCATTTCAGTGCATGAAACATGGCCGCCATTTTGTAACAATAATTACCCGTAACCATTTTGTAACGATAATTACCTGTAACCAGTTTGAATTATTTTGATAATAGTATATAATTATAGAAGTAGTCAATAAAGAGTATGTACGATTACAAGGTTGTAGAGCAATTCGTTGCTGAGGAAAAAAATAATGAAGTTCACCTATTTCTCACCAATGAATTTCACCGAAAGCTGTATGTCCCCCCTTAAGGCTGAAATCACATGTAGTAGAGATAATGATACCTACCGTAAGGTTGGGATCATTTACAGGTGTGAGCCTGGCTTCAAAATGAGCGCTCTGGCCCTCCACAAGTTGAGTAATATCTGCGATCTGAGTGATGAACTTGGGGGGCTCCAATGTGGGAGTTGTTGGTGTCTGAGGCTGTCCACCTGCAGACTCCAGCTCCCGGATTCTCGCCAGTGAGTCGGGCTGCAGTGAGTCCAAGTACACTCCTCCCTTGCCAGCACACCTGATGGTGGCTCGGGTGAAGTCTTCTCCATATCTGTTGGAACATACACAAAAAAATATGAACTATATCTTACACATAAGTAAAAAAAAAAAGGTCATGAACTTTATAATATTTGGTCCACTTTTACAGAAGTTGTATTCATCAGGAATAAGATTCATACATAATAAAAGAATATATATAAATCAGCAGCTAAAAAACATCAAAATATGGAGTAAAATCTATCAACTATCTCTAATATTACAAACACTACAAAAAATACTTTTGGCCAAAGGTCCCATATATATTTGACTATAAGATAACCTCCCAATTTTGAGAGGGTTGATAAGCGTTTTCTTACTTTTAATTGTCTTATCTATATACAGTATCTTTGATCTACCCAAAAAAGTTGTAAATTTATGCCAGTTATTGGTTGTATAAATTATTACAATAAAAGAACAATTAAAATAAATACAACATAAATACTACTAATATTTACTTTGTTATCATCATTGTCATTATCATTTATATCATCATATTCATTTGCGAGACTACTACCACTACTAGTGACAATTTCTGTATTATGTTGGTAAATGTTCACTACCGGTACTTTACCGATTACGTTGATGTACACATCTCTAATAACTTTAGAACCATCTGAAAAGATGGAGAAAGAAAATGGATAACGATCTGGTCAGTTAATATTATATACTATACTTTAATATTATTTTATACTAAATATCATCCAAAACAAAACTAAAAGTGATGGAATTCCGTGGAAACAATTTTTTTAATTGATATTGAAGGTTGTGTTGATTGTGCCTTCATTTAGATAGTATTGAACGTAACATCATACAATCAATAAAATTTACAATAGAAATCAATATAAAAGGTTTAGATATGTGCTAAAATTAACTTTGTGTTTAATTTTCTCCTGTTCCAACTTTGTGTTATCATTATCGTCACAAAATTCAAATGCCAATGTAAAATGACAGAAAATGCAGCTAAACTTAAAATCAAAACAGCAATGATTAAGTAGTAATTTTAATGTTCAGTATAAGTTATTACTAAATGTAAAAATATTGACATCAACAACCAACAACTGCGATCCCGTTTTTAATGACAAATTTGGGGGAAAACCTCGTCTTACAGTCAGATGAATAGAGTAAACAAGACTATATAATGATTATAAAATTAATTAATATGCTAATTATGATAGATTTCTATAAACAAAAATACAACCTGACTTCTATCAACCTGGGTTTAATGATAGGGACCTGAGGAACCATTCCTCATTTAATGGCCAGTGTCTGCCAAAAGTCTAGCCTTCCAAAAAGATTCCGGAAAATATTGCACTGGCAGCTTTGAAAGGATCTTTGGTCATATTTCGAAACCACGTGTATGGACCAAATATTTAATTTTTTTTTCTTTGGGCTTGCTTATATGCGTTTACAAGTGCAATGTTATTCTGTTAAATAGACTGATTCATTAGTCTTAAGTTTATATTTGTTTGTTTCCTTGTATTTTTTCAATGTATGATACACTTTCTCACAAGTAAAAAAAAAAAACTGTTACAGGAAGTAATTTTAAAAAGTAGCACTTTCATTTTGCAATAGCTTACTTGTTGCTGGCTCTGCAGACGTACTCTCCAGAGTCATGACTCTGAACGTATGAGATGTCCATCACAACAAAGCCAAAGTCTGAAACGGACTTGATGCGAGATGAATGCCTGATGGGCTGGCCATTGTGGAACCATTCCACCTTCAGGTTGGGGTCTCCAACTGGGACCAGAGTGCACTCGAAGTGGGCAGAGTCACCATCCTTCAAGCCTTCCAAGCTCTGAAGCACAATATATGTACACATCAGGGGATGTAGAAGTGGTAAAAAAAATTCACACCGACCTCTTAAATATTCATGTATTTATTAAATGAATGTGGAGTTACAAAAAATTAGTTTAGGAATGTATATCATGTATATATCTGAGAATGCTTAACACAATTATGGGCAAAACCAACCTTAGTCCAAGGCACAACAGCCCAGAAGACTTTAACCAACATTTAAACATGTATGATCTGAAGACTTATCACTGTATTGCATAGAATAGAGTAGAACGTGCTGCTCTTTAGGATGCATGTATCTGATATGATTTTCTGCAAGTAGCAAGCTTATGATTTTTTAAAAGTAAAATTTCCCCAATATGATCGTAGATTTTCACTGTTATATGATAGGTAGGTCCAACGTCTTCACACATGGAAAAAAATTTGTAAAAAATTTACGAAAGTAACTTCAGAGTATCAAATTGAAATTTTAATTTTAAATATCTCAACAAACAATATTTACACACATCTGATTATTGCAGAGAAGACGTCAGTTCCAGTATAGAATGGAATCACATAGCACAGTGAGACATTGCGTACCTGGATCTGTGATGTGAACTGTGGTTTCTGTCCCTTGGACTTGTCAACGCATTCCAACTCGACACTGATCTCTGCCTTGCCCCACTTGTTTGTGGCTTTGCAAGTGTAAGTTCCAGAGTCTTCGATCTTGGTACCGAGGATCTCCAGCACCACCATGCCAAAAGCATGGACAGTTCTTGTGCGATGGCCTGAAAATGTGAAAATGATATTTAGTGAACAAGATGAAGAGGATTGAGCCGATCAATTCTCATAAACAATAATAAGTACAAATAAATAAAATTGTATTGAATCCTTTTCCAATCAGTGCATGGGGCATAGGATCTCTACAGGGAGGTTTCATGTAGAAAACACTAATTTAGTCACGCTTAATTTCCGAGAGACAGCAGAGGACAGGTGGTAAGCCCATCACCATGACAACTAGATAGAGGAAACTAAGGTATTACTATGATGTGAAGGGACTAAGGAATTTGATGCAGACACTCTAATTTTGGCTTGGAGTTCTTTAACATGCTATGAATCTATGACATAGGATTTTGTGCCCAGGATTTTTAAACTCTAAAATGAATACTGGTGATATATCTGCAAGTGGCCAGCTTGAAGTCTAATTCCATAATTTTATATTTAGCACAATTATTTTTTTTATATACTCTAGGCCTATACTTTATCAGCTGACCACTGGTGGAAAAATCCATTTTCCCCTTAGAAAGGGTTAAATACCAGTGACTATAAACAATACTTACTAGCTTTAAGAACTTCTCCATTGTAGAACCATTCAACAACCATAGTTTGGTCACCAACTGGTGTTAGGGATGCCTCAAAGTGAGCGATATCTCCCTCGCTCAAGTTGCTCAGGTTCTGGAACTGTAAAACCAAACAAAATAATGCATTTTTAAGGGCCTCTCAACAGTGATAGGTCACTCACTACCATTCTGAAGTCAGAGGTAATATTATATCCTCTGCTAGTGGGGAATAACCTGAAAACCAGCCATACAATCTGAACTTGTAACCTCAAGAATTTTATTTATTTATTTACTTATTTATCCTTGGATCATATACATGATATCGGATAGGTAATACAATTCAAGACAAATAAGTAAATCAACACACAAGTATATGTAGACATATACAGTGGTACAATAACGTAAAAGATACAGAACAGTATGCGGCAGATTTGGATTAAGAAAATTAATTTAAAATATTCATGTATATTGAATGGCAAGTAGGTCAATAGTTTTGATCTTACTGCTTTTTTGAAATTTCTGTTATTTAGCACTTTAATGACCTGAGGAAGGTAATTATACATTATGGTGCCTCTATGTGATAAACTGTTAAGAGTTTTGGAAAGCCTGTGGCAGTTTAAATGTATATTCTCTGATGCTCTCATGTTGTGCTCATGGATATTTGAGTTTGTTTTGAAAACATTTCTATTGTTATGAATGTAGCAAACTGTCTCTAAAATAATACAGGGTAGTGGTAAAATTTCAATCTCTTTGAACACAGTTCTACTGTTTGTCCTAATCGGTACTCGTTTTAATGATTTTGAGTATTCGTGCATGATGTGAGTGCATGACGATACTAAATTTCATGAAAATGTTACTGAATTGACACGTGAAGTCAGAATAAAAATTCAATGCCATAGCCGGGATTTAAACTTAAGTAAGTCGCCACTGGGTTCGTATCTCATATTGAGAACGTCTGGTGGTATTCTGGGATTGTGAGTCAGTTGGAGAATTTAATGTTGTACCGGCACGTTGCCATGGTAGCTCAGTTCGTTTCAGCATTGGCACGGAGAGTCGAAGATCCTGGTTCAATGCTATGGCATTGAATTTTTCATTCTGACTTCACGTGTCCATCTTAGCCTACACACGGCCAGTGTGAAAGAATTATCATTTTACTGAATTGAGTTGTGTTACCTGTAGGCATTAGCGGATTACTGAATAATGTGTCTGGTTTCATGCCCAAAATACATACAATACATACAATTGTGAAAGACATGAGTGGAGAAATAATACACTACTTCACTAGATGTCCAGACTAACCTGGACTAGTTTCAGAATAAAGGCATAATCCCGAAACTAGTCCAGGTTAGTCTGAACACCTAGTGAAGTAGTGTATTATTTCTCTACTCATATCGTTCATATTTCTTAACTTCACTCTGTAAACTTCCTTCAAATAATTAAATAACATACAATTTGTATTTGGAAGTTTCTTTTTTCCTTGAATTTTTTTAGAAAGAAGTTCTTTTATTTGTTTTCAACAGACAGATACCCTGCCATGAAGGAATTTAAATCTTTCGCATTTAGCATCTAATTTCTCACCTGTGACGTAAACACTGGTGGATGTCCTTCCTCTCCTTCCGGAAGTCCTGCTTCTTGTCTTCGTAGCGATTCTTCCAGATCCTGAATCTTCTCCAAGCCCTCAGCTCCTTTAGGATGCTGAGTGTGTTCAATAAGTCCTTCCTTGCCTGTAATTATATAAAAGAAAATATTAATATCTATAATGATTTGGGTTCTTCACATAGCTATCAAACTAGAAATGGTATTGTTTAGGATTGTATATATGTAACCACAGTAAAACACAAAACACTTTTTACTATACATTGATTAAGTTTTACAATGCTCTTCCTCAGTCTTTAAAACAACTGCTCTATATTAGGTTTAAAAAAGAAGTAAAAAGAAAATTGACTTAAAATTGAAAGTTGCTCTTTAAAATTTATATAAAATATATTAGTATTTAAAATTAGGAAAGTAATTCTCATCTTAAAAAATATTACAGTTCTTAGAATTATTTTGATGTGGCCCTGTCCTATTGGCACCCTTAATTTAAGGCAGCTATCCTGACAGAATTCTCCCCTCCTCCCCCCCCCTCCCCCCCAGTTAGATGAATTTTTTGAAATTACATTTTAATTTTTTATCATTTACTGCACAGTTAATTATATTTGTTATTATGAAAAATGTAAATATTAGACTTAAGCCTACAATAATTTTTAAAATTAGTTGCTTATAATATTGTAATTTATTGTATAAAATAGAATTGTAAAATGACCGATTGTAACAAAAAATTGCCCAAGAGTCAATAAATAAATAAATAATTTTAAACAGAGGAGCCAATAATCAGTTTATTTACGAAGTTCGAGACACAACTAAATAGCAGAAAAAATTATAATTAATATTCTTTCAATACTTAAGAAGACTTACCTGTGCAGTAAATAGTTGTAGTTGTGAAAGCTTCTCCAGCCAAGTTGTGGGCTTTGCATGTGTAGATGCCCTGGTCACGCTCATATACATCAGTAAGATGGAGTGTGACATATCCAAAATCACAGGTCATCTTGAAACGAGAACCTGGAACATTTTAAAATGGCAGACATCAGTCAATGCAAACTAAAATTAGTTTTTAATTAAAATAAATGTTAATTGATTTTTTAATAAGTAAGTTAAATTCTAAGTTTTAGTTTCTTTCTATCTTGCACCTTCAGGAAAAAAATATGCACTTGCGTAATGCCCGCATTAATGGTAACTAATGTCATAACATAGCATTTATATTTTCTTTATTGTTATATTGGGGTATAATAGCGTCTAAATGGTGGAATTAAGTTATTAGGTTTATTTGTAATGTTGATAAGTAGGAAATATACATAGGCATTCATGCAGAAATATCTTTAAAAACAATAATATCCTCACTATGACTGGTATGTACTTATATGAGTTACTTAAACTGATAAAAACAAATGAACCAAATATCAACAAAAATAAAGATATTCATGACCATGAGACAAGAACAGCAATAACTAGACACAATCTTTCATTCAAACGAAGATGGCGCCGAAGTTTCATTGTTATCTTTTTCAATGTGCATTATTCGTGCTTTTATCAGAGTTTAAGTGAACGTTTGCAGTTTGTTCTTGTGTCTTACACAGTGCGGATATTTTCTGAGGACCCTGTGTGCAAGTAAAAGTATTTCAACACAAGTTTAGTGCGACAAACGCTATTATTATTACTTCTTTGTGTGTGACTTTTCCATCTTTATCATAGTTTGTCTCCAGTGTCATTTCAATTCCTGCCCCCTTTAGGGCGGCTAGGATCCAGACTTACACGAACTTCACTTTGTAATCACAAGATTTTACGACATGACTACGATGGAAACGCAGTCTACGAATGAAGAAATTGCCGAAACCGGCTCTAGCCCTTTACCCACTCACAACAAGACAGAAAATGGAATAAATATATCTGTCCAAGACGCAACTCCACTTATCGTACCTACATCTGCTACAAAGGACAAATTTCAGTACACCTATCGGGATTCAAGCCCTTATATAGTAGTGGTAGAAACAAAAGCAGACTCAATTTTTCAAATTCACCCTATGAAGTTGGGCAAGCTTCTCTATGAAAACAACACCACCATTCACATTCAAGACATACAAAAAATCGGACGCTACAAATTAGAGATAAAGTTCTTATACCATACGGAAGCAAATTCCTTCCTGAACTCAACTTTTGACAGTACATTTGGAACCTCCTCTTATATACCCTTTACTGCTATTCACTCTAAAGGTATAATCAAGAACATCGACCTAGAAATCACAAATGAAGAAATTCAAAAACATGCAAAAACAGAATCACACACCCCCATTCATAATGTCTACAGATTTAGTCGTAAAACAATCAACCAAGACGGAAAGGTCGAATATCTACCAACGACTACGTGTCTCATCACTTTTCGGTCCCAAGTGCTACCAAAGATGCTGACTTTGTATTACTATCACTGCCCCATTGAACCTTACCATGAAAAGATCAATCAGTGTTTTAACTGTGGGAAATTTGGACATTCGACTAAAATATGCCGCAATGACTCTAAATGTCTAAAATGTGCAGAACCCCACCGTACAAGTGAATGCCAATCTCAGTCAACAAAGTGTATAAACTGCCAACAGGCGCATGATGCCCGCTTCAAAAACTGTTCAGCTTACAAAATGGAAGAAAGCATCCAAGCTAAAATCAACCAACTTCGTGTCTCGCGATATGAGGCTATACAAATACTACGTGGCCGCAAATCATATGCTTCAGTGGTGGCTTCGCCGCTTTCTCAACAACCCTTTAATACTCTCACACCCAGTAGCCAAGCCTTGGGTCCACCCGGTGGTTTTCCACCATCAGGCACAATTCTTCCAGTGCCCCGGACTTACATTCCCCCTTCTCAACCCTCTAAAAGAAAGTTCTCAGAACAAACGCCAACTTGCACCAAAAAGCCTCCCCCCCCAGCCAACACTCCTTTCTGGCTTCCGCATTGGAAGCGTGATACGCTTCCCTCCACTCCTATGGTCAAGCCCACAAAAAATAACCATGACACAATTTCTGAAAGCCAATCCAATCCTCACACCAGTCCATCCACAATGCCACAATTTCTCACGATCAATAGACTCACATTCCTTGATCTCATTGCTGAGCTCAGCAATAGTATAAAGGCTATCAACTCACCCCACACATCTAATCTAACTAATTTACTTCAGAAAATGAAAGCCTCTACTCATAATCACGACTAATGACTCCCATCCCTTCACTTAGCATTCTTCAATGGAATGCCCGAAGTATTAGAAACAAGACCCACGAACTTCAACATTTCCTTCTCGACACTCCGACGGACATTATCATCATCATTGAAACATGGTTAAAACCGGCACATAAATTCAAGATACCTTCCTATCAAATCATCCGACATGACCGGTTACAACATGGGGGTGGCATCGCCATACTTACTAAACCGAATATTCAAATTACCGAAACACGATACGTCACCAATTACAATCATACGTTCCAGGCTATTCATATTACAATCCAGCATCTGGACATCATTGCAGCTTACAATACCCACAACAATCACTTAACTTCCACCTACTGGTCCAATACATTTCCCATCCCCCCTCATCAGAATGTGCTCATTTGTGGTGATTTCAATCTCCCACTAAGCCCACAACAAATTCGCACTTACACCCATAATCATACGTTCATTCGTTTCTTACAAACGTCTGGGTTATCGCTACTCAATACTGACCATCCAACACGGCTTGGCAATAGTAACCAACACCACACCAGTCCCGACTTAACTTTCATCTCAACTAATCTATACCCATATACCCACTGGGCCACTGCCCATGACACCCTCAACAGTGATCACCTACCAATCAAAATAGCACTGAACACTACTTTCAACCCTTTACATAGCGCCCCCAGAACTTCCAAACCGCGAATTACTGACTGGCAACACTACACTACAGAAATTACCCGATACACCACAAATCTCATTAATCAACAGCCCCCTCCATATACCATTCCGGACATACAACACATTATTCATTCCTATATACGAGAACACTGTCCCAGTAAACAACCATCTCACTCTACTAGACGTCTTAAACCACCATGGTGGTCACCTGACTGCTCGCATGCTGTTGCCCAGCGCCGTCTTGCCCTAACAAGATTCCGGCATCGCCCGACTCTTCAAAACTATGTCACGCTCAAACGCCAAATGGCACTAACCACAAAGACACTTAACAGGACGCGAAGACAAGCTTGGAAAGAGTACTGCACGACAGTGACACAAACCACTACTACTCAAATGGCATGGCGAAAAATAAAATGGTTTACCAACAAAAAACATAAAATCACTCACAGTATACACAACAATTCTACCCTCCAACAACAGTTTTTACACAGTATTACACCGGATTCTGTAACACCCATACTCTGTCCAATTAATTTTCATCCCCTCTCATGCACCCCCACGCATCCTCTTCTCACTCCCATCACATCCAATGAATTTCAAGCAGTTATCAGAAGGAAAAAACAATCTACTGCACCAGGACCGGATGGCATCACTTATAATATGATTGACCACCTTCCTGACATAACTATTACTCTACTAATAAATATTTTTAATAACACCCTCCATACATCCCACATTCCGCACTCTTGGCAACAATTCTATGTCATTCCGATATTGAAACCCAATAAAACAGACACAAACGCCTCTAGTTACTGTCCCATTATACTCAGTAATACTCTCCGAAAAATCTTTGAAAAAATCCTCACCCATCGATTAATATTTCACTTAGAGCGATATGGACAATGGCCATTACATCAATACGGGTATAGACGAGGCCAAGGAACAAACCATGCCTTACTACATCTTCTTACTGAAATTTATAGCGCATGGACACAACGCAAGGCACTCTTGGCACATTTCTTAGACTTACGAAACGCGTATGACTCAGTACTCCTTCCCACACTATTAAACACTCTCACGACTCTCCACATTCCGGAGATTTTCAGTCATACCGTCCTTCGCCTCCTAACTGACAGACAAATATCTTTTCCCCCTTTCTTTTCCTATCAGCTCTCTCGTTTCACCTCCATTGGCTTGCCCCAAGGATCCTCACTCAGCCCCATTCTTTTTGTATTATACATTCACACTCTCACCCACACTCCCTATAACAAAAGTCAACTACTTCTATATGCTGACGATATGGTGTTGTACTCGAAAGTAGATAACTCACTTAAAAATAATTATACCACGGAACAAAAGGATCTTGACACCCTGATCTTTCAGGTTAAGCAATTGGGATTTACAATTAACCCTGAAAAAAGCCATACTATTCTTTTTCGAAAAAGCAAAATGACTAATCAACCTCACTTTCATATTGATCATATTCCAATACCTATTACACACACCACCAAATACCTAGGAATGCATTTAACACACAATCTTAAATGGAATGTGCATTTTCAGCATACACATGCTGCTCTTCAATCAGCTAGTTGCATTTTTAAATATATTGCCGGGACAAAATGGGGTTTCCATCCCACCCATATGCTACATTTATACCAGAACCTTATTCAATCAAAACTCACATACGGCAATCTCATTATTACAAGTCCCTCTAAATATTGGCAAAACAAAATCCAATCGCAAATTTATAACATTGCCAAACACATACTTGGTGTCTCTGGCAACCCCAAAATGACAAAGCTGTTTCATGAATTACACTTACATCCTTATACCTACAGACAACAAATCACAACCATTAAAACTATTGGACACCTTTTCCACCACACGCAAACTCCACTATACAATAAGGTACTGCACTTGCATCGCAAACGTATGCAACATCTCCTTCCAGCATTTCTGCAACTACCCCCTTTTCTCTCTATATTCTCTCAATTCTATGACAATCAACAAATGCAAAAATTTCCTCGCCCTCCAATCTATTTTCTAGATTATGATGTCCTCTTTCACCCTGTTAACGTTCATATGGATGAATTCCACAAAACTGACCAGCATCTGGAATGCAAATTTCAAAATTATTTAACACAATATCGTCAGTTGCACGACTATCCTAATATACATCTCTACTTTACTGATGGATCTAAAACCCCAGAGGGGGTAGGAGCTGCTTACTACCACCAAAACACTAACACCACACAACAATTCCCTCTTCGTCCTGAATTTTCCAACTACACGGCCGAAGTTATTGCTATCCGTCAGGCACTAATTTCCATCAATACAACTAATGCCCACATTTTCATCTGTACGGATTCCCAAAGTGCTATTCAAAACATAGCAACCGGCCACACTCATCCCCAGCTGGGATGGTGGGAAACAAACTGCAAATACCTAATACATAAACAAACACACCAACGACATAATCACATCACACTTCTCTGGATCCCGGCACACCACAACATTAAGGGCAATGAAATAGCAGATACACTTGCTAAAGCCGCTACACGTCAAAACACACTCCACACTTTTCTTATCCCCATTTCCGATGCAATCATCGCTTCCACTAAATCACTTAAAGCACAAAACATCCACTACAACAGTAAACCTTGGTTTTACAATACTAACACTCCGCGATTTGCTGTATCTTTAATTTCCAAAATCAAGTTTCATGTTGCCATTACACCACAATATTTATTCAAAATTAAAAGGAGAGCCACCCCCCACTGTGACTGTGGTGACATAGGAGACGTAAATCATATCCTTTTAGGTTGCTCACAATATAAACAACAAAATGATATTTTTCATGCACAAATTTACAAAACAAAAGGCCTTGGTCCATGGCATATTCCTTCCCTTATATACAATGACGAAAAACACATAAGCCGATTAATACATAAACATATAGTAAATTGTAAAATGAAAATTTGAAACACCCATTTCCCACTCCATACAAACACTTTGTTCACACACCTTCCTTTATACTCCACGAAGCTGCAACTACCTGGGTGTAGAGAGGCTTCACAAAATAAAAGAAGAAGAAGAAGAAGAAGACACAATCTTCAAATAACAGCAATGAGTCCCATTGCTACGGGAATCAAAATATTCAATAAGCTTCCCCATGAGGTGAAGAATTTGTCCGAAAACAAATTCTGTAGAACTATACGACATGTACTAGTAACTAATGCGTATTATTCCTTGAATGAATTTAATCCAAATAACTTCATACTTATATAATAATATTTATTTTTTATTTTTAACCCTGTTAATAGTTTTTAATAGATAAACTTGACATACATTTCTTCTTGTTAGAACAAGAGATCGACTTGAACTTAATCTCTCCAAACAACTATTTGTAACTTCCCTGAAGCGAAGCATTTTGTTTGGAAATTTATGACAATGTTCAATAGGAACTCTACTATGTAGTACCTTAATGAACAATAAAGATTATTATTATTATTATTATTATTATTAATAAAGTGATTAGAAAGTGAAATAATGTACCATTTTCAGGCAAAAATTAATTTATCAGTAATCTGAATGGTAATGTTTTCAAAGAAAAATCATGAATAAACAAAAATCTTAGTCAAGTTTTATATACTGTTGAAAATAAAGGACTGATTACAAGAAGCCATAAACAGAAATAAAATCCGTTCTGCCAACAGATCATGTTTTCTTTCCACCACATGGGGGGGGGGGGGGTTGCCGAACCCAACTGACCCAGGCCTGGGGGCCCAGTTGGGTTCCCATGATGTGATATAATTTTACAGAAAACTGGAAAAGTTTGATAAAATGTTCTGCTACACGAGTAACAAGAGACAACTGAAAGAGGATGGTTGGCAGTTGGTGAGGGGCTCATGACTAGCCTGATCGTGAGATGTCATTTATTGAGGTGCAGGAAAAGATGGAAATCGCTGGGAGCGTGGTCCGGGCTGTAGGGTAGATGTTGAAACATGTCCTAGCCGAACGTTTGCAGGAGACTTGCAGGGAAGTGTTCAAGTCTCCTCCCTATAGCTCGGACCGCGTACCCAGAGATTTTCATCTTTTCCTACCCCTCAAGAAATGACAGAGAATGATAGAGATTGACAGAGAAACGGAGAAGGTTATCACACAATGGTTCAAATCCCAAGCAGCAGACTTCTACGACATAAGTGTTCAAAAGTTCATCCCACAGTATGACAAATGTCTCAATTCCGGTGGTGAATATGTTGAAAAATAGCTGAATACTTGCTATATCTGATGCAATAAATATTTCCATGAAATTTTGTTTGTTTATGTAAACGGCCCTAGGGAAACTTACTTTATGGATGTGCCTCTTATTAACAATTTTTGTTAAAAAAAGATGCATCTATTATGCAGAGAATTTTTATTTGCAATGTTTTAACAAGAAAAGTTCAGGTGCGTTCATTAAGAGGGGGCATCCATTACGCGAGTAAATTCGGTAATATTGTCAAATAGTAGGCCTACCACTTACCGAGTAAATTCGGTAATATTGTCAAATAATAGGCCTACCACTTATCAGGTTTATGAAATAAGCCCCTTCATGATTCTATTAAATAAAAACTGACAAGCTTCAATGCCCAGGAAACCTGTAAATGTCCAAGTCCTGTGGGAACGATTATTTAATGGTTACATTGCAAAAAAGTGAATTAAGAGATCAAAACTGCATCAATTCCATGTGATGACAATGAAGATGGAAATGTAATAATTACCATGTTCAAGAGCTTTTCCATTGAAGTACCATTCAACCTTGAGGTTGGGATCTTCCTTGGGTTCGACAGTGCATTCAAGATGGAGAGGTTCGGCCTCTCCAAGAGAGAACTGTTCTTGCAGCGGAGTGGTGAACACAGGCTTGGGGTAGGCAGCTTCTGGTCCTGACATCTGGCGCTGGTACTTGGACATGTAGGCATCCTCAGCTTCTTGTACCTTCTCCAGGCCAGCTTGGCCTTGTGGGTGCTGAGTATCCAGGTAAATGTCTTGTTTGCCTGCGAAAAAAAAATCCAAAGTCACATATTTCCAATTTTATTGTTATTTTTAGTTTAGCTAACAGATGCTTCCTAGAATATATTACAGTAAAACCCCCTTTTTACACTTTTCAAGGGACTGATGCAAAAAAGTGTAAATGGCAGGAAAGTGTCAATTGCAGGAAGTGTAAAAGCTGTAATGTTATATATTGCAAAATTTAATACATGAAAATAAACATAGGTACCTATGTAAAGTAAAGTAAAGTGATCCCTATTCAGGCCATGTAGGTCCAGAGGATTCCAGGAGGTTGAAGCTCCCAGATTTTGGACATTCGGCACGTGAAGGTGGTAAGGTTGTCAGCCTTACACACCGGCCACCTTTACCCCCAGGATTGCTCCTAATACTCATTTCTGTTAAAAGCTGAGTCGACCCCAGGGCTATAGTACCACCAGAAGGATTAAGCCGATTGAAAAACTCCAACCACCTCACTGGGAATCGAACCCATGATCTTCCGGTTTGTAGCGCAGTGCCTCAACCACTATGCTACGGCATACCCCTAGGTACCTATTTTATTTTATCTATCTAAAATATGGTGCACAATACATAATATTTTCCTTATAGCATCACACATATTAAATGAATAAATAATTGCTCTGACTATTCAATAGATTTAGATGGTACTCAAAGTTTAGACATTGAGTGCAAGCTCTTTTGCCAACTGAACACGTGTTCTGACATGTGAATCAATATGATATAAAAATTTCCTACTTTTCTTGCGAAGAAGTGCATTTTCTATTGTATTTCTTCAACTCCATGATACCATAAAAAATCATGCAACACAAAAACACCGGTGTTGCTTCAAATCACGATGATGAGTTATGCTATATGAATAACTACAGGATAATGAAATGCAGTAAATCACACCCGCATAAAAGAAACCAACTCCACCTGGACTAATGCACATAGCAACTGACATCTCGTCTAAAAGAGTTGGCAACATAATGGAAAATTTAGTTAAGTGAAAGCTGTCAATAGGGAAAATATGTAAATGCCAGGAAATACAACTGTTTGAAAGTTGTTAATGGCAGGAACGCTATGTACTGTCAGTATAGGATAAAAGATGGGACCAGTGGAAAATGATGTAAATGGCATGAATGTAAAAAGGGGGTTTTACTGTGTAATGAACAATATTTATTTTCACCTCTAGCATTTGTATCATGGAGGTGGTCTCAAATGAATAAAAAGAGTATTAACTATCTTGCTACAAATTATACCTGGTCTGTTGAAATATCTATGAAAAATCTAGTTCAAGATGTCATAATTATACTCACTTGTGCATCTGAGAGATCCTGAAGTCTGGGCTGTGCCTTTGTTGTTGGTAGCCTTGCACATGTAAATGCCGGAGTCTTCAGCATATGCATGGTTGATGTCCAGTGACACATAGCCGAAGTCGTAAGTTGATTTGAATCGAGCTCCAGTTGGAAGTGGTTTGCCATTCACAAACCATTCTGCAAGGTTATTAGACAATGTTATTCATCAATCTAATCAACTTTCTTGTGACTACCAAATTTATATCTTACTAATACTAATATATGCAGGAGATGGATGATAGTGAAGTTATTATTGTCAATTATATGAATAAAGAGTTAGATGTTATAAAATTTTCTTCACTTATCAAGATTTTTAAGTCTAGTTTTGGGAAACATTGTTTTTCCCATCCTCAGTTACTGACTGACTGCTGTTTCCTGTTCCTGTTGCTGCACTGAAATTCATCCTGCATAAACCAGATGGTACTAGTGAATTTGGATGAATTTCAGTGCAGCAACAGGTACAGGAACAGTAGACAGTCATTAGCTGAGGATGGGAAAATAATGTTTTTTTGAAATTAGTCCTAAAAAACTATTGTAAGTGAAGAAAGCGTTAAAACATCCTTATTCATACTCGTAGCATTATAATTCAAATATGTTATTTTCTTTTATCCAATGCCACCACTACCCTGATAGGGTTTGTGGTATTCTACCTGGCTTGGCAGACGTGCAGCCCCATTTCTCCATTTCAGAAACCTTGTAGGTAGACTTACATTATCCCAATGACATGATGAAGATGATTATATTTATGCCTGGAGGGTCCTTAAAGCTAAAGCCTTACTAACTAACCAGATCATGTTAATGAAGGTAAGAAAGATAGAATTCCCATTAGCCGAACCAGGAATCGAACCCAGAACCTCACAATTAGTAGAAAGAAACTCTGATCACTAGACCACAAAGCTGGTCATACTTAAAATCCTCGTCCCCAGCAGTGCTGTCTTTGAAGTGTTGTTTCTTTAATACAAGAAGGACACACTCGTTAATAGTCATGTGTTGAAGTGTAATCACACATTATCATGAAGCGAGCCAGAAACGAAAGGCAAAGAAACAATGAAATTTTGTATTATTATTATTATTACTATTGTTATTGGATTGACTTGTTAATAGAGCCTGCCACCTACTTGGATTTGAGACTGCAAACTACTACCCTCAATAAAGAATAATACAATCCGGCAGATCGCCGGTGTTTGATGCGTTGAGTGAGGACAAGGAAAACGAGAGAACTATAACTATGTTCCAATATAACATATAGGATACAGAAAATATAAGGAAGATATAAAATATTGTAGTTGTTAAATCTTTAATCAAACAAATACTGAAGTTCAAGAAGAAAACTAGCTTTAATAATTCAGCTGATTTATTCTGATCAAATGCGAGTTTGTTTAACGATGAATCTGGATATCTGATCACAATAGAAATGAAACAATAATTGTTACAGTTTACACTTACCGACATTGAGTGTAGGATCCTTGGAAGGCTCTACATGGCACTCAAAGTGCACAGTTTCGCCCTCCTTGCATTCGACGTTGTTCAAGTGAGTGATGAACACTGGAGACTCATACACAGGTTCTGGGGACTCCAACGTGGTTGTTTTGGGTGCCTCCAGACCCTCGATGATGGGCAAAGCTTCCGGGCGAATTGAACTGCCAAGCAACCAGTGACGATCTGGGAAGAATCCAGACAGTTTACATTACTTACTTACTTACTTACTTACTTATTCAATGGCTACAGACAATTCCTAAGCAACCTAAGGGAATATTATTTATTTTCTGGAACCCAAAGGTTCATTGCTGCGCTTACCTGAGCCCGCCATTCAACCCTATTCTGTGCTAACTCCATCCAACCATCCCTCGCAAATCCTACTTCCTTTCAATCTATCCTAATATTCTCCTCCCACCTACGTCTAGCTTTTCCAGGTGGTCTTTTCCCTTCGGGCCTTCCAGTCAATATTTTTTAGCTATGTCTTTCCTCCCCCATGCCTGCAACATGTCCAGCCCATTTCATCCTCCGCGATTTAATTATCCTTACTATATCCAGTGACGAGCACAGGTTATGAAGCTCGTCGTTATGCAGTTTTCTCCAGTCCAAATTTTCATCTCTCTTAGGCCCAAATATTTTCCTATTTTCCCCTATTTTCAAATATCCTCAGATTATGTTGTTCCCAAAGAGTAAGCGATCATGTATCAAATCCTATAATACAACGGGCAGCATGGGCGTCGGCATGGGAGGGGGCAAGGGGGGGCAACTGCCCCCCTCTGGATTGCCTTATGGATTCATTTATTTGTGGTACTCTTTGTCAACCTACAGTTGTAGCATGGAGAATAAAAAAAATTGAATTACTTTATAATGAGTTTAGCAAGTATTAACTAATTATAACTATAATATGTATTTATAATAATATCTCACCAAGGCCACTGCTCAAAAGAGCGTATTCTGTTAACTTAAAAACTTTGTAGCCTCGTCGATTTCAGCTTGGGTTCAAAATAACGATCCAGTTAACTAAGTGAATATGAATGTGTTTAGCCTAATCATTTGAAATTGAGGTCCGAAATTGATTTTGCCCCCCTTAGTAAAATTCCTGGCGACGCTGCTGACCGGCAGGATAATTATATTTAAATTTCTGTACAGAAGACGAGAAAATAAGAGGGTCTGAACTGCATAAAAGCAGGCACTGGATAGATTACATTGGCATTTTTAATTCAATAAGCTTTCCCTCTAGAGAATTAGAAGAATCATATTTGTCTTATCATGAGAACATCATTTTACCTTCAATCTTGAGAGTGCATGTTGAGACAGCTTCTCCCAACAGGTTGGTTGCTTTGCAGGTGTAGATGGCAGAGTCATCTGGCCTCAGACCATTGATTGCCAGTGTGACAAGTCCAAAGTCAAATGTACTTCTGATACGAGTACCTGGAAATAAGAAAAAAATCTCTTTAGGCAAGCCTACAGGCTGAGGTAGATTTCGAAGTGCTTTTGGTTTAATTTACTGTCGCTGCGTAGCACTCTTCTTCTTTAGCCTTGGAATGACAAACCCGCTATAATAACAGCAAAAAAGAGGAAAGAGCACTTTTTCAAACATTCAAATCTCGCCTTATATGAGAACTATCAAGACACTAGTTATTGATTTGTAGAGTACTCGTCAAGAGCTTTTCAACGATACCTCACAAGACGTAGTTTCAAAAATTTCGAATTTCCATCCCCTCCCCCCAACCCCCCCGAATCGTTGGAGTCACTGTGAACTCCATAGGGAGTACTCTATTTTATTCATCAAACAAAGTTTCCCTCTATACTTCATAGGGGCCGAGATATAAATATCTTAAAATTTCAACCCCCTTGGGCCAATTTTGCTCATTAACGAACTTGTCCGAACTATTGGGCCTAGAAATAACATAATAAAATTTGGTTCAAATATCTTCAAAATTACGGCCGCTAGCATGTAAAGATATATATATATAAATATCACAAATTTGTTTTTTTTTTTTTAACGGGCGGTGGTTTCATACTTAGGGAAGCATGAAACATAAAGATATGAAAGAATTTTTCGAAAATCATGACATGGTATCGATTGTAATTGGTAGATTTTTCTTTGAAATCTACCTAAAAATTCAATACCTTACAGGAAGTTTATACAGTGAAGTTAATGAACAAAAGTACCAAGATGTATTTTGATACACAAAATTTTACTTAAATTTAAATACTGATCTCAAACAGTTTCGACGATCATCACCCCCATTGCCTGTTGGTTAGCATGAGCATCATCTTGTGGGCATCCAATGAACTTCCCAATAAGACAAAAGATTCATCATTATATTATTGCTGTTGTGGATTTTTCCCACATTGTAAGGTGTTTGTGTCCCTGAGTATACTTTTTCAGCTCTGATTTCAAATCAGTAATCAATATTGTGTCTTTGTTTCCCTGTCCTGGCTGGTTTGTAATTTTTCCGTTTGTTCATACTTCTTGTGCCTAAATGAGTTGAAACCATAGCCGAAAAACTGAATTCACGGACACAAACAGCTCACAGTTTTGAAAAAATCCACATCCACAAGAACAAAAATACATTGATGAATTTTCAAATCCCCACAGATGATGATTTCATCAGTTGTCCACAAGAGGATGCCTATGCTGACCAAAGGCAAGATGAAGTATAGCTGAGGATGAGTGATGAAACTGTGGTCCAGGTCAATTTAAATTTAAGTGAATTTCTGGGTACCAAAATCCATCTCAGAATTATTATTATTATTTTTTTAATTTTTATTTATTTTTTATTTTTTTTTGGGGGGGGGAGGGTAATACCATAATGGCCCGAATATAAGACAATGTTTTTTTCTCAAAATGTGTTTATAAAAACTATACTCGTCTTATACGCACAGCCTAACACTTTCAACAACTCTCCATTCATGAAAACAGCTGTATAGCAGGAATTCCCATGCACTGACGTGCATCCGACCCAAGGTCAAAGTCGCATGGAAATTCACTGAATTTTACCGAATTTTATTTTCATGCTTCTGCTTGTACTGCACCATTACATAAAGCCTTGTTTGACCACCAGTTATGGCAGATCATGTGGAAAAGAAAGCATCTTCATTGTCACAATGTGTAAATAAAGACGAGAGAAGAAGTAACGACATGAACTTCATAATTCCATTTCATGTGAAGAAAAAATTGTACTAATAAGCTATTTTATTTACTTTTTCGTACCTACCCTTCAAACATTCATGGTCATCTTATGCAAGGTCTTACATTCGGGCCAATATGGTAGTTTTGTTGGGAGTTAAGTTACAATACATACCAGTAGTGAGTGAGATACCATTCTTGAACCACTCAATGCGCAGGTTGGGGTCTGCACGAGGTTCGACCTGAGCCTCCAGCATGATGTGCTGTCCCTCCACCAGCTTGTCATAGCTTGAGAGGTGAGTGGTAAACACAGGTGCCTGCTGTGGAGTTGTGTCCACGAACATCTGTGGCACTTTGTTCATCTCGGCTTCCTTCAACTGGATCTTCTGCCAGGAATCAGGCTGCAATGTGTCGCCAACAATGCCAGCACGAGCTGCAATATTAAAAAATAAATAAAGTAATATAATTATATGGAACATTCACGTGAGTTGAATTTATTATTTAAAATTCTATAGTCTACATATATTGTATTTACCATCAATACCAGAAATGTCAACATGTAAGTAACTTAGAAATAAAAATAATTAAAAATAAATGTTCACAATCAAGAATATATTGATCGTCCAGTTTAAAAGCATGACAACTCAAAATTTATCAGTTTTCAGATAATTATACTGCTGAAAGTTCTTTCTAGTTCAATATCATGATAAATAATACATTCATCCAAAGATGAACCAGGTAAATTGATTTAGAAATAAACAAAGAATTTTCCTTTCTAGAAATTTTTGGAAATTTATACAGAGAAGTTATAACTATGAAAAATAATATTATTATTATTTTAATTACTAACCTGAACCTAGGTTTCAATGAGCCTACTCATCATTTTCAGCAGTTATACTCCATCCTGGATTCAGGTTAGAACTCATTTCTTAAAAAATATAACATAATAGTTGATAAACAACATGGGTTCTGCAAAGGCAAGTCCACAGATACAGCAATAGCAAATTTTATTAAATCTGTCTATGATTCACTGGACAGAAAAGAGCTAAATGTCGGATTATTTTTAGACTTGTCAAAAGCTTTTGACTTAGTGGATCACTCAATTTTGTTAAAGAAATTGTTAGCGGTTGGAATACGAGGAATAGCATACAACTGGTTCAAATCATACTTATCTGCTCGTCAACAGGTTGTAGAAATCTCTTACATACAGGAACAAATGCATGAAATTAATGCCTCTCTTTCATATACTAGGGAGATAAAGTATGGAGTTCCACAGGGTTCAATTCTTGGCCCTGTGCTATTTTTAATTTACATTAACGACTTAGATTCCTCCATCAAGAATGGAAATCCAACTTTTTTTGCTGATGATACTAGTATTTTTATTACAGGTCTAAACTCAATTTCTCTGCAGTCAAATTTAGAAATGACAGTAAATCAGTTACTTGAATGGTTTGCACAAAACAGATTAGTAATAAACACACAAAAGACCATAGCAATATCATTTCACCATATACAGAACATTAACACGGTGCATCCAGCAGTAACATTTGGGGACAATAATGTAACATACAATGAAAGTACTAAGTTTTTGGGATTGTGGGTGGACGAAAATCTAAAATGGTCTCTTCAAATTAAAAAAACAGCAGAAAAACTTAGTAAAATATGCTTTGCACTGTATACAGCCTCAAAAGTTATGAATGTTGAAAACGTCCTCCCTATATATTATGCATACTTTCATTCTGTATTATCATGGGGGATAATATTTTGGGGAAATACAGCAGGAGCTCAAACTATTTTCAAGCTACAGAAAAGGGCTGTTCGGTCTATGCTTAAAGTAAAGAAAACAACCAGTTGCAGAACATTTTTCAAAGATCTAAATATATTGCCTCTGCCTTGTATTTATATCTACGAAATAGTGACATTTGTCAAATCAAATTTAAACATGTATACCATCAACTCACAAATACACTCCCATAACACAAGAAACAGAGAAGAACTTAGGATAATTCCGCATAACACAAGCTTGTTTGAAAAGAGTTTTATATATACTGGCCTCCAGCTTTATAATGGCCTACCACAATATCTAAAGGAAATCTCTGTACTGCATAAATTCAAATCCTGTGTAAAAAAGTTTCTAATAGAGCACTGTTTTTATAGCTTAGATGAATTTTTTGAAACTGTTAGATATAAGTAAATTAGGTTACTAGTTATAAAATAAGTTAGTAGCTATAAGCACTTTGTAAATATTAATTTTAACTTATAGGTAATATTTTCAGCATTTGCAATTTTAAATTTAAGAACTAGCATTGTATACTTTAGTAATTATGTTATTTAATAATTAATATAGTCATGTAAGAATCTGACGTGTCCGATATCATGTAAAATGATCAAAGGATGAATAAATATACATACATACATACATAATTAAAATAAGGGAAGTAGTGTATGTAACCCATCTCAATGATGATGAAGTGTTCGGCCCGGAGGCTGGTCCTGCCCTGGGACCGAGCCGTGGGGGGAAGGCCCACTGCCCGACCATGGGATGATACCGTAGGGCCAGGTCTTTTCGCGGGATGAGAATGAGGACACAACACCTAGTCCTGACCCAGGAACGAAACTTTACCTCTCTGTAAAATCCCCAGCCCGGCCGGGAGTTGAACCCGGGCCGCCCAGGTGGCTGGCAGCGAAGCTACCAACTCAACCACAGTGGCGGACCTCATCTTCATATAGTTTTCAAAGAATTTTCCTGTTCTCTGATGCTGACATTTTGAAATGTATCAGTAATGAACCACAAAAAAATAATTTTTTCTTCCTCAATATGGATCCATTTCAAATTGTCAAATTGTCAAATTCAGTGAGGTTGACGATTAAGGATAATTAATAATAGCACAGTGATTCCATCTGATGCTGTAAACTGAACTCAAGCTAGCTCAGTTGATAGAGCATCAGCATTGAAAACCAAGAGTCATGGGTTCAAATCCCAGTGTCAAAAAATATTTTTCTCCTAAAACATTCCCATGTAAAGTTCAAAAGAAACTGTGGTTTCTGCATCTTAAAACTTTAAACTTAGAATATTTCAAAACTTGCTTTTTTGAGTTACCGCATTTTGAACTGGGCGACTGATATCCTATGTATTGCAAAGATCATCCATACTTACATTTGACTTTAAGAGAAGTGGAAGACACAGCTTCTCCAGCATTGTTGATAGCTTTGCACATGTAGACTCCAGAGTCCTCGGTGACCACAGAGTTGATGTCCAGTGTGACAAAACCAAAGTCATGCGTCACATGGAAGCGAGATCCTAGAAGACAAACAAAACTCAAGTTTAACTAATTACTTTTCACAAATTGTTTACTGATAGCTTAATGAGATGAACTGAATTTTCATAACTATTAATTGAAGCGTTTACTTTTATAAGGGTCTAAGTGCCAAAACTATGTTAATTTTAAATGGATCTATGAAGCCAGACCAATGCATTTCAGAAGGGTCTAAGGTCCAGGGAAAGCCTCGTTAGTAGCAATGAATTCCAAGATATAGTGCTGGGTCTATCTCCAGCATGTCTTTCTGTGGGTCTGTATTTGTTTTGTTTTCTACACAATCATGGTTTTGGCACTTAGACCCTTATAAAATTAAAAGCTTCAATTTTATTTCATCATACTTCTTTTTTTCTGCTCCTCTACTATTCTAGCCTACAAATATAATAGTATTACAAACTTACTATCAGTAATTTGACCGAGAGTTAGATTAAAATGATAGCTTGATTTTATAACATACCCATCTTCAATTCGATTCCGTTGACGAACCATTCGAACCTCAGGCTGGGATCTCCAACAGGCACAACTCGGCATTCAAAGTGAGCATTCTGTCCTTCCCAGAGTTCAGAAGGACCAGTGAGCAGACTTGTGAAGACAGGCTTCTCAAATGCACGCTCTGGTTCATCTGGACGAGAAGGTGCACGTTGTTCAAGAGCCTGGATCTTGCGCAAGCCTTCAGCATGCTGGGTCTCAAGCTGAATGCTTGCCTTTGCTGCAAAATACATTTTATTTCTTCATTAACTATTAACTATTATTAACACTTTGAAAATTATACATAAAATTATTTTCGACAAAATGGAAGAATTTGCTACACCTCAACTCTCTCCGCTGCACATTGTCAAGGCGATGGCCCGCTTTCCTACCTTCCCCTAACTGCTCACTGCTCAAAGCCTGCTGCAACCTTACTCCTCTATACTGCATGTACTGCATGTTATACTGCGCTATGTGCTATTAATTGTAATTAAAGTCCAATTACCTTTGCACCAAAACGGATCTTTTCAGAGCCAACATAACATTTCACAATTGTAATGAACAACCCTTGCACCAAAATGACTAATTCTCGTGTATTATAGCTCTCTAAACACCTCAAACAGGTGAATTTTCCATTCACTGCTCAGCAATCACTTGTAGTGTGTAGTGGTGCTAGTGGTCCCGGGTTCGAATATCAGTCGATGTGTAAAATTTATGATTAGGAATAGGTCGCAAATAGGTAGGAAGGGTGACGAGGAAGTGAGAGAAAGGGAGGAAGGAAGAGGAAAAGAAAGACCAAAGAGAAGAAAGAAGAAATAAATTATTTAAATTTTTTTCTCAATTTCACTTTCTGCCTACTAGATGGTATTCCTAGTAGTTCAAATTGCACTGCTAGGCAGTCCCATTAGTGAATAGGAGTGGGGGGCTAGGGTGTAGCAGATTCTTCCGTCTTCCCATATATTCCCAACCTTCTTTCCTTTCCCTTTGCAATAAACAGTAATGTGTAATCTGAATAAAAGGAGTAATTCATACACTAAGGAACAAGTCAAGTTTTGGCAAATTTTACTGTAATTACAGATTATAAAAATGACATTATTAAAGAAAAAAAAAATGGCTTTAGTTTGGGTTTAGGAAGAGAAAGAGAATGATGGGGTTTTTCTAGGAGAAAATTCCTATGTGGAGCAGGAACATGTACAATGAGGAAGGAAGAGGAAAAGATACAGGCATTCAACATGTGGACATGGAGTAGGAAATAATTTCTTGCAAGAATAAGCTGAGGAATGAAGAGTGCTAGGAGGAGGAGGAGAGGAAAGGAGAATGTTGGATGCCATAAGGGATATAAAGATGAGTTGGTTAAGGCATTGTCTGCATCATTAACAAGAAAACCTCGTTGTAAAAAAATTACAAAGGTTGGTAAATGGAAATTTAGAAGAGGATAAAGACTATATCACAGGTATACTGGCTATATTATATAAAGTAAGTAAGTAAAAAAAAAATAATAATAATAAAAAAAAATAATAAATGAAATGAAATGAATAGACTTGGTTTCACGGGTGTCCATTCAGGAGAGTAGGATTGATTCCAAGCTTTTGGCAGTCTGTTCTGCTGTCATCTTCTGGGAGAGAGCATGCCATGTATGGGTAGGAAGATGGTAAGATGAAAACAGCTCATTAATAGAACACAATATTTGAAAAAATGCAATAATTAAAATGGTGATTTATACAAGAAATACTTACTCTTGACTTTCATGGAAGCTGTTGTAACAGCCTCTCCCAGGGCATTAGAAGCACGGCACATGTAAACGCCGTCATCTTCATCTCGGACATGAGTCATATCCAAAGCAACAAAACCAAAGTCGTGAGTTCTTGAGATACGAGAGCCTGAAAAATAACAAACGATTAAAGAAAAAGAAGAAACAACACACAGACATTATACTTCAATGTTCAGTAATTGTAATGAATAGGGCCCGGATTTGAAGGTTTTAACCTATTTTTCCCCAGCTTCCTAATTAGAGTATTTTAACGTATTTTTCCATTTCATGCCCCTTGCTTCCGAATATAAGAACCTTATAGAACCTAAAAAGGGCTAAACTGGACTGAAAGGCTTAAAAGGGGCTAAGGAGGACCTTTGCTGAAAAACTAGGAGCTAAAGAGGACTTTTGCTGAAAAACTAGGGGCTAAAGAGGGCTTTTGCAAAAAAACATGGTTTTTAAATAGATTTTCCAATTAATGCAAAGGAAAATAAAATTGTGAATCTGTGCATTTTAAGAAAGCACTTAATAAAAATAGATTTATGTAGCGTACTGAAATTAACAATGTATATGTCGCTTTGTTGCTAGAAAATGTACTACCTCGTCGCAGGAAATGAAACTTGAGCCGACTGTAATCCTTTGAAATCTGCAACCAATCCATTGTCGTTTCAACTTTCAAATAACAAGTTGCCGACCGACAACAGACAAGTGTATTAAAAGAACGAATTCATGACACTCGAGTCTACTCATTTTTACAGATCAGAAGTGAATTGAGTGGTGTATTGAATAATTGTATCATCAAAGGGTAAATATCTCAATTGTTTATGTTATTTTTCGAGCCCGATATAAGGAATAGTTACTTGTTTATTTTGTAAAAATACTAGAATAACCATGTCAAAATTATAATACAATTTTCGGTGTTAATATTAGTGTTTTATTAAAATGGCTAAAATCATTTGTTTAAAGCCTAAAAAGGGCTATTCTACGAAAATAAAAGGCTAAAATACCTTTTAGAACAGCTTAAAAATCCGGGCCCTAGTAATTAATCATATTTGCTAAGAGTACTTACTGGTTTCGAGAGGCTTTTCATTTCTGAACCACTCCACTTTGAGAGTGGGATCTCCAACAGGGATGAGACGGCACTCAAAGTGAGCGGTCTTTCCCTCAGCAATGCCATCAATGTTCTGCAGAGGCTGAGTGAACACTGGTCTCTGTCTGGTGGGCTCTGGAATTTCAGGACGCTGGAATGGTGCAGCTCCCTCAAGCTGGCGAATCTTCTCGAGGCCTTCTGGGCGTTGAGACTCAAGGATAATACTTCCCTTTGCTGTAAATTAATTAATTGCTCCATTTAAGTTTTCAACTAACATTTACATGGAACATTATTGTCCTAAACATGTTATGCAGATAAGGGAGAATGAACACCAACTGCTTTTCTTAAGTTTCGTGAAAAATTAATTTAATTATCTTCAATACAGTAGTTTGTAGCATGTCATCCATCATGTGACTTATTCGCACAATCACAGTAACTTAATTTTTGAAAAATATTTCTACTGACAAGAGTAGATACTTTCAAGCTGTTAGGTATGCCCTTACATGCTCCTTATGTAGGCCTACCTTATCAAATAACACCATTAAAGAAACTAAACTCTGTGGCACTACATCCCTTGAGGGACTAGGCTTACCATCTGACTGTGGCACCATCTACAATAGGCAGATGGCATGATTGGAGGCCATGTAATCAGCATGCTAACACCCACAACTGTTAATGTTGTTCTCTGTGACCAGAGCCATTATTTCTTAATCAAGTAGATCCTCAATTTTTATCATGAGGCTGAATGTACCCCGTTCCAGACCTCCCTGCCTCAGAAAATTCCGAGGAGGTACCAGGCATGGAACCTGGGCCTGCAGATCCATAGCCAGTGACGTTAACCATGAGATCAAGCAGGTAGACCAACATATCGCCATTACCATTTACCTAAATTCCCTGCAAGTTTTATATCCTGATTTTGCAACGTTTCTGTGTAGCCGGGGTCATTATGAAAACAGGCTATGGAGTTGGATACCTACTGGAAGTGGTTTGAACCCTGGGTACTGCAGAAAATTTGTAATAACCATGACTGAAATTGACAAATAAAAGGAAAGGAAAGGAGAAAAGAGAAGGGAGAATAGGGGATGAAGGGAGAGTTATCTATCAGTTAAACTTCTGAACTAGTTAAACTTCTGAACTGCAATGTTGGATAATTCTGTTAGAATGCAAGAAGAGCCTACGTAGCATTTTAGTTTCACTTTCAGTTTTAAGTAAATGTAGCATGGTTTTGTCAAATGTAGTGAAAAAGAAAAAAAAAGTACTAACATTTTTATGTGTCCTTGCTTCTTTAACTTTATATTGCATTGCTTTAATCTTTAGATCTATGTTTTTTAATTTCCATTATTTCCTTATGGACAGTAATTGTAAAGGCTTACCACGACTCAAAAACATTACGGTAGAAGAAAGCAATTCTCTTAACTGGCTGGAAGACTAAGATAAAATTCCACATCATCAATACAAGGAAATTCTGCATTGAACTTACCTTGTACTTTGAGACTAATGGAAGATGTACATTGTCCAAGGTTGTTGATGGCTCTGACTGTGTATTCACCGGCATCTTCAGGCACGGAATGAGTAATGTCCAGAGCAACGTATCCAAAGTCAAACGTGATATGGAAGCGAGAAGCAGATGGCAGAGGCTTGCCATTATGGTAGAATTCAATGCGAAGGTTGGGATCATGAAGTGGCTCAACTTGAGCTTCAAAGTGAGCTGTCTGTCCTTCCACAATCTCTGTTGTGCCCTGAAACAGTCAAGATGTACAAGAATCAGTTTGAATGCCAACAGGCGAAATCACAAGAATTGCAGTCTAGAGACTGGCATGTAGCTTTCTGAAGAAGGTAATTCATTGTTATAGTTGGATCTGGTTTCAAGCTCTCAGTTTTGCATGATTTGTACAATTACACAAATATGAGTCATCATCAGCTGATGTTGAGGGGAAGACCCATTGAAATGATCATACTGGGTAAACATACCTTTTACTGAAGTTAGTATGTATATTTCCAATCTCAGTCTTGCTACAAAATAAAACATGTTTAAAGAGCACTGTTCTTCTTGTTTATGTTTCAATCTATTGATTGACAACACCAGTAAAAGCAG
Organism: Ectobius pallidus; assembly: GCA_964059195.1. NCBI lineage: Eukaryota > Metazoa > Arthropoda > Insecta > Blattodea > Ectobiidae > Ectobius > Ectobius pallidus. The sequence goes on from CAXKWD010000006.1 coordinate 168,958,305, forward strand.
GTTATATTGGCTGTAACGCAAAAAATAGGCTGGTAGACAGGCCACATTCCTCTGCTATTCATAAAGTTCAAAATACAGAAATACCCACAGGGGTGACCAACTACATGAAAAATATCAGAGATGAAGTGTAGGATGCTTGTCGAATGTTATTCAAGTTATAACACGTAGGCGAAACAACCAGCACTGGGGACAATTAAATGGGTTTCCAGTGCACAGACTCACTTACACTACAAAAGAGTGCTTCATTTCCATCTCAACGTAGTTTTCTTTTAACACATAGAAATTTCTTTTTCTATAACACAAGGGAATAATTCTAAAATCAATACAATGAAAGAAAACTTACTCTGAGTTCAGTGACGAAACGCGGAGGCGTAGGGGTAGGTTCCTCAACTTCCAGTCTGGAGGGTCGGCCTTGAGCTTCCAGTTGCTGGATCTTAGCAAGACCCTCAGGATGCTGTGACTCCAAGTAGATGCTGCGACGAGCTGTATATAAAAATACAATATTCATCAGTCAAGTAACTTGACTTGTTGATTTATATAGCAAAAAACTTTATAAAATACAGTACATGAAATAAGATACACAAGACATTACGTGCAAGGATTCCTGGGTTCAGAAATGGATTCCTGATATGAATAGAAAAACAGGTTATCATTTATAAATTCAAGCCTGGAAGTGCTCAACCCTTCATTAATCATGCATTGGTCTGCCAGCCCATTGACTTTACTTACATTGAATATTTTTCAAACACGAAAAATTTGGCCATGCCACAAAAGTTCACCTTATATTACATCTTTAGCAATGTCTTCCTGGAATGAGCCTTATCTTTCTAAGCACAAGAGAGAGTGTCGACAGCTGTTGCATGATTTGTGATTGTTAAACTCAATTCAAGTTACAGATTATTCTCCAGGTCGATTACGTTACATTTAATCTGAATTTCTGCAGCAGCAGGAGGAAAAAGGAAAAGATGCTAACCATACAATACAGAAATAAAAATGATTGCAGCAGAAAACTATGCATGTGAAAAATGCCAAAAGAAGAATATTTTACAAGAAAATTTCCTCTGAGACTGGGATTTGAACCCAAGAGCATTAGCTATCCATGCCACTGATCTACCAACTGAGCTAAGCCACAGTTCACTTCCAGTGCCAAATGGAACATCTCTCCTATGACCAGTGCTTTTTTTCTAACTAAAAAGGTGGCGGTACTCATAGAAACTTTTTAACTGAATTTCACGGGAGCTCTCACACTTCTCCCAGAAGACATTTTTCTGAGTTTATGTCCAAGAATCGGGCCTATCATGGCCAGAAATGTTTCTCCCTTGAATTGCAGTAAAATTAAATGATATACTTCAAAAACATCGTCATGCTTTCTTTTATTACGCACCGGTACAAAATAATTATTTTACTCATTTCACTTCTCTATTGTGAATAACATACCCCCCTTGTTCCTACAATCGCACTAAACAATTATGAATTCACTTGCCTGTGCAACACAAACCAAGGGTTTTCTTTTCAAATTATATGTAAGCAACGAATGCAAATTTAAACACGCACTAACCCCTGATTAACTACGGTGGTTAGCTACTTACTACTTGTTTGTTACTACGTAAGCATTAACTGTACTTGGTGCAGTTTTTATACCGTTAGAATGACATTGACCACAGGAGCAGTTTGCTGAGGCCTGGAAAAACCCACCACCAACCCTCTTGCAGTCCAGTAGCCACGGTAATTTACAGAAACTATCATGTGCTCGTATGTAGGCTATTATGTATGTAGAAATCTAACAAAACGAACAAACAAGCTTGATTTTAAATAAAACATCACTTTATGGGAATTGTGATAGAAATATTCTGATTAATATCCAAATTTTATTTTAAAAAAAGGTGCCGGTACTGTGTACCGTTGCGTACCGTCACAAAAAAAGCACTGCCTATGACTAATGTCCAACAGAGACAATAATCTGTGGTTCATGAATGCATATATACCCACATGCCAAATGAACTTGTGTTTGAACCAAGCTAATATATTAAGCATGTTTTTTAGAAGATAAGAAAGAAGAAAATCACTGATGATTCTTAGTAAATCAACAGTTTAAAATTATTTATTATAAGATATTCATTAATGAACAAATGCATGTCAAAAGCTGCCAGAAACTCTTTTTCTTGGCCAGCAAGGAGTGCCTCATCTCACCACGCAATAAATCACTTTAAAAAGGAAGAGCCCTGCAAATATAATCTGCAAACTAGATAATCCAAAAACTAGATAATCCGCAAGCTAGAAGATTCACCCAAATATAATTTACTGGTAGTTTTTTCATGTTTAATTATATGGTGTGTTCTTCAGGTTCTTATTAAGACAAGTACACTGAATTGCCATAACACATTTGGGTCTGAATTTGAACCTCATTGCTTCCATTTTTCTTTATTATAATGTGAAGTTTCTTTTTTGTGTGTTTAACATTATCATTACCACAATAATTACATATAGTGATGGGTATTGTAAGGTGCCATAAATTTAGTTGCTGATGATTAGATAGTCTGATGAGTTCATTCATTACGAGACATAGAATATCTTCCAAACAGCATGGCGTGATATGGTGTGTACAGTTTAAAGGGAAACCCTATAAAAACTTATATAAATACAGAAATATTTTTCTCACCTCCTACTGTAATCTGGCAAGTGTTGACGGCTTCGCCCAGAAGGTTGGTAGCCTTGCACATGTAAGTGCCGGAGTCCTCGGCATACGTGTAGAGCACATCAAGAGCTACATAACCGAAGTCGTGTGTTGTTCTGAAGCGATGGCCTGTCTTGATGGCTACACCATTTACAAACCACTCAATCTTCAGGTTGGGATCATTTATTGGTTCCACACGGCACTCCAAGTGAGCATGTTCACCTTCCTTCAGATTCTCCAGGCTGAAAGGTGACAATAATTTAAATTGTACATTATTCTTCAGAACGAGACAATCATGATCATGGGATGTAAATACACTGACCGGCAAAAAAAACCGTTCACTTAAAGAAATTTTTTAAAATTAATTTTAAATAAAAATTATGTAGTAGGCCTAGTGCTTGAAATAAAATTACTGCAATTGTATACATTTTTAAGATTAAAATGTAATGACACATTTCACACTTAATTCCCCATTTTTCCTCTTGCACCGTGGTGAATGGTGAGCCTAGGGTTGCAGGGGCATAACGGAGGCTGCATCCATCATCAATTAGAGCAACAGCTTTGGCAAAGTCTTCAGGACTGAGAGGCATTAATTTCAACTAAACTTACTGACAGAATCACTGCGATGCGAAGGGAGACAGTTTCCGTTCAGTTTGGAAGGTAATGACGAAATACAACAATGAAACACCTTGCAATGTGTACGACAAGCTAGTGCTTATAATCATATTGGAATCACCGTATTGCGATGTTTTCTTTGTTTTGTTTGGTGATAAAGTGAAGATATGAAGAAAGCAGATATGCTGTATCTATAGCTAATGATCCATTAAAAATAATAATTCATCCTCAGCAACAACAATGTATAAACATCCAATCAAAATTATGTTTAATCTTAAAAGTACAACAAATTTTACAGTGAACGGTTTTTTTTGCCGGTCAGTGTACAAGGGCTGTCCATAAAGTAAGTTTCCCTGGGGCTGTTTACAGAAACAAAACACATCTTCATGGAAATGTTTATTGCAACAGATACAGCAAGTGTTCAGCTGTTTTGAAACATATTCGCAACCAGAATTTGAGACATTTTTCAATCCTTGGGACCTGTGTCGGAGAAGTCTGCCGCCTGGGATTTGAACCATTGTGTGGCAACCATGTCCACCTCTTTGTCATTCTCTGTCATTTCTTGAGGTGAAGGAAAAGATGGAAATCAATGGGAGTGAGATCCGGGCTGTAGGGTGGATTTTTAAACACCTCCCAGCAAGTCTCCTGTAGAAGTTTGACTAAGAGGTATTTAAACATTCATCCTACAGCCTAGACCTCGCTCCCAGTGATTTAATTTTTTCCTACACCTCAAGAAATGACGGAGCTTGATGGACAGGTAGAGATGGTTTTCACACAGTGGTTCAAATCCCAGGTGGCAGAGTTCTACAACACAGGTATTCAAAAGTTGGTCCCATGGTATGAAAAATTCCAGTAGCGAATATTTTGAAAAATAGCTGTACACTTGCAGTATCTGTTACAATATACATTTCCATGATATTGTGTTTTGTTTCTGTAAATGGCTCCAGGAACCTTTATGGACGGCCCTAAGTTTTAGTAACAAAGAAGCAAACAGGATCTTAATTCTCATTTCCTACTGGCATACTTTCTTGCCAAAGTGGATACATGAAGATTCGTGAAATAATATGTAGACTTTGTAGCAAATCAGAGTAAACACAGAATAACTCAGAACATGAGGCGGAGCAGATAGAGTCACATGACGAGTGACAAGCGAATGAGGTTGTTGTGGTCTTGTACAGTTAATGGAACTCCCTGGCTCACTCTACAGATGTATTTCATTTATTTCTTTGTGCGCTCAAAATCTATTAGGTATAGCTCTTTCCTGATAACACCATTAGAAAAAAGGTTTTCATGTCAATTTATCTTTACAAGGTGTAGTATATTACTTCACTGTAAACAGTTCTATTAGTAAAATAATTTATATTATTTTTCATACCTGTTAAGAGGAGTGATGAACACTGGTTTCTGAGGCTGAGGCTCGGTTTCAGATTTCTGTGGACGTTCATAAGCTTCCATCTCACGAATCTTCTGCAGTCTTTGCTCATCAAGTGTGTCCAAGTATAGTCCAGCCTTGGCTAAAGTAATCAGAAGTCATACATAAGATTGTTTGAAAAACATGTACACACTATTCAAATTATTGACAGTAATTATTTCACATGATATATATTAAAGTCTCTATCATTTTCCTTGCATTCCTTGAGAATGTTAACCACTTACCAATAACTTTCACAGAGCAAGTAGTGACAGCCTCACCAACAGAGTTCTTTGCTTTGCACATGTATGTTCCAGAGTCTTCAGCATATGCATACAGAATATCAAGTGCAACAAAGCCGAAGTCATATGTTGTCTTGAAGCGATGGCCTGAAAGAGAAGGAATTAATTATTATTTGTTTTGTCAGGTAAATTGATGATTCGAATAAACTCTTTTCCACTCTATTGAATAATGCTGGTTTGTTTCTTCCACTCAATGAAACTGGTTAAAGATTATTTTACACACACACAACACTATGTATCTGCAGCTTCGCGTGTGAATATTTACTCGACATCTAGATGTTTCATTTAAATAATTTATTTAATAGAGAAAAATATTAAAACATATTTATTAACACTGATATCGTTTTTACATAAATTGCACAAATAAATAATTTTATTCTTAATTATATATTTTTTTATAGTAAATATAAACAATTAAATTAATAAAACGAATCTTGTGCTGCCACATGGGCATACAGATTCGAAATGAAATGATTAAAACAAACCACTGATTCATGAACTTTACCCAAACCACACATAAAGAAAAATGATATCAGATTTGAGTTCCCTAGCCTAAAAAACCCCCCCATAGCGAGTTTTGTCAAAATCATTCAATGTTTTACGATTTAGGCGTGCATTCATGAGTGGGTTAACAAAATTGAAGCAATTGATAAATTAAAGTGTTATAAGAAAAAAATTGATTTCAACGATGCTCATTTTCCCTGGTTGCTATGATAAGCCGAGCAAGGCCACCTTTAATTTCACAACTGAATCTGGTCTTGTTAAAAGGTGGAGTTGGATGTACATGAAAACACGAGTTCAAATATTATATTAGATACATAGCCATACAATAGTCCAGAATTCTTTATATAACAAATTTTCACTGATCACAGCTTATCATAGTTGTTGTCAAAAAAGAATACACCATCACATTGGAGCTTATGAAAAGTTAAAACTAGTGCAAAGATGCAATGTCACAATATAAACAGTATTTGTATCTGTATCTGTTACCCTATGATCCCCAGGTGGGGCGAAGGGGCCTCTAATGGAGGTTTCATTACCTATACTAATTTTGATATGCTTATTTTCCGAGAGAGGGTAGAGGGACAGGTGGTAAGCCCATCGCCTCGCAACCCCCCTCTGGAAACTAAGTATTTCTTGGACGTGAAAGGGCCGAGAAATTTTGTCCAGAGGCTCTAATTTAGGCTTGGAGTTCTTTTACGTGCCGTAAATCTACGACACGGGACCCCCAGCTTAAAGTCCCTCCCAGAGGACTCCGTGCCCAGGATTTTTACGTCCTGAAAAATCCATTGACCGGGGCCGGGTTTGATCCCGCACCCTGCGGATCTAGAGGCGGGCACGCTACCTCTAGACCACCGTGGCCGACAATACAAACAGTAGGTTTATATAAAATAGATTTAAAATTTGTTTTAAAAATTATATCTTGTGTTGTTGCCTTCTTAGTGAGTATATAAGATATCTCCTACCAAGCTATTTAGGGATGCATTTCAGCACAAAGTTAGACCATCCTATCCTCAGTTGCAATGTGAAGGTCTTGGGGCATTCGTACAAATACGGTACATCTAGATGACACTTACCCTGTGGAATTGGACGTCCATCGCAGTACCACTCCACTCTCATGGTGGGGTCATTGACAGGTGTAAGAGTGGCTTCTAGATGTACACTAAGGCCTTCTGGCGAGTTCTCAACATTGCGCAGAGGTCGGCCAAACTGAGGCTTCTCTGAAATGACAGTTTCTTCCTGCTTGGCTTTCTTGTAGCGAGAGTCATCCTCCAGATACTGGATTTTCTGCAGAGCTCCTTCGTGCTGGCTTTCCAGAATAATTGATGAACGAGCTGAAGACAAAGTGAGAAATTTTATTAGTTTAAAGTTATTAATTACAGAATTAAAATATTACCTCAAATTCAGAAGATTCATAAAAGTGTATATGCATTCTTGGTAAGATTATAGGCCAAAATTATTTCTTTCATCCAATATTTGCCTTAACAAAGTAAATTAGAACATAAGCCACAATCATTTATTAAAGTAACTGAACAAAAAAAACGAAATATATTCATTATTTAGTTACGTCAAAATCTGAGGAGATTTGCACAAAAGTACATATGACAAACAAGTAAACATATTAGTAGAAACAAATACGCTTGATACCAATTTCCTTTCAACAGAATAAACATGAAACCAGCCGTTCAACTATAATACATTTTGTGATTTGACGCCTAGGCCTTTTGGTGCCTTTACACCTTCTTCAGGGCATCTTTTGTTGGTTTGGAGTTCCAATAATTAATATAAAAACTGCATTTCGTCACATTTATAAACTTATATAAAATTTATAAAATCTCATAAAAGCACTGTCACTGAACTGTGTCTTCTGTGGCCTCCTTGCCGTGTGTCCATTGACGATGGTCAACAAGTAGAAACAAATACGCTGAACTAACTAAAATAGAAATAACAAATACCATGGTCTATGGACATGCAGCGAGGAGGCCACAGAAGACACAGTTCAGTCACGAGTTCTTTTATGAGATTTTATAAATTCTATCTAATTTTATAAATGTGACAAAATTCAATTTTTATTTTAATTATTGGAACTCCAAGCCAACAAAAGATGCCCTGAAGAAGGTGTAAAGGCACCGAAAGGCCTAGGTGTTATAGAAAACATTATGAAAGTAACTTTACTCAATGAGATTAAATCATCCAGTGGATAAAATGTGATGAATTACTTTCTCTCTAACAATAACAAGCTAATAATTTCAGAGGCAATTTAATGCATGGGTGAACCTGGCAGTTGTGGATGATACCAACTTAATAACAAGAAGATATGTTGGGTGAAATTAAATACTATTTTTTACACCCAAACTAATTCACCTAACTATAATAGAATTACAACGATGCCTACTTCATGTCCCTGTCATGCTTGCTTTCTCTCCCTTTTCTTCCTTTCAATACTCGCTAACCTCATCTCTCTTTCTTACAGCACAGCAGCTTTTTCACTTGCTTGCTCTCTTTTTCTTCACATTTTACCAACAATAAAACAATTACAACAAATATAAAAAACCAATGACTTTAACTTCATAGTTTTTTGGGTTATATGTTGCTGTTAGTCTTATCTTGTATTGATACTAGAAAATAGCCCGTACTTTGCCACGGTTAAAATGATGTTTCAATGCTTCCTTATCTGGATATAGTATGCTTTTTCCTTTTCCTACCAGTACGTAGATTTCAGAAATTAATTATAGCCTATCGTGAGTTTTATGCAGTTCCAAACATACCTGTGAACACTGATAATACGTATTGTTTCTCAACTGTTTGTTGACAGATGCATATGATGTGAATTTGATTTGATAAATTCAGTGTAATTTTCAGAAATTATATAATTTTTCAAGGTAAGGAGTGGTTATGTTTGAATTTTTATTATCCGCCATACTTCCAGGGTTAAACTATCAATATAGAATAGCAGATGCCGGCGGCTTCGCCCGCCATTAATAATTGACTCCAGGATTTTTAAGAAATTTACACTGGCAGTTTATAAAAAATGTTTGTGGTTCAGAGCTATGAAAATTGCAAGTTAAAATAAAATTAGAATATTTGTTCGTTGTGTTCATTTTATTAGGCCTTATATAATAAAGAAACCGTCTTCCTAATTTTGTACTCTTCCTGAAAGTTTACACTGCAAGAAACGAACATTGCCGAGTATACCCAATGTCTCACGAAGTTAGGGAGCGAGTGAGCACACTATTGAGGGCCGTTGAATTGTATAAGAGTAGATGATTTTATATTATGTCAAATTTTGACATGTCCAATATCAAATGTACTTCTGTACTCTATGATGATGACGAACGAATAAATAAATAAAACAAAACAAAATGGAGTCTTACAAATAAGTATTTCTTAAATTACTATTTGTCTAGTATGATTTATTATTTGGAAAAGTAATTTATAGCATATATTATATATTATATTTAGCATGCAGCCTTTATAGGTATCGTAAGTTGTATGCATATACTATAAAATAGACTCACATTTGACATTCAGTTTGATAGACGAGGTCGCTGATCCCAGATTATTGATAGCCTTGCAAGTGTACTCTCCTGAGTCTTCAGCATACACAGACAAGATGTCGAGAGCAGCAAAGCCAAAATCATATGTGGTGCGGAAACGATGACCTGTAGCATAGAAATGAAAATATTAACTGTCTTGTAATATGTGCTATGAAATGTAAAATTTAAAATGAACTCTATGTTCTTGTCTGAAATGATAATTATTCCAGGATAATTACTCACCACTCTGCAATGGACTTCCATTATGGTACCATTCCACTTTGAGGTTAGGATCAGGGTAGGGCTCGATGCGGCACTCATAGTGAGCGCTCTGTGCTTCCATCAGGTTGGTAGGGCCATTGAGTTGAGCAGTGAATTTTGGTGGTTGAGTTACAATCACTTCTTCATCTTCACGACGACGGTAGCGGCTGGAATCCTCCAGAACCGTCAGCTTCTCGAGCGCTCCCTGGTGCTGGCTTTCCAGTAGCAGAGATGCTTTTGCTGAAATATCACATTCATTAAGAATTTTTGAACTAGGCATTTTCTCACTAATCAAGACTAGATAGGAGATGGATTAACTAATAACTTAAAAGAAATGAACTTACATAGTACGACCAGGGAGGAAGATGTGACGGCTTCACCAAGCTCGTTGGTAGCTCGGCAGGTGTAGGTACCAGAATCTTCAGGATACACATACTTCATGTTGAGAGCAACATAACCAAAGTCGTGCATGGTTGTAACTCGGTTGGCTGGAAGAGAACAAGTCAAGACACATGAAATGTCTGTAATGAATTTATGTACTCCTATTAAAAAATTATGAATTATGAATATCCATTATAAAGTCCAGTTTTAGGCCGGTATTCATAGTCGCAATAAGTTGTACTTATATCCAAGTCGAACTTTAATCTCGTATTAAGTTGAGTTTCGGACACAAACAAGTCGGACTTATGACGTAGTTACTTTATAAAGTCAGACTTGACAAAGTCCAGCTTATTGCTATTCATAGTCACTAAAGTACGACTTATTTGTCGAAATAAGCTTGCCCAAGTCTTGCTAAGGTGTTTTGAATCTCTCTAAAACAATAATTAATATCGAAATAAATACATAAGCGTGCCGGTATTAATTCTGAACGGTCTCCAAGCTAATATATACGAAGGATATACTCAAGAAACTATTGAACAGTTTACTTACACGGTACATAATATGACTGGATGAACTGAATTCTTTGTTTACAAAGCACAGCGCCGTCTGTATTTTTATATCACGATAGCGAAATACGTACTCAGACGGCTTTGCTTTACAGAAAATCTGAAAAAAATCTTAAACACGATTGGCTAATTCTATTGTTATGGCAGTGAACGCATGATTTTTCATATTATTGAGTTCGACTTTAGTATGTAGAATAAGTAGAGCTTTATGAAGTCAGACTTAATAAAGTATGACTTTAAAGAAGACTATGAATACGAAAAACATATAAGTCGACTTGTCAAATAAGTTCAGCTTTATAAAGTCGGTTCTTAATTCACCGACTATGAATACCGGCCTTAATGTGCTAATTCCATACATCCATCCCTTGAAAATTCAGCCTCCCTTAAATCTATTCTAACATTGTCCTCCCACCTGCTTCTGGATCTTCCAGCAGGTCTTTTCCCTTCGGGTCTCCTAATTTTTTAGATATGTCTTTCCTCCCCCATGTCTAGCCCATTTCATCCTCTGTGATTTAATTACCCTTACTACGGTATATTCGGTGAAGAGTATAGGTTACGAAGCTCGTTATTATGCAGTTTTCTCCAGTCCCCGTTTTCATCTCTCTTTAGATCCAAATATTTCCCTAAGCCCCCTGTTTTCGAATACTCTCAGATTATGTTCTTCCCGAAGAGTAAGGGACCATGTCTCACATCCATATAATACAATCGGCAGGATAATTGTCTTATAAAATGTTATATTTACTTACATGCTTGAATAGGTACTCCATTGCGTAACCATTCCACTCTGAGTTTGGGGTCACCAACAGGTATGAGACGAGCTTCAAAGTGAATAGCTTGGTTCTCAGCGACCTTGAGATCTCGCATGGGCTGTGTGAAGACAGGAGCCTGTGTTACAGAGTCTTCCTGCACCACCTGGCGCTGGAAGCGAGATGAATCCTCCAGGTAAGTGATGCGGTCAAGAGCACTCTGGTGCTGAGACTCCAGGTAGATGGATTTCTTGGCTGTAATCACAAATGTGCAGCTTAATTTCATACAAAAAAAAATATATTCCCTTTCTGAACAATCAAATACATTTCATTCACAGTAAATTGCACTGCTTGAGTAGTATCAAGTTGGCTTTCAGGACACAGTGTAAGTTATTCAATGACCTGTACAGAGAGCGTACGAATGTACCGTAGAGGCACCGGGATGTGGGTCATGCTAGGGTATGCTGTAATATGTAAGGATTATGTGAATTCCCGATGAGGTCGATGAGATTTTTCAATTGGCCTAATCCTTCTGGTGGCACTATGGCCCTGGGGTCGACTCAGCCTCTAACAGAAATGAGTACTAGGAGCAATCCTGGTGGTAGAGGCGGCCGGTGCGTAAGGCTGACAACCTTACCACCTTCATGTGCCGAATGTCCAAAATCTGGGAGCCTCAACCTCCTGGAACCCTCTGGGCCTCCATGGCCTGTATAGGGATCACTTTACTTTACTTATGTGAATTAAGAGGTGGTTCAATAATGGGTTTATTTGGTTAGATATTTGATAAAATAGAGAATTATGTAGTAGAACAAAGAGAACATTTGTAAAGAATAGTGTTATATCATAAAGATGTAATATTGTGCAAGGCAGTAGCATTTCATCAAGTGAGGTACAGGTGTACGTGACTTTTGTCATGTACTGATGATGCAACGATATACCAATTGCTTCTAGAAGCTTCCTTAATCCCTGCAACCACTATGAAGAAATGCTACTCCAGCCTATATAAAGCCCTGCCTATTACGCAGAAGTATCTATCTCATCTAGTCAAATAAACCAGTTGCATTACTTCAAGTCTGCTGGTACGCTACAGAACCTTATGGGATAAAACAGCTGTAGGAAACTATTATTAAACCAGCTAATCTCTATGAAAATTTTACATATTCAACCTTCACAGCACCCCCAAAAAATTAGTTTTTTCTCAATTAATACAAAGCCTACAGTAATGAATAAAGTACCAGTGGAAAGTATTTTTTGTACCTACTTCTGACATAGCTTACTCACTACCCATTGTTTGCACAAACTCAGGTTTTAAGTCCTGTATTTGCCTCAGGCTGAGACAACTGAATACGCACTCTCTGCAATATGGTCTCTTATTTTATATCAAAATATGAAGTGAGAAAATGATTAAAGATTTTGTGGAACTTACACAGTGAAGCAACTATAATAAATTTATGTAAGATTTGAGGCTTTCCTGGCGAATCTTATGTAGAAAATCTTCTCGGGTTTGCAGCCAGGTGAGAAGTTTGTTGTGGTCCAATGTTTCCGAGGCTGACGCTGCCTCCATCCTCAGGGAATCTGAAGTGTTGAGTTTTAACGTGTTGGGCGGAGTCGACCAATCAGGAAGCAGCTGTTCTGTTTTCGGAAAACAGAACAGCTGCTCCCTGATTGGTCGACTCCGCCCAACACGGGTTGGTATATATATCCCTTACATGTTAAAACTCGACACTTCAGATTCCCTGAGGATGGAGGCAGCATCAGCCTCAGAAACGTTGGACCACAACAAACTTCTCACCTGGCTGCAAACCCGAGAAGATTTTCTATATAATAAATTTAATTTACTGTATGAGTTGACTATACACTCTTTTATGCTTCACTTACCATTATTTTGGTATGACATGTTTCAAGGAGCTTCCTCCTCATTTTCAAATACAACTGCCAAATTCTTCTCAGGAAGATCTTGATGTCCACATGGTGGAGATTTCCCTTGTATTTGAAAATTAAGAATGTCAATGTGTTGACATTGTATTGGAAAAGGAGGAGGAAGCTCCTTGAAACGCATCATACCAAAATAATGGTAAGTGAAGCATAAAAGTGTGTCTAGTGAACTCATATAGTAAATTAAATTTATGTGAGAAAATTATATTTTCCATGACCGGGGTAAAGAAAGTTATGTGAGTGCATCACATTAGATCTGTTAAAAATTAAATTGAAATCTAAGTTAGCTATTTGGAGAGTAGCTGTTCACCTCATAGGAACTAACTTAAAAATAAAAATAAAATAATCTGATTTTCTGAAAAATCTATTAAATAAATTTATAATTTTACATCCTCTATTTTTAACTGAACTTTTTTTTAAAAATTGAGGTACCTTCAGCTCTAACAAGATTTTACCATTAAGATATTAGTCTTGGTTTAATTAAACATATTCAGCCTATTGGTCTTGGCTAGGTAACACAATGAAAAAGTAAAAAATACCATATTGGCCCGAATATAAGACGACCTCACATATAAGACGACAATGGATTTTTGAAGGATAGTTACGAGAAAATAAATAAAAACAGCTTATTAGTACATTTTGCTTCACATAAAACGTAATTTTGAAGTTCATGTCATAACTTCTTCTCTCGCCTTTATTTAAGCATTGAGACAATGAAGATGCTTTTTTCCACATGGTCTGCCATGACTGGTGGTCAAAAAAAGCTTTGCACGTGGAGAATAGAGAAGTAACACTGCAGTACAAGCAGAAGAACAAATTTGGGAAAAATAAAATTCGGTAAAGTTCGGTGAATCTCACATGACTTTGATCTTGGGTCGGACATATGACATCGCATGGGGATTCCTGCTGCACAGCTGCATTCATGAGTGAGAGTTTTTGAAAGTGTTAGGCTGCACATATAAGATGAGTAGTTTTTATAAACACATTTTCAGGAAAAATCATTGTCTTATATTCGGGCCAACACGGTAGTTAGTTATTTCTTTTTCAAATGTTTATTTCCTGAGCTATGCATGCAAGATGATTTCTGTTTTATTAAAATAGGCTATCACTTCTTTTGCAAGGACAACTACTTACAGTGACAATTAAGGTTTGCTGAAGTCATGGCTTCACCAAGAATATTTTTAGCTCTGCAAGTGTAGGTACCGGAGTCCTCAGGATAGCAGTACAAGATGTCCAAGGCAACAAAGCCAAAGTTGTTGGTTTCAGAAAATCGAGAACCTAAGAAAACAAATGTAGGTAAGTATATTTCATCCAAATAAAAACCTTATTATCACAACTTCTTTCAACAACGAGAAGAATATTTCCATATGGTGCACCAGGAAATCTCAAGACATACATTATCAGTAACTTCATAGATCTGCTTAACAATTAAGATGTATTTAAGGGGGCACATACAGCTTTCAGTGAAATTCATAGAAATATGTGAATTTCATTATTTTTTCCTCAGTAATGAATTGCTCTACAATCTTGCAATCTGACATACTCTTTATTGACTACTTCTACAAATACATACTATTTTCAAAATTAATCAAACTGTTACAGTTACGGGTAATTATCATTATAAAATGGCAGTTACGTTTCGTAAACTGAAATGCCGTTTCTCTGATCATTTACACAAATATCGATTTCTGTGTGATTATTCAATTGAAAAATCCCAACAATCTCATCAGGGATTGAACCCGTGACACTCCAGTTTGTAGCTCAGTGTATCAACCAACTGTGCCCAGTCTGATTAGCATAATAAAAATGTTACGTTACATGTGAAATGATTGAGATAATATATTCTAAAACGTTTGTTACAAGGTCCACAGAATGTAGAATTAAATGGCTCTGCATGCACAGATATCAAAGACCCGCCCAAAACTCGTGTTAAATCTTACCTGACTTGACAGGCACATTGTTGTGGAACCATTCAACTTTCATGGTGGGATCGGACACTGGGATCAGACGACATTCAAAGTGAGCTCTCTGGCCTTCTTTGATTTCAATGTGCTTGAGGGAAGATGTAAAGATGGGTGCCTGCTTGGTTGATTCTTCAATGTATTCTGTACGCTGGAAACGAGAGCGATCCTCCAAGTACTGAATCTGCTCAAGACCTGATTCATTCTGTGTCCCAGTCAAAATCTGAGCAGTGCCTAAAATAACAAAAAATTCATTTTAATAATGTATTTTATATCTGAAATATCTGGTACATAATTTTTTCTTGTATTTTGCATGTTATATTTTATATGTTAGGCAGAGAATTTTATGTACCATATATTTTTGCAAATAGCACAACCTTCAAATAAGATGAAGGCATCAATTTTCGTCAAAGTTTTATAGTTTTAGTGTATATCTGTTCAAACTATCAACGGCCTATGAATTTATGCTTACAAAAAACTTAAAAAAGTTTTGTTTTATTTAAGGTTTTTTGGTTTAAGCAAAAACTTTGCAACCATCACACTATTATAATCCATAACGTGGGAAGTAGAAGTTAGGGGAAAATAAGTACAGTTAGTTAAAAAGAGTGTTGGCTATCCTTACTGGAACAAAGCTTCCTTGATCGTTTTTTATATTTTTTTTATTTTTTTTATTTAAATGGCATCAATGAGCACAGGCGCACCACAATGGAACAGAACAATATGTGCATTACGCATGTGCCATTTAATACATGTACCAGTATAAAGGGAAAAATACCATAAATAGGTTTTATTTTGCGGATTATGGTGTTTATGGTTTTACTTACAAAATCTGCATTATTTTGGGGCTTACATTAATTTGTCCACAAATGGTATCTAAAATCTTAATATTTCAAGATAATATGATAATGACATCAGAATACATCATGTTATATCAGGGCAGCGAAACTTTTCATTTTGGTACCATGAAAGTTAAACTTTCCATCTTCCTGTTTTCCTGTCTTTTTTATTTATTTTTATTTTTTATTTATTTTTTAACTGTGAGAGCATGACTTGTCTTGTGCGTAATGGTCGGGACACTACACTACCAACATATGAACTCTGCACATCAAGATAAGTATGAATTATTCATACTACTGTAAAGATTCAACGGCTGTACCAATTATTTTTTAAATATATATATTCGTAAATAATGCTCTTTTGGTACTTGTAAAAATTAAGTACTCTGACTTTCTTTATACGATGTACCAAAAATATCAATTACTGGCTCTGGTTATTCTAGTACAGCGTGTATAAAAATTTATAAATTATACCCTAATCAAAGAGTACTTACTTCTGCAGTTCAAAGTGCATTGTGTTTCATCAGCACCAACCAAATTGACAGCACGGCAAGTGTAGGTGCCTGAATCTTCGGCAATTAGATCGATAATGTCTAGAGCCACATATCCAAAGTCATGGATTGGACGGAATCGGTGGCCTGGAATAAAAAATTACATTATATGTTGTTATATATCTTTACTCATGTACTGCATGATCAATTCTACAGAAGAATTGAATGATTAGATTTACTAGACTAAATACAAAAAGTTCCTTCTACAAAAGATATAGTCAATTTTTAAAATAACACAATTAACTTAAATTAATAAGAAATTATTAAGAAGAACTAGCTTCTTCAGCTACAGAACTTACTAAATGATCAATGACTTAGTTATGGTTCCCAAATGGTGCTACTCTAAAATGATGACACAACTATAATTTTTAAACGCTACACCTGTGAATCTGATAATTAGCACTATAAAGTCTAGAAACTTCTTGATAAATAATTTTCTTAATGAAATGAAGTCAAGTAAAATGCTCTATTATTAGAAAAAAAAAGTATTACTAAAAAGACTTATATCCAAGACAAAAAGACTTATATAGCCTCTCCGGGGCTAGTCAACTCAGGAACTCTACGAGCATCATAGCCTCCTGGAGGAGATTCTGATGGCAAATATTAGGTACACTTATATTCCTGCGCAGGCCCGACAGACGTTGACTTCATGCCACCTAATAGGAAACTTAAAGTATTTCTAGGATGTGAAAAGTTTGATAAATTTTGTCTATAGGTTCCAATTTCAACGTCCCCTAAATCAATGACATGGGAGCCACGGTATACAGTTTTCATGGATATACATAATGAAAATCCATCTATATTGGTCAGGTTTGAACCTACAAACTCCGAAACAAGCAGCAGATACTACCTCCGCGTCACAGAGCTTGACAAAGATTTGACAAAGTTCACAGATTCAGAGATGCAAAAAATTGAAATATTTTACTAGAGAATTTCTGCAAACCAGTACAAATTCTAAATAGACATCTATAGCAAAACCTTTAATGAAAGACTACTCTCCTTTGTCTTTCCATGTATTTTTGACATATTTTTGTTTGTTTTGTATATATATTTTTTTCTTATAATCTGTGCAGTCTCTATTCTATTACTTTGTAAAGTCTGCCTATGATGTACTTTTGACTGTCCCTTTATGCCAGCCATATGTGCTCTTTGGGACCTTTAAGAAATAAATAAATAAAATAAAATAAAATAAGACATTATAATGATACTTACTAACCAAAAAGGAAATTTCAGCCTTCTTTAATGATTGAAGATTAATTTATTAATTCTTGAAAATGAAAATAATGAAAATTTGCTTACCGACTGTAATTGGTCGACCATTCTTGTACCATTCAACTTTAAGGTTTGTATCTGTGACAGGTTCCAGCTTGCACTCAAAATGAGCATGTTGGCCCTCCCTCATGTTCTCCTGGCTTTTTGGCTTGGTGAGGAAGCGAGGTCTGATGTTCACCACTTCGTCAATGTACTCTGATTTCCTGTACCTTGAGGAATCCTCCAAGTACTGGATCTTCTCTAGCCCTGATGGATGCTGAGAGTCTAGGATTAGATCTTTCTTGGCTGAAAGCAAAAATGACAATGTAATAAATTAAATTCCTTTATTCACCATACAAAATTAGTTCATGATTTTTTGGTTTGGTCAAATAAGAAAAAAAGAACAGAAAAAAGATTATTAAGATTAAAACTTTAAAACACTTATGCACCACTTACGTCAAACATAAAATTAGTAGGACATGTTTTGGGAGACCTTCTCCCATCCTCGGCTACTGGTCTACTCGGCTACTGAGTTGACCAGTAGCCGAGGATGGGAGAAGGTCTCCCAAAACATGTCCTACTAATTTTATGTTTGACGTAAGTGGTGCATAAGTGTTTTAAAGTTTTAATCTTATTATTCAGCTGTGCCACGGTTTTTAACAACTTCTTCGTAATTTTTTACAATTTTACAATTTTAGAAAAAAGATTATTAAGAAGAGAGAAAATTAAAAGACTAATCAGAGAAAAAATACGATGGTTGTAAGAGTTATGTGTGCATTATAAAATATCTCTTCCAATAATCATAATAATTTAATATATTCCATAAACAGCAAAGTTTTTAATGAATTATTTCATCAGACATTCATCCCTTTCCTCTCACCCATTTATTTCTAGCATGATATTTCCAGCTATTTGATGTAACTCCTAGAAATTTTCAGTATTTTTACTCAAATTTGATAGGATTTTGAATAATAAATGTTTCATATTAAAATTAAGACTTCTTTCCAAATTTTTCTTCGGTAAAAGTTACAAATTCATAATTTTTTAACTTCAGTTTTGAAGATAATTTTGTAATTATTTAAACAGTTAAAACTGTCAAAATTGTGTAAAAATCAATTCAGATAATACATAACAGCCTTACTAATAAAAGCTGCATATATTTACACTGAACGGTTGTTTGATTGATCACCCCACAAGTTCTACATAAGCCGTGTTACTAATAAACCCAGCATAACAGCCAAGGGTTACATCGGGTTTGAATATGAAATGTGATCGAACAAGTAATGCTGGTGATGACATTACTAGCCCTCGGCTGTGAAAGAAGCAAGTGACTGCAGAATAACAATGTCACCATCTATCCGAGCAGTGAACAAACAGCAGTGTATCATCTGCTGAGAGAAAATCAAGTTCCAGTATTTCATTATATTGTTTTCAGAAAGCTGTAATCATGGGTAAAATTATGGAAATATGTCCCTCAAACAAGGAACAATGTTTATAATTCCACAAAAGCAGCTCAGAATGTTTCCTAACAAATTACCTTAAGAATGGATGCATAACCTCAAAATTCAATCTCAGAGATCTAAGAAACAACCACCTGTTACAGATATCAGTCATCTCAATTATTTATGTCACGCTTATACAAGGGTGTTAGACTGTGTAAAGTGTTATGCAAGGATTATTAGTGATTTTTCTCCACAGCTGTGTATATTCCTGGTATAAATGTTACAAATGGATTATCAGTAAGACCGTAAATGTATTATATATACATTTTACTGTGTAACTTTCATATTATCCATATTTCTAGTAATTTTTACTCCATATTCTCCTGGGTTCCTTCATTCTCCTCCTTCCAAAGCCCAAGGCGCATTGGCTGAATATTGAATATTGACTTCTCTTTTTGAAAAAATGAGATAATGACCTATATTTCAAACTCTTAGTTTAGGTACACATAAGATGCACATATTACAAAACCAATGTTCCAATACTAAAATAAAAAGTATTCTATGTCACGATAAATATGAATCTCCTCGGTATTCATAGCTTTTCCTCTCATTTTCTCTTACTTCGATGGGAAATTCTTGGGTGGCAATAAGTTATCACTGTACACCTGTACAACAAATATTTTAAAAATCTGATTTTCTTTTAGAAATGAGAGAAGAGAAAATGACACAAGATTTACTTACCAACAACTCTGACGGAGCAAGATGTCACAGCTTCACCGAGTTGGTTTCTTGCCTGGCAAGTGTAAACTCCAGAGTCAATTGGATAAACACCCAGCAAGTCAAGGGCAACATAATCAAAGTCGTAAGCAGGCCTGAAACGATGACCTGTAACAAGAAAAGGAAAATATTTATAAAATAAAACAGTTAAGTTTAACACCAAGAGTAAGTGCAGCAGAATATAAAACTTAAGCCTCTCGCTAACATTCCAAATAATGGTGGGGAGGTCCCTGAACAGTACCCCCTGCGATTTGTGGTAGAAAGTACGAAACGCCTAGCCCATGTTCTGAGTGCCAACTGTGACTCCCATATCCCGGTGTACCACCAGGCGTTCTCTATATGAGATACCAACCCAGTGGCGACTTACAAACTCGTAAGTGCTTTAAGATCCGGGCTTCAATAATATTTATTTGATTTTCATGTAATCTGTTTTTGCTTATTTTGGTGCTAGCATTTTTCATGCTTATTTGTATGCTGTTTCATTCTTCTTATAAACTCAGGATCTAGAAATGATACTGTTGCATAGATCCTATTAACCTGGCCTGGGATTGAGCTTGCAAATTTGGAAATAGAAACCCAGAGCATACGCAAGGATTTCCACCCAGGCCAACTTTTTCGACTTTGCAATCTGGTCACAATAATCTACGTCAACATAGAAAAAATCAGGTGCGTGGAACGCCACGCGACAGAAGTGAAACTTCTTTGGCAACGTTGAGAGTGAAATAGAGGAATACATATAATTATATCGAACGGAAGAAGGAAATCACCTGAATAAAATAAGAAATTCACTTTTTCAGCATTTTAAATCGAATACGTATACAACAATAACACAGTTCTGATGAACTAATGCCCAAACTGTCACTGATCGCAGCCACTGTGTTTGTTTACATGAACAGGACACTTTGGTTAAGTTTCCGAGAATGTTATTGACATGTAAACGATGCTCATGCAACGAGTAGAGGCATCTATAATGGTGAAGGGCTCAGCACACCACTAGCTCGAAGCAGTAATAGCCCCCCACTCAATGCTTGATACATTTCCCCTGCACGCTCCTGTGGCCCCACTCTTTCGATAACAACTCTATGCTTACTACTTACCCCCACTAATTTCATGACAATTTTGTTCGTAACGCTAGAGCGTTTACTCCTAGCACGCCTAAAGAAGTTTCACTTAAAAAATTTGAAGAATTATTCATACCTGTAGGAACTGGTTTTCCATTGACGAACCATTCTACTCTCATGCTGGGATCACTGACAGGCTGGAGTCGACATTCCAGATGTACGTTGGTTCCTTCGACTGTTTCTAAGTTATGCAGTGGCCTTGTGAACTGTGGAGCTTGCACAACGGTCACATCATCCATTACATGGCGGCGGAAGCGAGCTGCATCTTCCAGCATCTGGATCTGCTCCAGGGCAGCTTCATTCTGGCTATCAGTTACAATATCTGATCGGCCGATCACCTGAAAATATTCGTTGCAGTTTCATATAATTTAAAACTCAAATAAATTGTCAAAAGGGAAACAAACTAAGAGAATTAGAATAAAATAGATTGACACCCATCATAAAAAAGAAACAAACTAAGAGAATTAGAATAAAATAGATTGAAACCCATTTTAACGTTCCCACTTTTAAGGTATTGGCATTTTTAAAGAATAAAATTTGTAGGGCCTGCAGAATTGCAATGATAATAATATATTTAATTCCTACTTTTAAGGAACTCCTGTTTTTAAGGAATAAATACTTTCAGGTTTTACAATTATTTACCCTGCATGGCATAATCTAGGTTTGTGACAGGTTATCAGATTGCCTACATTGTTTCATGATAAGATTGATTCCGTGCATTGTTCCCCCTGTCATGACCACCTGCCTTAACCAGTACAAATTATGCCATTCTTAAGTTGTATAAGTGCTCATTTTTATCACGATTTTTCTTTCATTTTGTAAATTATTAAGAACAAACTGAGTTTATAAATGAATTCCTTAGGTTCTGAAGAACATTGCAACCTCAAATGTGACCGTTTTTTGTGTTTCTAAGAAAAGATATTACAGAATACAAAGTGCCAAAAATCCCGTTTGGAACTGCTTAATTTTTTTTTAACATGACAAATGTGAAGGTGGATCAAAAAGTAACGCACAACAATTTTTTCTGCATAGTATTGTGGCTGGGATGTTGAACTTTCACCAAGATGGACTTTGAAGCTTCTACTACGGATGCTATTTTGTCTCATTTGTAGCTCTAGCGAGAGAAGCGTGAACTATGCAACAAAGATGGCATGAATGTTACTATCATCCACTTGTGAAGAGCAGCAAGGTGTAGTGCTCAAACATTGGTAAAGTTGCGTCGTGCCCTTCGTGACAAATGCTGTAACATTCATACTGATGCTGTCAAACTTCTTCACGACAATGCTCACCCCATGTTGCTGCACCTGTTCGTGAGAAAATCAACAAATTTGGTTGGGATGTGCTCCAACATCCTCCACACAGTCCAGACCTGGCACCATCGGACTTTCATTTGTTTAGTCTCATGAAGAAATTCCTGACCGGTAAACGCTTTGTGTCAAATGCAGAAGTGAAAACAGCGGTCTGCAGATGGCTATACTCCAACCGAACAACTTCTATGAACCGGGTATTTTGAAACTGGTATCACGATGGGAGAAATGTATTGAGAAACTTGAAGACTATATAGCAAAATAGACAAAAGATGTCCCTTCATGTGTGCATTTGTTTGTAATAGTACCTATTAAACTGTTTGCAAAAAAAATTATTGTGCGTTACTTTTCGATCCACCCTTATATAATTGCATCTGAGATAAAGATCATATATGCATTTGAAACAACATACCTTGACATCATTCTGTATTATATTACTCTGTGAAAACAAATGAGTTACAGTGGTACCTCGAGATACGAGTGCCCTAACATACGAGTTATTTGAGATACGAGCTGTCGAGCGAGCGAAGTTTTGTTTTGAAATACGAGCGACATTAGAGATACGAGGAACGGCCAGCTGCGATGCTGCACACGGCCCGTCTCGCGCATTATCCCATGTATTTCCCCAGAGTGCTTGTTTACCTCGCTGTCGAAGCATCTTTGCTAAGTTTTTCTAGGGCTTTGCGCTTTTTGTGCATTTAAATACTTTATCACATTTCTTTTTATAACCATGGGTCCGAAGAAAGTGTAACAAACATGTATGTACACTTTATAAAACCAGTTTTTTTTTTTTTGCTTTACATTCTCTTTTATTATGTTTTTAAACAATATTTGTCATTTATAAATACATTTTTCTTATTCAAAAACACGTAACAAAAACAATTGGGGGTAGCATTTTTGGGGCTGGAACGGATTAATGGCATTTCAATTAATTTCAATGGGGAAAATTGCTTTAAGATACGAGCAAATTGACATACGAGCAAGATTACGGAACGAATTAAACTCGTATCTCGAGGTATCACTGTATTTCATTACCATCCTAATATCTAACAACAGGCCTTTAATATTTTATTAGAAAAGTAAATAATTCACAGTGAAGTCATAATAACTTGCAGGATTTCTTACCTTGACGCATGCTGAGGTGTGTGCGGATCCCAAGTGGTTTGTAGCTCTCACGGTATATTCACCGGAGTCCAGAGATGTCACATGGATTATGTCCAGAGCAACAAAACCAAAGTCATAGTAGGTGCGGAATCGTGATCCTGAAATTAATCGTAATGCAATAAGTAACACGATTTACAAGTATAGTGTATCATAATACAATTTAAAATTGATTCTGTTACAAGGCATGAATTATTGTAAACTGTATACATGAGATCTTAAAATGTTGAACCACATATTGCTGTTACTACCAGCAGCTCGATTGCTAATTTAGGGAAGTCTTTCCAGAGTCTCATGAAAAATGAAGGCACAGTTCCTCTAGCACCCATTATTAAGCCAAATACTTTTATAGAATCTAGATGGTATTTTTGTTTGTAAAACGGAATATCAAGATACGTTTATATATACAACAAGCACGTGCCTGTGGCTTCGCCCGCCATTATTTACTCAAGAGCTAGATGTCTTATTTGAATAATTTATTTAACAGAAAAATAATTATACCATTATGTTTGTTAACACTTACAGCGTTTTTATACAAAATGCATGAATTACATAATTTTATTCTTATTTATATTGTTTTTCCATAACAAATATAAGTAATTAAATGAATAGAACGACATAAAGATTTGAAATGAAATGATTAAAACGTACCATAGACTCATGAACCTTACCCAAATCATGCATAAACAATTAAAACAATTGATAATTGAAAAACTAAAATCCCAGTTTTTAATGAACATTTCATGATTAAAGTGCGATGCATGGGGAAAAAAACAACCTCAGATTCGAGTATCATAGCCCTAAAAACTTCACATAGTGTGTTTCATCCAAGTAATTCAATGATCTTTTTTTTCCCGGTTGCTAAGGCATTTAATCTCACAACTGAATACTGTCTTGTTAATAGGTGACGTTGGCTGTGTGTTCATGACATATATAACTACAAAGTTTGCTTTTTATATATAGTAGATTTTTTTTTTATATATTAACTTCTTCAGGTTGGCCAGTATGATGTTCGAAACAAATGGTGGGATCAATTATGAAGCCTTTCTTGAAGTTAGGTTGAAATGCAATCATGTCAATTCTATGTAAACTTGTTGATATTCTGATAGCCCTGAAAACCTTCCATGTCTTTCTTCTTGTGCATCTTTGTGTTGGTGTCTCTTTTATTAGCCATCATTTTCCTTGAAATTCATCTGCCAAAATGAACAAAATAAAAATCTTACCCAATCTAAAGTAAGAATGTCATACTTACCAACAGTGACAGGTCGGCCATTGTAGAACCATTCAACACGCATGGTTGGATCACCCATTGGTTCCAAACGGCATTCAAGATGGATGTTTTTACCTTCACCAACGGGCTTAGGATCTGAAAGTGGCTGTACAAAGATTGGCTTTGACTTTGAAATTTCTTCAATATGATACTGAGGTTCGATGAACTTTGATTCTAATTGTTGAGTCTTTTCGAATGTGCTGCGATGCATGCTGGTGGTATCTATGCTGGAGCGCACTGAAAAAGAAAATATGCACTATAATACCATTGTTGTTAATGTCTCTTGACTCTGCTTGCTTGGTTTGATAAAATAATCACTTTTTTATTTATTATTTGAAATAATAAAAATAATAAATAATATAAAAGAGCAGTGCACAGATACAACTTTCAAAGAAAATCTTGACAAATTTTTAATTGAAAAATGTTTCTAGAAACCTAATTTATTTCGTTTTCTCATGAACTGTATTTGTATTTCATGAATAAGTATGATACTAAACTAACTATTAACTAATTAAGTTATACTGCTTTTGTAATTCTGCATTTTGTATTATTTAATTAGTAAACTTCATTGGCAAGCAGCGAAAAATAAACGTAATTATAGTCTTACCTTCAACTTCCATAGTTGCAGACAGCTGTGCTTCTCCAAGAGCGTTTCTTGCAACGACAGTGTAAGTACCAGCATCTTCAGCTCGAACACTCAAGATGTCAATGGCAACATATCCAAAATCATGGTAAGTCTGAATTCTATTGGCAGTTTGAATGATTCTTCCATTGAAGTACCACTCAATCTATAATGGACATAAGTAATTTGAAATAAATTCACTGCTGAATTTATTGAGGAATATAGGTGAAACTTTTGTTGTCCACTTTAACGCTAGAGACATGAAATTTTCTACTGGTAGGCTACATTTGTTCTATTAAACATCTCGTCACCTGAATATTGGAGTGTACCATGCCTAACAAGGTAGAGTTTGTGGAAAGCAAGGAAGCTATAAATTCTGAAGAAATTCAGAAACAATGTGATACAAATTATTTTGGTATTTAGAGGTGGAAAATTGGTTTCACAATACGTAAATAATGATGCATCCCTAAACTTATTTACTTATGCATGGCAATAGACAATTCCTAAGCAAGTTAAAGGAATATTATCTATTTTATGGAACTGGAGGTTCATTGTCATGCTTACTTGAGCCTGCCATTCAACCCTATTCTGTGCTAACATCATCTACCCATCCCTCACAAATCCTACTTCCCTTAAATAAATTCTAATAGTGTCCTCCCACCTACATCTAGATCTTCAAAGTGGTCTCTTCCCTTCGGGACTCCCAGTCAAAGTTTAAAATATACATTACCTCTTTTTTCACACAAAAAAGAAATTAGTACACTCTAATACTCAGCTGATGATATACACTAAAGATAAATAGATTTTTCATCTACCTCCCTACTTAATTCCTTTATTTATTGATAGTTACTAAAGTAATGGCTGAAATACAAATTAATAAGAGATATCTGTCCACGTACCTGTAGCGTCATATCATTCTGGGGCTCAACTCGCACTTCAAAATGAGCTCTCTGGCCTTCTACAATTTTGTTTGTTCCCTTGAGAGGTCCCATGAACCTTGGTTTCTGAGTAACAGTAGTTTCTTCCTGGACGTTGCGGCCATATCGGCTGTAAAAAGAATTTCTGTTAGTATCTGCACATCTGGAGTCAAGACAATGTGAGGCTAATTTTTATATTTTTTCAGAGTACTGTAACATTAAAACAATTCACAGCTTAAATTGAGGGGTGGCTTTGATTTAGATAAATGTAGTATTTCATTTCACTCAGAAATATATTTTTTCAGTTGTAACCCTTGGAGCCGGTTTTACATGCTAAGCATACTGCGGCGGATAGATGTTTCATGAATTCATTGAGCTAGGCAGTCTCTTAATTCTAATATCTCAGTCATGTATTGACCAATTTGTAAACTCTTTTCACAAGGATAAAGCTAGATCGCCAATCCACGAGCGGAAATAATTTTTGTTCTGTTAACTGTAGAGTTGTGAAGGAAGGAACAATTGTTCCCCTGACTAAAACTTCCCTTTTTAATAGATATGGAAGGGCTGTGAACTTTCTCAAACAAGGTCATCCTTCCAAAAATCCTCAACTACATTTTACAGACTTACACTTCATAGAAAAACACACTGCCCACGGGAAAGAATTCAGAACCACAGAAGCGATGCGTAGTATGAAAAAAGAATAAAATAAAACAGGATACTACACAAATTGAGGAGCGTTTTTTCAAAAGCCGATATCTACATGGATATCTCAGTGCAAGAGGTGACTAAGTGTCATCAAGAAAAGTGCTAATATTTGTGTGTATTGACCGCAAAGATCGTATTTTATCTACGCCAAACATGACTAGCAGCCATTACTGTGTCTGTAACTGATACAGCAAGGCTGTTTGTCATGTTTGGCTTAGATAGAATACGATCTTTGCTGGTCAATACACACAAATATTAGCACTTTTCTTGATGGCACTTAGTCACCTCTTGCACTGAGATATCCATGTAGATATCAGCTTTTGAAAAAAGCTCTTCAATTAATGAAAATATCTGTTGAAAGTTTTGTAACTTGAAATTAACAATTTGTTTTTAAAATGCAATACGGTAATTTCCAACTCTGATGTATAAAGACAAGTACGACACCTAAATATTGATGCAGGTTAAATCCTGAGGATTTAAATGTCTGGCTTGACGGGCTAAAACTTTATGAAGGAAAAAATATTTTTTTAATTGATTTTTTTAGATGTAAAAATCCAAAGGCAATGCATCCAATGGAGGATTAATTTACTCAACTTCAAGTAAATATTTGTTTTCTGACACACTGAAACGCATAGGCCTACCTGCTATCCTCCAGATACTGAATCTTCTCAAGGCCGCCAGGGTGCTGGCTCTCCAGAATAATGTCTTTCTTGCTGATCACAGTGAGTTGAGCTGTGGTCTGAGCTTGTCCCAGTCGGTTGTACGCACGGCAGGTGTATACACCAATATCGTGAATTGTCAAGTGTTTGATAGTGAGGGCCACATAACCGAAGTTGAAGAAAGTAGTAATTCGAGAACCTGAAACACAAATAATACGGTGTTTAAGTATCATAAGTTTATTAAATGAATCTCTTTCACTCATTTGACATATTATAGGTCTCCAAAATTCCAGACATCTTTTACGCCTGGAGACTCCCTTACACTGCATTTAAATACAGTCAACACTTGATAAATCAAATCTCAATTTCTCAGACATTAGATAACTCGGATGAAATTTTCCACTGATCTGCGACCATTCTACAGAAGCAACTACAGAGACAATTACAGTGGTAATTGTTTGAAAGCAACATCAGAAATATGCACAGAAGAGGACAGCCAGCTTCTTTAAACCTGTTTCTGTAGTAGTGAGTGGATCAAACTCTTACTAAAACATTAAGTACATTAGAGAATATTATAGGATAAAAATTCCTCGGACACTGGGACTTGAACCCAGAACCTTTGGCTATTTGCGCCAATGCTCTACCAACTGAGCTAAGCCGGAGTTCAATTCACAGCGCCAGATGGAATCTCTCTCCTATGACTGATTGGCTTAATGGTCTACCTCACACATAGGCGTACCGAGGGGGGGGGGTTTTGGGGGTTTGAACCCCCCCCCCCCCATTGATTAAAAAAAGGAAAATCATATAATTTTTTAAGTCTGCCCATAAATTACTTAATACAAGTATAAAGCGTGGGAAGCTTAAAACTCGTTATTTTGCGTCTTAATTTTTAAAATTTTCCAGGGGTAAAACCCCAGAAGCTTAAAACTCGTTATTTTGCGTCTTAATTTTCAAAATTTTCCGGGGGGCTCCCCCGGAGGCTTAAAACCCGTTGTTTTGCGTCTTAATTTTTAAAATTTTCTGGGGGAGGACCCCCCTCTCTCTGGGGGGTATTCCTTTATAACCCCCCCCCCTTATGGTCGGCCTGGTTACGCCTATGACCTCACAGACAGACAAGTTATGTCATATGCAGTACTGTGAGGCACACAAAGTAGTGATTTTTGTGACCGGGCTCCCACTGTTATTGTACAGTTAACATTCAAGATAGATATACAGTACAAGCATTCAGGCAATCAGTCACAGGAGAGAGATTCCATCTGGCGCTACGAACTAAACTCCGGCTTAGCTCAGTTGGTAGAGCATTGGTGCGAATAGCCAAAGGTTCTGGGTTCAAGTCCCAGTGTCGGAGGAATTTTTCTCCTATAATATTCTCATGTAATGTACAACAGAGACAATAATCTGTGGTTCATGAATACTTATATATCTATTAAGTACAGTAACATAAGTTTTGTATCACATTAAAATAAAAGAGTTCAACAGGCAAAATGTCAATTTTTCATTGCTGATGTCCAACTTCATTTCCTCTTAATTTATTCACCACTTCTTGTACTTTATCAAAAAGATGTGACATGGTAGGCAGAAACCCGATCAGTTCTTTTTGTTCAATCAACTTTAACCTCTTTTTTCTCAAAATACCACGTTTCTATGCCTAATATTCAAACTGTTATAACTCCTAGTAGGTCTCAGTGAAACGATAATTCTTTCACACTGGCCGTATGTAGGGTTAGGAGGAAAACAGAATTAAGGCTAGTTTACATGACGAAATTAGGTTTCGTAAGTAAGTTTTGCAACTGTTTTTTGCTTGAATGCGCAAGCGCAAGATGTACTGGCGACAATGAGTTACAAAACTACGTAGTTTCCAACTTTTCACGAAATTATAATAGTAATGTTGATATTTTACGCTTATTTAGCTTGTTCGCGTTTCGTAAAGTGAAATGGGGAAGTGAGGAAATTGTGAAATGCCTGTATTCATACGTGTTTCAAACATTTATATGGGATTTTAATAACTTGAACTTCAGAAATAACATGAAATATGTGGTTGTATTGGAAAGAAATGATTCTTACTTGTATTAATATCCCAGACATGGATTTAATGTCTATTTCCTTTCCGTCCACTTAATTAATAGTATATAAATAATAACTTGGCTTCAAAGTACCTACAAATGTAGGACACCATTGGATGTGTGTTCTCAACGGAGAAA
Source organism: Ectobius pallidus (assembly GCA_964059195.1). Taxonomy (NCBI): domain Eukaryota; kingdom Metazoa; phylum Arthropoda; class Insecta; order Blattodea; family Ectobiidae; genus Ectobius; species Ectobius pallidus. Next base: position 168,988,014 of record CAXKWD010000006.1, read on the forward strand.
CCTCCCGTGGTCTGCCTTGTATTCTGAATCAGTTGAGGAATTTGATGTTGTACTGGCATGTTGTCATGGTAGCTCAATGGTAGAGCATCAGCGCGTTAAGCTGGAGATCCGTGTTCAAATCCCGGTTATGACATAAAAAATTTTTCAAGCTGATTCTTACTTGTATTAATATCCCAGACATGGATTTAATGTCTATTTCCTTTCCGTCCACTTAATTAATGTGTGTAATTAGTTTCAAGAAATCACTTTCATGAAAGTGGTTATGAAACCTAGTGTCATCGTGTAAACTAGCCTTTAGAGTTTCCACCCTAGCCTACACACGGCCAGTGTGAAAGAATTATCGTGGCCTATTAGTGGTTTCCTATGAAGCCTGGGCCTTAAAGTAGTTAGAGGTTGTAAGTTGCCACTGGGTTGTTATCTCATATTGAGAATGCCTGGTTGTAGGCCTATACTGGGATATGTGAGTCAGTTGGAGAATTTAATGGAGTACCAGCTTGTTGCCATGGTAGCTCAAATGGTAGAGTGGTTGCATTGAGAGCTAAAGATCCTGGTTCAAACCCTGGCTATGGCATTGAATTTTTCAGGGTGATTTTACCTTTTTACCTTAATTATAATTCCGATTTATTGTAAGATATTTACATGGTTTTGGTACTAAATTGTAGGAATTTTGTTCTTTACAAGAATAAATAAATAAATAAAAATTTAGAAAAGTGTACCAAATGGTCCCCTTTTAGTTTTTGGGAACACATATGCATCTGGTGCACATCAAAACTAAGAATTCAAAATATCTTATTTTATCCACTGTGTTAAATAACTTTAATTTTTACAATAGACATTTTATTTCAGTGGAAAGTGTGGACTCAATTTATATATATATATATATAATTAAGGAATCGCGCACAATGTGCATTATCTTAACCTACCCAGTCCTGAACCCGGGAAAGGGATTTTTCACTACTGAAAAATACCCGACCCGGCCGGGAATCGAACCCGGGCCGCCGGAGTGGAAGGCAGATATATATATCTATATTTATGATGTTTTACAAAAAGTGGTATTAGTACACTTCAATACATAGCTGACGGCATTGATAATAACACATAATACATTTATGTATTATACTTACTTGCTTCAACTGGGCGGCCATCTTTGAGCCACTCCACCTGGAGTGTGGAGTCACCAACTGGTTCCAGTCTGGCTTCAAAGTGAGCGAATCCACCTTCTCGTACGTTGAGTTGATCCTTGATGGGTGACTTGAATTCAGGTGGAGAAGTGCTCTCAGGCGCTTCCTGGACGTATTTGTACTGTTGTTGTTGCTGATAGGCTTCCAGCTCCTCAACCTTTTCAATGTAGCGCTGCTGCTCAGGAATTCCCAGGTCACCAGTCACACTGGTTCGTGCTACAACACAATAAGCAAAATAAGGATTTAATGCATTATATAGTTTTTAGTAAAAGCTCTCTAATTTATACTTCCTTACTCAGTGGCAATAGACTTCCTAAGCAAGCTATAGAAATATTGTCTATTTTGTGGAACCCGGAGGCTCATTGCCTCGCTTACTTGAGCCCACCATTCAACTCTTTCTGTGCTAACTCCATCCAACCATCCCTCGCTAATCCTACTTCACTTAAATCTATCCTCATATTGCTTCCAAGTGGTCTTTTCTGGTCGGGTCTCTCAGTCAATATTTATGAGATATGTTTTTTCTCCCCCGTGCTCAGCCATGTCCAGTGAGGAGGGTCAACCAATCAGGAAGTATCAGGATGATGGGTCCACCAAGCAGGAATTTTGTTTGTTCTGCAGATAATCAGTTCTTTTCTGAGCCAGTCTTTCTCTTCAGTCTAAATTACGAATACAACCATTCCAAATGGAGCTGATGTTAAATCCTCCATCTCGATTGAAATTGTTTGGCTCCAATTTGATCTCAATGGCTTTTCTGATTAGCCTGTCCCAAAGGCCAACTGATTTAGAAAATACAGTCGTGTTGGCGAAATAAACTTGGTTTTGTTTTATTTGGGGCAGGAGCATCGCCAGGAATTTCAATAAGGGGGGGGGGGGGGCAAACTCAACACAATTTCAAACACAGCATTTCTTACTTATTAGGCTAAACTATACAGTATTAAGAATTAATTTACTATTGTGAACAATAATTCTGATATTAGGACAATAAAAATTAAGTAACTGCACTGAGAGTTAAATTCTACAATGAGGCTAATCCAAATTGAAGTGATAAGTTATGAGGCAAGTATCAGAATTTTATTGCTATCAATTGAAAATAAAATTCAAATAACTAAATAAATTAATATTCACATAGTTTCCCACCAAACCCAAATTTTGAACGGCAGCTGAATTTGACGAGGCTACAAAGTTTTTAAATTTATCAGTTTATATTCTTCTGAGCAATACCTTTTTTTTTTTTTTTTTTTTTATTATTATTTTTTTTTTATTTTTATTTTTTTTTATAATCAGCATGCTTCATTGCTTGCATCGCAATACTACATGCTATGTTAACATTTCTAAGTATCTACGATGTTCCTTTCCTTACATTATCAGTATCCTAATATATATATATATATATATATATATATATATATATGATACAGCACACCACTTCACACCTCACCAGTACACAAGTTCTGCTGATAGTTTACATATGTTGAGGATCACCTTCACTTTCACTTCACGATTGCTGTTATTTACAATTTTACAGCGTTCCCATCTCCTACTGTATTAATTTTCTATAGCACTAGTTTACAAGTCTAAGCTTAATAATGTACTTATTCAATTACTGTAACCCTAACAATGTGCATACACGTTATGTTATCTACATATTTACAATGAGTTAAAATCTATTGATTGTATAAACTTTTTGAACAGTTTATAATATTTTGCAATAAGTTGATCTGGAGCAGCTGGCCACTTTCCATGATTCGCCACTATTTGTTGTCTTAATGTGTCCCTCTGATGCTGAAGGAGCAATACCCTTGGTGAAAGATTATTAAAAAATACAGTGATGCCATTATAACTGTATAACTGTATGCTGTTAGAATTAAATGTGGAGCCTCGTCGACAACACACTGTAAACTACTGTTATCAAACTTGGCATTCTGACTCTTCCTGCAATGTTTGTTCTTAATTACCTACTTTATGTATTTAAACATCTGGACAAGTTTACTAAATGTGAAGAGATCTATAACTATGACACATGCAATAGAGGCAATTTATATATTAAAAAATGTAAATATGCTAAAACATTTAATACTTATGAAAATGTCTCTTTGAATCTGTATAACAGCCTACCTTTCAATATAAGACAAATGTCTTACTGTGCTTTCAAGAGAACTTTGCAATTTTACTTAAGAAATAGTCACTAAACCGCATCCAGGAATTTTATTCTATACATTGGATGTGAATTTTATATGTTTTGATGTTTCTATACATTTTCTTTTAATGACCTGCAAAAATAAATATCTATCTATCTATCTACTTGTTCAACTCAGTATAATTTTTTATTTTTATTTTCCCTGCAACAATTGTAAGTTGGCAGAGACAAAGAGTATGCCTACCAAAAAATGAATGAGGCCATAATGCACTCCATGGATGGAATAACAATAAAGTGGTGAGGTTTGGGATAAAAATAAGGTTTGTATTTTTGTTGAGAAATACTCACCATAGACTCGGAGTGTGGAATTGCTGATGGCTTCTCCCAGATGGTTCACAGCTCTCACGGTGTAAGTACCAGCATCTTCAGCCCGTAGGTGCATGATGTTCAAGGAGACGTAGCCGAAGTTGAAGATCGTGGTAATGCGAGAGCCTGAAAACATAAATTTATATTCTTATAAGTAACGTCATGAGTAATTTTTTAATCACTGAATTTTATGTGAAGAGTGATAAAATAATGAATATAACTGGAAATAATGCTGCAATATTATGTAAAAAACAATGTTACATCTAAAAACTAAATATCTTAGTAGTTCTTAACAAAAAATAAACTTAAACTAGGGTGAGAAATTTCAAGTCTGAAGGCAGTAACAAACCAAAAATTTTAGTTATCAAATATTATTGTTACATACGGCGCAGCATTACAGCCTTTTAGGTATTTAAGAAGAATTCCGCTTCCCCTATTTGTTCTTTACTTATGAAATATTACTGCATATATCCTTCTAAATATGCAAAATTAAATAAATAAATAAATAAAAAGCACATCCAAACTAAACTATCCCCATATTAAAATACCAGTTCGTATTTTTGCCTGGCACCAACAAATTTGTAACAAATTATTAAAACTAACAAAATATTTTGGAAGTATTTCACTGATTGTAAGCATTAACGGTTATAACAAACAACAATCAAACACTAACTACATTGCTTGCTACTAAGTTAGAGGAGCTAGAATAATGATTGGTTAAAACACAAAGAAAAAACCAATGAAAGTTGTATCAGAAATTTAAATTATGTCGGTAGTTTCTGGATATTTAAAAATACTTTTGAATAAGTACAAATATCCAATCAACTAGTTCATGTAAAAAGTAACTGTCTGTGGCAATATATGCTAATAAATTTGACTTTTTGTTATGGAAACGAAAATAACAAAAGTAAATAAAACAGCATCAGCAATGGTGGTGTACAGGTAGCATGTCCGCCTCTAGATCCGAAGATCCACGGTCGATGGATTTTTCAGGATATAGGCACAGAGTCCGCCAGGAGAGACTTCAAACTGGGAGGTCTGTGTCATAGATTTATAGTGCATTAAAGAACTCCAAGCCTAAATTAGAGCCTCTGGACAAAATTCCTTGGCCCTTTCACATCCTAAGTTTCCTCTAGAAGATTGTCAAGGTAATGGGCTTACCACCTGTCCCTCTGCCTTCTCTTGGAAAATAAGTGTAACCCAATTAGTCCTAGCCTGAAACGTTCTTATTTAACGAGTCAGCCACCCTGGTATGCCAGGAGGCCCTTGCCCGCTATGGGATGCTTGTGGACTAATTCTTAATTCTTAATTAGTCCTATGTACTGAAACCTCCATGAGAATCCATATGTTCCCCATAGCAATTTACAAAATTGTCTCTTTTGTTGCCTGCCTCACAAATCTGGTTGTCAAAAAGCAAACTGCTGACCAAAAATTTTGCGCCCAGTATCAGGCTGATCTTTTACATTAGAAGACAAAGCAGCGAGGAATTCATAACATTTTTAACTAAGGACCTTAAGTTATTATTACATTTTATTATGCTTGAAGGAAAAACAACTAGACAAGAACTCACTTGCTGTGATATGTTTGCCATCCTTGTACCACTCCACTTTCATAGTGGGGTCACTGACCGGGGTGAGCTGCGCTTCGAAGTGGGCATTACGACCCTCTTGCAACTCTCCCAAATCCTGGAGCGGTCGGATGAATGTTGGTCTCTGGGCAGATGATTCCTCCACACTCTCAGTGCGCTGGTAACGTGAATAGTCCTCCAGTTGCTGAATGTACTGTAGACTGTCCGGGTATTGGCTCGACTGCTCAATGGTTGCTCGAGCTAAAACACACATTACATTTATTACGATCTGTACAGAATTCCAGTTATATTTCACTGACTGTTTAGCTCATGAAGCAGTGACCAATCCAGTGTAAGATTATGTGAAATTTCAAACAATTGTGCTTACAGAGATGCCAACCTTGAAAGGTGGTTGTCAGTAGTGTGAGTCTAATCGGATGGTGGGGGACTGGACGTCTCGGGCAAATTATGCAATTTCAAACATCAACATGCATTAAACACAGGCCTTCCGTATACTGCTGATTTGCTGCAGTTCGTTTTTGTCCATTAGACTCGTCACTGGTTTTACGTTTACACGACATATTTCCTCAATATGCTACTTGCACTTCAACGCTCAAACTTCTAGCAAGCAACGCCGTCGGCAGTTGTCAGCGGCATTACAGTGATAATAAAAAAGAGGGAATATGTTAACACCAAAGATGTTATAACTATAATAATTATAACTGTAAGATATAACATCTTTGGTTAACACACACTCACATCAAAAACGAAAAATGAAAAATTTTAAAAATAGATATTGGGATTCGTAAAATCCGTAATATTTAGTACAATTTCCGTATTGCCGTAGCAAATTCAAGAAAACCGTAGAAACTACGGAAATTCCGTAGCAGTTGGCATCTCTGTGTTTACCATCACAAATTTATTGTTCTATTTCATTTCTTTCACTATAGATTTATTAAAATACATATTCAACACTGTTGAGCTTGATCAATGTAATAAAATAAATAAGAAACCAGTTAAAATAAATTAACACGAAGTAATATAAACAATGGAGCATGTTAAATCACTGAACTTTATAAAAATTATAAAAACACTTAATGCTCCACTTACCTCAATGTGTAAAACAGGACTAGTTTCAGGAGTCCTCTCCCATCTTCGGCTGTTGGTCAAATGGCGATCATGTCTGGTGAAGCAACATCCAAAGATGGGAGAGGACTCCCGAAACTAGTCCTGTTTTACACATTGACGTAAGTGGAGCATTAAATGTTTTTATAATTTTTATCAAGTTCAGTGAAGATACCAGTTGCTCAACAAATATATATATATATATATATATATATATTTTAGTGATCAGTCACCTAGGCCTTTCGGAGTCTCTACACCATCTTCAGGGCATCTTTTGCTGGCTTGAAGTTCCAATAACTAAAATAAAACTACATTTTGTCACCGTTATAAAATAAGATAAAATTTATAAAATCCCATAAAGCCACTTTCACAGAACTATCTTCTGTGGATTTCTCGCTGCATGTCCGTGTTACATGGAGGAAGCCACAGAAGATAGTTCCGTGACAGTGGTTTTATGAGATTTTATAAATTTTATCTTATTTTATAATGGTGAAGAAATGTAGTTTAATTTTAATTATTGGAGCTCCAAGCCAGCAAAAGATGCCTTGAAGATGGTGTAGAGACACCAAAAGGCCTAGGCGACTGATCACAAAAATATATATATATATATATTTGTATTTATATATTTATATGCTACTAGATGTTTAATGCTAAAATCATGTTATAGCAATGTAAGTTATCAATTTTGCTTCTCGACAGGTAAAGGTACAGAAACCATAGCAGTTGGATGTGGTCTGTGAGACACTGTTTTGATGAATTTGCTTTTAGAGAATAATCTATCTTGGATGGGAATTGAACCCGGGTCAGTATGCTTACCAGTCACACTCAGCAATGCTTGAGATTCTACGCAGCCAGATTGACTTGTCACACGGCAGACATATTCTCCACTGTCCTCAATAATGATGCTGATAAGATCCAGTGCTATAAAGCCAAAACGGAATGTGGTCGTAGCACGGGAACCTGTAACAGAAACCATGGTTTTAGATTTTGTTCGAAATGAATTAGTACAGTTAAACCTCTCTAATTTGGACACTTATGGTTTTATGAAAAATTTTCCAATAGGGTGTCCAATATATAGAGGGATAAATTTTCTTGTCAGGAACTTGAGATTAGTGTAGAGTACTGTAGGTTATGAACTGCTATAATTATTACGATCAAATGAAACATGTTTAATGAAAATGTAGTGGTGTATTTTATTGCAAATTTATTGATTAGGCTTACAATTATCTCCTTACTTAACCCTTGGTGTCACTGCGTATTGAAAAAGTCATTAAAAAAAGACTGTTTTGATTTTTTTTAATATTTGAAAATGACCATTTAGTTTCTATTTTATGAAGGTGTTTACAGTAGGCTTCTATTGTAAGAATGTTGTGTGAGAAGAAGCATTCCACAGTTAAATTTTTCAGCTTAAAACCACAGTTAAGAATAAGAAGAGAAAGGAACTTTTTCTTGGTAAAACCACTATCTATTCGAAATCCTACATTCTTCAATTGATCATTTTTCACTTAATTTTACAAGCTTCAAAAACCCACACTTTCATTTAACTATTTGTGTATATACTTATGCTGCATTCACATAGAAAATTAACCGTAAAGTAACGTAAACTAAAAAGTTCAGGGGCATGTTTTTCAATTGGACCATTCACAATGCATCGCGTAAAATTTAAATATAATGCAAAATTAAACGTTACCTTAGAACCATGCAAATTCCAAGCTTTTGTGTTAAGTTTATGCGAAAAATAACAATACAATCAATCAGATCTCTCAACTCCAAGAACAGAAGACAGAAGTGGAAGTAGCTAAGAGATGAATGAGAAACTCGTAACATTATATCCTATCCCTGTCTATATGATAAAAGCAATCCATTATACAAAGATGCGACAATGAAATAAAATAAGTGGACATTAATTTCTCAAGAACAATTATGACATTACAATTCCTGTAGTTGAGAACAATTCTCAACTACAGTAGTAAATACAGCCCATATACAGTAATATGCTGTTAATTGGTATATGTCTACATACACTTCTATGATTTCAATTTTTAAAGGACTACACGTGTTTAATAGAAACATGAAAGTATTTTCATCTGTGGTCAGGCATTTTATCAGCTGTTCACGTTCTCATTTGTGATTGGTTGTTACCAACGTTAAGTTTTTGTCTTGAATGCTCAATGCTGTGCTAAAGTTTGAGTTACTTTTATGTTCTTAAGTTTAGGGTTAATTTTCTATGTGAATGTGGCATTAGAACATTCAATTGATCTTTGTTCACTTAACCCTCCACTTTCCTTTGGGACATTAATCCCTTAGGAGGGAGTCAAATATTACAAAAGGCAGTAGAACATTTCAAGGCCTGCTGAAGTTCTGAGATAGAAAGATGGATATGTAGCCTAATAGTGTAAGAGGATAATCATGATGCTGATTGAAACCATGGTTCTTGAAAAAAGACAAGTGAATTTGAGTTTAAAAAACCGACCATATACTCTCATTCTTTTTATTACTGGATTACTTACTTGCTTCCAGCGGTCTGCCGTTGACGAACCAGTCAACTCGCATTGTTGGATCTCCAACGGGCTCAATCCGGGCCTCAAAGTGGACTCTTCCACCTTCCACTTGCGACACATCGCTAAGTGGTACAATGAACACGGGCGGAGGATAAATCCGATCCTCCTCAGATTGTGGCGCATGTGGCTTAGCTCGCTCCACATGGCGCAGATAAATCACTTCGGGCCCAGGAGCCAATCTGCAAAATGATTTTAAATTTATGAATTTATAAATTCAGATTTGTTATTGACAATATCCTCATACATGAGTATCTGATCTTAACTTATTGTAGTAACATTAAACCAAAGCAAATTAAAAACAATAGAAATTAACAAATGATCACAAAAAACATTGCATATAATTTCTCATGGATCAGCTGTAACTTGCATTTTTATTTTTAATCTTGTTCATCCATCTTAAATACAGATTAGTAGGAACCTTTGTTTTTTGCATCTGAGAAAAAGCCATCTTTTATTAAATATACTCTAAAGTGCTTGGAAAACTATTTTGAGGATTTAATTAACCAGAATTGAGGTCAATTTGTTTTGTGGAATAAAGTACGGTAAAATCGCATTGTAGGGGGGGGGGGCCACTTTGAAAACCAACTTTCTTCTCATAAAACACCTAATATCACACGTATTTTGTTATAGCCTAGATAGTTCTCTGGAGAGGAGATGTTGCCTCGACAAATGATTTGGTCCAACCCACCAGCCCTAAATGTAACAATTTCTTTTATAACATGATCTAGCGAAAAGTAGCATGAATTCCGCCATATTTTGATCTCCATAAGATGAAGAAACTCATGATTGGACATTAGAGGTGTGATGTCACACCAGCTGAACACGTAGATTTCTGGGAATCAGGTTCACCAACACAACAAACCTCGTGGGAGATACAATATGGCACATTAATTACAAAACGGGAGAATTCAGAATGCCCTACTAAATTAATATCACTGTTCATAACCTAACAGAACATGTCACTAATGATATCTGATAAGCAATGTACATTTTAAATAAAGGTTGTTTATTACACGGTTTCATTTGTTGCTCTTAAGGCTTCAAGATCTTTCCATGTTTGATATTAATTGATACCATACGAGTGTTTTAATGAAAATGTACTTGAATGGATGTCGTTTAGAAAATGTTACATCACATATAATAAACATATTAATATTAAGAATGGACGAAGATCGCACACCACGAATCCTGATATGATATAGACCAAGAGATGGATGCCAGAAAAGGGGACGCCCAGAAAAACACTGGAGAGACCAATTTAAGTAATAATATAAAGGGGAAAAATATGTATATATGTAGTTTGAAGTTGGAACGGGTCGTTTGGCCCAAGCTTCCTAATGATGATGATGAATAAACCTTCGTGGGGTTACCAGCAAAATACACTAAGTCAACAGCATTTCCATAAAACTAAATGTTTTTTGCTTGTAACCCCACGAATATTAAACATATGGTTGAACAAAAAATAATTTTTTTGTATACTCACTCAGGTTCGATGACCTTAGTAGGTCTGGGAAGGTTGAGGCGCCGTGGCTCGGGGGTAGACCCCTTGGGCGTCTCCACAAAAAGTCGTGCCCTTGTGGCAGTGGAGCCTGCAACGTTCTGTGCGGTGCACTGGTACCAGGCCGCATCCGACGTCTTGGCTCGCGGGATATCAAGCGTGGAGGCTCCACTGTCAATAGCTATGTGCACATCGGGTCCAGGCACAACAGGGACACCGTCCTTCTGCCAAGTGATGCGTGGGATGGGAGTGCCGACAGCTCTAGCGTTCAGAGTTACTGGCTCTCCCTCTTTCACGTGAACTGTAGTGAAGCGCTCCACAAACTTGGGAGCTACTACCTGTTCCTTCTCAATCACAGTCAAATTACACTGAAAATAAAAAACAATTAATTAAACTACAACCTATGAACAATTACTTCATCTAGTTATGGACTCCATTTTATTTTTATAGCAAGCAATGAACCTTAAAGTTACAATTACCTTAAAATTTGGATCTGCATAGAAAAAAAGAAAAAAAAAGTATTCATTGACAGATAGATAGCAATATCAACAATAATTAAATTACAACCGTTATATAAGTTATACTTCATGGCACAAAATTTCAAGTCTGAAGGAGAATTATAGGACGGAACCAAGAATTATAGTCGCCATTATTATACATGAACTGTATATAGCTCTATATATCGCATTTACTTATATAATGGACACCCCCACATAATGAATGCACCCTAACTTTTAGCATTAAAAATTAATAAAATTCCCCACATAACAGTCGCATTTCACTTTCAACAAAAAATTGTTTCAATAACATCTTAAGTCATAAGATTGGATGGCCTGATTAGCCTAACTTTCAATTCAAGTTTATAAGCAATAATGTATGTAAACAGTAATTGTGATTGGTTCTTATATGGCTATACTCAATGATTGTCGATTAATACTAAAGTATTCTTAGGACATCTGCAGTAGACAGTTTGTTGATAATGGACAATGGATAAGAACTGATTGAAATATTCAAGTTATACAGTGAGTTTTAGCTTGAAAGTTACTAATTTGTGGAAGAACATGGTAACAGAGCCGTGACAAGAATTTACAGTACCTGAGTGTAATGTGCATAAGTGTAACATCTGTTATGCAACTGCTCACATCGATCGTCATATGTGCGACACAATTGATATATAAGTTGGTTGTAGTCACTGTAATGATACATACACTATCGATTGTTAGCTGGCACATCTTTTAATGCACGTTAAAACTTTTTCCTAACATGAGGGTCGCAACCTAGTTTTTTTGTTATAAAAATCTGGGGGAAAAGCGTGTTTATTAAAGCAACTAAATACGGTATTGCGTAGCATTACAGATTTTTTGGAATTGTTCTTTACATTTAAATGCTATAGCATAATTATATCCCCTTTAAAAATGCAAAATTAAATAAATAAATAAGTAAGTAAGTAAGTAAACAAATACACAATACACACACTAACTGAAATATCTCCCCTATGCAAAAAAATACTAAATATTAGTTGCATGGTATTTGAACGGCACAGCACAACCTAATTTGAAAAAATTGTTAAAACAAAGTAAATATTTTGCAAGTAAATACAACAGCTTTTTCATGTCAAAAGTTATTATTAAATTTGATTTTTTGTTGTCGAGGAAACTAAAATAATCAAAGAAAATAAGGTAGAAATTGAATATAACAGTGAAGGCTTTCACGGCCGGCTACATCATGATTGCTCAGGTTTCCCGGGCTTGTAGGCCGTGGTCCAGTTGGGTTGTTTATTCCCGACATTTCACCGAAGGCTTTGTTCAGCATCTTCAAGGGTAGGTCCTTGTCTCTTGCAGGTCTGGGCTGTACAGCAGTGACAATTTCAGTACAGCCCAGACCTGCGAGAGAGAAGGACCTACCCTTGAAGATGGCGAACGAAGCCTTCGGTGAAACGTTGGGAATAAACAACCCAACTGGACCACGGCCTACAAGCCTGGAAAACCTGAGCAATCATGATAGAAATTGAATCTTTGACGCTCGTCTCAGATTCTATTTGCCAATGGTGACAGGAAATTTTGTGCCCTGTTATATTTATAATCATATTATATCAATATACACCAGAAACTACAGAATCTAAATATTATTGGAAAAATCATACCTTCTTTTATGTCGGACAATTCCACATCAGATTCAATGTTTACTACTTTCAGCCTTAAATCAGGTTCAACATGAAGGTGAAATCTCTCAGTAAATACAGTATACCTTACTCAAAACAGATCAAGTCTACGTTCACTGAAAAATGCTTTAAATGAGTCATTACAAATAACTTCAAAGTTCATGTTATTCCTTCTCAGACATACGTAAATAATGCCATGGACCCACAAAATATGTTCCATAGACTTCAGGGGTCCACAGATCACCAATGGGAAAAGCTGTGATAGAGGTTATTTGATTAATAGTTTCTTGGGCTTCCAGCCTGGTGAGTTATTACAGTGCACGCTGCTTATTAAGATCTCTTCAGGATGCAAAACATCTGATAATATTAACCGATTGATAACAGTAGCCAAAGGAATTAAATGAAGGATATTTATCCATATATAAGATAATATCCTACTACAAAACAGAATTAAAAATATTTATTCATAAAGTAATACGTAACTGTGAATCATTGAACCACTCATAGGCTAATACAGTACTAGACTGCAAGCAACTATTTTTAGCCAGTAACAAAGTTTTTATCTGTTTTTACTTTCCTTTAGGAATCTATTAATCATACTCAGTTATGAATTACGAGTGTTTTTGATCTGCGGTGAACACTGTGATAGCGAAACATCTAATGACTGTCTGTTCAAGTCTTTTCGTTTTACACTAGCCAACACTGCATGTCAACATTGTTATATTCATAAATCAAAATCTGCAGCTTAACTGTGGGGTGAATAATGTTTTATTGCTTAAAAGAGAAAGTTAGGTAATGCCCTGTAATGCCATCCCTTCAAACTGGTCTTCTTGTGAGCTGGGAACAGAATTGCTACCTCCAGTACAACACAATACAGTTGAGTTAGAAATGAAACCCTTAAAAACGAAATTTTGAATGACATACAGTACTTGGAAATAAATCTGCAAAAAGGAAAATGTGATAACATAAACCGAATCTTTGATCACAATAAACAACATTTTTTTCAATGTATCAGTACTAATCCGTATGGGACTTCATAAAAGTGATAACATTACCCGACTGATAACACTATCTGCAATTACATTAAGTAGCGTTCACTGTATATCCAAATTTTCAGCAGCTAATAAATTTAATCTATCATATGAGTAGGCTTACACATACTTCTTTGCTTTGCTTAGGCTATCATTATTTTGATATGACGTGTTTCAGGAATCCTCATCCCCATTTTCAAATACACTGTCAACCAGGGTTCAAATCAAACATATTGAGGAGGGGGAATTAAATGTAAGTCCAAATTTATCCACGTTATTACTGTATCCAGAACATCCACTCTTGGTAAAAGACATATCATGGAACACCAATCACTATCATTCTTTAACAGTATATATATATATATATATATTTTTTTACTTCCGCTGTATTTATGCTCCTTTCAGCTTCGAGAACTATTATTATTATTATTAGCCCAATAACATCCCAGTGCGGGCTAGGGCCTCCTGTTACAGAGTGGCTTACAAAAAAACGTGCCTCGGACCAGCCTTTCCGTGACACTAAAAACTTTCACACAAGTTTCTTAATGCTTGCAGCTTCTTTCCACTTTTGTCTGTTTGCTGCTATTCTAGACCACTGGCCTCCTAGTTGAATCTTAAAAATATCACACCATCGCGTCCTTTGTCTTCCCACTTTCCTGCTCCCTAACCTGGGTTCCCACACAGTCAAGCATTTGTCCATTTTTTGGGGTCCATTCTAAGCACATGTCCTGCCTGTCTCCATTTTGAATTTATTGCTGTTCTCGCTGCGTCTTTCAACTTCGTTGCCTTATGTATGTCTTCGTTTCTTATCCGGTCTCTTCACGTGATGTTAAGTCCACTTTCCTCTGGCAAACTTGTATTGTGGTTATTTCCTTTTTAGTTAGTGACCATGACTGCGATCCATATAGTAGCACTGGTAATATACACATATCCATAACATCTTTCTTAACCTTCATATTAATGGATTTGTCTAGTAAGATAAATTTTAAACTCCAAAATTTCTTCCATGCCTTTGCGATTCTTCTTTCTATTTCTATTGATTGTCAATTATTTTTCTATTGTTGGTGTATTTAATGGAGTAAATTTCAACTTAAATTAATTAATATAAATAGATATGAAATAGCAAGGGTTATTTATAGTATTGTCATGACTGGCAGGCCTGAGTACAAAGTCCGTGCTATGTCTGAGATGAATCTCCTGTGCCATGGGAAGTGCTAACCTAGTGATTTCACCAGATGTGAAGGCGGTTGTAAGCAAGGGCAGTCTTACAACAACTTATCATGCTTGGTCCTGGATTTAAACTGTACCGGTATAATTTTAATAAAACAGCCAACAACCAATCACCTAAGGAAGGCTCAAAGGTAGAGCCAAAACGTCATTCCAACTATGCAGTTTTATCCATTGCCCCACTTAGGAGTTGCAAGACCTTGTAGTTAGTGGTGGGGCTTGCGAGAGATCCACCAAGCTATACCAGCGCTGGACAGGTTGGTGGGGAGAAACCAGACGAAGAAGCAATTTAACCCAACCCTAAGGTGCTATGGGGGTGCATGGCACAGGGGAAGATGTGTCACGAACGGAGCCTCCGGAATACCTGACGACCTTACAGAGTATTTAGTCTTACCCAGGTATGTGGGGCTCTACCTGGGCAGACCAGTAAATCCCTAACTGCTCATGGGACAAAATAGACACGCATAAAGAAACATAAACATAAAGAAACCAGCTCCAAAAGAGCAGAAACTGAAGACCGAAGGGGATCTCAGGAAGGGACAACCCGAGGTCTAGATATTGATGACAAAAGGGGACTTCATTCAGAGGCAACCCAAATTGAACAAGTTAGAACCATGCGGGGACCCGATGAAGGGGTAACCCAAATGGAAACTGGGGATAGTGCAGAGGCAGTAATAAACCTCGCAGGAACAGATCCCAAAGCAGTAATCTTACCGTCAAACTCAGAGGCAGGCAAAAGCTCGAACCTTGAGAAAACTGGAAAAATTACGAAAAACATTAAATCCATGCAGTCATCAGTTAAAAGACTGTTCATCGGAGAAAAACGCCTTTCTGGAGCACAGGATACAGGATACAGGAAGTGATTGCGGCAGGAGAATGGGTCATTCCCAGACGAGAGCAAGCCCAGAAGAGGAAACCCTCTGATAGGAGTACGCCAGACTCTTGTAATACCACAAGGCAGCGTAAAAGACATGCAGGGGATAAGGAACTGCATTCAAAGAAAACAATAGATATGGGACAAGTAGAGAGCAAGGCAAGACCTAGTACCTCCCAATCCTATAGGGAAACCCTATAAAGATGGCAGTAGTCCCTAAAGGATTCCCGGAGATAAAAATAAATGAAGAGCAATATGAACTCATACAGGATGCAGTTCTGGAGGATGCCTGACACAGGGGAAGATGTGTCACTAATGGAGCCTCTGAAACATCTGATGCCATTCCAGAGTAATTAGTTGTACCCAGGTATGTGGGGCTCTACCTGGGAAGACTTGTGTAAACCCTAAATGCTCATGGGACATAATAGATCATTTTAAAGAAATCAGCTCCAAAAGGCAGAAACTGAAGATCTAAGGTGACCTCAGAAAGGAGAAACGCGAAATCTAGATTTTGAAGATACAAGGGGACCTCAGTCAGGGGCAGCCCAATTTTTAGAAGTTGAAACCATACAGGGAACTGATAGAGTGATAACCCAAAAGGAAACTGGGGACAGGGTAGAGGTAGTAACAATCCTTGCAGAAAAAGATCCAAAAGTAGCAATCCCACCGACCATCTCAGGCAGACAAAAGCTCGAACTTTAAGAAGACTGGAAATATAGCAAAAGACATAAAATCCATGAAGTTATCTGTCAAGAACTATTTATTGGAGAAAAATCCCTTTCTGGTGCACAGAGATGCAAAATGACAATATGTGAGGCAATTGTTCCCAGAGAACGGGTAATATGCAGACGTGAGCAAACATGATAGGAGTAGGCCTATGCCAGATTCTGGTAATTCCACAAGATAGCATAAAAGAAATGCAGGGGATAAGGAATTCCATGTAAACAAAACTCTAAATATGGGACAAGCAGAGAGTGAGACTGGGCCTAATACCTTCCAATCCTATAGGGAAAAACTGTAAAGATGGCAGTAGTCCTTAAGGGTTTCCAGAAGAGAAAATATCTGAAGAGCAATTTGAGCCCATACAGTATGCAGTTCTAGAGATAATTAAGACATCAGATGATGGGGAATGTATACAGTTTCTCTCCAGTAATCTGGCTGATGGCGCAGTTACCTTCATGTGTGCCAATAATAAAACCAAAACCTGGTTGGAGGAACTTATTCCAGAACTTCAACCATGGGAAGGAGCAAAACTTAAGGTGGGGCCAGCCAATGCAATACTACGTTTTGCTAAGGTAATGGTGTGGGTACCTAAAAGCCTTAAGAAATTAGAAGTTCCACGAATTCTTGAGCTACTCCAAGCACAGAAAAAAGGGCTTCAGCCAGCTGAATGGAAAAACGTTAGCAGCAAAGAATCAGAGGAGGGACTAACTCTGGTACTTAACATTAACGAGAGTTCTTTCAAAGTCTTGAAGGCTATGCAATTTAAGGCATACCTTGGCATAGGACGAGTAAACTTTAAGACTCTGACAAAGCCTCTAGGTTACAACTGAAGGTCATCCAAATAAACCTTCATTGTGCCCGGGAAAGCTCTGCGGTCCTCAGAAGACGACTTGAATCAGAGCAGATTGACTTAGTCCTTATCCAAGAACCCTGGGACATCAAGGGCAGAGTTACAGGACTAAGTACAACAGTGGGTAAGGTAGCATACAAATACTTACCTAACGTAAGACCTAGAACATGTATATATGTGCGTGGAAATATATTATTCTTACACTGTATAATTTTTCTTCTAGAGATATGACTGTAATAAGACTCAGGCAATGTAGTCAGGGTAGTAAGGATCTTATTATGGGATCCGTATAACTGCCATATGAACCCGAAGAAAGGCCCTCAGAGTAGATTAAACATTTGGCGTCATACACCATGAGGGGCAATGAAGACCTAATACTGGGATGCGACGCCAACACTCATCACACTGCTTGGGGGAGTTCGGACGCCAATAGCAGAGGTGAGTACCTTTTTGAACTTCTTGTTTCTCACAATTTATTTGTTGTAAACAAGGGCTCTGTTCCCACTTTCATGACAAGAAACAGAGAGGAGGTTATTGATATAACAATTGGCACATTAAATGCGCTTAATGTAACCAAAGAATGGCATGTATCTAATGAGATTTCTCTCTCAGATCACAAGCAGGTTTGCTTCAGTCTCAGTTGGGAAATTGAGGCTGATATAAAATATCGTAATCCTAGAAAGACACAGTGGGAATTATATAAAAAAGACCTGCAGCAACAACTAGGTGATATTAATTCAAGAGTATCTTGTATAAAACAGAGAGAGGAGGTAGCAGGCATAGTTCAAAACTGCATAATATCTGCCTATGAAGACAACTGTCCAGAAACTTGTAAGAGTAACCACAAGAAATCAGCTTGGTGGAATAAAGACCTAGAAGGAATGAGGAAGTTGGTAAGAAGGCTCTTTAACAGAGCAAAAACCTATGGTGAGTGGGATACATATTATAAGACACTTGCTCAATATTGGAAAGAGATCCATAAAGCCGAAGAAGCTTCTTGCAGGAAATACTGTGAAGAGGTGGAAAAAACCTCTGACAGTGCTAGACTCCGTAAGATAATGGCTAAGGATCCCATCAATC
The DNA here is from genome assembly GCA_964059195.1 of Ectobius pallidus. Classification (NCBI taxonomy): domain Eukaryota; kingdom Metazoa; phylum Arthropoda; class Insecta; order Blattodea; family Ectobiidae; genus Ectobius; species Ectobius pallidus. The sequence goes on from CAXKWD010000006.1 coordinate 169,006,395, forward strand.
CATTAGGAACATTGAGAAAGCTTACTGGAGAATATATGAAAATGCCAGAGGAAACTCTGGAATTTCTGTAATCAGATCACTTCCCTGGATCAACTCAGTCTACAGGGGAATTACCGAACCCCACTCTTACTAGGGCATATGGTAAACCTAGTAAGGAATGTTGGCAGATAGCCAGAGAAGTGGTAACATATGAAAAGGTTCATTGAGCTATTAATACATTTGAACCGTATAAATCCCCAGGACAAGATGGTATATATACCCTATCCTACTGCAGACAGGTATGGAAATATTCACACCCATCCTGCTCAGACTCTTTAACTACATTCCTAAACCCTGGAGAGAAGTAAAAGTGGCATATAATCTGAAGCCTGGTCATGTAGTTTACGACAAGACCAAAGCTTTTAGATCGATAAGTCTGATGTCCTTTCTGCTAAAAGCCATTGAGAGACTGGTCGATAGGTAGGCCTACATTAGGGATAAGTATCTGAGGGCTAAACCCTTCCACCAAAACCAATTTGCCTATCGGCCAGGAAGATCATGGGAAGTGGCAGTTCACCACCTTGTAAGCAGAATTGAAGCAACTTTAGAGGGAAAAGAAATAGCCGTTGGAGCCTTCCTTGACACTGAAGGAGCTTTTAGTAATACCTCCTTTGAATCAATGATTAAGGCCTTAACAGCAAAAGAGGTAAATCCCATTATTTGCAACTGGGTAAACTCGATGCTAAGTATGCGTATAATCAAGACTACACTATTGAGAGTGGAAATGGCAAAATCTGTAACATCTGGATGCCCACAAAGGGGTACTATCCCCACTCTTGTGGAACTTAGTTATAGATGAGCTGTTGAGCTTTTGCGGAACTCAGTGGTGAGGGATATTACACACAGGGAAATGCAGACGATATTGTGGTACTTATTCGAGGCAAATTCCCTAGTGTGGTCGCTAATGTAATGCAGGCAGCATTGCATAGAATAGAAGAATGGTGTTCAGGGGTAAACCTAAAAGTGAACACTGAGAAAACTATTCTCATACCTTAACCTTACAAAACAAACTTAAGGAGTATAAAATCTCCTAAGTTCTTTGGAGATAATCTTGTACTTTCAGATCAGGTTAAACACCTAAGAATTACATTAGTCCCTAGGTTAACCTGGAATAAGCATGTACAGAAGGTTATAAATAGAGCCAAAATATCCCTAATGACGGTTACAAGGGCTTGTGGGAAGAATTGGGGACTCCAACCCAAAATCTCGCATTGGCTCTATACAGCAGTAATTATGCCTAGTAGAATTTATGCTTCGATTCCCGATGAGGTCGTTGGAGTTTTTCAATTGGCCTGATCCTTCTGGTGGCACTATGGCCCTGGGATCAACTCAGCCTCTAACAGAAATGAGTACCAGGAGCAATCCTGGGGGTAAAGGCGGCCGGTGAGTAAGGCTGACAACCTTACCACCTTCATGTGCTGACTGTCTAAAAATCTGGGAGCCTCAACTTCCTGGAACCCTCTGGGCCTCCATGGCCTGTAATAGGGAACACTTTACTTTACTTTACTTTACAATTTATGCTGCTGTTGTTTGGTGGCCAAAGGTCATTCAACGGACAACCATCAAAAACCTGGCTAGGATACAAAGACTTAGCAGAACTAATAATTACAGGGGCCATCTCAAGCACCCTGGATGCCATTCTCAACCTTCCACCTTTAGATGTATTCATCAAGGGGGAGGCAAGGATGGCATCATATAGAATGTTTGCAAGTGATTGCTGAGATAATCCCTATACAAACTCAAGGCATTCCAAAATTAACAAAGTGGTGAACATAGGAAAGATAGGCGATATAATTTCAGACTACTCCCTTAGTGAATATCATTTTGATAAACCATTCCAAATCAATATAGGTAGTCGAGAGGAATGGAAGATTAAAGAAAATGTAGTAACCTCAGGGCCAGAGCAATTAACATGGTATGCAGATGGCTCTAAAACTGAGGAAGACACTGGAGCTGTTGTATATGGATACAAACCCAGAAAAGAATTAAAGTTGTCCTTGGGGAAACATATGACTGTCTTCCAAGCAGAAACATTGGCAATGCATGCCTGTATTCATAAGAATCTGAGGAGGAACTATAAGGAGAAGAAGATCTCAATCTTCACGGACAGTTAGGCAGTACTAAAGGCCCTTTTATCTTACAGCCTGAGCTCTCAGTTAATCAGGGAGTGCCATAAAGACCTCGTGGAACTGGCAAAACAAAATGAGGTGAATCTCTTTTGGGTGCCAGGACACAGGGGAATACCTGGTAATGAGAGTGCGAATTGTCTGGCAAGGGCAGCAGCAGCAGAAGCTTATATAGGTCCTGAACCATTCACTGGTATATCAGGCAAACTAATTCACACTGCAGTGAATTCTTGGGTTGCCATTGAGCATACCAAGTATTGGAACTCAAATGTAGGTTCAAAACATTGTAAGGGGATGATTAGAAAACCCTCTAAGAACATCGCAACTCAGGCATTAGGACTGAAAAAATCCGACCTAAGAATTGCAATGGGACTACTTACAGGTCACTGTACACTGAAGAAGCACATGCACAAAATGGGTATCCATTCTGGAAGTACTGAATGTAGACTCTGTAGCCTTGCAAAGGAAACCTCTTGGCATGTTATTCACAACTGTGAAGCTCTTAGCAGGAGAAGGTTCCAAAGTTTTGGAACTTCGGAACTGCAGCAGGCACCTACATCAGACAGGATTGTGAGGCAGCTTGTCAGTTTGGTTAAAGGCACCGGACTATTTAATTGACTCCAACCTATGATGCTAGAGGTAGGCACAATGGGCCATATGGTCGAAATGTTTGGGACTAGGAGACCGCCTCAGAACACATCATATCATATCATACCATTTATCCATTGTGAGGCAAAGTGCATTTAACGGATAGTTTTTTATTAAGGGCAGTCTTATCGGGGACGTCAAGTGAATGGATGTTAGCCGGAAAGGGCAGTGGTGTCAGGGTAAGGGAGTAAAGAGGGAATAAAACAATGTAACAAGGAATGTACATAGGGTATAGAAGTGTTTATAGAATAAAATGGGATTAGAGTAGTCATCACAAGGGAAAACAGTATACTTTATACGTAACAACCATACACACTACTGTACATGCAAACTCCAGGGGCAGTTTCCACAACACAGGTTTGTCCTGGTGCCGAGGCAGAGAGAGAAAGAGTGTCAACGGCATCTCAGCAACTTGTCTTTAGCTGGAATGGTAAGGCAAGAAAGGGCCGCATGGCAGTGGAGACAGAAGTGGCGTTGGTGTCAGAAGTGTTGGATCCGATAACTTTAAGAGTTAGGCCGTTGAGTTCATGGAAAGGGTTTTGATCATCCATGTCGGGCTCCTGTGTCGCAATAGTAAAGAAGAAAAGAAATGGTAATGGTTTAGTCAAGAACGCTGTAAGTGGCTGTAGAAGAAGATTTTGTATTATTTTGTATTCTTTTCTCTGCAAGAGCCAGTTTTATTTTTAAAGGGTAATTAAAGTATTAGTGAACCTGTGCACATTGGATTAACACCACTCAGGGTTCAACTGCCAGTAGCCACAACAAAAATATGAAACAAAAATTTCTGTAGAATTACTGTTCTCTTTATTCCTTTTGTGCATGGAATGTGCACTGGGAAAGCAAATCAACTTGCAGGAAGCAATGTTTTATTGGCCAATTACAGCAGGGGCAGGGGTACTAACAAGAATATCTGTACTTTCTTTACCGAGAAAGCTGCAAGAGTTTCAAATTGGGCAGATGACGATAAGCTGAGAGGAGTCAGACTGAAACTAATTGATCAGGCACTTGAATATTCTATAACTAACAAAACTTGCACTGAAGCACGCACCTACACTGACTTGAAAGCAGGATTCATTGAGAGATACAAGTGTACAAAATACAAGGTACAAAAGAGAAATGCTAGCCATGATTAGGATGTTCCAAGGGGAAGGGATAGAGGCCTTTGAAGACAGGATTTGAAGAATTAATGTGGATATCTACGAGCTCACCAACAATGCGTCGGTAAACAGAGTATTAAAATAGGAGGCGGATATGAAGGCATTAGATGCATTTCTCAATGGTCTATGGGATGAAGTAGGGCACATGACAAAACTCCAGTTCCTGGAATCATTGCAGGTGGCAGTTCGGAAGGCAATAGCAATTCAAGAAGAAAACAGGCACATGCCTAGGAACTCTGCTACCCAAAGGATCTAAGCTGGAAAGCAGAGTGGTCCCCCTCGTCCTATGCTCCCAACAAATCGGGTTATGCATCTAATAGATCCCGTCAGCACAGCTCAAATCGCGATGGCTATGAAGCAACATGAGGACTTTTTTTCCTGAGATGGACAGTGAGTTGGGGTGAAACAAGAACCTATTATTCCCAGTAGGGCACAACAAGTTGAATGTTTCTGGTGTCATAAATTAGGACATATAGCTCGATTCTGCAAGGAGCAGAAGAACCACACAAATATTTCCGGGGAGGTGGGGGGAGCACCACGAGATGCCCACCCCAGTGAATTGTATCCCTTTGCTGCATGGGATAGCTTATTGTTGTTGCCCATGATATATCGAAATCAAGAATTATGACTAATGATGGACACAAGCGCTCAGTCCAAAATAGCATGGCATAAAAATTTCCAGTCATTTAAATTAGATTGTTTTCTTGGTTCTTGATTTTTGGCATCTGGGGCAGACAACAGAACCACTACATCCCTCCCAGATGACTCACACAGTCACACAGGTGGTGCATATATAAGCTTATATATATTTGCAATATTTGATGGTAAATTATGTATAGGCCTACATAAGGAAGAGATACGATACAAATAACGTTTTTTACTCCACCATGGACCAATGGATTATGGAGGTATTCCGATAAGCAAAGGTGGGTTGCCAGCTGAAAAAGGTTGGGAACCACTGCTCTACACCAAAACCAATTTGTCTATTGACCAAGAAGATCATGTGAGGTGGCATTTCACCATCTTGTAAGCAGAATTGAAGAAACACTGGAGGGAAAAGAAATAGCCCTTGGATATTTCCTTGAAATTGAAGGAGCCTTTAGTAACACATTCTCTCAGTCAATAATTAAGGGATTAACAGCAAAAGATGTAAATCCCAAAAGTTTGTAATTGGGTTAACTCTATGCTAAACATGTGTATAATTAAAAGCTCACTGCTGAGAGCGGATATGGGTGTCCACAAAACAAACTAGTTTCTTTGGAGAAACACTTGCATTTTCAGAACAAGTCAAATATCTAGGAATAAAATTAGACGAAGTTTTAAATAGAGCCAAAATATTCCTCATGACAGTTACAAGGACTTGTGGGAAGAATTAGGGATTCAAACCCAAAATCTCATGTAGGCTGTACATAGCAGTAAATAGGCCTTGTATAATCTATGCCTAGTTGCTTTTATGCAGTTCACATACTTTTATCTTCTCGTCTTCTGTCCAGAAAACTAAAAATTAAAATTTATAAGACAAGCATCCTGCCGGTTGTATAAAGTGGACGTGAGACATGGTCGCTTACTCTTCCAGAAGAACATAATCTGAGAGTATTAGAAAACAGTGTGCTTAGGAAAATATTTGGACCTAAGAGAGATGAAAATGGGGACTGGAGAAAACTGCATAACGACGAGCTTCATAACCTGTACTCATCACCAGATTTGGTAAGGATAATTAAATAACGAAGGATGAAATGGGCTGGACATGTTGCGCATGTGGGAGAGGAAAAACATATCTCAAAAATACTGACCAGGAGACCCGAAGGAAAAAGACCACTTGGAAGTCTTAGATGTAGGTGGGAGGACAATATTAGAATAGATATAAGGGAAGTAGGATTTGTGAGGCTTGGTTGGAGTTAGGACAGAAGAGGGTTGAATGACGGGCTCAGGTAAGTGCAGCAATGAACCTCCGGATTCCTTAAAATAGATAATATTCCTTTAGCTTGATGAGAAATTGTCTATTGCCATTGAGTAAGTAAGTAAGCAAACATATTCTATGCTGCTGTTGTTTGGTGGCCAAAAGTAATGCAAGGTACATCAAAAATGGCTAGGATACAAAGACTAGCAGAATTAATCACAACGGGGGCCAATTCAAGTACCCTGACTGCAGGACTGGATGTCATTCTCGGCCTTTCACCTCTAGATATATTTATAAAGAGGGAGGCAAGGATGGCATCATACAGAATGTCTGTGATTGCTGGAACAACCCTTACATAAATTTAGAGCATTCCAAAATTAAGAAAATGGTGAACATAAGAGATAGGTGATGTGATTTCAGCCACTCTCTTCCTGAATATCATTTAGAAAAGTCATTCCAAGTCACTATTAGTAGCTGAGAGGAATGGAAGACTAGAGAAATTGTAGGAAATCTGAGGTAATGGAGAAATGTGTCATACCAACTCTGACATACGGCTGCCAAACATGGTCTCTGAATGGAAGGCAAAAACAGGCACTCCAGACCTGCCAAAGACAGATGGAGAGAAAAATTCTTCATGTATCACTGAGAGATAAAATCAGAAATGAAGAGATACGCAGAAGAACAGGCATGTGCGACGTGGTCACAAAAGCATTAACCCAGAAATGGAAATGGGGGTCATGTGGCACGGATGGATCAATGTAGATGGACACACCGAGTCACCATGTGGGATCCACGATCTGGACGGAGGCATGTAGGACGACAACGAACCAGGTGGGTTGACCATTTCAAAATGGTAGCAGGAGGACAGTGGTCACTAGAGGCAAAAGACAGGGAAAGGTGGAAACTACTGGGTCACCCATGACTACACATCAGAGACTAGTGGAAATGTGACAGTGTCGAACAAAAACTCCTTAAGACTTGCTCCCTTAAGGAGTTAAAGTTTACTGAGCTATTCCCTGCACAGCAGGAGGCCATGGCCTTTATGGGATGAATTCATGGCTAATTTCATTCATTCATTCATTCAGGGCCAGAGCAAATGGCTCTAAGACCGAACTGGAGCCTGTGTATATGGATGCAGAAAAACTTAAGAGTTTTCCTTGGGGAAACATTGGCATTGCATGCCTGTGTCCGTGAGAATCTGAGGAGGAAGTATAAAGACCAGAAGATCTCAATCTTCACAAATAGTCAGGCAGTACTAAGGGCTCTTGCAGACTGAGCTCTGATGACTTGTAAAAATATAAAGTTAAGAGATTGGTAACTCCTTTTTTCCAGCAAATTGGAATTTTTTTTATTTATTAATTTCCTACATTATATGAACAATACCTTTCATTGTTCGGTGTAACAATCAAACTGGTTTAGGAACATCCCGATTCATGAAATTAAATCACTCTGGTATATGTCACACTGTGAAATCATCGGCACTAACTTTAGGCACTCAGTTAAGCACGGAATTTGATTTAGGGTACTCTATTGCCCCCATATCTGAGTCATTTAGCCCAATGTCAACATTTAATTTTGATTTGATGACCAATACGTCAGATGTCAGCTTCGCCTTAGAAAAGCTTCTAACCACAGCTGATTCATCAATCTCTGTACATATGAGTACACTGAAGGCAATGTTATTGTGTAGCGACCTTTGAGTAGTAGCTGAGTGAAGTTTCACTTTACACTTGTGTTATACTATCCTATCTTAGCTACTGAAGTTGCACTATTGATTTTTAAGATAATATGTTTAGTCCTGATCATTAGACTATTTTTAAAGGACAAGAATAGTTTATAACCCTGAGTTAAGAACGGTGGCCTCTCAGGTTATGTTGAGCAAATATCCTGCCAAACAGGCAGAGGAGTCAAATGAATGTTGATTAAATGGCAGTGTTTCCTTTTTTTTAAAATTATTATTATTATTATCATTATTATTATTATTATTATTATTATTATTATTATTATTATTATTATTATTATTATTATTATTATTATTATTATTTGTTTTTTTTTCTTTAGTATTTTTGTGTGCATTTTTTATATGTTTGTGCGTAACCATGGATTGCTAAGAATGATCCGTGTGGGCTATGGACACCCCACCATGATTTTATTTGTTCTGTCACCCGATATTGAGACAGACAAAGAGAAAGAAGGAGCATTGACAGCACCTCAGCAACTTGTCTTGAGCTGGAATAGTAAGGCAAGAAAAGGCCGTGTGGTAGTGGCCATAACAGTTCAATTCAGCATTTGTCTTTATGACTGGGGAAACCATGAAAAAACCCATGTCAAATTGGCAGGCCATAGGGTTTGAACCTGGGACATCCTGAAAGTGACTCGTTCGGTTTTAACAGTACTGTTGCCAGAAAAAAGAAACACTAAGTAGCAATACAAACCTTACGTTCGTTGTCATGTTTCTGTTACAACATGCACGTCAAATGTTAGAAAAATTTTGTTACTACACACTGTGCTAGTGATACCGTTATGTTAAAAAAATGGCATTATGAATAAACAAGTGCATGTTTCTGGAATTTTAAAGTGAAGTTTATGAAATGTAAAAAAATTAATCCCTGGCAGGGAAGGAATTCTTATTTCATGAAAATTTTTGACGAGAGGGGAAATCCTCCCCATTATTTTGTACCCTGCTGTCAACTGCTAAATCCTTCCAGGCATGAATAGTATTTTCCTGACAAAGATTTGGCAATAGACAATGCATTTGAAAATGAGGACAAGGATCCTTGAGACATGTCCTACAGAATAAAATCAGGTAAATGATGAACAAAGTGCCAAATACTTTTGTTTAATCAGTGATAATTGCAATTATGATATGAAGAAAATAAGTTATTTTTGTAATCGATTTCTGAGTTAAGCTCCAGGCTCATAAGTTATTTTTGTAATCGATTTCCGAGTTAAGCTCCAGGTCGATTCATTAAGCAGGGCTTACATAAGAACAAAGGTCTAGTTTTATAAGTATACGTTAAGGAATAAGTGCGTAGTGTTATTTGTCAACGCTACCTGTATTGCAAGTTCCATAGCCGTATATGAACACTGTAAAACAATATGTGCCATGAGAACTGATCATTAGATAAATTCTTTCTAATACCATAAAATAGACACTAAATTGGGGGATTACTCTGGTACCGGTCAACCGATTTGGTCCAATATCAATAGGCTTCTTCCCATGGATGTTATAAATGCATATATCAAGTATCAAATCCGATAAAGCGTGTTTGAGTTACTGCACATACAGACACATGGACAGACAGACATTTTCCCGTCCTCCACATAATTTCATAAAGTGCCATTCTGGCACTTAATAATGTTAAGTGAAGCAAATAATAGCTATTTATGTATCAAATACGCAAAATAACGCTTTAGCGGACGAATCTAGTATAGTGGCCGAGGCGTAAGCTGAGGCTGAAATACTGGATGAGTCCGATAAAGTTTTTGCATACATGATGCATACAATATTTTTTAGTAAAAGCTCTCTAAATTACATGAAATGAAACAAAAATACCGTATATAATTAATTATAATGAAAGGTAGTAGGCCATTTTCTCACAGCCCTCTGAAACGCAAGACAACAATGAAGCGTACGTATCAATACGAAATGCGGTAGGCTATAGATGCATTATATGAGTCGCTGATTTGTAAACAACAATAAATACGAACTGGTATTTATGGAACGCTTGTGAAAATATGAATGATAATCCCGAGGAAATTTCACTCCAAGCCAAAAACATTGAATTGGAGCTGGTGCCAGCAATATCACGGCAGAAGGAATAGAGAATATATTGCAATTAAATGCTGGTGCATCCATGGTAAGCTATGTGAACGAAGATGTGAAAAATTGTTGGCTTATATCTGTTGTAATATGATGAAGTACACTACTCTGTTTTGCGAAAAACCCTGGTAAAGTTTCTGATTATCATAAAGAAACATGTTGGCTTAAATTTGTGGTTTTATCCCCAATTATATGCTTAAATCCATGTTAATGTTGGATGTTATTTATAGATTGCCATGACGACTTTAAAGGACTGGGCCAATAAAACTGCATTTAGAATGCAGTTTTATGCAATTTTAGCAGCCTTGGTTGCTAAAATGCAATTTTTCGGCGTGTTACCAGTCCAACAAGCAACTGTTTTAGAGAGCGTGTACTAAAAAATAGATTTAATTTATTTAAGACAGTTAATATAACCAAAAGTGTTAGTAACTATCAGGATAAAAGTTATAAGTTAATTTAAATTACTACAAAATGGACAAAATTTAGAGTACTTGCTAGTGATTTTAAGTGACAATGAGTTCATACCTGGAAAGAAGTCTCTCCTGATTTGTTGCGTGCGATACAGGTTATGACACCTGCATCAAGGCGGCTCACATTGGTAATCATCAAGGCATGGTTGCCTGATTCATTCACAAGAACCTTGTGAGTAGCATCATCTGAGACTTGGCGCTCATTGATGAACCAGAACACTTCAGGGTATGGGCGTCCTGTCACACGACAATCAAAACGAGTCATCTTTCCTTCTGAAGCTTCTCTGTCAGCACACACTCGTACAAAGTTTGGTGCCAGAGTCTTTCCATCTGATGTAGAGTCGACCGCAGTCGTACTCTCCACTTGCTGAGTCTTTACAACACTGCAATAAGATTGGTAAAAATTATTATTAGTGACAAAGATCTAGAAACTGGCAGAGGAATCAAAATCATAAAGTCTAGGTGAGAACCAGTAGTTCTTTCTTTTCAACGTAAGCCCTGCTAAACCATAGTTTCTTTTACTTTTGATGGACTTACCGTTGTTGGCTATCGTAGTAGCCATCTTGAACACCTGATGGTTCAATGGCCAAATAAGCAGATGACACCACACATCCTATAAAAGAAAATATTAGCACATAATATTGATTTCAGTGATGAAAGAATCATATCCTACTTGATTATAAAATGTATCCTTTTCTTATTAAGTACAATAAAGAAATACGTATTGGCCTGAACATAAGACGATGTTTTTTCCCTCAAAATGTACTTATAAAAACTATACCCGTCTTATACGTGCAGTCTAAGACAGTCAACAATTCTCCATTCATGAATGCAGCGGGAATCCCCAAGCGATGATGTGTGTCCGACCCAAGGTTAAATTCATCGAACTTTATCAAATGTTATTTTTCCTGAATTTGTGCTTCTGCTTATACTGTACTGTTACTTCTCTATTCTCCACGTGCAAAGCTTTGTTTGACCAATAGTCATGGCAGACCATGTGGAAAAGAAAGCATCTTCATTGTCTCAATGCATAAATAAAGGTGAGAGAAGAAATTACATTAACTTCAAAATTCCATTTTATGTGAAGTAAAATGTACTAATAACCTATTTTATTAATTTTTTTGTAACTATTAAAAATTCATGGCCATCTTGCATGCGAGGTTGTCTTATATTCAGACCGTTACGGTAATTTTTGCATTCAAGATTCTGGAATGACAAAAAGTGTAATATTAACCTTGTGGGTTCTCAGCAAGTAGAGTATAATGGCCGGAATCCTCTGAGCGAGCATTTGTAATTTTAAGCGTGGCTAGCTGGCTCGAGTAGCTTGTCTGACACTTCTGAGATTGCACAATCCTCTGTCCATTTTTAAACCAAGTCAGCTGAAAAAAGAGAAAATCCACTGTTGTATTACAGATTCCATTTTTCTTACTATGGATAGATGTCTAAACTTAAGCCAATTAAGATAAATAAAAAAATTAATCCTTCAAGGTATATGAATGGGTCAGGAGTCCAGGGGGATCCAGGGGGGCCATAGAGACATAGGCCTCCTCCATGATTTTACTTTTTCGCTGATTTGAGTTTTTTGTTATTTCTGGAAAATATTTTCTTAGTAAAATAACAAAATATAAGCATTTATGCACTTGCCCTATTTAAACCTGAGGACTGTAAAAGCAAGCTGAATAGTATTTATATTCTAGATGCCTTGTCTCAACCTACAAGACAGCAGTTGTTCGGGTTCCTTTATTATTAATTATTATTATAAATGATTAATTGATTTCTTGTGAACTATTTCAGACCAGCACTTGCTTTAAAAGTTAAAGGCAAAAAGTTTGATATTTCATTAATTATTTTAATTGTTATTTCAATTTCTCAAATTTCTCAACAGAACTAAAACTGCAGAGTTTTAGTCTGCTGAGAAATTTGGAGGAATTATCCAAAGGACCTAAAACCGCATAATTTTGAATTTCATTTTAATTTTAATTTGCGGGGGAGGACCCCCAAGACCTTGGGGGATATGCATAAAAGAGAGTATGAAGTTTATACTTGCAGATTTCAAGTATTTACTTGCAGTCGTATGCATAAAAATCCAGCGGACTCCCCCACCCACTGCGCCCACGTGACAAGACGCTCTTTGTACTTTGTCGCATAGCACCTGCTTCAATTCCGCATGCATAAAGATCGAGCGGGTTCAGCATATGCTAGGAAATTTGTGAGCTACCAAATTCGACACTCACTACTTTCTACTCGGGTGATTCGCACGGAATATATGGATATTCCAGAAAGAAGGAAAACTACAAATAATGTAGGGACAGCCCCCTGGTATTGTAGATGAGCCGGGAACAATCCGTGCGGCTTTTCCTTATGAAAATTTGCGAAAATAAAATATTTGAATTTTTATTTTTAATTCCTCTGCCAGTACTAGGTACTACATGTAGAGGAAATTTGTGTAGACCCCAAAATTTGATGTTATGTTTTGAGGCCCCCTGAATACAAAAATCTATTTTCAGAAAGATGTTTGTCTGCATAGCTCGAGAACAAAAAATCGTATAAAAACAAGAATTTTAATTGAGCTTAGGTATCCTTTGGGGATGTGACACGAAGATTGGCCACTTTACACAAAGAAAAGTTCGGTTTTCGCAACATTCTCGAAAACGGGTGAAACGATTTTGTTTAAATCTTATATTTGAGATGTTATGCTAAGAGCTAAACTTTGATTTGTTTGTTTGTTTGTTTTTTGTTTTTTTTGTTTTGTTTTTTTTCTTTCAAAAATTCTCTGACGGGTAGTTACAAGGCAGGCATCGTTCATAGAAACTCAATTTTGTCTGGTGAACGATAAAGCTTTGCATCAATCTAATACAACTGAATACATATTCTCTGCAACACGGCCTCTTATTCTATATCAGAATTTGAAGAAAGGTGTACTGCCACCCTTAGGTTATACAAAAGTATGCGAGAGCATTTATCAAAATTTTATTTGGATTGTGTATCCTTCAGGGATGCGACACGAGGTAGGCCTACGGCAACGACTTTCTTTTCATTTTTACAAGCACTTTATTTGAAGAAAATTTCATTTTTCTTAATTTTCTCGAAATAGGTTTAACGATTTTAAAGGCTTATTTGTAGGGCTACTATAATATATTAAGTGCCAAAACTTTTATTTGAAAAACTTCTCCAAAATAAATTCTCTGAAGGCTAGTTATAAGCCATTCATTTTATACATAGACTTGGATTTTTTGGTCTTGCCTGGCGAATAATGCGACTTGGAAACGAGGCTGATACAAGTGAATGCGTATTTCTGCAATTCAGCCGTGTACTCTACACTGGAATAGGTTACGTTAAGGGTAGAGGGAGTTATATCAATGAATGTTTCATATCACATTTAAAACATACTAATTATATTTAATGTTGTAATTATGTTATAGAGGGGTACGCCGTAGCGTAGTGGTTGAGGCGTTGCGCTACAAACCGGAAGGTCGCGGGTTCGATCCCCGATGAGGTCGTTGGAGATTTTCAATTGGCCTAATCCTTCTGGTGGCACTATGGCCCTGGGGTCGACTCAGCCTCTAACAGAAATGAGTACCAGGAGCAATCCTGGGGGTAAAGGCGGCCGGTGCGTAAGGCTGACAACCTTACCACCATCATGTGCCGATGTCTAAAAATCTGGGAGCCTCAACCTCCTGGAACCCTCTGGGCCTCCATGGCCTGTAATAGGGAACACTTTACTTCTAATTATGTTATAGTGAATTTTCGTTAAACTAATTTAATCCTAAAATATTATGGAAATATTATTTTTATTTATTATATTACTTCACTTAAAGTTTCATGTGAATACTTGTATTATAAGGTAGTGATTATTATTGTAAACATCTAAAAACTAATTCTTGCATATTACGAAAATATTTATCTCGTTATATTGTACTGTTGAAATTTGCTGATTGATGGGTTTGTTTCATGCTCTATTATTTCCGGAATTATTTTTTCCACTCATTCAAAACTTGGGTTTGTTCCCAGCTTTTTCCATGTCTGTTTTTATTTTTTATCCTGGTTTTCACGATTTGTACTTTTTGTAATTAGATTTCCCTGAAATTGAAGCCTAATTTCGAATTTATATGTAAGAACTACTTTCATTGCTGCTTCCCTTTTCAATCGAACTACTAGCAATTATTGGGATTTTGAAATAAAAAAAAAAAAAAAAAAAAAAAAAAAAAACAAAGAAAGTATTATGTTTTAAAACTTCAGCGAGATAGAATTATTTATCCTCCTCTTTATGCTGATGTGGCTGTGATTTAAATGCCCTGCTCAAAGAAACACCGTGGTGGTTTTCTTAGGTTTGTTTATGCAGGTGCATGTTCCACGTGTGTTGCCGAAGTATGTTCTTTCTGTTCTGAGTAGGTAGTATTCTGTCGCAACGATTTTTTATTCATATGACTTGTGAGTGACTACACTTCTCAGCAAGAAGATGCTCTTACTTTATGCTTACTTTTTTTGCATATCCCCCCTTGTCCCCTCACACGCCCCTGTAATTGCAAACTTTCCTTTACGTTGGAACCCCTCTTCAGTAAGTTATGGATCTGTGCCTGGGTAGAACTGAACTACAGAGATAGTGCAAGACAGATATATGCAAAAAGACACTTAAAAGAAGGGGGAAAAAAAACGGTATTATGTAAATTCGGTTGTGAGAAATATTGCATAGCATAGTCCCCTCCCCCCATTATTTCAATAGTTCATAATTCCAGAGAAGTACTGATGGGGATTGAGGGAGTGTTGATTGTCGTTGCACAGGTAAAGTTATAAGGTTGTTTACGTAACATCTAGAAACTATCACATTGTCATTTATACTAAATACCTTGATACTGTCAGAGATTTCAAGATTTATTATGTTTCTGAACTAATTCAGAATGCAGTTATTAGCATACAAGTGATTACAGAGTGAAAAGTTATTGAATAATTCTGGGGTGCGCGGGCAAACAGAGTTAAGTCTACCATCCTAAAAAATTGAGATATGTCCATAGAGTTATAGATAAAAATGTTCTCTACATTTGTGTTAAGTCCAGTAAGTCATAATCAACATTGTACGGTAGTTATGGATGTGTGCCTAATGGGTTTATCCATCTCTAAAGCTATGTTGGGCTGGTAGAGTGTGTTAAGTCACTCTAATTCTCAATAACAAGAAAGTGGACTTAACTCTCTTTGCCCGCGCACCCGGAATTAATAAATAATTGTGAACTTACTCTTGGTTTGGGATTGCCTGGCACCTTTGCTTGGAATGTGGCATCAGCTCCTTCTGTCAGTTTGGAGTTGCGAGGTTTCTGTGCAATCTGAGGAGGTTGAATTGGTCCCAGCGTGGGATCCACAGTTGTCACAATCTGTACATCAATCTCATTTGCATAACGACGTGTTAAAGATTCACGATATTCAACTTCACGCAGCAGGCGGTACTCAAACGTGTCCACCTTGAAGTCCTGCAAAACAAAAAAAGTACAAATGTGTAATATTCATATAAAATTAAAGCAAACAGAATCTGTAGACCTAAAACTATCCAATTAAAATATTGTTGAAACACTTAACTGATGACCATTTAAACTTAAGCTCTCCCTGCTTGTTGACGAATACTAATTTAACACTTACAGTATGTTGCAGGGGTATTAGAATAGAAACGTTATGGCTTGTTAGTGTTTAGTATGCTGCATATTCAAAGTTTGGGGTTACTTATTTATGTACAGCAATCCACTGACGGTTTCACTTGGTGATTGCTTATATTAATACATGAATTAAGCTCTGAAATATTTTACATAGAACTAAAAAAATTAATATATCAGGCATTATTCCAAAGTACAACGTTATATGGTGCTGAAACTTGGACCGTTAGTAAACAACAAGCAAACAAATTAATGGTATTAGAAATGGACTTTTGGAGGCGTTCAGAAAGAAAATCCAGGAAAGAAAAAATTCGGAATAATAGAATAAGGGAAATAATGCAAGTTGAGAGAATATTTTGGAAACTGTAGAAGAAAGACGCATGAGATGGTATGGACATGTACTCAGAATGACAGAGGATAAAACACCCAAGAAAATTTTGGATTGGAAAGTAGAAGGAAAAAGAAGAAGAGGGAAGCCCAAAGAATGCTGGATAGATGGAGTGAAAAGGAGTATGGAGAGAAAAGGATTAAGTGAAGAAGATGCTATGGACAGGGACTTATGGAGGCAACAGATCGTTGGGGAATGAAGGAAAAGCATTGTATTGTGGAATAATCCTTAATAATAATTTAAAAAAAATTAAGCTCTGAAAGGGTTAAAAGAAGATTGTAAAAAAAGAAGACGTTAATAATATATTGTAAGAAAAAATAAGAGAATGGATCATTCAACCAACAGAAATGGAAATTTTAGCTTCTAATTTTGGAGTAACATTTCACATTATGTTTAATGCACTGGCCAGCATCCATGGAAAATTTCCATTCCTGCTACTTAAAGCTGCCAGAATCATACATCCTACACTTCATGGCTATGAATAGCAGAGTCAGCAGTCATACAAGTATAATATAAAATATGAAGCTTCACAGAGAAGATTATTAATTATGGCTTCTTGGGTTACCAGCCATGTTAATCTTACGAAGTTCAACTTTTAGGCATCTTAAGTCAATGCTATTGTCAGGAATGTTGGGTTGAAATAAATGTGTTCATATTTATAGGAACAAGACATAGCATTAATATCAAGAACATTCTCTTATTGACCAAGATTAAATATACAGTGTGCCATGGAACTTTCTCCACAGTGGCTACTTGCTGGAGAGGGTGCTAGCAACAGCAGTTATGTTGGCAGTAGAATGCAGGCAGGCAGGCAGAGGTCATTGGCACTTTAGTCAATGGGTGCTTTGTCTTGCGCCCATCAGTGCACATTACTAATCAGTGCATATTGCATTGGGGAAGCATTTAGACCAATTGACAGTGTGTTTTCATAAAAGCTCATGCACTGTATAAGATAACCAATCAAAAATCATGTTCAGGGTGCATACACATGGTAGTCAGGAGAGAGTCAGAGAGGTTTGTTGGATGGGAATTCAGTGGCTTACTGATGTGTTTTTTGTATCTTAAACAGGTTTCTGAATGTCATGGTGGTGACCATGGAGATATTAAGATCGGACAGCTTGGGGAGCAGGAGTCTTCCGCTGTCTCCTGCAGCTGCATTTAGGCAGCTACATCATCTTTGGTCCAAACATGTTTGCTAAAAGACATTTTACTCATCCAAAATTAAAAAAAAACTTTGACAATATATAACTAAGTTTCAGATCGTAGCCTAGAGCAGCCTAGCGCCATGTTCCCATACACCATTTCATATGACAGAACAAGGAGAAGCCAACATGGCCTAAGGTCGACACACACAATGCTCTGTGTATCAACAAGCAGCCATGGGAATAAAAGCCCCATGTGAGTTCTAATAAATTTCGAAGACGATCACTGCAAAATGATAATATGTATATAACTTGTGAAGAAATGATATTATTCTAAATGAAAGAACCCAACATTCCTGGCCTCATGGAAACAAAGCGAGCACAATTGTAAATATACTAGGAGATGCCCGTGGCTTCGCCCATGATAATTCATTTAAAAATTAAGAGTATAATAATTATTAAAGCATTATATTTATTAACACTTGCACGCGAATCATTCATAAACTAAGCCATTAATAATGTTAACGAAACAGCTAAAATTCCGTTTTCAGAGTACATTCTAAAAATAGAAAGCGCCCCCTGGGAAAACTATATCAGAATCACTGCCTTCTAAACTGTATTACTGTAATTCTCGAGACGGCGGTGATCAGAATCGATTATGCCGTTCCAAAGAAACCTGTGAACACATAATACGTATTGTTTCTCGACTGTTTATTGACATGAATATGATGTGAATTTTATTTTATCAATTCAGTGTAATTTTCAGAAATTATATAATGTTTCAAGGGAAGGAATGGTTTGTTTGGATTATTATCAGCGATATTTCAAGAGTTAAACCATCAATATTTTACTACTGGTGCCCCCGGTGCTTCGCCCGCCATGATTCATTGACTCCAGGATTTTTAAGAAATTTACACTGGTAGATTATTAAAAATGTTTGTGGTTCAGAGGTATGAAAATTGTAAGTAAAAATAAAATTAGAATATTCGTTCATTGTGTTCATTTCACTTAGACCTTATATAATAGCGGTTTACCTAATTTTGTAGTCATGAAAGTTTACACTGCGAGAGACGAACATCGCCGAGTATACTCGATGTCTCACGAAGCGGGCGAGCGAGCAAGAACGCTATTTAGGGCCGTTGAATTGTATAAGAGTAGATGTGAAGTGTTATAGTGCCTATCATTTAAGTGTTACGTTTGAAGTGAATTTCAGGATTCCTGAAAGTAAATGTATCTTACAAGTGAAAGTGGATGCTTGAATCCAATAATTAATCCTTCAAAGATTTTAAATTTATCCTGTGAGCATCTTTTTATCCTGCCTAATTTAAAGCTGAACTTCAAAGTATGGCAAAGTTAAGTAAACATGAATAACATAAACTCAGAAATAAGGACCACCATATGATTAATACTTGGAAGTTTACACAGTGAAGTTACAGAGAGTGGAGATTTTATACAAAGAACTTTACTAAATATTGAGAAGAGTCGAAAAATGAAAACACCTTTGACTCCACTTTCGTCAATTTTTAAAACACTGGGTCAGAAGTGTTTTTATTTTTCAACTTTTCTCAATATTAAGTATGCTCCACTGTTTACATCACTTCGTTTTAATTTGTTTTAACTTTACTAAAGTTTAAAAACTGACCTGGAAGATTGTTTCGAGAATGAAAGAACACTACAGACATATTAATACACCCAAATTGAGAAATCAGCAGTCAGTTGTGGAATATGGACCGTGAAATTCAACAGGAGCCTATGCTTGTTAAGTTCATCCAGGGATGTAAGGAACTTACAATCTGGACAAAATCATTATCTAGAAAAATTTAGCTCATCTTGTGAATTTTGACATCCCCATGGAAGATGATCTAATTAAGAAGTTTGTAGGATGTCCACAAGAGGGTACTCGGATCGCACATGTCAGATACTGTTGACCTTGATCAATGAAATAAAATAGATGTGATACCAGCTGCTCAACGAAAATTTATTTTCGCCGCTTAGGCCTTTTGGTGTGCTTGCTCCATCTTCAGGCCATCTTTTTTGTTGGTTTGGAGTTAACAATTAAAATCAAAACTGCATTTTGCCACATTTATGAAGAAATAAGATAAAATTCACAAAAGCACTTTCACTGAACTTATCTTTATCTTATTTTTTATGAATATGACAAAATGCAGTTTCGATTTTAATTGTTGGAACTCCAAACCAGCAAAAAAGATGCCCTGAAGATGGCACCGGAAGGCCTAGGCGGCAAATTATAAAATCAAGTCTGTAGAACTATACGACATGTACTAGTAACTAATGCATATTATTCCTTGAATGAATTTAATCCAAATAACTTCATACTTCAATAATAATATTTATTTTTTTATTTTTAACCCTGTTAATAGTTTTTAATAGATAAACTTGACATACATTTCTTCTTGTTAGAACAAGGGATCGTCTTGAACTTAATCTCTCCAAACAACTATTTGTAACTTCCCTGAAGCAAAGCATTTTGTTTGGAAATTTATGACAATGTTCAATAGGAACTCTACTATGTAGAACCTCAATGAACAATAAAGATTATTATTATTATTATTATTATTATTATTATTATTATTATTATTATTATTATTATTATTATTATTATTATTATTATTATTATTATTATTATTATTATTATTATTATTATTATTATTATTATTATTATTATTATTATTATTATTATTCTTTTTCATCACTTGTTTGTGAGTTCTTCTGTTGCATCGGCGTTTTTCGCAAGATGCAGCATTATATTGGTACATTGAGAAATGCTCTGACTATGGATGTTGTGCCTAGAATTACTGATTTTTGCATTAATTTAAGCTCTTTTGTTCCCATTCCTAGTTTTCTTAGTCCTGTCATCGTCCATTTAGGTATAATTCCATTTGTAGACATTATTAACGGAATTGTTATTACCTCATCTTGTCGCCACAATTCCTTAACTTCTACACACAGTGACGTATATTTATCTATTTTCTCATTGAAATATCTTTCCAAGTTATGGCTATTTGGTATACCAATCTCCACCAAATATGTTGTTCTCTTTTCCTTTTCTAATAAAATAATGTCTGGCCTGTTGTGTGACACTGGCCTGTCAGTTATCACTGATCTGTCCCAATACAGCTTGTAGGCTGTGTTCTCCACAACTGGATCTGGTTTATACTCATAGTATGGTTTTCTCTCTTGAGTAAGCCCACATTTAAAAGCTAACGCTTGATGCACTATACCAGCCACCTGATTGTGGCGCTTAAGATATTCATTCGAAGCGAGAGCCTGACAGGCTCCCATGATATGTTGGATTGTTTCAGAGGCATTCCGACATCTTCTGCAGATATCATCTTGGATGTCTGCCTTGATTATATATTTTAAGTAATTTTTGGTTGCTACAACCTGGTCCTGTATCGCTACCATGAAGCCCTCTGTCTCTGCAAATATATCTCCATCTTGAAGCCAGGTGTTTGATGCTTCCGGCTCAACATGTGGTCTGTGAAGGTCATATGCATGTCTTCCATGCAGCTCTTTCTGAGCCCATGTACTGTATATATTTGAGATTCTAACATCTTCTGTTTCAATGTCCTCCATTCCCGCATGCTGTAGGTTAAGAGGCGTGTAGTTGTTATCAGCCTGCACTATAATCTGGTGGAGCTGTGTATTTTGTTGTACAAAATATCGTTGAAGATTTATAATTTGCCGCGTACAACAATATTTGACATCAACTAGACCCCGCCCCCCTTTATTCCTTGGCAATATTAGCCTCTCTATTGCTGACTTAGGGTGGAGGACTCTGTGCTTGGTCATCAACACTCTAGTTGCTCTTAATACTTTTTCCAATTCAGTGTCCGGCCATTTAATTATTCCAAATGTATATGTCAAAACCGGGATAGCAAATGTGTTAATTGCCTTGAATGTGTTTTTACCATTCAACAGGGCCTTAAGGATCATAGTTACCCTGTTCAGGTATATTTCTCTTGTCTTTTTCCGGATTTCGCTATGGTCAATTCTCTTAGATTGCATCACTCCAAGATATTTATATCGGTCCCATTCTGTCATGGCCGAGAAGGGGTCTTCTGTGTCTGTTCTAAATGTGTGGGATATAACTTTTCCTTTCTCTATGCAAAGGGTCTTACATTTATCCAACCCAAATGACATACATATAGAATCAGAAAATCGTTTGGTAATCTGTAGTAAGTCATTTAGTTGTCTTTCAGTCCCTGCAAACAATTTAATGTCATCCATATACATTAAGTGTGTCAGGTTATATGTTGACATGTCTCTACCTTTGATTCTATATCCATATCTGGAGTCATTCAGCATGTTAGATAAAGGATTCAGAGATAAACAAAACCACAATGGGCTTAAACTGTCTCCCTGAAAAATACCTCTCCTAACGGGGATCTCTTCCGATGTTATTTTAGCGTTTCCAAGGTTAACATTCAGTGTGGTTACCCATAACCGCATCATATACTGAAGCAAGGATATCACTTCAGGGTCGATTTTATAGATTTCTAGTACCTTTATTAACCACGAGTGCGGCACAGAATCAAAAGCTTTTCGATAGTCTATATATGCCATATAAATATTCCTCGATTTATTGACTGCCTGCTCGGTAACAACAGAATCTATTGCCAGGAGTTCCTTACATCCCTTCGAGCCTTTAGCACATCCTTTCTGCTCTATGGCTAACAAACTGTGTTCATTTAAATGATTATTAATCTTTCCTGAGAGACATGCAGTCATGATCTTGTACAAAGTGCACAAACAAGTTATAGGTCTATATTTTGATGGATCACTAGTGTTCTTATCCTTAGGTAGAAGGTACGTGATTCCACGGCACAGGTATGGTGGCACCTTTCTTGGGTTTCTTAAAAATTCCGTGAAGCACTTCGCTAGCTTTGCATGCGTGGCTGGTAGTCTTTTTATCCAGAAATTATGTATTCCGTCTGGTCCAGGGGCTTTCCAATTCTGAGTTTTGTTCACCGCTAAAGTGACATCTTCATCTGAAATAGTCACCCTGTCCATTACCGGCACAATTTCATTCCTTTCCATCTCCAGTCTAATCCATGAGACCTTATTATTATTATTATTATTATTATTATTATTATTATTATTATTATTGTAGCATGGGAATGAATTTCTCGGAACAATTGATAATGTCAGTTTAAAAATTTTAGTGAAGTTCTGTGTATAAAATCTCCACTCAAGTTTTCAAAATATAAGGATCATGCTTAAAATAAGTTGCAAAAGACACATTAAACAGTATCAGAGTTAATTCTTACTTCTTCAACAGTATGTCCATTGGTATATGAAACTTTTCCCGTAGTTTGTTGTTGTTGATAGCGTTGGAAACTTGAGGTCTTCTGTTCGGTTTGAAGGGTTTGTGCGTATTCCTTCTGAAGACCTCCTTGTTGAAGAGGCAGCTGTCCAGCTCCTGTAACAAAAACCATGGACTTAAATATAATTTCAATTTCAAATCTTTATTCATCCATTAGATCTTGTTACAATGATACGGGAATCATCTATTTTATTGAATTACTAATTAAATCTAATTACTTATGGCAAGTTTCTAGAATGCTGGCTAAACGTTTATCATCTGGGTAAATATGAAAATAACAGAAAAAGTATTTCTACAGACTTGGGTTAGATCTTTCCAAGATTAAATCACAGAGTTAGTTTATACTTTCATGGATGGCTGGATAAAATTTAACCTCTTGTAGGATCAATACATTCCATAACTCAAGCTGCACCAACTGATACACGGAGTGTTTATCTGATTGGCAGAGCTGAGTGTATTGTTATTGTTATGCTATGACTCTATGAGGCTCTCAGTACAGGGATTGTATGTGTACCATGAAGCCTAGTTCGTAACTCTGTGATTTTTAGTGACTCTCTTCAGTGTGATATTTAATTGTGCACTGTATTTATTGTGCATGTAATGCCCAGAGTATGATTCTCTTCATGGTACCACAAGACATCTTTGTTATGAGAATTATCAGTAAGAACTTGTGGCCTCCACAAAAGCCACGTAGTCGAGACTTAACAGTGTACAATTTTTATCTGTGGGGTACCCTAAAAAACAGACATTTGATGAACTAAAACAGAGCATAAGGCATGAAATAGAGTCTATCAGTGTGGAAGAACTTGTGCGACATCATAATAAGTTTGTCAGAAGATGTGAAGTATGTGTGGCAGCAAATGGGGAACATTTTCAGCATCATCTATGAGTAGGCCCTATGGTAAGTTCAAATTCTAAGACATCTGGTTAATGCAGGAGTGCATGAAGGGTCAATGTATCAGCCGGTGCAGCATGAGGCACAGTACGAGCAGCCACCCGTTACATGAGGCACTGAGGAAGAATGTCTCTGTACAATGAAGGTAGTGGTAAGAAAAAGTTTATTCTGAATAATTCTCTACAGCTGCTGTTAATGCTTTCCTTCATCATAAGCCTAACAACCCTTTTCTGGATTTTACTGTTTACTGCATTTCCCCAAAAGTTAATCCCATAAGATAACAAAGAATGACAGTATGAATAATAAAGAATCCTTAATAAGCCTACACTTGATGATAATAGGCCTAATAATAATAAATTTATTTAGCCTGTTAAAGATAAGGCCATCAGACACATACCTTCTGGCTGAATGAAAACAGAGCAGATAGCTTCTCCATACTGGTTACGAGCAGTGCAAGTGTATTCTCCTTCATCCCCTGGACCAATGTGGTTGATCTGCAGGGTCACAATTCCTGAGTTGTCGTCGTACAACATCTTGTATTTGTTAGATTCTGAAAGAAAGAAATTATAATTGTACATTTCACCACTAGGGAACAGCGTCCGTGGAACTGACACTCCAAAACCAAATGAAAGCGCTTCTATTTTTTAAACTAATGCAAGCTGACGAGCTTCATAACCTGTATTCGTCACTGGATATAGTAAAGGTAATTAAATCATCGAGCATGAAATAAGCTGGACATGGGGGAGGAAAGACATCTCAAAAGTATTGACTGGAAAACCCGAAGGGAGAACACCACTTGGAAGACCTAGATGTAGGTGAGAGGGCAGTATTAGGAAAGATTTAAGGGAAGTAGGTTTTGCGAGGGATGGTTGGGTGGAGTTAGCACAGAATAGGGTTGAATGGTGAGCTGCCGTAAGCGTGGCAATGAACCTTCGGATTCATAAAATAGATAACATTCCTTTAGCTTGCTTAGGAATTGTCTATTGGCATTGAGTAAGTAAGTAAGTAAGTAATGCTACTGACTGCAAGCTGTGGTGGAAGTGTAGTCCCACTTCTCCAGATGGGAAACCTATTAGGTGGGACTACATCAGTGTTTATTTTTTTTATTATATAACTAGGGTGTGCCCGCGGCTTTGTACGTGATAATTATTTCAAAAATTAAAAATTAAGAGCATAATAGTTAAATCATTATATTTATTAACACCTAAATCACGTGGACTACATACCACGATTAGATAGTGTTGCCTGGTAAAAGCGACCTCAGATAGAGTTCCCTGGCCCAGAAAACCCCTGCATAGTGAGTTTCGTCCAAGTCGAACAATGTTTGACCATATTTAGGCCTATATTGAATATCCCTCTTCCATGTAGGTTGAAAATTTCATACGTCTGCGGGCCTTGATATTCTAAACAAATGAATCGTCAAGGATGGACTTACAAAATCAAGCGATCGCCCGCGATAATTATTTCAAAAATTAAAAATTAAGAGCATAATAGTTAAATCATTATATTTATTAACACCTAAATCACGTGAATTACATACCACGATTAGATAGCGTCGCCTGGTAAAAGCGACCTCAGATTTGAGGTCATTGGCCCAGAAAACCCCTGTATAGCGAGTTTCGTCAAATCGAACAACGTTTGACCATATTTAGGCCTATATTGATTATCCCACTTATAATAATAATAATAATAATAATAATAATAATCCTCTTCGGGATTAGGTTGAAAATTTCATATGTATGCGTGCCTTGACATTATAAACAAATGAATCGATCAGCGTGAGCTACAACATTCAAGTGATCATGATAGTTTTATGTCCAAGGAATGACAAAAATAGCCAAAGCCTACTGTAATTGATTTGACATTGAATGGTATTACTGAAAACTGATGCTTTGAAAACGCAAAAAATACACGTTTTTTGCCTGTTTTTCACTCATAACTCACGAACGAAAGGAAAAATTAAAAATGTAATATGTCAGAATCCTTCCCGGGAATGCACTCAACAACTTCCCAAAGTTTCATGGCGATCGGATGAATGGTGTAGTAATGCATAAAGGACAGACACACACACACACACATACATTCATTTTTATATATATAGATTTAAGGGGTACTGTTGCTTTTGACTTGATCGTACTTTGCCCAACTTACCCATATATTTAGAATGAATATCCATAATGTTATATGACTTGAATGCCTCTGAGCTGAAGTCAGTTTGTACACATAAATTCTACCCATAAGCTGCAATTTAATTTATGATACGCTTACAGGGTTTATTACACTTTTCACAAGAGGATTTTAAATTTAAAATTAAAAATAGCTATATCTCTATTTTGACAGGTTTGCGACCAACCTCGGAACTGCTGCGGGTTATTGCTGATGATCTGACATTATATAAGCGGAGTGATTTTCATAACGGCACATAAAATTTAAAATATGAAAAACAACTGCAGAATAGCCAGAGACAGTATGTCATGTGGTTGTCACATGGTGGTTCAAATCCCAGGTGGCACACTTCTATGACACAGGTATTCAAAAGTTGGTGCCACGGTAAGATAAATGTTTCAATTCCGGTGGCAAACATGTTGAAAAATAGCTGAACACTGGCTGTGTCTGTTGCAATAAATATTTACTTGAAATTGTGTTTTGCTTCTGTAAACAGTCCCAGGGAAACTTAATTTATAAATGCGCCATATTATAAGAATGCCCATTCTTTTGATGGAACCAATGTTAGAGCTGCAGACAACTTCTTTAAAGACCTTGTAGCCTACTTAACTGCAGCCCTGAATGAGTTTTACAGAATTTAATGTATTTTATCAAAATTAAAACATAGCAATAATTCTGTTGTAATTACAAATTATTCACTTACCTAATAATGGAGCTCCTTTTCTGGTCCAAGACACAACAGGTTTGGGGTTCCCCCGGACCTTGCCCTCAAAGAGAGCATCGCCACCCTGTGCAAAGCGGGCATTTCGGAAAATCTGTTCGAAGATCGGGGGAGAGGCAGAGCTTGGTCTTCCACCATATCTAAAAATAAGAAAAACCACATTAAAGTATGAAAATGAAAGTGGTTCTTAGGCTAATGCTAAATAATAGTAGGCCTACTGATTAACATTTCATTTTTATACTGAAACTACCAGTTATAAACAAGTGTTTACAGCAATGTAGTAGACTCTTCGTTATCAGGCACACCTAGATAATGCGATTTGTATAATATGATCATTCTGATGCTAGACTTTTATTTCAAAATAAGTTTGCTGCACACCAAAACGATAAAATCTTTTGAGCAGGAGATATTATTTTAAATCAGTTGCAATCATGAGTTCTTCGAACAAAGATGACATTCTTGTGATGTATACTACTACAGTGGAACCTCAAGAATCCGAACTAGGGTTTATCTCTATTCAGATTCCGGAAAATTTGGATTATCTAGGAAATTCGGTAAAATAATCTTGATATACCATATGCTGTAGAGCAGCATTTCTCAACCTATGGTCTGCGGACCACCAGTGGTCCACGACGATGGTGCAGATGGTCCGCAGAAATAATTAATGACTTAATGTATCTGCTGATCTTCGACTAAATTTGACTAATATTGAGCCAGATATCCATGTACTCTGCAAGAGGCGACAAGCTCAACCGTCTCATTAAAAGTAATAACATAATTCCTAATCATATTATCAAATTGGTAATAAATATTAAACTGTCAATAGTTTACTTCAAGTTCAATAACTGCGTTTCCATTGAATCAAAAAAATGTATTTAGATTTATTTCTCTATAATGACTTATAATGAATACCCCAAAGATTAAGAATATAGGCCTACATATAGCCTACTTTTAAAAATGGTATGTAAATTAGGGGTCCGTAACACTTTTTTAGACATTTTAGAGGTCCTCGGGTTCAAAAAGGTTGAGAAACGCTGCTGTAGAGTATTGACTTCGGATACTCTGTGAAAGAATAGGGAAAGAGCTAGAAAAAAAAAAGATAAGAAAAGATGACCGATTTTTTTCTGCTAATTAAGACCTTGTATTCATTCTTAAATACCAATTCAAATGTCCATTTTAAGTTAGGAATAAACATTAGCTTTATTTCTGATTTGCAATTATTACTCTCCCTTCATTTTTAATAAAAAATCTTGTTCGAATTATCCAGAATTTCGGATTAATGGGGTTTGGATTTCCAAGGTCCCACTGTATTTAAGAACAGGTGAAGAACGAGAAGGAAGTATTAGGTACACTCATAAAATGTCATGAATATGCAACAAGTTCCACAGTAGTTACAAGGGAACTAATCCTACACGAAGCAAAATTTCAAGAATGTTATAGTTTCAGCATGAAAGTTTTCAATCATGTTACAATTAGGCTAATCTTTCCATCCCTTGAAAAGCATGGCTATTTTTCCATCTGAAAAACTGGTTATTATTTAATTATCGTACGATACTGACTGAAGAGACCAACAGAGAAAGTCACTTAACACATGTAGCCTATCTTACAATAGACGTTGACACTGAATTCATGGGCATACTATTAGGCAATTCAAAATAGATTAAGATAAGATAAGATAAGATAAGATTTATTGCTGTTCTGCATAATGTCAAGACATTTCAGAACATTGTCAAATTGTGTTTTTACAAACATACATATGTACTTTCAAAGCTGAAAACACAATAACAAAAGTTTAACATACCATGCAACATTCACACACTCATCCTATATACAACAAAATCTGCCATCTTCATAACGACATACACTCAGCACATTTACAGACATATATGCTTAGTCTAAGTTTGGCAGTTTAATCTAGCTTAAATTGGGCATTAAGGAAAGACAGTAAAACAATGAAACATTAAAACATACATTATTTATGGTTGTTTGCTTCTACAAATTCGTCAATGCTGTAGTACGCTCCATTCAGGAGATATTGAAACAGCTTTTTTTTAAATTGTTTATTGTTTTGACATTCTTTAAGAGATCTGGGTAACAAGTTAAAGAATTTGGTCCCTGTGTAGATGGGAAGCTTTTCGTATAACTTCAGTTTATGACCGATAGTTGCAAAATTGTCTTTGTTTCTTGTATTGTATGCGTGGATCATGTTGTTTTTAATGGGTGAATTGAAGTTAATTGTAAATATTATTGCCTTATAGAGACTAGCTAATGTCATAATTTTTAGATTATTAAAAGCCTGTCTACATGTTTCCCTATCTTGTAAGTTGGCCAAATAACGTATTGCTCTTTTTTGCAGTACAAAGATTTTGTGGAAGTTAGTTTTTGAGGTGGCACCCTATAGTTCGATTCCATAAGTAATGTGAGATTGGATCAATGCGAAATAGATTAATTTTGCTGTTGACGTGGGGACCAGTTTACTTAGATATCTTAAGATATAGATTTAAATGCACACACAAACAATACCTATCGTGTAAGATAATTATAGTGGATCTCTTACGCCACAAAGGTAGGCACCACATCATCCTGGTGTACAGCTCGCTTAAATGGATGAAGGTAAAGAATGAATAATCAGGAAATTGCATTAAACCCTACAATAATCAGGGTAATGCACTCGGATAGTAAGGAAAGTTAACTTTAGGGCCCAATCAATGGCAAATGTAAATTACCGGTAATTAAAACTTACTGCAAAATATTGTATTTACTTATGTAATGGATGCCAAACATAAAAGATCATACATTTAATTTGTAATACCTCTTCCATCCAACAACTGATGGAAATAGAGTAAAAATACAGTAATTGCACTACAAGGGTTCATTTTTTTTAATAGTTGCAGCACATCTGAAATAAAGGAAGATTATGCCATATCTATTGCAATAAAACCATCATGATATAATATGGCCCTGTCAAATAATTTCTATGTGAGTTACAGAAACATCACTTGGAAGAGCTGAAAGTTTGTAATAAACAACGGGGAAGAGTGCCAACGTCCATTTCCAAAGGATTACAGCGTAGGGTGTTATGCAATGGAGATTTGTGCTGCTCTGTTATTCAGCCTTTGATGCCAAACAAAACAAAGCAAGCTGTGAGACCATCCTTTATTATGTGATCGATGACATATCTATAGATATTTTTATTAATATACCTAGTTATTTTAAAATGTCATCACCCATACCCTATATCTGACCCTGAAGTTTAATACTGATTAAAAATTCTGATGTGAAACAAGTCGCTTTAAAAGTGGTCCAATGAAGTTATATCGAATGCATTTATCACTGTGTCACTCATGGCACACACATTAAATATTAGTAGGTGTTAAAAGAAACTGTTTGAATTGGTTTCATTAATGTAAGGTCAGTAGTTTATTTGCAATAAGGTTTTGTAAGCTCTCAGAACTTTATGAAACACAATATACCTATTTTATAACTAGGGCTTGGACTTTTAGGTAAATACATATTTTATTTGCTACTAGTGTGTGCCCGTGGCTTTGCCCATGATAATTATTTCAAAAATTAAAAATTAAGAGCATAATAGTTAAATCATTATATTTATTAACACGCTTCACAAGCTCTGAAATCCTCTCTCCATAGAACTCTGCCGCCTGTAATTGTCCGATAGTAGATGTCACAATTGATTGTTGTGCCTCGTTCCTTAAGTTTACCAATAGTATACCACTACCTTAAAATATGCCCCAAAAACAGTTGCCATAAGCTACTTTGTTGAAAATGTATGAGAATATTAAAACAAAATGACAGTCAGTGGAATGGAGTCACACCAACTCCACTGAAAAACCATAAAAATGCCTCCAAACATGTTCAACAAAGAAGCTCGTAGCAACTGTTTTTGGGACAATCAAGGTGGACTTCATAGAACGAGGCACTACAGTAAACTCTGATGTCTACTGTCGCACAATCACAGTGGCAGAGTTCTAGGCAGAGGAGATTTTAACGCTTGTGAAGCAGCATGACAAATGTCTGAATGTAAGTGGAAATTATGTTGAAAAAGAATGTAAAGGTTTTCTTTCCACTTGTGTGTAATAAAAGTTCCAAAAATAAAGTAGCATATCTTAAAAACCTGATAATAATAATGAAAATTGTAAATATTATTGAAGAAAACTAATTAAATTAAGCAAAAAATGGAAACATAAATATTCTCCAAAAAAAACTGCCTTCAAAAGTTAACCTTATTGAAAAAGAAAAATAATACTGTATTTATATAGCCTAGAAGGGTTGATTTTTTTAGTCCTGGCAACTATTTTATCTCTCTATACATAGCAGACGTACACGGTTCTAAGTTTATAGGCCTTCGATGTAATCATTCCAGTTGCGTACAACATGTTCCCAGCGATGCAGAAGTCTTTGGATCCCGTTGGTACTGCCTAATCTGTTGATGGTGCAAAAAGAGTGGTCAGTTGCCTGTAAAACATCTTCAACCATACAAAAGCGAAGCCAGCAAATGGCTTCTTCATCTTCAGGATTAGAGCAAAGTCATAGGGACTTAAACCTGGAGAGTACGGAGGGTGATAGAGCACCTCCAAAGCCCCAGCGATTGAACAATCAGACACAACTCCTGCTGTATGCGCCCTAGAGTTGTCACGCAGAATGATGGGCGGACTGTCCATGAAGTCTTGCCGTTTTCTGTTTAGAGCTGCTCTCAGATTGTTTTGCGAAAATGAACAGTAGTACTCCACATTAACGTTCTGACTTGGGGGAACGGTATGTTTTAAGATCACACCATGCCAATCATGTTTTACAGGTAACTGACCACTCTTTTCGCACCACCAATAGATCCAAAGACTTCGGCATCACTGGGAACATGTTGTACGCAATGGAGGAGATTACACCGAAGGCCTATAAAACTTAGAACCATGTACGTATGCTATGTATGGAGAAATAAAATAGTTGCCCTACTAAAAAATCAACCCTTGCATTCTACATAGCTTTCTTTTAATACAAAAGAGGTTAATTATTTACGTTTTTTACTGAGTGACAAGTAACACAACTTCTTAGTACTTATGTTTAAAATAATCAATACAGATGAACATAAGTAGATACTTACGTAAGTTGTGCAGGAGTCTGTTGTACGATAACTTCTTGTTGCACTGCAAAAAAAAAAAAAGAAAAAATCATTACCATACATGTAAGTAAACAGATATCTCAACATTATCTTCAATTATACATATTTTAGTATAATTGCCATTTAAATATTTTACAAATGCAAAAAATTTACTACTTTATTTCTTTAAGATTCCTATTATAGGTAATGTATTGAATCATACATTACTTTCTACTCCTCAATATTTAAGATTTTATCATATAAGGCATATGTATAACTACCAAAAACCCAATTCTTGCCCTCCTTTCAATATTTTAAAATTGACGCTTCTGTAAAGAATACTTTCCAAATAGTATACGAGCATTTTCTAAAGGACTGGCCACTTTACATTTAACAGTAGACAACATATTTTCTATTGATCATTTACTGTAAGTTAAGAAGATTTCAAACACTTCCGTTAGCTAAATAATTTCTGAAATTTGTCCAAATGACCCCTTGTGTACATTTAACAGGCTTGTGACTAGGCTTATCATTAAGGCCCGGATTTCAATAACTTTGCATTTGTATATGGCATGAAGTCGATGTTCTATTGAAGACAGGCATCGCTCGGATAATCAGGAATGAAAAGAAATTAATTCTGTGGTCTTTTTCTGCATTTTTATAGTTTTCTCCAAAACAGAGCATTTTTCATTGTTTAGTCACAATTTTTGGGTAGTTTAAAGAAAAAAAAGTTTTTATTTTTTTTCATTTTTAGCCCCTTCAAAATAATAGTAATATTTAATTTAAAGAATATTGACAATGGTGTTGTCTACGGTAATTGGATTCTTGGAATTCTCTGGAAATTCTTCTCCCTTTGCATAAATACTGGTACTGTTGGAACTTGGACTGGTGCAACAGTAGCTTAAAGTTGTAATTTCTATTGTCGACTTCTGTAAGAAACGAGAGCGTGAGGGTGCAAACAAAAGCACTGCTCTGCTCTACCCTACTACGAGGGTTGGAAGTTTATTAGTGGCAATACATCTATAAAATCAAGGTGAATTACAGGAAGTTCAAATCGCTTTTGTTGGATGTTGGTTGGATATCCAGCACAGTTCAGAGCAAATAAGAGCCTTCCATCACTACGAATGCCTTCACAGTAAGCAGAAAAAATTGATCTGGCTCTATCAGCCGGTCTAAAATGAATTTTGGATCTGACAGAAAACCAATGATTGAAAATAATTCAATACCTCAAAATTATTTTTGATTCACAATAATTCCATACTGAAAAGAAGCAAGATGGGTGAAAGCCTGTCACTTATTCTTCACTTCCTTCTGGCGGAGGTTCAATCATGCATTACATTCAATCATTCATCATAACGAGTAAAATTTTTTTAACCAATCTTGAAACAGTTCATTATGTTACCGATATTGGATATTATTGTGAATCAAGAATAATTTTAAGGTATTGAAATATTTTTACTCATTGGCTTTCTGTCAGATCCAAAATTCATTTTAGACCGGCTGATAGAGCCAGGTTCATTTCTTATGGTTACTGTGAAGGTGTTTGTAGTGATAGAAGACTCCTATTTGATCTGAGGTATGCTGGATACCCAACTAACATCCAACAAAAATGATTTCAACTTCCTGTAATTCACCATGATTTTATAGAAGTGTTGACACTATTAAACTTCCAACTCTCGTACAACATTCCATTCTACTTCTGTTTTGCAGTTTTTTTTAACCCCTGTGTTATTTTTAAGTTTTTCTTTTAATCTTTTGGCCATTTTTGTTTCATTTAAAGGTAAAAATGTGATTTCTTCTGATAATTTTTAAAATGTTTTTAGGTAATTAAAATCCAGGCCCTGATTACCATAGTATTTTCAAGTGGTCTATCATTTGCTTTTGTAACTGAAAAATTTTCATCCTCCAGTGGTATTCGTTTTATGTATGCAAACTTTGTATTATGTTTATGTATGTTAACTTATGTTGTATTGTATCATACGTTTATCTTATCTTACTCAAAAATAATTTTTACGATTACACCTGTGCTTACTTCAGTGCCATGAAATATAATTATGGGTTTTAGAACTAAATTACAGCGAGTGAAGTGGACTAGATGGTAACATTGTGGACTCAGAATCTGGAGGTCACGAGCTCAAATCTTGGACAACCAATGTGAGTGTGGGCTTGTTGAGATTTCTTCACTGCAATGACGAATACAGTGAAGCAGGATGGAAGAGAGCACATCTCATGCGCATTTGTGCACATTTCCTTTTTATTAATGACGAATACAGATTGGACTTAACTCCTACTCTATCCACTGACTGTAGGCATGTTTATGTGATCTTAGGTGGAGGACTGTGTTGTCTGAAATATAGGCCTATGTGATCCAAAGAAATTTCTC
Organism: Ectobius pallidus; assembly: GCA_964059195.1. Lineage (NCBI taxonomy): Eukaryota > Metazoa > Arthropoda > Insecta > Blattodea > Ectobiidae > Ectobius > Ectobius pallidus. The sequence goes on from CAXKWD010000006.1 coordinate 169,040,352, forward strand.
TCTCCCCAAAGGGTACTGGAATGTGAAACCCTTAAAACAGGGGGTTAAAAAGTTAAAGAAAGAAAAATAATTTATTATTTTTGACAGCCAATTGCCAAAGAATGACCCAAAAAATATTTACATCATTGCATGTTATTTTCATGCTTTTTTGAAACCACATGTGTAAATAGCTACAAATGCTTCATTGTTGGTCTGTCTAACTGTTGTTGCTCTGGTGACTTTAATAACTAAGAATTGTCAACAATAGCATGGTAAGAATGTAGGCCTAAAACTAAACGTAAGCCATCAATCTTCCGTGATAATAATGTAAAAATTAAATGAATGTGAACCATATACTTATCTGTGTACAACTAAACGTCATATGGGTTTAATGCACAAAATTAATATAACGATAATACTGGAAAAGATACATAAAAACATTATTGGCGCCTACAATTTAAAGTCCTACGCGAATTTTTCTCGCTATTGTGGCGCTGACTGGTGGAAGCGTGTGGAAGCTAGCGCGGCGCTAGTGTCGCGGGAACTATTTCCAGGCGCATTGGATCGCGTTACAAGGTCCCATTTTAGGAACAAGACAGCTTACCGTGAACCAATAGATGAAGGTTTCTTCTCTCCCGCCGCATTACGCAAATCCTGACACATCAAGATCACTTCTCGTTAACAAGATAAATTGTTAGTCTATCTTTATTCCTCGTTTCTGCATTGATTATAGGGTACCTTATTTTAGTATTAAATTACGTCATAATCAATGACAGACTTTTATTAGGTTGCAAAGTTAAATGCCCTATTTTTCTTTAAATCGTATATTATTATTATTATTATTATTATTATTATTATTATTATTATTATTGTTATTATTATTGTTGTTGTTATTGTGTTAAATTATTATTTACACAACTTATGAAGCAGAGCTCGAGAACGATTAATCTTACAAAAACCAATTTTAAATTTGGGTCAGAAACCTTCTGAAAATTTGACGTGAAGATTGGGACGACTTTCTCTTACTTTCACTTTGTGATAATATATATATATATATATATATATATATATATATATATATATATATATCATTACACGCTAGCGGCCGTAATTTTGAAGATATTTGAACCAAATTGTATTATGTTATTTCTAGGCACAATAGTTCGGACAAGTTCGTTAATGAGTAAAATTGCCCGGGGGGGGGGTCGGGGGAGGGGGTTGAAATTTTGAAAAATTTATATCTCGGCCCCTATGAAGTATAGAGGGAAACTTTGTTTGAATAAATTAGAGTACTCCCTATGGAGTTTACAGTGACACCAACGATTCAGGTGTTTTGGGGGTACGAGTGGGGGTGGGGGATGGAAATTAAACGTTCTTGAAACCACGTCTTGTGGAGTATCGTTGAAAAGCTCTTGATGAGTACTCTACAAATCAACAACTAGTTTCTCGATAGCTCTCATATAAGGCGAGATTTGAGTGTTTGAAAAACAATAACATTTAAAAATATATCTCAGCCTGAAGGCCTGCCGAAAGGAATGTGTGAGGACCGACTAAGGATAAAATTATCAATGTAATAGAGTTTGAAATATTAAAAATAATAGTTACACACCTTTAGAATAATAATGCATGGCAAAATAAAAAATAAATAATAAAATATAATATCAATTTAAAACATAATAAACAACACTCTTTTTATAAAAAAAATAAAATTTATTTATATTTCATATGGTGCATGCATTGTACACTTTGATATTGCTTTCGAAATCTACCTCAGCCTGTAGGCCTGCCTAAAGGGATTTTTTTAAATTTATTTATTGTGTGAAACATCTAAAGATTGCCCGAATGAACAAGTGCTCATATTCAGTTACTTATATTACACAATATACAATTAAGTACAAAATATAACTCTAACTTAAAATCAATAACTATAGGAAAAAATACAAAGTGGGAAGAACAAAATTGAAATCCTGAGTTATAACTAATAATATGGTTCCTTAAATATCTATTAATTACAGAGTGAAGTAAATTATAAGCTATCAAGTAAGATTTTTTATATACTTATCGAATTTTTTGCTGTTCATATTTACTATTTCTGGATGTGACCTAATTATAGAGTTATAGTCTAAAGTTATATGTTGGAGCATAGCACTCTATGGCAGTGAGACGTGGACTTTAGGAAAAAGTGAAAGGCATAAAATGGAAGCTTTTGAGATGTGGTGCAATAGACGAATGTTGAAAATCAAGTGGACTGACAGAATATCTAACGAAGAGGTCTTAGAAAGAATAGAGGAGCAAAGAAGTCTATGGACGACACTCATTAGAAGAAGGGCCAGACTAGTGGGGCACATTATGAGGCATCCAGGCTTGATCAACACTATATTAGAAGGAACAATAGAGGGGGGAAATTGTAAGGGAAGACCGCGATTAGAATATGCAAAACAGATTATTGGCGATTTTGGATGTAAAAAATATGTAGACATGGAGAGACTGGCTCAAGATAGGAAGAACTGGAGAAGTGCATCAAACCAGTTGTAAAACTGATGACTACAGAGAGAGAGTCATGGACCATAATAATTGCTATGTTTAGAGCCAAGAAGAGGTGAAGTATTTTGGTTCTATTAAATGCAAGGTTTTATTTCTTTTTTGTATTGATATATTTGTTATTAATAACCAATAAATCAATGCGGCTCGCTAGTCTATCATCAAAAAAGAAAATGGCCGTTTAGTTAAGAAAAGGTAGAAGACCAAAAGTGAATCCACATGGATCAAACAGAAGTTACCTTTGCACGTAACATCAATAAATTATGTATTATTTATCTATTAAAACAAAAACTGGTTAACTAAGCTTCATTATCATCTTACTGTGCTTCCATAAAATTTATTGTTCACATTTTATAAATGAATACACAAACATCTACATTAACATAGGCAATTTACACGGCAGACGAGTAAGTTGGGTTGCATAGCACCAGGCGCAACTAATTTCTGATTTTTAACATCAGGGGCAAGTTACTATTTGTATGTTTCTATTAACAGATAAACTACCAAACCATTCAAAAAATAATTTTGAAAAGAAAGAGGTTGTATTTCTCTTGAACGATGTGTCAGAAGTAACAAAAGAAAACGTAGACGTGTAGGCCTATCTATTTTCTCTTCACGTAGCATAGACATTATAACATACGAGAATGACAAAAAACTAAACTAAATTAAACTAACTAAACTCCGTGGCGCGACAAGAAACTACTGTATTTAAAAAAATCAAAACAAAATTTTAAATTTGATCTTCGGCTATCCGTGCTTCTGCTCTACCATGGAAACATCCTGGTACACAACATGAATGTTGTAATATTGTGATAGAGCAGAGGAACGGAGAGCCGAAGATCCTGGTTCAAATCCCAGCTACGGCATTGAATTTTTCAGTCTGACTTCACCTTAGCCTATACACGAGCAGTGCGAAAGAATTATCATTCCACTGTGACCTACTAGTGGTTTACTATGAAGCCCGGATCTTAAAGTACTTACAGGTTGTAAGTCGCCAATATCTCATATTGAGAACGCCTGGTGGTATGCTGGGATATGTGAGTCAGTTGGAGAATTTAATAGTACACCGGCATGTATCCTTGGTAGTTCAATGGTAGAGCAGAGGAGCGGAAACCCGAAAATCTTGGTTCATATCCCGGCTATAGAATTGATTTTTTTAGTCTGACTCTTCCTTTCCATCTTGGCCTACACACGGCCAGTGTGAAAGAATTACACAGACCAACATCCATTTTGGTGCCTTAGAATTTGTACTTATTCTTGGGTATAGGCTATTTAGGTCGCTGATGCCAAATGTGCTATTAGTTTTGCCCTATCAGCTTTAGTTTTGTGAGATATGCTATTACCATTATGCATATTATACCATTTTACGTTTGATATAAATAAAAAAAACAGTGCCTATTTTTAGCTTCTAAATCATGCGAAGAAAAAAGCAACGCACTAACATTACATTAACATTACAATAACAATATAACATGGGGTCTTTAAAAAAAATGATATTATCACATATTGTACGGTCGTTTATGACTATGAGCTGTCAATTTGAGGGCCAAAAAGTAATCCAGCTTTCAGTTTTTCTGTAGGCTACTTCGAACAGTTTTCGTCGTACGTGTCCAAATGTCAGTGGCGGCTCGTGACCGGAAAATTAGGTGAAGAGAAAAAAAGTGTGTATGGAATGCCACGCGACAGAAGTGTTTTAATTTAGGGATTTTTAAATTTTGGATTATTGGATTTTTTAAATTTTGGATTGTTGGACTTTTTAATATTGGGTTTTTGGGCTTTTTAATTGTGGATGTTTTATTATTAATTTTAGATTTTGAATTTTGGATATTTTATTTTTTAATTTTTTTATTTTTGAATTTTTTTATTTTTAAATTTTGGATATTTGGATTTTTTATTTTATAAATTTGGATTTTTGAATTTTGGATCTTTGAATATTTTTTTTATTTTATTTTGGTTTTTCGATTTTTTAAATTTTGGATTTTGGGTTTTTTAATTTTTGGATTTTTGATAAGCCTAATCATTGAGTTGACTGTTTTCTGTGCAGCCCGTTCCGTCACAGATCACTAATTTCGTGACGATTTTGAGCGTTACATTAATTTCGTGACGATCTTGGAGTACTGGTTCTGTATTTTTACAGGACTCGTTGATACCAGCACCTTCAACAAGAGGGGTTTTAGCATAAATTGACACTGCACTATGATTTTCTCTACAGAAACTATTAATTAAAGTGAAGTCTTCTAATATTTCATTTTTCTTTAGTTATTAATATTGTTTTTAAAAACGTGATCTCATGCTTCCTAAATATTGGAAAAGAATAAACTGTCCATGTTATGAACTTAACGACAGAACAAAATTGTCGACTGCTGGATTATCGCGCATGCGTGGACAACAACAGAACAATTGTCGACAGCTGGAAGGTCGCGCATGCGTAGAAGGCACCGTGGACGCTTGACTATTCCTATATGCAGAAAGAAGTAAATATCACGTGACTTCTTTACAGAGAAGTCTGGTGGAGACTGAGAGAACTGTTCACCTTCACTTGGTAGTCTGATCCCCTCAGTAAGAAGACAGTGGGATAAGCGAGAAAACGGCTGGTTTCCATGAGCCCACGCCCCCATTTTTAGTGGAACAGACTACCCATGCGTCTGGGAAGGTTCAGATTCAATGCTAGGAGGACAGAGGACTTGGGAGCACACTTGCCTCCTAGCGTTGACACCAGTCGTGGCGGGATATTCAAAATTGTAGAAATACATTATAGTAAAAACGAACATTCGTGATATGGAAAATAAACTTTAAAAATACGTATTGTAAAGGAAAAATACTGGTGAAGTGCTACTTCACCTACTTCCCCTGAATAGCCGCCACTGCCAAATGTGGTCAAGAACCATCACTAGCTATATTATCAAGCAAGATTTTGTTTCGCTAGACTAAGAGTTAACGAATAAAACCTATATAAAAGTAGAGGTGGTAGAGAAAAACTGTTTACATATTTGGAATAAGCACACTAAGTATAGCCAAAATCCGGTAAAACATCTGATACACCAAGCCGAAAGTTATTTTTTGTTGGACTGTGTTATCATTCTACTATGTGAAATTTTATATTCATATTATGAAGACAAGCTATTACACTGAATTTGTTTTTATCGATTTCACTCGACGATTAATATAAATTAGCTCTGAAAGGGTTAAAGTTATCTAATTTCACGTTATAAGGGCTAGACCCCCCACTTATGGTTAATGCCAGACTTTTAAGGCAGTCAAGGAGTAAATAAAGATGGGGGACATCATAGGTCACGCACATGTGCGTTAAATGCATGCTTTCTCAACTCTGTAAACAAACGCTAGACCTCGTTCACTGGAAAGCCAGTAGACCTGGCTAAAACACGCACCAGACTTCTGAACATATTTATGTTTCCATAACAACGATCTTGGAGAATATTCGATGTTACGTTTTGAACTTAATACACGTTTTGGAGTACCTCTGAGTCCAAAGATCACACACAAGAATGTGGGTGTCCGTGATCTGCATAGCTTGATAATCGAGTTTCTTTTTCTTTTTCTTTACCTGAGTTTAACTTCCCCTTTGTGGGGGCGTTTATGCGGCCCACGCCGCCCTGGCCTTACAGGTCCGCGACCTGTCGGGGAGGAATTTCTATGGATCACATAGTCCAGTTATTCATTGCATGGCCAGACGGCTTCCTTTTGTTAGGAGAAAAGGTTTGCCGACAGCTCAACACATTTTTACCGCACCAATCAGCTAGTTACCTCAGCCAATCAAAATCTAAGAGTGCCTTGTGACGGCTGTGACAGCTACTCGTCTACTCCGCGTGGAGTGAAACGCGGGTTTGCAAGATCTAGTTACAGTAAACAATAACATGTGTGAATTAATTAAAACGAGGGAATAACTGAGGTCAGTGATAACAACGAGAGAATATTGCAACGTTGCTTTTGTTTCGGAAAGCGGAAACCAAGACCGACTTAGTGAAATCAATTAACAATAAAGAAACACCGACTTTGAAGCCGCCTGGGTATGCAATGAAAAACTCTACTATACATATTTTTATCAGCAGACAACGACAAGGAGGGCCTCGTTGATGAGTGATCAACCCAATGTCGGGGTCACCTCCGAGACAACACGTACCAGTTGCTCACACAATCACTCTGAACCATGCGCGGATGGGATGAAGATGATAATGACGGCCAGATGTTATCCGAGGACAAGGGCCTAAAGTTACCCGACATTCGTCTCACAGGTGAGGAAAAAAGCAGGAAAAATTCTTGTCCCGACCAGGAATTGAACCAGGGCCGCTGCATGGACGGTATATTAGACCAGCGTTTCTCAACCTATGGTCCGCGGACCACTGGTGGTCCGCGATGATGGTGCAGATGGTCCGCAGACATAATTAAAAAATATCATAAAGCAAGTGGAAAGTAAAGAAGTAAAAATTTTTCACATATTTCGTTATAATGAACTATAATTAATACCCCGAATATTAATCTTTTAAAAATGGGATGTAAAATTAGGGGTCCGTAAATTTTTTTTTAGACATTTGAGAGGTCCTCGGGTTCAAAAAGGATTACACAATCAGACATGCCTAATAATAGCCGATTTACCCATAAGTACGCTCTCATTTAGAAGTTCTTAGAGAATGGACATCGTCACCACTTTCATTTAATGCAAGAGAATGAGACTAACAGCACATTCACCAGTTCCAGGAACTGGATCTGTGGCACTAGGCAGTTCTTTCCTATTAAGGAATTGCCATTCAGGCAAGATTCCTCTAAGTAAAGGCTTGACCAGCAATATGAACCAGCGAGCGAGATGGCCGAGATGGTAACGTCTTGGACTCGCATTCGGATTCTGATGACCCAAAATTGTTTGAAAAATGACCTATAAAAGACCCTAAATTTTAAAGAAAATGACTTAATAATTATAAAAAATTACCTAAAAACTGATATTTTATTTATAAAAAAATATTATTGTACACACAAAGTTATAGACTAGTTTGTACATAATTGTAAAAACTGTAAATAACTGTAATGTTGTGAATGTTCTTTTCTCACGGAAATTTGTACTGGCACTGAGGCACTGGCGAGTAAAAATTCCCCATTTACTTTTTTGTGGTCTGCCGGAATATATTGTTGTTTATTGAGGGTAAACAGTAGTTTGCACTCTCAAATCCAAGCAGGTGGCAGACTCTGGTGCGTCAATCTAATAACAACAGTAATATAATAAAAAAAATTGGCGTTTCTTTGATTCTCATTTCCGACTGAGACATGACAACACTTAACGCCGAATTTTTCCTTCTTGCATTAAACAAACAACACTTCAAAGACAGCACCAATAGCGACGAAAAAAAAGTTAATGCACTTAATGTAAATACATGAAAATGACTAAATAAGGAAGCAAATGACATGAAAATGACAAAATAATGATCTAAAATTGAAATAAATGCCCTAAAAATATAACATTGCATAAAATGACAAAAAAATGACCTAATAAAAATGTATTTATGTAATTTAGAGGCCATGATTAGGATTTATCTACAAGTTGGCAATGTCTATGCAGCATCAATAAAAAGATGGCATGTCATTAGAATCCGGGCCCTAGTTATAACCATCACCAGTAAATTATAGTGGTGTGTTTTTTTTAACTTTTGTGAAAAAGAACTGAAGATGGCATATCGAATGCCGAAATGCATCTGAATATTCGACTCATTTGGACTCCACTTTAGAGAAAAACTCTTAACAATGGACGTGATTATTCTCTTACATCAACTTGAACATGAGATCTGAGTGACCGCTCGGAGTTAATGAGCTTTTAAGAACGAAAAAACTTAATTATTAATCAAGCAAACTGATTCCGAAATGATAAACTTCATTGTAGCCAAAGAGGGTGGATTTATTCAAACAGATGTTTTCTTCCTTACACCCCCTAATATTAACCAATGACAACACAACATAGACCTACATAGTAATTTATCTCATTTTATTACTTTTTAATTTGTACATGTTGATTTTAATTATTTGAACATATATTCACTGGCCCCCATTGAGCCTTACAATTATTCTATGTATATAAGTCTAGTACTTTATTTTAAAGGGGTACGCCGTAGCGTATTGGTTGAGGCGCTGCGCTACAAACCAGAAGGTCGCGGGTTCGATTCCCGATGAGGTCGTTGAGATTTTTCAATTGGCCTAATCTTTCTGGTGGCTCTGTGGCCCTAGGGTCGACTCAGCCTCTAACTAAAATGGGTACCAGGAGCAATCCTGGGGATCAAGGCGGCCGGTGCGTAAGGTTGACAACCTTACCACCTTCATGTGCCGAATGTCCAAAATCTGGGAGCCTCTACCTCCTGGAACCCTCTGGGCCTCCATGGCCTGTATAGGGATCACTTTACCTTTTCCTTAATTTTAATATTACTTTGTGTAAAAAAGCTGCTACAGTAAATTAGGTCCGAAGGATTCAGTGTGTTGTCATTGGTTAATATTAGAGGGGATAAGGAGGAAAACATCTATTGGAATGATTCCGAAATGTTTAATTAACGAAGCATTATTCTTACACCACCATTTTAAGGGGGTTTTCAGGGCACACATCTGAGTCACTGCATTGAAACTAAAGGCACAGCTTCGAAGATATGTTAATATTTTTCAAATGAATAGCTAATATACACAAAAGCTTATTTAGTATCATCATTCACATCAACCCCAACCAGATATTAATCGCAGTTCAACATAATAAGTGCTTGTGTCCAAATTGTCAGTAGATTAACTTATATTTTCCCCTTATAAATGACACATAATTCTCTCAAAAACATTCACTGCAAAATTTCACCGAAATAATTCGTCATAACTGTCATCACACAGTCTTAAGACTCTCGGCCTAACAGTTTCTTTATGATCCCGGCCGTTCACTCATTATTATTCACAAAATAGCCAACTGGAAAAATAACTTATGTAACTATGGACGTGATGTCTCACAGACCGCTACAATAATAAACTTTTTCTAACACAGCTCCACTAAGACTGATGGGTAAGTGACACTAATGGAGTGATAAAGGGTCTTAAAAAGGGAAGGTAATATCAAACAAGGCACACACAGAAGGAGCATTTTATGTTTTTTTTACTGCGGTCCCACAGACTTCATGTCCGGTTTAAGGATTAAAGACTGACCAACAATGTTTTAATGTATATTTTATATATTATGCGTTTTATTTTAGTTGCGAATGCGAGGTTTGGATCCAGATAAGAAAATTAAGGATATAAGGTTGTATTTTTATCAAAATGTTATGCTTTAATACTGACCAAAAATTGTGAACGTTTCACCCCTCACTCCCCAAGAACGCCATGTCTAAAAGAAAAAAGCACACGGCATGCGGTACCGTACTCATCAATGGCGTTGGCAAGAAGGGCTTGTGTCGGCATTTGGATCTAAAAATGCACTAAAAAGTAGGCTAATAGGGGGTTTATTTTCAGGTGTACGATAGCACGACATTGTATTCTGAAATAAAAATTTTGAAGTTCCCGGCTGGCTGCCTTGACACACATAGCTACTTCACTCTGCCCACATACCAGGTTGTGGTAAGTGCCCACGTGTTACAGCATCTGTGGTCCAGTCAACTCATGTCAAGAGCCTCAACAGAAATGCAAGATACAGAGAAGTTTCCTATTGACAAGGGCCTCAAAACAAATAACAAGATCCGAAGTGACAAGTAAGGCAATAAAATATGTTTTTGTAATATTGGTTTTAGTATGCCTGAAATACACATTTTTATCAACATAATTAAGCATGATATAGCATGATATAGCATTGGTATATGGATATTTTTGTAAAGTAACTATATTAGGCCTACATATTACAAATATTTTTAGTTTTTAACTTTTTTAAAATGAAATTACTGTTATCAAGTTAAAATTTTAAGATATTATGTTACTGTAGTAGCAATAAGATTTTATCTTTTTACTTCGCTCAAGCCAAGTCAAGGTGTAATCTATGGCATCTGTTACTGGGGTTCATCTACTATGTTGAATGATGTGTTTATTGCACAGAAGCTTATTGTCAAAGGCATGGCGGGTATTGAAAAGAGAACTTCATGTAGAGACTATTTTATACCTTCTAGGATATTAACAGTTTAGGGGTTGTACCCGCGATAACTCCAATACGCTTTATTGGATTTACATTAAACTTGATATACGCATATATAATGTCCATGGGAAGAAGCCAAATCGGTTGACCGGTACCGAAGTAATGCCCAATTTAGTGCCTATTTTATGCTAATATATTAGAAAGAATTTATCAAAATGCAAATCATTTTTCATGGCAACATATTGATTTACAGTGTTCAGTTTTGAAGTTGCAATACAGATGGATTTGACAAATAACACTATCCACATATTCCTTCACATACTTCCTTACTCAATGGCAATAGACATTTCCTAAGCAAGCTAAAGGAATATTATCTATTTTATGGAACCCGAAGGTTCATTGCCGCGCTTACCTGAGCCCGCCATTCAACCCTATCCTGTGCTAATTCCATCCAACCATCCCTCGCAAATCCTACTTCCCTTAAATCTATCCTAGTATTGTCTTCCCACCTACGTCTAGGTCTTCCAAGTGGTATTTTCCCTTTGGGTCTCCCAGTCAATACTTTTGAAATGTTTTTCCTTCCCCATACGCGCAACGTGTCCAGCCCATTTCATCCTCCGTGATTTAATTGCCTTGTATATCCGGTTAAGAGTAAAGGTCATGAAGCTCGTCGTTATGCAGTTTTCTCCAGTCCCCATTTTCATCTCTCTTACTGTTAGGTCCAAATATTTTCCTAAGCCCCCTGTTTTTGAACACTTCAGATTATGTTCTTCCCGAAGAGTAAGCGACCATGTCTCACATCCACGTTAGATTAACGGCAGAAGACGAGAAGATGAGTTTCTGAACTGATTCCTTTACATATGCTTATCAAATTAGATCTACGTTCTTCCGAAACCCTACTTAATGAATCGATCTGGAGCTTAACTCGGAAATCGATAAAAAAAAAAGAACAACTTATTTTCTGCATATCATAATTGCAATTATCTCTGATTAAACAAAAGCATTCTGGTGCTTTGTTACGTCAGTTTACTTGATTTATTTAAATCCAAATAAGGGAGAAATTGATTTTGAAATGTATTCCGCACTTGGTTTGGCGCGGCCGGTTTTTCTGTTTTGCTCGGATGTTTCCTGCAATAGCTGTAATACAGTATAGTGGAACTCCCTACAAGGCAACTAGTCTGGGTCAAGGTGGGCGGCGATCCACATAAGGGAACACTTACTCCCACTGCTGCACCGCGCGAGATCAATTACTTGGGAATCACTTAATAAGTGCTCTGAAGTAAAACGATTTATAAGAACGAGTCCTTTCTCAGGCTATCTGCTATCTACCAAGGTAGTCAGCAAGTGCAATACCAACAAAATGCATTTATTAATATTAAGTAAGATTGTTAGTAGTGGACCTTGGATTTAGGCTAAATGCTTATTCTTTACATAAAGCACTGCGTAAATTGACTCGATATACAGAGTGTTAATGAATAACACCCAAATATTTTACCTGTGTATAGAGGGGACATGGACAAGCAACTTTTATTAGGAGATTTTTGCTCTATGGATTCAATTTTTCCTGTTACAGCATAAAATCTCCCAGAGCATGGCCGCCACTGACATCTAACATTAGAAAAAAATTCAAAACAAAGGAACTTCGCTGTTAACACTGTAGTCAGTTGTTATGAAAAAAAGACTAATGCAGTGGCGACCAGTCATGTGATTAGTCTGTAAATTTGGCAGATTGTGGAAACACTAAATTATGATAGGCCTATAGCTGTTGACGAATGATTAAGAGTCAGGTTTTTATCAATCACTAGGAAGGCATGAAGTCAATTTAATGAACACTTTAACCCTATTTTGCGTAATTATTGATGTATGAGCATCAAATTATGACTTTAATGGCATTTTACGTCATAGAGCAAAAATCTCCTAATAAAAGTTGCTTGTCTAAGACCCCTCTATGTACAGGTAAAATATTTCGGTGTTTTTTATTAACACCCTGCATATGCAACCGACTTGAACGTTGTGTTTGGTTTCACGGGCTATAAACCGAGTAAAAGGATACAAGGCATCTAAGCTTTCGGTCGCTGACATCTCTGTGGCCTTCCTCAGGGAAATGAGTGTAGAAAAAGGGAAGAGAGAGCTTATACATGATTTTTTTTTAGTGAAAATGAAATTTTGTGATTGAAGGAAAAATTCCGAATGTCTAAAATCTGGGAGCCTCATTCTCCTGGAACCCTTGGGGCCTTCATGGCCTATATAGGCATCACTTTACTTTGACAGTATGGTCGAACAAAAGGGTAAATTTGATTTTAATGCGAATAACACCGAAAATAACCCTACTAATAACAACGTTGTAAGACTTACTTTATATAGAGATGACTGCTGTCCAACACCTCACTGATTCCTCGCCTGAGCGACTTCTCAAGACGTGAACTTCCTCTCCCTCCCAACCGATCTGGACAATTACGAGATAATGCTCGGGACATGACCACCAACATACGAGATTGAAGAGCCGTTAACCTTTTAACAAGTTCTTGTCACTTACAGCATCTGTCAAGAAGTTTATAATCTCTAGGGAGAAGAAGGATATGGATGAATTTGGTAACTTCTATTTTTTTTATCAGCTGTGTTTATACTCCTTTTAGCTTCGAGGCCATATCAGGAGTTCGGGATCTGTGTTTGTACAGTAGGGTAGGCCATGGCACTATTGCTTGTCAATTGTTTCTATTATTGCTGTATATTATGGAGTAAATTTCAACTGATATTAATTTAAATGGATATGATACAGGATGAAATGGTGAGGATGATTCATGTAATATAATATCCAATTCGGCATTTGCCATTACGACTGGGGAAGCCATGAGAAAACCCATATCATATTGGCCGGCCACGGGATTTGAACCGTCAGAATGCGAGGCCAAGACGTTACCATCGGTTCTAAAAATTTGGACACTAAAAAGAAATCTGTTTTTTTCCTTTCCTCTTTTTACTTCCTCTGCCCGTACCATAGGTAGGCCTTCATACTATAGGTAGAGAAAGTATTGTTTTCGATCCCCAAATTATCAGAAACGTGTCTGTATATAGCTGTATGTTTTTGAACAGTCTAGCTCCAGAACGTATGAAAATAAAATGTTGTATTTGGGTTAGGTACCTTCTGAGGATGTGACACTAAGATTGGCGACAACTTTATTTTATTCTTTCTTGAGGGGACTTTACATTAAAAAACTTTAGTTTTTCGCTATTTTCTCCAAAACGGCTCTGACGATTTTCTTTAAATTTTGTACATGTGGTACATCTGATGTGAATCATAATTTCCTCTGACCAAATAAAAGTTAGCCTCTCAGTATAATATATTATGTATGACATTCTTTTCGTGTAAATTGGTTGTAAAGTGAACGAAATGTCTTTACCATATCGCATCGCATCCCCGAAGGATACACAAGCCAAATAAAATATGATTAATGCACTCACGTAACTTTCTTCATTCTAAGCATGGTCAACAATACATATTTCTCACTTCACGTTCTGATTTTGAATAAGAGGCTTTGAAAGAGCGCGTATTCAATTGTTTCAAACCTGATACAAAGCATTATTGTTCACCAGACAAAACCGAGTTTAACAAGCTTAGGCCTATAATTACCCTTCAGAGATTTTTTTTTTCAAAAAATGTTTCAAATAAAAGTCTTAGTCTTAGGAGATTATGATATTCCAGATACTGCTGAATCGCAGAAATTTCTCACCATGATATATAAACACGTGCCGGACTTCGAAGAAAACACTTAGCACAATGATAAGACCAATTTCCACATAATATAACATTCTTTTTTTTCTGATCATAGTTAAATATATTTAAGTACCAGGTTACCATGCCTTTACAAAGACATGTTACAATTCCCAAACTGAAGAAGTTGTAAAATTTAATACTTATGCACAGCTTGTGTACTAGAAGTAGAGGCCGGGCAATGAAAGTAGAAATTAACAATTTGAGTTCAAATATAATATATTTATAATATAATATTATATATATATATATATATATATATATATATATATATATATATATATAGGGTCCCTGAATAGCCAAGGTCCGGATTTTGATGAACTAAAAATATTTTTAAAATGAACTATAAAATGACTGTAAAAATATAAAAAATAACCCAAATATTTGTATGAAAATGCTAGTTTATTCATCAGATTTAAGTCTATTTAGATTTATGTTGCTGTTCAATTATAGGCTTATAATTAGTTAACTGGTACATACTGTTAAATGCAAACAGCAAACACCGTCTTTTCTGTATCCAAATTAAAATTACAACATCTATTTATTTATGCTTATTTAGAGTTCCGACAATATTCATTACAAGTAAATGCATAAAAACTCTATAAGTTATAATGTGTGATACAAAACAAAATTAGAAAATAATGACTTATGTTTTAAAAACTGCCTAAAAATAAGAAATGAGGACAAAAAAGACTTTAAAATGACCAAAAAATATCAAATAATGACATTACATTCTAAAAATAAGACCTAAAAATAAAAAAAATTGGGGGAAATGACCAAAAATTACTCCAAAAAGTGCAATTTTTATAATCTAGGAGTCATGATCAGAATACCTGCACTAGTGGGCAACGTCCATGATGTTCCAGTTAAAAGATGACATGTCATCAAAATACGGGCCCTGGTAATAGCAAAAACTGATGCTTCGACAGAGCTAAAAATCATGTTTTCTCCCACTTTTTCGCTCATAATCAGCGAACGAAAGCGAAACATTGAAAATCCGACTTGAGGTTCATTCGGACCCTTTTCAGTTCATTTATATTAAAAATTTCGTATCTCTTCGTGCCGTAGATTTGGCAGTGCATCTCACAGAAAAAACATTTCCAACTATTATATAAAACAAGTTCCTCACCTTAAAATATCTGAGTCGAGATATATTTGGCCACAAGAATTAATAGGCTAAGTTTACTTACTGTTCGACAGCTCTGTCCGTCATACGTCACTGATATCAGAAAAACAACTTACCTGTAAACAAAAGAAAACACAAATTAATAACTGTACTTATAACTCAATATGGAGTATATAATACTTTCAGATACAGGCCGATTATTCTAATGTGGTGCTTATTTCGGATAATTGAAAACCACGAAAAACTTCATAGCCGCGCTTGCCTGAGCCCGCCATTCAACCCTATTCTGTGCTAACTCCATCCAACCATCCCTCGCAAATCCTACTTCCCTTAAATCTATCCTAATATTGTCCTCCCACCTAAGCCCTATGTCTAGGTCTTCCAAGTGGTCTTTTCCCTCCGGGACTCCCATTCAAGAATTTTCAGATCTCTTTCCTCCCCCATGCGTGCAACATGTCCAGCCCATTTCATTTCCGTGATTACTCTTACTACATCCGATGACGTAAAAATCCTGGGCACGCAGTCCTCTGGGAGGGACTTTAAGCTGGGGGGCCCGTGTCGTAGATTTACTGAACTCCAAGCCTAAATTAGAGCCCCTGAACAAAATTTCTCGGCCCTTTCACGTACAAGTAATACCTTAGTTTCCGGAGGGGGGTTGAGAGGCGATGGGCTTACCACCTGTACCTCTGCCCTCTCTCGGAAAAGAAGCGTAAAAAAAATCACATAGGTACCTCCATCTGGAGGCCCTTCGCCCCAACATAGGGGATATAGAAAAACAGATATAGATACTATAACCGATGAAGAATACAGCTTATGAAGCTCGTCGTTATGCAGTTTTCTCCAGTACCCATTTTCATCTCTCTTAGGCCCAAATTTTTTCCTAAGCACCCTGTTTTCAACCACTCTCAGATTATATTCTTCCCGAAGAGTAAGCGACCTTGTCTCACATCCATATAATACAACCGGCAGGATAATAGTATTACACGAAAATGTCATTTCGAAAACTAACTTAAGGTAGCATTTACGAAAATCCTAAATCGTGGTCTAAAACTCAATAGTACTTAAATATAGCTATTAACTCCATCTGGCACTTTGCTATATCAGTTTACCTGATTTTTTGTTATTGTTAAAAAGCAGCTTTATTAGAGTAGTGTCAGTTCTGTCCTTTAGGGCTCAGGTACCACCCTAATTTTAAAAGTTTAGTAAATGAACAATCTACCTACCATGGAATGGGAGAATTTATTGATCTTGATGAAAGGAGTACAAATACCATAAATTATACCGCATTGTAAAAACATTGTCCATAAAATAGCACACTGTAAAAAGTGAGTTAAATATGTGGAGCAAAAAATAAGATTAAAAATAATACTTTAAAGATCAGAGTGCGCAAAATACGGGGGGGGGGGGGGGCACGCATTACGCAAGCGAATACGGTAATATGGTATTCAGTTTTATTCTAGTAAAGCAAGCATTTTCGCCAGCGAATTTGCAAATGACTTAGCAATACAAAAAGTCATAATATTTACGACGTCTGCGAGCAGCAATATTCCTGAGAAGTAATAAATTACATTGACATTTACCAGTCCATTGCTCTGCTTTCTGTAGATTTATTTTCTGACATGCTGTATGTAGCCGTACACCGTACAAAATGAGGAATGTACCGGTGAAAGCAATGTTAACGACTTCGCAGAAGTTTAGAAACCGTCTGTTTAGTTTTTTCTCAAACAGTATTACACTCAGAAATTTGTTATGCCTATGGTCATATAGATGAAAAACCATACATCACTGGTTAATGTTTTCCTTTCTTTTCGAAAATTCTGCATACGTTACTTCTTATTAGGGCTATTAAATATTAATCTTATCATTGCTTTTCTATTTATTTATTAAGTGCCAGAATGGAATTATATTATTACAAAATAGGTTACATTGCTATTATTTTCTCTTACAAATGTACTGGAGCAATGTGCAAGATGCAAAATGTAGGCAGATATTATAAAATAGTAATTTCAATACAGCAAAACGTAATTACATTACTTATTAGGGCAGGGCATGTGATGATTTTTCATCTTCTTATATGAAAGTTAAAAGATAGCTCGAATATATACAAATGCTATAATGAAATAACTGATTAAATAAGGGTGATTTGTTTTCGCATTTTTTGCATTTTTTAAAAATTTTTCGTCATTTTCAACATGCTGCGTTTTTTGGGGGGGCAATTTTTAGGACATTTTCGGCATTTTGATGGGCATGCCAGTTCAGATAGAATTTATTTTTCGCTAAGGGTGCTCAAATAATATAAACATTTACTTCTTTAGTAAGAAAATAAGGGGTTTACATTGTAAATTGATATATAATGCACTTCCATCCATTAAATTGCTTTTAGCAATTCAATGCTTAAAAGAAAAACTAATATAAGTAATAATGGTAAATTTATTGGTATTTCTTTAAATTTCGTGTCATTTTTTAAGGCCGTAAATGCATTTTTTGACTATTTTATGGTCATTAAATGCCTTGCCCAATTAATTACACATTCGTTTGTTAAGTATTTTATAGTATTTTAATTTAAAAAACAGGTTTAGCAATTTTTAGTTTTTAACGTCTTATTTAGCCATTTTTAAGATTTATAAGATTGGACTGTATGACTGCCACGGTAATGAAAAGGATAATTATCCTTAATTAATTATGTTAAAATATCAGTTAGGAACAAAATAGTTTAAAACCTAAGAATCCGGTTCCTAGATATTACTTATCAGCAAGGCCCGGAAGTTAATACGCTATCAGAAGACGAAATATGCATGAAAATGTGCTCTAAAATATGTACAATATGCTTCGGAACCAATGAAGTAGGCTCTATCATTTAAGTAAATTTAATTCTTTACGTTTTCTTGTTAGCTGACTGTGTTTCTAAATATGGCGAAATGAACATAGTGGGGACAGGTTGTACCAACCCCTCCTTAAATCACGCCATTTTATTGCTAAGTAATTTATCCTTAAAAAGAAGAGTAGCTAAAAGCCGTCATACTTCCGGAACGACTTTCTCTCGTAACTCTGATCAGACTAATACATGTCCACTACGTAATTAATGAGTTGCTAATAATTTTGCAAAGGATGCAATTTTCCAGTGATGAGCCGCAGTCAGATTGAGAAATGACACAACTAGAATTTAGGTTAACAGCGACTGGATCGTACAAATAAATTGCTTCTATCTGGAACAAGCACTCATATGGAATGTGAAGGTGTCGAAACAAATGAGCCGTGAATTCTTCAAAGCCTCCTTAATCACATTAATGTAATAGGCCTACTCAGAAAACAAGGAGAGAGAGAAAAAAAGAAGGTTGATACCAACGTATGTAGTGGGCTTACTTTGTAAGATTAAACCAATGATATAGCGACGGAATCGCTGAGTTGGGGCCCACAATTTTCGCGAATCATTATATCGCGAAAAGTTGCAAATTTATTGTGTTCTATGGAGAAAATTTTGTCCTGGTGTTCAATAATTACAAGTGACTGTTTATTTATTACGAGGGCCGTCCATAAAGTAAGTATCCCTGGGGCCGTTTACAGAAACAAAACACAATTTAAAGGAAATATATATTGCAACAACATTCAGCCAGTATTCAGCTATTTTTCAACATATTCGCCACCGGAATTGAAACAATTGTCTTATCATGGCACCAACTTTTGAATACCTGTGTCGTAGAAGTGTGCCGCCTGGGATTTGAACCACCGTGTGCCAACCACCTTTGCCTCTCTGCTATTCTCTGTCATTCTTTGGCATTTCGTGAGGTATCGGAAAAGATGGAAATCACTGGGAGCGAAGTCCGGGCTTGAGGGTGAATGTTAAAACACCTCCCAGCCAAACGTCTGCAGGAGACTTGAGAGGAGGTGTTTAAACATCCACTCTACAGCCCGGACTTCGCTCCCAATGATTTCCATCTTTTCCCACACCTAATGAAATCACAAAGAATGACAGAAAAGCTAGTTAGCAAATTTGTTCACCAAAAGTCTAAGACATGCCAATGTAAATAAGAAATCGTTACCTAAGTCGGAGTCCACCCGCAATTTTTTTTTAATTGAACTAATGAAAATCACTGAAAAACTAGTTAGCAAATTTGTTTAACCATACTCTAAGTCTAAGACATGCCAATATAAACAAGAAATCGTTACCTAAGTTATAATACTTATTATTTATAACAAAAGTTAAATAACACACGGAACAATGGAAATAATAGCTACTCATTATGTTATGAAAACAAAGTAACTGCTATATCATAAGAATATTATAGGAGAAAAATTCCTCCTACACTGAGACTTGAACCCAGGCTATTCGCGCCAATTCTCTACCAACTGAGCTAAGCCGGAGTTCAATTCTCAGTGCCAGATGGAACCTCTCTCCTATGACTGATTGCCCTTATGGTCTACCTCACAAACAGACAAGTTATGTCATATGCAGTACTGTGAGGCACACTAATTAGTGATTTTTGTGACCGGGCTCCTACTGTTATTGTACAGTTAACATTCAAGATAGATGTATAAGCTTTCATGAACCACAGATTATTGTCTCTGTTAGACATTACATGAGAATATTAATGACATAACTTATCTGTCTGTGAGGTAGACCATAAGGGCAATCAGTCATAGGAGAGAGGTTCCATCGGGCACTGTGAATTGAACTCCGGCTTAGGTCAGTTGGTAGAGCATTGGCGCGAAAAGCCATAGGTTCTGGGTTCAAATCCCAGTGTCGGAGGATTTTTTATCCTATAATATTCTCATGTAATGTCTAACAGAGACAATAATCTGTGGTTCATGAAAGCTTATACATCTATGCTATATCATATTTGACTCACCAACAAAACTTATTCAATTTAATAATTTTTTAAAATATAAAATTAAATTTTAGGTTTTGAATTTTAGGGGTCCGGACCCCCTGGACCCTCCCTTTCGTAATCCATTGTGGATTCTGTTTCCATTTTGTCGATTTGGTAAAATTTTAGCACACTTTTTATGTTCCTACTGACTTTTGGCCCCTGTCCTGGATTCCTATCAGAGGCCTCTTTATGCACTATACAATTTGTACTTATTAATTTATAATTACATAGGTTATCAACATTATTTATAACATAGTCTAAAGAATATAAGTATATAAAGAAACACAGAGAAAGGTTTAACTATGACTTTTAAATAATTGCCCTAAAAGAAAAACACCTGTCTATAATTCTAGAGCGATAGGGAAAAAGCGAATTCGTCAAAATTCCAAAGTTTTAGGAGAGAAAAAAACAATTTATTTCCACAGCATTTTAACAATATTTAGATCAGTCCACCCAGATATTTTTACACAGTATCTTGTACTATGTAAAACTATCTGGGTGGACGGATCTAAATATTAACTTAGTTCGCAGGCTTCCACGGCCAGAGTTATACTTAAAATGATAGTAATTGATATCCGGGTTAGGCCGCGTCGTGTTTATGGTGTCTTCTGACGTTTCGGACATATGGAAGAGTATGAAAAAGAATACCACCATATTATTACAGCAGCTAAGAAGAATGGATTCCAAAGAAGCCTAGTAGACAAGAAAATTGACAGATACAAAAAACAAAAAAAGGTGTTGGAAACTACGACATTATCATCCCCAAGAGAAAAAACAAAGTTTAAAAAATTCACTTACCATCCATGGTCAACTCAGAAGTTTCAGAAGATTTTTAAGGAATATGTCGTGAAACAATTAAAACTTTAACACTGACGTCATGACAACTGCGACTGTTTACTAATCACAGGCACTTATTTTCTTGCAATTCTTTCTCAGAAGAAGGACACGATATGTTGTCCGAAACGTCAGAAGACATCATAAACACGACGCGGCCTAACCCGGATATCAATTAGACTACTATCATTTTAAGATCTAAATATTGTAAAAATGCTGTGGAAATAAATCGTTATTTGTCTCTTCTAAAACTAGGGAATTTTGACTTATTCGCTTTTTCCCTATTACTCTAGATTTATTAATATAGATTTTCCTTTTCCCTGAGAGCTAGGGCCCCCGGGCATGGGCTCTAAACGTGAAGGGTATAGAGAGTTCTCAGACTTTTGTAAGTTTTTGTGGACTTCTTCCACTTGGCAAATGGTCTGCAGCTCCTCCTGTGCAACTGTAACAACCATACACTTTGCTTTTTCCTCTCGCCCAGTTCACGGTGTAATTAAATGATACGATGTCTGTGTGTTCCAATCTGCGTTATGGTCATAAGAACTGTTTTGCTGACCTTCAGTTCAAGTGTTCTTATAGCTACTTTATACTGACTTCACGAAACTACTGATTCGACATTTTTGCAGGGTTGGACGAGTAATTTGAACGGAACAGCAGACCCGAGTTCGATCCCCTGTACCTCCTCGTATTTATGTTAGGTAGGGAGGTGTGATGTATAATTTAGCCTAAAAAATACAAATCATTGTGTTTGGAAATATGTTAAGTGGGGGACAAACAGCTTTGGGTAAAATTCATAGCTGAGAAATACGTAAACTTAATTATTTTTTTATCAGTAATGAATTGCTCTGCAATCTTGTAATCTGACATACTCTTTATTGACTACTTCTATAATTTCATACAATTTTCAAAATTAATCAAACTGTTACAGTTATGGGTAGTTATCTTTCAAAATGGCAGCCACGTTTTATGCACTGAAATGCCGTTTCCTTGATAAGTTCCACAAGTATCAATATATCTGGGTGAATATTTTTCTCTGTATTTGTTAATATCATATGAACAACACTATCTACAATCATTCATTTAACAATAATAGTTTATTTTTAAATATATATTTGAATGAAAAAGAGAATTTTAAAACATGATTTTTTTTTTAAACCAGCCTACTTATACTGTAGATAGCCTATACCAAGGGTTGTAGACAATGTTGTTCATAAGATGTTTTCAAATGGATAGAAAAAAGAATCACTCAAAAATACTGACATTTGTGGAAATTATCACAGAAACGGCATTTCAGTGCATGAAACGTGGCTGCCATTTTGTAATG
The DNA here is from genome assembly GCA_964059195.1 of Ectobius pallidus. NCBI lineage: Eukaryota > Metazoa > Arthropoda > Insecta > Blattodea > Ectobiidae > Ectobius > Ectobius pallidus. The sequence goes on from CAXKWD010000006.1 coordinate 169,062,882, forward strand.
ATAATTACCCATGAATGTAACAGTTTAATTAATTATGAAAATAGTATGTAATTGTAGAAGTGATCAATAAAAGGAATTTCATATTGAAAGATTGTAGAACAATTCATTGATGAGAAAAAAATAAATTTCGCCTATTTCTCACCTATGAATTTCACCCAAAGCTGTATGTCCCCCCTTAAGTTTGTGCCCTTAATAAAATTCCTGGCAACGCCCTTGTCTGCAGCCAAATAAAATACCCACATGGGCTGAGAAAATAATGAAATGAAATGAATTCATGTAATGGACTGGCATTACTAGAGTATTGTAGTTGTTACGTGCCTAACATGGAATTTGATTCACTGCGTAAGTATGGTATAATACTCACGTTGGTATTATCCTTGGACCCACATCAGTTGCATAACAACAATTTACTTTATTGCTTCTGTTAAACAAATTACCTGCAATTCAGTTTATGACGTGTACTTTTATATTTTTCCGACGTAAGAACACCTAAGACCGCTTGCGTGGTCTTGTGGTTAGCGTCGCTGACTATAGATCCGCAGGCCCGGATTCGATACCCGGTACCAGAGGAGTAACGAGAGGGGGGTTTTGGGGGTTTGAACCCCCCCCCCCATTTATTAAAAAAAAGGAAAATTGTACAATTTATTTCATTATTGTGATATATCACCTTTTTTAAAAATCTGCTTATAAATTACTTAATATGAGTTTAAAGCGTGGAAGCTTAAAACTCGTTATTGTACATCTTAATTCTTAAAATTTTCCGGGAGAGGACCCCGAACCCCCCCTCCCTGGGGGTATTCCATACCCTCCAGACCCCACGGATGTTATAACCCCCCCATATGGTCGGCCTGGTTACGCCTATGCCCGGTACTTGATAAAAGTAGCTGCTCCGGACTGGGAAACCAACATTAATGACTGTGGTTGTCGGCATGCTGACCACATGACTCCAGTTATTTTATCTGCCTTTGACAGATGAAGCAACGGTCGGGTGGTACCTAGAGAACGATAGGAGCCGATGTATTGGGCAGTAAAACAGGTTCCAATCTTCCACAATCGAGTGCTTTTAGACTAGCTGTAGAGGAGACGTAATATAATATGCAATTGAAGATAAAAGAAAAGTTTTTTTTTTTTTTTTTTATCGGTAGGCTACCATTGGAATTATCAATAGAGGAAGTATTGTGTTCGGTCCTGAAATTAGCTAATGGTACAAAAATATATTTCCATACAAATAGTGAACGTATCGAGTTAGGACTGGATTCAAACCTATTTCAATCCTGCATGTAAACGTGAATTAGTCTCTTGCTAGCATGGTGAACTATTGTATTTATAATAGTTTACCAGAAACAAAAAATTATCACAGATTAAAGGAGATGAAAGGAGTTCAAATTACAAAGGGGTAAAACTATACAATAAACTTCCAAACGATACAAAATCAATAAACGAATTAAATAGATTTAGGGTAAAAGACTTTTAAATTTTCTTCAATTGATGAGTTCCTTAACCAACAGCAAATAGAGCGCAACAAGGGAACAATGTCAATTATTAATTTAAATGTTTTTACGAACACTAAATCTAACATAAACTTACATATTATTATATTCTGATTGTCAGATATACCGTAAGTGATTCTTTCCATTACAACTGATTTTAAAAATAACTTATATGTTGCTATATTTAAATAATTTATTAACCCTGTTTTACGAGTAGCAGAGAACTATAGATTCTTTGTAAATGTGACTGTATTTAACTGGTGTCACGATGGGAGAAATGTGTTGAGAAACTTGGCGACTAGGCCTATATAGAAAAATAGACAAAAGATGTCCCTCCATGTGTGCATTTGTTTGTAATTGTACCTATTAAACTTTTTGTAAAATAAAAATTATTGTGCGTTACTTTTCGATCCACCCTCTTATTTATTCATAAATATAGTGTAACGATAGCTATACAGGAATTATGTAGCAATATTCTTAAATTTTAGCTCAGTAGTTAATAAAAACTTAAAATTTGCAAAGTGAACCCTCTGTTTCTATTACTTGCGCCCCTCAAGACAAGACATAATAAAATCTAATTCAGAAATTGATTTCAGTAATAAAATTTGTCTGATATCGTTTTATAAAAGCAATATGAAAACACTAGGAAGAAAAGCATCACGGCTGCATAGTCATTAAAGTTCCGTTTTCTCGCCACGGGTCCGTAATGGCAGTTTAAGTGAATATAATCCCGCATCATGAACCTTATGATTATAACTGTTGCTGTGGGATAATCAGAAGGTGTGGTTTTGCTTCTAAATCCAAGATGTTCTCGGTCAGTCTCAGAATAGAATACGAAAGAATATAAATAAGGAAAGAAAGACGAAAAGGAAAGAGGAAGGAAAGAAATAGAAATAACATCAAGTAAACTGATGTAACAAAGTGTCAAGAATGGTTTTGTTTAATCAGTTATAACTGCAATTATGACATGCAATTTTTTTTTTTTTAAATTGATTTCCGAGTTAAGCTCCAGATTGATTCAATAAGCAGGGCTTAAGGAAGAACAAAGGTCTAGTTTTAAAAAAAAATCAGATTAAAATCGTCCAGCATGAGCAGAACTATACAGATTTGTGGTATCTTGACAATCGCACACTCACATAAAAACACACAAAAAAAGTCAAATTGACAGGCTACAAGATTTGAACCAGGGACCTCCAGAATGCGAGTTCAAGACGTTACCATCTCGGCCACTTCGCTCAGTTAATCTGTTCAGTTTTATAAATGTATGTTAAGGAATAGTGTTATTTGTCATTGCTAACTATATTTCATCTTCCAAAGCCGTATATGAACACTGTAAAACAATATGTTGTCATGATAACTGATTTGCATTTGATAAATTCTTTCTAATATACTACCACAAAACAGGTAATAAAGGAATGAGAAAGATCAGTAAGAAAGAAAGGAATAAAAGCAATAGAGAAAGGAAGAAAGTAAGAAAAAATCGTGTAAAGAAAGAAGACTGGAAGAAATAGAGAAATAAATAAATAAATAAGGAATTATGAGTTCGAAACTACCATAAAAAAGAGTTTTTATTGGCGACACAAACAAAAGAAAAGAGAGCAGGGCAAATGAAACAATTGAAGGCGATGAGAGCGGCAATATTTATAAACCCACACCAGACCTATGACCCGGAAGGCAATGAGGAAAACAGTCCCAATGAAAGCAAGTGCTTGAGCCGGCCTCGAAACACAGTTGTGCTTTAAGGAGAGAGAGGATGGCAATTTTTAAAGTGTTTTACAATTTAGAGAATAATATTATTTTTTTTATATAGAGAGCCTCTAACTATAATGATGATGATGATAATAATAATAATAATAATAATAATAATAATAACAAAATCTTTATTTAATCTGGCAGAGCTAAGGCCTTAAGGCCTTCTCTTACACTCAACCAGACAGAAAAACAGGGACAAACAAATACACCAACATAGTTCTACAAGTAATAAGAATAGACTATATTACATCCCAAGTAAGAATGATCCTGTTCACAAAAAAATAGGCGTGGCTGTCATAGAACGCATGTCATCACCGTGATAATGGTAGTTTGTTTATTCACAGTACAACTCACCCGCAGGGTCGTCGTGAACAATGAATCCTTTGAGTGTGTTTGTTTGTTTGTTTTTTTTTTCTAATTGATATACTATAATGATGATGATGCCAGTGAGAGTTTGCTATTTCGCGTGTAAATGTTGATATTATTTTTGCATGAATTTACGAACACTACTTCTCCACTTTCCAGAGGGGGGTTGCGAGGCGATGGGCTTACCACCTGTCCCTCTACCCTCTCTCGGAAAATAAGCATATCAAAATTAGTATAGGTAATGAAACCTCCATTGGAGGCCCCTTCGCCCCACCTGGGGATCATAGGGTACCAGATACAGATACAGATACTTCTCCACTAGCAAGCCATACCCTGGTAATGGCGCATGCTAAAGACATTAATCAATCACGTTTTGTCACATGATGCACATGATGCAGAGGTTACGATCACAGACCGGGAATATACGGATGTTCTATGGATAGGTATTGAAAGTAGAGAGAGAGAGTCATGTTGTGATCTGGTATTTAGTGAGTGATTTGAAGATAAATACTGAATACGATTAGTCAGGTTATGGGGAGTTGAGGACTGGAGGATTTGAAAAAGAGAAAGGCAGTGCATAGATCGTCTTTCACAGACACGGAGCCACGATAATCTTACAAGAGAAGGTGTGACATGCTCAGCTAGTCTATAGCACCTGGGAAAAAAAAATCTGATGTGAACGTCACATAACTTCCTCTGCCCAAATAAAAGTTAGCAGTATTAACATATCCTTGTACAGAATCGCAAGACACAATTTTACGCTAATTATCCTATAAATACCTCTTCTTTCAATGATGCGACTAAAAGCGCAGGATATATTATAACAAACTTAAAAAAAAAACAAGTGACTGCAGACGTTTATTGAACTTTTCGCCGTAAAATATAATTTCCGAAATTTATCGAATATTTCCCTCAGATACTTCTTTACTCTATGCATGGCCAACAATACATCTTTCTCACTTCACATTCTTATATAGAACAAGAGGCCGTGAAAGAGCGCGAATTCAGTTGTTCATCACGCAAGACAAACTTTCTACAAACAGTGGGTTAATAGTGGGTGGCTTGTAACTTCCCTCAGAGAATTTTCTCGAAAAAATGTTTCAAATAAAAGTTTTATCTCTTAGTATAAGCAACCCATATGCAAAATTTAAAGAAAATCGTTAGAGCCGTTTTCGAGAAAATCGTGAAAAACGAAAATTTCTTCATGTAAAGTCCCCTTAAAAATAAGAGAAATTTGTCGCCAATCTTCGAATCACATCTTCAGAAGGTACCTGACCCAAATACGAAATTTTGTTTTCATACGATTCTCCGTTTCGGAGCTAGCCTGTTCACAAACTTCCACACAGACAGACACACAGACACACACACAGGCATGTTTCCAAAAATAGTATTTTTGGATTCAGGGGGCCTTGAAACGTGTATATATGCTAAAAACTCAACTTCGAATTTTAGGGTCGAAAACAATACTTCCTCTACCTATAGTACCTATGGTACGGGCAGAGGAAGTAAAAAATTATTGGGGACCTAGATTTTTAAAACAAAGGGCCCAAAACAGGGTTTTACTAAAACTGACATGTTTAAGCCATCTACTCTTATACAATTCAACGGCCCTAAATAGCGTGCTTGCTCGCCCGCTTCGTGAGACATCGGGTATACTCGGCGATGTTCGTCTCTCGCAATGTAAACTTTCACGAGCAGAGGCGCCAACTTATATGGGCCCATGGGGCTGAAGCCCACCCAATAATCTGCCTTGGGCCTATTTTGTTAAATTATTTATTACCATTACTGAAATATGTTTCCTTGTTGAATCGCCGGAAAGCTAAAACCACGTTATTGTTGACTCACTGACGATTATCTTAACATTAAATTTTTACGTCTTAATCTGTTAATGCAGTTTCCACATCCACCGCCATACTTTTATGCTTTTTATGTATTCATAAAAAAAAAACTTAATCACATTGCTGATGAAAATATAAATAAGGAGAGTACGGAAAAGTTAAACATAGAATTGAGGTGAACAAAAATCACAAAAAGGATATTAATTTAATGGGCAAAGCAAGGATTTGTAATGCAAGGAAATTACAAAGTTTGTCTTCTGAAACAATGAAATCATTTCATGTAGGCCTACAATACTATATTTATACCATAGTCTTATCGATATTGTATAAGTCTACTAGCAGGTGCCCGCGGCTTCGGCCGCGATAATTAATTCAAAAATAAAAAAATAAGAACAAATAATTAAAATACACTTATTAACACTTACACACGAACCATTCATAAACTAAACTATTAATAATTATAATGAAACAACTAAAAACTCGGCTTTGGAGTGCAATCCATGATAAATAAATAATTTAAATAAAACATGTAGTTAGCTAAATAATTGCGGGGGAGTGGTTCACTACCGCGTTTACCTTAGCCCGCCATTCAACCTATTCTGTGCTAACTCCATCCAACCATCCTACTTGCTGTAAATTAATCATAATATTGTCCTCCCACCTACGACTAGGTCTTCCAAGTGATCTTTTCCCTTCGGGTCTCCCAGTCATTACTTAATTTTGTGATATGTCTTTCCTCCCCTATTCCCACAACATGTCCAGCCCATTTCAATTATCTGAGATTTAATTACCCTTACTATATTCCGCGAAGAGTACAAGTTATAAAGATCGTCGTTATGCAGTTTTCTCCAGTCCCCATTTTCATCTCTGTTAGGTCTGAATATTTTCCTAAGCCCCCTGTTTTCAAACACTCTCAGATTATGTTCTTACCGAAGAGTAAAGGACCGTGTCTCATATCCATATTAAGTTCCAGTCCATTTTCTTTTATTATTATCTTTTGTTCTAGTTCTAGTAAATGTCCGTCTCTATCTCAAGTTTTTTTTTCTGGGGTTTTTCCTTGCCTGTGAGACAAATGTCGTGTAACTTTAGGCCGTTGTGGTCCCCGGATATCATCTGGCCTGCATTATCATCTTCATCCCATCCTCGTCGCCTTGTTTATGTGTCTCGTCCTATGTGTTCGTGTTGTCTCGGAGGTGGCCTCGGCATTGGGCTGTTCATTCATCCGGGAAGTCCCTCCATGTCCTTGTCTGGTCAAAAAAGTATGTATGTGATCCAAAGCTAATCCCTCTCCCGACAAGTCGCGGCCCTGCAAGACCTGGGCGGCTTGGGTAGCTTAAAACCTAAAAGGGAGAGGTAAAACTAAGATAACGAAAGAAAAAGAAAGAAATCTCAAGTTGTTTTGCAAACTAAATATAATTTTTCTTAATAATTACTTACCATATTATTGATTGTTAATGGTATATATTTATAATTAATACTAAACGGCACCCACACAAGGGCAAAGCTCATTTGGGTGTTAAACTTATATTCAGTATTTTGTGTATCATATATTCGAATAAAGTGCCGGTAATTAGAATGCAGTACAAGGTTTATTTGAAATAGATTGTTTAAACAGGCGAGGGATACCAGATGAACAGATATACAAACTTACAAAGACGATTCGAAGAAATATATATGAAACATTTTTCCAGTGTTATCTTGATTTAGAAGTTTATAATCAGTATTCATCCTTAGTATTACATACACGGGGGTGAAAGTAACATTGAAAGAATAGCAACAGCTCATAAGTTCACTGCCCGACCGGTTGGTGCACTGTGATCGCTGTTGCCATGGCGGCAGGTTTGTAAACATATGACATCAAAGTACGAAAAGGCGTAATATCTGGTTCTTTTCCTGCAGCGATCTGTATGCATTAGTGTTTGGAAAAGGAGGAGATATAATTAGCATATTATAAATATGTCAAGTAGCGAAGGTAAGTTAAAATACATTAACTGCTTAAAACAATCCTGAATTAATATTTATTCCATGTTCTACGAATTATTAAGATTAATGTTTCGTATTCTTTGTTTCAGAAAAGAGTAAAATATTCCTGTAAGTTCCCAGCTGCGGAAGTAAATACTTGAGATTGAAATCCAACGTGAACTACAAAAACAAACATTTCTACAGGTTTCCGAAAAAATCAAACGTGAACCAACTGAAACATCAGTGCAGTTTAGATGATAATGTGAATTGTGCTAATTATTTCATGTGTGAAGACCACTTCCTGGAGAAATATTTCGTTAACCATACTAGACAAGTTATCCCAAAGCAGCTTGCGACTCGTGATTTACAGAGACCCAATCCCTGTGAACTCCCAATCAAATGTGGGAAGTGATCTCAAGCCTCGCCTAGTTTTTGTGAAAATAGAAAGTGAATTCATACTTCTGTGTATGACTGAGGTAAAAGAAATTCAAGTGACAGGAAGCTACTAATATTTATGGTAATGTGATATTTTTAAAATCAGTTTTTATAAATATAATTCATTAATCAAGGGTGTTTGTTTTTTATTTATAAAGTCATCTAAAGTAATACATATTTCAGCAATCACCGAGACATGTATGTTGTGAGTAGCAGAAATTCTAGAAGGTATTCTACACTACGGTTTTTATAAGATCTGACGTATATTGTTTGCAAATTATTATTTTTTCTTATTTAAGGTGTTCATCATTTAGTGCATTTTGTGTTCAATGTTTTTAAAAGATAATTGTTTGTATCACTATAGCCTGATGGTATTAGTGGGCTATGGTCATTACCGTAGCCCGCTAATACTAGTGAGCTATGTTTTACAGAATTTGGAATGCATTTTCATACATGTGTTCTGGCACGCAAATTTTTCATTCTTACAGCTTAACTGCCCGACCCGTTGGAGCGCTGTAATCGCTTTTTGTTTCCGAGTTTTGACATGCGCTGTTCACTTCTAATAATAAGATTGGTGTTCTGTGATTACATATTTCGGAAAAGTAAGAAGGACCAGAAATAAGGAACGATTTTAGTATTGCTTTGGCAATAGTATAATGACTAGTTGATTTATATATTATTTCAGAGAATTTCGTTCGCGAGTTTTTTAGTATCATTTATCTGTAGGTAATTTCTTGTTTAGGCAACGAAAGTACGACGATTACCAAACATAATGCAATATTTACCACCACCTAGCATAATACTTAGGTACTTAGATATCTGGACCCGTATTAAAAGGCCTGTAATTAACACATAATTCCAATGACTGTGTTGTTGTGAAACGAGACATTTTGAACTGGATGAATTCGTGAGTTTTTCCCTGCGGTGTATTCGTATTTTATGTCACTAACTTAAAGGCCCGGCTTCGCTTGGGTTTTGTATTTTGTAATTAGAAATTAACTTATGAAAGACATTCGTTTTTCAAACTCTAGGTCCTTATATAGGTATTGAGAATTTCCCTCAGAAAACGCTTGATATAACTTTTTATGGTTCGTAGAGGAAGTAGAATATTTTGCATCCCATTGATTCTACACACAAAGCCTGGTAGGGTTTGAAATGGAAAATAGAAATTCCGGTAACATAAAAATGTTTTGTCTTTACGAATTATTTTATGTATCGCTCTCATGTTACCCTAGGCTACAAGCGTTTTGGGGCTGAAATCAAAATGAAATTCAATATAACTTTCATACTTTCCTCCCCCAAAACCTGGGACCTAATAATATACTGCGCGCATAGGATTAAACATGTTCCATCCTATTATGTCTCCTTTTATATGCTTAGGGCCTATGATAAACATCCATATTTCTCAACTAAAAATACAAAGCTCACAGCTATAAATAATGTATTAGTGGATATAAATTTTTACAGACTTCTGATATGGCATACTTGTTGGAACACCCGGGCTGAGACAATTGAAAATGCTTTCCCTACTTTACGTACTCTTATTCCAGCCTACATCAAAATATGCAGTGACAAAATGGTATTCTCTATGTCCAGGGCAGAGAGAGTTATGTGATTGCATCACATTGTGCATTATTTTTGTGGATTTCATTTTTATTTATTTATTTACATCAATGAATTATATCGATAGCTTCTCTAATTTGTCAAAATCACGTATCATGTACTTCCAAAGCTACCTGTGAACACTGCCAACAGAACACTGCCAACAGTACACTGTTGTCATGAGAACTGTAGGCCTACAAGCAATGTGATTTGTATTTGATTGTAATAAGGTCTCCTTGAAAATATTTGATTTTTGGCATTTAAAACCAAAATTTTGCAAATTCCTTTCTTAGTGAGCACCTACATCATGGCACGAAGGTACTGTCAAAATTTCAAGTGTCTGTCTATTATAGTCTATGTTGATTCTCTATCAGTCTCTGTTCATTTTCATGAACCAAGGGACGGGAGTATGAAAATTTTAAATCTTTGAGCCCACCCAATGTTTTTCAAAAGTTGGCGCCACTGTTCACGAGAGAACAAAATTAGGAAAACCATTTCTTTATTTTATAAGGCCTACGTGAAAGGAACACAATGAACAAATATTCTGATTTTATTTTTACTTACAATTTTCATAGCTCTGAACCACAAACATTTTTAATACGCTGTCAGTATAAATTTCTTAAAAATCCTGGAGTCAATTAATAATGGCGGGCGAAACCGCGGGGACATACTGTAAAATATTGATGGTTTAACGCTTGAAATATCGCTGATAATAAAGATCAACAAACCATTCCTTCCCTTGAAACATTACATAATTTCCTAAAATTGCACAGAATTAATGAAATAAAATTCTCATCATATTCATCTGTCAACAAACAGCTGAGAAACAATAGGTATTATCAATGTTTAGGTGGCCTTGGGACTACATAAAACTTACGATATAATTAATTTCTGTAATCTACATACTGATAGGAACGTATTTTGAAGGAAAAAGCGTAAGATATCCAGATAAGGAAGCATTAAAAAATGGTTGACCATAATGCCTGCGTTCCTTCCAAGAGGCCAAGATTAAATAGGCCAATTGGGGAATCGATTATAGAACAGAATGAAAAAGATCTGCAGATACTGGCCTGCCATTTAAACTTACAAGAAGGCAGTTTCCTGTAAGGGTAGCCTTAGCAATGACAATTAATAAGTCCCAAGGACAGACTTTAGATAAGGTCGGGATTTATTTGCCTGAACCAGTGTTTATGCACGGACAACTATATGTAGCATTTTCGAGAGTGGGGCGTTCAGAGGATGTAAGAGTTAAGGTGGAAAACACATCAGAACAGGGGAAGTTACTCGACTATTCTGATGAACTTTTCACAAAAAATGTAGTATACGATGATATATTTTAAATAAAAATTGATGAAGCCAGCGCTGACTTTTGTAAATGTATTGTCAGTGCCTTCAGGATTGTAGACCTGTAATTTTCGTATTTAAGCATCATTTTAACCGTGGCAAAGTCACGGGCTATTCCCTAGTTTGTTTACATTTTACTTGTACAAATTGCCTTAAGCGGAATTTAGATGTTAGTCCCTACTTTAGGAAAATAAACAATTAAAATTTAAAAACATTTTTTCGTTCGACCCGGTTCGACCATAGACTTGTTACGTGTGACATAATGGTATCATAATGAGACTCGTTTCGAAACAACGACAATCAGCTGACGCTAAGGGCATGGGGAGCTCGTTGAAGTTTGTTTGAGTGAATTTGAAATCTCAAAATTTAAACATCTAGACTCATTATGGTCGAACAAAAACAGCCGTATGCAACTTGCCACTAATGGTAAATAAGATACTAGTATCTTAATAAATGTCATTAAAGGCTTGTTCCATAATGTACTATTTCACTTCTCTTTTTAAAGACAGACATATATATTTGAAAAATGAAATAGGCCTAATTTAGCAAAATTCTGTTCTGGAGAAAAATATCACATTAGTTTAGAGAGTATGTGTTTTAAATTTCATCCATGTGCCTTTAGTTGATCAGAAGTGGCTGCCCCTATAGTTGAGTAGTTAGATCGCTCGCTTTCCACCGCTGGGACTAGCGATCGAATCTCGGTGGATCCATGTGGAATTTGTGGTGGGTTAAATGGGATCGGGGCAGGTTTTCTCGGGGTGCTGCTGTTTCCCCTGCCGTATATCATTCCACCGCTGCTCCATTCATCATAGTATGACCATTTGGTTGCAATAAATAGTTATTAGTTAGTAGATATATCAATTTTAATCTGACGATGTTGCAAAAACTGCTGTTACGGGAATCAGCAATCAAAGTAACATATTACAGAATTTTTACACTGACTTTTTCCTCAAAATTGTCTAATTTTTCTCAAAGCAAGTCCTTTTTTCTTAAATTCCATTTAAATTTGACTCAATATAAATGTTACAAGTCCGCCGGCGTGGTCTTGTGGTTAGCGTCGCTGACTACAGATCCGTCGGCCCGGGTTCGATTCCCGGTACCTCCTCGGATTTTTCTGAGGTAGGGAGGTCTGGTAGGGGTACACTCAGCCTCGTGATTCCAAATTGAGGAGCTACTTGATAGAGAAGTAGCGGCTCCGGTCAAGAAAACCACCATTAACGGCCGTGGGTGTCGGCATGCTGACCACATGCCCCCCAATCCTGCCATCTGCCTACGGGAGATGACGCAGCGGTCGGGTGGTAGGCCAAGTCCCTCCAGGGATGTAGCGCCACGGAGTTTAGTTTAGTATAAATGTTACAAGCCGGTGAAGGTTGAATGTAATGCATTAACTTATAAATATTATAACTTCGGGGTATTGAATAATCTATGTCAGTATCATGGGAATGTAGAAACAGGTTCTTGTGAATTTGATACCGGCTACAACTTGGAACTGTATCAAATGGCTTAAGGTCGCATAGTAACCAATACTAAGCTAGTCGGCCAACCAGCATAATGCAGAGATAATAATAATAAATTATTATTTTATCAGGTGTAAGGATACGTAAAATCTGAAACAATCACCCATCTCCCATTTTCCACACATCCCTAATGCCCAAAGAAAAGGGACTTCCATCATCATTTAAATTATACAGAATGTTAATGAACAGCACCGAAATACTTTACCTGTGTGTACATGTGACATAGACAAGCAAATTTTATTAGGATATTTTTGTTCTATGATGTAAAATGTGTATGCTACAGGGCGTTAAGGTTGTTATAATTTGGTGCTCATAAGTCAATAATGAAGCAAAATACGGTTAAATTTTCATTAAATTGACTTCATGCCTTCTTAGTGATCGCTAGAAACCTGATTCTTAATCATTCATCAACAGCTATATCATAATTTGGTGGTTATTTTTATAAAAAATATACAGGTATGAAGATATTTCAGTAATGATTTCTTGTGAATTTACGTAAGAAAGATCACGATGGTGCGGTAAAATTAAAGTTACAAAAATAAAGCGATGAAATTATGACGGCAGACACTTGGAATTGGTTGAATGTAGACATATTTAATTTTTTTTTTATTTCAGCTGTGTTTATACTCATTTTAGCTTCGAAGCCATAATCAGGAGTTCGGAGTGTGTGTCTATACAGTAGTGTAGGCCATGGAACTATTGATTGTCAATTGTTTCCATTGTCGGTGTATTTAATGGAGTAAATTTCGACTGATATTGATTTAAATGGATATGATACAAGATGAAATGGTGAGGATGATTCATGGTATGTAAATATCCAATTCGGCATTTGTCTTTTCCACTGGGGAAACCATGAAAAAAACTAATTGGCCGGCCACGGGATTTGAACCTGGGACCTTCAGAATGCGAGTTGGCCACCTCGCCTGTATTGGTTGCGCAGTACTTCAATACATTAGCACTTAGGATATGTGTTACAAATATTCTGATCTCTGTTTGCCAGCATTTAACGAAGTTCAAGTACAGCTACTTTAAAGTGAGTTGGCAAACAAACAATTTGCACAGTTAAGAAGAAGTATTGTGTTCGACCCCGGAATTCCATGTCGTGTTTTCAAAATAAATATATGTTTTGAGGTCCCTGAATCCAAAAATGCTATTTTAAGAAACGCGCCTGTGCGTTTCTATGTATTTGTGTCTGACATAATCCTATTAAGTAAGTAATCGCGCACAATGTGCATTATCTTAACCTACTGACAAACACCCAGTCCTGAACCCGGGAAAGGGATTTTTCACGACTGAAAAATCCCCGACCCGGCCAGGAAACGAACCCGGGCCGCCGGAATGGAAGGCAGGCGCGCTACCGACTCACCCACGGCGACGGACACATCAGCCTAATTCGAGATCGAAAGCTCGAATGAAAAAGAAATTTTATATTTGGGTTAGATATCTTCAAGGGATGTGACAAGAAGACTTTCTAGGAGATGTCCGAAGTGTTGAGGGTGATTTTCTGTACTACTTGTCCTAGAAACTTAAAATTTTGCACACATCATTCAAACGTAAATAGAGGGTTTTTTTCATGTTAATATCTTAGTTTTGTTTTTGATATATATGCATATTAATTTTTTTTTTCAATGTTCTAGGCTATATTTCAATTTATTGAGTATTTGCTAATACAATTCTTACAATTTCAGTTTCTACCTACATAAAACACTAATTTATTAATACAACAATTGGAGGAAATACATACAAAATCAATGTTAATTAATGAAGCGATTCCTAAGTTACAATTACAATTTATTAAACAGGAAGTTGTATTGACTAATATTATTAATGGTCATTGCTCGTGGATGTTAGTAACAAGAAGTGGACGTGCAAATAAATTACGTAAAAATAGAACAAATTAAGAGCTTAGGATTAAAATACTAAATCTAAATATATATATATATATATATATATATATATATAAGTATTAAAAATGGTAGAGCTAAAATTAGCATAGTTAAACAATGGCAGTTACTACACTTTAGATTAATAATAGTAAGTTATTTTAATTAGTTATTGTCCAAATTTATTAATGAGTCTTACAACTGATTTCATTAGTTTTAAAAATTCAATTGTCCATTAAATACTGATTTAAGTAAGAAGGTATTTTTTGTTTTGTTTGTTTTGTTTTTGTTTTTTGAAAATAGATTGCAATTTCTGTATATGAATCGGTTATTTATGAAAGGGCTCTTGTCACGAAAAGTAAAATGTTGGGGAATTAAAAAAAACTGTTTATTTTCCAACTAGTAATAAATACGAAAGATTTTTTTATTCTAGTTATTTTGATTCTACTAACCACTAATAATAACGATGACTAAAAACAATTATGTTGTTTATGTTGCATGATAGGGCTTATCAAAGTTGGCTGACAAGAGTCCTTTCATAAACAAAGGGCTGACAAGCGCCCATTCATAGAGACAAAAGTAAAAACAAACAATGCAATGAATGAGACTTTACGAAGGCTACTTATTTTACATTAAACATTGTATACACAAATGAGATTGGCTATAACAGATACATAATAATGGGTTTTTAACAAACACACCATTTACAGTAAAGTCTCATATCATTACATTTCACAGTTCTTTTTCAACTGAAGGCCACTGAATCACCTCGTCATAAAAGAAACCATGTTCCTCAGGGACGAACTGAACAAGCTTCTTTATATCATCCATTTTCGTTTTAGGAATAGGTATTTTTTCTGAGAAATGGGTAGGGTAGAGAAATGCTTGATTGTTTCGGGATAGCTACTGTAGTTTGAAACATGTAGTTTGAATGTGTCCACTAATAAAAGATAATACTGTTACTTTTCCTTTACTTGATTGCTGGAACGAGAATTCATGGTAGTTAGAAATAGTAAAATATTATCTTTTTCCCTTCTTTTCATATTTGGTTTCTTCGGAAACAGTACATTTTTTATAGAACTGAGGCCACCATTTTTTGAAAATCCAAAATATTTCCTGTTTCTATTAAATCAACAGTAAACTTTCCCTGTACTGAAGACATTAATATCATTTCACATACGTCTTTTATTGTGTAATATCGGTCACATTTCCTTAATTTTCTTTTGACAAGGCCAAAGACTCTGTCACAGGCCAGATAAGAGTGGCCCCTTATGGGCAGTCTGTTCACAATCTTTTTTAATCGTCCACTGTCTGTAAGAGAAAGTAGGAACCTAATCAACAATACCAATAACAATGAGAAGTGAACAGAGACAGCTGGTTACCAGACCATTGCTGCTAACCATGCTTTATTTAAGAAAGGGCTCTTGTCATTGACATGAGCCGTTTCATAACTAAACACAGACTTGCAATGGCTGTATCTTGCAAAGTATTGGTGTGACAAGAGATCTTTCATAAGTAAACGATGCGTGGATGTTGGGACAATCCATTTTCATGATAAACTCGTTTTTCAAAAAATCATGACATGAGCCCTTTCATAAATAACCGATTCATATATTAAAAAGAATTCTTCAAATACAAATCACTTTGCTATTAAAATAACTGTTCTATTTTTATTTTTTCTGAGTACCATTTTTTTTTTAAACAAAGAGTATCTATATATATAAAAATGAATGTATGTGTGTGTGTGTGTCCTTTATGCATTACTACACCATTCATCCGATCGCCATGAAACTTCGGGAAATTGTTGGGTGCATTCCCGGGAAGGTTTCTGGCATATTACATTTTAAATTTTTCCTTTCGTTCGTGAGTTATGAGTGAAAAACGGGCAAAACACGTGTATTTTTTGCGTTTTCGAAGCATCGTTTTCAGTAATACCATTCAATGTCAAATCAATTACAGTAGGCTTTGGCTATTTTTGTCATTCCTTGGACATAAAACTATCGCGATCGCTTGAATGTTGTAGCTCACGCTGGTCGATTCATTTGTTTATAATGTCAAGGCACGCAGACATATGAAATTTTCAACCTATACCGAAGAGGATTATTATTATTATTAATATTATTATTATAAAAGGGATAATCAATATAGGCCTCAATATGGTCAAACGTTGTTCGATTTGGACGAAACTCACTAAGCAGGGGTTTTCTGGGCCAAGGACCTCGAATCTGAGGTCGCTTTTACCAGTCGTCGCTATCTAATCGTGGTATGTAATTCACGTGATTTAGGTGTTAATAAATATAATGATTTAACTTTTATGCTCTTGATTTATAATTTTTGAAATAATTATCGCGGGCAATCGCTTGATTTTGTAAGTCCATCCTTGACGATTCATTTGTTTAGAATATCAAGGCCCGCAGACGTATGAAATTTTCAACATACACGGAAGAGGGATATTTAATATAGGCCTAAATATGGTCAAACATTGTTCGACTTGGACGAAACTCACTATGCAAGGGTTTTCTGGGCCAGGGAACTGTAATCTGAGGTCGCTTTTAACAGGCGACACTATCTAATCGTGGTATGTAGTCCACGTGATTTAGGTGTTAATAAATATAATGATTTAACTATTATGCTCTTAATTTTTAATTTTTGAAATAATTATCGCGTGCGAAGCCGCGGGCACACGCTAGTAAACAATATACAAATCATCACTAAATTTGTAAACCAAGCATCAAAGAATCTCACATAAAAATTCAGTTCATATTTTTATATTCATCCGACAGAAAGGTAGTTTCAATTTTGATTTTAACAAAATCAATTTAATTAATTGAGATATTAGGATGAAATTTTAAAAGCTTTAGCTTAAGTTTACATTTTAATTAAGTGTGCCAAATTTCCAGTTTTTTTGGACAAGTAGTTTATAAAACTGATCTCAGCTCTTCGGTCATCCCTTAAAAGCCATTTTCTACCAATGTAGAGCTCTCTTTACACTGTCCCAAACTTAGCATGAAGTGTGTCATTTCTGTAGCCTATGGTAGAAATTAATTGCTGCTATTAGGCGTGAATACTGATGACATCACCATATTGCAACATTATACTTCCTAAAGCTGTTTATTAAGCTCTGCTTTCAACATTGTCAACACTCCAATTTACTGGAGAAATACTGGCAGCATTAATTTTAATATAACTCCAGCTGTAGGCTAATACAATGTGCTTGCTAATAGAATGTTTTAACTGCATTACTATACGTCGTATCGCGTGTTTAGTGACTTTGGATAAGCCTATACGAGAAGGTTGTGCATCTGTTTCTATTGCGTTGTGCTACGTCTTCTCTTCATTTTGACTTAGATTCAATTTCAACGATTATGATATTAGTTTAAATAGCAACGAAATGAAACTGGTCGGCCACGGGATTCGAACCGAGGATCTCGCAAATATTAGTCTCATCGGCTATAAACCAAAAGACAGTAATAATTTCAATTATGTTTTAGCGCAGGGAAAAATATTACTGTAAAATATTCCACATTTTGATGCCATATTATTAGTTACTTTTAGGGTTAAGCATCGATGGCCAATGTTTTCAAAACAGCGATTAATAAAAGCGGGCATTCTTAGTAAGATATAAAAATATAGTACGAGGCGCGTCTAAAAAGGAAGTTTCCCTGGGGCCATTTACAGACACAAAACACAATTTCATGGAAATGTTTTTTGCAACAGATACAGCAACTGTTCAGCTATTTTTCAACACATTTGCCACCGGAATTGAGATATTTTTCATTCCGTGGGACCAATGTTTGAATACCTGTGTCGTAGAAGTCTGCCGCCTGGAATTTGAACCATTGTGTGACAACCATGTCCACCTCTTTGGCATTCCCTTTCATTTCTTGAGGTGTATGAAAAGATGGGAGTGAGGTCCGGGCTGTAGGGTGGATGTTTAAACTCTTCCCAGCCGAACGTCTGCGGGAGACTTGCTGGGAGGTGTTTCAAAATCCACTCTAAGCCCGAATCTTGTTCCCAGTGATTTTTAACTTTTCCAACACCTCAAGAAATGACTGCTAATGAAAGAGGCAGAGATGGTTGTCAGACAGTGGTTCAAATCCCAGGCAGTAGACTTCTACGACACAAGCATTAAAAATATGTCACACGATATGGAAAATGCCGGTGGCGAATTTGTTTTAAAAATAGCTGAACACTTGCTGTATCTCTTGCAATAAATAATTGTATTTTATTTCTGTAAACGGTCCCAAGGAAACTTACTTTCTGGACGCGCCTTGTAGAAGCAATTTACAATTAACATTCTCTGAACACCTATCAAAATCGTTCACCGTCCTGACGTTCACCACATGGCCAGAAGGACTCCATTAATAGCTGCACCAATTCGTCATAGCTATTTCGTAAGCTGACTGATGCTTTGCCAGACTGAAAGGATTTGAAAATGAAAAGTTGGAATTAACGAAGCCGGAAATACAATCCCAGTTCCTTGCCAAGACGTTAAAATCCCGAAATGTGTAAGGCAGTCCCCATCTGTGACGAAATGACAGCCTGGACAGCTTCTCTGACAGGTGCAAGAGTTATTTAGATTCTGCCAAATGCAGAACAGTTCATGCATATGCTGATTATGCTTGGGCAGAGACCCCCATGGGCATGGATAATTGTTTGCTTCAGAATATAATTCTGAATTAGTTTTTCATGCTTCAAAATCGTATATTTATTAAGTGCCAGAATGGTACTTTATGAGACTGTGTGGGGGGGGGGGGTGGCAAAATGTCTGTCCGTCTGTCCATTTATCGGAATTTCATAAAACTCGGTATACGCATTTATAACGTCCATGGGAAGAAGCCTGTTGACATTAGACCAAATCGATTGATCGGTACCGGAGTAAAGCCCGATTTAGCGCCTATTTTGTAGTAATATATTAGAAAGAATTTATCAAATGCAAAATCAGTTCACATGACTGCATCTTGTTTTAGTGTGTTCAGTTTGGAAGTTGCAATACAGTTAGCTTTGACAAATAACATTACCCACATATTCCTTCACGTATGCTTATCAAATTAGAACTTTGTTCTTCCGTAAGCCAAGCTTAAAGAATCGATCTGGAGCTTAGAAATCGATTAGAAAAATAACTTATTTTCTGCATATCATAACTGTAATTATCACCGATTAAACAAGTTCACCTGATGTTATTGTTGTTATTATTATTATTATCATTACACTTGAATTAGATGAGAGAGATGAATTAGATGAGAGATGAAAAAGGGGACCGGAGAAAATTGCATAACAACGAGCTTCATAACCTGTACTCTTCACCAGATATAGTAAGGGTAATTAAATCACGGAGGATGAAATGGGCTGGACATGGGGGAGGAAAGACATATCTCAAAAGTACTGACTGGGAGACCCGAAGGTAAAAGACCACTTGGAAGACCTAGACGTAGGTGGGAGGACAATATTAGAATAGATTTATGGGAAGTAGGATTTGCGAGGGATGATTGGAGTTAGCGCAGAATAGGGTTGAATGGCGGACTCAGGAAAGGGCGGCAATGAACCTTTGGGTTCCATAAAATAGATAATATTCCTTTAGCTAGCTAGGAGTTGTCTATTGCCATTGAGTAAGTAAGTAAGTAATTATTATTATTTTCAACATCATCATTGTCATCATCAGGACAATGACAATAATAAATTTATGACAATGCTTATATCCTTTTTAATTAGCGCTACTTAATGAGCAGATAACAAAAGAAGGCTAATAGAAAATTGTAAACAATTAACAGTTGGTATGTTTACAGTTTAAAGTGGAAGAGTTCACTGAACCAAATCTAGTGTAAAGTGACTCCGTCCACCATGAAAATGAGATGCATGGAAAACGCCTTCTTGTATTAATGCTATACATATTCTGATTCCACTCCAAGGTCTTCTACAAGATAGCATCTGACTGGAAATTAATATTATTCTCACCTTGAGGAATCACTTTCACCCTAAGCTCACGCCTTATGATGGATATTAAAACCGATCTTAGGACAACCAGTATATCTCGGTCAGGTAAAAAATGTTTGATCATATATGGAAAAGATAAATCTAAAATGATTAACTCAATAGCGACGTTTTCCAGTGAGCCGAAATCACCTTCATCATCCCTTTCTTAGGCTATTATTTTTTATTCTCTGCTGTTGTGAAGGAAAAACTAGAACAGTGTGGATTCTAGCAGTTTGGTGCAAAATATTATTTTTTTGTAGACAGCAATAGCTTTAGCAACTTAGCAAAAAACAAACAAATAAACAAAAAACCAAGGAAATAAATTAAATTTGGGGGCGCAGATTTTCAATACCAAGAGCCCAAAACGGGCTTTTACTAAAATCTATAGGCCAACACCTAAATTATTTTTAAAGAAAATTCAAACTCTATTTTACATTTTAATTGTAAAAATATGCCCATTAATTGTTTTATGATAGTAGTCCCTAGATTTACACAATAAGAAGTTAAATTTTAAGGACACTTCTTCAGATCCCTTTTTTGTATATTTTTGCAACGAAATCAATTAGCAAAATTCTGTTCAAGAGAATAGTTTTCTAATAGATTTACAGTACGTGTATACCAGTTTTCTTCCGAGTATCTTTAATAGTTCAAAAGATATAGGCCTATCAATTTCAATCTCTCTTAAAGTTTAGGAGCATCCCCCCAACCCCGAGAAGAGTGCTCACATAGAACAAAGATGGTATTTGAATTATTTTTGTTTGTTTCTGCCGAAAGCTGTTAAAAAATCAACAACAGTTACACTACAACCAGCAAATGTTTCTGGTCCACGTTTAATATTAACTGAGTGTGTGGAAATTAAGTAGCTATAGCCTATTAATAGGTTCTACATTTGAGCTTCTGAATCAATCCTTGGACCATTATGTATATATTTGATGGGACTCTCCTTTACTATGGTAGGTTCCACAAAGAAGGGTATTACAGGCATTGAAAATTTTGCGGTAATTTCATATAAATGTGCATTTTATAAGACTATTCCGGCAAAATAGTTTTCGTAAATTGTATAGAAATGTAATGTCATTTTTTAAAACTTCATACAGACCATATGAGGGGAAACCGCCCTCCGTATCCCCCCAACTAAAACAATATCTTAGAATATTACGAGAGAAAAATACATCTGATACTGAGATTCAAACCCAGGACCTTCGGCTATCCGTGCCACTACTCTGCTAACTGTGCTAGCCAAAGTTCGCTTCGTAGAGCCAGATGGAACCTCTCTCCTATGACCAAGGGCGCCCATACGATATTTTCTAGGGAGGGGCCAATTTTTTTTATTAATTCATTTTTTGTCGCTTTAGCTTTTTGGGTCACTTTGTAACATTCTGTTAATAAAATAAGTGCAAAAATGAGAAAGTCAGAAAATAACTTCGGGGAGGGTCAAAAGTGATGGGGGGGGGTTAGGCCAAGAAAGGGGGGTCAGGGGTCCAACCTCGGAAAATGTTTAAATATCGAACTAGTGAAAATCACATTTTTCGCTATTTTCGCACTGAAAAACTAGTTAGCAAGTTTGTTTACAATACTCTGAGATATGCCAACGTAAACAAGAAATCATTACCGAAATCAGGGGTTAACCACTGGAACATTTTTAAATATTGAACTAATGAAAATCACATTTTACGCTATTTTAGCACTGAAAAACTAGTTAGCAAATTTGTTCACTATATTCTAAGATATGCGAACTTAAACAAAAAACCGTTTCCTAAGTTATAATACTCATTACTATTTATAAGAAAAGTTAAATAACACATGGAACAATAGAAATAAAAGCCTACTCAATATGTTATGAAAACAAAATAACTGCTATATCATATTTGACACACCACCAAAACTTGTCTAATTTAATATTTTTAAAATACAAAAATAGAACTTTGGGTTTTGATTTTTAGGAGTCCGTACCCCCTGGACCCCCCTTTCCTAATCCACTGTGGATTCTTCTTCAATGTTGTCGATTTGGTGAAACTTCTGCAAATTTTATTTCTGACTTTTTAAATAATGGTCTTAAAAGAAAAACACCTGACTATAATTATTAATATACATTTTTTTTCCTTTCCCTGAGAGCTAGAGGGGGGCCGTGGCCCCCCCTTGCCCCCGGGTATGGGCGCCCATGCCTATGACTGATTGCCCTTAATGGTTCTACCTCACTGACAGACAAGTTATGTCATATTCAGTACTGTTGAGGCACACTAATCAGTGATTTTTGTGAATGGGCTTCCACAATGTTATTGTATAGTAATATTTAAGAATTTTTCTCTTATAATATTATCATGTAAAGTCCAAAAGAGACAATAATCTGTGTTTCATTTATGGATACATCCAACTGTCTTACTTACTTACTTACTTACTCAATGGCAATAGACAGTTCCTAAGTAGCCTAAGCTAAAGGAATATTATCTATTTTACGGAACTCGAAGGTTCATTGCCGCGCTTACCTGAGCCCGCCATTCAACCCCATTCTGTGCTAACTCCATCCAACCATCCCTCTCAAATCCTACTTCTCTTAAATCCTTTCCAATATTGTCCTCCCACCTACGACTAGGTCTTCCAAGAGGTCTTATCCCTTCGGGTCTCCCAGCCAATATTTTTTAGATATGTCTTTCCTCCCCATGCGAGCAACATGTCCAGCCCATTTATATCCAACTGTCTTAGACTTATCAAAACAAATAAACCTAAAGTTAAAGACTGAATTGGATTTCTACACATTTTACGTTTTTAACGTTCATGTTACATGTCTTAAAGAAATCATTTTTTGACACAACTCCCCAACCCTGACTTCTGATTAACCGGCTAGGGCCGGTCACTTTCTGCTAATTGTTTGAAGATATGAACCTACGTTTCTCTGGTTTAAACGGTTAGCATAATAGCTGAGAGCGCTTAATTGTTTGTAATAATGTTATTAACCACAGAGAGTGCACTATAACAATTTACATTTTAGTTTAAATGGCCCTGTTTGTTGCAATTAACAAAAATTACTGGCCATTAACGTGGGAAGTAAATACTGAGAGGAAGAAATGTGGTGGAGGAAAGTAAGTTGTTATAACAACCTGTTGAGCATGGTAAACATGGGTAAAATTAGGGGGTACCATGTGAACACCCAAGCATTCATAAGATAAAGTTTTAAAATACACTATCGCTTTGTTCTTTTCCTTCATGCCATAGCTTGTAATATAACATTTGGGTTAAGTATGGAAGCTTTAGAGGGCTCGATAACAAGTGTTGTTCATATAGGCCTAGTTTTTTTTTTATTTATTTATGTATTTATTTTTTATTAAGTGCCAGACTAGTACTTTATGAGATCGTGTGGTGGACGGGAAAATGTCCGTCTATCCGTCCGTCCATGTGTGTCTGTACGCGCGATAACTCAAAATACGCTTTATTGGACTTTCATGAAACTTGGTATACGCATTTATAACGTCCATGGGAAGAAGCCTATTGATATTGGATCAAATCGGTTGACCGTTTCCGGAGTAATGCTCAATTTAGTGCCTAATTTATGATAACATATTAGAAAGAATTTATCAACTGTAAATCAGTTCTCATGACAGCATATTGTTTTACACTGTTCATATAAAGTTTTGGAAGTTGCAATACAGTTAGTTTTGACAAATAACACTACCCACATATTCCGTCACATATGCTTATCATTAGCTTACTTAAGAATGGTCTATTGCCTGAGTAAGTAAGTAATCTGACCATATTACAATGCTAGGGTGACACCGACTCTAAGGTTTTTTTTTTTTTAATATTCTTATTATTACAAATCATAAAAACCATTTGCGCCTCCATGGAACATAAATTTCTTGCTGGACTCGCCATATTAGAAGGAAACGCCTATACTAGGAAACGGAAAAACATTTCTTATAGCCATGTATGGTAGTTATTTACATGTATGGTCAGTACTAAAGACAATTGTGTTGTAATACATCAAACTGTCTGATCGGTCATTTAATTGAACGAGAGAAAGGAAATCGTTCGAGACCTGAATTACTAATTAATCCAATGATCACTTTCATTCACTCATTCTAAGCCTCCTTGCATTTTAGTTGTTAAATCCGTTTGTTGCACTGTTGAGACAAGAACATGAATAGTGAAGGCCATGTTTATATCTTACTTTAGAAAATATCCTGGTCAAGAAGTTTTGCGTTTTCAGGGGGAAAAAAAAAACACACACACAAATTTGAAGGTCCCAAAGTCTGATAATATTATTTCCAGGAACACACTCACACTTACATACAGGGTGTTAATGAATAACACCGAAATATTTTATTTTTGTACAGAAGGGTCATAGACAAGCAACTTTTATTAGGAGACTTTTGCTGTATGGATTCAATTCTTCATGACACAGCATAAAATCTCCCAGGGCATGGCCGCCACTGACTTCTAATATTTGAAAAAAACGCAAAACAAAGGAACTTCGTTGTTAACACTGGAGTTATAAATAAAAAAAACCAATGCAGTGGCGGCCAGTTATGTGATTACTGATTAGTCTGTAAATTTTGCAGATTACGGAAACACTAAATTATGACATAGCTGATGATGAATGATTAAAAATTTAGTTTTTTATCGAACACTAAGATGGCATGAAGTCAATTTAATGAAAAATTTAGCCGTATTGTGCTTCATTATTGACTTATAAGCACCAAATTGTAATGACTTTAATCCCCTGTAGCATACATATTTTCTTCATACAGTAAAATCTTCAAATAAAAGCTGCTTGTCTATGTCCCGTCTGTACACAGGTAAAGTATTTGGGTATTATTCATTAACACCCTGTATATTGCTTTATGACTGACTGACTGGAAAAATAAAAATAAACAGATCTCATAATACATGAAGCCGGTAAATTGCATACTAACTGGTGAAGGAATCAAGTTATATAATAAAATGCATACAGATACCCTCCATTCCTGTTGAATCGGTGGAATGAAGAGACAGGACATGTAGCTAGCTAACAGAATATTTCACATAGCCGCTGGCAACCTCGGGGTATTTATATCTGGATACCGACTCCCACATTGGTCCTGCTCCACTTCTGAAATCCCTGGCACACAGCGGGCCCTGTCTGCCTCAACCTCGCTAAAAATTAGTTTACGTTTGTTACGCCCCAAGCAAACGAGTACACGATAATATACTGTAAACCCAAGGTGATTCTCTTTTACTTTCCCTTTAACGAAAGTTTATTACGGCGGTGAACAGAATTTGTTAGTAGGCCTACCATTTAATATGAAATTACTTTGGGTCATAAAACAGGGAACAGGGTAAAGGGTTAATGTAGGCTACCTAACCTATTAAATAGCACATGATATATATACAGGGTCCGGCAGAGAAACCTCACGGTCTTTAAATTGAAATTACGACAAAACTGTATCGTTTGCTTATATTATTTTATTTCAGAATTACAATACATCTCAAAGTATTTTATCTACATCAATTACTTTTTTAAAATTGTGTTCCTACTTCAATCCACAAAGCTAAATAAGCCCATTACATCAAAATTATTATTATGGTTTCGTGAAAAGTTGGAATCAGCCGAAACTGCGTAGTGTCGTAACTCGTTGTCGCCAGTATACCTCGCGCTTGCGCATTCGAGTAAAAAACAATTGGCACCCACAACAGTATGGTATTCCGACATGGAATATTCTCATTTTGATGAATGTTGAAATGGCGTCGAAACTGATGCGTTCTTGTTTACACGTAGGTTTCATGGTTAAGTTTCGCAATTATTTTTTACCACTGGCGACAATGAGTTACGACACTGCGCAGTTTCGGCTGATTCCAACTTTTCACGGAACCATAGTAATAATTTTGATGTAATGGGCTTATTTAACTTTATGGATTGAAGTAGGAACACAATTTTGAAAAAAAAAGTAATTGATGTAGGTAAAATACTTTGAGTTGTATTGTAATTCTGAAATAAAATAATGTACGCAAACGATACAGTTTTGCCGTAATTTAAATTTAAAAACCGTCAGTTTTCTCTGCCGGACCATGTATATATAAAACGTAGTTTGTATAATTAAGTAAATTTTACGGTAAAATTTTACATTATTTAATGTTTATGTTGTGAATTTTATAAATATCTCTGTTTCTCTAAAATATAATTCATTTCTAGCCTCTAAACACGAGCTTTGCTCATCTGGGGCAAAAATTTGTTTAATTTTGATTTTGTCTCTTGCAAGAAATTTTTATAGCCTATATACATCTGTATTTCTGTAATAATAATAATAATAATAATCCTCAGAATGGACCCAAATAGACAGACCAAAAAAACCTTTGAATATTTTCGCAACAAAAAGACCAAACCAAATTGGTGTAAGGAAACGGAAAAGGACTTAAAAGAACTCAAAATCACAGAAAATATGCTCATAGATAAAACTGCAAAAAAATAAAATAAAAAAAATAAAATAAATATAATATAATAATAATAATAATAATAATAATAATAATAATCCTCAGAATGAACCCAAATAGACTGACCAAAAAAACCTTTAAATATTTTCGCAACAAAAAGATCAAACCAAATTGGTTTAAGGCAACGGAGGACTTAAAAGATTTCAAAATCACAGAAAAATGCTCATAGATAAAACTGAAAAAAATAAATTAATAAATAACCAAAGTCAAGAAAGAGAGGTTCCAAGTCAAAATCAAAACCAAAGGAATGATTCAGATCAGTGAAGACGAGAGAAAAGCAAGTTCAGAAAGAATGAAGCAATACTGGGCTAAAATTAAAACACAAAACATTAAGAAGTGATTGATTCAACGTACCCCAAAGTTGGGTGAAACGGATAATAATAATAATAATAATAATAATAATAATAATAATAATAATAATAATAATAATAATAATAATAATAATAATAATAATAATAATAATAATAATAATAATAATAATAATAATAATAATAATAATAATAATAATAATAATAATAATAATAATAATAATAATAATAATAATAATAATAATAATAATAATAATAATAATAATAATAATAATAATAATAATAATAATAATAATAATAATAATAATAATAATAATAATAATAATAATAATAATAATAATAATAATAATAATAATAATAATAATAATAATAATAATAATAATAATAATAATAATAATAATAATAATAATAATAATAATAATAATAATAATAATAATAATAATAATAATAATAATAATAATAATAATAATAATAATAATAATAATAATAATAATAATAATAATAATAATAATAATAATAATAATAATAATAATAATAATAATAATAATAATAATAATAATAATAATAATAATAATAATAATAATAATAATAATAATAATAATAATAATAATAATAATAATAATAATAATAATAATAATAATAATAATAATAATAATAATAATAATAATAATAATAATAATAATAATAATAATAATAATAATAATAATAATAATAATAATAATAATAATAATAATAATAATAATAATAATAATAATAATAATAATAATAATAATAATAATAATAATAATAATAATAATAATAATAATAATAATAATAATAATAATAATAATAATAATAATAATAATAATAATAATAATAATAATAATAATAATAATAATAATAATAATAATAATAATAATAATAAATAATAATAATAATAATAATAATAATAATAATAATAATAATAATAATAATAATAATAATAATAATAATAATAATAATAATAATAATAATAATAATAATAATAATAATAATAATAATAATAATAATAATAATAATAATAATAATAATAATAATAATAATAATAATAATAATAATAATAATAATAATAATAATAATAATAATAATAATAATAATAATAATAATAATAATAATAATAATAATAATAATAATAAATAATAATAATAATAATAATAAATAAT